>FPAK01000003.1:1111981-2431635 GCA_900116095.1 Euclidium syriacum | reverse complement strand
CGATCTTGAACCCATTACCACTTGGGCTACCATGAAGTGCAACATTCGCAAGATATTCGTGCCACCACACTACCATAGAGAGATGCAGAAAAAATTTAGACAACTATCTCAAAAGCATAGGAGCATGAAAGAGTACTTTGTGGAATTTGAGAAGCTAAGAAACCGGATGGCTTTATATGAAGATGAACAGGTTCTTATGATTCACTTCATCGATGGTTTGCAAGATAGTATAGTCAGGAAGGTGGAGAGACATCCATGCTATGATATGAACGAAGCTCTTACATGTTGCTGTACAAGCTGAACAATGCATCAAGCGCAAGAAATCCACCGCTAATCGTTCCAGGCCCAACAATTCATGGAGTAATCAACAAGCTAAAGCTAACGACAAAGGGAAGGTCATAAAATCATATTCTAAGACAAAGAAACCAACCTTTGACAATTCCTAATCATCTCGGTCAGAACCAGGTAAGTCTTCTAACCCATCTAGGTTAAGAGATATTACTTGTTTCCAATGTCAAGGCATGGGACACTATGCAAGAGACTGCCCAAACCAACGTGTAATGATCTTTACACCAGAGGGAGACTCTCAAGATGAGATGGATCACATGGAGGTTGCAGATTCTTGAGAAGAAGTAGATTTTCCAGAAACATGAGAAATGCTGGTAGTATGTAGAGCATTGACTGCCTGCTATAAGTGATCCAAAAACTGTGCAAAGAGAAAACCTCTTCTTCACGCGTTGTATCGTGCAAAACAAGGTATTCAACATGATAATTGATGGTGGTTCTTGTACTAATGCTGCTAGCAAGATTTTGGTTGAGAAATTAGGTCTTACAATAAGCAAACATCCAAGATCATACCGCTTAAGGTGGCTGGATTCCAACACAAAAATCAGAATCGCTGAACAAGTCACAATCGCTTTCAACATTGGAAAGCATCATGATGAGGTTGTGTGTGATGTGGTGCCAATGCAAGTAGGCCACCTGCTCCTAGGCCGTCCATGGAAATTTGACAGGGAGGTTATCCACAACGGACGCACCAAAACTCATTCATTCACCCACAACAAACGCAAATTTCAGCTTGCACCATTGTCACCTCAAGAGGTACATGAGATGCAATCCAAATTTGCTGCTGAGTATAAGGGAAGTAAAACTAATATCTATATCACTCCTAGTACTATTATCAAAGCTATTGATCATAAAAAAATAGTGCTACTAATGGTATTCAAAGATTTGGTGTTAATAGGCTCCACAGAGAGAGCACTTGCACCCGGAATCTCTTCTTTGTTAGACATATTTAAGGATGTATTTCCTGAAGAGATATTAGCTGGATTAACACCTATTAGAGGTATAGAACATCAGATTGATCTTGTACCATGTTCTGCATTGCCAAACCGACCAGCCTATAGGATGAATCCCACAGAGGCTAAAGAGTTAGAGAAGCAGATTCAAGACTTGATGGCTAAATGATACATTAGAGAGAGCTTAACTATTCTTTTAGTCCCATAGAAAGATGGAACATGGAGGATTTGTGTAGAATGCAGGGCCATCAACAACATCACCATCATGTATAGACACCTCATTCCACGTGTAGATGGCATGCTAGATGAGCTATATGGAGCAACCATATTCTGCAAAGTGGAAGACTGCCCTCAAAACCAAGCAAGGTCTTTATGAGTGGCTAGTCATGCCATTCAGCCTTACTAATGCCCCAAGCACATTCATGAGGTTAATGAACCATATTTTAAGGGCCTACATCAGTAAGTTTGTTGTAGTTTACTTTGATGATATCTTAATTTACAGCAAATTTTTTGATGATCATGTGAGGCATCTTGAGCTAGTACTAGAGACACTAGGTAAAGAAGGTCTTTATGGAAACCTTAAGAAGTGCACATTATGAACAAATGAGCTAGTTTTCTTAGGTTTTGTTGTGAGTTCTTAGGACCTACAGGTGGATCAAGAGAAGATCAAGGCAATCCAAGAATGGCCAACACCAACAACCATCAGACATGTTAGGAGTTTCCATGTCTTAACTAGTTTCTACATGAGATTTTTCAAGGATTCCAGTACTGTAGCTGCACCATTGACTGCTGTAGTAAAAACAGATGTGGCATTCAAGTGAGGACCAGCCCAAAAAACCGCATTCCAATAGGTCAAAGATTGCTTAACCCATGCCCCGATTTTGGTACTTCTTAACTTTGATAAAACCTTTGAAATTGAATGTGATGCTTCTAGTCTTGGTATAGGTGTTTTACTTACTCAAGGAGGACGTCCAATATCCTAATTTAGTGAGAAACTCAGTGGAGTAAGCCTCAACTATCCAACATATGACAATGAGCTCTATGCGCTAGTGAGATTGTTGTTGACTTGGCAACACTACCTGCTATCAAAGGAGTTCGTAATCCATACTGATCATGAAACTCTAAAGCACTTAAGAGGTCAGACCACACTCAAGATGAGGTACGCCAAATGGTTATAGTTTGTGGAGACATTTTCCTACATTATCAAGTACAAGAAGAGAAAGAACAATGTAGTTGCTGATGCTTTATCAAGAAGACATATGTTGATGACTACAATGGAAGCTAAGGTGTCAGGATTTGAGCATGATGTACTGATATTTTTACCGGTTTTCACGATGATATTTTATGCTGTTTTGGAGTCTTTTCTGCATTTTATACAGGTTAAATGGAAGATTCTACATGCTGAGGTGTTTCACAAGAATCTAGAAGATTTGGAGCTAAAATGAAGAATAATGAACCGAAGCCCGAGTCGACCGACTGGAAGAGGAAGTCGACCGACTCAGAGTCCGGTTTAGTAATTTGGAAATTCTTTTTGGGCTTTCTTTTCGAAACCCTAATTGCTAGAACCTCTTGGCCGACTCATGCATGACCTAGAGAGACTATATATTCGACCTTAAGCAGAGGAAAAAGAGAGAGACGACTTCCATTAAGCTTTTGAAGCATTCAAGCATCTCTTTACCAAAAATCACCAAAAAGTTACTTAGATCTTGTTTTCAGGGAGCACCCTTGTGTGAAGGTTTTCTTGTGCCCCTGTTCTCTTGGTTTTATAGAGAGAGAGCCATGTTTTGCTCTGATCTCTTTTGAATTCACTTCCATATTGCAAACCTTTGATATTAATGATTATGGTTGGTTTGTTTGCTATGTGTGAGTAGTTCCCTAGTTAGATCTAGGTTGTCAAAGGTTTTATGGGTCATTAGGTGCACGAATTGTTGCTGAATTCGTGACTACTCTCTGCTTTAATATTAATTCATACAATATTTTGACTTGATCACTTAGAATATTGAATTTTAGGGTTTGTTGCATCATACACCCATTTTACTCTAAACCCGGAGCCTTGTTTTTAGCAGGTGATCTCGTCCTTGTACAAACGAGAGTTTGGCTTGGAAGATCATGAACAATCAAATCTATTCCCAATGCATGCATTAGCTAATTAAGTTGAAAAGCATCCTTTCTGATCCGTTGGTTGATTTATAGTGCAATACGCAAAGAGATTTGATATTGTATACATTTTCCTTTTGTGTTTAAGAGTAGAACAACATTCAATTTCGTGCATGGCCCATACTACCCGCGATTTACCTAAGTTTTGCGTTTTTAATCCATAAGTTACACAACTAGTTACCAGATAGATTGCATTCTAATAGAATCAAAACTCGACATAATCTCTGTGGGATCGATAACCTAAATACTACAACTGTACACTGTGCACTTGCAGTTAATTTTGGGTGAATAACTTCACGCATCAGAGCACATGAAGGACTCATATGAAGAAGACCCAAACTTTGGTCACATCTACCAAGAGTGTCTCAAATCATTATCAGGTCCTTTCTATACTCATAATGGATATTTTTTTAGGGAGAAAAGACTATTTAATCCATAGGTATCCATGAGGGAGTTGCTAATAAGTGAGGCACACGGTGGAGGACTCATGGGACACTTTGGAGTTGACAAGACTCTAGGTGTTTTAGTGGAGCACTTCTTTTGGATACATTTGAAGAAATATGTAGAACAATTATGTTCTAAGTGTATCACATGCCACAAAGGCAAATCCAGGTCATATCCACATGGTTTATACATGCCCTTGCCTATTCCTACTATGCCTTGGGTTGATATATCTATGGATTTTGTTCTTGGCTTACCCAAAATCCAAGGAAAAGATTCTATCTTTGTTGTAGTGGACAGGTTCTCAAATATGTCTCATTTCATTCCATGTGCTAAAACTAATGATGCCACTCAATCTCCTGATCTATTCTTTAAAGAAGTTGTGCGCTAGCATGGGATTCCAAGGTCAGTAGTTTCAGATAGGGACACCAAGTTCTTGAGCCACTTTTGGAGAGTACTCTGGAGAAAGCTTGGAACCAAGTTTCTGTTCTCTTCAACTTGCCACCCACAAACTGATAGGCAAACCAAGGTAGTAAACATAACATTATCCACTCTTTTAAGAGCCACAACTTTTAGAAATTGGTTAGATTGCATTCCATTTGTTGAGTTTGCTTATAATTATGCTAACCACTCTGCTACTAAGCTTTCACCTTTTGAGATTGTGTATGGTTTTAAGCTAGACACACCATTAGATCTTTCACCATTTTCCCCTCTAGAGTTTACTAATCAGGATGGAGAGAGAAAGGCAGAAGCAATCAAGAAGTTACACAAGAAGGTGAAGGAGAACATCGAAAAGAAAACAGCTAACTACAAGAAAGTTGCGGATAAAGGACGCAATGAGATCCTCTTTAATCCAGGAGATTGGGTTTGGGTTCACATGAGACAGGAGAGGTTCCCAAATCAGAGAAAGAGCAAGCTAGCACCAAGAGGAGATGGTTCATTCAAAGTGCTACAAAGAGTCAACAACAATGCCTACCGTCTTAAACTTCCAGGTGAGTTAACTATATCACCAACCTTCAATGTTGCTGAATTGGCTCCTTATATTGCAGATGACAGTGTTTTGAGGTCAGAACCTTTTCAAGAGGGAGGGAATGATGAGGACATCGACCCAAACAGCCAACACGTCTACCCGGATAGCCTAGAAGACATGCTTGCTGCACCTGAGGTCACAAACATAGGAGGTCCTCCTAAGACAAGATCAGGAGCTAGAAGACTTAGAGAAATGTTTCACTAGTCAATTCCAAACTTTCTGGCCCAAAGAAATGAAGAAGAAGAGGCTGGACACGAAGATGGACGCGATAGAGCCCGAAATGAGCCATTTGAACGTCAAATGATGTTATTCTCAATTCAGCCACTTATGGGCCCAACTTAGGACGTCCCCAAGCTTCCTAAAATGACTCTAAGGTATGTTTTTCATTTAGATATTTTTGTTTTCTCATTTTGTAGGGTTTAAAAGTAGAATAAGTTTTTTCCTTTTTAAATCAGATTTGTAGCCATTGTAATAGTTATTACGCATTTGTTTTTCTATCAATTTCGAGTTGTTGTACTAGGGTTCCACTAACTGCAAGAACCAGTAGATAAGGTTCCTTTAGCAGCCTTGTAACATTCACGTTTTGATTAATAAAATATTGTAGTTCTTTCAAAGAGTTCTTTGACAAAATCCTTTGTTCTAGTATTTTCTTGTGAGTGATATCAAGACGACTCTAGTTCTGTCTTATGCCAAGTAATCCATAGCTTGTGTGGCGACCCCCAACCCATAATATATCCCACATTCACCACTTGCTGTTCAAGGAGAGACCTTAGTCCAATTGAATAAAATCATCAATCTATCGTCGATCATCTTTTGTCTTAGAAGAGAGTGACCTTATTCCAGCTTCTTAGACCCACGTCTATCCACTTGTGAGATCATCCCATGGATCTTACATCATCTAGGTAGCTCGTTTCTGTCGAGCTAGTGAAAACGAATCTAGGAAACAAAAAAATAATGTGCCGGTAAGCTCATAGCGATTTGTGTCTCTCGTAAGAAATGCTTTTCTTCTTTTCAAAGGGCTATCACATATTTGAACAAGTGTACTGGTTGTTGCGGTACGATGGACTTCTTCGATAACTATGAAAGTTTTTCAAGAAGCGTATTCGGGCCTTAAGGGATTTTTACCCGAGTTGAATCCTAAAGGCTTTTGTCGAGCTGGAACTCTGTTATTGATTGGATGGACCGGTTTCGATTTGAATCGGGTTATTGTTGAAGGATTACCTATCCTCCGAAAAATTTAATTATTTAGTTCGTTTCAAATAAAATTGGTTTGTTCAAACCATAAAATCTTTGACATTTGTAGGGGTGTCAAGCGGGCTAACCCGACTCAGCCTAGCGTGACTCGTCTCTAAACCCGTATGCATTTGATTCCGGCCCGTTCCGACCTAATTTTTATTTCGAATTTATATTTGAAAACCTGTCCCGACCCGTACATGGTTACATTGTTTTCTGGTATTACAATATAAGTTTCAAAAATTCCGTCGATCATAAAAGTTGTTAAAATCTAAATTTATTTAAAGGTAAAAGTGAATAGCTAAATATATCTTCAATTTAGATAAGAAATATAAGATTCGCAATAAATAATTACCAATGAAAATACAATAATAGATTAAAAAAAAACTTATGTGAAATTTTATTAATGCATTCAAAAATATCATTACAATAAAATTTTGAATAAAATATGAAATTAAAATTAATCATATTTTAATATATATGAATGTAAATTTTAATGTGATGAAAATTTTTAGATGTTTTCGATGTGTTTTGGAGGAAACATATATAAACAAATTTTTAGAACATAAACACCAATATTAGTTATAAATTTGAATGCAATTGAACTATTAGAATGTTTAGAAAATCATATATTATTAGAATTAACACATAATAACGTTATTTTAAAAACTTTTAAATTGTAATCCTTGTTTCGATAAAAAGATAAAAGACTAATATATTGTTTTCTAATATAAAACCATTATATTCCTATTTTTTATAATGGTGTGTTCTTATACATCTTTAAAACATATTGTTGGGTAAAATAAAATCATCAACCAATCAACATGTGATAGCTGTCAAAGTAACTTGAACAACTGTCATATAGTTTGTGAGGTTTTCTAAAAGACCAAAACAGCTATCTGAATAGCTAAAACAGCTGTCATATATACTTGGGATGTTGTCTAGGAGACTAGAACAACTGTCATGTATGTTTGGGACGTTGTCTAAGAGACTAAAAGAGCTTTGACGTGTGTTTAGGAACCTGTTTAAAGTATCTACGCAGTTACTAAAACGTCCTCAACAGCCTACATAAAGTTCTAAAAATTTATGGCAAGCCCATAACAATCTACAAAAGGCTCGTTGACACTTATAGATGCCCTAAATTCTTCATGATAGATGTTGGGAGCCGCCTAAGTTTCTTCACCGACATTCCAAAAGCCCAAATCTCTCATGATAGAGTACGGTAGCCGCCTAACAACTCGAATCCACTAAGAGATAGGGTTTGTAGTTATCTAGAATGCGGATAACAACGGAGAATTGGATCCTAATCTTAATGGAACTAGGGTTAAGAAGTCTATACAAATATATGGACTCTATAAAAAGGAATGACATAAAGCAACAAACAAAGAACCTCAACAAGATACTTTCTCGCGGACTCCTAAAGCAATCAACAACCTACATCCGCAACCTTCGGTAACATTAGCTCAAGAACCCACCCGCTTTAGTTACTAGGGAATCTATTGGCAGTTTCTAGGTTGTTAGATTCAAATGAAGTTGTAATAAGATCTTGTTTCATGAATAATACTAGTGTTTTATTGTCTTAAACTAGGTCCAAAAATCACTGAAACAATTTGGCGCTAGAAGGAGGGGACTGATATATATTTCAACTACGTGAGACATAACGTACGGAGAAGACAATAGCAGATACTTGCCAGTCATTTACTATAGATACGCTTACTGCCCAACTAAAGGCTAATGAAGAACAACTTGCATGACTGGAGGAAGAAAACATTTCCCTCAAAAAAAATCAATGACCGATGGAGGCACTGGTATTGGCACGTCCGCTGGATTTCGCACCCCCGTGGGTTGGATGCAATCACTGAAGATTCCCAATACGACAAACCCTAGGACAACGGAACAACCGGACACCAACATTGAGATGTCCAACCGAGCAAAGGAGGTCTCTGAAGTAGAAGCAAAACTCTTGAAACGCTTTGATGTCCTTGAGGCGCTGTTGACATTGCACTTGTTGAGATTCAGACACCAAAACCGATCCCAACAGTTACGCGGATACTCCACTCACTGACGATATTGCACTTGTTGAGATGCCAAAGAAGTTCACATTTCCTTCAATGAAGATGTACGATGGAACAACTGATCCTGGCAACCACATAGCGCTATACAAGTAGTGGATGTTCACATCCACTATCACAAAGGAACACCATGAGGCTAGAATGTGCAAACGATTTGGTTCAAGTCTTACGGGTACGGCCCTTGAATGGTTTACAAATCTGCCAAACGTTTTGATTGAACCTTTTGCGACGCTAACTGACCGTTTCGTCGAGCAATTTGCAAGTAGCAGGAATCTCGAAAAAAAAGCTGACAATATATATGAAGTAATTCAAAATAAGGTAGAACCATTCCGAGAGTACGTAAGATGGTTTAAGAAGGAGAAGGTAGCAATACCCAGCTGTGGTACGTCTACTGACATGTTGCATTCAAAAGAGGCATACTCCCTGATGGTGACTTGTACAAGGAACTCACAAAGTATCAATGCAAGACTATGGAAGATGTGCTATTTAGAGCATAGGAGCATATTAAATGGGAGGAAGATCCTGCCTACCGTCACCAGTGCTCCCCGCGTTCTGAATCACGTGTGGGTAGGCACGAATGAGCAGCTAGGGATGATACGCCTTATCAGACACATATAATCAGCATAAGCGACAACAGAGACGCCCGCTGACCGTTGAGTAAGGCTGAAATTGATCAATGTCATTCGTGGACATGGCCTAACGTGAGCAACCTCTCGTTCTCCCACGTAGAGTTAGTCGAAGAATTGAAGCGGATGGGCGGAATGGTGAGATGGCATCAAAAGATGAAGGCACCGGATGAAAGACGTGACACTTCCAAGTGGTGTGATTTTCACAGTGACCATGGTCACATAACCGAAGATTGCATCATGTTGAGAATGGAAGTGAATGAGCTACTAAAGAAAGGACACTTAAGAGAGTTCTTGTCAGATAAAGCCATGAACCGTATCGATGGTGGGAATGACTAGAGAGACAAGAATGAATCGGTTCCTGCATCATCCCCAAGATATGATTGAGTAATCAACGTTATCAGAGGAGGCTCAGAGGTTAGCGGAGTAACCCATTTGGGGCACCAACAGTTTCTGAAGTGAAGCGACACCGACTTGTGTGATAACCTACACATCATATGAAGAAGGAAGGATACTAACTCAGCATCATGATGCGTTAGTCATATCTCTGACAGTAGCCATCAAATTCATGAAAAGGATACTAATCGACAACGAAAGCTCAGAAAACATCAGATTTTTGGAAGCATACAAGGGGCTAGGTTTAGACGACACTGAGAGAATACGTAAATTTACACCACTGGTGGGATTTAGTAGTGAAGTAAAAACTACGGTAGTTCAAATTATATTTCCTGAATGCGTAGAGGGGGTCAACAAGCAAACAAAATTCTTGATAATTGATTGTGCTTCAGCCTACAATGCGATAGTGGGCCGTCCTTGGATTCATGACATGGAAGGTGTACCATCGACTCTCCTTAGAAAATTAATTTCGCCCCACCGTGAGGGGTAAGAGAGATCAAAGGAGACCAGGAAAATTCTCGACAGTGCTATCAACAAGCGTTAAATGGAAGAGTCAAGATTTTTTTCAATTGCAAATCCCCCCAACAATCCTACACAGTGAGGAACCAAATTAAACAACTTGACGAGGTTTCGTTAGCAGAAGACGGCCAAGAAAAGTAGAAGATTAGATCTACGCCTCCAAGTCATTGAGGTGCGTGGATCAAGAATATACAAGCTACGTGGTCGGGATGGAAAAATCTCATCTAACAGCTCGAATGCCCTGCATCTGAAAGTCTACCACTTTTAGTTGTCTTGATTTTTCTTCTTAATAGCTTTTTAGGTTTTTACTGTATTTTTATTTCGAGTAGTTTTTTGGGGCTTTTTCGAACATCCATCCGAATCTTTTGATTTTTTTTTTAGCTTGTTGCTTTTACTTTTAAACTTCTACATGTTGCTTTGGATTTTGAATTAATCAAGAGTGCTTTTTACGTATACAAGCTTATGGCAAATTCACACAAAGTCTACGAACACAAGCGAGTTGTTGTAAATAACACTTTTGTAAGCTGTTGTAAACAATCTATGTTTTTGGGGGACACGATCTCCCCAAGCTGTTGTGAACAAATTTGTAGTCATAAGCAGTAGTTCAGTTTTAGTGACATTGTTTCTCTTCAGCAGTGATGTTACAAATAACTTCATAAGTATAGGACGTTGCGAGAAGCTACGCTGTCACAAACAATTGTATATTACCAGAAACATGATCTTTGCAGGTTGTTATAAGACAATTGTAGAGGTCCAATCTTGGCACCTTGCTGAATATAGCATCCATCCATAGAATTGTTATGTACAATGATGTTGGCATAAAGACAACTGTAAAGACACGATCTCAGTATGTTGCTATGTATAGCACGAGTCTTCGAAGTCATTATGTACAATGTTGTTGGCATAAAGACTATATGATTCGAGAGGCACGAACTCCGCTTACCATTATAGTTTTATATGATGCCAAAAAAAAACTGTATAGCAATAGAACTATCGCATATGAATGTTGTCAAAGACAATAAAATGATTTAAATCATAATTCCATTAATATATGTGGTTAAGAAAATCTAGTAGGTTGCAACAACAACCGCTACTAGATAAGTTAAAATCCACCGCTAGTCACACGGCATAAAAGCCACTAGCGCAAGTAGAGTCAAGAGCTCACGCCTTGAGCATAAAAATGCAAGCAACTAACTTGATAAAAATACTATAAACGACAACCATGTCGATAGAGAAGTTGGAATTATAACAAGGATGATGGTTATGTTACCAATAGTTATACCATTCAAAAGACAGTAGGTAGAACAACCTAGCAAGTCGTAAACAGCCTACATGGCGGAATCACGGTTCCTCTCTCCGAGTCCAAATCGCATTGCTTGCCTGGTGGTTGATGAGTGAAGGAGCCTATTTTATACATCCATTTTACTTATATACAGATGGCCTTTGCAGAGTTTACGACACATCAAAAAAAAAAAAAGGTCTTGTTATTATGAGCTTAGGAAAACAGTTTCCTAACAACTTGAAAAAAAGCAAGAATAAAATACAACACGGAATCCTAATTATTTATAATTATTGAGGTTTGTTTTTGGAGAAAGTTAAGTAAAAGACAAAAAGGAATCCTTGGAAAAAATAAGCTTTTATTGATTATTGCGGTTTAAAAGGTTGTTAGCTCGGAATGCCGAGTTAACTTTATCAAAGAGAAGTATTAAACCTAAAGTTATCTAGGCCCAATGGGCTAACCTAAAAAAATGGAAATATTCCATTTTTCTAAGATCATAGAATCTGTGATAAGGTTTGATCTTATTCTGTCCGAGCTTAGACTTCGGCTTGGGATGAAGTTGTTTACACCCCCGCTTGGGACACTAAAATTAGATCATTCTTCACCAAGGAATCTCTGGGTCATCTGGGCCGACGGTTCCAATCCTATTGAAGGGACTTATTACCTGATAAATCACCAGGGAAAGATCGGTAGGGGCCGATCGCAATTATAGCCAAACTATTGATAAGGAGTGGTAACCCCACCATCAACAGTAAGTCCCCCCCCCCCCAGTTTGTCTGAGGATATCTTCGGGCAGAGTTGGCGAATTTCCATAATTTAATAGCTTGTCGATAAATGAAGTTCGGTTGATGTTGATCTTCATCTCCGAAAGTCTTGAATCTTCTCTTTCTTCTTGATCTCGTCCATTAACACGGGCGGGAAAGAATACGGAAAGCGAAGGGTCTCTTCTGTAACACGCACTAATTTCTCGGTACTCGCAAAACCTTTCAACTCCCCTATGACGTGTCGTTTTGAAAAGACGTAAAAAATAAATGAAAAAGAATGACACCTCCTTTCGCCTGAAACAATACCTAATCAAATCTTCCCGGCGCAGAAAACGAAGCGTCAATCATCATTCATACTCCTTATATAATCCTCAATTCACGGTTGATTTTTTCTCATAATCACTTCTCCACCCTTCGAGGTAATCTTCGATCTCCTTCTTCAAATAGCTAACATCTTTTTTTTGACAATCGCTGAAAGAAACAAATCTGAGGTTTCGGTTTTCGGAAGTACAATCTCTTGGCCCAATATCCAAGACGTCGGACACTCTATTTTTTCTAAATCTAATATTGGAAAAATCAAAGAGAGTGCTCAAAAGCCTGACGAGACTGAGATCATAATTCTGAGCTCTGACCAGAGACCTTGGACCTCGCCATCGGGTTCATCTGTCTTTATGAGAGTTTCTTCTACGAAGCTCATCTCTGGTTCCCAATCCCACAGTTAATGGTGAGTTACTGCACTCATCGAGGAATGACCATATCTTATCTAACACCCAACTCAGTCAAAATTATCACCGGACCCCTAGTGCTCGTTGTGGTGTTCGACTGAATTCTTGGAAACTGGAAGAATTAATGAACTTCACCGCCTCCGGAAACCCAAGGGTTTCTGCTGGAAGAATTAACGAACTTCATCGACTGAATTCTTGGAAACTGGAAGAATTAACGAACTGGAAGAATTGTGTTCGAGTCAACCAAGCTTCGGTTTATAACCCTAATGCCACAATTTTCCGAAACTGGAAGACCATAATTGGTAGAAAACTAGGTTTTATCTTTCTTTCCCTATTTGAATTCTAACCATCCATTTTGTTGTTTTTCAGTTAAACCAAGCTGCTTCCGAGCTCTCCTACAAAAGTTTTCCAAAGAATTTGAAAAACTCAAGAAAGAAGGGGAACTTCAGTGGGGTGACATTCTTCCAATTCATATCCGCATAGCCATTTCTTGGACAGGTATGTTTTCTCCGAACTTCTCAAATCACATTCCGAACTACTATTAACTTTGCAATCAATCTTCCAGGAAGCGAAGACTGGGAAAAAATCGATCTCGTTCTTAAAACAACTAACCCTGAAGGAGTTTCTGGCAGCAATCGAGATCTCCTTCCGAGGAAGAGAAAATACCGAAGCAGCCAAAAAGCAGAATGCTGAAGCTGCTAAGAAGAAGAGCGTTGAGAACAGGAAGCTTGAAATTCCCATGAGGGAACAACACGCGTTCCAATTTGAATTTGATGGTGCATACATTCTTTGCAAAGATAAGAAAAAAAGCACCAAATTTCTGCAGAAGGCGAGTAGTTACGACAATCGCTGCCCGAGATCCACTGCGAATCTGAAACTCTAGGAGCTCTTTCTTGTTAAATTTTTAGCGTAAACCGCCTACCTAGGTATCTTTTTTTTCTTTTTAAAAAAATATTCTTTATGTTGATTTTCCTTATCTTCCAATGTTTCAGTCTATAGGCTTCATCGGTCAATTGTTTCTTCGGTACAAGAAGAGACTTGCTGATTCTGATTTGAGGATTGGATGTCTTCTATCTGAGAATGAAGATTTGGAGCAAAGATCTCTTGATGCCGAGAAAACTCTAGCTGAGGCGCGAGGCGAAGTTGAAAACCAAAACAAAAGATTGAGTAATCTGAAGGTAATCTTCGTGGAGGAAGAGTCGAAAACTTCCAATCTTTTCGAAGAAAACTCTCGGTTAATCACTGAACTAGCGGAGGCTAAACTTCAAATTCTTGATATTTCGGAGGAGAGGGATGTTAATTGAGCTGTCCTAGACTCCAAATGTACTGAATACTTCCAGAAAGGACAATTGGATGGGCAACGAGCTATCTTCGACGCCTGCCAGAAGAAGTTGGAGAATATCTGTGGATCCCTTGGCAAATATTCCGAAGCTTTTGACAAAGCTAAAGAATATGAGCAAGCTGCGGCCGTTGCTCAAAGTCTTTGTTCTCTTCTTGACAAGGGACTCTTTATCTCGGAGGAGGACATTGCTGAAGCCGAGAAAGAACGTGATCGACTATCCGACCTTGCAAATGCTGTTACAATTCCGGAGTTTCAAGACGAAGATTTTCATATTCAGATTAGTAATGTTGTATTAAGACCTCCGAATTGATCCCATTTTCTTTTGTAACTGTCTTGTAATGACTTCTTCGAATATTTGTTAATAAAATTTTGTTCTCGTATATCTGGAATGGTTGTTCGAAACTTCAAAACTTGCTATTTTGAAATCCGGAAATAGCAAAACAAATAAGGCCCGATTTTCCTATTCGTTTGCTTAAAGTTTTACAACAAATCCTACTTTATCAGACTAATTGTCGAACCTTTGCATTCGGTAAAGAATGCTTAAGTAAATTTTTTGTAATTTCGTACCTTTTAATCTAACGGCCTTACTTTATCGGGCTCCGAGATTCTTTTAGTCAAGTTTATTTTCTATTAAGACAAACTGTCCTAATTTTGGGTTGAGAACATGATCAAGGTTCCGACATTTTTGATTTGTGTAAATCTCGGTATCGTAGAGTTGTATGAACTTCTTTCCTATAAAATCGACATTTACAATAATGTTGTAGCTGAAATTTTTGGAAAGTTTTGATATGTGTTGACTATCTTGGAAAACCCGAGATATCAACGTTTTTTTTTTTTTTTTGGTCTTCGGAAAAAACTAAGTTCTTTCCTTTCGATCCTTCTTGGTTGACCTTCTTAAGTACTCTTCTCTTTCGAAGAGTTCTGCCAAAATTTCAGCGGATGTCAACTAGGATCACTTGTATTTACTCTAGTATGAAGTTGTAGTGTCGAGATGAGACAGTCATATGATACTACGTGATTATAATGTTTTGCTAGAAGCCACTTGTAATCTATGAGTTTGGAACTCATTGCTAGTATTATATGATCCTACAGGATCACACACCTAAGCAAATTGGATAAAAAAATATTGGGATTGATCATTAGTGTAATGATCAAATCGATGTATATTTGATATACATAAGAAACGTGTTTCTGAACGGTGTGTCGACCGACACAAGAGGTTGTGTTGATCAACACACATGCCGAACCGGAATAATAATTTTTTTTTGCGATTTAATTAAACATTGGTTTAGACCAATGGTTAATTAGGTTTCTCACAATTCATTATATATATGATATGTGCACGACTTTGTTAGTTTAACCTAGTTTACATCCACCTCAAGAACCACAGAAATCCCGAGAGCTTCCTTCAGAGATTTGCTCTCTCCCGGCATTAGCATCACGGCTTTCCAGTTTTTGTGAGTGTGGATACTAGTAGAGGCGCAACATCTGAGACGCTATTCAATCTCGAATCCCTGATACTTTCCGCTGCTTGTTCAATCATGTATATTCGAGATCTATCTAAAAGAGATTCAATTATAAATATGAACATATGATCTTGGCTTTAGAATTTGTCTATAGGTTGTTTTAAATTGTTTAAAACCTGCACAAATTCTTTCAGTGGTATCAGAGCCTAGTGTTCTAATTGATTCTATTGTATGATTGTTAAATTGTTGCATTTAATTGATGTGTAAATAATGAAAGAATCGAAATTGTGTTCTAGGGTTTTCGGTGTCGACCGACACACAGGTTGTGTCGATCTACACGCCCAAAAATTAATTAAAATTTTAGGTTTCGATCGAATATCAAATTCCCTTGAATTGCTATGTGTCGACCGGCACAAAGATTGTGTCGACCGGCACAAAGATTGTGTCGATCAACACTAGCTGGTAATCGCGATCGGTTCAATTGATTAAATTTTTAATCGCGGTTTAACCGGTTTTGGTCGGTGTCGATCGATACAAATTTTGTGTCGATCGACACTGATCGGTCATTGCGATCAGTTTATTGCAGATGTAGTGTCTATCGATACTAGTGTAGTGTATCGATCGACACTGATCCGATTCGGGTTTTGTTTACCGACACTAATGTATTGTCGATCGACACTGGTTGGTTATTGCGGTTGGTTTAATCGGTTATCGCGATTAATCGCGATTGATTTGGTTTGGGTCGTGTGGATCGACATGGTCTCAGAACATGAAATCACAACACCAATCCCGCATTCTAGAATAATTAATACCTTAATTAGATTAGTTGTTTTAATTTGTTTCAAACTCTCCAGGATACATATTTGATATGTATTAGTTCTAATAGATATGTTCCTCAATAATATCAAATTTAATGTTTTCCCAATCTTGTCAGCTATCAAAGCTCATTTCATTGTGTGAAGGGTTGCCAAAGCAAGGTGTCCACAATTACATGAGTAAGGCAGGTGGTAATCGTTACCACATGACTTAAATGTTTGGTTTATTTGACTAGACTATCAAAATAGTTTTGGGCTTAGAGACATAGGGTTGAATTAAACATAAGATGTTGTCCACAACCAAGAGTTATATTATATATACTTAGTAAAGTTGTTGCTTACCTAGATAACTGAAATTTGGACGATGAGCCTAAGCTAGCTCAAGTTTTAGTGAAGTATGGGTCTTGGATTATTATATTCATTTAGAGGAAATATATTTTGAGTATAATGCGAGTTTTCTAAATTGTTAAGATTTTTCATTTTTTTTTGATCATCATAACTAAACTCCTTTTCTTTTCTTTTGATTCAGCTATGTCAACTAATCATCACAACTCCTTGTCTCTGCGATCCGTCCTTGAGAATGACAAGTTGAATGGATCCAACTTCCTCGAATGGTATCGGAATTTGAGAATTGTTCTCAAGCAGGAGAAAAAGGAATATGTCCTAGAAAACGTTCTCCCTGCAAAACCGGTGCCCAATGCTCCACATGCAGAAAGGAATGCTTGGGATAAGCATTCAAATGATGTGGTCGATGTGTAATGTCTTATGCTGGCTACCATGAACTCAGACTTGCAGAAGCAATATGAGAACGTGGAGCCGCCAGTTGAGATAATCACTAGCCTGAAAAGTATGTTTCAGGAACAGGCATGAACTGAGATATACCAGACGGTTAAGTCTTTCATAGAGTGCAAGCTACCAAAGGACGTTCCAGTCAGTGCTCTTGTCATTAAGATGATAGGTTATATTGATAACCTAGAGAAACTGGACTGCCCCATTAGCCAACAGTTGGCTACTGATATCATTCTGCAGTCATTGCCGTCAAGTTTTGATCAGTTTGTTATGAACTATAACATGAACAACATGACGAGGTCTTTGAGTGAGCTGCATAGCATGCTCAAGACAGCTGAGCCTAACACCAAGAAGGGCACCCCAAATGTACTTATGGTGCAAGGGGGTAAAAGGTTTAAGAAACTTAGTAAGGATAAGGAAAAAGGTAAGGCGGTCCAGATTGTGAATCAGGCCAGGCCGGAGCCCAAGCCCAAGTCTGGCCCTTCTGATGTTGATAAGTGCCATTACTGTAAGGAGACTGGGCATTGGAAGAGAAACTACAAGAAATACCTGGAAGATTTTAAGAAGATGAAGAAGACGTACGAGACTTCTTCTTCAGGTATTTATGTTATAGAAGTAAATGTTACTACTTCAAGTTCTACCTCATGGGTATTTGATATTGGTTGTGGTGCTCATATTTGTACGAATATGCAGGGCCTAAGCAACAGTAGAACTTTGGAGAAGGGGCAAGTGGACATGCGCGTTGGCAATGGAGCAAGAGTTGCTGCTTTAGCCGTGGAAACTTTTCATTTGTCTCTTCCATCAGGCTTGGTTTTAAAACTTAAGAATTCCTACTATGTACCTGCTATAAGCAGAAACATCGTTTATATTTCTTGTTTGGATTTGGATGATTTTCATTTTTTGATTAAAGACAAATGTTGCTCTTTTGATCGTAATGATATTTTCTATGGTAGCGCCCCATTAGAGAATGGGCTTTATGTTTTAAACTAATTTGTGCCTTTCTATAACATAAACACCAAACGGTTCAAGTCCAAAGACTCGAATCCCACTTTTCTCTGGCATTGTCGTTTGGGCGACATCAATGAGAAACGGATTCAGAAGCTCCAGAATGATGGGCTTCTAGGCTCATTTGATTATGAATCATGTGAGAAATGTGAATCCTGCTTATTGGGCAAAATGACTAAGGCTCCTTTCAACAAACAAAATGAAAGGGCCAGTGACTTATTGGGTCTTATACATACTGATGTGTGCGGCCCAATGAGCATTAGTGCTAAAAGAAACTTTCAGTACTTCATCACATTTACTGATGACTTCAGTAGATATGGCTATGTCTATCTAATGAGACATAAGTCAGAATCTTTTCAAAAATTCAAAGAATTCCATAATGAAGTACAAAATCAGCTTGGCAAAAGTATCAAAGCTCTTCGATCAGATCGTGGAGGTGAATACTTAAGCCAATAATTAAGTGATCATTTGAGAGATTGTGGAATTGTTTCACAACTCACTCCTCCTGGAACAATCCAATGGAATGGTGTGTCTGAGAGGAGGAATCGGATCCTATTGGATATGGTTCGATCAATGATGAGTCACACGGATCTTCCATTATCTTTCTGGGTATACGCTCTAGAAACGTCTGCGTTTACGCTGAATAGGGTTCCATCGAAATCAGTTGCAAAGAAACCACATGAGATGTGAACTGGAAATGTTCCAAGTTTGTCTTTCTTGAAAATTTGGGGTTGTGAAGCTTATGTCAAGCGTTTAATCACTTACAAGCTCGGCCCCAAATCTGATAAGTGCTACTTCATCGGTTATCCTAAGGAAGCCAAGGCTTACTACTTTTACAACCAAACCGAGAACAAGTGTTTGTTGCTCGGAACTATGTCTTTCTTGAGAGAGAATTTCTTTCTAAGAAGAACAGTGGGAGTAGATTACAACTCGAAGAAGTTCAAGAATCACAGGAGACTAATCAACCTGTTCAGGAAGAGTACCAGTTGGATCTACGAAGAGTCGTAGTATCTACACCTGTGATGCCTGAAGTTCGCAGATCCGAAAAGATTCGTCTCGAGCCGAGAGATATGGATTTCTCGTGACTAACTGTCATGATCTATTGATCGTTGATAGTGACGAGCCTGTGAATTTTGAAGAAGCAATGATGGGCTATGACTCCGAAAAATGGCTAAAGGCCGTTGAATCCGAAATGGGATCCATGTCACAAAACCAAGTATGGACTTTGGTTGATTTACCCGATGGTGTAAAAGCTATTGAGTATAAATGGGTTTTCAAGAAGAAAATCGATGTGGGTGGAAATACACAAATATACAAACTAGGTTGGTGGCTAAAAGTTTCAAGCAAATTCATGGTATTGATTATGAAGAAACCTATTCCCCAGTCGCTATGCTTAAGTCCATTCGGATTCTCGTAGCAACTGCCGCTTATTATGATTATGAGATTTGGCAAATAGATGTGAAAACAGCTTTCCTTAATGGAATTCTGGAAGAGGATGTGTACATGACACAACCTGAAGGTTTCATAGATCCTAAAGCTGCTAGGAAAGTTTGCAAGCTTCATCGATCCATTTATGGATTGAAGTAGGCATCTCGAGTTGGAATCTTTGTTTTGATGAAGCGACCAAAGAGTTTGATTTCATCAGGAACGAAGAGGAACCGTGCGTTTACAAGAAGTGGGAGCGCAAATGCATTTCTCATCTTGTATGTAGATGACATACTTCTTCTCGGAAATGAAGTTTCGTTGCTTCAGTCTGTGAAGACTTGGCTCGAAAGTTGTTTCTCGATGAAGGAGATGGGAGAAGCCGCTTACATTCTTGGAATAAGAATCTATAGAGATAGATGGAATAAGCTAATTGGACTGTGTTAAGATACTTATATTGATAAGGTCTTACACAGGTTCACTATGCATGATTCCAAGAAATGTTTCATACCAATGTCTCATGGTATTACTCTCAGCAAGATGCAGTGTCCTTCGACACATGCTGAGCGAGAACGCATGAGTAGGATTCCCTATGCTTATGCTATGGGATCCATCATGTATGCCATGCTCTGTACTCGTCCAGATGTTGCTTATGCTTTAAGCATGACGAGTCAATACCAATCTAATCCCGGTGAGAGTCATTGGACTGCTGTTAAAAACATCCTCAAGTATTTGACAAAATACTAAGGATAAGTTCTTAGTGTACGGAGAAAGTGATGAGCTTGTAGTGAGTGGTTACACGGATGCGAGTTCCCGGACGGAAAAAGACGATTTCCGGTCTCAATCTGGATACGTCTTTTGTCTGAATGGCGGTGCAGTCAGCTGGAAGAGTTCCAAGTAGAGCACTGTAGCAGACTCCACAACTGAAGCTGAATACATCGCTGCTTCTGAAGCGGCGAAGGAGACTGTTTGGATTAGGAAGTTCATCACTGAACTTGGTGTGGTTCCTAGCATTTCTGAGCCAGTAGCATTATATTGTGACAACAATGGTGCCATTGTTCAGGCGAAGAAACCCATATCACATCAGAAATCTAAACACATAGAGAGGAGATATCATCTTATTCGTGATATCATTGACATAAGAGATGTGAAGATCAGCAGAGTTCCGAAAGATGAGAATGTCGATGATCCTTTAACTAAGTCTCTCCCACGACCTAAGCATGAGAGTCATACTGCTGCTATAGGCATTAGATTTCTTAAGATGTGATCTTCATTCTAGTGGGAGTTGTTTAATTTATGTTATGATGTTCTTGTAGACATACATTTGGTTATGTTTTATTAATGAATTTTGTTTCAGTATTATTTAATTGTCTTATTAAATAATAGTTCCAAAATAATTTATGGCATTCTTATTGGTCATCAAGTGCGTGACTTGATCATGAAACCCTATAAGTGATAGATGACATAAATTATCTAGGTCCCTAGTCGAGGTTATTAATATGGGACATTAATAACCGCGAGAGACTAGTATGTGAGGTGACTGATGACTAAGTTTCATGGAGTCATTAATATGCGTATTAAAGTCAATCACATAGATATAGATATGTGTTAGAAAACACAGTATTGGACATGACCCGTTATGAGAACTCTACATGATTGTTATATGAGTGTCATAAGAGTTTCTCATTACAACTATAGAGTATAATCCTTAGACCTGAGTTCATCATGTTTTCTTGCATATGAACTGGCCTGCTTTGATTTTGTCAAACGTCAGCCAGCCGT
Organism: Euclidium syriacum; assembly: GCA_900116095.1. Taxonomy (NCBI): domain Eukaryota; kingdom Viridiplantae; phylum Streptophyta; class Magnoliopsida; order Brassicales; family Brassicaceae; genus Euclidium; species Euclidium syriacum. The sequence goes on along the minus strand of FPAK01000003.1, from coordinate 2,410,474 downwards.
AACATGTGACTATAAAGGCATTTATTGGGCATGGTGTAATGAACAGGGATGAAACAAGATGAGATTTTTTCCTCCTATATAACAGGAGTTAGATATCTCTAGGACTATCGAAGATTTGATAATGAGAAATGCGTGGCCGCGCTCAAACGAGGTGATTGTCAGTCGTTTGTTTTATCAGTATAAACCAGAGTTCGATAAACATGGTTTACCTTAATAAGGATGACACGTGCTCTTGCCTTATGCTAGATCGAGATATAGTGACAAAGGGATTGTAAAAATAAATGATTCCAGTACAAGTAGGAGATTGTTGGGAATGTCCTGAAATCACTTGTATTTACTCTAGTATGAAGTTGTAGTGTCGAGATGAGACAATCATATGATACTAGGTGATTATAATGTTTTGCTAGAAGCCACTTGTAATCTATGAGTTTGGAACTCATTGCTAGTATTATATGATCCTACAGGGTCACACACCTAAGCAAACTGGATAACCAATATTGGGATTGATCATTAGTGTAATGATCAAATCGATGTATATTTAATATACATAAGAAACGTGTTTCTGAACGGTGTGTCGACTGACACAAGAGGTTGTGTCGATCGACACACAGGCTGAACCGGAATAATGATTTTGGTTTACGGTTTAATTAAACATTGGTTTAGACCAATGGTTAATTAGGTTTCTCACAATTCATTATATATATGATATGTGCACGACTTTGTTAGTTTAACCTAGTTTACATCCACCTCAAGAACCACAGAAATCCCGAGAGCTTCCTTCAGAGATTTGATCTCTCCCGGCATTAGCATCACGGCTTTCCAGTTTGTGTGAGTGTGGATACCAGTAGAGGCGCAACATCTGAGACGCTATTCAATCTCGAATCCCTGATACTTTCCGCTGCTTGTTCAATCATGTATATTCGAGATCTATCTAAAAGAGATTCAATTATAAATCTGAACATATGATCTTGGCTTTAGAATTTGTCTATAGGTTGCTTTAAATTTTTTAAAATCTGCACAAATTCCTTCATATAGGCGGCGAGGTTGCCAAAGTAAGTGACGAGGAAGAAACAATGGTCCAAAACAATACTCACCACGTTAGAAAGTCGGCGAGAGCCCTGTTCGAGAACCACGATCCCATAATCCGTGAATTAAATTATTCACAAACGACGTCTAGTCAACCTGACGAGCTAGGATTCATAACCCCTATTAATCAAACATCCAGAGCCTTGATAGCAGAAACTCTAAATTCTCAGAAACGACCCAGCGTGTCAACGATGCCTCAACCCATCTCTCGGTCAGGCGAACAACCTTCGACGACGCCATCTTCGAATAACAGGCAGGAACAGTCGGCAGCCAATCGAACTTCCAATGTAGTAGAAGTAGCAACCCCCAAAACAAGAAATGAAAGAGCATTAGTAAGAACACAACAACAACGCGAGGACTGGCTGACAGAACAATTTAGCCATCAACAACGGTTTAACCGGAGCTTAGTTGATCAAATCGCAATTTTGTCAGAAGAACTCCAAGCCTCGAGAGCTCAAAATCATAATCAATCTCCCAGAGCAATCTCAGCCCGACCCTTACGAACCGCTTCTCAACGGGTAACATTCGAAGATGATCGGAGTGGAGCAAGGGAACCTAGGACACCAACTTCGACTGTACGCCAAGGTTCGAGAATTGGAGATAACGAAGTACGGGCCCTAAGTACCGATCAATCAATTGCGATTATAAAAAGAGAATTAGAAGAAATGCGTTCGTTGGTTCATAAGGCAACAAGCACCGCCCCATATGTCGATCAGCTACTTGTATAAACAGAAAGGAGTCCGTTTACTTACAATATCACGCGAGCACGGGTGCCGCTCAATGAAAAATTAAGACTCCCGACCTATGATTGAACCGGAGACCCAGCGGTTTACAAGAGAGCATTTTTAGTGAAGGTCGGAAGAACCGAGTTCCAGAGAGGAGAGGAAGCTGAAGGAAGATTCCAGCTTTTCCTTGAGAGCTTAAGGGGAGATGCCCAAGCTTGGTTTACTAGTCTACCTTCTTACTCGATTAGTTGTTTTGCCGAACTTTGAGAAGCTTTCTTTAAACAATACATGTCACACTTAGAACAACAAGCTACCGCATCAGATCTCTACGCTGTAAAACAAGGACCAAGTGAATTGTTGATACTGGGTTCAACTTCTAATTATTTATAATTAGAGGGGTTTTTTTGGAAAAATATAAAGCAATAAAACAAGAAGAAACCTCGAAAAAAGGATGTTCTATTAATAAATTTGATTACAATCCTTGTTAGCTCGAAATGCCGAGTTAACTTTATCAAATAGAAGTAAAACCTAGACGATCTAGTTCCTCTTCTCCCCGATTCTGAATGAATATTATTAGTGAAAAGGGGGGGGGAGTATGTATTTATATATCCATAATAGTCGGTCTAGTAAGCCCATGGACTAACCTCGGAAAAATGGAATATTTTCATTTTTCCAAGACTAGGGAATCTGTGATAAGATTTGATCTTATACTGTCCGAGCTTTAGACTTCGGCCTAGGACGATGTTGTTTATACCCCCGCTTCGGACACTAAATTCGATCATTCTTCACCGAGGTATTCCTCGGTCATCTAGGCCGAGGGTTAATGTTCGTGTTGTCGGGACTTATAACCTAATAAGTTATCAGGGACCGGACTCTAATTATTTCCAAACTATTGATAAGGGGTAGAACCCCACCATCAACAGTAAGTCCCCCCCAGTTCGTCCGAGGATGTCTTCGGGCAGCGTTGGCAAATTTCCATTCTAAATAGCTTGTCAATAAATGAAGTTCGGTATCAGTCGATCTTCGTCTTCAATAGTCTTAGTTTTAATTCTCCAATATTCTTCGTTCTTTAATTTGGCGGGAAAACATCGGATAACAAAAAGTCCATTAACGCAAAACTTCTCGATTCTCGCAAAACCTTTCACCTCTCAAGTGACGTGTCATCTCGAAAACAGATGAAAATAAATGAGATGAAAGGCGCCTCCTCCCACCTCAGGTGTTGGCTAATCAGACCCTTTCATTATTGTAAAAAACGAAGCGTCACCATCATTTGTTCGTTCTATAAAACCGTTGATTGTTAATTAATTTCTCCCATAATCAACTCTCCGCTCTCCGAGGTAACCTTCAATCTTTATTTTCTGATTAATATCCTTTTACGAAATATCCGGAAGAAACGAACTCGAGGTTTCGATTTCTGGGAATACTCGTCCTTGGCCAAATATCTCGGATGTTGAACCCTCTCTTTTCCCTAGATCTGAAATTTGGCCAATTAAAAGGAGAGCTTTAAACCCCGTAGAGATTGACATTCTGGTTCCGAGGTCCGATCAGAGACCTTGGACCCCACCATCAGGTTACGTTTGTCTCTACGAAAGCTTCTTCTCCAAAGCCAATCTTTGGTTTCCGATCCCGCAGTTAATGGTAAATAAATGCGCCCGTCGAGGAATAGCGATGTCGCAACTAACTCCGAACTCCGTAAAAATCATCACCGGACTTCTGGTGTTCACAGCTCGGTGCAACATTCGGTTAAATTCTGGGAAACTAGAGGAACTGGCGAACCTTTCTGGTACTGGAAACCCAGAAGGGACCTTCAAACTAAGCATCAAACCCAAGAAGAAAATCCTCACTGGATTTTGTACAGGCGCAAAGTTATGGTTCCGAAGTTACTTCTACGTCCGAATCAATGAAGCTTCGGTTTACAGATCTGACACCACAATCTTCCGAAATTGGAAGATTATAATTGGTAGAAACTAGGTCTTCTCTTTCCTTTTTTATTCCGACGCTAAACTCTCTTTGTTTCCTTTTCAGTTAAACCAAGTTGTTTCTGAGCGCATCCGCCAAACTTCTCTGAAGAATTCGAAAAACTTAAAGCAGAAGGAGAACTACAGTGGGGCGATATACTTCCTTCTTCATTTTTTAGAGCTCGCTCCTGAGCCGGTACGTTCTCTTCGACCTTCCTAATTCTTTTTCCGAGCTTCTTCTTATGATTGATTTTCTATAGGACGAGAAGACTGGAAAGGAAACGACTCTTCTCTTAGAAAGAAGAGATCAAACCCCGAAGGAGCTTCCGACAGAAATCAGAATCTTCTCCCAAGAAAGAAACAAAGCTCCGAGGCCGCAAAAAATCAGAATGCGGAGAACATAAAACTTATCTTGCCTGTGAAGGATCACCATGCATTCAAGTTCGAATTTGATGGTGCAGCTATGCTTTTTTAAGGATAAGAAAAAAAGCGCCAAGCTCTTGCAAAAGGCAAGCGGTTATGACAATCGCCTGCCCGAGGTCTGCTGTGAATCGGATACTCTGGAAGCCTTTTCTTACTCACTTTTCAAGGTAACAACCGAAACGAAATTTTCTTTTCTTTAGAAACTTCTGCTAACATTTTCCTTATGCCTGCTCCAGTCGATGGGTTTCGTAGGACATGCGTTTCTTTGGTACAAAAATAGGCTTGCACAATCCGATTTGAAGATGGATTCTCTTCAAGCCAAGAACGAAGATTTAGAGAAGAGGTCCCTTGACGCCGAGAAAGCTCTATCCGAGGTGCAAAATAAAATCGCGAATAGGGATAAACGCTTGGGTAAAATGAAGGAACGCTTGGGTAAAATGAAGGCACACTTTGACGAGGAAGAATCGAGGATTTCCAATATTTTCAAGGAAAACTCTCGGCTAATCACTGAACTGGCTGAGGTGAAGCGTCAAGAAGTTGATATCTCGGAGGAGCGAGATGTCAATAAAGCTATTCAGGACTCCAAGTGTGCCGAAAGCTACCGGGAAGGACAACGCGCAGCCGCCGACATTTGTCGAAAGAAGTTAAACTACCTTCGCGGGTTTCTTGACGAATATTCCGAAGCTTGTTCTGATGTCTTCAGCAAAGCTAACGAATATGGACAGGCCGCGGCTGTTGCTATGAATCTTCGTCTTCTTCTTGACAAGGGACTTCCGATTCCAGAAGAGGATGTTGTTGAGGCCGAGAAGGAACGTGACCGACTAGCCGAGCTTGCAAATACTATCTTGATTCCAGAGTTTCGAAATGAGGATTTTAATATTTAGATTAGTAATCCTTGTAAGAAAACCTCAACTCGAATCTCTTTGTAAATATATTTCTTGAACGTTAATAAAATCTTTATTTTTCTCGTATAACTGGAATACTAATCTTTGAATTTCCATACGAATGTGACATCTCAGACGTTTAAGAGTTTCGTTTCTCGTATGATTGGATTTGTTTACTCGAAGTTTCTCAAATTAATATTTTGAAACCCGGAAATAGCGAAACAAATAAGGCGCGCTTTCCTTATTTCTTTGCTTTGAAGTTTTTCAATAAGTCCTACTTTATCAGACTTATTGTCAAATTGTTACATTCACTAAAGAATGTGTAAGAGGTTTTTTGATTTTGTACCCTTTAATCTTTCGGCCTTATTTTATCGGACTCCGTGATTCTTTCAGGCAATTTTTCTATTTTGGTCGAGAACGTGATCAAGGTTCCGACTTTGTATGAACCTCGACATAATTGAGTTGTAAAATTCGAGACTAAAACTAGGATTCATGATGTTGTAGTTGAACCTTGTGAAAGGCTGCCTACGTACCTTCGGAGGGGATCAAGCCACATGTAATTCCGAATTGTGGGTTTCCGTTGACTATCTCGGAAGATCCGAGAGATCAACATTTTTTTTTTTTTTTTTTTTTTGCTCTATATTCTGAGCCTTTTGAAATTTAGAATTTCCTTTCCGAAGGGAAGTTCGGCTTTTTTCTCCTTTAGACCATCTCGGAGGCAACGTCTTGCTTCGGCTTGACTTCCTCTTACCGAAAAAATTCTGAGTGGAGTTGGGAATTTAAGGCATTGGTGATAGGTTGAAACCACTCCTTTCATTAGAAATAGCCAGGGGGTTCCGAGAATTATGTTGTAGAGAATTGACTTTTCTATTACGTCGAAGTTAACGATCCTAATTGTTCCTCCAACCGTCACTAGGAGTTGCACTGTCCCGAGAGTCGGAACACTTTCACCACTAAAAGTTGTTAGTGACTTAAGCCCTTGTTTAATCATTGTTTCCTTTGACCATAATTCTTGGAAAACATCGATACTTATGACATTCGCCGCGCTTCCGGTATCTACTAATATTCGGGTAACTTCGTAATTTCCAACTTGTAATTTTATCACCAAAGGGTCGTTATGTGGGACTTCAACTCCTCCTAAGTCTTCGTGAGTAAAGACGAGCTCCTTTTGTAGAGTCAACTTCGGCTTTCTTTGCTGCTCGACTTGCTCTTGTGTTTCTCTAGGGAGTTCGCAAAATAACGTTTATCCTTCTGTGACAGTATGAGGGTCTTATTTTAGCAGATTCTTTCCTTCTTTGATGATTCTTCTTCAAGAGTCACTCCTTCGACTTCGATTGGTATTCTTTGTTGAGGGTTTCTCTTAAGCTTGGCTGCTCAGGAACCCGTTCCAAGTATTTTTTTCAAAAGATATTTCTGTAGGTTACGGCATTCTTCTGTGCTATGTCCATAGGCGGTATGGTAACAACACCACGCTGGAGGGATTCTCTCTATTTTAATCCTAGCTTTTTTCTTCTGTTCTAGATACTGATCTAGAAGTTCGGTGGTTAGGAATGCAATTTTCGCTTTAGCTCTTTCTTTCTGCTCGAACGTTTTATTGTAGTGCCGACGAGGTTCTTTAAACCTTTTTCTTATTTTTTCGTCTTCCGAAGTAATTTGATCATTCTCCGATAACCAGGCCCTACTTTCGTCCGACCTGATGTATACGCTTGCTCTGTAAAACGCATCTTCTATGGAGTGAGGCCGATAAGCCGAAAGTTCTTCCCAAAATCTTGTCTCATACCACGTTCCATTAATTAGAGCATCGATGGCTAGTTCGTCCGAGATATTTAACTAGAAGTATATTGTCTTGAATCTTATCATGAAACTCTGGAATGACTCGATCGATGTTTGTTTTATGGAGTAAAGGTCGGAGATCGTTGCTGGTCGTTCGAGTTTAAAGGTATATTTCTTTAGAAATTTATGCCGCAGTTCGTCGAAACTTCTTATTGAATTAGGAGGTAAGTTGGTTATCCAAGTGTGGGCGTTTCCTCATAAACTTTCCGCAAAGTATTGGTACTTCTTTCCTTCTTTCTCAGAAGGGTGAATCCGAGCTTGGTTGATAGTGATCATAAATGTTTTAAGGAAGGTTCTCGGGTCTCCTACTCCATTATAGGTTGGTAACTCCAATTTCCCTTTTCCGAACGAATCGGGTCCGAACTTGGTTGTCTCGGATGGGTTCTTATTTGTATTCTCGAATGCTTGATTTAGGTGTGGGATATTGACCGGAGGATTCTGGAGCAAAACTTTCATATCCCGAAGTTCACGGTGCAGTTCTGCTATCGAGTCACTTGTTATGGAAGTCGGCTCGTCATATGTTAACCTTTTGCTGATAATCTTTTCTTCAGTTCTTGTTGTCCCGTTCTGATTTTCCTCTATCTATTTCGTACATTGTTCCGCGTCATCTGATGATAGACAGTTTGATGGAGGGCTGTTTATTGGCTCGCAATCCTGATTACTTGCTTCCTCGTCCTCTAGAAGACCGTTTGAAGTTTCTCCACGCCTTTGGTTTGTCCACCGAGTCCGTAATCCGGATTTTTGATCTAAAACCTCGATGGGTGGTTGATCCCATCGAGTTATCCGTGGTCTTCCATGAGTTGTAGTTATCATTGGTGTTTCTTTTTCCGAGATCTCTGTTTTACTTACAAAAAGTCAAAGACACCCCCTACCTGGCGCGCCAAATGTTGATACTGGGTTCAACTTCTAATTATTTATAATTAGAGGAGTTCGTTTTTGGAAAATTATAAAGCAAGAAAACAAGAGGAAACCTCGAAAAAAAGATGTTCTATTAATGAATTTGATTACAATGGTTGTTAGCTCGGAATGCCGAGTTAACTTTATCAAAGAGAAGTAAAACCTAGGCGATCTAGTTCATCTTCTCCCCGATTCTGGATGAATATTATTAGTGAGGGGGTATGTATTTATATATCCTTAATAGTCGGTTTAGTAAGCCCATGGGCTAACCTCGGAAAAATGGAATTTTTCCATTTTTCCAAGACTAGGGAATCTGTGATAAGATTTGATCTTATATTTTCCGAGCTTTAGACTTCGGCCTAGGACGATGTTGTTTATACCCCCGCTTCGGACACTAAATTCGATCATTCTTCACCGAGGTATTCCTCGGTCATCTGGGCCGAGGGTTAATGTTCTTGTTGTTGGGACTTATAACCTAATAAGTTATCAGGGAAGAGCTCGGCAAGGACGGGACTCTAATTATTGTCAAACTATTGATAAGGGGTAGAACCCCACCATCAATAGGAACCCCTTCGAGATTTTGACTTATCTTTCCGAGGTTAGTCTCTATCTACTCGTCGTCCTTCTCCTTTCTCCTCTGGTTTCATATCTTTGTACACTTTTGCAGATCCATGTGCTTTTGCAAGTTCGGCACGATTCTCTTCGCTCTTTATATGAGTATTTGCTCAGTGAAACGCATCATTCATAGACTGGGGACGATGAGCAGATAACTCATCCCAAAACCTCAACTGGGTTGAGGCATCGTTGAAACGCTTGGTTGTTCCTGAGAATTCTGAGTTTTTGCTATCAAGGCTCCGACTGTTCCACTAATCCTTGCTCGCTAGGTTGACTAGGCGTCGTTTGTGAATAATTTTATTCGCGGATTATGGGATCGTGGTTCTCGAACAGGGATCTCGTCGACTCTCTAACCTAGTGAGTATTGTTCTGGACCATTGTTTCTTCCTCGTCGCTTACTTTGGCGGCCTCGCCGTCTCTACGCTCCTCCGAATGTGGTTGCTGTGTGTTTACTATCTTGGTTTCCCGAGGCTTCTTTTTACTTCTTCAAAAAAGACTTCCCCCTTCCTGGCGCGCCAAATGTTGAGGTTGGGTTCAACTTCTAACTATTTATAATTAGAATAGTTCATTTTTAGAGAAAGTTAAGTAAAAGACAAAAAGGAATCCTCGGAAAAATTAAGCTTTTATTAATTATTGCGGTTTACAAGGTTGTTAGTTCGGAATGCCGAGTTAACTTTATCAAAGAGATGTATTAAACCTAGGTTATCTAGTAATTCTTCTTCCCGATTCTGAATGATTTTCTTTAGTGAAGAGGGGTGTGTATTTATATACCATATTAGTCGGTTATCTAAAACCATAGGCTAACCTCGGAAAAATGGAAATATTCCATTTTTCTAAGATCAGGGAATCTGTGATATTTGATCTTATTCTGTCCGAGCTTAGACTTCGTCTTGAGACGAAGTTGGTTACACCCCCGCTTCGGACACTAAAATCCGATCATTCTTCACCGAGGTATCCCTCGGTCATCAAGACCGAGGGTTCCAATCCTATTGAAGGGACTTATGACATAATAAATCACGAGAGAAAGGTCGGTAGGGGCCGACCTCAATTTTCGCCAAACTATTAATAAGAGGTGGTAACCCCACCATCAACACCCATGTCACATGTGTATACATGGCGGTTAGGTTAAAACAGCTTCCCATAAGCAACAACCTCCTTTGATATATTTGAAGAAAAGAAGTCTACATAACAGCTGCCCACCGACCAGCTTCCCGACATTTAAAAAGGAGTTTTTCAAATTAACTTCCCACAAAACCTCTTCCTAAAGCCAATATTATGGGTTACTAATCAAAAATCAGCATGCAAGAGATGTGAAGTTGTTGTATACTTTTCATATGCTCTCCCATGAACCATATAATTTTTGGGAGGTTGTTACAAAGGTTACAATATAGCCTCCACTCAATGTAAGATACTTATTTTAGCTATTCTTTTTATTATTGATGCTTTCGTAAGTTGTTTGCTGCAACCAGGGAGAAATAATTCTCATAAGTAGCTACTTCCGGGCTACTACATTGGATGATGTCAAGCTGAACTGCCTACCAATTCCCGTCAACAGCTAGATCCTTCGCCAAGATTGAGGACGTGAGATAAGTATATTCATTCGGCTAAAGTCAACAATGTGTAAGTTTTAAACTACTTTTCAAATTCTAAAAAAAACAAAAATGGAGAGTGGAGGGTAAGTTGTTGGGTAAAATAAATTCATCAACCTATCAACATGTGACAGCTATCAAAGTAATTTGAACAACTGTCATATATGTTTGGGAGGTTGTTTAAGAAACCAAAACAGCTATCAGAATAGCTGTCATATATATTTGGGATGTTGTCTAGGAGACTAGAACAAGTGTCATGTATGTTTATGACGTTGTCTAAGAGGCTAAAAGAGCTGTCACATGTATTTGGGAACCTGTTTAAAGGATCCATACAGTTACTGGAACGTCCTCAACAGCCTACATAGAGTTCTAAACAATTATGGCAAGTCCATAACAGCCTACAAAAGACCCGTTGAGACTAAGAGATGCCCAAATGCCTCACGATAGAGGTTGGATTCAATAAAAACCGGGGTTTTACCGGTTTGATGGAAAAAGAAATTGTAATCGTCAAATATCCTTAAAAAAATAAAATCATATATTGGATATAAATATAGAAAAAATAAAATTAACGAAATTTTTTTTTCAAAATCTCAAACTTCTATTGGTGATACAAATTTTATATGTGTTCTAGTTAAATTCGGATTAATCGGTTTTGGAGTTCAATAAAAACCGGAGTTTTGTTGGTTTGATACGGTTTTTTTATCCGATCTAATAACCACTTGGTTTCATCATCAGCCCAATCTGGATTGCTATCCGGTTCGCGGTTTAACCCGGTCTGATCATCGGTCTAGTCCGGGTTTAAAAACATTGACAAAAACAAAAAGTTGACCAAACCAAATTTGACAAATTATCATCGCAATTACACCGCGTTTAACCTTTTTTTTTTTATCTTAGATTCGGTGCATGTTGTCGGTTGTTTTAAACTAGATAAATCAAATGGTAGGGCATTGACTCGATACAATAATAATTTTCATAAACTTAATTAATTTCATCTGAAGAGGACATCAAATCCGGAGACCGACTCCCATGATATATTTGACGTGTTATTAAGAAGAACCTTAATCCGACGATAAGGAAAAAAAGAAAAGAAAAAAAAGAACCTTAATCCAATTCGATTATAAGAATAGTTATTTGTCGTCCGTTTCATTTTTAGTGGATTGGTTTGGTGTAACTTGATTCAAATCACAATATAAAATTAGGGGAAACGTCAATGCCTGAAAAAAAAAACAAAAGGGAAACGTCAATGTAATAGGTGGCCTTGAATTTGTGCTTGGTGCACCCCAGCTGTTTCCTTTGCTTTGGAGCAAAAAAAGACTCCAAAAAGAATCCCAACCATTTTCTACACATAAAAAAGTTAATATTACGCATTCTTTCACTAATGCAATCTAATATTTCTAAAAAATCTAATATTTCTAGAAACAGGCAATCATCGGCATTTCATCCGTTGTATATCTCTTTATACCAGAAGATTAAAGAATAAATTGCCAATGTTTTATAACTTTTATTTCATTTTACTATGCACGTTTTCACTTTCTCTCTTCTCAATAAATCGATAATGTTTTATAACTTTTTTTTCATTTTACTATGCACGTTTACATTTTCTCTCTTCTCATTAGATAATTATTTTATATATCTCGCATACTATGAAAATTGGCATATTCTAAAGATGTCCATAGTAAGCTCTAATTATTTTCTCACTATAATTGTAAAAGAAAATATGAGGAAAATGAAAAGAGATAATATTTTAAAACCAAAATTTTTAAACTGAGCAAATTTTTGAACGGCTAAACCAACTTCTCTCTACTAGCTTTCATATATTTGCTATATATTTCAGCTGGAAATTCATGAACTCCTATATTTCCTATGTTTTCTCTTTACCATAAAAAACATTTGTTATGGCTTTACAGAAGTAGTTAGAATACGACGAAAAAGCAGGTATCTATTCTTCAATCTAAACAACAACAAAAACACGTGTAAAATAAAGTGATTATTCAAGATTTTGTCATTTATATGTGATACTAGATTAGGGTAAAATTTTGGAGCTTCTAATATATCATTTGAGGATTTTCCTCAGATTTGAGTGAATTGGTTTTGGAACCTTGTATTTTCTTGCATATGTCATTCATCGAAAGTTTAGAATGTAAAATAGGTCAATTTTTCATAGGATTTGTGTATCAATAAGAATTTTGATGTCGATGTCACTGTTTAAACGTAATGATGGAACCGTGTTCTAAGAAACCCATTATGTGGACACTACACTAAAACAAGATCCAATGGGCCTCAGAGAAGAAAGAACTAAGAGAAACAAGATAAATACGCATAAATATATTCAATAGCATGCTATCCAAAAAGCATACATGGATGTTCAAGACAAGTGAAACTAGAAAAGAAAAACAAAAAGAAAAAAATAAGAGGGAATGAAATTATCTTAAGCAGTTGGAGGGCTCCGGGAGCGAGAGTGCTTCCGAGACTTTGAACAGTCCCTAATCTCAAAAAGGCTACCGAGACAAGGAACAAAGGCCTCCCACATATGGTATACCGCCTCTACCTTAGCCTCACTCCTCCCGAGGCCCACTTGGAGACGTCACCCAGCTTCCACCCTAGAAGAGAGGCCGCTCCGTTTAAAAACCGGTTGGAGAGACTAAAACGCAGCGTCCACCTCCGCACCTACGCCTTGCGTCCCAAGTTGAACAACAGAGGGCACAGACGCACGACGATGCCCTATATGGAGCCACGTGGAACCACTCTATGACGGCAATAGAAGAACGAGAGCTTCCTCAGGTTCCTCTTTAAGAGGCACCTAGGTTGGACCCAGCCTGTCAGAGGCAGGCAACGGCTCTGCCATGCCTCCACTATAAACCTCGGCGGAATCCTCGCCACCAGCATCAGTGACGTCGAAAGAACCGATTGTACTGGGGACCGCAATAAGGGAAGGTCCACCATCAAATGAATCTGGTAAGACAATGGGGCTAAGCCCCAACCCTGTGGTGGTGAAGCAAGGGCTATACAGCAAGTATAACCCAATCAGCCATGCATGATAGCCTAAGACAATACAAGCTAATCAACACCATACAACCAAAAGAGAAAGAGAAAATCCGATGTAGGCAAAACACATACCTGAGGGGAAGCGCTCGAGGGTAGCGGAAAGGCAACTATTCTTGACAGCAAAATCACTCAACAGGAACCTCAGACCGTGAAGCAACACGACATATTGAATATCATGGACGGGAAAGCCGCGTATCATGAAGGCGGAGGGCCGTACTCCGCCACTAAAAAAATGGCAGACACATTAAGACAATATATTGGGAAGACGAGTTGAAAGAAAAAGCAATATCAACATGTTACAATAACCAGCCAACTTCCACACTTGGGGAAGCGCATGAGGTTCCCCATATATGACATAGCAGAGTTCCGATTCAGAGTCTGTCGCCCCACATAAAGAAGCAAAAAAACTTTTCCACCCCGCGGAAAAGAATCAGGGATCTGTCTCCACTACAGAGAGCCACTATAAATCAAGGTTCCTCAGAACGAATCCAGCACAAGAAAAGTGCGCTGGCGACCATAGGGCAAGTCACCGAGATGTCAATCCTGTCGGAGAAGATCTAGATGGCTGATGTTTTGTGGATTTTACCGTTTTTCTACCATGATACAAGTGATTTTATAGAGTCTTTCTAGTATGCTTTAGGTATTTATATAGGTTTTACAAGCAAATAATGTTTTGGAAGAAATAAGAGATAAAGTGAAGAGATATGGAGAAAAACTAGCAAAAGAGATGCATAGACGTAATATGAGTTCCAGAAGTCAGTCGACCGTTGACCCAATTACCCGACGATTCAGGAGACGAGTCACATACCAAATCGAAGATATGGAAGTTAGATTTCATCTTAAATTTGAATCAAGCCCATTGGAAATCTGGAGCCCAAGTTATAGCCGTTTTACTGAAGATATGTCATTCTGATGGGATTTACAAGACTGGCATGTTTAGCTCCAATCAAGCTCGACTCAAGTTTTAAAGAGGTTCTACCCTAAGCACGACTCAAATTTTAAAGAGGTTTTACCTAAGCACGACTCAAATTTTAAAGAGGTTCTACCCTAAGCACGACTCTTACAACTATAAAAGGAGCTCTTAACAACAGAGGGAGACACATTCAAGACTATCAATCATACAATCATTTAGCTTTTGTTTTCTTGTTTCCAATTCATATTGTTGCTAAATCCTTAGGTCTCTTCCTATTTGATTTCTAAGACTTTGAAGAAGTTAAAAGATTGTTCTTGGTATATTGAGATTATGAACCTCTAATATTATATTGTTTATTCTTAATTTATGTTATTCACTTCATTTCTAATGTTTAGTGAATTGATCTCCATGTCTGAGTAGTCATCTTATGAGATCTAAGTGTTTTCTACGGTTCCTATGAATTGCTAAAATAGTTTTAACCAATCAGTTTTATCACAAGATTATTCACAGTTTCTCTCAACTGATTAAGCGGAATCGCGAACCTTCCTTAACCAAACTCATCCGAGATCTGGTTGCAGAATTGCACCAGTGATCGCCTTATCTCTCTGTAGTGAGCAAGTTGTTTTTTTTTGTCACAGAAAACGCTTGTTCGAACGCATTTTGAAAAGATCTAGCTTGATCTCTACTGCTTGTTTATTTTCAGCAACAATCCAAAATCATTTTTGAGATTTAGGTTTATAAACAAAGTGGTTGTCATAATATACCCTTGGGGCAATCATATAATCACGTGTCTAGAGTTCTAGAATCAAGAGATTTAATTTGATTGAGCGCTTAATTCTTAATTCATAGTTACCAACTATTAGATCTAATATACCCCAAAATCGAGCACAAACCTAAACATTTTCACGCTCTCTGATTTTAACCCTCAAGTTTTCTTAAGATTCATATATTAGCTTTTACTCTATGTGGGATCGATAACCTAAATACTACATTTGTACGCTGTACACTTGCATTCAATTTTTGGTAAATTACTTCACACATTAATAAATTTAAGATAATAAGTCTTGGTATTAATAAATTGAAACAAATCACCCACTTTTGATCATTTTCTATTTCTCGTGTCTTTTAGTGCATGCAAGGTGGAAATACATGGAGAAAAACCAAAATGAAGAAAAAAGAAGACGCGGGAAAACTTGGACATAAAACCCGAGTCGGCCGACTAAACCTCGAGGACGACCGACTTGACCACAACGTTGACCGGCCTATTGGAGTCGACCGACACATATCAACATCAGACGCAACTAAGCAAATCGGCGAGGAAAAAAACTAAACAAAAGACTCAAGAAGAAGATGGTCGATATCAAGTTGAATACCAAGGAAGAAGGATCTGTGATGAAGGACATCGAATTGATGTTGAAGGAAACATGATTGAAGACAACGGAATCCAATAAGACCATGAAACCTGCTCACTTCTCCTATTGTGTTAGCACTTGGCCAGTCTTTAATGGCTTTAACCATCTCCTCATCCAATTTGATACCATATGCACCCACAAAAAAAAAAAAAAAAAAAAACACTAGAAACACAAGGTTATTTGTACAAAAAGTGAATTTCTTAAGATTAGCAAAGAGTTTCTCCTTTCTAAGAAAACTTAGGAACAACTTTAGATGTTCAACATGCTCATATATACTCTTACTATATACTAGGATATCATCAAAATAAACCACTACATATACTCCAATGTAAGCTCTCAAAACGTGTTTTAGTAATCTCATGAAGGTGCTAGGTGCATTCTTTAATCCAAATGAAAAACTAACCATTCATATGATCCATGTTTAGTTTTAAAGACAGTTTTTCATTCATCGTCTTCTTTCATCCAAATCCGATGATATCCACTTTTAAGATCAATCTTAGAAAAGATGTTAGAACCATGCAATATATCAAGCATATAATCTAATATAGGAATAAGATGTCGATACTTCATCGTGATATTGTTGATTGCTCTACAATCAGCATAAATGCGTCAGCTGCCATCCTTCTTAGGCACAAGTAGTACTGGTACAACGCATGGAGTCACGCTCTCTCTGATGTGTCCTTTTTCCATGAGTTCATTCACTTGTTTCTCCGGCTCCTTAGTTTCTCCGGGATTGGTTCGATAAGCTGGACGGTTTGGAAATGCAGCTCATGGTACAAAATCTATTTGATGCTCAATGCCGCGAATAAGTGGCAATCTTATTAGGTTATCTTCAGGGAACACGTCCTCATAGTCCTGCAAAAGAGAGATTATCCCACTCGGTAGTCCCGGTGCAAGAACAGTTAAACTTATAAGAGCTTCTTTAAACATGAATAACAACAATGGTTGTTTTGAAAACAAAGCTTTCTTAACTCTACCAGTCTTCACAAATTAGTTTGAATGCTTGGCTACCTTTCTTTCCTTGCATTTTAGATTCATATGATCTTTGTAAACTTCATGTGGTGTCATGGGAACCAAAACGGTTTTTCTGCCTTTGATTTAAAAAGAATGTCGATTAGTGAAACCATCATGATTCACTTTTCTATCTGATTGCCACAACCTCCCAAGTAGTATATGACTTGCATCCATTGGCAGCACATCGCACAAGATCTCATCTTCATACTTTCCAATGGCTAGAGAAACCAAAACTTGGTTTTCCACTTCTATTTCTCCCTCATCATTGAGGCACATAAGTTTATATGGATTTGGACGCTTCATCCCTTCCAATCCAAGTTTATTCACAATTTTCTCACTTGCCACATTGGTGTAACTTCCTCCATCAATTACAAGACTGCAAACTTTTTCCTGAACATGGCAGCATGTATGGTACAATTTTTCTCCCTGCTCATTCCCTTAAGCCTTAGTTTGTATGTTAAAAGATCTTCGTGTGACCAATAGTTAAACCTTAGCCGGCATCTCTCCTTGTTCTTCTGAAGATACAAGTTCTAGTTTCTCATCTTCAGATTCTATATCACTATTGTCTAAAAGAATCATAATCTTGCTGTTGAAGCATTAATTTTCTTAATGTCCTCACCTTGGCACCTGAAACATCTTACATTACGGGTTATGGTAGTAGTTGCCTCAGCTTTTTCTTTGTTATCTTGAGCTACTGTGTGTGACTTGGTTTCGTCGTTTTAGTTACTGATTTGCTTGAAATCCTTTTGATAACTCAGCTTCTCCTTTTTCTGATAACAAGGCTTGGTAGTGGATGTTATAGCTCCATAATGTGAAGTGCTCTTTGTTTTAAGTTAATTCTTAACTAGACTAGCTTTATGCAACAACTCTTCTAGTTCCACATAGTGTTGAATCTCTAATCTGTTGTGGATGTCTATATTCAAACCACCCAAGAACCTTGAAAAGGTTGCTTATCTGTCCTCAGGTACATCAGCACGCAACATAAGAGTTTAAGAAGAGAACCCACAAAAATATAAAAGAAAGAAGAATGAGAGACAAAGCCTTAACTCAGAACAATAAAAGCTTGTTTTGGAAACTGATAAAACATTAAAACTGAGTTTGAATAACTAAAAGAAGACTCTTGCCCTTCTTAGGACGTGGGTGTATTGTATGGGCTTGTAATTTGATCAACAAAATGGGTATTTAAAATGTGATCCATTTGCCTCTTTAAGAACCTTATTTTGGAAAACCCATTGGAAAAAAACTAAAGATAAGGGAAAAAGAGAACAAATGAGTCACATGCGCATTTGTTGATCCTCTTGGACTTGTATCAAAACCAAAGTGGTTTGAACAACTTCTTCAACCTGGTCCAGGTGATTTGATCGTGTCTCAATATGGTTAAGCATGAGTCATAGGTCTAACTGGTGTTACCAAATCTTCCTCAGCTACAAGGTCATCTCCTTTGATTCTATGCTCTAGATAAAACTCATCTCCTTTGTTGTTTTCCATGATCATATCACCCCCTTCGCTTTAACTAAATCTTTAAATACTCAATAACCATAAAGTAGGAGAAATACGAGGAAAAAAGCAGCAAGGAGCTACTTCGTCTCAAAGGAAAGAATCTTGCCTCAACCATAGGTTAAAAGCGGATCCGACAATGGTCAATGAGTAGTTTGTTGGCTATGATAGAATACTGAAAGACGTGTCGACCGAACTGTGGTACGTAACAACGAAGGTACACTGAAGGATGCTGATATCAAGTGACTAACGGTACGTAAGCGCTGTCCAGACCCATATGATACGTGCCGTAGAACACATTAGAGGACATGACATGCTAGTTGGTCAAAACGAAAAGGATGATAGGCAAAAACGCAAAATCAAGTCGATCTTATCCACAACTAAACCAAAGCAACCCTAACCATAATCAAACCAGTCACATCTGGATAATCAAAACCACCTGGTCTACTAAACCGGGACATGTATTCTCTTTACATATAAACCCTACTTGCTAGGAGAAAGAGTCGATTAATCTTTTATTCGTTGCTTAGGATAAGAATGCTTTGGTTAGGTTTTTACTCTGTTTTCTCACAGAGATCTTTCTGCCCTAGGTTCTTAGCCGGATTTTACTCATAGTTAGTTAAGTATTCGTCGGACTAATATCACCGGCTCATGTAGAGTTCTTCTTGAGAGCAACCGACTTACCTCCTAGTTCGATCCACGTTTGAGTGGTTAAAAGCTCCGACACTTAGGCTACGCTTAGCTAACTCTCCTTTATTAAAACCTCATAAGTCTCGAAATTTCTGTAAAAACTCAAGATCGAGAATAGATTAAGGTTCATAGACAGTCGTTCTCAAACCTTGTCACTCCGGAGAATTGCTGCTCCTACGCGGTAAGAGCTTTTCCGGTCATTTATGACCTCACCTCACTTTGGCACATTTTCTTTTAATCTTTTCACTTAAAGAGCTTTCAAAAATATCAGATGACTCCGAGACCACTTGATCTTTCCGGATCGGAGTTGAACTAAATCTCATTTTGTTTTCCCGACTTGGGTTTCGTATTCCGACATCAGTCATGTGGTCAAATAACTGACTTGAATGTCGGAGAATCTTTGGGAAACACAAACTCATTGTGTCTTTTCCAGAGACTTCACGTTAGATTTATCCTTTCATGTTGTAGGAGGTTAGATGCCTAGCGGGACAAACCCCGCTCCAAATCACAATCCAGCTCACCCCCGATTTCCCGAAACCACATCGAATTGTACCCGCGACATGCCAACAACGCCGTCAAAACCTCGTTACCCTCGCGGAAATCAAGATCGGAGTGCTGGAGTACACCCCATGGTTGACTCAGTAGCAAATAAACATACTCCTGTTTTTACCTTGTGAGCTCACTTGAGACTCGTTAGACCTAAGTTCTTCATCTAAGTTGTATTTAATTAATAAATTGGAATAGCTACCCAAGTTTAAGTTCATAGGTTATATTATTACAAAGGGATTTGAGTTTGCTTGAAAGAATTTTTGATAAGCAAATTTGTCTTAGTACAAAAGAACAGGGTTAATAAGATTAGTGAAAAAAACATACTTATTATTAATACGTGTCCAATCATTTAGATTCACAAAGGAATTTGGTTTCTCAAATTCTTAAATATATTGCGTTTTGATTAGTTATATAATAGTGTTTTGAGTTATATAACTATTGCATAAGTATGACCGTATTGATTTCCTTCTCATTCGTCCAGTTCTTCAATCCACCATTTACACAATTTGACGAGAATTTAATGCAAATACCTTCGTGGTAATGCTTTGCTTATTTAATATATCGAAAAATTGATAAAAATAAGATTTTGTTTCTTAATTATTTTCAAAATACAAAGTTTGAAACTTTCGTTCATCTTCAAACTATTGAGTTCACTAAATTTTTTACATAATGTTGTTAATAATGTTTAGTAGCTTTTGTCAGTAGGTTGTAATTCATTTAATAGTTCATAAATATATTTATTTTTAAACAATGTTATAAACTAAATAATAGAAATAATTAGATGATGAATTTAAATAAATAGTTGTTAATTGGTTTTGATGGTTCAACATCGATTTTCTCAGTCTTATATTTATTAATTTATCTCATGAGTGATTTTTTTTCTTTCTATTTCAGTAATTTCAGTTTTAAAATTTAAATCATGGTTATAAAATATTTAATTTTAAACCTCTAAATATTATTTATAATGATTAATTTTACTTATTAGTTTCAACTCTCAAGTGGATGTCCAAAAACCCAAATGAAGCGGGGCGTTAAAATAAAGAAGAACGTAAAGAAATGACGCGGAGGAATCGTGTGGACCCCAGAACAGCTCCATTGTCCAAAAAGTAATCAAACTCAAAGTCTAGTCTCGGTGGCACCAGATCACTCCTCTTCTCCTGCTTTTTAACATTCTCCATTCTCTCTCTCTTTCAATTTGCCTTTTGATTAGATCGAACAAGATGTCATCGGCGCCGTCTCCGGGTGCTACTCCGTCTCCATCTCCACCGTCTCCTCCCACTAACTCCACCACCACTCCTTCCCCGGCCTCCTCTCCACCTCCCACCACAACTCCTTCTTCTCCTCCGCCGCCATCCACTAATTCGACGTCTCCGCCTCCGTCGTCTCCCTTATCCCCTTCTCCTCCTCCGCCAACTCCTTCAACCCCTCCGGGATCTTCCACTCCACTGCCTCAGCCGTCTCCCACCGCACCCGTCACTCCATCTCCGCCGGCTCCCTCCACACCCACTCCGCCTGGGCCAACCACTCGAAGCCCTCCATCCCCAGCGAGTCCCTCAGGCGGTGGATCTCCACGAACTCCATCAAGCTCCTCGCCGTCGCCGCCATCTCCCTCATCCGACGGATTATCAACGGGAGTGGTGGTTGGGATTGCCATCGGAGGAGTGGCTGTACTAGTAATATTGTCTTTGATCTGTCTCCTCTGTAGGAAGAAACGACGAAGAGACGATGAAGCTGCTTACTACGTTCCTCCTCCTCCTCCTGCTCCCAAAGGTAAATTCCAAATCGAATCTTGACCGATGCCTTGTGTAATTATCTACATCTCGTCTCCCAAATTTGCTACCTTCTCCATGCAAGTCCGATCTTCAGGGTAATTAAAACATATAAAATAAGCATTTTCTGGAAAACAAAATTAGACATTTTCAGAGTTGTGTATATGTGGGATGGATGGATGGATCCATAGAGAAACCATTTTTACAGATTTCATGTGTCCTGTGTCTCTCAGTCTCAGCTGGAGGAGGTCCTTACGGTGGGCAGCAGCAATACTGGCAGCAACAAAATGCATCTCGGCCGTCAGATCAGGTGGTGACGTCACTGCCACCACCCAAGTCTCCCTCTCCACCACCCCAACCTCCTCCGCCTCCACCGCCCCCTTTCATGAGCAGCAGTGGCGGCTCCGACTACTCGGATTATCCAGTTCTTCCTCCACCATCTCCAGGGCTTGTGTTAGGCTTCTCCAAAAGCACCTTCACCTACGAGGAGCTAGCTAGAGCCACCAATGGTTTCTCCGAGGCCAATTTGTTAGGACAAGGCGGGTTTGGTTACGTGCACAAAGGTATATTGCCTAGTGGCAAAGAAGTTGCCGTGAAACAACTGAAAGCTGGGAGTGGTCAGGGAGAAAGAGAGTTTCAGGCAGAGGTCGAGATCATTAGCCGAGTTCACCACAGGCATTTGGTTTCTCTTGTCGGTTACTGCATGGCCGGTGCTAAAAGATTGCTAGTCTATGAGTTTGTTCCAAACAACAACCTCGAGTTTCACCTCCACGGTTAGACAATTACTTAAGGCTTTCTTGTCACAACATTTACATTGCTTTCTTGTTCCAATTTAGTGATGTTTTTTTTTTGGGGTGAATTAGAAAAGGGAAGGCCTACCATGGAATGGAGCACAAGACTGAAGATTGCTCTTGGATCTGCCAAAGGACTTTCATATCTTCATGAAGATTGCAATCCTAAAATCATTCACCGTGATATCAAGGCAGCAAATATACTCATGGATTTCAAGTTTGAAGCTAAGGTATTATTGATCATGATATGTTTTGGAAAGTTTACATGTAACTTGTGTCACTGAAGCGCTTTTATCTTACAGGTTGCTGATTTTGGTCTTGCCAAGATTGCTTCTGATACAAACACTCATGTATCCACGCGTGTGATGGGAACCTTTGGGTAAAAGAAACTCTTGAAGCTAAACATCTATATGCAGTTTGTAAAGCATCTGTGTCTGTGGTCCTTATAAGTTGGTTTTGGAATTTAGGTATCTGGCACCGGAATACGCTGCAAGCGGAAAGCTCACAGAAAAGTCTGACGTGTTTTCATTTGGGGTTGTACTTCTGGAGCTAATAACAGGGCGTCGACCTGTTGATGCAAACAATGCCTATGTAGATGACAGCTTGGTTGACTGGGTAATTACTATATAACTTGCAAATAATCTAAAGATTTTCATACAAATTTGAGTGTTGAATGAAGCTAAAGCTTATGTTATGTGGTGAATAATGGAAACAGGCACGACCATTGCTTAACCGAGCATCTGAGGAAGGAGACTTTGAGGGTTTGGCTGATAAAAAACTGAATAATGAGTACGATAGAGAGGAGATGGCTCGCATGGTGGCTTGTGCTGCAGCAGCCGTTCGGCACTCAGCACGCCGCAGACCTCGCATGAATCAGGTATCCTTTTCTCAACAATAACCAGAACATTTTTCAGTTTTAAATAATTGCTAATGAAGTGAGTGATTGGTGTGAGCAGATAGTGCGTGCGTTAGAAGGAAACGTATCGCTGTCGGACCTGAACGAAGGGATGAGACCGGGTCACAGCAACGTATACAGTTCGTATGGAGGAAGCACGGATTATGACACGAGCCAATACAATGAGGACATGAAGAAGATAAGGAAAACGGCATTGGGAACTCAAGAGTACGGCACGACCGGGGAGTACAGTAATCCAACCAGTGACTATGGACTGTATCCGTCAGGCTCGAGCAGCGAGGGCCAAAACACACGGGAAATGGAGATGGGGAAGACTAAAAGAACCGGTCTAGGTTATGGTGGACCCTCTCTTTAGAAATTTGCTGGTCTTTTTGGATTCTTTTATTAACTGTAAAGATTTGAGGAATTTGCCTTGCTCTAATTCAAACTACTACGGTATTTTTTTAAATTGTTTTGGTGTTCTTTTTCCTTGGTTTACTTGTTTAGTAGTTGTGATGTTGATACTGAGATTGAGGTTGAGAATATTATTCTTTCATTCTTTTTCATTTTTGTTTTGTTGTCTAGTGATAATTGTTTGTCGTATTCCTCAATTTCGGATTTATATATCTACAAACAAAGATTAGTTATGGATTGTTTTGGCTCAGTTGTTTTTCTGGATTGGATTCTAAAATGCTCAACAATGCTTAATATAATCAATGGTTAATTATATTTTCAAAAGTAATATTAACGCTAGAAGTACAAAATTTTGAAATAGACAAAAAAAGTCGAGTGTATTTGTGTTAATCGGCGGCGAGTGTTGGTTCTCGTTGGTTCGTAAATGGCGCGAGGTCTGGGCTTATGCTCAAATGGAAGGAAGACTTCGACTTTGTTGCTCTCGAGTTCCATAGCTAGGGTTTCACTTCCCTTGTCCGCTAAAACTCTTTTGGCTTCGTTTCCGATTGGGTCCCGCTCCCACCACCGAAGCTTCTCACGATTGTTCTGTAAGCACGCCGGGGTTCCTGCTGCTGAGACAGTGGATGAAACGAGGTATGAGGAGCTGTTCAATAAGAGAATGGCCATGGCGGGACTCAAACCTCACCACCGGATTGGTTAGTAGTACAAAATCGAGCAATTTGAGATTTATGTGTGTATCGGCGTAGAAACGTGGATTCCTCTTTTGTTAACTTAAGATAATTGCTTTTGGCTCTCCAGCTATTGGGGTTTCGGGTGGGCCAGATAGTATGGCGCTGTGTGTTCTCACCGCAAAATGGAAAACACAAGGCTTAAAGAGCGATGATGGTTTGATCGATGGACTTATTGCTATAGTTGTGGATCACGGATTACGACAAGAGAGCAAAGAAGAGGCTCAACTTGTCTGTAGCAGAGTTTCCCAAATGGGTACGTTTCTTTTGCAAAGTGTATATCAACATCAACAAGATCCGTTGATGTAATCTTTTGATTTGGGTTATTAGGAATCAGATGTGAGATTGCCCGTTGTGATTGGGTTGATGGTAAACCGAAGCAAGGTCATTTACAAGAAGCAGCCCGTGAAATGAGGTTACATTAATATCTCAATTGATTTTGAGTTGTATCGAGACATAAATAGCTGTTTATGTGAATTTCCTTTGGGTTATTATAGGTATCAA
This sequence comes from Euclidium syriacum, assembly GCA_900116095.1. Lineage (NCBI taxonomy): Eukaryota > Viridiplantae > Streptophyta > Magnoliopsida > Brassicales > Brassicaceae > Euclidium > Euclidium syriacum. The sequence goes on along the minus strand of FPAK01000003.1, from coordinate 2,386,243 downwards.
ATGATTTCAAATGTTTGCTTCCAACAACAGATCGGTGTCTTGCTTATAGCTCATCACGCAGATGACCAGGCTGAGCTCTTCATTCTCAGATTATCTCGCAGTAGCGGCGTACTTGGACTTGCCGGCACTGCATTTGCTTCCGAGATTTTCCCTACTAATTTGCAGTTGGATGCAAAACATATGAAGAACCAATCTATTCTCTTAGTGCGTCCGCTGCTTGATTTATGGAAACAAGACATGTACAAGATATGTCAGTGGGGAAGACAAGATTGGGTTGAGGATCCGACTAATCGTAGTCAGTTGTTTGTTCGGAATAGGATTCGAACATCCATAGGAAATCTTCTACAGTCAGGTACATTCAAGTCAGAGCTTCAAGCAGTCGTTTCTGAATGCAGGAGGACACGTTCCTTTGTTGATAAAGTTTATACAGACTTATTAAATCAGACCGTTACAGTGACAGATGTAAGCACATTTTTTTTCTTCTGGTTGAAGCTCATATGTTTACACGTCTGTTAATGACTCTGTTTTTGATGTTGGAATTTGGTAGAAGGGATATGCTGTTGTTGATCTAGAGAGACTTAACCCTACACAAGTTACAGACATTTGCCTCTCAAAGTATCTCGCTGCTCTCCTTCAGTTTATCTCTCAACGGCAGAGACCAATCAGAGGAAACACTTCAAAGTTGCTTATGAATTACCTCCGTGCCATTCCCTGCAGGGTAAATCCTTTTTCATCTTCCTCTATATTATACCATCATCACTAGTATTTTAACATTAACATTTGGATTTCTCAGACATCTCTTACAGCTGCTGGTTGCTACCTTAGTCCAGCTCCTGGATCCAAGGGTACCAAAATCATCGTCTCATGTTCTCTTGACTGTCCTATACCGTCAAAGACCCAAGTCTTGAACAATTGCTTAAGTGAAGCTCAGCCTGATGACCTCACTCAAATTATATCAGATGCAAAATCTTTTTTAGACCATGCAGCCCCAACCAGCTTGTTTTTGGATGTTGGATCTGACTCTGTTTTGAGTAAAGCCAGAGAGCTCAATCTTCTCAGCGAATCAACCTATACAACCATTGGTCTACTGCAGAGGGATGAAACCAGTCGGTTTATAACCAAAGCACAAGATATACCATCGGTGGATTATGGAACCAATATTGCATCTTCCTCCGATAAGCTACATCTTTGGCCAGGGCAATACCTCTACTTCATGAACCGGTTTCTCATCAGATGGATCTTAAGCGACCGCTGCTGCGGAAATTGCCCAGTGAGTAGCGCTACGTCAATGGAAGTTCGACATATGGTTGAATCCGACTGGTTGTATCTAGCCGAGCTTTCAAGATGCTCCAACACAAATCATTCTACTTTGTCCTCACATAAAGCTCTCATCTCCTTAAAGTCTATCCCAGCTGCTGCAAGAAGAAGCCTCCCTGTCTTAATCACTCACTGCGGATTACTACTGAGCGTTCCTGTAAGTGTAATTTACTACCATTTAAACAAAACCAATCGTGTTTTCGGAATTAACACTGAATCGTTGCTTCTCTTGTTTGTGTGTTTTCATTTCAGGCTATAGGCTTCAGCTATTGTCCATGCTTTGAGGCATCTGCAGTGTTTCTACCCAGAGTACCACTTGGAGGTGGTCATACCTCATTTCTCTAAAGCCATATTCTGTTGCAATCACTTTTTTTTTTCAACAGAAATTTATTCACTTGTAACGAAATTATCGTGAAACGAAATAATATTTGATCAAGAATCTGTATCCTAGGCAACTCTTGTTGAAGAAAATCACCAATTACACATTCTCTCGTTTTTTGGTTTTGTTTTTCGGTTTCATTCAGAGTTTATGACGAGGAAAATGATCATACTCCGCCTTGGCCACCTCGTTCTTTGAGAGTTTGGAAAGAAGTAAACCATTGCTTCCAAGCTGCATCCTTCTGCTGCTCGACCCATGAGAGGAAAGCACTGTCTATTAGGCAAAAGATGTTGACGTAAAGCAGCTGGTACTGCACCGGAACGTATCTGAAGTTTGCAATCTGTAGTAGCGGCCATGCTCCGCCTTCAAGAGCCAGAGCCGGAAGAAAATCCCTCTTGAGTCCTTCTTTCACTTCTGCTGTGTTCTTCCCTGTGGCGAATCCCATGTATGTGAAGAACACCAATAGATCTATGGGCCCAAATATTAGACCATCCATTGCAACTTTGGCTGCCACAAATCGTTTCGTCTTTGGTGCATATCGAAGCTTCAGCTTTATGAATTTATCCAGGCCTTCGTACCTGCACAACCACAAATACAACAGCAACAGGAGGATTTTATCAATCTACCACTCTCAAAATCTGATTCGGATATTGGTTTTCTTTTGCAGTGGAGATACAAAAGCTATAACTAAATGATCTCAAACAGGAAGGAAACAAACCAGAAGTGGCCAACAGGTCCGACAAAACCAAACCCGAACATGCTCGTAATAGCTACTCGCTTCCAGTTCACCTTGAATTCTGCTTCTGCGTCAACTTCTTTACTTGTCTCCTGTTACATTGACCATTGTTTTAGTGCTTGAGCCAAGGTAAGTCATTAATAGAGTCTCAATTTATAGCCAAAACACAGAACAATGTTTTGGCAAAACTTAAATAGACCATCACTTCTAAAGGGGAAATGAAAATGAAAGGTGGTAGCCCAAAAACATAGCAAAGTACCACTTGACTCTGAACTTTGTTGAATTCCAAGGGTTGTTTCACAGCAAAAGAGGCCATAATCCAAGTTTTTAAAAAAGCATCTTATGATTCCATAGAAGGTAAGTAATAGGCCATTGCTAAATCCAGAAAAATAATATATATAATGGCATGAAAATGGACCAGAAAAGAGAGTTATAAAGCAATGGTTAACACGGATGTTCTACAACCAACAGCGTAAGGAGTAGCAAAACACATTGGCTCCATGATTATCTTTTAAGTATTCCTATCAACATATAATGTCTCTTCTCAACTGTTCGAGCTTTGAAAAGAAAACTTAAGCAGTAGTGCACACAGTTTTGGTGTTGGATAAAGCCATTAGGCATGGAAGAAGGTTTACAGTATATAATCATGCAAGCAAGAAAATGCACGTGTTATACTACAAGAACTTTCACACAGCTGTAAAGAAAATGTTTCTAATCGTCTACCAGGAAATGAATCCAAGGGCTACTGTTTAATACATGAATGATTTAATTCTTTGGCGACTAAGGCAACCTAACCTGATGCTCCAATATCTCTATACCATTAAAGAAGACTCAAGACTCCAGACACATGAGCTAACAATCAAACATTAGAACCATTCATGAAGATGAAAAACTCAAATCCTTGAAAGATGGAGCAGCCAGAAAGTGTGAACAACGGGGAAAACTTGCCAAGCACCAAAGAAAACTCCAGAAATAGCATCAAGGTCTAAGGAAGAGCTGCATAGATCCATACATTTGTCAAGCATTACACATTCATTGAAATGTCCGAACAATACAAATGGAGTAGAATCTACAAATACGAAATTGAAGCAGAAATGTCATGAAATCCAGAGATAGACACCTAGATGTTAAAATAAAAAACCTAAATTAATTTCAGCAAATCCGCACATACACCCAATAGTAGGAGGGGGAGAGAGAGAATCGAATAGAGGGAAATCGAAAATGACTAACGGTGAGACGAAGAAGACGAGGTTTCGCGGTGGAGTGAGTGATGTACTGAGCGGTGACATCGCCAAATCCCCAAAGAAAGCCGGAGCTGATGACCTGGGTTTTCACAGGATGAACCGCCAGGCATCGCTGGTACCATCTCCAAAGCTTCAACATATGGACCACTCGTGATTGGGACCTGTAACTTTTGACGGAGAACCGCCGCGGGAGAAGGCGATTTTATTCGTTTGTTGAAGAACGAGGTTGACACAGCTTAAACTCTTCCTAAACGTCTCCTTCTCTTTAATCCTTTCTTCATTTTTTTTTTTTTGTTTCCCTTTCTTGAGTCAACACTCAAAGCTGTTGCGATGAGAATCCGAATATCTTTTAGGCTTCTTAAATGGGCTTCCGTCCCTGGGCTTCTTCCGATCCGTTAAGCCCATGGACATATTGATAAAATCTTCTTAGTCAAAATTGTCGTGAATAAATCGTGGGAAAAGTCGAATCTTTATTTCCTGAAAAGGTCTTAGAAGAAAAGCAATCGGCCATGGCATCCACAGAGAAAATATATCGCCTTAAGAAGGACTTAGCCAGAGCTTACAAAGAGCAAGAAGATTATTGGAGTCGGAAGAGAAAACTGGGCCAAATCAGGTGATAAGAATACAAAGTTGTTTCATGCCACTGTTAAATCTAGTAGCGTGAGGAATGAGATTGAATAACTAGTCGATGAAGGAGTTTGTTACAAAAAGAAGATAGTGAGAGAGAAAATTCAAAAATGTTTGAATTTCTAACTTGCTTATTTTAAGAAATGAAAATACATTGTACACTTGTTTATATACAATCAAAGAATAAAGAATATCCTAACCGATCATAACCAGCTATCTAACCAAAAAAAAAAATAACCAATCAGCTTAATAATCCCCTCAAGATGAGTTGTATATATTAAACAAGCTCATCTTGGACAAAAGATGATTAAAAGAAACATAGAACAAAGGTTTGGTAAGAGCATCGGTGACTTGATCCTCTAATTTAACATGAAGGAGTAGGAGAAGACCTATCAAGTTTCTTTCGTACAGTATGACAATCAACTTCCACATGTCTCGTTCGTGAAAAATATCGGATTGGAGGAAATTGAAATAACAACTGTACAATAAGAACAGAGGATAAAAAGTGCACTTGTATCAACGATCCTCAAAAAAGTAGTTAACCATGAGATCTCACAATTAGCCAATACTAGTGCTCTATACTCTACTTCAGAGGAGAATTTCGATACACTGGGCTGTTTCTTGGAATGCCACTTGTGAAGAGAATAACAATGATAATCCTATAAATGAGCATGAGTTTTATGTGTCCCGAGAATATAAATTTTTGTTGATGGAAAAATTTGAGATGATAGAGAGGGAGAAGATGTAATATTACATGAGGCAACATGATCTTTTGTTGAGAAAATATCCAATTCTATAGCAGACTCCAGAGAACTTGCCATAGGAAAAACAGTTTCAACAAACTCCACATTTCTTATGATAAAAATCTTATGAGTTTCCAAGTCCATAAGCTTATAACCTTTGTAACCAAAATGGCACCAAGAAAGACACAAGCATGAGATCAAGGCATGAACTTGTGGCGAGCTTTGGGAGAAGTAGTGCAGTAACACAAACAACCAAAATTTCGCAATTGAGAATAAAGAGGTGTGTGACCAGTGAGTGCCTCATACAGTGTCCTGTTGTGAAGCAGTGGAGTAGGCATGCGGTTAATCAGAAAGACAGTTGTGAGAATACCATTGCCGCAATACTGCAGTGGAAGCTTGGCCTGAAACATTAATGCACGAACAACATTTAGTATGTGTTGTTGTTTAGTCCTATTACAGAGTTTTGCTCAGAGGTTTCTAGGCAAGAATGGTAAGAAACAATTCCTTTATCTGAAAAAGACTATGTGAAACTTAATTCAAGTGCATTATCTCTCCTCACCGCTTTGACTTTAACTTTATATTGATTATCCACTTTGGTGATGAATGTAGGAAAGATTGTGACGGAACGGGTTGTTCGGCCTAGTCGTTAATAAGCTAAACTCTATTCAATCAACTCATTTATAAATCCGATTTTAATCCATTAGTGACTTAATTAATAAGTGGCACGTGGTAAGTATGGATATCGAACCCAGAGGAGGCGGGAAAAGCGATATTAAGTTCGATACTAAGCGGTGAATTAACTAGATTGATAGTTTGATTGATTGTCTTATCTTAAGCTAAGCAATACTTAAGAGAAAGGTAAATGGCATAAGTAAATGACAAAAGATTGCAATTGAAATTAAGCAAGATTTGGTAATTGTAAATGATAATATTAAAGAGAAGATTGAGCCTTGGGAGTTATATGGTTAGGGTGAGATTAGAGTTGGGTGATTGGAGGAGGTTCATTAAGTACCAACTAGTGCATCAAAGTTGTTAAATATATTGGGTCAATCTCTTGCTCACTAATCCCTTCATTAGGGTCAATAAGAGTCATTAGTGTCCATAAGAATCATTAGTGGGTATTAGCCAAAAACTCTCAAATTTCTCCTAACAAGCATGTTTTAAATCCTCCTTTAATGTCTATATTAAACCCTAATCCCTACAATATCTTGTGGTATTAAGTTTTAACCTTTGAATATGCTACTAGCATTTCATCGAACACCTTTCGGGAGACAAAACACCTAGAAGCTTAGGTTGGGTTGATCAATCCCTTCCTGATAATGAAGGCCCATAGACAAGGTAGTTCCATAATCCTCAATCATTTATCCATCTCATCATCTCTCTAAACAAAGCCCTAACTCAATCTAACACAACTACTCCCACATGCCATTGGGGTCATCATGAGCCTCAAAGCAAAATAAGTAAATAAATGCATAAAAATAAAGAGATTAGAAGCGGGAAGAAGATTCAAAGCATAGTGGTTGTGATTCTCACAAGAGATCTTGCAAAGATCACAATTTTTCTCTCCAAAACCTCTCTAAACCCTCAAATGAAAAACAAGCCTCCACTAAGATAACCTCACCCTTTAACCTAATCTTAAGAGGCATATTTATACTAAAAGGAGAAAGGCAGCGGAGGTAATCTGGTATTTTGCCACTTTTGGGGTAAATTTGGCCTCCTTGCTGCCGACACGGATTGGTCTCTGGGCGGCACGGGTCTTCTTCTCTTGTGGACTCAATTCTACCCATTATGTGCCGTCCAAGCTAGCTTATGTGCCGTCGGCATGGCCTGCCTGTTGAGTGAAGTTGAATTTTTCCTTTGCTTCCTTTCTTCAATAACTCCTTTGTGCCTTGGGCACGTGCTTAATTCGTGCTTCTGTCTTGATCCGATTACTTCTAGCTTCTCTCCTAGTGTGGTTTCTTGATCCTGATAGTCTTCGTTGAGCTCCATATGCTCATTGATTCCTCTTGTAACCTATTAATGAACCAAAATACCCAAAACATATGTAAGTATGCATGATCCTAACTCTAGATGCAAACGAGATGAAACTAAGTGGAAATGCAACTATTTACATGCTAAAATGGCGTCTTAGGCCCAAAAAGTATACATAAAAAAGGCTTTAAGAACAGTAATTTCAAGACTCATCAGATTGTAAGAACATCACTCTTGGCTTTCAACAAAGAAAACCAGGTTGCTTGAGAATGGTCATCAACAATAGTCAAGAAATGTCTAAAACCATCAACTGTTTCCAATTGAAAAGGTTCCCAAACGTCAATATTTAAGAACTCAAAACTAGAATTACATATACTGTTTTCAGTGGGAAAAAAGAGCTTCCCCTGCTTAGCCAAGTGACAGATATGACAATAAGCAGGGCTTTAATTCTTGTACTTAGTAGTTCCTAAAGCTTCGGAGAGTAAATCCAATCTTGAGTACAAGGGATGGCCTAGCCTTTGATGCCACAAACCAAGGCCAACCACTGCACTAATTGAGAGAAGACCATAAGAAGCATCCATCACATACAATTTTCCAATCCGTCTACCCTGACCAATCATCAATCCCCTAGTAAGATCATGTTTTTTCACAACAAGTAGGATCAAACACCACTCTGGAAGCTAATGATGATGTCAAAGAGCTGATACTGAGCATATTTAGGCAAAATTCAGGAATAAACAAGATATTTTGGAGAAGAATGTCCTTATTCAATTTAATAGAGCCAACTCCATAAATCTTGACCTTTAAGCAAGTGGGGGAGATTCACAAAACTTTCAACCGATGTATTCAGAGAGACAAAAGAATCTTGATCATGAGATACATGGTAAGTTGCTCCAGAGTCTATTACCCAGGATTCAGTAGATAGTGTATGTTGAGAGACTGTTAAAATCCCAACAAAAATAGATATAGGGAGAGAAATAGATACCAGGGTGAGCATTGCTCGGATTCGATGTCCAAGAATCACCAGCTGGATTGGCAATGGGGCACTACATCTTAGCACTGAAAAAGTGCTATAAAACTCTGCAATTGGTCTTTAAATATATTTCCAAGCATGTTTTCAAGATGCCGAGGAGTGAGTGGTGAAGAAGCATGCACCTGAGCGGCCACCGGAGAAGCAATAGAAATAGTCTTCTGAGGAGCAGGAGAAGGAAAAGAGGAAGATTTATGCGACTTATCAGAAGATGACTTATTCTTTAAAACAAAAACCGGTGGAAAACCATGTTTCTTGTAACACCTCTTTGTAATATGACCAACTCGATTGCAGTAAGAGCAAATTGGACGTCCTTTGTTAGTCCAGTTTTAATATAGAAGATTTCAGGTTCTTGTTGAGATTGTTATGAGACCTGAGAAGCATATGGAGCAGTAGTGACAGTTGAGAAAATTCGCTGACTATCATTCCGGTCCAGAAGATTGTAAACCTTAACAAGAGAAGGAAGTGCCTTCTTAGCAATGTTATGTCTCTGAACCACATCACAAGAATCATTGAGGCCAGCCAGAAATTTCACAATCTTTGCCCACTCAGCCTTATGTATAAGCGGCCAGCCTTCCCACAAGTGCAGGGATCATCCAGAGCTTCAGCACTCTCCAGATTACCCCCACAAAATCTTCAGGTGAGTGTAATACTCAAGGAGAGATCTAGAACCTTGATGTGAATCGTGGATTTCTTGAGTGAGAATGAAAGTCCGTGGAAGGTTGGTCATGTGAAAACGTCCAAAGAGATCCAACCATATACCGCGTGCGCTCTCAATACGCAAGATACTACGATATATGTGGGGAGAAACGAATGTAATATGATCATTGGAAGCATTAGGACATGTGTTCAGTGTTCAAAATGTATCTTCTCAAGCACATATATTACACGCATGAAACCATACATGCGCAGCTCAAATTCAAAGCTCCTTGAAGAAGAATACAAAGCTCCTCGAAGAAGAATCATATCAAACATAGCTAAGACGAATGGCGATATGACGCTTACGCGTTTTAGACCTGCAGGCATTGAATGAAAAATTCCGACCAAACCAAGATGAATCAATCTACAAACTGAGTTGTTATATAATCTTGGTCCATCATAAAACCCAATAAAGTGGATGCAGCCCAAAAATAATAAATGAAGATCAATTTTCGTCCATGAAAAAGAGAGCATTTAATTCTGTCAATTTCCCTCTGTCACATGCAATGTAGAGTTGAATTTTATTTACCTATATATTTTGCATGTGGAGCTATTATTATGGACGTTTTTGAATGTATTTTCTCTATTTATTGAGTCTTTTCTCATGAATAAAAAGATAAGATTTTGATGATTATTTTTGAAATCTTGAGAGTGATTCTCTTTTTTCTTGCTTCTTGTATTTTGGATTAAAGCTCCTTACATAAAGCAAGTCTTGAAAGTCTAAGAGCATTCCGAATCCCTTAAAAGTTTCATTCAATCCAACCTTCTTGATTATTGTATTTTGGATTCAAGATCCTTACATAAAGCAAGCCTTGAAAGTTTAAGAGTCTTCCACATCTCCTAGGAGTTTTATTTGATCCACCGGTAAATCAAGAGTTCCCCGCACCTCTTGGGTTACCATTCGCTCCACATCATTTTTTCTTTGAAGTTTCACGGTTTCTTATAAGCAAATACTATCCTCTTACCACCTTATAATGCAACATCCTTAGAAAAATCTCATCAAGACGTCATCAGCCAACATGCAATCATGGAATTACAATGAGACCAGACTCCATAGGTCTTATTCGTAATCGACGACTTAGAGATATGTCCATCAACAAATCCTAGTTTGTTCTTCGCATTCAAAGAAATTTGCAAAGCTGCTAACCAATCATCATAGTTTGTATCATCAAAAGTAATATAGATGATATGAAGACCTGCGTGATCTAAGGTATGCTGATAGTACGAAGATTGCTTCAAATCTTACTCAGCTGGATGTTTTTTAATCCGTATGGCTCCGAAACATGAGTGATGGTGTACAGAGGAGATGGCGAACGAGAATCCAGTTCAGATCTGGTTCTTTTGAGCAGTAGAGTTCCGTGAGGCGAGAGGAGCCGATCTACGAGGTACCTTTGCGAGTTTTGTTGATGCAGGGTTTCAGCTTTTAATTATTTCTAATTGAAAGGATTCCTTTGCAAATACATCTTATTTAATCGGGGGATTAAATAATTAGGTTCGTCTCGATGTGAAATCGTTCGGCAATTAACGGTAAATATCCGCTCCGAGAAATCCCCCGAAGGGGTCTTCATGTTGTAGCTGAACCCCGTGAGAGGCTGCCTACGTACCCTCAGTAGGGATAAAGCCACACGTAGTTCCGTCTTCAGATGATAATCCGAACTTATGCTCGAGAATCTTGTGATTAACTCGGGCTCTTAGGCCGAGTTGTTAATTCAAACTCTTAGGCCGAGTTGTTGTTAACTCGTGATCTAAGGCCGAATTGTCCTTAACTCGGGCTATAAAGCCAAGTTGTAGCTTGCTGATGATTCTTTCTATTTTCGGGATCTCTCAGAGCCTAAAACCTATTTTCTGGTTCTCTCCGGGAATCTCTAAACTTTCTCTCTTTTTTTATATCTCCTTTGTATCTGAGTCTTTCTTAGTGTAAAATCTATTTTTCTGGATTTATTTTTTAGGAGGAGGAAGTCCTCCTTTTATAAGGGGAGATAGACAGTCTATTTAGACATAATAACCTAATAATAAGGAATATTTCCTTATTCCCCCAAAAATAAGGAATATTTCATTTTCCCATTAGCTGAAGAATATGGACAAGGTTTAACCCTATCCTTTCCGAACCTAGACTTCGGTCTAGACAAGATAACTAATACTCCATTTAGATATCAGAATGAAGTTAAACCTTGGCAGAGCAAGCCTCGGCCAAATGGGCCGAGAGTGATGGTAGAACTAATACACCCAACAAATGGGTTCATGACCTAGTTTGGGATTAGGAAAGATCGGTAAGAACTAAACTTTAATTATTGTCAAGCTGTTGATAAAGGGGTGCTAATCCAACCATCAACAGTAAGTCCCCCCGCCCAATTTATCTGAGGATGAACTTGGGAAGAGTCGACGAATTTTAAAGTAAAGCAGCTTGTTGATAATGAAGGTTCGGTTGACAACGATCGGGAGTCTCATAATTATTAATCTTAAAAACCTTTTCTTTAATCAAGATATCTATCTAATGTTATAATTCTGCCCTAGGAAAGGCTTCCTACGTACCCTGAAAAGGGATCAAGCCATTCATAATTCATCGTAAATCTATAAGGTGAAGAAGTCGCTACAATCCTTGAAATCCATGAGTCAAATGATTGCTGGTTATGAGGAGTTGCCTAGTCTATAAATTTCCGAGAAGCAAGTAAACCGAACTAACTAGTAAGTCAGAGGCTTATGAGAGGTGAGCAAATTTGCCTAACTAGGAGATAGGACTCTTCCGAGAGATAGGGAAATTGGCCTAACTGAAACTTCCGAGAAGTGGAAGAACTTCCGAGGGGTAAACAATCTAGCCTAACTAAGAGGCAAGGAAACTTCGAGAAACGGATGATCTTCCGAAAGATAATCAAACTGGTTTAATGGATTTTCCTAACCTGATAGAGCTTTCCGAGCTTATAGCGTGAAGAAACTAATTTCTAGCTTATAGCGTAAGGAAACTAATTCTGAGAAACTTTCGGCTTATACCGTTTGATCTCTCGGCACTACTCTATCAGCCTCCTATTCAGAATGCTTAACTCTTGGTAAACTCCGCCGAAATAAGACTTCTAGGCATAGTCATATACGGACCCAAAGGTACTCCAGTTTATTAACCTAGTTGAAACGACTTTCTAAACCCGAGACTTGGATGTCACGTATGTTAGCGTCGGGTTTTACTCCTTAAAACCCGATACTACAACCTCCGTCTGAGCCAAATACATAAGACGCTAGACTTATGTATCTGTTCGGACCTTCCTTAAAGGTTACATAACCATCATGCTAGACCCGAGTAAATAAGCCATATTAGCTTCAATACCGGCTCGGTCTTTCAAATGTGCGAGAAATTCTTGACCTTTGCTTTTTGATCTCTTAGCTCTATTTTATCAAGCTCCGAGATCTCGAGTTGTGGATTATTGCACCACTAATTTCGAGCTTATAGCGCAAGTAAATTTATGCGACGCGAGGAAGAATTCTCATCTTTTATTTGGAGAAACTAAGTTTGATCAATTCAAAGAATTCTTCGCATGATCTGTACTTCGGATTTAGTAATCCTTTAAACATATCACCAGATGTTCTTGGACGAAGCCGAATTTCGTATTTATTTTTACAGCGAGGATACCTCGACTGTCATCCATCAATCTCATGATCTTACTTTACCGGATCTTACGATCTTACTTTATCGGATCTCAAGATTTTTGGGCGTCCTTGGGAGGCGTTTATTTTATTTTATTTTGTACGAACCCATTCTGAATTTTCAGAATTCATTGTAATTTGTTTTTGAATGAAAAATTGAATTTTTTTGATGACTTTGCTTACATGTTACTTATCTCATAATGTTTACTCGAAACTTCAAAGTCTAAATTTCGAAAGTCTAAACTTCGAAATCCGGAAAAGAGCAAAACAATTAAGGCGCGCTTTCCTTATTCATTTGCTTAAAGGGAAGTTTAACAACGAGTCCTACTTTATCAGACAAAATTTTGAACTTTGCATTTGGTAAAGAATGTGTAAGGGAAATTTTTTTAATGAGAAATGCATGACCTTTATCTGTCATACCGAATTCGAATTTATCGAATTCAGTACTTGAAGTGGTTTTAAATATGCGAGAATGATCCGACTTTGCCTTACAATTTCTCGGCTCTACTTTATCAAGCTCTGAAACTTCCAGCTGCATTCGGTAAAGAATGTGTAAAGGGACGAACCCTGTTATCGAGTAAATGATCAAGGTACCGATTTTTATTTCTTGGTTATAGCTGGACTCCGAAGCCTACGTACTCCCGAAAGGGATCAAGCCATCCGTAGTTCGAACCTTACTAGGTTTTTTTAAAAAAGTTAAAGGATTCTCGAGATGGACCGATCGGATTAATTTGACAGGTGATTTGTTTTGATCAGTTGCTCAATAGTCGAAAATATCAATTTATTTATTGAAAAGTAAAGTGTAGGTAATACCTGAATATTTCAAGAGCTACTTTGGCAAGCAATTCGGTGATGCCGAACTTCTCCATAATAAGTCGCGGCTTGTGAGTCCGAAACTGACCCGTGCATCCAAGGATTTATTTACAAAATCCCCTTATTCTCTTGCTTTAGCTAGATTTTGCTTGAGGGTTTGGCCTAATAATTAAGCACATGTTCTGACCAAACTATTCTTCTGACCTTGGTTTTGAATAAACCAAACTTCAACTTTTTGTTATTATTATTTTTATACTTTTCTTCGAGCGACTTTGTTGCTTTGTCCGAGACTTCCAAAAGGTTTTGGGCCGAGCTTTAATTTTGCTTCTCGATTTCAGCAGAACCTTTTGTAGTCCCATTGATGACGATGATTTCGAAATTTTGAACCTGAAATCCATGCACTCCAGATCTATCTGCTTTTTACTATGGATCACACAGAGTTATTGCGGCGGAGAAAATTCGTCGATCGACCTCCATTGCCTCACAAATTGAACTCACGAAATCTGAACTCGATTTCTTCGGATCCTCCTACTGTGCTTTACACGAAGAGATTCGGTCTCTTAAGCTCCTCCAGTCAACTGATTCTGAGCTCATCTTCGTCTTACTATGCAGAATAGAATCTTGGTAAGCTCTTCTTCTTTGTTTCGGAAGGAACATCCTAAGTTGATAACGACACATGTTCCTAGCTTTCCAGGCATCATGATTTCGTTTAAGACTCTCCATTGAAGCTTCCCAATTGTAAGTTACTCTTGCTTTCTTGTGTTGATTCCTAATCTATCCGTAGGTTGGGTAACTTTCTTCTTCATTTTAATTTGATTTTGGATACCCCGGAATGGTTTTTTTTCCTTTGTTGAAGACGACGTACCAACTTCTTATTTTCCGGTTGATATCGAATCATGTGACCATTCTGGTCCTATGTTACTTTCCCGATGCTTCTTTCGTATATTGTAGCGTCTCTTTTGTCTTTCGTTTTTGTGCCAAGCAAATGATGGCCGAACAAGTTCCTTAACCTAGGTGAGCGAATTTGTCTTCTTGTTCTTCTTCGGTAATCCCTTGATCCCCAAGTTTTATAAAACTTAGGTCTCCTTCCTCTTTGACGTTTGTTGTTTCTTTAATCTCAAGCAGTTGTTGATCTAGAAAGGAATTGTAAACTGCTTTAAATCATATCTTTGATTACGAGTTAGCCACGAAACAAAGGTTGCAGAAACAAATTTATTAATTTGCTCCCACATTCATGTTTTCTCTATTCGTAACACATGTATCCTACCTCTTCTATAATTAATTAAATAAAGAGCATGAAGATTTGAATAATTAATTAGATAGGGAAGATGACTTAGCTTTTGTCCTGAATTAGTCGTTGTGATGTTCTCTTCTTCGAATTTGGTGAAGAATATGAACGTGGCGAACCCTGATTTTACTTGTAATACCGAGCGCGTTTTCGAGATTGACGAATCTCGAAATACCCCCTACCTGGCGCGCCAAATGTTGGGTAGGGGGTAAAACCCTGATTATACTTGTAATAAAATCCTTTCAATTAGATTTCTTGTTGAAGGGACTTATGACCTGAAGCGGAGACCAGATAAAATGTTGATGCAAGGTTTCAGCTTTTAATTATTTCTAATTGAAAGGATTCCTTTGCAAATACATCTTATTTAATCGGGGAATTAAATAGCTAGGTTCGTCTCGATGTAAAATTGCTCGGCAATTAACGGTAAAGGTCGACTTTGAGAAGTCCCCCGAAGGGGTCTTCATGTTGTAGCTGAACCCTGTGAGAGGCTGCCAACGTACCCTCGGAAGGGATCAAGCCACACGTAGTTCCGTCTTCAGATGATAATCCGAGCTTAGGCTCGGGAATATTGTGATTAACTCGGGCTCTTAGGCCGAGTTGTTAATTCAAGCTCTTAGGCCGAGTTGTTATTAACTCGTGATCTAAGGCCGAATTGTCCTTAACTCGGGCTCTAAGGCCAAGTTGTACCTTGCTGATGATTCTTTCTATTTTCGGGATCTCTCGGAGCCTAAAACCTATTTTCTGGTTCTCTCTGGGAATCTCTAAACTTTTTTTTTTTTTTTTTATCTCTCATTTGTATCTGAGTCTCTCTTAGTCTAAAATCTCTTTTTTTGGATTTATTTTTTAGGAGGAGGAAATCCTCCTTTATAAGGAGAAATATACAGTCTATTTAGACCTCATAATAATAAATATTCCCCAAAAAATAAGGAATATTTCCTTATTCCCCAAAAAATAAAGAATATTTCCTTATTTTCAAGAAATAAGAAATATTTCATTTTCCCATTAGCTAAAGAATATGGACAAGGTTTAACTTTATCCTTTCCGAACCTAAACTTCAGTCTAGACAAGATAAATAATACCCCCTTTAGATATCAGAATGAGGTTAAACCTCGGCAAAGCAAGCCTTGGCCAAATGGGCCGAGAGTGATGATATAACTAATACACCCAACAAATAGGTTCATGACCTTGTTTGTGATTAGGAAAGATCGGTAAGAACTAAACTTTAATTATTTCCAAGCTGTTGATAAAGGGGTGCTAATCCCACCATCAAAAAGTTTGACCATCGTGATGAAATCAAATCAAAGAGAAAAGGTAGATCGAGGATCAGGTGAAGAAAAGGAAGCTCGAGATCAAAGAGAAATGATCGAGATTGAGCTTTTAGGCTCTGAACCATATTACGGAAAAGAGGATAGTGAGAGAGAAACTTTAAGAATGTTTGAATTTATAAATTTCTCATTTCTTAAGAAATGAAAATACACTGTAAACTTGTTTATATACAATCAAATAATAAAGAATAACCTAACCAATACTAACCAACTATCTAACCAAACCAATAAATAGCCAATCAGTTTAATATAAGTATCACTCATCGAGCTGAAGCTTCCAAAAGGGAGGTAGCCTCTGCTTACTTCTCCAATCTATTCAGTACTTCATCTCCACACAACTTCAAACACTTTCTTAGTGGTTCCAGCCTAGAGTATCTCCTAACATGAATGAAATGCTCACTAGAGGTCACATTTGAAGAAGTTTTAGAAGCCGCTTTCTCCATTAGAGCTGCTAATGAATGTGCTATTCTTCAACCAATATTGGTCAACAGGTTTTTGCGGAAGTAAAGGAGCTAGGACTCTTCTTGCATATTGGCACCATACACAAATTTTCTCGATTCATAAATTTCTAAATGTAGGACCGCGAAAATCGGGATTGAAATCACGAATTAATATGAAAATAACATAAACGATAAAGTAAGTGAATCGAGATAAAACGAGACAATGAAAATCGATTGAAAATAAGACGAAGAGATATGATCTTTTTCCTTAACTCAATAAATCGTCTGTAATGTGTGACGGTTTAGATACGATTTTTGAATCCCAATATAAAACCGTGATAGACTATTATGCAACACTCATAATAGAATCTGCAAACTGAATAACTACGTTATAGCTCTCAAGACATTTAATGAATGACTGACTATCGCGTGAACTCTTATGATTTTTTCGCTTTGAGTATCTCTGATTGTTCTCTGCGATTTTGGATGAAGAACGAGGAGGAAAAGTGGCGTTTATTTATATTGGAAGGTCGGCTTCATCCTCAAGAGAATAGAGTCGGCCAAAAACAAATATTTTTTAGATATTCTCTAGAATATTCTACTTCGTAATTATCTTGGACGCAATCATTAATAATTACTACTATTTAATCATTAAGATTTATCCTTTCATTATGGAAAAAAATATCTTGAAGGGATAATGAAGACGACCCACAACCCACACTCATATAGAGCAATGAGCACGAGCATGAGGTCGACGTCGACGGCGCATGCCGGCGTGTGTAATTTTGCATAATGCCCTTTTACTCACATAAAGCTTTTGAATTTTGTTGTAGGGAAAAATATATAAAAACAAGAGGTTTTCTCTTGTGCTAACCAATATGAGATTCTTTCACTTTCACACAAAGGAGTTATAGCCAATCAACACATTTCATCTCAAAGGTTAAAACCCAATCCTCAAATGAACTTGTAAGATCCATTTGCTTATTAATCTTCATTTTTCATTCACATTTAAATTCAATTATTACAAGACCAAATGATAATTAATAGTTGAGTAAAATTTGAGTTCCAACACCAAAGCCCTTGAGATTGACTGACTAACGACAAAATAGAATATGCAACTTCTACAAGATAATCTCAAAGACTTTAGTGACACATCTGCAATCCTTTCTCCATATCTTGATTTATCCCTTTCAATCGGCCTTTGTATCATGAAGACTTATATCTGACAACATTTTGATTACACATAAGCTTCTGCACAATCTAATGGTAGATCCAAATATCTCTATATGGCAATAAATACATATATGTCTAAAGTCTATGATTGAGTGAAATGGTCATACCTCAAAGAGATACTCTTGGTTTTGGGTTTATTAGTCAGCAAAATATCAAATGGGTACTGGTCCGTGTCTTTTCTGTCACTTACAATTCATTGATTAATTGCCAAAGTTTCGGGTTCATCGAAACCACATAGAAGACTTGGGCAAGATGATCCCTTATCCTCTTTCATATTTGTTCTTTGTATTGAAGGTTTATCCTACCAAATGACAAGACAGAGGCATATTGAAACTTTTTAGTCTCCTTATATGAATACGTGGACAGGTACTAAAGAGAAAAAGATACATTAGATTATATAACCAAAAATATCAACATTTTGTTAACCAAGGTGAGAGGCATTTTAAAACTTCAGTAATCTTGGCTCTCTAAACTCTCCAACAAAAAAATCATGATAGCTTAGTGACAAGGCAGAGGCATAGTGAAACTTTTTAGTCTCCTTATATGAATACGTGGACATGTACTAAAGAGAAAAAGATACATTAGATTATATAACCAAAAAAATCAACATTTTGTTAACCAAGGTGAGAGGCATTTTAAAACTCCAGTAATCTTGGCTCTCTAAACTCTCCAACAAAAAACTCATGATAGCTTAGGTCGTTTAGGATGAGTGGTTCGTGCGTACTGGATCTCTATGGTGACGCATGTGGAAGATCTAGTATCTTCTATGAACTCGGTTTTGACTCATTTTTGATCTATAAGTGTTTCGTTATATGGCAATCTATACTTCTCAAACTTTCCATAAATGGATCTTGATAACTCATTTACCGGACCTTCTATGATGGACTGTGTAGTCTCCTTTATCGATCATGTTAAAAATGGATCCTAAGGAGGTCTTTACCAAAGATTCCCAAACTGGAATCTGCATTCCGCATATTCGGTTTACCGAATCTTCCTCAAACGATTCCCAAATTTGTTTGTTCGATCGTTTATCTGAGAACCCGTTCTTTCCTTAAAATGAATCTCGACTAACGATTCTTGATATTTCCTTAATCGAATTCCAAACCATGCGGTATCAACATAATGTCCTAGAATCTATTGTATTCTTAAATAAATATTGAGTAACTATTCTTGATCTTCCATTAGTGTTGGGGTAAACCCCCCCCCCCCACCCCCACCACTGATAAGACCTAAAACTCATTGGAAACCAAAACTGAATCATTTGAGCCTCTACTCTTAAAAACCTAAAAACTCAGATGGGTCATAAAAGCTCTTACTCTGGCTAGTGGGACTTGATGAAGGGAATGTCCTGGATATCATACTTGTATTCACTCTAATGTATAGTTGTGAAGTCGAGATAAGACTATCATGAAATGCTGGGTAGTTATAATGCTTTGCTAGAAGCCGCTTGTAACTTATGAGTTATGAACTCATTGCTAGTATTGCATGATCCTATAGGGTCACACACCTAAGCAAACTGGATAACTAATACTGGGAATGATCATTAGAGTAATGATCTAATCAATGTGTAATTGTTACACATTGATATGGAGGATTTAAGAGTGTGTCGATCGACACACATGCTTTGTGTCGGTCGACACAGCTCCGGATTAATGATACCGGGTTTTAATTAATGACTTAATTTAAACCGGTTAATCCAGGCGGTTAAGGAATTTCGACCATGCCTCTATAGGCATTAGGTCACGAAATTTCAAACTTAAGGGTTTTAACCTAGCCGTCCAAAGAAATCTCTCTTCCTAGAGGCACTAGCATCCCTAATACAGCTTTGTGTGCGTGTGGACTTCTGTAGAGGCGCATCATCTGAAGTGCTCCTGATCTTGATATCCTGTTCATTCCGCTGCCAAGAAACTCCAGGCATATCCGTGATCCGAGTTAATGATTTAATCAACATATATCTAGGGCTAAAAGGAGTTGATAGGTTCAATGAAAAAGTTTTATAACCTACATCAAATTCCTTCAGTGGTATCAGAGCCATATGTTGTAATTGAATATGTAAAAGATGTCTAAATGCTTTGAATTCGAATTCGATTCATAAAATTCATAGAGATGCATGTTAGATCTTTTGGATGCAAAGTTGTTTTGAAAAATCTAAAAATTAGGGTTTCTGCGGAAGGCGTGTCGACCGACACAAAGCGTGTGTCGATCGACACGGCCTGTTGATTCGCGAAACGGCGTTTTTCGAAAATTTCAAAACTAGGGTTTTCTGCTTGTTTGTGTCGACCGACACAAAGCGTGTGTCGATCGACACAAGCCATAAAGCAGAGTAAAACTGTAAGTGTCGATGCAATGATCAATATTCCAGAAAAATCGCCTCTGTCGATCGACACGCGTCGATCTCCATCGGTTCAATTGGATTGAACCGGATTGGTATGATCGGTCTGATTCGGTTTGGTCAATTTCATCACGATTTCAAACCGGTTAGCGAGTGTCAACCTATACAACTACGTATTGGGAGACACAAACATAAACCGACACCGGTTCAATTAGATTGAACCAAAATTAATCGGTTTGATCGGGTTAAATGGTTTAACCGCGATTGAACCGGTTTAGGTGTCTCGAAGTCTGAATTGGATTCAGCGCTCTAGATTTAAATCAACTTTAATTAGATTAAAACTTTTTGAATTAAATCTAATCTTTCTTAAATACATATGTGATATGTTTTAAGATGAATGTTCTATTCCTCAAACATAATATGAAGCATCTTTGATGTCTTTCCATATCTTGTCAGCTGCTGGGTCTTGTTTTGTTGTGTGATGGGCTTGTCAAAGCAAGGCATTCACAATTACACGAGTAAGGCAGGTGGTAATCGTTACCACATGACTCGAAGATTGGTTTGCTTGAATGGGCTATCAAAATGGTTTTGGGCCCATAGACATAAGATTAGATTTAATATAGGATATTAATCCAAGACCAAGAATTATATTGGATCAACAAAGTGTTTGCTCACCTAAATAACTGAAGTTTGGGCGATGAGCCAAAGCTCACTCAAATCTCAGTGAAATAGGGATCTTGGATCATTATATTCAACCTAAGAAAAATTAATTTTGAATATAATGTGAGCAGTCTTAAATGTTAAGATTTTTCATTCTTTGAACATCAAAACTAATTAAATTTTCTTTTTCTCTTGATTCAGCTATGTCTAACAACAACAATTCAAACTCATTCACGTTGAGATCCATCATTGAGAAGGAAAAATTGAAAGGATCCAACTTCCTGGAATGGTATCGGAACATAAGAATCGTTCTCAAGAATGAGAAGAAAGAGTATGTTCTCGAGAAACCTCTTCCTGAGAAGCCCAGATCCAATTCTCCTATTGTTGATAAGGACAAGTGGAAAAAGCATTCAGATGATGTGACAAATGTGATTTGTCTGATGCTGGCCACGATGAACTTGGAACTGCAGAAACAGTTTGAGAACGCGGAGTCACCGATCAAGATAATCACAACCCTGAAATCTATGTTTCAGGAGCAAGCTCGCACTGAGAGATACAAGACGGTTAAATCTCTTATTGAGTGCAAGCTGTCAAAGGACAGTCCAGTGAGCCCCCACGTCATTAAGATGATGGGTTATATTGATAACCTGGCTAAACTGGACTCTCCCCTTAGCCAAGAGTTGGCTACGGACATCATCCTACAATCTCTGCCGCCGAGCTTCGATCAGTTTGTTATGAAATTTAACATGAATGACATGACGAAGTCTCTGACTGAGCTGCATGGCATGCTCAAGACGGCGGAGCCCAATGTCAAGAAGGCTGCTCCTGATGTACTTATGGTACAAAAGGGTAAAGGGTTTAAGAAACCTGCTAAGGGCAAAGGAAAGAGCAAGGCTATCCAGGTTGATAACCGGGACAAGCCTGAGTCGTCTTCCAAGCCCAAGCGTGGCCCAGTTGACAGTGATACTTGTCTTTACTGCAAGAAGCCTGGGCAATGGAGGAGGAACTGCAAGGAATACCTGGAAGGTTTGAAGAACCTGAGGAAGTCGTACAAGACGACATCTAAAGGTATTTATGTTATAGAAGTAAATGTTACTTCATCAGGTTCTAATTCTTGGGTATTGGATACCGGCTGTGGTGCTCATATTTGTACTAATATGGAGGGCATGCGCAGCAGTAGAACGCTGAAGAAGGGACAAGTGGACCTGCGTGTTGGGAATGGAGCAAGAACTGCTGCATTAGCCGTAGGAACTTATCATTTGTCTCTGCTTTCAGGCATGATTTTAGAGTTGGAGAATTGCTACTATGTACTTGCGATAAGCAAGAATATCATTTCTATTTCTATGTTGGACATGAATGGTTTTGATTTTTTGATTAAGAACAAATGTTGCTCTTTTATTCGAGATAATATTTTTTATGGTAGCACCCCATTAGAGAATAGGCTTTATATTCTCAATCAATCAATGCCTGTTTATAACATAAATAACAAACGGTTTAAATCAAATGACTCAAACCCGACTTTTCTCTGGCACTGTCGTTTGGGCCATATCAATGAGAAAAAGATTCAAAAGCTCCATAAAGATTGGCTTTTAGACTCATTTGATTATGAATCATTTGAGAAGTGTGAATCCTGCTTATTGGACAAAATGACAAAACGCTCCTTTCAACAAGTTTAATGAAAGAGCCAGTGACTTGTTGGGCCTTATACATACAGATGTGTGTGGCCCAATGAGCATTAGTGCAAGAGGAAACTTTAGGTACTTCAACACATTTACTGATGATTTCAGTAGATACGGTTATGTCTATCTTATGAGACATAAGTCAGAATCCTTTGAAAGGTTCAAGGAGTTCCAGAATGAAGTACAAAACCAACTTGGCAAAAGTATCAAAGCTCTTCAATCTGATCGTGGAGGTGAGTACTTGAGCCAAGAGTTCGATGATCATCTCAGAGATTGTGGAATCGTTTCACAACTCACTCCTCCAGGAACACCACAGTGGAACGGTGTGTCTGAGAGGAGGAATCGGACTTTATTGGATATGGTTCGATCGATGATGAGTGATGTTGATCTACCGTTATCCTTCTGTGGATATGCTCTTGAAACGTCTACGTTTACGTTGAACAGAGTTCCAACAAATTCAGTTGAAAAGACTCCATATGAGATGTGGACTAGAAAGGTTCCAAGTCTGTCTTTTTTTAAAATCTGGGGTTTTGAAGCTTATGTCAAGCAGTTGATATCTGATAAACTTGCACCTAAATTTGATAAGTGCTACTTCGTTGGTTATCCTAAGGAAACCAAGGCATACTACTTTTACAACCGATCCGAGGACAAGACATTTGTTGCTCGGAACTGTGTCTTTCTTGAGAGAGAATTTCTTTCCAGGAAGAACAGTGGGAGTAAAGTACAACTCGAAGAAATTCGAGAACCACAGAATACTGCTCAACCTGATGAGGGAGAGCAGCCGGTGGATTCACAAGATGTTGTGGAACCAACACCTGTGGTGCCTGAAGTTCGCAGGTCCGGAAGGATTCGTAATGAAGTCGAGAGATACGGATTTCTTGTGACTAACTGTCATGATCTTCTGATCATTGATAGTGACAAACCTGCGACTTTCGAAGAAGCAATGTTGGGCCCTGACTCCGAAAAAAGGTTAAAGGCCAGTGAATACGAGATGGAATCCATTTCAATCAACAAAGTTTGGTCTTTGGAAGATTTACCCGATGGTGCAAAAGCCATTGAGTGCAAATGGGTCTTCAAGAAGAAGATTGACGTGGATGGTAATGTACAGATGTACAAAGCTAGATTGGTGGCAAAAGGTTTCAAACAAGTGCATGGTGTTGACTATGACGAAATCTATTCCCCAGTCGCTATGCTTAAGTCCATTCGGATTCTCCTAGGGACTGCCGCTTATTATGATTATGAGATTTGGCAGATGGATGTGAAAACCGCCTTCCTGAATGAGATTCTGGAAGAGGATGTGTACATGACACAACCTGAGGGTTTTGTAGATCCTAATAACCCTAGGAAAGTATGCAAGCTTCATCGATCCATTTATGGATTGAAGCAAGCATCTCGGAGTTAGAATCTTCGTTTTGATGAAGCTATTAAAGAATTTGGTTTCATCAGGAACGAAGAGGAACATTGCGTTTACAAGAAGACTAGTGGGAGCGCAGTTGCTTTTCTAGTATTGTATGTAGATGACATATTGCTTCTCGAAAATGATATTCTGTTGCTTCAGTCTGTTAAGACTTGGCTTGGAAGTTGTTTCTTGATGAAGGATATGGGAGAAGCCGCGTACCTTCTTGGAATAAGGATCTATAGAGATAGATCGAAGAGGCTAATTGGACTGTGTCAGGATACTTACATTGATAAGGTCTTACACAGGTTCAATATGCATGATTCCAAGAAGGGCTTGCTTCCAATGTCACATGGCATTACTCTCAGCAAGAAGCAGTGTCCTTCGGCACCTGCTGAACGAGAGCGCATGAGTAGGATTCCCTATGCCTCTGCGATAGGATCTATCATGTATGTCATGCTATGTACACGACTGGACGTCGCTTGTGCTTTGAGCATGACGAGTCGATACCAATCCGATCCCGGTGAGAGTCACTGGACTGCCGTCAAGACAATCCTGAAGTATTTGAGGAATACTAAGGATAAGTTCTTGGTTTACGGAGGAAGTGATGAGCTTGTGGTGAGTGGATACACCGATGCTAGTTTCCAGATGGACAAAGACGATTTCCGATCTCAATCTGGTTATGTCTTCTGTCTGAATGGCGGTGCAGTTAGTTGGAAGAGTTCCAAGCAGAGCACTGTAGTAGATTCCACGACAGAAGCTGAGTACATTGCTGCTTCAGAAGTGGCAAAGGAAGCTGTTTGGATTAGAAAGTTCATCACTGAACTTGGTGTGATTCCTAGCAGTTCTGAGCCTGTGGCGTTGTTGTGTGATAACAATGGAGCTATAGCTCAAGCAAAGGAACCCATATCACACCAGAAGTCCAAACACATCGAGAGAATATATCATCTGATACGAGATATCATTGAGAGAGGAGATGTGAAGATCAGCAGAGTCCCGACGGACGAGAATGTTGCTGATCCTCTGACTAAGCCACTCCCACGGCCCAAGCATGTGAGTCATGCTGCTGTGATAGGAATTAGATTTCTTGAGTAGTAATCTTAATTTGAGTGGGAGTTGTTTGTTTTGTTTTGATGTTCATGTAAACATACTTTGGTTATGTTTTATTTAATGAAATTCTTTCATTATTATTTAATTGTGCATTTGATTAATTAAATAATAGTCCTAAAATAATTTAAGGCATTCTTATAGGTCATCAAATACGTGATTTGATCATAAAACCCTATAAGCGATAGATGTTATAAATTACTGAGGTCCCTCGTCAAAGGTTATTAAATTGGGACATTAATAACCGCGCGAGACTAGTATGTGATGTGACTGATGACCAAGTTTCATGGTGTCATTGATAGGAGTATCAAAGTCAATCACATTGATATGTGTTGTGAACACGGTATCAGACGTGACCCGCTAATGAGAACTCAACAAGATTTTTATATGAGTGTCATATGAGTTTCTGATTACGACTATAGAGTATAGTTCTTAGACCTGAGTTCATCATGATTTTCTGCATATGAATTGGTCTGCTTTGACTTTGTCAAACGTCATCCGTAGCTGGTGATTATTCAGACATTGGATGGAACAAGATGGGATTTGTCCCTCCTATATAACAGGAGTTAAATATCTCTGGACCTATCGAAGATTTGATACTGATGGAATGTGTGGCCACACTCAAACAAGCTGAATGTCAGTTGTTTGTCTTTATCAGTATAAATCAGAGTTCGATAAACGTGATTTGACTTTATAAGGATGACACGAGTTCTTGCCTTATGCTGAATCGAGATATAGTGACAAAGAGATTATTGGAATAAGTTGATTCCAGTACAAGTGGGAGATTGAAGGGAATGTCCTGGATATCATACTTGTATTCACTCTAATGTATAGTTGTGAAGTCGAGATAAGACTATCATGAAATGCTGGGTAGTTATAATGCATTGCTAAAAGCCGCTTGTAACTTATGAGTTATAAACTCATTGCTAGTATTGCATGATCCTATAGGGTCACACACCTAAGCAAACTGGATAACTAATACTGGGAATGATCATTAGAGTAATGATCTAATCAATGTGTAACAGTTACACATTGATATGGAGATTTTAAGAGTGTGTCGATCGACACACATGCTTTGTGTCGGTCGACACAGCTCCGGATTAATGATACCGGGTTTTAATTAATGACTTAATTTAAACCGGTTAATCCAGGCGGTTAAGGAATTTCGACCATGCCTCTATATAAAGGCATTAGGTCACGAAATTTCAGACTTAAGGGTTTTAACCTAGCCGTCCAAAGAAATCTCTCTTCCTAGAGGCACTAGCATCCCTAATACAACTTTGTGTGCGTGTGGACTTCTGTAGAGGCGCATCATCTGAAGTGCTCCTGATCTTGATATCCTGTTCATTCCGCTGCCAAGAAACTCCAGGCATATCCGTGATCCGAGTTAATGATTTAATCAACATATATCTAGGGCTAAAAGGAGTTGATAGGTTCAATGAAAAAGTTTTATAACCTACATCAAATTCCTTCACTTGACTGGCTGATACCTCGGCAAAACAAGTGGGGACAGTACTCAGAGATAAGGGTAAGTAAGAAACCTTGTCTCTTTGTAGTCCCAAGAAGGTAAGTCAGGTCTGGTACCTAGAAAAAGGCCCCATAGCAAGTATAAGAAAAATCCTTCTTTGCCTTACTCGCCTCTTTCTCTTTTTCAATATCCCTAAACGATATCCTTTAGATTTCATATATAGCTATCCGCATCTAATGGCTATAAAGTATGGAGTGTGATTAACACAGAGGAAATGACTTATAAAACACTCACAGACAACCCTACACCCTTGATGATAGGGAAACCATGCCAAAGGACTCATGCGACAGCTGCATACATGCCATCAGAAGACAAATAATACAAAGCGCTTACCACCTTCTTCTGAAAAACAGACTCCGAACGTTAGGGACTATTCAGTTTGCTAGTTGTCCAAAACGACGAAGAAAGTAGGTGAAAAGAACTTAAGTGCTTCGTACCTATCCAATCCATTCACGACTGGATCATCCACCATACCCACTTATGTTGTTGTATATGTCGTCTGATCCGTTGTACAAACCTCGGCATGTAAAACTTTATAAATACTCCCCTCACTCGCTACAAGAGAAAGTTAAAAACACATATTGCTATAGTTTTCTAGGTTTTTTCTGTTTCTTCGTTGGATTCCTTACAAAGTTTCGATCTTTTCTCATCAAAGTTGATATGTTTTATTCAAAGTTTACAAATTTCCTCTCCTAAGCATCTCATAAGGCTAAATCTCTACATGAAAGGCAAGTGTGATATACTTTACTCGGATCACTTAGTATATCTTAAATGAGGATCATCTGATATGAAAACCGGACTACGACTACCCATATGGAGACCATCTTGAATTCCATCCTCAACAACCCTCAATTTATATCTCTAAATCGATGTTGTTTTCACTTTAAGCTTCTTCCAATACTTAGCCTAAATCTTCTTTCTTTTAAGAGTTGGAAAGATTTTAATGACTTCAAGAGCTTGACAAAAAACCTTTCCAAAATTCAGATTTTTGGGCACGGCCGTTAATAAACTTTTAATCACTTGAACCTTTATTTCCAACTAAGCAGCAAGCATTATAAACTTTCTTGAATTTAGATCAAGAGATAACTAAAAGATAAAAAGAAAGATGAAATAACCTCACAGAATCCAGAAGGAAATAGATTGATGATGATATCTCTTCACCTCTCCACTCCGCCGCTTAGTTTTCTCACGTCTGATTCCATTACTAGATTTTCTAGGAACCCTAATCCTTTTCGTATCCATTTCACCCCGAAATCCCAGTTTGTCTCTTTCCGTCAATCCAATTTCAAAAGCGGAGGAATAATCTTAAATCGTAAAACCCACAGGCGGAGGGTGAGTTGCTATGGGGTTAAGGATTCGGGTGAGACAACGAAGCCTGTGCCGCCGTTAGACTCCGGGGGCGGTAGCAGCAGCGGA
This sequence comes from Euclidium syriacum, assembly GCA_900116095.1. NCBI lineage: Eukaryota > Viridiplantae > Streptophyta > Magnoliopsida > Brassicales > Brassicaceae > Euclidium > Euclidium syriacum. The sequence goes on along the minus strand of FPAK01000003.1, from coordinate 2,358,647 downwards.
GGAGGAGGTAACGGCGGAGACAACGGTGACGATGAGGGAGAGGTGGAGGGAAGGAAAAGGGTGTTGCCGGAGTGGCTGGATTTCACGTCGGACGATGCGAAGACTGTGTTCGTGGCTGTGGCAGTATCGCTGGCGTTTCGATATTTTATTGCAGAACCCAGATACATTCCTTCCTTGTCCATGTATCCTACTTTTGATGTAGGAGACAGATTGGTTGCAGAGAAGGTGTTGTTTTGTATTTCAATTTGACCTGATTGATTTTTTAACCAAATGATGGCACTTATTTTGATGATGAGTTATGGTGATTGTTACTGTGTTTCAGGTGAGTTATTATTTCAGGAAGCCTTGTGCAAACGATATTGTGATCTTCAAAAGTCCACCAGTTCTTCAAGAAGTTGGGTACACGGATGCGGATGTCTTCATCAAACGGATAGTAGCAAAAGAAGGCGACCTTGTGGAGGTTAGTATGATCATATTTTATGAGTCTTAGCATATTTTTATAGGTTATTGATTTTTGGGTGAATGCACAGGTCCATGACGGGAAATTGATGGTTAACGGTGTTGTTCGAAATGAAGATTTCATCTTTGAGGCTCCTGGTTATGAAATGACACCAATTGTAATCTTCCTTTGAAATGCTAAATCCTAAACGTACTGGTTTTCTTCATTTCTAATTTTGGTTTTACTTGATCAATTGTAGCGGGTACCAGAAAATTCAGTCTTTGTGATGGGTGACAACCGGAATAACAGTTATGATTCGCACGTGTGGTGAGATGCCTTACTGTTCGTAGATACTTAGCTTCTTCTTGGATTATATCTTACTCTTGTACTTGTCTTCAGGGGTCCTCTGCCGTTGAAGAATATAATCGGACGGTCAGTTTTTCGGTACTGGCCACCAAACAGAGTAAGCGGGACGGTGCTAAAAGGTGGATGTGCTGTGGATAAGCAATAGAGCAAATCCATGTACCCTTGTATCAAGACAAAGATTGCACTTTCGAATTGTATCGCAGATTAAATAATAAATCAAGCCATTTTTATTTGCAGAGTGGAGAATTAGAAAATGAAAAATAAAAAACAAAGCTAAGTGTTTACTTGGTAACCAGTTTACAGGTGCTCTGAGTGAATGCTAAGGGTTTTGGATGTCTTGGATGAAGAAGGAATCTCGTGTAATTAAAATTGATCAGTTTCATTTGTATTCTTCTTTCCAATTCCTTCTAAGATCCCAAGAGTTGGACAACAAATTGATCAATATAAAGGCTAGGTGTTGATATCAAATTGGATAACAAACAAATCAAGCAACTTGTAGGGACTAATGACAAGTACTTTTAGTGAACCTTACAACTGTGGTATTGAAGGAGGAGAGGGAGAAGAAGCAAGAGAGGTGTTTCCGATGCCTCGACTTGACCAAGTTTCCCACAATATTGGCGCGTGATCGGATCTCCAACTCCATCTTCACGGGAACCCCGCCGTTATGGTCCGAAGCAGCTAAGTCGGCTCCTGCTCCATACAGTGGAACCTTGGAGGCAGCGAGGTTGATCCTAGAGGTGTAGTTGCTCTGTTTTGGTTGGTAATAACTCTTAACCTGAGCAATGGCGAGTATGAATCGACCAGAGTAGATGAGGTTCAAGCCAGAGGAGCTGACGTGGATGCCGAAAAATGTAGAAGGGTTGTGTGTTGTGATTTCCACTGAACTTTTAAAGTTGATGATCTTTGTCGGAACTCCTGTCTTGTCTAAACCTTCTCCGTAGTAAAAACTATGCACTTTCATACCCTATTTAACACATGCATCTCAGAATTTACTTTTTTAAGAATGTAAACTCAAATGCATACACAATTAATTAGCATTTGAAACAATTGCACTCTTAAGTGATTCTTGAGATATGTATATACTCACAAGATTAAAATACCTGGACGTTGACAATTGGAGAGAAGGATTGAGAAGCCGCAAAGAGAAGAGAACAGAGAAGAAGAAAAAGGGTCAATGTCGCAACAACTCCCAAAATAAGTCTACAAGTAGCGATTGATATTCCCCTGTTGTCGCCGTAAAGATCATCGTACCGTCCATCGCCATCTTCCCATCTCCCGCCGTGATATTTCCTCCGTCCCTTCCACCGGAATCCTCCGCCACCGCCGCTGGAGATGCGGCTAGCTAACGATGGGTGCGACGGTGACTCAGTCGGAGTGGTGTGATGAGTCAGTGCCGCCGAGGACGACTTGTCGGAGTCACGTGATGGACTTTGAACGTAGTAAGTGGGGCGTTTCGGTGATGATAGGTCCATGCTTGTCATGTCCGAGTCAGATTTTGGGTACATCTTCATTTTTTGTTTTTTTTTTCTTTATTGATCTTTATCAATGTCTGTTCTGATACTCATAAATACTGTATTTGTATGCATGGGAACAAAAGAAGGAAATAGCTACAAGCGTAGGTTCCGTGCCCATTTGTCGTCAGTTTTGGGTTTCAGTTACTTTCTCGATTCTGCAAGTTTGACATTGTAACCGAAGAATTTACTCGTTTTTTTTTTTTTTTAATTGGTTCAAGTAGATACGATGTTGTGGGGAGAAAAAAGAAAAAGAAAAGGAGAAGATAGCTTAATTTTAATTTAAAACTAGTTATGATGTTTTAGGGTGTTCAAAATGGTAAAATTGAATTGCTAACCCATATATACCATTAATGGATATTAGTTATACAAATTAAACTATGTGCTAGAAACTTGTTTGCGTAGTTGCTTGGAAACTTGTGTAAAAAAATAAAATTTAACACATATTAAAATATTATATATCTTACATATTCTTATTAAAATTTTTAAATTAATGTTTACGATCTGAAGAGAAGTATAAATGTATCGTAAATTACGTGTAAGAGATCATCTTATAAATGCTTATTTGTGGAGAAATCTAAACCTTCATCCCTCCTTTGGAAACCAAAACACATTCACATAAATACCACGATATTTATGATACGTTTCTCTGAGAAATCTAAACCCTAGAGCCTCTTTTGGGAACCCAAGCACATTCATTTACAATCCATGCTATCTACGATATATTTCTTTGGAAAATCTATACCATAAGCCCTCTTTTGGAAACCCAAACACATTCATATATAGTCCATGAAATCTGCAATACTTTCTCTAGGGAATCTAGATCCTAGACCCTCATTTGGGAACCCAAGTACATTCATATAAACTTCATTATATGTACGATGTATTTCTCTTGGGACTCTATACTCTAGACCCTCCTTTGGGAACCCAAACACACTCATATACAGTCCACAATATCTATGATACATTTCTCTAGGTAATCTAGACCCTTTAACCTTCTTTGGGAACCAAAACACATTCATATACAGTCCATATATCTATGATATGTTTCTCTAGGGAATCTAAACCCTAGATTCTCCTTTGGGCACAAAAAAATCAACCGTCTTCATGGTTTGACCTTGGTTGTTATTCATTGTCGTAGCAAATGCAACAGCCACCAAAAATTGACTACACTGTATCTTAAAAAGGGAACTTCGTTTCCGCCGAAGACACAAACTTCCTAGTTAGTAAAAACCAAATCACTTACTTTAGTATCCATTAATATTTTTGTCCTCTATCACGTAATTGGCCAACTGAGCCACTTTTAGTCTTGTACACACAATAATTTCTTGTATCGATATTTTGGAGCAGCATTATAGGAGCACAAATTTCAACTCCAAACAATGATTCTGCTATCCCGATACTTTGACACTATAAATATATTCATGAGTATAAACCATTCCATCAGCACTGCTAATGTTCGAAGTATCAATGCTATCAGAGTTGTGATACTCCCGCTCTTCACCTAAAAATGTATATACATGAAAATTTTAGTTAAGAATTTGAACTCAAAACTGATAACTAAACAAGGAGGTCGATTTTTATTTTATTTTAAAAACTACCTCATAGTTGTGACATCATATAGTCATTGATGACCTCAAAATCTTGTTTTATTAGATACAAAAGAGTCATTTTTGAAAAAACTCAGGATCTTGAACCTAAACCTAAAGAAAAATCTTCAATTCTTACCAAAAGCTTCGATGAGACATGGTCGGAAATGCTTCACCCAAACCCCAAATTAAATCTGCTTCTCCCCACTCTACATGCCTGCTGAAATTTGGTTTTACTTATGCCATACATAGTTTCAACTTAATTTAAAGAATATTTAAATTATTTTTGTTTGCTTCGCTATCTACGCTAAAACTCTTCATTTTTTTTCTCTTCAATGATTTTTAATTGGATTTTTGCAGTCATAACCACTAAGACTATGTACATTCGTTTTAAATTACAACACCCTACTTTTTACCTTTTAATACTCCACATCATCTTTTTTTCTTCCACATCATAATTCAACACCCACTTAATTTTCACACACTACAATGCTTTTGTTTAAGAAAATTCAACACTCTTCTCCACCATTTTTATTTTCTGTTATGTTTTTGTTTATTGATAAAAAATTTTAATCAGAATTAAATATAAATAATTATGAATTAAAATAGTACTGTAAAAGAAATTTTGTTTTTTACGGTTTTATTTATTAATTTTTAAAAGTTATTTGGAAGTAATAAAGACGAGAAATAAGGACGGTATCATAAAAAGACGATTTTTTTTTATGTGTCCAAATCAAATGAAACAAGTCTTTATCTATAGAGTATGAAAAATGATGAATTTTGGTATAAAATCCTTGTATAATAAAACATAATTTACTATGAAATAAGTGATCTTAAATAATGTGGAAAAAATAACAAAGAATTGAAACTGCCAATAAGAGAATAACACATGGCAAAAAGGACCCACTCATTCAAAATTCACCGTGTTGATAAATTACAACACCAAATTTACCACCTCATTTTCAACATTTATTTAAACAACCATTGCAAACTTTACAACCGTTGAAAAAAGCTATCAACACCACCATTGTACCGAATCTAAGGCAACCAAACTTGGTTAAAGCTTATTTTGTGTTAAAAAACTTGATTAAATTTATTTGGGAGTCATATATATTGTGCAATAAAAATTAACCAGTGGTATAGTAAAACCTTCCAAACTTACTCAACCTTCCAAAAATCAATCCTAGGATCCGTGTCTAATGCGGTAAAGGACTTTAAACACATAATTAATTAGAAGAAAAAATTAATTAGATATGTTAAATTAAATTTTATTCATATTTTAGGTTTTTATAGTTACAATTAATAAAAATATTGAGCTTCTATTATGTACATCATCTATAGTATTTGATGATTTCTTTATTATAACATAATAACATTGTCCTTTATATTAACATAACATACATTTTTATTTCAAGTGGTTAATTGACGATGCACCTTTTTGTGAATTTAACGATGCTTTTGTATTCACTATGCGATTTTAATTATTTTTTGTCTTATATAATATGCGGTGACTCATATATTACATAAAATAAAAATTCGAAAAATGTGATTTAGTGATTTGAACAAAAACAAAGTCTTTATCTCTAATAATTTATATGTATGGTTCTCTCAGTCCCAAGAAAAATCATTCGCTTCATAGGATAATAAAAAAAAAAAGAGAACTTCTATAATTTGAAGAAAGCATGTATCCCACAATATGAACCTACCCCAATGATAATCTTGATAATTCGAATGAATTTTCTATCAACATTTTGGGTCATGTGCGGGCATGTCTTCCATATCAATAATATTTTGAATCATCCTAAGTTATACCATCAAAATAAATAAAAACTAAAAACCATTACCATAAATGTTTGGACGGTTGAATCTAAAATCCTACAACCATTAAGTGAACCCAACAGAAAAATTGTAATGCATGAGAGCTGAAAATTCTTCCATAGAACTTAGGTGTTTAGATGATTTAATCTAGAACTCTACCACTATATCGTGAACCCAAGGGAACATCTTAACGCATTTGAGCTAAAAAACCTACCATATAAATTGGCGTTATGATGGTTTAATTTAAAACTCTACCACTATATGGTGAATGAGAGGGGGAAATTGTACTTATACTTAGTTTTTTTTTTATGATTTAATCTAAAACCCTACCACTATCTAGTGAATCTTAGGAGAAAATCATAACACACAGCAGCGTAGAAAAAAATTCTTATTTCTACGCGCTTAGTTTTCTTATATGGAGGAAAACTCTCTTCCAAAAAAAAAATATAGAGCAAAGCAAACATTAGGTTAAGAAGATATAGTGGAGGCGACATTTTCTACATATAAGACCCAAAAAAAAAAATTTATATTGTTAATGATTTATTTATATAAAAAATTTCCTTTGTGATATACTCTACATATATCATCAAGATATTGATCATGATACTGACATAATTATTGAGATCTTTAAATAAGTCAATTCATTAATGGTGTTTTAGGGAATCTAACGCTCTAGAGGACTATGGTGACGCCACGTGGCAAACATGTATTCTCTTAATATATATGATTAATATCATTTTTATGAAATTTTTTGATTTAAATGGGTTAACCAAAAAAAAACGATGATTTTTTACGTATAATAAAAAAGAAAATACATAGTCTATAAAAATGAATAAAATATTAATTTTTACCCTTATGAAAGATTATTTACTATAAGAAAAATCGTATTAATAGCGTCCATAAAACGCTATCTAATGATACGATAACGGTTAGTTAAACGCTATGTCATCATCCACGACAAAGTCGAATACATAAGTTAGCATTTTTTTTGCATGCTATCATTTGTCTATATAAAATAGCACTTTTTTGCGTGCTATAGTTTTTATTACAATAACAGTTTTGTTTTGTCATTATTTTATATAGAAAGCGTTTTATATATCTCTTACTATTATATGAAGTGTCGTCTATGTTTTTTTTACTGAAATGCTGTTCGATAATTGGCTTAGACGGAAAAATTTATGACCTGTAAATGTGATATGTATTAATGTTATAATTTGATTGGCAGATAATCAGCAGACACTACAAGAAAACATGACATTTTCCAACTGCTAAATCCGTTGGAAAATCGTTGGTATACGGGGATCTCCAACGGATTTCAAGCGAAAACTTAATTGTTGCTATACGAGTGTTGGAAATCCGAGACGTTGGAACTCCGTTGAAAATTTCCAACAGAAATAGAAGTCGTTAGGAAATTTCAACGAAAGTACAACGGACGACTTCCAATGAAAACCCGTTGGAAATTTCCAACGAGAAATCCAACGGAATTTCGTGGGAAATTCGCAACGAAAAACAAACGGACAAATCAGCGTGTAAGAAAAGGAAATTGAGTCGGAAAATTGCAACGGAATAAGAACAGAAATTCGTCGGAATTTGCAACGCAAAAGCAATGGATAATTCGACAAGAATTACCAACGGATTTCTAACGGATTTTTTAAAAATATTTACAAGAATTTCGATTTAATTATATAATTTATGAAAAATAATATAATTTCCCGAATTATAATTGTCGTTTTAAAGTCGTTAGTAAAACGAAAAATGTAGAAAATTAAAATAAGTCTAAGACATTAAAACCGCAAATATTGTTTTTAAAACCCGAAACCAGGATCGAAGAAAAGGGTTCGAGAACAAAAATAAAACAACGACAACAATAGAAAATAATTCAACTATCTTGAGATTGGTGCGATGGACCGGCTTTTGGGTTCAATGGTGACTCTTCGTCGGGAATGGCCGGAATATCGATGTCCAATTTCTGTCTGAGAACCTCACGAAGGAAATTGAACTTGGTGGATAGGTTTTTGCATGTCTCTTGCATCTTCCGAAGCTCTTGTTGGGTACTTAGTAATCAATCCTCTGGGACGTATCCAACCGGCGGAGACATTTATGTCCGTCTGGAGGTGGCTCGGTCGTCGATGTCTATGTAAGATCCATATCCAAACCGATAGCCCTTCTTCTCTGGGACCATCTGCAACGGTAAATAATTTTTAGTAAGTTAGTATAAAACTAGTTTGAATATGACATAAATTTGAAGGTAATTAATGTGTATATATATATATATACCTCATCGTACAGCTGCTGGATCTCCTCGGACGTTAGTTCGTTCGAGTTTTGTTCCGATGTCTCGTCTTGAGTTTGGGCGCGCTGGGTCAATAGTTCTTGTGCTTTTGTCTTCACATCGGTAATGATCTTCTCGGCCTTTTTGTAAACTATGAGGCCCGTCTTCTTTGAGCGTCGAGATGTCTTGAGGAGAGTGACGATGTTGGGCTCGGATCCCGTCTGTTTATGCTGCAACATAAATAAAAACATATATGTTAATTATGAAAGACTTGAAAACTGAAATGATAAAATTGTGTGTTGATAATTAAATTTTTACCAATTGATGCGTATTAGCAATGTTGGTCGGTTCTTGGGATGTTGACGGTTGAGACGAATGTGGATTAGATGATGGGGGTTGGGTCGAAGAAGAACGTTGGACTACCGAGTCCGTATATAAGAACTCTGCTAGTAACTTGTTGTCCTCTGCGAACCATTGCTGAACTTTTTTAGCTGGATTCCTAATTCATTTGTAACATTGTATTATTAATATCACAATTAACTAATTAAGGCGGAGAACAATATGTAATTTAATTAAGCTACTAAGAACTAATTACCTATATATGTTAATAACATGTAATGAAAAATATTAAATTAAAAAAAAAGTTAAAACTTACATTATTGAGGGTAGAGGAGAGAGATGCAGAGAGAGTGAGAGAGAATTGGAGAGAGTGAGACTTCAAGTGCAAATGAGGGGAAGATCTCGGCTGGGTTATATATATATGGAATTTTTTGCGGATTTTCAAACAAATATTTGTTGGAAATGATCCGTTGGATACCGCATTAAACGAAGATATTTTTCCACGATTTTCCAATGGATTTTCGTTGGAATTGAAGTATTAATTAATAATTTTTGAACTTTTGTTGACGGTGGGATTAACACTCCTTATCAATAATTTGACTTTATTTGAGATTCGGTCCCTACCGATCTTTCCCTAATTACGGATTATGTTATAAGTCCCTTCAATAGGATTAGAACCCTCGGCTCAGATGACTGATGTGTGAATTGTTTTCACCTTAACTAACTGCAAGTGCACAATGTACATTTGTAGCATGAAAGGTTATCGATCCCACAGGGAACCAGGTGATTACTGCATATCTGGTACTTTGGAACTTGTCAAAGCAAAGCATGATTAGTAACATTAGTGATATCATTAGACTAAAGCAAATCGGATGTGTCATCATTGGTTTAATGGCGCTAGATCCAAAGGAAATCGAAGGAAATATAGATCAACAATCAATCAATAATCAATAGATTCACAAACACAGAAGACGATATATATAATAATCGATCTCTCGAGATATTATACCTATAAGTTAATCATTAGATCATAAAGGATGCTTTCCAAACCTTATATGAAAACACATGCAATGAAACATATCTGATTGTTCATAACCTTCCAAGCCAAACTCTCGTTTGTACAAGGACGAGATTACCTACTAAAAACCATGTTGTGGAATCATTACCCAATGGTGTATTGGTGTAACTCCTCCTATGAGAAATATTCTAAATGGCCAGATCAAAATAAAGTAGAGAATACCATTCAAGTAGAGAATATTGATTATATCCTATTGAATGCATTAGAGATCTATAAAACCATTGAAAACCCTAGATCTAACAAGTTGTCTACTCTCACATAGGAAAACACATGCACAAAGTAAACTTCATAAAATTAAAAAGGTTCAGAGATACAAACTCAGTATATTGGTATGAAGAACAGATCTCTTCTCCCCTTCAAGCTCTCAAGCAAAGCTAGTGTAGCAAAACCCTAGAAATCTAGAAAGCAAAGTAATATTTGGTGGCTGTGAATTTCGTGATTCTTCTTCTCTTCATGATGGCTGCTCTCTGCCTCTTAAGACTCCTTTTATAGGTAGAAAGGTCGTACCTAGGTCAAAACCTCCTTAAAACTTGAGTCCGGCTTGATTGGAGCTAAACGGGCCAGTCTTGTAGAATTCGTCAAAATGGACCTTCTTCAGTAAAATAACAATATCTCGCGCTCCAGAACTCCGTTTGATCCGATTCTATATGGAAATGAAAGTCAACTCTCGAGGCTTCGATTTGATATGTAATTTGTCTATTATACCCTTCCTGTAGGTCGGTCAATTGTCCGTTGACTTCCAGACTTCAATTCTGGCTCTGCACTTTCCTTTTCTGACAATTGCTCCAATTCTTTCTTTTTTGCTTCCTTTTGCTACAAAACACCTTTTGCTCGTAAAACCTGTATAAATACCTAAAACACACTAGAAAGACTCTATAAAACCAGTCATATCATGGCATAAAATTGGTAAAATCCATGATACATCAATGACCGAGGGATGCCTCGGTAAAGAATGATCGGATTTTAGTGTCCGAAGCCGGGGTATAAACTACTTTGTTCCAAGTCGAAGTCTAAACTAAGACAAAATAAGATCAAATCTTATCACAGATTCCCTAATCTTGGAAAAATGAAATATTTCCATTTTTCTGAGGTTAGCCCATGGGTTTAGATAACTGACTACTAAGATATATAAATACATACCCCTTCCCTAAAATCGATATTCATAATTGGTGAGAAGAATTACTATCAAACTTAGGCTTAAATACTTCTCTTTGATAAAGTTAACTAGGCAATCCGAGTTAACATCATTGTAACCAATATCAATAATAATACTTCTTTTTCCGATGTATCTTTTGTCTTTCTAATTTACTTACTTTACTTCAAAAAACGAACCCTCTAATTCAAATAATTAGAAGTTGAATCCAATCTCAACAACTTTATTTACTAATTCATGATGTTTTAAAAAATAATACACTTCAACACACACATATATTATCTTTGTAAAATACAATAGCAGTTTAAAAAAAAAAAACACAAATAAAGACATCCCAATTTTAAAAAATCATTCACTTGATTCCGGTGAGTAGTAAGCATCCGGTGCAGAGTCTTCATCCGATCCAACTCACTAAGCTCTTCCTCTTACGAGTTCCAATCCTCTAGCACATCCATTTCCGCCTCTGCAAGAACGGGTTCTTGGAGTGATTGGTCAATCAACAATAGGTCAACGGCTGCTAGTTGTTGTAACGGGTCTTGTTTAGTAAGCCCCACAACCCTCCCCCTAGGGTTTATCTTTTGAACGGTAACCCAAGGATCCTTCTTATGTATAACCCGTGGGTAATTTATATGTAGGCTTGGGATGTGGTATAGAAGGGGTCGTATTCACATAGTTTCTTCAATGAGTTCACCTCTGTAACACCAAACTTGGTATGCTTCACTCCAAGACCTTCATTGGGATTATACCAATCGCATTGAAACATAACGCAATACAGATTGACCATTCTAGGATATTCAACCTCAATGATTTCCTTCAAAACACCAAAATGCTCAGATGACCCAGAAGTCACCATTACCCCCATTATTTACCGTAGCTCGAATCCGACTAGGCCCCTGAACTTGAAACACATATCCACGGGTACAATATTGCGGATATGTGACTATTTTCTTAGCTGGACCTTTAGCTAACTCTACAAGCCATGTCGGGAATCTTTCACCTAAGTTCATTCAATGGCATATTTTTGACACTAACAAGAAGCCAATAGTCCACATTAAAACCGCTCGCATTTAGAAATTCTGTGACGTAGAGACATCAAACGCTTCCACACCTTCCGGCCATAGTAGTTGTAACTCTCGAATCTATGGCTGGAGAAAAATATCAAGGGATCGCTTTGGATGGTCTTCCCCAGGAACTATAACAGAGGTACAAATATTCCCGCTTCATGCACAATGATGGTGGCAAGTTGTAAGGCGTCACGATTACAGGCCACAAAGAGTACTTTCTCCCCGTTTTCGTGAATGGATCTAATCCATCTGTGCATAATCTCAAATAGATGTTTCGACTCTCTTGTGCGAAACTCTAGTAAACATTGTTGAAGTGCTTCCACGCTTTTGCATCCGATGGATGGCTAATCTCCCCTTCCGGGTTGTGCTCTGGACGCCATCTCATTGCTTCTGCTGTAACTTCTGCTTGGTATAACCTCTTCAGCCGAGGAGCTATTGGTAAATACCACATACGCTTAAACGACACTTTTGTTCTCCCTCCAGTAACCTGATACCTATCCTTCTGACAAATTTTACAACTTATCTTATCCATGTCTTCATCCTAGTAAATTATGCAGTTTTCAGGACATACATCTATTATTGAGAGGGTAAACCCATCCCATCAACCAATCTCTCTACCTCGACATACGTAGCCGGAACAAAATTACTTTATGGTAAGTAATCTTTTATAATTTCAAGTATCTGATCCACATAATACTTGCTCAAACTATTATTGGTCTTTATGGCCATCATCCTAGTAGCAGCCGATAAAGCAGAATGACCAACCTTGCAACCTTCATATATAGGACTGTTCGACGCGTCTGGCATTTCAAAAAACTTTATTGCTTCTGCATTAGGTTCCTGCCTTAAATTTGTGTCCATGTGATCTATACCAGCATCTTGAAACACTTCATTGACCATTTCCGCTGTCTCTAAGGCCTCCATCTCAACATTTTCAGTCGCTATATTTTTACTCCACATGTTGGATTGTAAATCAGATTCGAAAACGTATATAGAACCTTTCGTTCTCCTACGTCTATGCCGTCCTACCAGTTCTACTGTTTTACCACTACCACCACTTAAATCTTCCACATGACACAACCAATATTAAATGATTCCCAACTAAGCCAACCTCTATAAGTTTACTATTCTTGCAATTGACACAAGGACAATACATCATACAAGTTTGTAGTGCAATGGGTTGATTGGAAGCAAATGAAATGAAACGTTGTAGCCCCTCGTTGAATTCCATGGTATTCACATTTATGACCATATACCATTTATTGTACATCCACTTTATCCTTTCTTTCTTTTTTCTTAGGAGAGAGCTGGAAACTAAAGTTTCAGACAATCTTAACAATGCACTAGACGAGGAGTAGCTTCTATAATGAGAAAATTTTGTAGCTCTGACTTACTTGAGTTTCATGAATGAAGATGTGGGCAATTTCTGGTTGATTGATCCACTTCTAGGTTTTCCATTAGTCATAAACTTTAGCTAAATCTCTGCAGCAATGGTGCATCAAATTCCTGCTAATGTGGTTGTTCCTCCAAAAATCATTGTTTCCAAAAAAAATTTTGACTCAATAAAAACATTTTTGACTCGAAAACTGAATAAAAATCAAAATAAAACACCAAAATAGATAATGTTAGTAACACCTTCCCCCAGACTTACTTCACACTGTCTCCAGTGGAAAAATAAACCTAGAAAAGGTAAGAAAAATAAAAACTAAAATAAAGATAAAAAGTGAAATTTGAGACCATACCTTTGCATATTTGAATGAAGCATGAATGTCAATGGATAGAACTCAAAAATCCGTATGGAAAGCACTTAAAAATCATCCAAATCGGTTAAGAATTAAAGAAGTTATGAGTAAAAGAAACTTTTTTTTTTCTTTTTCTTTTCTTTTTTTTTTTTTTTTTGAATACAAAGTATAAAACCTAAACCTAATAAAAGGCAACTAAACATCCTGGCAGAAATAAAAAGAAAAAAAAACATAAAGAAAAATGCAAAAACATGTACCCGGATAGAGTAGGTTGCCTCCCACTAAACGCTTGATTTCAGTCATTAGCTTGACTCTAGATAGAATAAACGGGTCAAGGTGGTATCGGTCCATTGGAGTACACAGCATACGTCTCTTTAGGATCAATCAGGTATGCAGGAGTGACAACATCAGGGTGGGGGCGTCTGGGTGGGTGAGAAAAAGAAAACGGTTTAGAGAGCACATATCTTTGCTTGAATGGAGGTGGTCTTGGTCCCTTGGAGTACACAAAATATGTATTTTCGGGATTAGTAATGTAAGCAACTTTGGGGATGGCAACGATAGCTCCTGGGTGGCCTCTTATCCGTTTGAGAGGTGGTTGAGGTATGGTGTCAGGAGATTTCCGCTTGTGGCAATTACCAGGTGTAGCTGCTTTCTCAGATGTCACTGTCAGCTCATATGTATCTCCATGATCAAATACCTCAAAAACTTCTATCTTATATTGCTCAAGAGGTTTGGGATCAGGTAAAGGCTCAGTAACATGTTCTGGAGGTTCTGGTTGTGGTTCGGCTGCACTTGAACTCGTCAAAACTTCGGCTTGTGCTGCATGGGGTCATGTCGGTCGACACACAGGTCCGTGTCAACCGATGCAAACTCTGAGGAAGTCCAATCTTCTGCCTTAATCAAATTTTCATCCGGAATATAGGTTTTAGGCATGTGTTGGTCGACACTTACCATTGTGTCGATCGACACAATACATGAATCATGAAATTCAACTTCTTCTTCAGCTTCTTCATCGTATTCTGACTGGACTTCAATGATTTTCTCCTCCTAATTTGTCTCTTCTATAACACCCATTGCAGTTTGAGATACTTCAAAATCCCACTTCTTAGCATTCACTTCAGCTATGCATCTCTGTTGGCTTTCAAGGATCTGCTGTAACATCATCTTGTATTTGCTAAGTCGTTGAACTGAAGCTTCCTGAACTTGAAAAGGAACATCATCCCAACCATTGTAAACACCTCTCGGACCTCTGCTTTGGAACTCATAATTCTAATCTAGAGAATCATCAGTTAGGCGATCGATTTCCTTTTGAATGTCTGATCTTCTAGAGTAGAAAAGATCCGGGCGTGTAAAATCAGCCAATGTCTGAACTGGCTGCTTCTGCGTTTCTGGCTCTGCGATTGGTTGGCCTGCAACGCTATCTATTATTTCTAAAGCTTCATTGTATTTGTTTCCCTCAGCATCAACCAACTCTCCAGCTGCATTCGGTTTGACTATCACTACAATCATTCGACATAACCCTACACAACGGCTACATTAGTAGTAAAAAAAATCTTATATTCTTATGTTCCTTTGAAATATATTGATATAACCGAAGAAAGAGTGAAGATCGAGGTTCGTATCATAGGATTGTGGATGGTTTATAATGTAAAAGCTGAAAATTTGCTAGAGATGATCGTGGTCGAGAGAGAGGTAAATATTTTATAAACTAGCCTTTAGAAGTTTATTACATTGGTGTTTATTGATTTTTCCTTTCGAAAAAACTACTAATCTATTCAAATGATTTCTCATATTCTAGAGTAGTCGAGTCCAATGTTCGGTAGATGAATAGTTATGCTCAAAGAGGGAAATCAGTAATCATCAATGCTTTCAATCCAAAGGACTGGGAATGAGAGTTTATGCCAAGTCAGTTGCCATATAAAAAACTTTATTATGAGGACATAAAGAATTAAAAAGTCCGATGATTTCCCTGCAGAAAATCTGGAAATTTATTTTTATAGCTTCTCGGATATTTTATATGACACTCTTGACACAAAGATTTTGATTGGTGAGATTTCTATATTTATTTTAGTAAGTTAGATTAAGTTATATGGTACCTAAGAATTTTTTTTTATGTAGATGTTATAAGTCAAATAATTCATATAGAAAGTCTCGATGAAATGAAGTCTAAAACCAGATCCATCTCTTCCGTCAAGATGGATATTACTCTACAAGATTCTAAGTAAAAAAGTTATTCTATCATTACATTCTTCTTTTCCTTTCATACATATACGTTCATTAAAATCATTCTTTTTTATATAGTAATGATCATTTTGGTATGTACTCTATAGGGTGATTACGTTAAAAAAGTTTTTGTCTACATTGAAAATGTCAAATCTACTCATTTTATTTGCTTTATTCGATGTTCATGGATCAAAAATTTTAAAAGGAGTATTTTCTTTTAAATATTATGTTAAATATATGTTACAGATACAAAATTTTAACTATATATTTTGATATAATATATCGTTGTTTCAAGATCAATCACAATTTCAAATACTTATAATTCTACACAAGTGTTACTCAATCTAGATACAACTAAAGTGATATATGTCGTTTAAATATTTAGATTGATATGTTAAATTGTTTAACGATATGTTTTCTCCATTGTTTCAGATTACCTAAAGACAATCAACCTATGAAACATACTAATCCTAGGGAGATGTACTTTGGAGAGAAAATTAACTATAAAAACAAATTGTTAGAAAGTAGAGAGGTAATATTCCCAGCTTTTTTTTTTGAATAAAATTCTGACTATGCATAATTATAGATACTGACATTTCGATTATTTATTAAATATTTTTTTGTTGTTTTTATAGCTTTGCAAAAGTGTTTTTTTTTTTTTTACATACATCGTTGAAGTAGATAATCTGAGAAAGTGGTATTATGAAGTATGTAAAGTTTGTAATACCAAAGTTCAGCCTTATGTTAAAGATTCTAATGATGACGATGCACGACAACTCTATAATTGTAGAAATTTTAATGATATTTATGATGTCGTTCCAAGGTAAAATAGAAGTATTATATTACGTTTATATAATACTATATATTTAAATATTATGCTAATTTTGTTTGCTTCCTTAAGTTTTATACCATCGTCAGAGTGTATGATGCAACAGATGCATAAACTAGCTTTTTGATGTTTGACGCGGTGGATGCAAGTTTCATCAAAGCATCAGTTGATGACCTTTTGAAGGATCGTGCATACTACGTAGTTGAAATATCTGGGAGTCTCTTAACCTCTAACTTCTTTTCACATGAAGATGTTGATTGGCTACCTAAACAGTTGAAAGAAATATGTGGAAAGAGATTTCTCTTCAAAGTCACAGTCCCAAAGGAAAACTTATTACCAGGATTTTATAAACCATATGTCGTTGATTTGGTTTGGGATGATGAATCTGAGATTGAACGTTTCGAAAAACTATCTAATACTGATGTTTCTCAACATCTTCCTACTAATGGAACATCTCTTTTTGCATCATTGACATATTCAGAAATACAATCATCCAAAAAATCGGATGAACTCCCAAGCCTAAGCGATATTCGAGCTGAAAATTCGATATCAAAGAAGAAACAAAAACCTGCTGGAAGAAGATGGACGAGGAAACATTGATCATTTTACATTATTTAGTGATTAATTTTTTTTGTATTTTAAACATGGCCATTTTATGTTGTTTAATTTGGTCTTATGTTAGATGTTGTTATTTGAAACACTGTTTTATCTTGCAATATATGTTTGACGACCAAAACTAAAATAAAAAGAAAATTTTGGGGATTTGAGTGTTGGTTGGAATGCAAAAGTCCAAAAAAAATTGAGGATTTGAGGGTTACTTGGAAATTTGTGTGGTGAAGAGGAAAGTTATAAAGGTGATATTCATATTAAATTTTTCATGTCGTTAAAATGAAGCGACAAATGTATATAATAATTATTAAAATAAATAAATATTCTTATAACCAACCAGTCTTATAAATATTCGATATACAATTATTAAAATAAATAAATATTCTTATAACCAACCAGTCTTATAAATATTCGATATACAATTACAAGTTGGATGTCTTTAAATCGAAGAGACAAATATATTGTATTTAAAATATAAATAAATCTTTTTATCACAAGGCAAACCCATTTATACCTTTCTTGATAATTTTTGCAACTCTGTGGTATATGACTACAAGTTAGATGGCTTTAAATCGAAGAGACACATGTATTGTATTAAAAATATAACAATACATTATTATCATAAAGCAAAACCATTTATACATTTCTCGATAATTTTCGCAACTCTTTGGTATACGATAATTTCAATCGAAGAGACACATGATTATATTTAAATATAAATAAATAATTTTATCACCTAACAAAACCACTTTAACTTTTCTCGAAAACTGCTGCAACGCTTTGGTATATGATATATATTAGGGAGGATTACTAATCTAGTATGAAAAAAGACTAAAATTACTAGACTAGTATTAATTTTTTGAGCCTTAAAATGAGTATTTTCGTGCCTAAAATACCCTTATTTCATTTGACAAGAAAAAACGTATTTACCAAAATGCTACCTTCCCAACAAAATAAATCTGCAATTTTTTTTAAAAAAATCCGCAGACATGTGTTGAAGAGTTGTTTTTTTTGCGGAGTTGTTTTGCAGATTTAAATGTCTACGGATTTATTTTGTACAGATTTAATTTTGCATGTTGCAGATTTATTGCTTTGTCGCGGATTTTTTAAAAATCCGCGACAAAGGAAAACAACTTAAATAAATTATTTATCTACTACGTAATGTAACAGATTTGTTTTAAATGTAACAGATTTATTTTTCTGCAGATTTTTTTTTGCAGATATATTAAATTTTGAAGATTTTTTTTACAGATTTTTTTTTATTTGTCGAAGATTTGTACGTGATTTTGAAGGTTTTCCATAATTTGCGGATTTATTTTGCAGATTTATATCGTAGTGTCGAAGATGTTTGGTTTTTGGTGCAGATTTATTTAAATCTGCAACACTTCAAAAGTTTTTGAAAAAATTACTGACATAGTATTGTAGTGTAACAGATTTATTTAATGTGTTACAGATTTATTTGAAATTTTACGGATTTTTTTATGATTAATGATTTGGCAAAAGAAAAACTCTTTTTTTTTTCTGCAGATTTGTTTATGGAAAAAAAATAAATTTTTTTTTAATTAAAAACAGAATTAAAGTCGATATGTATTTAAAATCTTTACAAATTTTTTAAAATAAAATTTCCATTTTTTTATATTTTTTAATAAAAACGAAATTAAAACTATTTTTTTTTTAATTCACTAAATATTGTTAACTTTTTACTAAGTTAGTATAAGGGTATTTTAGTATTTTAGAACCTCCCTAATACTAATTTTGTAAAAGGATACTAACTTAGTAATTATACTAAAGATTCATACTAGTGAGAGTAAATTTCACTATATATTATTATCTACATCCCTATTTAATTATTTCTTTTCTATAAGCCTTTTACTATCACGCAAAACTGTTTTACCATTTTCATATCTATTTTCCCTATGTAGTTTTATCTATTCACCAATACCACGATAATATGGAGGGATTTGTTATGATTGAAGATCTACATAAAATGCAGCCAGGGTTTGAGTACTATAATCTTCGAGTCAAACTTTTACGGATGTTTGAGTCGCCAAATTTATGTCCTACGCATTACCATTACATTTTCGAAGATGAAAGAGTAAGATTATCTTTATTTTTACATGCAATATGTCACAATGTTCTGCTATTGAAAATGGAACCGAAGTTTAATTAAATTTTTCATGCTTGTTGTGTTCTTATGGTTCCAAGATTGAACTTCGTATCAACCAAATCCCCATTCATAGGTTTCGTGATACCTTGAGGAGAGAAGGTCACTGGTTTCATATTCTAAAATTCAAAGTTGTTGAGCATGAAGATTACTTTGCAAGGAACACTACAAGTTACTTATATCTACGAGTGATATATTGTACTTTTTCGGGTTTTATACCCTTTTTTGCATGTTTTGGAGTCTTTTATAGATTTATTTAGGTGTTGGGAGCACTGGGAGCAACTTGGAATAAACTGAAGAAAAAGGGGATTTCGCAGTCTCTTTCACAGTAGAAGGATTTCTCTTATGAGGCACCTATCGATCGACATGCATCACTCTGTCGATCGACAGGCTACGCGGATCGAGGCTGTGACTTTTGTTTTTCTTTTCTGTTTGGGCCTCGTTTTTCCTTTTATGAACCCAATTAGTTTTAGGTCGTCCCCAATGTTATAAAATGGGATTTTTCATCCATTGTTAAGGCTAAGCTTACTTTTAAAGAGAGAAGACTTTTGATTGTGAGTTTTTGCATCTCGGGAGACAATTTCAGACTCTGGCTTTTAGAGAAGAATTCGAACCCCTTTATTCTTATCTTTTGATTTGTTTAATGCAAAGCCTTTCATCAATCATGTCTGCTATTACTTTCTCTATGTCTGAATAATTCACCAGTTAGGTTTAGGGATTTCAAAGGATTGATGGATTATTGTTAGGAATGTTTTAAAGTAGGGATTATCTTTATTGTTCTTCATCTGATTTGTGCTTAACACTTAATTCTAGATTGACCATCTAGAGTTAAGATCTTAGGTTAATTTTTGAGAAATTCTAGATTGACCATCTGATTTGTACAAAATCAGCCGGTATGAAACATCCTTCTACAAGCACCGGGATGTCGAGTAAAAATCCTTCTGGATAACGAACTGACCGGTCAGCGAGTACAAGACTCAGCTGAGTAGGTTAAAATTCAGTATATCCAAGCCTCTTTGCTACTGAATGTGGCATTAAATTCACAGATGATCCAAGATCGCATAAACTATGATCAAATTTAACATCATCAATGCTAATGTTAAGGACAAATGCACCTGGATCTTCCTGCTTTCTTGGCATCTTGTTCTGCAGTATGGCACTGCACTCACTGGTCAATAGCATCACTCCTTCTTCAAGACTTGCTGGGTTTGCTATTATCTTCTTCACGTATCGCTTGAAACAAGGTGACATTCTACAAGTATCTAAGAACTGAAGTTGAATTACCAATTGTTCCACCAACTCTTTACATCTCGTGTCTTCCATCTCTTTTTTAGACTTCTTGTTCCTTCTGGGATAAGGTGGAATTGCTCTGTAGACTCTCCTTTCTTCAATTGGGGGTTCGTCGATCTTCTGAGCTTCTGGTCGGTCGACCTCAAGAGGGTCGGTCGACTCGTGGATCGGATCAAGATCGATTTCTTCTGAGGTCGGGTTGGTCGTCTTCTGCTTGTGGACGGCCGACTTCTCCTCCGCTGTGATTTCTTCTTCAATTTCTTCCAACACAATGTGGTCTCTTGTGGTCAATTCTTTTCTTACTACAGGATCCAACTTCTTCCCACTCCTTAAATTTATGGATTGAACGAATATCTTTGGATTAGCATGCGTCTTTCCAGGTAGAATTCCTTATGTCCGCTTGACTGAGTCTGCTGTTTGTGCTACTTGGGTTTCGAGCTGCCTTACATGAGTGGTTAATGCTTCAATCTTGCTGTTTAGCTCTCCATCCATAGAATCTACTTTGCCCATCATTTCTTCGTTCATCTTCTGTTGTCCCTCCAAAATTTGTTGAAGCATGTTGTCTTTTCGATCCGGATTCATGGGGGCTCCTTGTTGTTGCTTCTGTTGGGGTTGTTGGGGTTCACCATAGCTCCCCAAAATTAACTGCAAGTGCACAGTGAGTCTACAGAGCAATTTCTTTAATTGGGGGTTCGTCGATCTATGAGTTTAGAGATTCAAAATTGATTGTGTTCTTAATTCAATCAGCACGGAACCACTTATATCAATTATCTTACCTAAAATTTATATTTATAAAACTCTAAATCAACACCGAAGCTCCTCGGCAACGGCGCCAGAAAAACTTGATGGTGTGAAGTTATTCACTCAAAATTAACTGCAAGTGTACAGTGTACAGTTGTAGTATTTAGGTTATCGATCCCACAGAGAGCTATGGTTGATTTGTGAGTGAGATATCTTAAGTAAATATTTTTGTAAACCGAGAAAACCTTGAAAACGTTTGGTGACTTCAAATTCGGGGAAATATTAGATCTTAGGGAATTCCAGTTGGAAACTATGAATTTATGAATTAAGAACACAATCAATTTTGAATCTCTAAACTCTAGAACTCTAGACACAATAATAGATACGTTGTTCTAATGATGTGTTAAAACAACACATTTGTTTAAATCCCTAAATCTCAAATCTCTTTGGATTGTCGCTGAAGATAAACAAGCATGTGAGTACAAACTAAATCTGTTCACAAGGTGTCTAAACAAACATTCATTTGACTTAGAACGCACCTTGCTCACTACAGAACTGTCTACCGATCCTCGGTATCTCTCGACTACCGGATATTGATTTATGATTGAATAAAATGGTTCGCGAGTCCGTCTACTCAGTGAAGAGCAATTGTAGCAAAGAATTTCGTGATTGAAAAGATTGTTTAAAACTATTTTAGCAATTCATAGAAAACCGTAAGAAAACCCTAGATATAATAAAGTAACTACTCAGACATGGGTTTGGTAAAACAAATCATCTTTTTATTAATGAAATGAATACAAACGAATTAGACAATAGAAGATCAGAGGCTCACAAGCTCTAATGAGGAAGAACACTCTCTAATCTCCTTCAAAGTCTGTAACAATGATAAGAATAACCTCTAGAAAGCTAAAAACAATGGAAACAAAAAGCAAAGAGAAACTTATATTGCTCAGAGTTCTTGTGCGGTGCGTGCCTCTTCTAGTGCTTAAGAGGTGCTTATATAGGTCATGAATGAGAGGGTTCAGGGTTCCGCGAAAGGTCCGATAAGAAAATCTTCTAAATTAAGTCGGCGTCACAGTTGGTCTACTCCATCTTCTCCAGTCGGTCAACTCGGGGCTCGCAGCAACATTTCTTCATTTTGGCTCCAAATCTTCTTCTACGTCTTCTGAAATCACGTGGAAACTTCCATAAAACCTTCTTTTTAGCTCCTTTTGCTCCAAAGTGTCTTTTGCTAGTAAATCCTGTATAAATGCTCAAAACATGCTACAAAGACTCCATAAAACCTACTATATCATGGTAGAAAACCGGTAAAATCCATGATACATCATTCCTCCACGAGCTATGTTGATTTTGGAGTGGAATGCAGAGGGTCAGCTGGTTGATGGAGAGGGAAACAGGTACAATGCTGCAGGGCAGAAGCTTGATGCTGCTGGAAATGTGATTCATGAACCTAATGATTTGCAACTTGGAAATCCAGCTGGCAATGGAGGTTGGAATCAGGTCTAGACATTGGCCCAATACAACCGGCCAGGCCAGTTTTATGCTGATAGATCCGCCATCAGACCTCCAACTTTTGAGAGGAATGACTTTGAGCTGAAGCTTCATTAATACACTCATAAGGGACATAATCCTTTCCATGATTTACCCAATGAGAGCGCCATGGATCATCTAGAGAGTTTTGAAGGTGTTGTTAATGGTATAAAGGCGAATGGAGTGAGCAAAGATTACATCCACTGTCAGCTATTCCCATACTCATTGGATGGAGATGCATCAAGCTAGCTGAATTTGTTATCAGCTGGTTCATTGACTACATGGGATTCTACCAGGAAGGCTTTGCTTGAGTACTTCTATGATGATGCTACGTCTGAAGAGCTGCGGTCCAAGATATCCTCAATCAAGCAGAGACCAACTGAACCTTTCAGGGCAGCATGGATGAGATTCAAGAAATTTCAGAGAGATTGTCCACATCAGTGTTTTACAGAGCCACAACTGCTGAGTACCTTCTTCAAAAGGGTAGATTGGATGTATCGGTGCTCATTGGACTCAACAAGCAATGAGAACTTCATGACAAGGAACCCAGATTCAGCAAAAGAGCTTATCCACAATCTCACCCAGAGTAACAGTACTAAGAAGTGTGATGAGGAAAAGGCGAGAGAAGGTACAACAAAGTCAAGATGTACGATACCAGACTCATTTTGCCGTCAGGGATGGAACTCAAATTTCACCAAAAAGTCTGAGAAACTCTAAATCTATTAATTGTTACTTAAATACTATCATATTATATAACAAACTTATAAAAAAAAATCAAACTCGTTTAACATAGTCACAAACTAACCAATACTGTATATGTAAATTTAACATTATAAATGAAAAATTTACAAATTCTCAATCTGACCTTACAGATAAAAATATGATATCCAACTTTATATGTCGAACATAGACAAAAGTCTTGTTTTTTTGGTCATTTGCATAGTCCTATATATAATTCGATCTTCACACCTTTTTATAGTTAATTACACTATACGAGCAAATTCTCAACCCTAATCCAACAAATATTGAGCCCCTTAAACCCTAAACTCTAACCTACATGGTATTTAGATCTAAATTTATTTCCAACGAACTCATTTTGATAAAATTTTATGTAATTTTAATTTATATACATCAGCAATGATTATGTTTAATTTGTGTATCAAATTAATTTTTATAATTTTTTAATTTAAATTTTCATATTAAATACAGTTCAGAAAAATTGTGTCCATATTCATCTCTAGTGGTTCAATTTTATTAAATTTTATGTAATTTTAATTTTAATACGTCAACAATGAGTATGTATAATTTATGTATTAAAAATTTGTATCAAATAAATTTTTTTCATTTTTTTAATTTAAATTTTCAAATTAAAAATGATTCAGACTTCTTTGAGATGTCTGACAAACCCAAAAATTATCAGACATCGCTGGAAGTCTCACAAACCCTAAATCTAATATTTATCACTTATAAGTGAAAATATTCAAATAAAACATCTATGAAACATCAAATTCAGGAAATATATGCACATTATAACACATATGTACAAATTTAAAACTTCAAATGCAAATTTTGTAAAGCATTAATCTAACCCTAAAGTTATATGTAAATGTTTTCATTGCAAAGCATGCTTTGAGGTTTAGAACCTACTTTAACTTACATGTTTTGATTCAATTTTAGAAGATTTAGTTTTCATACTTCAGAATTGTCTATATTTAATTTATGTATAAGAAATTTTTAACAATATAATTTTTTATAATTTTTAAAATTTAAATTTACTATTTAAAACTTTTTGAGGTATAGGCATAATTTAACTAACATTCTTTAATTTGATTCAATTTTATGAAATTTAAATTTCTATACTTCAAAATTTTCTATATTTAATTTTTGTATAAAAAAATTCTAACAAAATATTTTGTTATAATTTTAAAATTTAAATCTACTAATTTAATATGTCTCAGACTTCTTCAATCAATTAGACTGCTAATAGAGTCTATTATCACACCTCTACAAAATTCTGACATATCGCGAAGATTATAACGGTAATTTCGGTTTCGCGGTTTTTGTTTGGTCATAGGGGGGAACTATAATTTTCTTGCTCCAAAAAATTATTTCTGCATTTGATTGAGACGACGGTGTAGTTTTGTAAAAAAATGAAATTGTGGTGTATTTTTGAAGGGAATGTCCTGGATATCATACTTGTAATCACTGTAATATAGTTGTGAAGTCGAGATAAGACTATCATGTGATACTGGGTAGTTATAATGCTTTGCTAGAAACTGCTTATAGGTTGTGAGTTGTGAACTCATTGCTAGTATCATATGATCCTATAGGGTCACACACCTAAGCAAACTGGATAAACAATGTTGGGATTGATCATTAGTGTAATGATCTGATTAGTGCATATTCGATATGCCTAATTTGAAGTTTATGTGAGTGTGTCGATCGACACACCTATTTGGTGTCGATCGACACAGCCTCTGAACAAAACCGGGTTTTTATTTATTGACTTAAATTAAACCGGTTCGATTCATCGGTTCACTAGGGATTCTTCTAGGTCGCCATATATAAGATAGAGGCACAACCTAGAGAGTTTCTAACCTAGTTTTGACAGCCACCAGAGACTTCTGAATCCCAAGGAGAATTGTTCTCAAAGGCACTAGCATCCCGCTTCCAGTTTGTGTGCGTGTGGACTTGCTATAGAGGCGCAACATCTAAGGCGCTCTTGTTCTCGATATCCTGATCATTCCGCTGCTAATAAACTCCAGGTATATCAGTGAACTGTATCAAAGATTCAATAAACATAGATCTAGGGCCATGAATTTGTGTTCAGGATTTCATAAAAATTTTAAATCTCTACACCAAATTCCTTCAATTTTAAACAATTTGACCATCTATATTCTATTTTACTTAATTTGAGTTGATAAGAAAAATTAAATATAGAAACTTATAAAAAAAAAAAAGGATTGTGCAAAGAAAAAGGAAAATTCAATTTTCATTTGAACAATTTGAATTTAATTATTATAAGTTAGAAAGGAAAAAAAAGAATATGGTTATGATGAAGCAGATTTTGAAAATAAACCAGGTATCAGTTTTGTCGATCTTTCACTTGTTTTAACTGTTTAGTTCAAATCCGGTTTTTAGTTTAATCCAAACTCGGAGAAATGAACGATTTTCGGTGAATTCAAACGACAAGCCGATCTAGTCTAGTTTTCAAAACATTAATTGTAGAAGAAAGATATATGTTTTAGAAGTTGAGATTTACAATTTAAAGTTTAATGGTTTACTTCTATATTTTAAAACTTAAAACTCAAAGTTTACGATCTAATTTAGTGAAAACATAAGAATTATTTATGATAATTAAAACCATAAAATTACATTATCTAAACAGGTGCATACATAGTTTTGTCCAAAATTATAACAAAAAAATAGCAAAATCTTTTCAGATAAAAAATTATCAAAATTTCAACATTTTTCCTTATCTATCATGCATCTGTTTCTAATTTAAATCCTATCAATTTTTCGGAAAACAAATCTTGTCATATTATATTAACAATAAATACCTTTATTTTAGTTTGTCACCATACAAATCGTGTGATTGTAAGAGTTTGAACTAGTCACACTTTTAAAACTTTACTGTTTTCTCGGTTCTTCCGTCACCGAAAATACCAAGTCTTAACCTTCAACTCCTCTCTCCTATCCCTTATACACATTTCTTCAACAAACTGAATTTATCAATCAATTTTCGTATAAGGTAAAGAAAACTTGTAAACTATAGGTATATACTATAATTATAATCTTCATTCCATATCAAAATTTCTCTGAGAATCCTACATAAACATAACAGACTCGACATTTCATCTTAAAAAAAATATTATCTCTGGAATTATAAGAATAAACTATCGAAAAGAGTATACTATTCATTGTGGGTATCAAAACCCCTTGTTTTTGTCTCTATCTTGGTTGTGGTATTCATACAACAATGCAATGTTTCGTCCTTGAACATGACCAATGCGTATCTGCAACACAAATGCTACGTTAGTCAAGGGAAATACAAGGCAGGAAGTGTGTATGAGAAAAAATTAAGTAATATCATCGATTCCATCTCTTCTACTGGTGATTTTCGATATGGTTATGAAATGATGTCCGTCGGATAGCATAATGTTTTCATCTCCTTAATCCTCCAGTGTCGTGGTGATTCTTACGGGACTAAATGTCATTCTTGCTATGCCACCGCTCTATCTGGGGTAACATCACTTCAGTATAATATATCAGCAGTAATATATATAGTTATATGCGTAGCACACACATCACATGTATTTATCTTGGTAATATCTTATCGATAAATATATGACATGAAAACTACATCTCACTTGTAAACTAATCCGTAAACAGTTATTATTAATTATGGTCGCATTATGAAATAAATATGTGACAGCTTCGTAGGAAATGTCCGAGATACAAAGGGGGAATAATATGGTATGACCAATGTCTTCTCCAGATTTCTGGAATCGATCCTGAAGGGAAAATCGATTATGACAACAATTTTGTATGTCCAACGCCAAAAATGTGAGCAAGGATATTGTGAATTCCATGTTCTTACAGTGGAATATTTTTATCAGTAATCTAACAATGATAGCCGTTAGTGATAAAGATTACAACAACTCGACATCGTTGTATGCAGCGGGGGAGAGGAGGATTGGGAGTACAAAGAAATTGTATGGAATGGTGCAGTGTACGAAAGACATTTCACCTCGAGTTTGTGAAGAGTGTGTGTCATTTAATGTCATACATTTCAAAGATTGCTTGTACATTAAAAGAAGAGGGAGAGTGTTGGGTAGGAGCTGTAGTTTTAGGTATGAGTTTTACCCTTTTATTAATTTCACGAACGACACTAAATATTTGAAGAGCTAAAGCAATTTGAAAAGTGGTTTTTAGAATTTTTTCCCTTCAACTTAACATTTTATTTTATACTAATAAATGTGAAACTATATTTTGTTTATAATAAAACCGTTCGGATGAATTTTTATCACGCTTTAAAAGAAAAAAAAATTCATTTTGATATCATCTCAGATGTTACTGCTTGCTTGGTTATGAACATAGATGTTTGTACCGACGACTAACGGTGATATATTTTACCATGGAATAAACAGGTTTATGTTTCCTTATTTTATCAAGATGTACATTTGACCGATTGATTGGTGAAATATAATAGAATTTCCTTTAGGTTTTATGTTCTATAACAGTTTCAGCAACTATAACAGTTTGTGGTTACTTATAAGATATCTTAACAAAAATCACTTCAAATGCAGAAAATATGAGGCCTTTATAGAAATAAAAGGTCTTTCGAGAACTTTCAAAATAGGGATTCTTGCTAATATTAACCCATAAATTGAAGTGAAATACAAATCTAACCCCATCTTCTCCAATCTTTCAATATATCTTATATTACCCTTCTAAGCATCAATTAATAACCAAACATGCTAATATATAGATTTCTCTTCAAGTCTGAGATATTAACAAAGAGACACAAAAACCATGAGATCTAACTTAATTACGAAAAATGTCATCATCTTTAATTCTTCCAACCACCATTAACAACAAAAACTGGAGCTCTAAATACTTTCCTCAACATATTTTGAACTATTAAAGCCTTCTTTGAGATTAAGAGAGCTTTGGTTAGTGCACCAATAGTTCAAGCTCCGGATTGGGATCTTCCTTTCGAGATTATGTGTGATGCTAGTGACTATGCGGTTGGTGCGGTTTTGGGTCAAAGGAAGGATAAGAAGACTTATGTCATTTACTATGCTAGTAGGACTCTAGATGAAGCTCAAACCCGGTATGCAACAACCGAGAAGGAGCTATTAGCGGTTGTATTTGCCATGGAGAAGTTTAGGTCTTACATTGTCGGTTCTAAGGTGATTTTATACACCGATCATGCGGCATTGAGATACATACATTCAAAAAAGGACACTAAACCGAGATTGCTTCGTTGGATACTTCTTCTTCAAGAGTTTGACATGGAGATTGTGGACAAGAAAGGTATTGAGAATGGAGTAGCGGATCATCTCTCTCGGATTAGGATAGAAGACTTGGTTCCTATTGATGACAAGCTAATGCAAGAGAGCTTGATGAGTGTGGGATCTTTAAGGAAAGAAGATGAAGTCATTTTGGGTGATTTATGTATTTCACAAGAGGATAATCTACCATGGTTTGCTGACTATGTGAACTACTTTTTTTGTGGAAATGAACCACCACTTGAAGGTCATAGGAAGAAGAGGTTTTTCAAGGTTGTGAAAAGATTCTATTGGGATGAGCCATTCTTATACACTCTATGCAAGGATGGTCTCTATAGGAGATGTGTAGCTGAGGAAGAGTTTGAGGGAATCTTGATGGCTTGCCATAATTCACCAAGTGGAGGACACTTTGCTTGCTTCAAAACAGCCACAAAAGTTCTCCAAAGTAGGTTTTGGTGGCCAACCTTGTTCAATGATGCTTATGAGTTTGTGAAGAGTTGTGACCAATGCCAAAGGAAGGAAAATATAAGCAAGAGAGATGAGATTCCTCAAAACCCAATCTTTGTTGTAGAGGTCTTTGATGTTTGGGGTATTGACTTCATAGGTCCTTTCCCACCTTCCTTTGGGAACCAATACATTTTGGTGGCTGTGGACTATGTGTCCAAGTGAGTGGAAGCAATAGCTTCTCCTACAAATGATGCCAAGATTGTGGTTAAGTTATTCAAGACAATCATCTTCCCAAGGTTTGGTGTTCCAAGAGTGGTAATTAGTGATGGGGGAAGTCATTTCATTAACAAGGTGTTTGAGAGTCTACTCAAGAAGAATGGAGTGAAGCATAAGGTAGCAACCTGATGCGTGAAATTATTCACCCAAAATTAACTGCAAGTGCACATTGTACAGCTGTAGTATTTAGGTTATCGATCCCACATAGATTATGTCGAGTTTTGATTCTATTAGAATGCAATCTATCTGGTAACTAGTTGTGTAACTTATGGATTAAAAACGCTAGACTTGGGTAAATCGCGGGTAGTATGGGTCATGCACGAAATTGAATGTTGCTCTACTCTTAAACACAAAAGGCAAATGTATACAATACAAAATCTCTTTGCGTATTGCACTATAAATCAACCAACGGATCAGAAAGGATGCTTTTCAACCTAATTAGCTAATGCATGCATTGGGAATAGATTTGATTGTTCATGATCTTCCAAGCCAAACTCTCGTATGTACAAGGACGAGATCACCTGCTAAAAACAAGGCTCCGGGTTTAAAGTAAAATGGGTGTATGATGCAACAAACCCTAAGATTCAATATTCTAAGTGATCAAGTCAAAATATTGTATGAATTATATTAAATCAGAGAGTAGTCACGAATTCAACAACAATTCGTGCACCTAATGACCCATAAAACCTTTGACAACCTAGATCTAACTAGGGAACTACTCACACATAGCAAACAAACCAACCATAATCATTAATATCAAAGGTTTGCAATATGAAAGTGAAATCAAAAGAGATTAGAGCAAAACGTGGCTCTCTCTCTATAAAACCAAGAGAACAGGGGCACAAGAAAACCTTCACACAAGGGTGCTCCCTGAAAACAAGATCTAAGTAACTTTTTGGTGATTTTTGGTAAAGAGATGCTTGAATGCTTCAAAAGCTTGATGGAAGTCGTCTCTCTCTTTTTCCTCTGCTTAAGGTCGAATATATAGTCTCTCTAGGTCATGCATGAGTCGGCCAAGAGGTTCTAGCAATTAGGGTTTCGAAAAGAAAGCCCAAAAAGAATTTCCAAATTACTAAACCGGACTCTGAGTCGATCGACTTCCTCTTCCAGTCGATCGACTCGGACTTCAGTTTATTATTCTTCATTTTAGCTCCAAATCTTCTAGATTCTTGCAAAACACCTCAGCATGTGAAATCTTCCATTTAACCTGTATAAAATGCAGAAAAGACTCCAAAACAGCATAAAATATCATCGTGAAAACCGGTAAAAATATCAGTACATCACAACCCCATACCATCACCAAACCAATGGTCAAGTGGAGGTCTCTAACCGCCAAATCAAGGCAATTCTTGAGAAAACAGTTGGTACTTCAAGGAAGGATTGGGCGAGCAAACTCGATGATGCTCTTTGGGCTTATAGAACCGCCTTCAAGACTCCCATTGACACTACTCCTTTCAACTTGTTGTATGGGAAAGCTTGTCACTTGCCGGTAGAGCTCGAATTCAAGGCAAAGTCGGCTGTCAAGCTTCTCAACTTTGATATAAAGAATGCTCAAGAAAGGAGATTGGTGGACCTTGAAGAACTTGAAGAGACTAGACTTAAGGCTTATGAAAAATCTTCAATCTACAAAGAGAGAACCAAGGCATTTCATGACAAGAAGATTCTCTCTAATGACTTCAATCTTGGTGATCAAGTGCTGCTATTTAACTCGAGGTTGAGACTCTTTCCTGGGAAACTCAAGTCGAGGTGGTCCGGACCATTTGTGGTTAAAGAGGTGAGAAGTTATGGAGCGGTTGTGCTTGAAACAAAGGATGGAAGGAAATTTATCACCAATGGTCAAAGGTTGAAGAAGTATCATGCTAAGGAAGTCACTCAAGAGGCAAGCTCAACTCCTCTTGAGGATGCTCCAACCACCACTTAGCACAAAAGGGTAACAAAGTCAAACTTAGAGACTTAAAAGAAAGTGCTCTTGGGAGACACCCCTTGCTTATCCTTGTAAATAGTTTAATTTCATGTTTTTCTTTCTTTGCTGGTGCATTTTGATGTTTTTACTAAGTGTTTTCAGGGGATTTAAGGAATTTTGGAGGTTTAAAGGTCGCAGCGGTCTGGTTGCAGCGGTCAATGCCTGACCGCTGTGGCTTATTTTGTTTGAAATCCGGAGAACCTGCAGCGGTCACTTGCAGCGGTCAAGTGTCGACCGCTGTGATCTACTGGAGACAAAAAAAAAATCGCAGCGGTCAAACTCCGATCGCTGCAGACAGGTAAAATCGAAAAAAAAAATCGAACCAAACCGGCCGGTTTGGTCGATTAAACTCGATTCTCCCTTCTTCTTCCTCATTTTTCACAAACTCTTCACCTCAAAACTCAAAACTCAAATTCTCTCATTCTCAATCATCAAAACCCTTTGTTCTTTCACTTTCATACCGATTTTCAAGCATATTCTTGCATTATTCACTTGTTTTCAACATCTTCTATCATCAAACTAAGGTAAAATCAATTTTCATCCAATTTTTGTGAATTTCATGGAAACTCATATAATTGTGATTGAAATTGATGGAAATTGTCAAATTTTGCTTGGGTAATGCTAGTCTAGACTAGATAGGATGGTTGCATGGTTGAATTTTGAGGATTCATGCTGAAAATTGAATTTTTGGAAAGTTAGGGTTCTTGAGGTTGGAAAAAAACGAAATTTTGGGGGTTTTTGGTTTTGATGGTTTCAGTTGTGCAATTAAGTTAGGAAAACTTGTTTAGATACATGAGCATTGATTTCCATTAAGAAATTATGATGACATTGCTTCTTTGAGCTCATTATTTGCTAGTTTTTCATTGTTTTGAAGGATAAAATGGGAGTGAAGAAAGGAAAGGCGATCGCGGGAGCTTCTAATGCTGAGAATGAATCAAGCGGAAGTGAGTTTGACGTCCCAAGGCCACAACCCAAGAGGGCAAGGAAGCAAAAGAAGGTTGAAGAGCCACCAAAGAGCAAACCAACTCCAAACCAAAGATTGAGAGCTATGAAGGATATGGAGTTTGTTCCAACAAGGTGGGCGGATCATCAACTCTTGGCGGACCTCGGTATCTTGGATGAAGTTAGGAGCTTGTTCTTTAACATGGGATTGGCGGGGCTCTTCTACATGGCCCATATCTCGCACAAAACGGAAACAAAGGAGTTCCTTACCACCTTAAGCGTCTTTGATGGCACCGCCTTGGATATAACCGACGAGAACCGAGGTCGAATAAGCTTTAAGATTCGCGGAAGGACGTACGAGCTTACAATGGCGCAGTTGGGTATGATCTTTAACTTCCCAACCGGAGGTGAAGTCTATTTGTTGCAACTCGACATGAACGAAGCACAAGGAGTGTGGAGATTGATAGCTCAAGGTGAGTACAAGAAAGGAGTTAGCAAGGCGAGGGCTCTCCGACATCGGGCAATCCGATATGCCCACAAATTCCTTGCTCACACCTTATTCGCAAGACGAGAGACGGAAAATGTTAAGAAGAACTTGCTCTCTTGACCAAGGGAGTGAAATCTTTCTTGCGAACCACGGGTACAAATGAAGACAGCGGTTATGACATCGTCGGTCAACCAAGACCGGTCAACTTCGCACATTACCTCGTCAACCGGCTTCTCTCATTTCAAGGCTGGGTAACATCGAACAAAGACAAGACTCCTCAACTCAGCATTGGAGGACTTATTACACCAATCTTGATGGCTTGCGGAGTTGAGATACGTACACCCGAGTCGACGCTACCAATCATGCGGATTGATATGTCTTATCTCGCCTCATCACACTTCCTCGTAGGGCGCAAAAGGAAGAGTTTTGGATACCGTTTCTATGTCACCGGGAACGAGAAGAAGACCATTCTCCTCCCCAACACGGGTGTCACCTCCTTCATCAAACGTGACAATCTCTTGTTCAACCCGCGACCATATCTCCTCCATGATCCAGCTAAGGACGGACTTCTCTCTTCGATTCACCGGACACGAGCCGAACCACCGCGCGAGGAAGACGAGGAAGAGCTTTCCGGGGAGATTTATGGCAGCAAGCGGTATGATTCCGAGCCTTTCGCTGAACCAATCAAGGGAGACGCTCTAAGGGCGGCACATGAGCATATTGGCCTCCTAAAAAGGCTAACTAGATGGCAAGGCAAGCAAATCAAAAAGCTTGTAAAGACGGTGAAGAAGCAAGGGAAGCTAATCAAGAAGATCATCAAGGACTCTAGCTTTTCACCAAGGAGAACCGAGGAGGGTGGCTCAAGCATGGCGATGATCATAGCCGCGTCACAAACCGACGAAGCCGCGACATCTTCTCACGGAGGACAGCCAAGACAAAACAAAGGGAAGGCACCACTCTCGCCTTCTAGTAGCGACTCGGGAAACCGCTCCTACTCCATGGATTCCTCCCCTTCTCATTCTTATTAGGTAACCATTTACACCCTTGTAAATATATTTTGATTTTCTTGTTTCATTGCATGTTTTATTTGTCTTTAAGACTCTTCCTCGAATTTCTTTCACACCGAGCCGGTGTGATTTAAGTTTGGGGGAGAGCCTTGCATTTGATGTGGTTTTTTGTGTTCTTATTTTACATTTCAAAACTTGAGTCTCATGCATTGTTAGACTTTCATGCATTTTAGTTCAATTTTTGAAATTTTTGCAATTTTCATATAGGATTAAGTCTAGAATCACTTGCATTAGGAGAATTAGTTTAACCAAGGTATCACAATTTGACATTAATTCAACACCCTAGTTATTAATCCTCTAATGCTTCATATGTTTGTTTGAAATCAAGAAAGAACCATTCATGGATCATGCTTATGATAACCTTGCTTTGGTTCAAACTCTCTCTATTTGAAACTAGTCTCACCTAAGTACCTAAGTGAAACCATAATTTGATCAAATAATTATTGTGCTTATGCTAATAAAATAAAAACCATGGATTACATAAACATACTTAAGCATTCTTACCCCTTTTCTACCACTCTTGTATGCTTAAGTAGCCATTTATGGTTCCCCCACCAAGCTTCATAATTAAACCTCCTTTCTAGCCAATGCATCATTTGTGTGTGACTTTGTGAGGCCTTTTTCTGAGCTAACTTGACAAAACGTGTTAGGTTTAGAGCGACAAGGGAACACTTTTGTGTAGATTTAGCTCTAACATCAAAGAGCTAACTAGGACTAGGCTAGATTAGGTGGGAATGTGGTTTAAATTCAAGTTTGGGGGAAATGAAAATTACTTGAAAAGGTTTGGTTGAATTGGGAAGAATGAAGAAACAAAAGGATAAATGAAAGGGGAACAAAAATGAGAAGAAATACTACAAGGATAAAAGCTCCAAAGATTACAAAGAAAAGGAAGCCTCAAAACAAGAAAAGCAAAGAAAAGCTCCAAAGCAAGCAAAAAGAAAGAAGTCAAATGGTGAGAAGAGCAAATAAAGAGGCAGCACAAAGAAAGAAGAAGGAGCCAAAGAAGTAAGAAGAATCCTCAAAGAAGAGAAGATGAATGAAATGGGCAAAAACCCTTGGGTAGAATGGCAATATGCCTTAGGTGAATAAAAGGATAGATAGGATTTTTGATGGGAAATGGGCTAGAAGATGGCTTAGGTTAGAGAAACTCTAGGCATTTGGGGTAGGCAAAAGTTTTCTCTTGTATTCATAGGTTGCTCTTTACCTTTAGCATTTTGTTAAAGTTTGGCTCATTCTTTGAGAGATCCCTAAGCTAACAAACCAATACATTGATGAGATCATCTTCATCTCATAACCTTAACCCTTAGCCAAATGGTTTGATCTATATTGGTGTAAGCACAATTCACAAAATTTCATGAGCTAATGAATGTTAAGAGGCTAGTGGATAGGATGGATTGTCTAGACCAAGGTTTGGTTTGATTATGTATTGGGATGTGCATGGCTAACTTCTTTTGAGTAGAAAAACTTTGATACATTTTAGGCTTAGTAACTTAGATGTTGAGTTGATTTCTTTTTGTGATGCCTTGTTGATTGAACTACTCCTTCTACTTCATTATCTCTCTCTTGGACTTGTTTGTTTGCTTGAGGACAAGCAAATGAGTAAGTTTGGGGGAGTTGATATTATCATATCATACATCATTTAGGCTTACATTAGAGTAGGATTCTATTTCATATTTGACATGTTTTGCTACTTTTATCATATATTTCATTGCATTTAGAGTGTAGGTATTGCATTTGGTTATAGTAGAGTCTTTGTTGCATTTTGGTTGTCTTTTAGGTACAAAATAGGGATAGAAGGAAGCTAGGAGCTAAGAGGATCATTTGGAGGAGGAGAAGCCATTGGATGGACAAGAGAGGAGCAAAAAGAAGTGCAGCGGTCAAGGAGTGACCGCTGCAGAAGATTACAGCGGACTGAAGGCGACCGCTGCCAAATCCTCCGTACAATTCCCCAAGCCGCAGCGGTGTCTCCAGCGGTCAAGGAGTGACCACTGCAAACTTCTGGAGCCAAAAATCGATCAAGCTGCAGCGGTCCCGCAGTGGTCATGGAGTGACCGCTGCAAACTCACTCACAACGGTCACCAGGCGCAGCGGTCAAGGAGTGACCGCTGCAATCTTTTGAAGACAAAACCAGATCGCAGCGGTCTTGCAGCGGTCACACGCAGACCGCTGCGGTTTGTCCCGGGTCGACCCGATCCGACCCAGATTCTTTTAAAACCCCATTTTCACACTTATTTGGTTTATGCTTAATTTTTCTAAGGGTTTTTTAGACTCATTCTCTCTTTTGTTCTAGAATCTCTAGTTTGAATCTTAATGCATTTCCTTTAAGAAATCTTTGCTTTTTACATTTCATCATCAATCTATCTTATTATCCATCATGATTTGTTCTCTAATCAAGCTTGGTTTTGGGAGAATCATCATGGGTCTTGAGTAGTTCCATTAGAGTTTAAGGATGGGTTAGATGAGGGTAATCTAAGCATGGATTAGGGTAGTTTAGGGTTTAAATCAAACATTTCATCCATCTCTAAGAGTCCTTAAAGCTTCTTCTTGCATGGGAATGAGGAAGATGATATAAGACATTTCAAGAACACCAAGTGTTTGATGAAATGCCCAAGAGAGCTTAGAGATGGAATTATGATTTTTATGCCCAAGGGATTGGTGCTAAAGGTTTTAATTAGGTTGATCTAGTAATTTGGAAATGAATTCATTAATTATCATCACTCAAATGGGAATTTTCTAATGATGCTATAATTAGTGATATGATTAATTGCATGGAAATGAATTAGGTCAATTAAATGGATCATCAACCTAAGGAATAGCTAATTAGTGTAAGCTAGATACTCTAAACCATGCTTAGTGATCCCAAATCATAAATAACCCATCTAAGAACCCTTGTTTTAATCATTGCATAACTTTTAGTCATCTAATTAATTGTACTTAGCTTAATTAGTTACTAAAAACAACAAACAAACTTCATTAGGCTTAGATTAAGATGATCTTCATACTCTAGGTGACAATTACAACGAGTTAGGATTGATACCTCTAAATAAAACAATGTTTAGGGGAATTGATGACCTTAAATATCGATCATCAATTGACACTGGTGTAAGAGTTTCTGTCACAATTCATAAGAGCTCGAGTTCTCATCGTTGTTGCCACGAACCACCACATATCTTAGGTTCGTCCTCAAAAACTTCATGAGATGTGGCGCCTACAGCTTCTCCAAGTACAAACACTAAAACCTGCATAAAGAAATCAGAGTTAAGACATGCTGCTTCCAAGTCGAGACCACAGGAGGCTAAAGGAGGTGAAACAATAAGTTGTAGCCTTGTCGAGTGTAGAAGCCCTTGGAGCCACCTCGAACCACACAGCCTTGAGGCTACTAAGTCAGCAACCAATTCTTCTCCTCCAACGAGAACCAAACCTATGACACACAAATCGCAAGCCACAAACCTTCCTACACAAATCTCAACCACAATGTTCACTTCCCACCACCAAGAACCAGTTTGGTTAACTCAGAGAACCCGTTACGGCATTAAAGCTTTCCTCCGAGCTCGCACAAAGAGCATAAAAGAAGTCTGACCACTGTGACATCTCTACGGAAACCACCGCTGGGTAGATCTGCCACAAAGAACCGCACATAAAGCCACAAAAATCCGAACCGCCGCGCAGGAGTCCAATACTCATCGCCGTCTTCGCGCAGATCACAAGTGAATCACTGTGCAGCGGCCTGGACATGCTCGAGGAGCACCAAGCCTAGCCGCCGCCACGAGCCTCCGTGCAGAGCGACCAAGAGAAAGAGTCTTTGCCCGACGAGCGAAAAGAGAGAGGAACAGAGAGGAATTACGCCGTGAAAAAGACCGGCTACATCATAAACCGAAGAGAGTGGGGCGGTTTGGGATCCAGTCACCGTCCTCGAGCGCCGGAATCACCTATCACACCACATCTCAAACCTTTGACGAACCACGAATCTTTAATCTCTACCCGAGTCGAAATAAAATAAAAAGGAAACAAGGAAATCGAAGAAAAAGGGGGGAGGCCGGCACCGGAGCTGGCGGAGCCGCCGGCCACCAGCCTGAGATCTAGGTTTTTTGGTGAGCGGCGCTGCTTGGGAGAAGGGAGAAAGAGAGAGAGAAAAAAATTAGTTCTTTTTCTTTTTTCAAAAATCCGACACAATATATAAGTTAGTTTTGTTATTGACCATTTTTACATTTTTTATAGTAGATCTCTTTTGTAATCTGCGAATTCACATTTGAAAAAATAAATCATTCATACTTTAAAAGCAACTGAAGTAAAAGGTGGTTACTTTTTCATTTGACCGGAACTTTAAGTTTGTTGAGCATACTTCTTTTGTAATCTGCGTAAAAGCAAATTTAATTTGCAAATGCCAAAATTTAGATTTTTTATCGCAGACTTATAACTAAGATCCAAAATGTTTGATATATTCCCAAACTAACAAACAAGTACATAGAAATTTAACATTTTAAATGAAAAAAAAAAAATAGAAACCTTAAATCCAACCTTAAAGATAATAACATGATGTCCAACTATGATGTCAAACCCTAAACGATATACCAAACTCATCATTAGAGACATATGCACAATCAAAGGAATACGAACCTCAAAATTTAAACATCTCATATAGTTAATTAGATTTTACAACCAAACCCTAAATTATGTATTGGTTTCATTATAAACATGTATTTTAAGGGTTCATAATTAGCCTCACATGTTTTAATTTGATTTAATATTATGAAATTTTAATTCATATAATTCAAAATTCTTTATATTTAATTTATGTACGAAAAAATTTCATCAAATTAATTTTTTTTAATTTAAATATAAGATTTAAATGCTCTTTGCAACTTTCATTTTTATACTTTGTGCTGAAGTCCTATCACACCTAATAAATAGTGAAACTAGATTAAGAAGAATCTAGGGTATTAAGATCAGTAATCGATGACTATCAGTGAGTCACTTGTTGTTTGTTGATGATATCTTTATTCTTTAGTCTTGCTAATCCGAATAATGGCATAAACATCAAGAGATTTTGTCTACATATGAAGCTGTTTAAAGACAACTTGTTAGTTTCAGAAAGTCTGCTATTACCTTTGGAAGCAAAATAAAAAGTTATGTTAAAAGGCAGATAGGAATATCATGGGTATGCGTAATGATGGTGGAGGAGCCAAATACTTGGGATTTCCATAACAGTTTTGAAAAAAAAAACGAAGATGTTCCAATATATTGTTGAGAATGTTAAAGAGAAAACTCAAAGTTGCAGCACAAAGTTGCTATCACATGGAGGTAAAGGAGTACCTCTAAAATATGTGGTACTTGCAATGCCTATATTCCCTATGAGTGTCTTTCAGATCTCTAGAGAGATTTACAGATAAATTAATGGTATCCATGCTAAGTATTGGTAGAATACTGGTAGTGACAGAAAAGACACTCATTGGATAGCTTGGGACTGATTAAGTATTCCAAAAAGGGGATGGGCTAGGATTAAGACTAAGAGACCTTATGTTTAGATCTCTGGTTGCTTGAGAGTCTTCCACGAACTCCAGGACCTAGAGTTCCTTCCTGAAAGTTAAGGAATGGTTTAGTGCTTTTGGTTTTGGTTGGAATGGAGCTTTGGTTTGCCAATTAGTGGATGATGGTTTTGGTTGGAATGGAGCTTTGGTTTGCCAATTAGTGGATGATGAAGAGTTCGATAAAGTGCTGGGTATTAAACTATGTTAACAGGCTGTTCATGATATTCTTGGTTGGCGTTTCATAATCCTATCAAGTCGGGTTATTTGTTTGTAACTCATATTTACTTAGATCGCTGTAAGTATTCCTATAAAGCAGAAGATTTGGAAAATGAAAACATCACTGTTGGGGGCGGTCTTAGCACACCTCCGGTCCAATCCGGATTAAGATCTGGATCCAACCTGACGGGCCCAAAACAACGGCCCAGGAGAGACAACTCCGGCCCAGAACCGCATAGATCCAATATTCAGGCCCTTCTTGGATGAAGCACCTCGCTGCAGCACCACGGGAAGGCACCTCGCGAGGATTGACGCGCACGAAGTCAACTAGACAAAGCGTGATGTGACCTGAACCACATCACACTTTGTCGCTTGTCAGAGCAAACAAGGAGTTGACTGCGGAAACGGCGCCGACGCAGGCACATCCCTTCCTTCGACTGACGAACCCTAGAGCACGGCCTACAACTCGAGCCTAGGATGGCTACAAGTCAACTTACGAGCCCAAGCTCTCCTATAAATACCCCCTTCATTTATTAAGGAGGGGCATCTTACATCTTTTCCTACACATTCTCTCACTTGTAATCACAGATAGAACATTAGAGGTTAGGTCGAGTAGCTTGGTTACTTAGATCAAGGTTAACTCCGTAAGCGATTCCGGTCCACCGGAATTAGGTTCTGATCTCAGTTCAACCACTGTCATTTCATATTTGGCATGTCGCTTCCTCGAGGCACGTCGCTGAACGTCTATAAACCACGACGACGTCATTTTCCCTCTCTCTCTCACTCAGTCACCAAATTCAGTTTCTTCTACGGAGGATTCCAACCCTCTTTAAGTCCACGCCACGATATCAAAGTCACGTCATTAATTTACCCATGCTAATCTCTCGGTTTAACTCCGATCATCCTACTAATCAATCATTAAGTATCTTACGCTAATCTCTCGGTTTAACTTCGATCATCCTACTAATCAATCATTAAATATCTTATGCGCACTCCAGTACGCTCAATCACCAAAAGTTGAACATGTTCTTTGAAAAATGCTTTCAAATTCCTTAGCAACTGGCGAGACCATGAGAAGAAGACACATCAGTTCTCATTCCATAAATTGATGTTGTCTTCTTCGAATCATTTGTTATTTGATTGTATATTTGCTCAGTCTGTTTGGCGTGGGTCAGGTATAAATTACTCTTTTCCACGACCGTCCCTTTTGAGTGAAGAATAGAAGTTTTCTTTAATTGTAAAACTAGATCCAAATGCTCGGCGGCGACATCATTCTGTTTGGAAATGTATCTGATTCACATTGATCTAAAAATGAATTAGACATACCAAGAACTTAATACTTAATGTAGAATCTTATCTTGACGCTGTTGCTAAGCTTACACTTCTCGATTTGAATAGTTAATTGTTAAGGCCTATGTTCAAGCCCGTTTTCATTCGCAATTGTTTTCTTAGAAAGCGAAAAGAAGGCAAAGTTATGATATTTCAGACAAGGCTAATTATCGTGGTCAAAAACGTATCTCAATTAATTATACCAATTGTTTACAATAACCAGTACAACTTGTTTAACAGGTTGATAAACCTCTGTACGTTCAAGTGAAATGAATGAGTGCAATGTGAGTTTAGAAAAAATATACATACAATACAAATCTGCACCATGGCTAACTTTCGTATCAGTGCTTATAAATTTATGCGCGTCTCTTTTCTGTAGCAAGTGTAAGTTGTCATGAAGTTTTTCTGTCCATAAATTTAAAGATAAGATAGAATTACTTCTCAAAAGAATATTTCAAAAACTTTTCGGTTATTAAGCTTAAAACAGATGAAACAAGAGAAAGGGTCATCAGATAGGAGCGAAAGACTGCTGAAGATATTAATCACGGAGATTTATCATTTGAACTATGCGTTATCAATCATCATTTGACCCTTACCGTTCTTCCTTCCTCCGAAATTAATCAAAATCGATACGAATCGAATGAGCAAAAAAGGAAAAACAAAATCAGATCTCGCCTTATCAAAATAGGCCTCATAGAGAAGATTCGATTTATCAACTAGTGTTATTTCAGACATATGCTTGTCAAAATCAATTAAATCACAGGCTACTGCTTTCATAGACACGTTTGGCGGAGACGAAACCAAACGAAGTAACACTAAAATAAAAAGATCAAGTGAGAATACGAATGGTGATGTACCAGAAAGATCGGAAAACCAAATCTTCCAAAATAAATTGAGTTTTCTTTAAACAAAATTGGCCTCATAGAGAAGATTAGATTTATCAACAAGGATTAATTCAGACATATGCTTGTCAAAATCATTTAAATCATAGGTCGAAGTCGATGAAAAACCAGAATAACATAAAAAGTGAGAAGGATGGACTCAGAATATGGGTGGTGATATAACAGAATGGTCGGCAAATAGGCTTTTTACGGCCGTTTTTACGACGAACGAGACCTTTCAATATCAATCGTCACTGTCAATGATTCCCCACGCAAATAATATCGAATTCACTAAACGAAGACGAAGAAAAAAATAGCTAATCGGCGGAGATTAAATACCCTAAGATGCTTCAGCTACTAGTACTACGAACTGGTAAACTTCCTCGGGCCTTTTTATACAGAACAAAGAAAAACGGGAGCTAGGGTTTTGTCCTCTTGACAGATAACCTAGATTTCGCCACGTGGTTCATCTGAACGTAGCAACACGGAAAGATCTCCATTTTCCTCTCATAGAACAACGTGTAATTCAAACAAGTGCCTGTAAACTACACACTGTTTCAAGGAGAAAATGAAAACTACACACTGTTTTTAGTTTTTAATTTCAAGAAGAAAAAAAATAGGGCCCATCGGCCCGTTACTAGCTCTGTCAAACGGGTCGGATCCGCGCCACCACGGGTTTGCGATTATTTTTACCCGCCAGAAATAGACGCGTGAATGTTATCCGCATCCGCCCCGCTTAAGAACTGCGGGTTGAAAAAAGAATCCAAAAACATAAATAATATATCAAAGTCCATGTTTATTAGAGAAAAAGAGAGTTTTAGTTCTTGAGCATGTCGATGCAGAAAAAAATGACAGAACTATTAACTCTTAAATCAAACCCCAATAATTGTCTTTCAAAGTAAAATTATAGTTTAAATAAAAACAAGTTATAAAATAGAAATATCTTAGTCCATTTTTCTTCCCTTCTTATATTTCTCGTTTCACCTGTAAAAGGAACAAAATTAAAAAAAGTATTAGAAAAGTAAGCTACAAAATTTGAAGCAAATGACCCAAGTCATTATCATTATCATTAATTTTGTGTTACCATCGTCATGCTCTTCGAAACCTTAAAGTCAATTACGAGCACATATTCTTGAACATTTTGTGGAGAAGACAGTTTCGATATTTATTCAAGACATGTGATCCAATATTAAAGGAGGATTTCGATGCCACGGGTGTAATTGGTATGTTTAGAATATCGTAAGCCATCCTAGATAATCTTGAAAAACGATGAGCATTGTCTTTCCAAAAACTCAACACATTTAAAATTTTAAACATTTCTCCGTCTACTAATGGTTCAATCAAGTAGATATCTATTCATTTTTCCACTAGCAGTCACATTTTTCATGCGAAATTTGTGGAAGTCCTAAGTCATTCCTCTTCCATATTTTTGAAACAATACTCTAATAGTTCTAACTTAAACCTTGGATCACAAACAGCCGCTATTGCAAGAATCTCTTAATACTCATGCCAATACTTATCAAAATTCTCTTTCATAGCCCTAACCGTCTCGACAATAATATCTTCATGACTGTTCTGAAGCTCTCAACCAATACTCAATCTTATATATTTGCATAAAATACAAATCTGAGGTAGGATAAGTTGAACTTGAAATCAAGGTGGTTATCTCATCAAAAAGCTGGAGCATGTCACAAATTTGTATCCCTAAATCCCACTATGTTCTTAAGGGAAGAAACTTGTAGCTCGTATCACTTCATTTATACCTATCAAAAGTAAGACGGTATTTAATACCTCTGTCAAACATTTTATGGGTTGAGTTCCAGCGTGTTTGCATATCTACTTTCAACACAGCCCTAATCTTAATCCCATCAGACTCCACACAGGTTGCAAACAACTTATCAAGATTCT
This sequence comes from Euclidium syriacum, assembly GCA_900116095.1. Lineage (NCBI taxonomy): Eukaryota > Viridiplantae > Streptophyta > Magnoliopsida > Brassicales > Brassicaceae > Euclidium > Euclidium syriacum. Next base: position 2,314,832 of record FPAK01000003.1, on the reverse strand, counting down.
TTGAATATATGGCATCACCTTTAATTCCTCTTGAACAATCAGATTTAATATATGGCCAGAGCTCTTAACATGGAAGAACTCTCCACCACATAACAAATCGTTTTGTATAACCAGCTGATTCTTCGAGATGTCATGCATGTTATCGTTATTACTAGCATTATCCAGAAAAAAAAAAAAAAATTCTTTATCTATCCCCCAACCTTTCAACACATCCATGATCTTCAAAACCAAATTATTCCACAATGTGGAGGAAGCATAGCAGAAAAGCACAAAATTTAATTCTTTAACTTTCAATGTCTATCTACATAATGGATGTCGGTTATAGTTAGACGTACAAGTATTGTGTGACTCATACATATATGTTGGGAATGTCCTGAAATCACTTGTATTTACTCTAGTATAAAGTTATAGTGTCGAGATAAGACAATCATATGATACTAGGTGATTATAATGTTTTGCTAGAAGCCACTTGTAATTTGGGAGTTTGGAACTCATTGCTAGTATCATATGATCCTACAAGGTCACACACCTAAGCAAACTGGATAAAGTATATTGAGATTGATCATTAATGTAATGATCAAATCAATGTACATTTGATATACATGAAAACATGTTTCTGAACGGTGTGTCGATTGACACACATGCCGAACCAAAATAATGATTTTGGTTTGCGGTTTAATTAAACATTGGTTTGAACCAATAGTTAATTAGGTTTTTCACAAGTCATTATATATATGATATGTGCACGACTTTGTGAGATTAACCTAGTTTACAGCCACCTCAAGAAACACAGAAATCCCGAGAGCTTCCTTAAGAGATTTGATCTCTCCCGGCACTAACATCCCGGCTTTTCAGTTTGTGTGAGTGTGGATACCAGTAGAGGCGCAACATCTGAGGCGCTGTTCAATCTAGAATCCTTGATCCTTTCCACTGCTTGTTCAATCATGTATATTCGAGATCTATCTAAAAGAGATTCAATTCTAAATATGAACATATGATCTTGGCTTTAGAATTTGTCTATAGGTTGTTTTAAATTGTTTAAAACCTGCACAAATTCATTCAGTGATATCAGAGCCTAGTGTTCTAATTGAATCTATTGCATGATTGTTAAATTGGGTGAATCTAATTGATGTGTAAATCATGTAAGAATCGAAATTGTGTTCTAGGGTTTTCGGTGTCGACCGACACACAGGTTGTGTCGATCGACACGCCCTAAAATTAATTAAAATTTTAGGTTTCGATCAAAGATCAAATTCCCTTGAATCGATATGTGTCGACCGACACAAAGGTTGTGTCGATCGACACTAGCTGGTAATCACGATCAGTTTAATTGATTAAATTGTTAATCACGGTTGAACCGGTTGAGATGATCACTGAGAGATACCAGACGGTTAAGTCTCTCATAGAGTGAAAACTACCAAAGGATGGTCCAGTTAGTGCTCATGTCATTAAGATGATAGGTTATATCGATAACCTAGAGAAACTGGACTGCCCCATTAGCCAAGAGTTGGCTACTGACATCATTTTGCAGTCACTGCCGTCAAGTTTTGATCAGTTTGTTATGAACTATAACATAAACAACATGACGAGGTCTTTGATTGAGCTGCATAGCATGCTCAAGACAATTGAGCCTAACATCAAGAAGGGCATCCCAAATGTACTTCTGGTAAAAGGTGGTAAAAGGTTTAAGAAACCTAGTAAGGATAAGGAAAAAGGCAAGGCAATCCAGATTGTGAATCAGGACAGGCCTAAGCCCAAGCCCAAGTCTGGCCCTTCTGATGTTGATAAGTGCCATTATTGTAAGGAGACTAGGCAATGGAAGAGAAACTGCAAGAAATACCTGGAAGATTTTAAGAAGATGAAAAAGACGTACGAGACTTCTTCTTCAGGTATTTATGTTATAGAAGTAAATGTTACTACTTCAAGTTCTACCTCATGGGTATTGGATACTGGTTGTGGTGCTCATATTTGTACGAATATGCAGGGCCTAAGCAACATTAGAACTTTGGAGAAGGGGCAAGTGGACCTGCGCGTTGGTAATGGAGCAAGAGTTGCTGCTTTAGCCGTGAGAACTTTCATTTGTCTCTTCCATCAGGCTTGATTTTAGAACTTAAGAATTGCTACAATGTACCTGCTATAAGCAGAAACATCATTTCTATTTCTTGTTTGGATTTGGATGATTTTCATTTTTCGATTAAATACAAATGTTGCTTTTTTGACCGTAATGATATTTTATTTGGTAGCGCCCCATTAGAGAATGGACTTTATGTTTTAAACCAATTTGTGCCTGTCTATAACATAAACACCAAACGGTTCAAGTCCAATGACTCGAATCCCACTTTTCTCTGGCATTGTCGTTTGGGCCACATCAATGAGAAACAGATTCAGAAGCTCCATAATGATGGGCTTCTAGGCTCATTTGATTATGAATCATGTGAGAAATGTGAATCCTACTTATTGGGCAAAATGACTAAGGCTCCCTTCAACAAACAAAATGAAAGGGCTAGTGACTTATTGGGCTTTATACATATTGATGTGTGCGGCCCAATGAGCATTAGTGCTAGAGGAAACTTCCAGTTCTTCATCACATTTACTGATGACTTCAGTAGATATGGCTTTGTCTATCTAGTGAAACATAAGTCGGAATCTTTTGAAAAGTTCAAAGAATTCTAGAATGAAGTACATAATCAGCTTGGGAAAAGTATCAAAGCTCTTCGATCAGATCGTGGAGGTGAATACTTAAGCCAAGAATTCAGTGATCATCTGAGAGATTGTGGAATTGTTTCACAACTCACTCCTCCTGGAACACCCAAATGGAATGGTGTGTCTGAGAGGACGAATCAGACCATATTGGATATGGTTCGATCAATGATGAGTCACACAGATCTTCCATTATCTTTTTGGGGATACGATCTAGAAACGTTTGTGTTTACGCTGAAAAGGGTTTCATCGAAATCAGTTGCAAAGACACCACATGAGATGTGAACTGGAAATGTTCCAAGTTTTTCTTTCCTAAAAATTTGGGGTTGTGAAGCTTATGTCAAGCGTTTAATCACTGACAAGATCGGCCCCAAATCTAATAAGTGCTACTTCGTCGGTTATCCTAAGGAAACTAAGACTTACTACTTTTACAACAAAACCGAGAACAAAGTGTTTGTTGCTCAGAACTATGTCTTTCTTGAGAGAGAATTTCTTTCTAAGAAGAACAGTGGGAGTAGAGTACAACTCGAAGAAGTTCGAGAATCGAGAATCACAGGAGACTGCTCAACATGTTCAGGAAGAGCAGCAATTGGATCTACGAAGAGTCGTAGTATCTACACCTGTGATGCCTGAAGTTCGCAGATCCGAAAAGATTCGTCACGAGTCCGAGAGATATGGATTTCTCGTGACTAACTATCATGATCTATTGATCGTTGATAGTGATGAGCCTGCAAATTTTGAAGAAGCAATGATGGGCCCTGACTCCGAAAAATGGCTGAAGGCCGCTAAATCCGAAATGGGATCCATGTCACAAAACCAAGTATGGACTTTGGTAGATTTACCTAATGGTGTAAAAGCCATTGAGTGTAAATGGGTTTTCAAGAAGAAAATCGATGTGGATGGAAATATACAGATATACAAAGCTAGGTTGGTGGCTAAAGGTTTCAAGCAAATTCATGGTATTGACTATGAAGAAACCTATTCCCTAGTCGTTATGCTTAAGTCCATTTGGATTCTCCTAGCAACTGCCGCTCATTATAATTATGAGATTTGGAAAATGGATGTGAAAACAGCTTTCCTTAATGGAATTCTGGAAGAGGATGTGTACATGACACAACCTGAAGGTTTCATAGATCCTAAAGCTGCTAGGAAAATATGCAAGCTTCATCGATCCATTTATGGATTGAAACATGCATCTCGGAGTTGGAATCTTAAGCATGAGAGTCATACTGCTGCTATAGCATTAGATTTCTTAAGATGTGATCCTGATTCTAGTGGGAGTTGTTTTATTTATGTTATGATGTTCTTGTAGATATACATTTGGTTATGTTTTATTAATGAAATTTGTTTCAGTATTGTTTAATTGTGTTATTAAATAATAGTCCCAAAATAATTTATGACATTCTTATAGGTCATCAAGTGCGTGACTTGATCATGAAATCCTATAAGTGATAGATGACATAAATTATCTAGGTCCCTAGTCGAGGTTATTAAGATGGGACATTAATAACCGCGAGAGACTAGTATGTTAGATGACTGATGACTAAGTTTTATGAAGTCATTAATATGAGTATTAAAGTCAATCACATAGATATAAGTTAGAGAACACAATATTGGACTTGACTCGTTATGAGAACTCTACAAGATTGTTATATGAGTGTCATAAGAGTTTCTCATTACAACTATAGAGTATAGTCCTTAAACCTGAGTTCATCATGATTTCTTGTATATGAATTGGCCTGCTTTGATTTTGTCAAACGTCAGCCGTAACAGGTGACTATAAAGGCATTTATTGGGCATGTCATGAAGTGCGTAATGAACAGGGATGGAATAAGATGAGATTTGTCCCTCCTATATAACAGGAGATAGATATCTCTGGGCCTATCGAAGATTTTATACTGAGAAATGTGTGGCCGCGCTCAAACGAGGTGATAGTCAGTCGTTTGTTTTATCAGTATAAAGCAGAGTTCGATAAACATGGTTTAGCTTAATAAGGATGAGACGAGCTCTTGTCTTATGCTAGATCAAGATATAGTGACAAAGGGATTGTAGGAATAGATGATTCCAGTACAAGTGGGAGATTGTTGAGAATGTCCTGAAATCACTTGTATTTACTCTAGTATAAAGTTGTAGTGTCGATATAAGACAATCATATGATACTAGGTGATTATAATGTTTTGTTAGAAGCCACTTGTAATCTGTGAGTTTAGAACTCATTGCTAGTATCATATGATCCTACAGGGTCACACACCTAAGCAAACTGGATAAAGTATATTGGGATTGATCATTAATGTAATGATAAAATCAATGTATATTTGATATACATGAAAATGTGTTTCTGAACGGTGTGTTGACCGACACAAGTGGTTGTGTCGATCGACACACAGGCCAAACCAGAATAATGATTTTGGTTTCCGGTTTAATTAAACATTTGTTTGAACCAATGGTTAATTAGGTTTTTCACAAGTCATTATATATATGATATGTGCACGACTTTGTGAGATTAACCTAGTTTATAGCCACCTCAAGAAACACATAAATCCCGAGAGCTTCCTTCAGAGATTTGATATCTCCGGGCACTAGCATCTCAGCTTTCTAGTTTGTGTGAGTGTGGATACCAGTAGAGGCGCAACATCTGAGGCGCTGTTTAATCTCGAATCCCTGATCCTTTCAGATGCTTGTTCAATCAAGTATATTCGAGATCTATGTAAAAAAGATTCAATTCTAAATATGAACATATGATCTTGGCTTTAGAATTTGTCTATAGGTTGTTTTAAATTGTTTAAAACCTGCACAAATTCCTTCAATATAGTCTTTCGAGCAATGATTGCACTTAGCTCTAGGTTTAGAGACACCATCACAGTTGACTTTAGTGATGACAATGAAATTGTCCCAAGCAGGTGAGGTTTTCGGCTTCTTGCTCTTACTTGCTAGAGATCCATCAACATTTGATTGTGGCAACCAAATCCCTCAGCTAGCAGTACTCGAATTCCTTGGCAGATTTCTACCATCAAGTCCTTGTAGCTTTTCTAAACCCATTTTCAGAATCTGTTTAAAAATAAATAAAAAAATACACAAGATTACACATAAGATATAACAACAATGGCTTACAGATAAAGAAGCTTATGCTTATTAGTTACATAATCGAGTTAAACAACAACACTGATTAGCACTTGATTCATACTCAAGAAATTCATAACAATAAATCATAACATACTTCAAAAACCACAACATTGGTTAGCACTTGATATATACTCAAGTAATTCGTGATTGCATACCCTTCGAATCTTTGTTTATATGCTGAATATCTTAACTCTAGGTGATTTTTTTATAAATGACCAATCTAGCGGGATGAAAAAGAAAAGCAATACAAACTCCAATCATTTCTAACACAAGATGCTTACAAATTCACATGCAATCAACTAGGATAACTACAATCATATTACTATTCTTCTTCGGAAATACTGAATTTAAGCTGTACTTAGAGAACAAGATTACTCTCGAAACCAAGAAGCTTTGATTCCTTTCTTCAGTAAGAACCAAGAAAATACCGACCCAACCAAAGAAGAGGGAGAAAGAAAGAGAGATAAAGATAGAGAGCTCAAATACCTCCTAGCTTTTTGTGATTCTTAAGCGGCCTCCGGTGAGAGATACACCGAGGCTGTTTCTCGGATTCGAATTAGTCCCTAAAATTCTAAACAACATTCATTTCATATGAAAACAACACACTATAATAACCTAAAATGAATTAAAAAATGCATTTGTTACCTAATCTACATCGTTTTTTTTCTTGCGGGTTGCGGGTATCCGCTTTTCCTAATATGATTACCCGCACTCGCCCTGCAAAAACTTGATCTTACCCGCACCCGCAACCCGCAAAATTTTAAGAATTTGTTTTACCCCTACTCGTCCTGATGCGGGTTAAACGGGGTGAGACCCGCGGATAATGACTCATATTGACATGACTAATATTTAGCATTTCCCCTAAACGAATTATTGTATGCAAGGGATGAATAATTTTACTAAGTTCTAGAATAAAATATATTTGAAAATGGGTAATTTTATGAGAAATTGGGTAAAATTGCAGCTTTTGACTATGTATATTTCGTAAAAAATAAAAATAAACAAATAAAATAGAAAATAATAGTAAAAATAAAAAAAAATGTAAATATAAAATACTTTAAACTCATCAATTAGAATAGAGAGACGCGATCAAAGACGATTGAAGAGTAACCGCTCTCGAACAGGAATCACCAGCGCGTCTTCCTCTCTGGTCGGCGTTGGCTCCTCCAACGTCGGTCAGTCTTCTATTTCTTGTGTATATTAGGTTAGTTTTTTTAAATTCTACAAAAGGTTAGATCAAAATATGGTACATCGAAGATGTCAATTTCATGTCTTTCTTCTCCTTCTATCAACGCTATGGATAATTCATAAAAGTTTATTGGCTTGACTCTAACTAGTATGGAGATTCACATATTGGTTTCATTATTGGTTTCTCTATCTCTTAACCATCTTTCTCTTTCCTATCACTTGAATCATATCACTTGAATCAGTCTTTTCTCCTCATTTTCTCCCAAATCTCCGATAATTTCTTACCAAAAGTCTCATTTAGTTACAGAGAATGAGCATGAGATCTAAATGATTTTTGGGGGAAAGCCTGTACAGTTCTCCTTGCATGAGTTTTCAGCTGCCACAGACTTTTTTTGCTCCAAATTCCTTATAAAATTGAAGAACTGGAGGATGGTACCAAACCACCATCTTCTTATTAGGAAAAATTGATTGGAGATGATGTTCGAAGATAAACATTCGATGGATCCATGTAAATTTTTTTTGAAGAAGTTCAAAGATCCCGTAAAAGACTAGAGTATTGTTGTTTGCTCGTAGTAGATTGTCTTCTCTGTCCGAAGAGTGGAGACCGCAAGATATCGAAAGTGCATATTGAACTCGTTTGAGATGTCAAGAAATTCTTCAACTATTCATGGGGAAGAGAAGCATTATCTCTATCCATGGAAATCATCAAAGGAAGAGGGGAGTTAAAGGGGGGGGGGGAGGGGGGTTTTGCCAAAATACTCTTTATGTCCATAGATTTCTTCATGGCATGTCAATAGAAATCTTGAAATGCATTATATCCATCCTCGTCTGAAATGCATTCTATGTGAAAAAAAAAGAAGGCAATTTCACCGGACACTGGTCTGAAGTTCTTGATCATATCAATGCCTCAAATCAATACCTATATGTAAAACATACAATAATCTACATGATCATGTGTTTATATTCCATAATTATAGGGTATAATCACATTTATGCCATAAAATTGAATGATATAATCGACTATATATGTAAAAGAAAGCTATATATATATATAATATCTATATATTATATAAGCTAACTATTCCCGTGTATGGCAGATTCATGTGACCGCGATCTTGGATGTACAAGATGACCCCGTATTTTGTGTTTTCTCGCTTTCTTTTTTTAAATATATTTCGTGGATCACATAAAGATGAAATAACTGGCTTACAACAATAAACATCCAATCGAGATATCCCAAATCTAGTTGTGTACTCAAATTCAAACGAACTCTATAAAAAATCTCTATAAACAATTATTCAACCTCTAATCAAACAAATCAATACATGAAAAATATGTTTTAAGAAAAACTAATGATCAGAATTTAAAAGTGTATTTTAAAGAGAAGACTAAAATTAAACTTGGTAAATGAATTCAAACCACTCTCAAAGAAAATAATTTTTTCATAAACCCACTAAAACTTCATCCAATAGTGGTTCAATTTTACCAAAGCTTAATCCGAATTTCAGATTCGCAGAGGCACAAGATCTTAGAAAATCTTCACACTCCAAAAAAAGAATCTGATAGTGACAATTTTTTCGTCATTGATGATCAAATAAAGCTCATAAATCACCAAACAAACACAAAGCAAAATCCAAAATAGCATAAAACAAAAAATCGAGACTTACATCACCGTGACATTTCTGCGAGTTCTATGATTCTACAATCGAGCTCCAACAAGTTACTTAATACTCTCACTCCGATAAACGAAGAAGAAGAGCTCATGCTTGAGCTCGACATCAAAGAAGGCTTGTAGAGAAACAAAGAAGAAATGAAGAGGAACATTGCATTTGACTCATTTTTTCGTTGTTTGCAAAAAAAAAGTAAAACCCTAATGTAAAAACGACATAATTTTGTTAAAATAGACAAAACAAAAAATTGCGAGCTTTAGCAAGGTTAATCGATTATTGGCATGAAGAATCCTCAGGTAACCAAATGGATTGTGTGCTTAGTTTTTGGAAAGTAGATACTTTCCAGATGGAAAATTTTTCTTTGCATCACTTGGATATAGGCTTTTATTTATTTGGAAGAGTCTTCTTCATAGGAGAGATTTACTAATTAACGATATGCATATTAAAGTAGGGAATGCGAAATAAATTATGATGTGGCAAGATTTCTGCCTAGAATATGATGAGCAAAGAGCTCCATATACATGAGAGAGGTCTTCTTTGATATCTACTTACAAGTAAGTAATAGATAAGTTTACAAGGGCTTAGAAGATGGAAACTCTCCCACTTCTACCCTCAATATATTATCAAAATCCTCCAAATAAGACTAGCCTTTGGGTACAAAGATTTTTGGATTTGGAGATTCACAAAGGAGGGCAACTACACAGATAAATATAGATACGCTGTAGTGGAATCATATAAAGAAAATGAAATCAAAGAAGAAGCACAAGCTCAGCCGTCTATTAATGGCTTCTACTTTATGATTTGAAAAATTCCTACCATCCCAAAGATTATATTCTTACGGAAATATAACGATCGGTCCAAGACGAAATTATTTATTAAAAATAAATAATAAATAATTCGGGATAACAGAGAAACATGAAAATAATTATAATATTTATAATTATTTTTAAAAATATTTATGGGATTTTTTGGGTAATATATTTTTGAAAACGGCGCACGCGAAGAAATGATCGAAACTTAAATCACAACGGAGAGGCCTGTATATATTATTTCGTCCGACAAAGACGAAATTAAATATGAGAGTAGCAGAAAATGAATGAGATCATTTCATGAAGAAATGGAGATTTTTCGGAATTATATGGTACGTAAAATCCGAGTCGAAACCGAATTATGCTTATCATATATATTAATAAAATATGATAATACAAAACTTGGGGACCAAGTCTCGATCCCCTATAAATAAATCAAAGCACTACCCCTTCAGTTCGTCGCACCAAAAAAGAGGAAGAAGAGAGAAAGAAGAGAGAAGGAAGAAGAAAGGAGGAGGAGGAGGAGAAGAGGGGGAAAAGGAGGAAGGAGAGGCCGAAGGTGGAGGAGCCTCGCCGGCGGGAGGCAAAACCTTGCCGGAGTTCGACGGAAGCTCGCAGGAGATTGCCGAAGTTCGCCAAGGACTAATCGGACGTCGGTCGGAACTCGCCGGACGTCCGTTGGAGCTTCCCAAAGTTGTTGGAGCTGTCGCGACCGCGTCGAAGCACCATTTCATGGAGGACTCTGTCAATGTTTTTTGGAGAAGTCGAGAGATGGAGGAGGACGGTTTATGTCGATAGTGACAACACGATCCTACCGAACCTTTGCCGAAATCCTAGGGATAAATCTCCAAGAACAGCCGAAACTCTGCCGGAATTTCCCAAAATTTCGGAAAGTCTGTATTTGATCTCGATCAACGCATCTGTGATATCCACAACGTGGTTTTAGATCAATTCGTGGTGGTGCGGATTGTTACGATAGATTTTCATCAGTACGAAATCTGTCGGAATTCTTCCCGAGTTTCAAGGCCGAAACCTCCGAAATAGCAAAAAATTCTGCCAAAGTTCGGGAAAGGGAGAGGCATAGTACAGCCAAACTCTGCCAAAATTTTCAGAGAGATCTTGAAGATTAGTCTGAAGCCGAATCCAATATCAAGCGCATGGTGGTGAAGAGTTTTCAATAGGATCCTCTAACTAATGGTCCTATCGAAGTTCTGCTAAATTTTCGAGGACGAAAGAGCAAATATCGCCGAGACTCTGCCAAAATTCTCGAAGAGTCATCAGAGATGTAGAAGGCACACTGCAGCTGAAGAAGCCATGCTGGTTCGGTTAGCCACCTTGGTTAACCGGTCCGGGTCGGTTTGGTTTGGGTAACCAGTTCGCTTTAGGATTGAACCGGTTTACATCGGTTTAGTCTAGTTTTTAGTGATTTGAGAGTGTAATTGAGCTGGTCCAGGCCCATTTTGGAGTCCAGAAGCGTCGGTTCTGATCGGTTTAGTGTAGTTCAGAGATTCAAAGTGGAGTGTAGAAGCTCAGAAGAGAGGTTGGTGGTGCAAGCGTTGCGAGAAGCTCAGGAAAGCATTCAAGTTCAGCGGATTCAGTTTGGGGTTTGGGGTTCCAGATGAGACACTCTGATCACATCCGTCATCCATCCAAAGTCATTGTGAGTTGTGGTTAAATTGCTTGTTAACAAATTTTATGTGTAGGGTCCCGATCTCGAGATACGGACTCCGAGCCGGGATGGTTGAGTCGTATTAGGTATCGGTTTGTTGTGTGATCGATCACGTGATTGCTTGATTGTTTGATTGATTGGTGGATGGTTTGATTAATTGCTTGATTGCGTGATTGCTTGCTTGATGGATTGTTTGTGCGTTGATCTCAACTGTGAGTTGAGGTTAACACTGCTTGTTAACGATGTTTGTGTGTAGATTCTCGACATCTGGTCTGGACCGCTGCCGCTGAGGCTAGGTCGCGGAAGGTTATGGTTTGATAATTCTTAGAATGCTTGTTGTTTGTTGTTGTTGTGTGTGGTGTAAGGTGTAGTTCCGTATTAGCGCAAAATACAGAACGATTTATTATGTATGAATGATCGATGGATCATTTACATAATACACCTTAGTGATTATGGATGGGTAAGCCATCAATTTGGTAGCAAGAGGCTACCAAGGATAATAGTGGGCATTCAAGGTACTCACCCATTAACTTGGTTTGCAGAGTGGGGGACCAGGGACTGGTGTTTCGCAAGCCCAGGAAGTATACTACGTCGACGAGATTCATGCCCACGCGGTCTAGTATACTAAAAACGGTGTTAACCGATTGGCGAATTGGCCCGCTCATTGTAACCGGCGTGGCCTGGCAGGGTGTCGGTTATGGTGAATTTAATGAATATCTGATGATTTTGTGTCTCGGGTAGGAGTTCCAATTAGATGGTGCGTAGTGGCGCTGATGCCAGAGCCATAGGATATATATATAGTATGTAGAGTTATGTGTGGAGTTGTGTGTAGAGTCGTTATAGTTATAGTTATAATATACACGTGCTGCGTGACGTGTCTTGCTTGTTTACTTTCTGTTGCTTCGGCTATTTGCATGTTTTTTTGGTGAACTCCCCGTCTATGTTTGTTGTTTGATAATTTGGAGACGTCGGAGAGTTGTGCATGTTAGTAAGGAACCCAACTAACTGAGTAACACTAGGTTACACATACAACCCTTTTGTCTCGCTGGAGATCGGATAAAATAGGAGCTCAACGTGGGAGCAACCGGAGTAGATTTCAATGCCTTTGTAAAATTTGGTTTGGATTTTCAAACAATGTTTTGATTAAGTCGGCCGCACTCATGTTTTATTTGATTCGTTTGTATTAGATTATTCTTTTATGAAATTAAAGTATAAGTTTTATATTCGCGTGTGAGAACTTTGATATTAGGCTTGTCCGACCTAACACAACTCACGGACGCGGTACGGGTTGAAAAGTCTTAGGCCGTGGAAGCGAGGTAAACGTGTTTGCGGATGGATGGTTCGGGCTTGACTTTGTGTTTAGCCCTCGAGGCGGAATGCCTCAGACTCGTAAGTGATATCTTCGGACCGTTTGATTGTGCTGGTTAGATCGCGAGTGTTTTTTTTTTATTGTCACGCGGTCAAGTCAGCCGGTCAACGGAAAACGGTTCGAGGGTGTTACAAGAAGGCTCTCTATGGTCCCATTTATGCGGTTCAAGTCTTTGCAAAGCCTGGAACAGAATTAGATGAGAGGTGTATGCTATTTAAAGAGAAGGGCGAGTCAATGAATTATGTCTTGTTCTCATGTCATTTTTCTAGAAAAATATGGGCCTTGGTAGACATTCCCTTATAGAAACTCAAGTTACAGAACATTACTCTTTCAACCGATATTTACCATATGCTTACTTGTAGAGATTTAGGCCCTCATTATGAAGATTGATGTGTGAATTATTCACCTAAAATAACTGAAATTGCAGAGTGTATAATTGTAGTACATAGGTTATCGATCTCATATAGATTATGTCGAGTTTCAATTCTAAGTTAGGAAATTCCATTCAAAACGAATTCTAGTAACCAATTTATTGATAAATCTAAAGCAACGTGTAAACCTTATAATACTAAAAATGCTAGATCATAGGAAATCGCAAGAAATATATACCATTTAACAAACCTCAATCATTAACCAAGTAGATTCTAGAACTCAGAAGACGCTTGTATATAAGTCCCTAATTCCTTGAGAATTATACCTACTTGCTAACAACTAGATCATAAAGAAACTTTTCAATCTATGGAAGCTACCTAATGCAATGAATACATATTTTATTGTTCATACCTCTCCTAGCCAAGGAAACCATGCACTAGAACGAAATCACCTAACAAAAACTATGCTCTAGTTTCGTTAACCCATTGTTGTTTCGGAATAAATAGACCTAGTAATTTATATTCTATGGTTTATTCGGTTCGTGGTTTATGTGATTTTGAGTATGTGATGAGAGTGGAGGTGTTCGATGCTTTAGCAAAGAAAGTTCTTATCCTTTCCCCCATATTCTCTTCCGTCTCCTTGAGTACTTCTCAACGGTCATACCTCAATGTATATCAAATTTATGTCGATCTCCGGCTCTGATCCGGAATTTTTGTAACACTAGATGTGGGATAGCGGTTTGTAATTTAGTTATATTTCCATGGGATATGTTTTCTTTGGTCTCACCGGTTTTGGGCTTCGGATTTGTGAGGGATCCGATCCTTAGCGACGGTTTCACTGTAGGTGACCGTAGGAAAACTCTTCTAGGATTCTTTTCAGGTTTTGGTTGTGGTGGGAATCGTGTTTGTAGTTGTTGTATGTGTGTTCATTTCGGGTTGGGCTGTTAATGAGATGAGAATTTGAGTGTTTTAACACCTGGTTTCTACAAGATTTTATCCAACTTATCCCATCCTTATTTTATTTCTCATGCATTTAGGATAGATTTTCGTTTTAGAGGTCCCACGAGTCCGCATTTGCGTGTTTTGTGTATTTCAGGTAATTTGAGGTCAATAAGAGAGGACAAGAGCTCTAAAAGGGAGGAAACAAGTCAAGAAGCAAAGGCAAGGAAGCTACTATCATTGGCCAAGTCTCACCCGTATCGAAGACATCTCGATATGGGATGAAGAATATCGAGACCCATATCGATCGATAGCCAGAAGCCAGAAGCAAAACCAAAAGACCAAAATGCCCCTAGCCGACCAAGCCTCCCTATAAATAGACCTTGTCCCATCATGGGAGACACAACTTCACATATACCACTTTTATCTCATTCTAGGTTTTCTTTTGCTACCCAAAGGAAGTAGCTATGTAAATATTTATATTTTTCTTTTTATTTTATTTATGTAAACCCTTTTATGATTAATTAAAGTTAATTAAGAAGATTAATTAAGAGAGAGGGTAATTATGGGTCTCCTAATTAGGGTTAATTAATTGGTTTTTAGGAAATCAATTAGGCTTAGATCTCCTAATCATGGGTCCTTAGGGGAAGAGAGGAGATGGAGATTGGTGACACCTCTTATCACTCTTCTTAACCTCTACTTTCTATAATCCTAGTGGTTAGTAGATGAGTCTAAGTGATTAGTTGAGAGGCTTTCTCTAATCCTAATAGATCTATGGAATAGTATTTAGGGTTTGAATTGTGGAAACCTTTGCACACTCATAGCCTAGATTCACGGTTGTATCATTTCAATTGGCTTGACATGTTAGGAGAGTGATCTAGAGAATTAGTTGAATTCCTAAGTAATTGTTGGATCAATTAATGAGATTAGAATCAAACTTCCACATTAGGAAATGCAAAGGAGCTTGTAGTATCTAAGGCCACTAGATATTTATCTTGATTCAATGGGCCCGTTGATAGAGTAAATGCTTAGTGGTAAGGTTATCTTTGATCGGATGATCGGGTAGCTAGTAAAACCACAGTAACAAGTCCCTAACCCGAATTAACAACCTTGATTAGTCAGCTCCCTAAAACCCCAATCAACCTTAATTAATCATTCCTAGTAGTTTAGATTCCTATCTTAGTTAGTTAAAGACTCAAACCAACATCTACAAAACCCCCATTTTACATTTAGGCTTTCAAAAATACAACTTGATAACTTCCGCGCTCCTTTGGATTCGATCCCTCAATTCCTACAGCGAGTATAGCTTATACTTGGGCTAAGCTTGAGGTGTTTATATTTTAAAGCTTGAAAACACCAACACATCAGCTGTAGTTAGGGTTTTTGGCTTCTTCGGGCAAGGCGTTTCAGTGATTAGGGGTTTGGTGTTGTGGAGTGTAAAATTTCGAAGTTCGTTATTGCATATGGTATGTGGGGACAATGAAATGTCGGTTTAGTTCGCTTGGTATTTGGATGAATGACTCTACTGTCAAGAAGGAAGAGATATTGACTTTCATATGGCTGACGTTAAGATACTATGCGCCATCTTTTTGTTGATGTTATAACATTGAATGCCATTTGAATGTTCCAGATTTGGCGGTCTTCATTTGGTATAGTATACAATGGCTTACTCTGCCTCAATATCCCTCTTCCTTCGTTGATTGTTGAGAACTTGTATGCGAAAAGTGGTTTGTGCCTATTTTTGTCGATTCCACCATATTTGTGTAATTCTGCTAGTAGGCTATTGTGATATGGTTTCGGTTCTAAATATTATTCATACTGTCATAAATAAAAATAAATTCAGGCCTAAAAATAAATTCATGCCTACTTAGGAGAGCTATCGAAAAAATAAATTCAGGCCAAAAGTAAATTCATGCCTACTTAGGAGAGCTGTCGAAATGATTGATGTCTCGAATCTTATTCCTAAGCTCCTCTCAGGCTGACAACCAAAATCTTAGTATTGTGGCTGCTCTATACCATTACTAACCGTTTCAGGGAGAAAGAAACAATTCATAAGACAGAAAGGCATTGCCATGAAAACAAATTAAGAAAGATAGTTAAACAAACATTGATCTGAATACGGATAGTTAAACAAAATGCTTTCTCAAGGAAATAAAATGGATGGGACTAATTAAATATATTTTACAGCTCCCTAGGGAGTAGGAGAGTCTACGACACAGAGAGTAGACACAGGTGGACTTATCTCACGAACGCACTTCTAAGACACCATTGCTGTCTAATGGTTGATCATCAAATGTGAAATTAACTGAATTTAGAAGAAAAGACATGAAAGAGAAAAAGATTTGGGAATCCGTTTGTTTCTGCAAAGACTAATTTTCAGTTTCTTTCAGCTCTACTACTTCTACTTCTCTCTGGAGCCATTCTCATATCAAGCGTTGTCAGAACTTGTGGCATCGACATTCCTCCAGAGACGACGATCTCTGCACATAAATAAAACACATTCCAAAAAGATGAGAAGATCACATCCCCAACAAGTTCAAAATGAATCAACTTATCCTCCTCACCTATGCCTTCCCTTACTGAAAGATTTGGTCTGATCACATCTTTTGTACTAACAAGGAATACATCTCCAATGTAAAGGTGATTTGTGGGAACATACACACAACAAAGTTCCTCTTCATCTGCGTAGTTCTGCAAAGATTTTAACTCAATTAGGGTTTGCAAACACCTACCTTTCAAGAAAGAAGGTTAGAGTTTTCTTGTAACAGACCTGGAGAATGACGGTGGACGTGATGAACCCGATAGCATATTCACCAATACGGGGATGCCTTATAATGGCGACTTCCTTGAAAGCCTGAGTGTTCTGATCTGGAATACAATGGTGAGAGAGGTCATATAAACCCAAGACTTGACAAAAAAAATGACCAAATAAGAGATTCAAAACCCAGCGGCATACCAGGTGATATGGCAGTACTGATTTGCTTAGAGGCATTGTAGATGTGGCGAACAAATGGCATCCGCTTTATAAACCACTCTCCCAAATTCAGAACCGACGTCCCCAACCATGATGACATGAACACCCCAACCAAGAAGATAAATGTGATGGACGTGATAAAGCCAAGCCCTGGAAACAAATTTACCAAAAAAGACTGGCATCAAATGTTGTCTGCTACATCGTCTTCCCATTGTAGAACCAGATGATTTTGGTTTATATATATATCATAGAGGAGAAGCTAACCGAAAATATCAATCCCCAGTTGAGCATATATCGGGGAGAAAAATCCATCCACGAAATGAATAAACCACCACGTCACATAGAAAGTGATAGCCATTGGAAGCAAGATAACACTGCAAGGTGATTTAATTTATTGGTAAGACTTGTGAACGCACTCACTTATGGAACAAAATCCTCCATTACAGTGAAAAAGAAAGACTGAGGTCCCTACCATCCAGTCATGAACTTCTTTGATGCCCAGCTTCTGATCAACTTGTAAAAGGTCTAAAGAGAAGAACAGTTCAGAGTCAGGGAAATACACCGAAATTGAATTGCATACTAACAATAACCAAGAGTTTCACTTTTTTTTTTTTTTGGTGTTGCACTAGATTCCCATGTTCATTGACAATAGTAATCATCCAGGAACAAAGTGTACGTTTCAGGGAACTAAATAGAGCAATGTCAAAACTTCATACGTCTTTGAGAAAACTACTGAAACGAAAACAGATCCTATTTTCTAAAATCTTGGTCAGATCAAGCTAAGTTAACTTTTAATTCTCGAAATCAAACCACTAGCCTTTCCCGCAACGGTAAACTACAATCTCGACCCCGGAATTGACCAATTATGAGAGAATTTTTTCCATCGAAACTCTAAATCGCAATAGACGAACATCAAAACCTATAAAACCCTAAGGACGTGTTTTGAATCGAGACAAAAAAGGGAGAAAAGTAATAACCTCGTGACCAGCGTGATGGGAAGAAGAAGAAGAA
Source organism: Euclidium syriacum (assembly GCA_900116095.1). Taxonomy (NCBI): domain Eukaryota; kingdom Viridiplantae; phylum Streptophyta; class Magnoliopsida; order Brassicales; family Brassicaceae; genus Euclidium; species Euclidium syriacum. Next base: position 2,297,009 of record FPAK01000003.1, on the reverse strand, counting down.
GAGGAGGGCTTGGGTGTAGCATCGTCACAATCTTCACCAGAATGAGCAACTGGAATCAGGAGCTCCCGATCTCTGTCTCGGTTGGCCATCACGATCCCAGGTTTCGCGTCGCCCATAAACAATCCCCGACCAATAATCGAAAACGAAGAAAAGGAATTGAACCCAGCAACAACAAAAGGTGGAAGGAGGGCAATCAACAATGGACAGGTCAAGGATTCAACGAGGAAGACGAATCCCCCAAAAGCTGACTCTAATTCGACGGTCAGACTTGGATGAGAGAGAGAAAGAGAGAGACTATCTGTTTCCAGTCTGTTTCGGGAATTTGTTATTTTAACTTAATTTTTTAAATATCTTTATATACAAAACATACAAATGTCTCTAATCATTTAGTTTTTCAACAATCTCTACTCTATTAATGTTTTTTTTAGTTTTTGGTTAATCACAGAGAAATATATCTAAGGTAAACAGTTCTAACATATTAAAAGACGAATCCGGACTATTGTTTTTTTTTACATCTGAAAAATATGGGATTGGTAAAAAATTTTTAAGGTCTTTAAGACTTTTATTTTTTTCTAAAATTTTTAAAGTTTGGAAGTAGCTAATCACATTTAAGTTGTTTTAAAGTTTTTAAATTTTTTAAAAAAATTTTCACGATTGAATTAGCTTCATATATTGATGATGGTAGAGTAAGTAGGTTTTTACAACAAAAACAAAAACCAATCATTGGCCTAATGCTTATATCTCAACAATATACAAAAGATTGGGTTAGTTTCCAAACTGGAGAACGATTAGCGTCTACAAAATTCTAATTAGAACTGCAATTTCAAGGGGGACTAAAACCTTTAAAAAAAATACTTACAAATGAGGCATCTCATCAACAAATACTTGAGCCAAACATTGGAGAGATGAGGAGACCACATAAGACTGTCTAAAGACTTTTGATATGACATTGTTTGCTATGAGAGGAGCTTCTTTGTTAGTCCCTTTAGAAGCGAGCTCAATACCCCACTCTTCTATCTTCTTCAGCGAATGAAGTAAGTCACCCACAAACCTAGAGAAACTAGGCCATACTTTTGTTTTGAAGAAGCTAATACTTTCCATTGATCAGATGGCACCACTCATGTGCGTCTTTAGAGATGATTTTATGCCGGAGAAACACCTCCTACTATGAAAGAGAACTTGACCTGAACTATCTTTAAGAACCCATGCACCCCATCAATACCTTCATTCTTTGAACAAACCACAACTACATTGCATTTTAATCAACTAGGTGGTTGAGGAGATCATTCCTGGATCAGATCCTCTTCTTCTTCATCTTGGTCCATACTCTGAGATGAGAAACCTACATTATCATCACCTGTAATGTCTGCTTCCTCCAACTGTGTCTCTGACCACATTAAAGCTTCCTCATAACGTGCATGAAGAACCAATCTACTAGGGAAGAGCTTTAAAGTTTCAAAGAGAAAATTGTTTCTGCTATTCAAAATGTGACAGACAATCCAAGTGTAAGCTTTTTTGCTAGAATCCCCTACTCTCTCATTCTTTTCCAAGTAAAAAAGATGACTCAAATTCGAGTAGATTGATCCATTCTCAAATCCATTAATCGGGGATTGAATATTTGACAAAGCCCATACTTGACGCGCAAAGGGGCAGGCAAATAGCAAATGGTTAATGTTTTCTCGATCTTGACCACATATCTAGCATCTTCCATCCACTTTCATTCCTCTAGAAGTTAATTGGTCTTCTACTGACACTGCACCACACATAACTTTCCACATGAACACTTATAATTTCGGGAGAGTCCTGAGCTTCCACACTCTTTGCTTGAAAGGATTAAGGGATGGTTGCTCTTCTGCCTCCTCAATCAACTCCCAGTTCTTCTCCTTAAACGAAAGCTCATAAGCCGAATACACATAGAAAGCATCTAATTTAGAACCTCCTCATACCCAAAAGTCATCCTTTTCCACCATTGGTTTTATTCTCTTGATCCGTTCTGTATCATCAGGAAAGAAATTCTCTTCTAATGCCTCTAAATTCCAATCTTTTCGATGTCAATTAGATCACTGACCCTCAAGCTGAGACTAAAGATTACTAGTTTTCTCAGGGTATCTCTGAAGACACCTTCTTAGACTTCCATCTATTCATCTAACCAGACATTAAAAGATTTGCCATTCCCAACTTTTTTTATTACATTTTTCTCTAGAAGCTCTCTCCCTGCTAGGATACTAGTCCATCCGAATGATGGTCTTGCACCTTAGGGCACGTGTAGGAATTCTTCTTCTGTAAAGTATCGAATTTTATAAAGCTGAGATAATAAACCATTAGGCTCTAAAAGAATCCTCCAAGCATGCTGATGAGTCCCGAATTTACCATTTTTAGAGCCCTTTTTATGTATACTTTTTGGGTCTAAGACACCATTTTATCATGTAAATAGTTGCATTTCTGCTTAATTTCATCTTGTTTGCATTTAGAGTTAGGATTTTCCATACCCGCATGCATTTGGTGTTTTGAGTTACAAATAGGTCGCAAAGAAGATCATTTGGGACCAATGGAGTTTAACGGAACTATTCAAAATCAAAGGAGCGCATAAAAGAGCTTAATTTATATCACATGGAGAATTGGTTCATATTTTGGCAATAAAACCAAGCATGAGATGAAGAGCTTGAAGAGATGAATCCGTAGCACTTCGCGGGTCTCAAATCGGAGTCTGGAAGAGGGAGAAACGAGCAAAACAAGAAGAAGCATCATCGCAAAAAATTCTGTGCCGCCGGCACAGAAGCATCATAAGTGATCCAGCAAAGTGAGCCAGTCTGTGCCGCCCAGAGATACCCTCGTGCCGCCAGCACCGCCCTGAATCCGGAGGAAATGAAGCTTTTTACTATTTTAACCCTCAAGACCTCTATAAATACTTGCCTTATGAAAGCCTCAAAACCCTAAGCCTCTATAAGATGTTGTTTAGCTCACGAAAGTCTCGATATTCCTCTTGTAATCGATTAAAGATGGATTTAAATGACTAAAACCGGTTGCTATCTAGCTCGCGAGAGCCTTGCTAGGTCTATGGGTTTTAGATGAGTCTACACCATTGACGTGGGTCGACCAAGCTTTCATTGATCTTAAATCTCTAGGGTGTTCGCTAATTGAGCCACTAATAGGACATAGAAACTCAATACTAGTCTTGCTTATTCATGGTTACTCATTCCTCAATCCATATCTTCAATTATCTTTGCAATTCCATTTAGTTTATTTTCATTGCATAAATAGAGTAGTTAATCATCAATAAACCATTGTATTAATGAAATGAAAGTATAAGTTTTATATTTGCGTGTGAGAATTATGATCTTAGGCTTGTCCGATCTAACACAACTCGCGGATGCGGTACGGGTTGAAAAGCCTTAGGCCGTGGAAGCGAGTTAAACGTGTTTGAGGATGGCTGGTTCGGGCTTGACTTTGTGTTTAGCCCTCGAGTCGGAATGCCTCAGACTCGTAAGTGACATCTTGGGACCGTTTGATTGTGCTAGTTTTACCGCGAGTGTTCTTGTTTGATTGTCGCGCGGTCAAGTCAGCTGGTCAACGGAAAACGGTTCGGGGGTGTTACAAGAAGGCTCTCTATAGTCCCATTTATGTTGTTCAAGCCTTTGCAAAGCCTGTAATAGAATTGGATGAGAGGTATATGCTATTTAAAGAAAAGGGAGAGTCAATGAATTATGTCTTGTTCTCATGCCATTTTACTAGAAAAATATGGGCCTTGGTAGACATTCCGTTACAGAAATTTGGGTTACAGGACATTACTCTTTTAACTGATATTTACCATATGCTTACTTTTGGAGATTTAAGCCCTCAATATGAAGATTGATGCGTGAATTATTCACCTAAAATAACTGAAATTGCAGAGTGTATAATTGTAGTACATAGGTTATCGATCCCACATAGATTATGTTGAGTTTCAATTCTAAGTTAGAAAATTCCTTTCAAAGCGAATTCTAGTAACCATTTTATCGATAAATCTAAAGCAACGTGTAAACCTTATAATACTAAAAATGCTAGATCATAGGAAATCACATGAAATATATACCAATTAACAAACCTCAATCAATAACCAAGTAGATTCTAGAACTCAGAAGACGCTTGTAAATAAGTCCCTAATTTCTTGGGAATTATACCTACTTGCTAACAACAAGATCAGAAAGAAACTTTTCAATCTATGGAAGCTAACTCATGCAATGAATACTTATTTGATTGTTCATACCTCCCCTAGCCAAGGAAACTATGCACTAGAACGAAATCAGCTACCAAAAACTATGATCTAGTTTCGTTACCCAATGTTGTTTCGGAATAAATAGACCTAGTAATCTATATTCTAAGTGATCAAGTTAGAATAAACATGTGGTCCAATTAAAGTAGAGAATCATACTGATCATATCATGATGAATGCATTAGGGATCTATAAAACTATTGCATCCCTAAATCTAACTAATGAACTACTCACAGATAACAAATAAAACCATAATCATATCAAAATCAAATTATTGCATAAAATTAAAGAAAGAGCAACATATTAATAGAACAGGCCGTGGAACTATTCAAAATCAAAGGAGCGCATAAAAGAGTTTAATTTAGATCACATGGAGAATTGGTTCATACTTTGGGAATAAAACCAAGCATGAGATGAAGAGCTTGAAGACGAATCCGTAGCAATTCGCGGGTCTCAAATCGGAGTCTTGAAGAGGGAGAAACAAGCAAAACAAGAAGAAGCATCATCACAGAAAATTCCGTTCCGCTGGCACAGAAGCGAGACAAGAGCTCAGATACTCTTATGGGTGAAAATATAATCTGAGATACTCCTCAATAGTAGAAAGACAAAATTACCCTTAATGAAGGTTGTTTTCGGGTAGCAAGGGTTAAATATAATTAAATCGGTAAGTGTTCAACGAAAAACACGGTAGCTCAGTGGTTGCGAGCTCCACGCGCTTCCCCGTGTGTGTGCGCCCAGGGTTCGAATCCCCTATGCGTGATAATACTGGTAATACTGAAGGTAATACTCCTAATACGAGTACTAGGGTACCCTAGGTAATACTAGGGTACAACTAGGATCAATTAGGGGATTACTAGTACAACTAGGATGTTGATTTTTCATTTAAAAATTGTTAGAGGGTAGTTTTGTCTTTTCATTAAAACGAGTAGTAGAGATTTAAAAATCCACTGTAAAAGTATCTAAGACGATAACTCCACAGAGGCATCATAAGTGATCCAGCAAAGTGAGCCAGTCTGTGCTGCCCAGAGATACCCTCGTGCCGCCGGCACAACCCTGAATTCGGAGGAAATGAAGCTTTTTACTATTTTAACCCTCAAGACCTCTATAAATACTTATCTTATGAAAGCCCCAAAACCCTAAGCCTCTATAAGATGTTGTTTAGCTTACGAAAGTCTCGCTATTCCTCTTGTAATCGATTAAAGATGGATTTAAATGACTAAAACCGGTTGCTATCTAGCTCGCAAGAGCCTTGCTAGGTCTATGAGTTTTAGATGAGTCTTCACCATTGACGTGGGTTGACCAAACTTTTGTTGATCTTAAATCTCTAGGGTGTTCGTTATTTGAACCACTAATAGGACATAGAAACCCAATACTAGTCTTGCTTCTTCATGGTTACTCAATCCTCAATCCATATCTTCAATTATCTTTGTAATTTCATTTAGTTTATTTTCATTGCATAAGTAGAGTAGTTATTCATCAATAAACCATTGTGCTAGCTTAAGTGAAATATCCTACTACTAGGAATTAGTTTCCTTTTGGCCTCTCCGTTGTACGATACCCGTTCTTATCACTATTCTACCTATTAAAAAGGTAAAATATGGATAGTCTCGGAGTTTACAAATATTGTTGATTGAACGGTTTTCGGTGGGTAACGACACGCCGAAAACACCTTTTGTCGGCAAAGCTATTTCTAGGAACAATTAGTATCTTAAGACTAGGAATTTACTTTCATTTGCATTCCCCCCCTCCGTTATACTAATGATTATTCTCTTACTCTTTGTGTCTTGTAGGTATTTGATACCTTGAGAAGAGATTGTGTTTAGAAGAGTTCACCAAATTGAAGGAGCAACAAGTATAAGTATGAAATCGGTGCATAGGAATCTCTTGGGAACTCAATCCGAAATGGTGAATAGATTTGAAGAAGCACTTAGCTCCATGAACTACAAGTTTGATCAACTCAACAATAATTTTGAAGAGCTAAAGAGCAAAGTCACTTGTCTTATTTCTAACTCCAAAGATGAAGAAGTTGAGTCAAGGGGTAGTGATATCTAAACTTAGATCCTCCTTTGCTCTATGAAGTGATTGAAAGCCACAAAAAAATGATGATTTTGAAAATTTATAACCACCAAATAGTGGTGTAGAAGGAGGCAACTTAGAGATTATGACTTTTTTGAATGAGGAGAATTCAAAATCTCAAGATTTGAATGATAAGAAGCTAGAGAAACATGAGAAGAAAGAGATTTTGGGTAATGATCGTTGTGGAGCGGTTTTAATCAAGGAAAAGAGTCTTGTTACCAATAAGAGCATTCAAGAGGAAGGTTCAAAAGCTATTTTGGTATCGAGAGACGTGGTTAAAGGTGTGTTCAAGAGTAGAAAGCAAGGTCTAGCTCCAACTCCAAGTACTTTGTAAACATGGTGAGGAAGCTTTAGCTTTGGATGTAGATGGTTTTATCTCTCTTTTCTCCAAGGCGTTGGATGAGAATGAGGTGAAGGATAAACATAAGAAGGGGAATCTTGATCTTGATAAGGCCAACCAAGACAAGATGGAGAATACGTAGAGTTTCTTTTCTCATTCCAACTTGAGAACAAGAAAGGGATACAAATTGAACCTCCACCCCCTATTAAACCATTCAAGAGAGCAACCAAGGAAACTTCATAGCCCTACCTACTCTTCTACCATGACCCTTTCATCACTTGCGAACCAAGACGGTGGATTGATTACAAGATGAAACACAAAGGCACTAGTAAGTCCTTTGCAAACACTAGAGCTCTTGTCCATTCCACAAGATCAAATCAATTCTTCAAGAAACCTTCTCGAAGGTGCTCGCAATTAAGCGCAAGAGAAATAGAGCGGTTCACATTATTACCAAGGGGAAGTCGAGCCCGTGACTCTAAACAAACGCTCTTGGGTGGCACCCCCCCCCCTTATTGGTTCACATTTTCATGACGTTCATACTGCCTATACTACCTAGTCGTCGCTAATTGGTTGGATAGTTGCGGCAGTCGAGTCTCGATATCAATGCGTGCTCTTTTAAACCATAGTGGATTGGAACACCATTTACGACAAACCAATCTTCCTTTTTCTTTTGGAATTCTGCCGTACCAAGAAGGAACATCCACATAGGTTGAACCTTATGATTTCTGTTCCTCGGCGTGTGAAAAAGTGACAAAACTACGGATGGGTCTCCAACCAAGACAACTCCTTCTAGTGACCTTCACTTTATCAAACGTTTTCAAAATGTCCTCGATATAAAACCTCATGGATAGCTTGATACTCTTACTATACTACGTAGGCGGGAACTACGTACATTCTCAAAGGTCGTAATGTTGTCGTTTCTTCTCAGACATCCTGCAATAAACATATAATTTTACCAAGTTATGCTAGGGCATTATCCTTAGTTCTACATGTATTACTTATTATTTAAATCTTAAATTTACCAAGTTTTTCCACTATAACTTATCAATTCAACATAACTTTACATATTTTTTCCAGTTTTACAAAAAATTTTCAAGATAGTTTTCTATACTTACCCTTGAATCCAAATTCTGGCCGTCGATATCGGTTTCCTCATCGTTAATGGCTGTGTCTCCTCCATCTTCAATATTTGCTTGTGAGTTTTATTCTCCACTTTCCTCGACTACATTATCTTTCTCCTTGCCATCATCAGCATTTACTGTAGTATCTTTCTCCTTGTCATCATCCTCTTTCTGTAAGGTTTCCTGCTTCTGCCTCTTCTTCTTCTTCATCGGAAACCACATCATCCTCGTCAATGGACTTCTCCTCCTTGCCTTCTTCTTCGGTTTCAGATTTGTCAGAACTATCTTCTTCTAGGTTTTCTCTCCACCCCCAAGAGCAGGACCAGAAGCATCTCCATCTCCAGGACCAGCAATCGGAATCGGAACCGCCAATGAACTCACCTTCACCTTCTTCGACAAATTATCTTCTTTTGAAACAGTCTTCGACGACTCCTTCCTTATCTTCAGATTTGAGATCTCATTCAGATTCTCCATCTTCGTTGCCTCCTCCTTTTCGTCATTATTAGGGTTTGTACTCGCATACCGCCTTGTAAGTACCGTTTTCATCAAAGAAATAATCGATCGAACTTGATTATTAACGATTGAGAGGGTTTCGATTGAATTGTACTACCATAGTGTTACGAGTGGAATCAAGATAATATACAGAATGGCAATCGCACAATTATTAGGGTTTTTTTCGTTTTTCCCCCAATTTTCCTTATTTTTTAATTCTCTGGTCAGACCCGTTTGGATTGGGTCGGTTGGGTTTGGCCCGAGTATAACTCGTAATTTTCACAATTTCTCTAGGGTTAAGGTCATTTATATTTTTTCGATTATAAAATATATGAATGTTTTGAACAAACAAAAGTAGAAAAGTAATCAAAGTTGAAAATTTTGAGGTTTAAAGGAGTAAAAAACTAGTAAATAATATTTCGTACAACTTACAATGGGTCGTCGTCATGGTAAATGTAGTTGCATATAAAAACACATATCTTATATATTTAGATGTCAAAATAAACTCACTTGTAAGTTCCATTTGTATCAACCCTAGTCCTTATCACAGATTTTTTTCCTTCAAAATGAGCGTTACAGAACCTCCCATGTATTCTTAGCCATTTCATAGCTTGAACTACTCAACATCTACCCCATGAAGATCACATATATGGCAATTTCACTGCAGTCCAAGCGTCCTCATCTATACCACAAATTTTTTGTTCCATTTGAACTTGTCAATAGTCATAGTTGTCAGCATCTAAGATGATCTGCTTCATCATCACCATCACATCTAGATGAATTTCCATCTAGTCATAAGATTTTCATCTGTTAAGAATGCACCAAGATGAGAGCTCTGATATCAATTGAAAGTGTAGAGACGTTAATAAGTTTGAGTAACTCTAACTCAAGGATTTCCTCTACAGCGATGTATGTTAGACATATTTGGAACACTTTACAAGTTTTCCGAATGGTACTTTTTCCTAAACACCTAGATTTGTAATCCCTCTCACAAGAGCACATAAATGCTAGGTAAAATATGGATGCTTTCAGCGCTCAACTAATTCTTCCAAAATCTTAAATTCTAGGTGATCAGTTTAAAACACGCTTTAATAAAAACTTTAAAGAAGAATCATAAAATAATCCATAATCTATTTATCTAACTTGGCAATTCATGAAACCCATTGGAAACCTCTAAACCTATCATAAAATCTACTAAAACATTGATCAATAAATCAAATAAGAAAATAAACATGTGAATGTCGGTGTTGGACTCTCACTGTAGAAGGTATAATTGAGTCGATTTTTTAAATAAAATAAAGGATGCCAAAGCATTAAGACAAAAGCGACGAGTTGGATATTTCATTGTGGTGCGAGAAGGTAAACAAAAATAAGGAAATATTTTCTTTGAAGGAGACATGGAATCAACATCTAAAAGAGTGGTATAAAGGTGTTTATTGGTTTACTCATTGTACATTCAGATACTCGTTCCTTACTTGCGTTGAATTGCAGAATAGATTTTCAACGGGAGACCCTATGTAGACTTAGAGTTTATCGATATCTACATAGTGTGTACTTGGTCTACATCCATTGAAAACCTAGAATCATCTGTTTTTCTCTTATGGATTGATATCGGAATTTTTCCTAGTCGTTGTTATAAGCAAATCCACTTAATAAACTCATTTATAAATCTCATATAGTATCCAATTATATACTTGTTAGGTAGTTTAATGGTAAGCACGTGTATCGATCCATGAGGAGGCAAGAAAAGTGGTGTTAGGAATTAGTCGATATTGTGAAAAGCTAGACAATTAGGTTTGAATGTTCGATTAGTTAATACTAAGCAATATGTAAATGTAACTTAAAGAGCAATGCCATGAACTAATCAAAGGAGAAATTAAAGTTAACCAAGTAGAAATTTAAGACAATGATGCAAATAAAAGACAACTGGATGCAAGACTAATTAAGCAAGATAATTAAAGTATTGATCAAGGCATGAGTCTAATGATAAAAGCTATAGATTGGGTTTTGATTCCTAATAGGCTTTTGAAATGCAAATCTAGTACTTTAGGTTCACGATTAAGCTAATCAATTTCTATTAGTTATCCAATGATCATCATAATTAGTTATGATTTCTCATACAATTAAAACATCAAAGGTCAATAAGATCAATCCTAAACACCATATAAAGTATCATAACATCTCATCCTTTAGGTCAAGCTTAGTTAATTTATTTGATTTTGGTCAAAGAATTTCATTAAACATCTTGTGGGTGAGAGATTCCCTACGTTCAATGGCGAAGATTTCCATCTAAATCAAGCATTAAACTAAATTTGATAATTTACAACCTAAAGATTGTTGTTTAATCATTAAAACTATAAAAAAAAAAAGCTTAAAAACCATCAAATTATTCACTCATCATGGATTTTCTTTCGAAATTTAGACAGCTATCACAAGTGGGCTTGTTCATCAGCTATTTTCAACGGATTGGGATACTATGATCTCTCTTTTATCTGACTCAACACATAATCATGTTTCATTGTTCATTCTAAGGTATGGGTTCTAAGCCACTATAAAGTTTACTTGGCAAGAAGGAAATACTGGACGTCATGGAAACCATCAATCAAGTTCAACACGTCTCATTCAACTCCCGACAAGACAATGAGAAATCAATATGAACATGGGGAGATTACCGATATGATGATGGTTTGACTTAGTGGTTCACAACAAGGATTACATGAAAGTCTCACTCTTGGCTGAGTATTTTCTTCTGATTTGATTTTACTAATGAAGTAAAATTTCAAAAAATAATCAAATAGAAGAGGTTTCATTGTAAAACATTTTTTGGTTTAAACAAATTTTACATTCATTTGGAAAATAAAAAGTAAGATTTTGATAGGAAAAGAGAGGAACTTAAACTTGTAAAGATACCAAGAAGCACTTTTAAACATCTGAGACCTTTCTTGTTTTTCCATGTTAATACCCCTAATAAAAACGTAGCGAATGTTCATTCATACGATAAAAAAAAAAACACACCAGTTAAAGATTTTGGAAGAACATGTACAATCGAGATAGCTTCTTTTCAAAAAGCTAAAGACTTCTCTGTCCGAGGAAGAAAGCCGGAAGGAAGATGGTGTGATTAATTCATATGCTACTTTCCTTTCACTGCTTTTCCCTATCTACATTTACATATGTCATACGTGAAATAGCATCTCACATCTATTTTCATGGTTAATGCCTATCTTTGGGGCTCCTAAAACCGTTCAAATTCTCTAGTTTTTCCAAGTATGAGAACTTTTTGGGCGTCAGAGTTGGGGACTTGGTAGGTTTATCGCTGCCTCTGGAACTATTGTCGTTCCAACCCATGAAATCTAGTAATGTCTTGGAGTAGTGTGGGTCAAGCTTCTCGGTTTCTTCCCCTGAGTTAGAAGACCCCGCTGACTCCGATTCTGTCTCAGTTGTTCTCCCACCTTCTGATGTTTCTTCAGCCATCAAAGACCTTTTAAGTGCTAAAGAATCTGTGTAAAGAACATCCTCTATCCTCGACATCACAGTGTAAGCCAAGCTCTCAAGTATCCTTGAGTAACTCTCTAGAACCGCTTGCCCAACGTCCTGTATCCCATTACACCAACTAAAGGTTTAGATTATGATGTCTTTTTAAAACCCGACAATCTTTCCAGGGGATGGTTCTCGAATTAGTAATGGACTAATCAATACATTTACCTTGTTAAACTGAATCTTGGAGATGTCAAGGGAAGATTGAGGAAGACCGGGAAATTTCTGTTTGAGCAAGACTAAGATCGTCTCTGCTCTCTCTTCGAATAATTCTCTTTTCTCCAAGCTAACTGCTGATCCCCAAGAAGATTTGTTGTCCTTTGTGTGAAGCTTCCTTTTCCAAATCACAACAGATGCCTCAATCCTGTTCTTCAAATCCAACACTTTGTGCTCTGTTGACAAATCAAGTGTCGACAAGAATTGCTCAGGATCAAACCATTCCTCTGTTATGCATTTGTAGATTGAATCCCCAAGACTGGCTCTTCCGTTCTGTACACAGAAATCAAAACTTAAAAGCTTTATTATATTATAATAGCAAAGCGAAAAATGATGGAAATGATTGATTTGCCTTTGGGAGGGAGTCGATGTAGCTCTCGGGTATTGCCATTTCAGAGAGGACTTGAGCATTTATGGCCATCGCAGCTTTTTGGACCTGTGTGACCGAATCTTTCTGGAAGTAGAGCATTCTCCGAGCAGGTTCAGATAAACCGCCGGGAGGAACTTTCACTGGGGGGAGCCACCACTTGTCGTTTGTTCGAGAATTCCTCGCTTGTTTTCCTTCTTCTGAATCTCTAGAGACATACCAAAACTCATTGTGTCCTCTGAAATTGTCAAGTGTATCCTAAACATATTTTTCATGTATCACCATTGTTAATCTTTCAAACAAGAGCTCTTAAAGTGAAATGAGACACTTACAATGAGCATGGCGTCGAGCTTTCGAAGGGCTGGAATGTTCATGAGGAGATCACCTCTTTGTCTTGTCACCATAATCTACACAAACTCATTGCACACTACAAATTTGTCTGAAGAGGGAGAATATGATATCATTTGTTTTGAGGAGATATTTGTACCTCAGTGCAAACTCCATCCTTGCTCGTTTGCTGAGAAGGAACAAACTCGACGATGTGATCGGTTACAGACAATAACCAGTCGATCTCTTTTTTCCACCTGGCTTGTCTATCTTGCGGCATCGGTTGCAGCTTTGTTTGTTCCCCAAATATTGACGCTACAAATCATACGTTCCAGCATTAGAATTACTTGAAAAGGAAGGAACGAGTTAAACCAAGCGAAGAAGATTACCAGCAAGATTTGTGATGGCATTGGAAAGCGCAAGAGCAGAGGATACGCCTTTTCCGCCGCCAGACATATCTTCCCCAAGAAGTAATTTCGCGAACCTGTCCTTCATCATCTCCGTATCTACAATACTTTTTCTTTTGTCATTATTATGGGTTTTTAACAATACAAGATGTTTGGATATAACAAGATTCACCTGCTTGTTGTCTCTCCGGTCTTTTTCCCGGCCGAGTAAGAGGGGAAATCATGGGGCGGCTGCTTTCTACCGGACTTTCTGCCAAGCTGTCGGACTTTTGGCTTTCAGGCGTGTTGGATTCAACGAGATGAGAATCTCCGTTCTCCACTGCGAGGTTTTGATTTTGTTGTTGTTTTGTCGACGATGAATCAAACATTCTTTTGAAATTGAATGATCTAGAAACGCTTAGTCCTCGTTCCAACGCTGCAACCATGGTACGACAACGTTCGCTCGTTTTCTTGCCCCGCAAGCTAAAACCCTTTTTTCCTGTAAAATCCAGCTGATCTAAAAGATGATACAACTTTTACAAGTAATAATTTTGTAGATTCTTTTATCACAAAACAAAAAAAAAAACCTCTTCTTGGTTGTACAAATGAAACAAATTTCTTAAGCACAAACGATTGTCTTGGATTTAAGGACTAAAAAACATTTCTAAGAATAAAATAGTAAATCAAAATTTAGGATGATAGCTTTTTTTAGGATTTTTTTCCTTCTCTTCTGTGTTCGAAATATATTGATGGTTTGTGGTAAAACTGACATTCCACGAAGTACGGAAAAACAATAAGACTCCAACAACTGATTCAACTTTGTTAATGGGGAGTAAAGAGTAGTTACTATCCTCCACACACAACCTAACAACGACGGACTTATTTTTGGTTATGGCTATGATAGAATTCGTAGTTATAACGTCAATTCTCATAAGTCATTACTAATTCAAGTATTTGGTTTTCGTGGTTTACTAGCCATGTATAGCTTTGACCAAATATCTTTGTTCATAATAAGTCACCAATTTTTTTTAAGAAATTAGTTTTGTTGCAACGATCCATTGCAACAGAAGAAGAAAATTTTACAAATTTAAATTCTTTTGCAAAAAGTTACCAACGATTCGTTGCTTATTAATTTGTTGCAACATTTGTAAGAAATTACCAATAGTTTCTATGTAAGAATTTTTTTTTTTTTTTTTTTACTACCAAAACTTTATTAAACTCAAGAAGAAATTACAAGAGCAGATTTAACAAGAATATCAGTTTCACTATTATTTGTTCGCGGAAAAAAACTAAACGAGATAGACAAAAACCTTGAAACAAGATCTCGAATATCTTCTAGTATTGTGTGGATTTCATTGTGAGAGCTTTCACTTTCCAACAGCTTTATCATCGTGAGTGAGTCCGAATAAACTTGAATGTCGTCAATATGTTGATCACCAAGAGCTTTCAAAGCTTCTAAAATGGCCCATGCTTCCACCGCTAAAGCTGATATCACAAAAGATCTCGAGTCTGATTCCGATATATCAAGCATAGAGGAGCTTGACCGGATAATCCAAGCCAACCCTGCCTTTTTGGAGGATGAGTTTCAGGCCGCATCGACATAGCACGAGTAGCTATGTGAAACTCTCTCCAAATGTTCTTCGTCGTTGATCGGCGTTGAGAGGGTATGGTTTCTTGCGCTGCACTCCATTCGATCGCGTCTCTGATAGCTTTAGATACAACTTCCCTTAGCGAATAATGCTTGTCCTCGAATATTACTTGGTTCCTAGCAGTCCATATTTCCCAGAAAATTCATGGGAATAACGGAATTGCGGTACCTGTAGGCGGTAGATTAAGGAGCGTATGCACCTTTGCTAGAAATTCTATCATCGATGGTTGTTGAAGGTGCCTGATCCCCATCAACGAGGCTTCTCTCCAGATTTGTTGTGCAAATTGAAACTCTCTAAAGACATACATTGAAGATTCCGGAACCCCACACCGAGGGTAAGATGGTTGTGGAACTATTCCACGGTGAGTTAAATTCACTCCCACCGGGAGTGCGTTTTTCCCAATTTGCCAGAGAAGGTGTTTGATTTTTGGTAGTGCCTTTGCTTTCCAAATGTGTTTTTGCCAGTTAAAATCCTGCTCATCTTGTTTTACTTCCCTAACGGTACTAAGACCGTATCCCAATCGCGGGGGAATATATGCCGTTCTTAACCGGTAGCCAAACCACGGCATCTTCGTGGCGACGTGCAGAGACCGACAAGAGTCGAATGTGGTCCTCATACTGAGGTATTTTCATTCTAATCAAACTCCAGTTCCATTCATTTGTATTTGGCACCTTTAGATCGGCCACCATTAGCTGTTGGTAGCAATGCGGAACAGGTCCCATTGGGATTAAGGGCTTCTTCATTGAGAGCCACAGGTCTTGCTATACTCTTATTTTTGAGAAATCTCCTACTCGCCATCATAATCCCAGCTTTAGCACTTCCCGACCTGCGAGTATCCCTCACCAGCCATGTGATGCTTCGGTACTTGCCTTAACATCCAGAAACGATTCATTTTGACAATATTTGCTCAAAAAAACCTTGTAGAAAAGGTAATCCGGTGTTTGAAGAATACGGCAGTCTAGTTTTGCCAAAAGTGCATTATTGTAGGATTCAAAGTCTCTAAAACCAATCCCCCCCCCCCCCGCATTTTTAGGGACTGTCATCTTATCCCATGCAATCCAAGCCATACGTCGATCATTTAGTTTATCATCCCACCAAAATCGGGTAAGAATGGACGTCAGTTGTTTGCACAAAGACACCGGAAGTTTAAAATTCGATATGAAATAAGTGGGCATGGATGAGAGGACTGTTTTTAGCAGCACTTGTTTGCTCGCTAGGGATAAGAATCTAATGGTCCACGAGTGTGAGTGTTGCCGGACTTTGTCAACAATGGAGGCAAAGATATCTTTCTTTTTCCGGCCTGATTCTTCTGGAAGCCCAAAGTAATGTCGTTCCCTCCCTCTAAGGTAATGTCTAAAATAGCCATGATTCTGTCTTTTGGTTCTCTGGGGAGCTTGGAGGAGAACGTCACCGAGGATTTTCGCAGATTTATGCATTGGCCCGACACTCCCTCATAGGCTTTTAGGATTGCCATTAACGCGTTGACATTTGTTGAGTTTTCCCTACATAAGAACATGGTATCATCGGCAAACAGTAGATGGCTCACTTTATGACTTTAGAGAGAGACTCTAATGCCAGAGAGGAGTCCATCTTGGTGAGCTCGATCGCATAATCCAGTGAGCATTTCCGTACACAAAATAAAGAGGTACGGAGATACGGGGTCCCCTTGTATTAGGCCACGAGATGGGGAGACTAATCCTCTAGGCGAGCAATTAATGAGGAAAGAATACGAGACTGTAGATACACACTCCATAACCCAGTTAATCCATACTTGATGGAAACCTAGGAGTGACAAGATAGCACGTAAGAAGCCCCATTCGATTATATCATAAGCTTTGCTCATATCCGTCTTAACCGCCATGGAGCCATGTACTCTAGCTTTCGAAGTACGAAGGGTATGCAGAGTTTCATGGGTTATAAGCACATTGTCCGATATACAGCGGCCTGGAACAAAGGCAGTTTGATTTTCCGATATAAGATTTTGGAGAATTGGTTGCAATCTCTTTGTGAGGACTTTAGCTACAACCTTGTAGTAAACATTGCAAAGTGCAATAGGGCGATAATCTGAAACTTTTTTTGGGATCGTGCCTTTAGGGATCAAACAAATGTTAGTTTGATTTTGGTTCTCGGGGAATTTCTCTTTGATGAAAAAATTCTGAATTTCTTTGGTTAGATCATCGCCAATGGTGTTCCAAAATGATTGGAAAAAACTTGCTCTAAACCCATCCGGCCTTGGGGTTTTTTTGGATTGATGGAAAAATAGAGCTTCTTTGATTTTCTCATTAGTCGGAATAGAGGTAAGATGATCGTTCATCTCTTGCGTAATACGTGGTGTAATAATGTTGTTGACCACTTCATAATCGCCTAAAGACTGACTCGTGAAAAGATCACGAAAATAGTCCGAGATGAGTGAAGTAAATTGATCTTCTTCATGAAAAGGATTTTCATTTTCATCCTCCACAACCGTGAGGTGGTTCATCGTTCTCCTGCCACGAGTTACATGATATTAATTAGCTATATTCTTATCTCCACTCTGAAGCCATAGGACTCTACTTCGCTGCTTCCAGAAAGCCTCCTCCTCCTTGTATGCTTCCTCCAAGATTTGTGTGTATTGGGCTATCTTCCCCGGGATTGGGATATCAGCAGAGAGGCTTCTTCGAAGATTTTTTTGTTCTCAAGGATTACCTTCTCGCTATTGTATTTTTTTTCTTTTGTCCATGCTATAATTTTCCGGCGGCACGCTGTTATTTTTCCTTCTATTGATTGATCTTTGCATGCTAACCACACCTTCTCTATAAGGTTATGAATTTCTTCCTTGTCACAGAGCCGTCGATCAAAGTGGAAATATCCTTTATTTTTGGTCCGAGAGGCGTCTACATATGTGATCAAAGGCCGATGATCAGATCC
Organism: Euclidium syriacum; assembly: GCA_900116095.1. Taxonomy (NCBI): domain Eukaryota; kingdom Viridiplantae; phylum Streptophyta; class Magnoliopsida; order Brassicales; family Brassicaceae; genus Euclidium; species Euclidium syriacum. The sequence goes on along the minus strand of FPAK01000003.1, from coordinate 2,279,342 downwards.
CTCAAAACTGAGGTATTCGGATCTTTCCGAGGGGAAGTCCTCTATCCAGCCATCATTAGAGATGGATCTATCGAGACGGGCTCGAACATATTGGTCATATCTCATTCCTCGCCATGAGAGTGGGTTTCCTGAATAACGAACATCTCAAAAGCCATTTTTCGCGTAGAAACTTCTAAAATTTGAAAATGATCGTTCTGAGCAGGGCGGGCCACCTTTTTTTTTTCCTCTTGGTCGATTATCTCGTTAAAATCCCCCGAAAGTAGCCATGACTCACTTCTACTTTGACCCAATTATGGGAGTTTGTCCCACACCTCTTATCGTTTATTATTCTCGGGGTGACCGTAAACGAAGGTTAAGAAAAACGTTTTGGATTTGTACTTAATGCGGGTGTCGATGAAATTAGGACATGAAGAGAGTATTTCCAGCTCAACATCACTCTTCTAAAAAAGCGCTAAACCCCCACTAAGTCCATTAGGTGGAACTGTAAATTGATTACCATAACCCATCCACTGAAAAACACGGAAAACAAAATCGTTTGGGTTCTTTGTTTCCATGAGGAACATAATGTCAGAAAATAATTTCAGCCTTATTTCTCTTAGACGTCGACTGCAAGGTAGCTCCCAATCTCTTGACAGTTCCAAGCAGCTGTTATCATTGAGAAATGGGCGGTTTCGGAGAATCCGCCAAAACATTACAATCGAAAGGTACTATGACTTTAGAGTTTGAAAGCGAAGAAGATGATACAACAGCAGATGAAAGAATTACATTATCCTCATTGGAAGGAACAAATAGTTTTAGTCCTCCAAGAGTGGTGACAATGTCTAGTTCGCGCCCATTTCCCCTGCTCTCCGAAGTAGACTTCTTACGGGGAGTCGCTGCTTTCATCTTCTGGCTTGCAGCCACTCCTATCATCGGACTCACATTGCTCCTCCTTCAAGATAGAGTCGATTTTGATATTCTAGCTATGCGCTTGGAACCTGGTTTAGGTCCAAGCTTCTTCCTTGTTCCAGACTATACCTTATTTAAAGGTAAGGAAGCTGCACCAAACCGGAACGTTTTCTCCGTGTTCTTTGATTTAGCAGCAGCGGGAACCTGAGAATTAATGTTAGTGTCGATCGCATTAGAGATAGAGTCCATACCCTCTGTTCTAAGAGCTGCTGCAAGATTACGCTTTGCTTTGGGCGGTCTCCCTCGTTTGGACTCGCTCACCGCTTTTTTTTTTGCTCGATCTCCTCTAATTCGTCGTCGAGCAGGTTATCGACATCTAGATTTGCGGGCAGGGCTAGCCTCTCGAAGACCATAGATACTGGAATAACCGTTGTATCCGTCGGAAATTCCAGACGTTCTTTGATATTTCTCCGTTCACTGTTCTCCGAACCAATAGCCATGGGTTGGATATTTTCTTCTCTTTCTAGCATGGGTCTTTTACCCCTAGATTTTTCTGAGTTTCTTGGAAACTCTATCTCCTTGTTGTCTCTAAGCATTGGGTTCTCCCGCATGAGTCCTTTCAACACCGATGTTCTTGGGTCAGAGGCGTGGGTCTCGGTCTCTTTCGCAGCTTTAGGAATGATAAGATCAGGATTGTTCCTTGGAGGGGGCGGTGGTGGTGGCGGTGGCGGGGAATGGGGTGGTGTGGTCGCTGAGTGCTGATTATGTCGGGATTTTTGGTCTCTTGTGCTGCGGTTTTGGTATTGCAGGAATTCTTGATCCCCCTTGTTCTGTTGAAAATTATAGTTATGATGAGGCTGAGGACTACATCTATGATAAGGAGGGGATCTCTTAAGGGATATGTCGTATTGAGATGATGGCGGGGCTTTAATTGTTTTACTTGGTGCATAGGTGTCAGTTCTCTGGTGGAGAGGAGCAGAGGTTGGTTCTCCCCTAATTCCACGTCTTTCTTCTCTTTTTTTTCTTATCAGCCTCCTTTCGTGCTCGAATGTTCACTTGATTGATGTATGTGGCTCTAGGATAGGGAAGTTTTCCTTCACTACTTAGTTTCTTTGGGCAAGAACTGCTTCGTGTAACAGACTCATACACTCAAAGCAGTGCTTCCAAGGTTCTTCATATTCCAGATTTATGAAAATCTTTTCTCCTGAGGGCAATTCGATCGCTTTCCTAGAGCTGAGAGGTTGGAAGGCGTCAATTTCCACCCTTACTCTAGCTTTTGCTGCTTCGTTGACGATGTGTTTCCCCAAACGAGATCCAATGGCAATCATGGTCGCCTCATTCCAAAATTGGAGAGGGAGGCCATGGATCTTGATCCAGAAGGGGATGTGTGAGGGGAAGGAGTCTGAAACCTCTGCTTCCCATCGTTGGAGTGCAAACATCCAGTGTTTGTAATGGAACGGAGCTTTGTTTAAGACAAGTTGCAGATCTTCCTCTGTTTTGAAACGAAAGATAAACTTTTCGTTGCTCAGTTCTTTTCCTTCCACCACATAGCTTGTTGGCCAGAGTTTTGACATAAACCTAATAGACTTTTCGGTTTTTGGATCACATGGTTTGTAACTCTACCAATGAGAGTAAGTTTATTGGCTTCGATAATCGCAGAAATGTCAACTGTAGGGATCTTTATTGGTTCTTCCCGCCGCCATGAGCGTGATCCATTAGATCCCGCGATCATAGTTCCCGATCTGTTCGACATGGACACTACCGTGGTGGAGAATTAATCTTAAAGAGTGTAAAATTAAATTCTCGAGAAAAAACTGTATTGGAACAGTTAGAGATGTGAAAATCACAGAGAATTTAGAGGCTTGCAAAAAGAGAGCAAGGAGCGTTTTCAGCAAGGTAGTATTTCTTAGTGAAGGCATCACTCGAAATACCCCTAAAAAACTGTAACAAAACAGTAAGAGATTGCACCAAACAATAACGTCGAACAGGGGCTCGCCGTAAGACTCGATGAACGCTGATCTATAGGCAGATCCCACAGAAAAAAAAACTAGATCCTTAGTAGAGATCTAGATTTTTCGTGAAACCCTAATCGCCTTAGGTTGAGAGCGCCGCGTCTCGCCTCCTCCCGTGCTATTCATCAGCTCTTACCAATTTTTATTTTTTTTCTTTCCACAGTCTCTCTATTTCCATTCTCTACTATAATTCTACTTTTTTTTTTCAATTACTTTAGTTTAATGACTTTAATCTCTCTAACATTATAATTGTAGAATCGAATTACTAAATTTTGTTGTTCGAAAAGTTTCTGTGATCGTGCTAAGAATATTGATTGATTGTATTTACAATGATTTATTGTTATTAGTTATTCAATTACGATGAGATTTTATAAATTTTAGATTTATTTTCTTGTTGTTAAGTATCTCCTAGTTTAGGTTTTTTGTGCTGAAACAGCGTCTGATAATTGACTTAGACGGAAAAATTTATCAGATGTAAATGTGACAGGTATTAATATTATAATCTAATTGGTAGATAATCAGCAAAAACTATCGATTTTCTGAGATGTTTCTGAGACGAGTTAAAACCAAATGTTTCAAATTTTCTTGACCCGAATAGAATGGGCTGTATCGTAATTGTTTTCTCGATTTTTTTTAAAATTTTATAATGACCAAATATAAATATAATATTTAAATAATCTAATTTATGTAAACAAAGAGTCTAATGATGATTATCTTGGCACACGACTATAATTTTTAAGATTAAATATATATATTTGACTTAACCAATCAAAATGTTTTGAAAAATTCTAACTTACAAATTGACCAATAGAAATGTGTTCACGTGATAATCTCTACTTAACCCTACAATTTGTATTATATATATCTTATGAAATGAGAGATAATGAACCATTCGACATAAGAGTTTTTCAGTTTACAAACAAAACAATGACTACATTAGTAGGAAAACATATTTCATCTTCTTATGTCCCTTTGAAATATATTGATATAACCAAACAAAGAGCGAAGATCGAGGTTCGTATCATAGGATTGTGGATGGTTTTTTTTCTTTTTCATCATAGATAAAAACTTATACAAAGGGTTTAGTGATCCAAGCAATCCGCTTTACCATTGAACTTGCGAGGGATAAGAGTGAGAGATAAAGCTTGAAATTATCCTCTGAGGTTAGAGAAGTCAGCAAGTAACGCCACAAAAGCCGGCAATCTTTCATCTTTGAGATCATCTTCCAGAGTTCCGAACAGTCTGTCTGGAAGGTTATCAAACGTACTTGGTGATCAATCATACACTCCATAGCCCAGAGGGGGGGGGGCGTCTATTTCTGAGTGGAGGGGATAAATTTTGCCGCTGTCCTTTTGCTCCCATCAAAGTAGTGGAACTATTTAGATTGTTGAGCCACCATCCTAGCCCCGCGTACTGACAATCTCTCTTCCATGATCCATCAACCTTACAAACGCTTCCAATTACATGAGTACTAAAATCCTGAGAAGGTGAAAACATTTGAACCCGCGCCAACTAAGAATTCTGAGCATCAACCCATGAATGAGCCTTTCCAATTGCATGTTTAAAAATATATGGGGGTGCCCGATCAATTCCTTTGTAAACCTTATTATTTCGAGCCTTCCAAATAAACCAAAATATTCAAGGAAAGGATTAACAAGGTAATTCTGAACATATTCCTTCGGAACTCGAGAAAATAAATGGTCCATTTTTGAGAACACAGAGGGTGAAGAGAAGGAAATATTCCCATTTGCACCGCATGAGGACATTCAAATAAAACATGATTAATCGTTTCTCCATCCATTCCACACCGAGGGAAAGCCGTATCACATTGAATACCCCGGTTTCGTAGCCGAATGTATACTGAAAAAAATCCTGGAAGACACTTGCCAAAGAAAGTGTTTCAATTTCGGAGGTCCATCTATTTTCCAGGAAGGGGCCTGCAACTTAGTCAATGTAGGGCCGATTAGAGGTGGTTCTGATTGTGTCGTAACACCAAAACGAGCCACCCAATAACTAGATCATATTGTATAAGCACATGATTTAGTTAATCCCCACCCAATCCTATCAAAGAAAAGGGATTTACTAACCGGGATGCCCCGAATTAGAGCAATATCCCCAGGATGGAAGAACTCATTCAGCAAAATTATATTCCAGGTCCTTGTATGAGGATCAATCATTTGGTTAACCTTAAGATTAGGAGGTGATTGTGGATGGTTTATAATGCAAAAGCTGAAAATTTGCTAGAGATGACTGTAGTCGACATAGAGGTAAATATTTTATAAACTAGCCTTTCAAAGTTCAATACATTGGTGTTTGTTGATTTTCCTTTCGAAACAACTACTGATCTATTCAAATGATATCTCATATTCTAGGGTAGTCGAGTCCAATGTTCAGTAGATGAAGACTTGATATACAAACGTAAAAGCATGCTCGAAGAAGGAAAAAAAATCATCAATGCTTTCAATTCAAACAACTGGGGTGGAGAGTATAAGCCAAGTCAGTTGACATAATAAAATACATCTTATGAGGACATCAAGAATTAAACCATCCTATGAATTCCCTGCAGATTATCCGGAAAATTACTTTTGTAGTTTCTCAAATATTTATCTGACACTCTTGACACCAAGATTTTGATTAGTAAGATTTCTATATTTATTTTATTAATTTAAATTAAGTTATATTGTATCTAATTTGTTTTTTATGTAGACGTCATAGTTCAAATAATTAATATAGGAAGTTTCGATGAAATGAAGTCTAGAACCAAATCTATCTCTTCCGACAAGATATATATTACTCTACGAGATTCCAAGTAAAAAAGTTATTCTAAAACCACATTCATCTTTCCATTTCATAGATATACGTTCACTAAAATCGTTGTTTTTATATAGTAACGATCATTTGGTATGTATTGTATGAGGTTGATGTGATCCTATGTGACAAGATCTTGTCCCTTCGATGCTCGTTGTGGCTGGTTGTTGATTCTAAGTTGATTCAGTGTGTGGCATGCAATAGAAGATGATGAAACAAGTGTTGCAATGGTGGTTAATGCTTCTATGGATGGATGGAATGAGTTTGATGGAAGGCGATTTAATGAGTATGTGTCTTATCTTAGGCAAGGATAAATCTGGATACCTTAAATAAGAAACTTGCTTTTGTGTAAGGATGCAAGATCCAAATACAACTAAGCAAGAAAAGTGTTTGATCAAACAATTTAGAGATGATTTTGATATTAAAAGGTTTGATAATCTTATTAGAATGCCAAAGGGGTTACATATAGTGTTCAAAATTCATAGGGAATAGAAAGAGTCTAAGTAAAAGCATTAAACATCAAAGACTAAATATTAAAAGCTAAGTTTGAATGTTGAAAGTAGGATCCTCATTTATTGTGACTAATTTGGGTGATAGAAATGGGTTAGGTTTCATCAAGAGGCATTTTATTAGAGTGTTGTGAACATGCGTCATTAAAAATTTTGCTTGGAAAACCCAATGTGACAAAACCAAACCAAGGGAAAAAGAGTGCAAGTCACAACACCTCTCTTGATGATCTCTTAAGTGGCTTATATCACAACCAATGTTGTTTGATTATTAAAATCAAGATTGCCCTAGATAGAGTGTAGTAACTTGTGGAAAACTTGATGGAACTTTTGAGCTTTGGACCGAGTCATAGGGCCTGGTGGAATGGCTAAGTCATCTTCTTCTTCTTCCTTGGTATCCTCTGCTACAAGCTGTTCCATCTCTCCTTCTTTGTATTCTTTAAGCTCTGGGTCATCTTGTGCTTCACCTTCATCAGCTTCTTTAGTCTCCATGATAGCCGTGATCACATCATCCTCTCCTACTTGAAAAAGATTTAACCTCAAATCTGGCTCATCTGCAAATTAAGGAAGTAAATCAGTAACATTGAAGCTTGGGCTCATGGTGTATTTACCTTGTAGATCCAATTGATAGGCATTGTTGTTGATCTTCTTGATGACTTTGAATGGCCCTTCAGTCCGACGCATCAGCTTGGATTTCCTTTCATTAGGGAACCTCTCCTTTCTCAAGTGAACCCAAACCAAGCCTCCTTCCTTAAAGACCATCTCCTTTTTGCCCTTGTTAGCTTGCTTTTCATACAGCTTGGTCTTGTGCTCAATGTTGATCCGTGCTTTCTCATGAATCTGCTTAACAAGCTCAACTTTCTTTTTCCCATCTAAGCTAGTCCTTTCACTCACATGTAAAGACATTAGATCCAAAGGAGATATGAGATTGAACCCATATAAAATTTCAAAAGGAGAAAACTTAGATGCATAATGTTTAGCATGATTGTAAGAAAATTCAACATGAGGTAAACATTCTTCCCAAGTCTTAAGGTTTCTCTTAATCAAGGTATGCAGTAAGGTAGACAAAGTCCTATTAACAGCCTCAGTTTTCCCATCAGATTGTGGGTGGCATGTAGTAGAGAATAACAACTTAGTTCCTAACTTAGACCAAAGAGTCTTCCAAAAGAAACTAAGGAACTTGGTGTCTCTATCAGAAACTATAGTCCTAGGCATGCCATGTAGCCTCACAACATCTCTAAAGAACAACCTAACAACATTCATAGCATCATCAATTTTATTGCAAGGTATAAAATGTGTCATCTTAGAGAATCTATCTACAACTACACAGATTGAGTCTTTTCCAGTCCTAGTCCTAGGCAAACCAACAACGAAATTTATGGAAATGTCATGCCAAGGATGCATAGGAATGGGTAAAGGAGTATACAGACCGTGGCTTTGGATTTTGGACTTAGTTTGTTTACAAGTTGCGCATCTTTCACATGCTCTCTCGACCTCTTTCTTCACGTGTGGTCAAAAGAAGTGTTCTTGCATCACACTCAGAGTCTTAGCTACTCCAAGATGTCCCATTAATCCACCTGCATGAGCCTCCTTAACAAATAAATCTCTCAAAGAAGAGTTAGGCACACACAGTCTATTATCAAGAACAAGAATCCATAAGATCTATAGTACTTTCCAATACCAAATTTCTCACAGGATGCATAGATCTCTTTGAAATCAGAATCAGTAGCATATAGATCTTTTATGTGCTCAAAACCAAGCAACTTAGTCTCAAGAGAGTTCAAGAGAACATACCTTCTAGACAATGCATCAGCAACTACATTGTCCTTACATTTCTTATACTTGATCACATATGAGAATGTCTCAATGAATTCTATTCATCTAGCATGTCTCTTGTTAATTTTTTTGCTGACCTTTTAGATGCTTGGGGGACTCATGATCAGTGTGTATGACAAATTCCTTAGGCGATAGGTAGTATTGCCATGGATGGAGAGCCTCACCAAAGAATAGAGTTCTTTGTCATATGTGGGATAGTTGATTGTAGCACCTCCAAGCTTCTCATTAAAGTAAGCAATAGGCATTTTCTCCTGCATAAGAATAGCACCAATACCAATACCTGATGCATCAAATTCTATTTCAAAAGTTTTAGCAAAACCAGGGAGAGATAGAACTGGGGAATGGGTGAGCTTCTCTTTCAAAGTCTGAAATGCATTCTCCTGAGCTTGCTCCCACTTGAATCCCACGTTCTTCTTGATAACCTCAGTGAGTCGAGCTGCTAGAGTGCTGAAAACTTTGAAAAATCTCTTGTAGAAATCGGCAAGACCATGAAAGCTCCTTACTTCTCTAACACTCTTTGGACTTGGCCACTCCTTGATAGCTTTAATCTTTTCCTCATCGACCTTAATGCAATTTATACTCACAACAAAACCTAAGAAGACAAGGTTATCTATTCCAAAAGTACATTTCTTAATTTTGGCATACAAGCTTTCTCTCCTAAGCACCTCTAGAACCTTTCTTAGATGTTATACATGTTCATCTAAGCTCTTGCTGTAGATCAGGATGTCATCAAAATATACTACAACAAAATGACCTATAACAGATCTAAGAACATGATTCATTAACCTCATGAAAGTGTTAGATGCATTTTTTAGCCCAAATGGCATTACTAACCACTCATACAGCCCTTGCTTAGTCTTAAATGCAGTTTTCCACTCATCCCCTTCTTTCATCCTAATATGGTGATAACCACTCTTAAGATTTACCTTAGAAAAGATGCTGGAACCATGCAATTCATCAAGCATATCATCTAGTCTAGGTATGGGATGGCGATACTTTACAGTGATGTTATTGATGACAGGATAGTCTACATATATCCTCCATCTGCCATCTTTCTTTGGGACTAGCAAAATAGGAACTGCACAAGGACTCATGCTCTCACGGATGTGTCCCTTCTCCATTAGCTCAGTAACTTGTTGCTGTAGCTCCTTAGTCTCCACCGGATTTATTCTATAAGCTGGCCTGTTGGGCAAAGAGGCTCCTGGTACAAAATCAATTTGATGCTCAATTCCTCTTATTGGTGGTAAACCTTGTGGATTCTTCTCTGGAAACACATCTTTAAACTCATGCAAAAGAAATTTAATCTTGCTAGGCATTGCCTGGTTCAAGTTAAAGCATTCTTTAAAAACAAACAGCAAGTGTGACAAAGAACTTCCATTTGGCTCGGCGATCAGGAGATTGGTGGACTGTTTGGCTTTGGCTTTAGCTTGTTCTCTGCTCTTCTTAAGAATAATCTGATCTTGGTGAACCTCTTGAGGAGTTAATTGCACAAGCAAAATTTTTTTTCCCTTGAAATCAAAAGAGTAGTGGTTAGTGAAGCATTGTATGTCCCTGGTCTTGGATGTTGAAGCTTTGTATTTACCCTTGAGGATATGGTGTTCGGTTTTAGACTTAGGAAATCACTTAGAATCCTTGTAAGAACTTGATCTTTTATCCCTTTGGTAGCTAGGTTTGCTGGCTCCGAAACTGTTGTTATAACTTCTTCTCTTTAGTTGTTTTTCAAACATAATAGCTTTGTGTAGCAGTTTCTCTATCTCCACATAGTGTTGAATCTCTAGCTTTTCTTGAATCTCTCTGTTAAGACCACCAAGAAACCTGGCCATAGTAGCTTCACGATCCTCCTTGACATCAGCTCTAAGCATAAGAGTTTCTAACTCTTTGTAGTACTCTTCAACAGTTATGTTCCCTTGTGACAAAGATCCAAGTTTGTAGTGTAGTTCTCTGTAGTAGTGACTGAGAATGAATCTCTTTCTCATGATGAGTTTCAACTGGCTCCAAGAATCAATAGGAAGATCTCCCACACGCCTCCTTGCTGTAACCAAATTGTCCCACCAACTTAGTGCCATAGTCTTTAAACTCAGTGGGTGCAAGCTTTAGCTTATGCTCTTGTGTGTACTCATTGCAATCAAACACAATATCAATCTTCTTTTCCCACTCAAGGTACTCTTATGGGTCACTTGTTCCCTTAAACTCAGGAATCTTGAGCTTGGGACTACTAAGAGGATCAGTAGAACGAGGCTGCCTCTCTTCTCTATCTCTTCTTCTCCTAGAACCATGTGATCTAGATGAGTTGCTGTAGTATTCTGCATCAGTATTACGTGGGCGTCTCCTGGATCTCACTGATGCAACTCTTTCCAAGTCTGCTCTCATGTTTTCAAATGGTTGATTTATTGCAGCCATCATCTGAGCCATCATAGCACCCATCTGCAGTTTATTCAGATTATTGGCTGCGTGATTAGGGTTGTTCGTATCTTCTTTTTCATGGTTTGAGTCAACCATGGTACCTGCTCAAATTCAAGACACAAAGCCAGTAAAATTGTCCACATAAACACAATAACAAGCAATAGAACATACTGTATTGAATTAAAATTAAAAACCCTAACTGCAGAACATGAACCCTAATTTACCTAGAAAACCCTAATTTTTCTCTTTCAAGAAAACTCAATTTTCCTTGCAGTTTTTGATGATTCCAAAGCCTACACTAGATAGATTAGACCCTAATTAACAAGTTCTCAACAAGTTTTAATCAAAACAACATGATCTAACAAAATATGAAACGTCTAAAAAAGTCGCAGAAAAGTTGCAGGTTTTTATCTCTCTAGAATTCGTGTTTCTCTTTAGTTTCTGGTGATTCCAAAGCCTAAAATAGATAGACTAAACTCTAAATAAAAAATCCCTAACAGGTTTTAGTAATGAACATCACGAATCATGCAGAATACCAAAAGACAAAAAGTTGCATAAACTGAAAAGAGATGATTGGTATGAAAACAACATAACCTGACACAAAGTTTGCTCTGATACCACTTGATGTGATCCTATGTGATAGAATCCTGTATTGACATGAGAGATTAATAATACCTTGACCATAATTAATAAGGAGGCAAGGATTATTATCTAATAATAAAGGAGAAAAAGGATCAGCTGGATTAGATTCATTAAAGGAACTAAAAGGTGGGAAGATACATTTAAGCACATGGTAAAATGTGGCTGGATAAGAACAAGTGGGACACGGCCGGATGAAGAAAAGGAACAGGCTGGACGGGTCGCTTTCTATCTGGCTGTCCCACGTCCTGAGCAGCGCGTCCCGTGGTCCTACGTCCTAAGCAACGCGTCCCGTGGTCCTGTGTCCTGATCAGCTCATCTCGTGGTCCCGCCTTATCCACAAACGGTCTGATGACCGTTGCCAATGCATCCTGGCCTTTGATTCTCCCATCCGGTCAAGTCCTCTTCATCCAATGGTTCTAATTGTCTAGGGTTTCTGATTCACCTTTGTATCTTCTCATATAAAACTCTTGTAATTGATTTTTAATGAAAATTAAGTCTTAAGGAGATATTTTTCTCTCCATGAATTCTCTCTCTTACTTTACTCTTTCTTTCTAAGAACCCTAAAGGTTCCATCTTTGATTCTAGAGTTCATCATCTAAATCTCTTCTTAATCATCAAAATCTTTCATGGTATCAGAGCATAAGTTCCATTCTACACCTATTCTCCATCTTTAACTTCTTATTCTTCTCAATCTACTTCTTTTCCATTCAGTTTGAAACTTATTCTTTAAAATCTTCAAAGCTCCATCTTTTCTGAGTTTCTCAAGGCTCATCAATGGAAGAAACCATTCAGACCAGCTCAGGCTTCAAATCGACCATCATTCCTGTGTTTCTTAATGGTCCAAACTACACACTGTGGTCAAGGACTATTAAGACAAAGATCTATGGAAAAGGACTGTGGGAACACATCTTGGAGGAGAAGAACCTGCCTGGTGATGATCCAAAGGGCAAGAAGGATGAAGCCACAAAGAAAGAAGAGAAGCAGATCCAGAACGACCAGTTAGTACTTGGCTTCCTTCAACCTCGGAAAAAAGGAATATTTCCATTTTTCCAAGATTAGGGAATCTGTTTGATCTTATACTGTCCGAGCTTAGACTTCGGCTTAGGACGATGTTCGTTTATACCTCCGCTTCGGACACTAAATCTGATCAACCTTCTCTGAGGTATCCCTCGGTCATCTGGGCCGAGGGTCGGAATTCCTGTTGTCGGGACTTATAACCTAATAGATTATCAGGGAAGAGCTAGGCAGGACCAAACTCCAATTATTGCCAAACTATTGATTAGTGGTAGAACCCCACCAGCAACAGTAAGTCTCCCCCCAGTTCGTCCGAGGATGTCTTCGAGCAGCGTTGGCGAAGTTTCTCCTTAAATGGTTTGTCAATAAATGAAGTTCGGGACCAACTGATCTTCGTCTTCAATTATTTCTCAAATTTCTGTACTTTAATTTTGGCGGGAAAATACTGGAAAATGAAACGCCTATCTTCTCAGTTTCCTCAAAACCTTTCACCTCCCAAACGACGTGTCGCCTCGAAAATTGATGAAAATAAATGAAGAGGAATAGACTCCTTCTTTTTCATCACGAATCAACTAACCAGATCCTTTCACAGTTATCAATAAAAATCCACTTTTCAGTTCATCCTATATAACCAGCGATTATTGATTAAATTTCTTCCATAATCGACTCTTCGCTCTCCGAGGTAACCTTCAATCTTCCTTCTTTAATTAAAATTTCTTTTTCAACTCAATGTCTGGAAGAAACGAACTCGAAGTTTCGATTTTTGGGAGTACTTGCCCTTGGCCAAGTATCCCGGATGTCAAACCTTCTCTTTTCCCTAGATCCAAGATCGGATCAATAAAAAGGAAGGCCCTAAACCCTGAAGGAATCGATATTCTGGTTCCGACGTCCGATCAGAGACCTTGGACTCCACCGCCGGGCTACGTTTGTCTCTATGAAAGTTTCTTCGCCGAGGCAAATCTTTGGTTTCCAATTCCTCAATTAATGGTAAGCTACTGTGTCCGCCGAGGAATGGCAATGTCACAACTAACACCGAATTCCGTAAAAATCATCTCCGGCCTTCTAGTACTTGCGGTTCAGTGCAATATTCGGTTAAATTCCTAGAAAATAGAAGAACAAACGAACATTTCCGGTGCTAAGAAGTCATAAGGAACCTTCAAACTAAATATCAAATCTCAGAAGAAAATCCTCACTGGATTCCGTACAGGTGCCAAGCTATGGTTCCGAAGTTACTTCTACGTTCGAATGAACGAAGCTTCAGTTTACAAATCTGATGCCAAAATCAATCGGAATTGGAGAACTATAATTGGTAGAAACTAGGTCCCCTCTCTCCTCCTTGTTCCAATACTAATTCTTCTCTATTTTCCTTTCACTTAAACCAAGCTGCTTTCGAATCCTTCCACCGAACTTCTCCGAAGAGTTCAAAAAGCTTAAAGCGGAAGGAGAACTTCAGTGGAGTGACATACTTCCTGCTTCATTCTTCAGAGCTCGCTCCTGGCTGGTATGTTTTCTCCGAACTTCGTAATTTTTCCAAACCCCTTCTTGCCTTAAGATCGAATTTTGTAGGACGAGAAGACTGGGAGGAAACCGAATCTTCTCTTAAAATGAAAAGATCAAACCCCAAAGGAGCTTCCGGCAGTGATCAGAATCTTCCGAGAAAGAAACAAGACTCCGAGGTTGCCAGGAAAAAGAACGCGGAAACTTCGAAGAAGCAGAATGCCGAAAACAGGAAGCTTATATTGCCTGTAAAAGATCACCATGCTTTTAAATTCGAATTTGATGGTACAGAACTTCTTTTCCAAAATAAGGAGAAAAGTTCCGAGCTTCTACGAAAGGCAAGTGGTTACGATAATCATCTGCCCGAAGTTTGCTGCGAATCAGATACTCTGGAAGCTTTTTCTTGCTCACTTTTCAAGGTAAAAATCAAAAACATACTCCTCTTTCACCTAGAACTTCTACTAATATTGTTTTAGTCTATTCCAGTCGGTGGGTTTTGTTGGCCAAGCATTCTTTGGGTATGAGAAGAGGCTCTCACAATCTAAATCGAAGATCGACTCTCTTCAAACCGAGAATGCAAACTTGGAGAAGAGGTCCCTCGACGCTGAGAAAGCTTTTTCTGAAGCACTCAATGAAGTTGCGAATAAGGATAAACGCTTGGGTAAAATGAAGGCACACTTTGATGAAGGAGAGTCGAGGATTTATGATGTTATTGCAGAAAACTCCCGGCTGATCACTGAACTGGCTGAAGTGAAATGTCAGGTGATTGATATCTCGGAGGAGCGAGATATCAACAAGGCTATTCTGGACTCCAAGTGTGCCGAGAACTACCAAGAGGGGCAACGCGTGGCCTTCAGTATCTATCGAGAGAAGTTAATTCAACTTCACAAATCCCTCGATGACTACTCCGAAGCTTATTCTAAGGCTTTTAGCAAAGCTAATGAGTATGGACAAGCCGCAGTTGTTGCTATGAATCTTCGTCTTTTTCTTGACAAGGGACTCCCAATTCCGGAAGAGGATGTAGTTATAGCCGAGAAGGAACGCGACCGTTTTGCCGAAGTTGCGAATTCTCTCATAATTCCAGAGTTTCGAAATGAGGATTTTAATATTTAGATTAGTAATCCTTATATTAAAAACCTCGACTCAATGTACTTCCTCGGATTGTTAATAAAAATTATTTTCTCGTATAACTGGATTGTTCTTTCTTTCTTCATCCCAAATATTATATCTCAGATGTTTAAATGAAAGTTTCGTTTCTCGTATTACTGGAGTGTCCCTTCAATCTCCATCCCAAATATGACATCTCAGATGTTAAATGAAAGTTTTGTTTCTCATATTATTTTGACTTGTTTACTCGAAGTTTCTCAATTTGATATTTCGAAACCCGGAAATAGCAAAAGGAAATAAGGCGCGCTTTCCTTATTCATTTTCTTTAAAGTTTTACAATAAGTCCTACTTTATCAGACTTACTGTCGAACTTCTGCATTCGGTAAAGAATTTTTTTAGAGGTTTATTTTGATTTCGTACCCTTTAATCTCTCAGCCTTACTTTATCGGGCTCTGAGATTCTTTCGGGTAATTTATTTTGGTCGAGAACGTGATCAAGGTTTCGAATTTTTGTGAACCTTGGCATAGTTGAGTTGTGAACTGCAAAACTAAACCAAAGTTCATGGTCTTGTAGCTGAACCTTGTGAAAGGTTGCATACGTACCCTCAGAGGGGATCAAGCCACTCGTAGTTCATTTTTTTTTTTTTTTTTGAGGAAAAGACTAATCTCTTCCCTTCTGACCTTTCTTGGTTTTTATCTCTAGGTATTGTTCTCTTTCAAAAAGCTCCGCCAGGATTTCAGCAGATGTCGGCTTCTTTTTGTTGACCGCGGTAAGCATTAAAGGTTGATTCAGAGGTTCTTGGTTCCTTCGTAATTTATTTTCTGTTACAAAGCATCTCCGAGCCATCTTTTGGTCGCCTCGAACAGTAAAATATCCTTTTGGAGTTGGAAACTTCAGGCACTGGTGGTAGGTAGATGGGACAGCTTCCATAGAGTATAACCATGGTGTTCCGACGATCGCGTTATATATGGTGGCTTTTTCTACTACTTCAAACTTCACGATTTTAGTCACTCCTCCGGTCGATACTGGAAGTTTAATAGTTCCGATGGTTGACACCGTATCTCCTCCAAAGGAGGTTAGGTGTTTAACCCGAGCTTTTATCTTCTAATCTTTTACCTCCATTTTCTGCAATGCGTCTAGAGATATGATGTCTACCGAGCTTCCAGTGTCGACGAGAATCCTTTGAACGTCGCAATCGCCTATCTGAAGTTCGATTACAAGTGGGTCGTTGTGGGGAGCGTCGATTCCCTTAAGATCTTCGGTGGTAAATGTCAACTCTTTTTGCAAAGTGGAACTTCGTGGAACCTGATTCACGGATAACCTAAAGATGCTTCGCTGAATTGATCGAACAGAATCCTCGTAGTTTGCGAGCCCTCCCATTATCATGTTAATTTTTTTCCTTTGGTTTGGGGGGGGTGAAGGTAGGACTTCTCCTTCTTCCGTATCTTCGAGGGGAAGCTAATTTTCCTCGTCTTCTCGTGTCTTACGTTTCTCCTTTTCTCGATCTTGTTCAAATCGGATGGCCATCAGGTGGTTCTTTAGATTTCGACAGTCTTCGGTTTTGTGGTACTCGCACCAAGGAGCGGTTGGATCTTCAGGATCTCAGATGTAGGTGTGTTTCGACTTATCTTTCCGAGATATGTCTTTTTGTGAGTCCGTTACGGAAAAGGTTGTTTACGACCTTGATTTATCTCTTCGAGTGTTATCCCTTTCTACTCGCCGCCCCTCTCCTTTTTCCTCTGGTTTCACCTCTTTGTTCACCTTTGTGGATCCGTGTACTTTGGCAAGTTCGGCGCGATTTTCTTCTATCCTTATGTGAGTATTTGCTCGATGAAAAGCATCGTTCATAGACTGAGGACGATGAGCTGATAGTTTGTCCCAAAACCTTGATTGATAGCAGGTTGCCGCGCTAAGCACTCATATTGCTAAATCATCGTCAATCCTTAGCCGCGAATAAATTGCCTTAAATCTTTTAATGAAATCTCGGAGTGGCTCTTTCGGTCATTGTTTTACTGCGTATAGGTCCGATGCGGTGGCTTGTTGCTCTAAGTGGAGCATGTACAGTTTGAATAAGGCTTCTCGGAGTGGCTCTTTCGGTCATTGTTTTACTGCGTATAGGTCCGATGTGGTGGCTTGTTGCTCTAAGTGGAGCATGTACAGTTTGAATAAGGCTTCTCGGAGTTCTGCAAAAAAAAATGATTGAATCGGGGGGTAGGCTGGTGAACCAAGCTTGGGCATCACTTCTCAAGCTCTCTAAGAAGAGTTGGCATCTTCCCTCGTCCTCTTCGTTTCTTTGAAACTCAGCTCGGCCAACTTTTACCAGAAAGGCTCTCATGTAGACTGCGGGATCTGTGATTCCGTCATAGGTTGGGAGTCTGAGCTTGTCGTTGAGTGGGTCTCGTGCCCGCGTGATATTCTGAGTGAATGGGCTCCTCTCTGTTTCCGTCAGTAATTGATCGACTTCAGTGGCGATGCTAGTTGCCTTATGGACTAGCGATCACATCTCTTCCAATTCTCTTTTTAAGATTGCGATTGATTGGTCGGTGCTCGGGTTCTGAATCGTGTCATCTCCACTTCTCTGACTTCGGCAGATAATGGGCATCCTGGGATCTCTTGAACTGGTTTGATCGTCTTTAAATGTTACTCGCTGGGGAGTGGCTCGTGAAGTTCTAACCGAAGTCGTTCAAAGAGTTTCGTTATGGTTTTTGGGCTCTTAAAACTTGGAGTTCTTCTGATATGATCGCCAATTGATCGATCAGACTTCGGTTTATCTGTTGTCGGTGGTCGATTTGCTCTGTAATCCAATTTTCGCGCTGCTGTTGTGCTCTTACTACTACTCCATCGGGGGTTCTTATCTATTCTATGTTGGGAGTTGGATTTATTATCCGGTTTCCTCCGATATTATATGATAACATTCCTGCGGTTTGCTCAGTCGCTTGGGAGTTAGGACAAAGAGTTTCTTCTAATACTCTCAGAGAATTATGGGTTTCGGATGTCGAGGTTCGAACTATCGGATTAGTAGACGTCACGAATCCTTGTTCTCCGAGTTGATTTGGTGTAGTATGACGATAACTTAGTTCACGGGCTATTGGATTGCGGCTCTGGTTGATATTCTGGACCGCTTCTTCTTCGTCGCTTATTTCTGCTTCTTCACCGTCTCGACGCTCGTTAGTAGGTGGCTCTTCTGTGCTCATCCTCCTGTCCGATATCTTTTTTTTTTTTTCCCAAAAGTTAGTCACCCCCTACCTAGCGCGCCAAATGTTGATACTGGGTTCAACTTCTAATTATTTGTAATTAGAGGGGTTCGTTTTCAGGTAAGTACTTGATAAGAAAGTAAAGAAGAAACCTCGGAAAGAGGGTGTATTATTATTAAAGATGTTTACAATGCTTGTTAACTCGGAATGTCGAGATTAACTTTATCAAAGAGAAGTAAAACCTAGGTTATATAGTTCTTCTCCTCCTGATTCTGAATGAATCTTATTAGTGAGGGGGGGTATGTATTTATATATCCTTAATAGTCGGTCTAATAAGCCCATGGACTAATCTTGGAAAAATGGAAATATCCGAGCTTAGACTTCGGCTTAGGACGATGTTCGTTTATACCCCCGCTTCGGACACTAAATCTGATCAACCTTCTCCGAGGTATCCCTCGGTCATCTGGGCCGAGGGTCGGAATTCTTGTTGTCGGGACTTATAACCTAATAGATTATCAGGGAAGAGCTAGGCATGGACCAAACTCCAATTATTGCCAAACTATTGATTAGGGGTAGAACCCCACCATCAACAACTCCCACTGTGAAACCGCCAAGTCTCTTTGGACTACACTCAAGAGGGTGTATGGTGATATTTCCAATCTCAATAGAGTTTATGAGGTCAAGAAGACTCTAAATGACTTGAATCAAGAAGATATGGAGTTCAAGAAGTTTCTGGGCAAGTATGAGTCTATATGGTTAGAGTTAGATACCTTGAGACCAAGCACTATGTATCCACGGATTCTTAATGAAAGAAAGGAGCAAGACAAGATCTTTGGGCTTCTCCTCAGCCTCAATCCAGCTTACAATGATGTTATTAAGTCCATTCTAAGAGAAACTAAGCTTCTGATGTATCATAGATTTTACCGATTTTATGCCATGATATGACTGGTTTTATAGAGTCTTTCTAGTGTGTTTTAGGTATTTATACAGGTTTTACAAGCAAAAGGTGTTTTCGAGCAAAAGGAAACAAAAGGAAGCAAAAAGGAAAGAAATGGAGCAATTGTCAGAAAAGGAAAGTGCAGAGCCAGAATTGAAATCTGGAAGTCAACGGACAATTGACCGACCTACATGAAGGGTATAATAGGAGAATTACATATCAAATCGAAGCCCCGAGGGTTGACTTTCATTTCAATTTGGAATCGGATCAAACGAAGTTCTGGAGCGCGAGATATTGTTATTTTACTGAAGAAGATCCATTCTGACGAATTTTACAAGAGTCCGTTTAGCTCCAATCAAACCCGATTCAAGTTTTAAGGAGGTTTTGACCTAGGCACCAATTTTCTACCTATAAAAGGAGTCTTAAGAGTCAGAGAGCAGCCATCACGAGAGAATCACAATCACGAAATTCACAGCATCCATAGCCACCAAATATTATTTTGCTTTCTAGATTTCTTGGGTTTTGCTACACTAGCTGTAACAACCCGTTTTTCAAAAGAAGTTGCCCAAAGAGTCAAGTCAAAATCAGCTGCCCGAAGACGAAGAAGACGAGAATTTTTCCAAAACATTAAATTCTCAAAAAGGCGGAAAAGAATGTCATAAACATCAAGTGAAGGCAATCTTAAGACCTAAGAAGATCCATAACAAATGTAAGATGAAGACGGAGTTATGACGGAGCAGAATCTACATTGGAATAGTTCCGGGAATAATTAAAATGAATTTTGGAATTATTTTCAATGTTAGATTTTTATAAATAAATTTACATGTTAATTCCGACCGCCGCGAACGGGATTAATTATGTAAATTCAAGACAAATTTATGGGCAAAATTTCAGAAGAAACGAAGTCCAAATGAAGTATCACGAGAAGACCGAAGTGGCGCAAGCTCAGAGAACGCGGGAGCAAAGTCTCGGGAGGAACACTATTTAAAGCGGGAAATCATTTTACCACTTCATTTTCAACATAATCGCAGAAACTCACATTCAAAGTTTCCTCTAGAACATTCAAGATCAAACTCGAGTAAACTCAAGAACACTCGAGCATACTCAAAGACATTCAAGCGAAAAACGAAGAACGCGAAGAGAATTCAAGCGAAGAACGAAGAACGCGAAGAACACTCAAGGTGAAACGAAGAACGAAAAACGCGTTGAAGGAGGAGGACCGCCGATCACCACCTCTGGCCACCGGCGACCGCCGATCACCACCTCTGGCCACCGGCGACCGCCGTCAACGCCTATTGACCGGCGTTGACCGGCCGTTGACCGGTGTTGACCAGTGACCCACGCCGCCGCCGTCGTGACCGCCGGCCACCAGAAGAGTTTTCCGGCATATTTGCCAGTGGTAAGTTCGATAATCGCCACCTCCTTAGCTGTATTTCACTCATTTCTTCCCCGGTGTGAAGATCAATCATCGAGCCACCGTTGATCGCCGCCATTCACCACCGCCGTCGAGCCGTGGTTGATCGCCAAGCCACCACCGTGCATGTGATGTGTCCGTCGAGCTGATCGTTTTGATATCCAAGTCGTTGGAGCTGCCGGAGCTGCCGTCGCCGCCGTGGAACCACCGCCACCGTCGATCACAAACCGCCACCACCATCATTCTCACGGTTAAGTGGTTTGGTTTGGTTTGTGGTTTGATTGGGCTGGTTTGGTAAACCAAATTGGATTAGCTGGTTTAATAACATCAAACTGGTTTAGTCTGGTTTAGTTTGACTTAGCCTGATTTGGGTTGGTTAAGCTAAACCGGTTGGTCAAATCTGGTTTGACCGGTTTAGTCCAACCAGCTGGGTTAACCGGTTTACTTTGGTTTAGCCAAATGGGTGGTTTAAAGAGAAAATTGTGCTGGTCCAGGCTCAATTGGAGTTGATTTGAAGAAGCTTGAAGTGCAAGAAATAAGATAAAAGAGTTAAAAAGGAGAAATGAGATAACTTGAGCAGCAAGTTATTGAAGTTGAAGCTTGTGAAGCAAGTTAGAGGAGTTTTGAGTTGAGAAGCAGGTTCAGGAGAGGTTTCACTATCGCCACGCAGTCACATCAGCCTCAACAAAGCCAAGGTGAATGGGTGCATGTTTGTTGCATGTAGTTAGGAGCATGTAGGACAACCGCCAATAAACCTTAGAAGATAGGTTGACCCTGTTAATATGGAACGTACCGGTGCGGGCCGGAACGTGTTAATTGTCATGACTAGTGGAACCATAATAACCGGGTAGTGTGGATTGCATTGCATGCTAGAGTGATTGAATGTTGTTGAATGAATGTTGTGTGGTAGGATAACTTCTTAGAGAAGTTATCATTGTTTGTTGTAGATGTATAGTAGGATAACTTCTTAGAGAAGTTATCGCTGTTTGAGGTTGTTGTGTGAACTATGGTACAGTAACATACCATGGTGGAGGTTTCTTTGTTGCAGGTTGGGTAGTGAGTGAGTGGTGAGTCACGTGGCTTGTAACCGTGAGAAGCTGAACCTTGATTAGGTCAGCGGGTGAGTGGTGATGATGTCTAACCTAGGTGGTTTGCTAGGGAAGACATGTGGTGGAAATCTACTCTAGGCGGTTTGCTAGAGTAGAGATGTGTTGGGTCTAACCTAGGTGGTTTGCTAGGAAAGACTGGTGATGATGTCTAACCTAGGCGGTTTGCTAGGAAAGACTGGTGATGATGTCTAACCTAGGCGGTTTGCTAGGGAAGACTGGTGATGATGTCTAACCTAGGCGGTTTGCTAGGAAGGACTGGTGTGGCGTCTCCCTAGGCGGTTTGCTAGGGAAGACTGGTGGTGGAGGTGCGAGCGGGTTAACTTGGTCCCGGCAGCTTAGGCGAACCCTTGCGGAGTATAGATGAGAGTGTGGATTATTTTAGTTTGTTTGGGGTGTTAGTTGGAATTTGATTGTTTTGAGGATTTTGGCAGATAGGATTAGATTACCGGTAGTTAGAAAGTGTGCGTAGAACTCCGCAAGGTAAGATGCGAGTGAGGGAGCTGCGGTACGTCATTGCTATATGCAGCGTTTGGTCTGTACGACTGTGCTGAACGGAAGAGGCCGGGAGCACAATTCCTACCAACCAGGGCTCCACCACCACTGGTTGGCGCAGGTCCGCCGTGAGTCGAAGTATGGTCAGCGGTGATGAATCGGTATCTAATTCTGATTAGATGCGCGGGGTGGGCGACGTACCGTATGCTCATGGCCCAGAGAGAATGTGTGTGTGAGTGTGAGGTTTATATACTAAGTTGAGGAGTGGAACCACTGGAAGTATGTCCCGTAGTATGGATGGTGGTTCCTCTACTCGGCGTTAGGTTAGAGCTGATCGTTTCTCTTATGCTGAGAAGTATCGATCAGCTGGGGGTTGGGTTGTTGATCTGATATACGTTACTTCGTGGGGAAGTAATGTATGTCGGTGTTGTTGTTGTTGTTGTTGTTG
The DNA here is from genome assembly GCA_900116095.1 of Euclidium syriacum. NCBI lineage: Eukaryota > Viridiplantae > Streptophyta > Magnoliopsida > Brassicales > Brassicaceae > Euclidium > Euclidium syriacum. The sequence continues at coordinate 2,257,035 of FPAK01000003.1, read as the reverse complement.
TTTATTTTACTGTTGCTTCTGCTATTGCTTGCTAGTATTAGGTTTAGAAGTGAGCCCTAGGTGGATCATGCTCACTAAGTATCTCTCCGGAGTTACTCACCCCTCGTTGTCAAACTTTTTTTTAGGTAGGTTGCGCTAGGAGGTTAGGACATGCTGAATGTGTTTGGTTTTCTTCTTGCATTTGCTATGAAAATTGGTTTGCACGTTACCACTCTGATTTTTTACTCGACTTTAGATATTTTAAATGGAGCTCCACTAACCGTTGTTTTATTTTCTGTGTTTTCATGTGCGCTGCGCGATTTTTAATAAGGTTGGCGGATTCTCCACTGGTACGCGGTTCCGATGGGATCAACACAACCTTGGTCTTCGATGGGAGACCGAGGGGACGATATTTGGAAAGTCTTGGGCTGATAGTGGTCCTCGTGATAGCTATCTGTTCATTTCGGGACCGAGTATCGTCGGGCGCGTGGCGTTTCCGAACCGTTCGGACCAGCAAATCCGATAGAGGCATGTTCTTGTTTGATTGTTGCCTCGGTTGGGCGGTGCGGTCCGCGGGGGACGGTTCGGGGGCGCTACACTAGCTTTGCTTGAGAGCTAAAAGGGGAGAAGAGATATGTTCTTCATACCAATATACTGAGTTTGTATCTCTGAACCTCTTTACTTTTATGAAGTTTACTTTGTACATGAGTTTTCCTATGTGCGAGTAGACAACTTGTTAGATCTAGGGTTTTCAATGGTTTTATAGATCTCTAATGCATTCAACATGATATAATCAATATTCTCTACTTTAATGGTATTCTCTACTTAATTCTGATATGGCCATTTAGAATATTGCTTATAGGAGGAGTTACACCAATACACCATTAGGTAATGATTCCAGAACATGGTTTTTAGTAGGTAACCTCGTCCTTGCGCAAACGAGAATTTGGCTCGGAAGGTTATGAACAATCAGATCTGTTTCATTGCATGTGTTTTCATATTAGGTTTGGAAAGCATCCTTTCTAATCTAATAGTTAACTCATAGATATAATATTTGGAGAGATCGGTTATTATATATATCGTCTTCTGTGTTCGTGAATCTATTGATTATTGATTGATTGTTGATCTATATTTCCTATGATTTCCTTTGGATCTATTGCCCTTAAACCAATGATGAAACATCCCATTTTCTTTAGTCTAATGATATCACTAATGTTACTAATCATGCTTTGCTTTGACAAGTTCCAAAGTACCAGATCTGCGGTAATCACATGGTTCCCTGTGGGATCGATAATCTTTGATGCTACAAATGTACATTGTGCACTTGCAGCTTAGTTAGGTGAAAACAATTCACGCATCAAGTTTTCTGGCACCGTTGCCGGGGAACCTTTGGTGTGTCCTGCGGATTTTAGGAATTTGTTTGAAGTGTTTTTGTTTCTATGTTTGTTTGCTCGTTGGTTTGTTCCTTTTTTTCTCCTGTGTTTCAGGTGCATGCTTGTACCAGCTACTAATACAACCCTAAAGGAGAGGAGATATCACGTTGCGAACGAAGATCCGAAGCCAAAGTCGACCGACTCACCTCCTCAGTCGATCGACTCGTCGATACCGACGACCGACTTACATCAATAGTCGGCCGACTTGGAGCTGAAAATCGACAAAACGGAGGAGAAGAAGAGGAGATCAGTTTCTAACTCTCAAGCGCCAGAAATTATTCTCAATACTCATGGAGAGAGAGTGGATGAAGATGGAAATCGTTTGGATGCTGGAGGAAATATCCTTCAGATTGAGGCATTGAGGCACCAGATGAAGAAGAAGAGGAAGAAGAAGTTGGAACACTCATGGATGAACTCAAACCTGCTCAATTTTTCAAAAATCGATCAGCGATCGTGTTGCCACCAATGCATGGACGAAATTTCCAGATTGAGATTGGCACAATCGAGATGGTCAGAGATAAGATGTACTATGGGCTGAAACATGAAGATCCTTTTGATCACATTAAAGTATTTGAAGACTCGATTAGGAACATCAACTTTGATGGTGTTTCACATGAGTGGCTTTGCTGCAAACTTTTTCATCATTCCTTAGGAGAAGCAGCACTAAGATGGTTGAAACTACTGGAGCCCGGTTCATTAAAAACGTGGAAGGGGGTAAGAGGTGAGTTCCTGAATCACTTCTTTGACGAGGCGAAGTCCAAGGAGATGAGGAGAAAGATAACCACGTTCCAGCAAGTCAATTCTGAGACATTCCATGAAGCTTGGACACGGTACAGGAGATACCTAAGAGATATTCCTCATCACGGATTCAATGATTCACAAGTTGTCAACATGTTCTTTGGAGGTCTGCATCCAAGGCACCAACGCGCACTTGATGTAGCAAATGGAGGAAAATTTAAGGAGCAGAGTCATATCAATGCGTTGAAACTCATTGAGAGGTATGCCAAGAGCAGCAGCGCTAATGAAGCCATGATAGGAGAAGAAGAACAAAGTTTCATCCAAGCACAACAAATTGTCGAGCTAAAGAGAACAATTGAGCAATTTCTAATGGAGGAGAAGAAGAAGGCTTACTTTGATGAACATGTGAATCCAATAGTGAATATGAGTTATGCGAGAAGAGATGAGGAACTAGTACATCAATATCATGGCAATACCCACTGCGAGTTCAAGGAGGATTACATAACTCCAGCTAGGACACAAGGAGCTTAACCACAAGATAATGACACATTTGAGTCCACATGCCCGAAGATTCTTGATGGAGGGAGGAAGAGCAATAAACACTGCGTTATTGTCAAGACTAGGAGTGGAAAAATACGTCTTCCAAACTATGAGATTGATCCAGAGACCAAGGAAATCATAGAGCTTGAAGAAAGGGATGAATTTGAAGCTCCTGAAGCCGAGTCGACCGACCTTGAAGAGCAAGTCGACCGACTCAAGGCAGAGACGAAGAAAGAATTTTCTTCTGAGGGTGTGTCGATCGACACCACCCCCTGTGTCTCGACACAATCTTCAGACGAGCGAAGCAAATTTTTGCGAGTATACTGTCGATCGACAGAAGCCTACCTGTGGCGACCGACACAACTCCAGAGTCGACCGACGCATACCCACAGTCGACCGACCCGAAACAAAAACAACCAAAACTTCACAAAATCTCAAACCGAATGATCAAGAACGTGTCTACATAGACATACTGCCTTATCCCGGAGCTGTTAAGATAAGCAATGATATGGTTTTGAAGATAAGTCGAACAATATCGATGACCGAATTTCAGGATTTACCATGTGTGAAAATTGTTATCGACCAAGTATTTGCTGATGAGGTTAATTTCCATGGTGCATTGGAGTTTATTTTCATGAAGTGTACTGCGGTTAGTAGGAGAATAATACCGGAGAAGTTGGAAGGTTCGAGAAGCTTTGCGCTAAGTTGCAGAATTGGTCATAAGACGATTCATTATGAAGTTTCCGCAACCGAGATGAAGAAGGATGAAGTGTTTGATCCTGGAGAAGAGGTACATGTGATATCTCAACCTACGTTTACTACGATATTTAAGGATCCAGTACATGCTATAAAGCATAGAGCTCCACACATTAGACTTCAGTCACATCCGCCAAGGCTAGGAATCCGATGTTTCTCCATTGGCGCGACCACAAGAAAACATGAAGTCCCGCCCATTCCTACAGCCCACCCTGGTGATATTCCTACATCCTTTGGTATATCCACTGTGAGCAATACATACAAACCACCATGGATGAGAAGAATTTGGCCAAGAGAAGATGATGAACGAAGCATAAGTGATTATAAAAAGCTGAAGGAGACGATAGAAGAAGTTGCAGAGAAGGAGAGACGCTTATCTAGGAAGGAGTACTATGATGAAGCGCCTGCGATGCTGAAATAAATTGGAAGAAAACCTAATTTAAGAGACGAGTCGACCGACCTATGCCAAGTCGACCGACGCCAAGAACCGATAGACCGATACACAGCACCAGCGATCATCACAAGTGATATTTTGCAACCAAATCTCATATGCAAGTCACCCATATCTATCACAGAAGCGGCTAGACCTAGTTTTTGTCACATGAAAAAGGCATCAAAGAAGCAAAATTCCAAAAGGAGAAGGCGTTCACCAAAGAAGTCAAATTCATTTACTCTTGTTGATGATTCTGGAGGATTCACAACAACGCTCATTGATAGAGCTCACCCTGAAGCTGGAGTCACAATCCACACTGCTGCCAACATTCATGATCATGGAGACACCTCACTTGTGTACTCCAATGGACCGAGACCGCCATGACTCGTCTAGTCCACCATAGTCAAGCTATTGACTTTAAACAAGCGCTGAGTGAGAGGCAACCCACTAGGTACGTTTTTATTTTCTATTTAGGTGTTTTTGATTTTTTTTTAGACGAGGAGATTCAACAAACCGGACTATACGCTACCCGAGTTGACCGACCTCTCATTAGGGTCGGCCGACTTTGACTTCTGAGGTACCGCGTTCGATCCTTTTCATTTCATTTTGGGTTTGTTTGCAATCCTCTTTACTTTTGTTATACCGGGACGGTGTAGTTTAAGTCTGGGGGATGTCTATCTATATTGATGAAGCTCTACTTTGTTGATTTCATGGTTTTTCGCCAAGTTTTTAGTTTTTATCGACTCATATCAGTCAAGGGAACAATGATTACCTTTTTGGAACACTAATCACATTGGAAAACTTTTAAAGATCATTGATGCAGAAACTTAGTTAAAGTCTATGACTAATGGAAAACCTTGAAGCGGAACAATCAACCAGAAAATACCTATATTCTCAAGTCATAAAACCCATGTAAGTCTGAGCTATTGTACTTTCATAGCTATAGGAGTGAGTCCTCGTTCAATGCTATAATGAGATTTTCTGTGTGTTCCACTCTCCCCTTATCTAAATGAAAAGAATCTGTTTTTAACTAAAACCTAGTGATGAGGCAGAGGAAAATTCCTTAAGACGCCAACTATTCATCACTAGAAGCTCGGGATCTATGTGGTTAGGATAATTTCCTGCGATACCATTATGCATTTGAACCTTTGAGAACTTGGTTGACAGCGAGGTTAGGAAAATTTCCTATAATACCACTATTCACCTAAGCCTTGAGAATTTCAAAAGAAGATAACGAAATGAATAAGTCTGGGGGAGAGTGAAGCAACCTGTGCGTTAAGACTTTCTTGTTATGGTATTGAAAAAGGAAGGAACTTGTTCCTTGGGCAGTACTTCTATGATTTTGAAATAGCTGTGATGCTTTGGATTGATTGACTTGTGAATTGTGTGGGATACATGGGAAATTGCTAAGTTAAAAGGGAATGTACATGGTAGTCTTGACTTAATTTTGGATGAATCTTTTGTGATACTGATGTGATGTTCTTAATGAGTTCCAACGTTGTCAACACTTTTCCTAGCAGCCTTGATTATTTGCTTGAGGAAAAGCAAATGTTTAAGTCTGGGGGAGTTTGATGTATCATGGATTTTACCTATTTTATGCCATGATATGACTGGTTTTATAGAGTCTTTCTAGTGTGTTTTAGGTATTTATACAGGTTTTACAAGCAAAAGATGTTTTGGAGCAAAAGGAAACAAAAGGAAGCAAAAAGGAAAGAAATGGAGCAATTGTCAGAAAAGGAAAGTGCAGAGCCAGAATTGAAATCTGGAAGTCAACGGACAATTGACCGACTTACAGGAAGGGTATAATAGGCAAATTAATATCAAATCGAAGCCCCGAGAGTTGACTTTCATTTCCATTTGGAATCGGATCAAACGGAGTTCTGAGTTTATATCTCTGAACCTCTTTACTTTTATGAAGTTTACTTTGTGCATGAGTTTTCCTATGTGCGAGTAGACAACTTGTTAGATCTAGGGTTTTCAATGGTTTTATAGATCTCTAATGCATTCAACATGATATAATCAATATTCTCTACTTTAATAGTATTCTCTACTTTATTCTGATCAGGCCATTTAGAATTTGGCTTATAGGAGGAGTTACACCAATACACCATTGGGTAATGATTTCAGAACATGGTTTTTAGTAGGTAACCTCGTCCTTGTGCAAACGAGAGTTTGGCTCGGAAGGTTATAAACAATCAGATCTGTTTCATTGCATGTTTTTTCATATTAGGTTTGGAAAGCATCCTTTCTGATCTAATGGTTAACTCATAGGTATAATATCTCGAGAGATCGGTTATTATATATATCGTCTTCTGTGTTCGTGAATCTATTGATTATTGATTGATTGTTGATCTATATTTTCTGTCCTTTGGATCTAGCGCCCTTAAACCAATGATGAACCATCCCATTTTTTTTAGTCTAATGATATCACTAATGTTACTAATCATGCTTTGCTTTGACAAGTTCCAAAGTACCAGATCTGCGGTAATCACTTGGTTCCCTGTGGGATCGATAACCTTTGATGCTACAAATGTACACTGTGCACTTGCAGTTTATTTAAGTGAAAAAAATTCACGCATCAGCTTCCTAGCTTTGAAGAATTTTGTGGAAAGCTTCAAAGAGAGCAAGGGACCATCGGATTGTTTGCTGGAAAAGGGGAGCTGATCATTGCCAACAAGAGTGTGTTCAAGCAAGAGGATATGAAGAGTATGACCTGTGAGAAGTACTGGATACTCATCCTCATCTCAAGCCCAACAAGTTCAAAGAGCCAAAAGCAAACATTTCTCAAGAAGCTGGGGGAGATTCAACAAGTGACTCTGGTCATGGGCAGGAGCAGGCACTTCACACATCAGAGGATTATGTTAGGATGAGTGACTTTGATGAACTCTTCAAAGCCTATGCATCTAAATATTCTGGTATCACACTCTTTTCTCATAAACTGCTTGAAAAATCTAATAAACAATTGGTAGTAGATTCAAGAGCTTCTCATCATATGATTAGCAATGCTAAGCTATTAAAAAATATTGAACCTGCCTTAGGAAGAGTAACAATAGCTGATGGTAAAGGTATTCCCATAGAAGGAACTGGAAAATTGAGACTATTTCACAAGGATAGTGATGCTTTTTTTGTGCCTAAGTTTAAGTCCAATCTAGTTTCAGTAAAGAGGGCTACTAAAGACCTGAATTGCAATGTTATTTTTGGACCTAACAATGTTCATTTTCAGGATATTGATAATGGTAAGATACTTGGAAAAGGAGGAACTAAAGATGAGCTATATATTCTTGAGGGAACTTCTCCAAGAAATTGTGATCCATTAGTTTTTAAGTCTTGTTTTTCTGCTTATAATAATGATGTTTTATGGCATGCTAGACTAGGACACCCTCATGCTCGAGCTCTAAATTTATTGTTGCCTAAAGTTTCTTTTGATCATTCAAACTGTGAAGCTTGTATCCTTGGCAAACATTGTAGAGTTGTTTTTCCCAAGTCGTCTACATTGCTTTGATTTAGTACATTCTGATGTTTGGATCTCACCATGCATGTCAAGAGATAGGAATAAATACTTTGTGACCTTTATAGATGAAAAATCAAAATATACATGAGTTACATTACTTCCATCTAAGGATAGAGTATATGAGGCATTTATCAATTTTCACAACTATATTACTAATCAATTCAATGCCAAGATTAAAGTGTTTAGATCAGATAATGGTGGAGAATACACAAGCCAACGATTCAAAGCTCACCTAAACAAACATGGCATTCTACACCAAACAAGTTGTCCATACACACCAAAACAAAATGGAGTGGCTGAGAGAAAGAACCGACACCTCATGGAAGTAGCAAGGGCCATGATGTTTCAAGCTAATGTGCCAAAGAGGTTTTGGGGAGATGCAGTATTGGCTGCTTGCTACCTTATCAATAGAATCCCTACAAGGATCTTACAAGATATGACTCCATTCGAGGTACTAAACAAAACAAAACCCTCTATTGATTACCTACGTGTGTTTGGTTGTGTGTGCTTTGTCTATGTTCCAGGTGATCTAAGAAACAAGCTGGAACCCAAGAGCATCAAGTGTATGTTCTTAGGCTATTCAACAACACAAAAGGGGTACAAGTGCCATGATCCGAGCAACATAAGGACCTATGTGTCTAGGGAAACTGTCACTCATGAACCGATTCTGAACCAAGAGGAAGCTTCAGCTGAAGACCAAGATCAAGATGACTTGGATATGAGTGCAATAGGATCTGTCCATCAAGGGGAAGAAGAATCAGTTGAAGAGGAGATTGTACAACCAACTCAACAACTAAGAAGAAGTACTAGACTTAAGAGTGATCCATCAACATGGAAAAATAAAAGGGTCTACTACAACAATCAAGCTGTGGCACACCCTATACAATCAGTGTGTTCTATTGACCTTATGCCAGCAAGCCATCAAGCTTTTATTGGGAAGACTGAGAAGAATCAAGTTCCAGGGAGTTATGAAGAGGCCAAGGGTGTAAGGGTCTAGATGGACGCAGTTGATGCTGAAAGGGGAACCAAGGAAAAGAACCACATTTGGGATGTGGAAGATTTTCCCAAGGGAAAGAAGACAGTAAGCTCAAAGTGGGTGTTCACCATTAAGTACAAGAGTAATGGAGACATAGAGAGGTACAAGGCACGACTAGTGGCAAGAGGATTTACTCAAACATATGGAGAAGACTATACTGATACATTTTCACCAGTGGCTAAGCTACACACTGTTAGAGTTGTCCTCTCATTAGCTATGAATCTGTCCTGGGACCTATGGCAAATGGATGTCAAAAATGTTTTTCTACAAGGAGAACTTGAAGAAGAAGTATACATGACTCCACCACCAGACCTTGAAGATCTTTGCAAAAAGGGACAGGTTCTTAGGCTTAGGAAAGCAATCTATGGATTGAAGCAGTCACCAAGGGCTTGGTATCATAAGTTAAGCTCCACACTTAGTGGTCATGGGTTTAAGAAATCACACTCAGATCACACACTGTTTATGTAGGAATTTATGTGCGTTTTATAACTTTTATGAAACCCGGACAAAAAAATTTAATCCCTAGGATCTAGTGTCGATTGAATCTTTTAATCGGATCTCGAGTATACCTGGATGTTATGCAGCGGAAGAGATCAGGTATGTCGAGATATGAAACGCCTCAGATACTGCACCTCTACTGGTATCCACACGCACACAAACTGGAAAGCCGGGATGCTAGTGCCGGAAGAGAGATCAGATCTCTGATGAAAGCTTCAGGGATTCCTGTGTTTCTGGTGGCTGTGGAAATTAGGTTAAGAGTAAAAGTCGTGCATAATCTCTATATATAGAGATTAACAAAGACCTAATTAACAATCGGGCCAAGCCCAAGTCTAATTAAATCATAAACCAGAACATGTCGTTTTGGCAGACACTGTGTCGACGGACACAACTTCTTTGTGTCAATCGACACACCCATCAGAAACACGTGAATTGTGTATATCAAACATACACTGATTTGATCATTACACTAATGATCAATCCCAATCTTCTTTATGTTTAGGTGTGTGACCCTGTAGGATCATATAATACTAGTAATGAGTTCCAAACTCACAGATTACAAGAAACTTCTAGCAAAGCATTATAATCACCTAGTATCATATGATTGTCTTATCTCGACAACTATATACAAGAGTAAATACAAGTGTGATTTCAGGACATTCCCAACAATCTCCCACTTGTACTGGAATCAACTATTCCTATAATCCTTTGTCACTATATCTCGATCTAGCATAAGGCAAGGGCTCGTGTCATCCTTATAAGCTTGACCATGTTTATCGAACTCTGATTTACACTGATAAAACAAACGACTGACAATCACCAAGTTTGAGCGCGGCCACGCATTTCTCAGTATCAAATCTTCGATAGGCCCAGAGATATTTATCTCCCATTATATAGGAGGGAAAAATCCCATCTTGTTCCATCCCTATTCCTTACACACTTCATGACAAACCCAATAATGCCTTTATAATCACCTGTTACGGCTGACGTTTGACAAAACCAAAGCAGGTCAATTCATATGTAAGAGAAACATGATGAACTCAGGTCTAAGGACTATACTCTGTAGTCGTAATGAGAAACTCTTATGACACTCATATAATATTCTTGTAGAGTTCTTATTAGCGGGTCATATCCAATACTGTGTTCACTAACACATATCTATGTGAATCTTCCGCCAAACCTCAAAGCAGATTCAAATATTTTAGCTTAGAGTAAACTATTTGAGAAACAATCAGATAAGTAGAGACATGTAGCTAAACAATTAAAGATATCAAAACAAAATTGTCAACCACGATCTCAAACAAATGTATCTGAGACATCAGATTCCAAATTAGACAAAACCCTTATAATAGATTTTAGAAAATTATCGGTTTGAAGATTCAAACCATGAAAGAGCTTGATTCCCACTCCCATATCAGCTTAATGGCAATCCCTCATTGAATTTATTTAAAAGAAAGAAAACTCCATTAATTCCAAAGCTAATTAACAACCTAAAACGTGACCAAACAGCTTTAATACATAAAGAAAAGAGAATCAACACTGACCAATCCTTGTTTTGCAGAATCCCAATCCCAATTTTTTTGTGGTCGTCAATCGAATAAAGATCAGACAAAGTAAGAAGAAGATAGATTGAATAAAATAAAATCGATGGAGATCTTCATCCAAATTGGATTTTAATGAATACCTTTTCTTTGTTTAGGCTATGGCGTTGAACAATCACAATAACACTGTTTCTCATCAAAATTTTGGATTAGCCTACAAAAAGTGAAAACGAATCAGAGGAGAAAATACAAAGCAAAGCACCTGAATCAAGTAAGGAAAATCTAATACAAAAACATTTCTTGAAAACCGTAGACAATAATGGATTCCTACTAAACCTCAAGTATACAAAATTAGAAAAAGAGCTAATGAAAGATGTATTTTAGAACTATATACGTTGATAGAATTTTAGCAAGGAGCTTTGAATTTGAAGATTTACTTCAGTCCAAAAGATCAGATTATGAAAAAAATATCAGCAGCTCATAAACCAAATCAAGTAAACAAAATCATTACATGAATTAGCAGCTCATAAACCAAATCAAGTAAACTAAATTGTTATATGAATTTTCTTACTCGCGCTCTCAGTAATTAGACATATATCCACTTGTTGTTGTCTCGCGACTTGCTCATTAAGCTTTGCGGCTTGCTTTCTAATGGCTTCTATGGCTGAAAATCGAAACAGAGAAAACACAAACGTTTTGAAAATTTAAAACAATCGAAAGATTTGTGATTATATCTTTTTGGGTTTTTAAATTGTTACCTTTGAATAAACCTAGAAGCTGAAACTGCAAATTAAACAAACCCAGACATGTCTTTTTTTAGCTTGCTCGGCATGTCTTTTCAAAAGATCATTCTTTGATAATTCCTTCACATTTTCTTCGTCCAGATTGACTAAAGAAAAGAGTTGGAATCAATGTAAACAATAGCTAATCTATGAGTTTCTCATAGAAATGGAGTGAGACATGTCTCAAATCCATGTTAACAATAACTGATCTGTGAGTTTCCTTATTGACGTGAACGCGGGTTTCAGCCTAGTCATTATTTAGCTAAATCCGGCTCAATCAACTCATTTATAAATCCAATTTTAACCTACTAGTGACTTAATTTAATAAGTAGTACGTGGTAAGTATGAATATCAAACGCAAATAAGGCAAAAAAATTGTTAGTTTCTAGTATTCATTAGTTTTTACTCAAGCTAAGATGTTTATGGGTTTTTATGGTTTTAGATGCGAAAACATAAACTAGAGGCTACACAAGCAATTTAAATAGAAAGCAAACTAGAATATCAAAGACAAGTAAAGTTGTAAACAATTTAGAGAAGTGTGGACTAAGGGATGAGTATTAAGGATTAGGGAAGACTAGGATTAGGTTTCTTAGGTCTTCTTGACAGCCCTAGTTAACAAACAACCTAGTAATTAAAGATCAATCGATTATGAGGGTCTTGCGAGGTAGATAGCAACGGTCTTAGTCATATTAACCTATCTTTAATCGAATACTAGATAAATGGAGAGACTTTAGTGAGCCAAACAACATCTAGTTCATTTGAAAGAGGTCAAGACATTTCATCAAACACTTAGAATGCATAAAAGTCCTAAGGTAGGTTTTAGGGGTTATAACTTCATCAATGGCCTAGAACCTAGAAATCCTAACTCTAATCATCACATCTCCAACTCATCCTTAATCCACAAGAGATCTACTCACACATGGAGTGTGAAGAACAAAACAAATTAAGGAAATAGAAAGACATAATTGAAAAGCAGAAAATATATGCAAACTAGCTATTCAAATTATTAAGAGTATTCAAAGATCTATCCTTCAAAAGATGGAGAAAAAGGAGAGAACTTTGGAAAATAAAGATTAGCTTTCTCTTCCTACTTGCCTAATTCCTATCTCATTTCTATTTCTTAGGGTTTTGGGGCTAACAAGGGTCCAATATATATAGTAAGTTCAAGAGGGTAAAAGGGTAATTCAAGCTTCTTGGGGTCGGTTTAGAGGGCGTGCCGCCGGCACGGCTTGCTCCATGGGCGGCATGGTCTTTTCCTCTAGTTGAATCAATTCTGGACTTGGGGGTTATCTGTGCTGCCGGAACGGCTTGGATGCTTGATGTGGTCGTTCTTCCTTCGCTCCCTTCCTTTAATAGTTTCTTCGTGCCGTCAGCACGAACTTGTCTTCGGTCGAATTTTCGTCTTTCTTCTCCCAAGCTCCTTCCTAACTGGTCTTTATGATCCTTTGGCTGGTTCAAATTGTTCCAATGCATCTTCCACCTATATTGTCAAATGCTATGCACAAATGCAAGCGCAATGTAGACATGCAAATCTCGAACTATCTAGACCAAAATACATGCAAATGAGTTACTAAATGACTTAAATCTGTCAAAAGTAGAACAAAATGAGTCAATTTACACTCTCATCACTTATCCATATTGGTTAAGTCATATTCCTACAAAATCAATAATCATCATCACCACTATCACAATAGCATAAGAAATCTCAAAATTATAAAGCAATGTTTTAACGGAATTTCGAATCCATCTTCTTAATCGTAAGAGCACCTTAAATCATGAAACCATTATAGGGATCCGGAAAAACAACCAACGCTTTCTTCAGAAATCGAGTTCCTTTAATTGCTTCAGCTTCAGCTGCACTTGTGATTAGATTGCTAACCTTCGGAACAATGAAAGCTTCCTCTGATTTATGTCACAAGGAATCTATCAGTAAATAAGAGAAACTTATGATGAACATATAATAAAAACATTCAGATCGAACAGAAGCAAAGCCAATTATCTAAATCAATGAAATGATAAAACCAAGTATCCATTTTACAATTTGAATGTTAAAAATCGAATGAAAAAGTTGAATCATGATGAGCTTCCACGAAGAGATTTGTCATTTAACCTCAAACATAGCTTGTAGGGTTTGAGATTAGAGTTTTGTTCCGTTGTCTTCTCCTCATCTTACTCGGCTACGGATTCATGAATTGCTTAGTGATCAGAGCCTGCCCATGAAACTGAAACAATAGGAGCCAATTTGTTAACCCAAATTGTAAGTTTTTTTTTATTAAAGCGATAGACGAAAAACAATATCAACAAACATCGTTCTCGAATTGCTTACTTTAATTCGTAAAAGGAAGACACGAGAGAATATCTGAAGAAACGTTGCTCGAGTTCATCCCGACCCTAGGTCAGAAACCTTGATTTGTTACGAAGCATATCGAAGAGGAGGGACAATCAAACCGATTCAGCAACTCGTCCATCGTCTTCCTCAAGCTTCTAGTCTCATCTTCATACGCAAATTTTGAAATTAAGAACTGAACTTTGATTTTGAAACTAACCATATTCCTTTCTTTGATAGAAACGATCTTGGATTGAAAGCAGAATATATTTACTCTGATAAAGAAGAACAAAAGCTTCAAATTTTTGTTCCAAGGAGAAGAGAGATATCTCGTTTATGAAGATTTTTTTAGCTTCAAAGATCCATATCGATTTTATAAATTGTATCGGAGGTATTGGAAGGAAGATGACAATCTAAAAAAACTCATATCTGATTTATGTATTTTTTTTTTTACGGGTTAACTAAAAACCTGTGGAGTATCTCAAAAGTTTTATAGTTTCTCAGGGCTCATGCATTGGTTGATAAAACTGCATCTAATAAGATAATTGACTTATTTCTTTATTTTTTTGTTTTATAGTGTTTCCGAGGCTTATGCATTAATTAATGAAACTACAGTCAATAAGATAATTGACTTATTTATTTATTTCTTTATTTTTATGAAGCTTGTTTTCTCTTTCTGGTAAAAAAAATCTGAAGCGTTTGATTTAAACCCGTTTCAAAAAATCAATTTACATGTCATCATTTCAAACTATTTTCTTCCAATCAAATTATAACATTAATATAAGTTACATTTACACGTCATAAACTTTTCTGTCTAAGTTAATTAGATAACGTCATTTCTGAAAAAAACTTAAACGACATTTCATATTATATATAATAGTAAAATATTATGGTATCATAAAATTATTGTGTTTATATTTTTCTAAAATATATACATAGTAAAAAGGATTATGGTATCATAAAATTATTGTGTTTATTTTTTTTTTAAAATATACTTTGCTTATACAATTACCGAGACAGCCATAGTGATAAATAATGGTTGTATTCTACAATAAATGGTAACCTAAGTATGTGCACAATTTTGGAGAAACTAGAAAGAACTATCATTAAAATGAGATTTTCCAAAATAGAAACATTAATTACACACACCCAAGTAGTATGGAGATCTGATGTTGCTTTCGTGTTTGCATTTCTTGTATTTATTTCCCCCACTTTTTCACCCCCACATGGTCACAAGTAACAACACGTCAATATAACTTTTAGAAATTATTCAAATTAACCATAGTAAAATGAAATTTATTATGGCGTTGTTATAATTTTTATAGATCCATTACAAATCATGTTGCATTCCAGTTTATAGTTGGTTTTCTTTTTTCTTTTTCTTTTTTTAATTATAAAAACTTAAAATGAATTAATATATGTTATTAACCAGATATATAAAAATATATATTTAAAAATTGAAAACAAAACAAAAATCCATTAGGTTTTACGAATTTTTAACTGGACCAAATCAAACTTAAACACTTCTAATACTACAAGAATCTCTAAAGTTTAATTGAAACTGAATTAGATCATCTATATAATTAATTGTGAAGCATAATGGTCTCTAAGACTGTTCACGTCATCGCCTATCAATTGATGGTCTTTAATTTCTGTTTTGATCTAAAAAATCCATAATAAATTGTTGGGTATTTGCAAATTAGTCATTTTCTATTTAAATTGCAAACAAATTTTAACAAAATATTAAGAAATAATATTAAAATTAAGGAAAAAAAAAACCAAAATTGATATAATTAAGATATGTATATCTTTAAGGAAAAAAAAAACAAAAAATTCCCAGAAATTGATAAAAAATTTCCAAAAAAACGAAATTCTCCAAAAATTGATAATTAATATTTTTCTAAAAGGAAAAAAAAAACCGAAATTGATATAACTAAGATATGTATATCTTTAAGGAAAAAAATAAAGAATTTCCCAAAAATTGATAAATAATATTTTTCTAAAAGGAAAAAAAATATAAATCTAAATGTATATCTTCGAATTTAAATATGGAATTTTTCTACATTCTTATATAAATATAATAAAATCTCTAAAATATATCTCCAACATATATGTATACCGATTGTTTATAAAAAAAAAATGTATATATGTATTCCGATTACGATATTATCAAATCTAATCAAAGTAATATATATGGTATATAATAAAATAGATTTATTTCTTTTGTTGATAATTTTCCTTCTTAGAAAAAGAAAGAAAAATAAATAAATTTTTTTATAACACTGATATTGTTAAACCTAATATATATATATATATATATATGTAAAGATTCCATTTTCCATATTGATATTGTTGAATCTAATTAAAAAAAATATATATACATATATATAAAGTTCGTATATATAGATAACTTTTAATGGAAATTTAACATTTTTGGTTTGATTAATGTATATCTTAGCATTTTTTCATCGAAATTTGACAATTAAAATTTTGTAAGATATATATAGTACCTTATAGATATCAATTAACACAAACGTGTAAACCCTAGCCGCTAACTTATAAGAAGAAGAAGCATGCGGCTGCCTCTTGCGTGAGAAGAAAAAGCTTGCGTTAAACTTTTATGAGGAGGATACTGAGAATAAGAATCTTTCGTTACAGTTTGACTTAGGAAGAATCGTATATATTTGTTTTAGAAGAAAAAGAGATCGTGGAGTAGCAGAAGAAGAAGGAGCAGTTACGATGATATATTCAGAAGAAGAGAAAAAGTTTAGCGTTGATAGCGTATCCAAGAATAACAGGAGAGAAAAATTTTTAGGATTGATATCGAAAAAGAAGAAAAGTAAGTACGAGAAGTTTATAATAATATAGTTTTCGTTTGCAATCATCGTATCATTTTGTGGTCATTGATCGTAGGGTTCTTTGTTTCTCAGGATGGTTAACGAAGAGAGGATGAAACCTTAGTATCAGTGATGGTGATGGTTACCGGAGAGTACCCGGTTGCAACCAAAGGATGACCGGCTCTGCTAAGGGCATGAAACTTGGAAAAGACGGTTTCTTTTGTATAAATAATTGGAGAAACTAGGTGTGTCGCTTGGTAGAAGAAAGAATCAGAGATGAGAGAGAAAATGAAAATGACAAAGAAACATGATAGTAAAAAGATCATAGAAGCATGACGTTTTCATTAATTTTAGATGAAGAAGATGAAAATGACGAAGAAGTATTGGTATCGACACAGTAACGTTTAGGTTTTGGTTTCGTCACGGTGAGAAAAAGACGTGTAAGTGGTTTCGTTGAGAAGATGAGGAATTTACGTTGGATGTTTCGGTTTCGTGGGTGTTTAAGTTTTGGTTTCATTGGAAAATAAAAAGAATTAGGAGAAAAGGAAAACTTCAAGAAGAAAGGTAAAAATTATACATTTTGGTTTGTGTTTGTATTAAAAGTTTTGGTTGAAGAAAAGAGAAAAGCGTGGAGGAGAAGAAGAGAGAAAATATTCTATGACTTGGTTTTTCATTAATAATTGGAATAAAAAGGGTAAGGTTGATGAAGACAGAGGAAGTGTGAAGAAAAAGAAATTAACAAAATTCTACATTTTAGTTTGTGTGTCTTTGACAAAGGTAGGATGTAGTTGTATTGTATCAGTATCTATAACCCCGTTGAAATAATCTCTCTGCAAAATCTCAAAGAATTCTAGTTTAAAAATTGTTTTGATTAAGACTTTAGCTGAGATACAATTCTAATGAAACCGCCAACGAATGGAAATTAGCAATGAAACATATAAAACGATAATAGAAAATTAATGACGTAATGAGTCGAAGCCACATCTGTTGTATAAAAAATGTTTTGGAGTATAAATGGAGTACTTCTGAGCAGGCTTGGAAAACTCTACATATATCTACCCAAATCTGAAAAAGATAAGTTATAAGAAACATCTTTGATATACCCAAGGAAAATAAAAAGAGTTTGGTTGTTTAATTCCTCAATCGGGAAAATCAAGAATCACATTAGTAAACTTCTCGCTAAGTTTTAAGATAATTCTCTTAATGTTGTTTCAGTTGCAAATGGCAGCATCTATGCTTAATCAGGTCTTGGATGGAGAAATGCTTAGGATGACTTATACTCGGCCTCACAACAGAAACTCGCAAACATATAAAGGTCGTTTCAATCGATGAATGATATGAAGATCCACCTATTACAAGAATCAAAATAATTGTTCCTCCACAAATCACAATTTTTCTTATACTTATTGATGATACCATTATAAGTAGTTTGACATCATTTTTATACTTGATTAGGTCGAAATTGAAATCTAATCATTTGATTAGTGCTGCACAAAGAGAAATTGGAATTAGCAAGAATAAGAAGAATAAAAAGAAAGCAAGGAATCGTGAAAGAAAGATAGGAAGATGAAGAAAAGAAAAGACAAGAGAATTAATTAAATTTCTTAAGAAGGAAAAAGCTATGGACAATATATAGATAATTAACTATGTTAAAACCCAAGTAATTAATAGGTTATGTTTTATTCTCATTAGAAATTAAATTAAGACGAACTAAAGCTTATAACAATATAATGAAGACTAATGACTGAATGTAGTCGTGAATGAAAATATTTTTGACTCCTACATTGCGCTAATTACCAACATTGAGAAACAAACTTGAAGTTGGAAAGAAGGTAATGCGTAATTATTTTTGCTTTTGTAAGATTCAAAACTTGATATAATTATTTTACTAAGGTATTCTCCCGACACTTATCTTTCAATGTGGTGATGATAAGAAAGATCAAGAAATGGAATTTCGATTTCATTATTATCAAAATTTTTTTATCATCATTTATAAGTTTTATCATCATCATTAGATATATGTATTTTAATTATTGTGTATTGTATATTAGTATACCTGAGTTTATAAAGGAGAGATTAAATATATATTTAACATATCATTCCTATTATGTTATTCGCCTTTTTCCTCTATTTTACAGGTTTTGAGGGAAAACTCGAAAGGGATCCGAATATCTAACTACTATTCAAAAGAAGGTTCAAATGGAAGCTCGAAAGGGATATGAAAATCCACCTATTACTCAAGAGGAAGTTCGTGGAAAAGATGTTGAAGACGGTTCTCGAAAGGAACCTACTATTGAAGAGGAAACTCCATAAGAAGTTAAAGAGAAGCTCGGAACGATAGTTAAAGGGGAAGCTTGAAAAGGATCTGAATATATACCTACTACTCAAGAGAAGGTTCAAAAAGAACAAAAGATATCTGAAGATTCACCTCCTACTCAAGAGGAGTTTCTGGTGAAGTCCGAGGGGATGTGGATGAAGGTTCTCGAAAGACACATGTTACTGAAGAGGAAGCTCTAGAGAAATTTAAAGAAAGTAATTGAAAGGGATCTGAAGATCCACATACCACTCAAGAGTAGGTTTCCGGGGAAGCTCAAGGAAATGTTAAAGATGGTTCTCGAAAATCACCAATTACTGAAGAGGAAACTCCAAAGAAAGCTAAAGGGAAGCTCGAAGGTGATATACATATCCACCCACTACTCAAGAGGAGTTTAAGGGAAACGAGGGTATGTTGAAGACAATTCTCGAAAGACACATGTTACTGATGAGGAAATTAGGGGGGAAGCTCGAAAGAGATCTAGAGAGCCACCTAATATTTAAGAGGAGGTATGAGGGGAAGCTCGAAAGGAATCTAAAGATCCACATACAACTCAAGAAGATGTTCGAAGTGAAGTTCGAGGGATATCAAAAAGGGTTCTCAAAAGGCACCTAATACCGAATAGGAAACTCTAGAAAAGTTAAAGGGGAATCTCAAAATGGATATGAAGATCCACCTACTACTTAAGAAGAGGTAAAAAGGGGAAGAACGATGGGATGTTGAAGATTGTATTTGAAAGGCGTTTGTAATTGAAGAGGAACTCCAGAAGAAGTAAAAGGAGAAGATTGAAAGGGATCTGAAGGTCCACCTACTACTCATGAGAAGGTTCGAAGGGAACGAGGTTCGAGGTAAAGTTCAATGGAATATCGAAGATGGTTCTCGAAATGCACATGTTACCGAAGTGAAAACTCATGAGGAAGTTAAAGGGGCAGCTCGAAAGGGATCTGAAGATCCACCTACAAGAGGAGGTTTGTGGGGAAGCTCGAGGGGATATTAAAGACGGTTCTCGAAAAGCACATGTTACTGTTTCAGAAGAGGAAACTCTATGTGAAGCTAAAGGGAAGCTCGAAAGGGATAGTAAAAAAGGCAACTCGAAGGGAATCATAAGATCTACCTACTACTCAAGTGGAGGTTCAAAGGGAAGCTCGAAAGAGATTTGAAGATCCACCTACTACTCAAGAGGAGGTTCGAGGGGAAACTCATGGCATGTTGAAGATTTTTTTTTAAAGGAACATGTTACTTAAGAGGAAACTCCAGAGGAAGCTTGAAAGGGATTTGCAAATCAACCTTCTACTCAAGAGAGGTTCGAGAGAGAACTCGCAGAGATGTCGAAGACGGTTCTCAAAAGACATATGTTCTTAAAGAGGAGACTCCAGAGAAAATTAAAGGAGAATTCAAGGGGATATATGTAATAAAACAAAGCAATAGATTCAACTCCCTAAATTGACACTTTTTCATTTTTGTTTTATTTAAAATTTTATAATATGATCTTCAATTGTTTGAATTTGTCACATGCCAACTTTGTTACTCCGACATATTCTAATGAGATACCTTGATTCTATTTGTTACTAAATTTTTTATAATATATGTGAAAATAAGAGACCAAGCAAAATATGCGACGATACTATACAGACATACGTAAATGAGACCCGATCAGATGACATATGTCGATAATATACACATACGCGGATACGGTATACGTAGTTACGTAATATAATACAAAAATAAAAATAATGAGGGACGACGAATTTATCCCCGCGCGAAGCCGCGCGGACGAAACACCTAGTTTAATATATATTTGATTTAGTTTATCTTATTACAGATTTTTTTCACCTGATAAGAAGACAAATCATATTAACGCCTATTATTGATATTATTTCTAATAGATGAGAGGTTTAAAACATGTCGTTGTTTTAATCGTTTAAACCAGTATCAAACAATATTTATTTATACCTATACAATGCCAAAATCTAGTCCTAATGGATATATAGTGGAAACAAAGGGTCCAATCACATAGAGGCTTAAACTAGTTTTTAAACGTTAAACATTCAATCAATCTAGAATGATATGTAAAGGTGATAATTGATTATTTTTTTATATCCCTAATGAACAAACAATGAATTTAAAATGCAATTAATAAAGACCAAACCTAAAGCTAAGCAAAGGCATTGTAATTTTTAGAGGTAAATGAAAATGTTAAAGAAATATGGATCAAAGCTTGGGTTTTGTATGATCAGAGTAGCTAGAAGGTTGGTTTTGACTCCTATTGGTTATTGGTGTATCGTGAATTTTACTGGTTTTCTACCATAATACATGTGCTTTTATAGAGTCTTTTTAGTGTCTTGTAGGTATTTATATAGTTTTTACAAGAAAAAGACGTTTCGGAGCCATTAAAGCTAAAGTAAAGAGAATTGGAGTAAAACTAGCAAAACGAGATGCAAAGGAAGAATATGAGTTCCAGAAGTCGGATAAGCATTGACCCAATTACCTAACGATCCACGAGACAATATACATATCAATTTGTAGGTGCGGAAGTTAAATTTATTCTCTAATTTGAATAAATTCCATTGGACATCTGAAGCTCAAGATATCGCCGTTTTACTGAAGACATGTCATTATGACGGGATTTACAAAATTGGCCAATTTACCTCCAATCAAGCCCGACTCAATTTTTAAAAAGTATCTACTCTAAGACCGACTTATGTAACTATAAAATAAGCTCTCAATAGCAGAGGAAACCACGACCTACACATCCAATGCAATCATTCAAAGAGTTTACTTGCTTTCAATCTGCTATTGCTTAGTTACTAGACCTAGGGTTTACTTTCTGAGATTTTTCCGTGAGACTCTAAAAAAGTGAAAGAGGTTGTTCTTTACTCATTTGAGATACACGACTCTCTGATCTTCTATTTTCTAAATCACTTTTGCATGCAATTAATTAATCCAATATAATTTTGTGTTACTATAACTATGACTGAGTAGTTCTCTAATTAGATCTAAGGTTTTTAATAGATCAATAAATCGCTTTTCTATATGTGGGTTAAGCCACAAGATTCTTCACTACCAGTTGTGTGTAACATTTAGAATTGACGTCATGAAATATAATTAGGTATCTAGGTCGATTCCCCTATCAGAAACTGGCAATAATAGACCCGGAATATCCGTGGTGAGCAAGACGCGTTTCGTGCCTTAGCCAATGCTTGTTCGGATTCCTTGTGAACAGATCTAACTTGAACATTTTAATGCTTATTTATCTTCAGCGACAATCCAAAAACACATTTGAGATTTAGGTTTTAAAAAAAAATCAATTCGCTAATCCATCATCAGATTTTTTGATAGAATAACATGTTTAGAGTTCTAGAATTCAAAACAGAACGCGATCCATTGTTACCCACTGGATTCCCCTAGATCTAATGCTTTAAATCCTTGTATACAACTTACTATGATTAGTTAGTTAGCTTGGTTCTATTAGTTTAATAAATCACCCACCCTTGATTTGCTTGAAAAAATCTTGAACTTTACTAATATGAGACTAGCCCAAATGTAAGATCGATAACCTAAATACTACAATTGTACACTGTGCACTTGCAGTTAGATTAGGTGAAAAAAATTCACGCATCAGTTATTGAAGTACCAATCTTATAGTTTAGGTTCCATTTCAAATAAAATTATTTTCATGATGTTAATTATCTAATGATCAAGTAAACTATGATCCCTCATGAAAATAAAATCATCATTAGTTATTAAGTATATTCCTAAAAATCTTACAAAATCATTTAGCATATAATCACTTAGATTAAACATGAATTGCCCACTTGACTTTGGTTGGGAAAGTTTTTCAAATACCTTGTGGGTGTGAGATTCCCTCAGTTTAATGATGAAGATTTTCATCTAAATAAAGCATTAAGAGCAAAGCAAACGATATATTCCTAAAGATCTAGCCTAGAGAAACGAAAACCCAACATAATTTATAGCAAATCAACCCAAACTTTAATCCATAACAAAACTACTCACACATGGAAATGATGATTCTATGATGAGAAAACAAAGAGAAATTAAGAAGATAATGAAAAGCATAAATGAAATCAAATATAAAATTTCATAAAGCAAGGATCAAAGAAAAATTCAAGAAATTTCATCAAAAAACAAAACTTTGAACCTAATCCTTCATCTAATAAAGCTTAAGGGTTTTTAGAATAAACAGACCCTTAAATAGGGTTACAAAGTTAGTCATAGATCTTGAAATATTTTGGTTGGCTTTTATGGGTTTGGATTTGGCCCAAAGGGAGTGAAAATGACATTTTTGGTTCATAACATCGATTAAACGGCGCGGCTGTCGGGAAAAGCTGTCCGAACTTCGTTCGCTTGTTTCTCCTCAACCGTGACCCCGAATCGCAATCCATAAAGTATTGTGGCTTCCTCTTTATGTCCTCTTCAAGCAAATAAAGACCAATCTCCAAAATCTTGTATCATTTTACTTTTTAGATCCTTAGACTCCAACATGCATGCTTATTTTGCACCTATTTCAAACCAAGATGGCATCAAATGCAAATGTATGCAATTTTGGGACTCCTAAATGCATATTTAGAATAATCTATATAAAAAGGGATGAATATAAGTAAGAATAGCGATTTAGGGCCCAAAAATCGACAGAAAAGAGGTCTTAAAAAGCTAAAATCCGGTTACATCAACTCGCCAGACTAATCATTTACTTGTTTTAAAGCAAATAAGCTAGGGAAAAAAGGAAGAGAAGTTTGAAACTGGATCTCTTATCCAGAGGAGAGAGAAAATATTTAGCATGACGGTCCTTTAACCAAGAATGTCATAATTCATCAACAATTTCTACTCCTTAGAGCGTCATTTACATTCATCACAATTTCACAATTCACTCATATGCTTCTCTATTCATGTGCACTCCTAAACTTAGATCCTTCACATTATTTTATTATAATATAGTGAATGTTACATTTCACATATCAAGCAAGATTATTTGGTTTAGGTATAAAGGATTTGAGATAAAAACAGTGATCTCAATAGGTGGTTACTCCATAGCAAAGGGGATCTCTCATTAATGAATGAACTTTATGCAAAATGCTAAGAGTAAAAAACAATCGGTGCATACAAGGATTATATTTTCATCTACCCATGAAGGGTTTGGTTTTTGCTGTGCTAAACCGTTTTAATGATGGGAATCGATTATTTGAGTTGACAAGAGAGTGGTAAGAAGAAGAAAGATAACTCAAATATGTATATTGGTATCCATACGCTCACTTTTCAATGGACAATGCAAGCTAATTAATTATCAAAGTTAAAATTTAAGTTTCCTTAGATTTAAGGTCCATTCATACACACTTCAAGATAGACAATGAACTTCAAGTTTGTTGCAACAAAATGCAAGCACATCTTTATTTTCAATTTGGTTTAAGTATCATACAATTCTTAGAAAGGGTTTCGAATCTAAACCTAAGCTCAACCTCCTCAAGTCTTTTCATTAATCCAATTCTAAGACTCAATCCTAAATATATGTACAAATGTGAATGCAACTAATTAAAAACATTTCTTGATTTTTTTCAATCTTTTTATGCAATATATGAGGCTCTATTGTGTAAAAAGGGAAATAAGATCCAATTAATGCATCAATAACTAAACCTCTCCCCCAGAACTGAATCACACCGTCCTTGGTGTAAACAAATGCAAGTTTTTACAAGGATAATGTTGATACCTTAAAGTGGTCGAATTAGATGTTATATGAGATGAGAAATTAGTCACATCACGGATTTTTGGAGACTTATTTTTGATGCAATGCCACCATTTATAAAGCGAGTTCTCGATAGGGTTCAATCTTCCTTGTTTTCTTGCTTTGACTTATGACATGGCCAATAGTACCTTGCAAAACTTAAGAGAAAGCTAGAGTGAGAGCATTTCCAATTCATAAGCACAAGATAATAGCTTCTTCATGAGTATGCAATCTATAATTGATGACTTAAAATCATTTCCTCTTAATTAGGTAGGAATTATTTATGTGAGCTAGAGTGTGAATAGGTTTTCTAGATAAACATAAAGTAGTGATGCATTTACTCAATAGCTACGCAGAAATTTCATATTTATCCTAAAATCATGAATTGAGCTTAAATATTTCACTTCATCACATTTCAAACAATATTTGGTACTTTGAGAGTCATCAGCTTAATCAACATTTTTATCAAATGCAAAGGTCCCAACATGATATAGAGAGAGTATGGGAAACTTACTACTTACAAAAGTACCAGATAGAGTGGAGAGATAGTACCTTGGAGAAGTAGAGTTGAGAATGGAGTGCGAAAGCGATGTCTTAAGTGTTTTTTCAGAGGTTTTTTTTGGTCAAATCAATGCAAATTTCAATAGTGAAGTTAAAATAATTTATTAAACATTGCCTAAAGTACCTTTTCAAGCATCAAAAACATTTGAAAACACACTTTGGTACTTTGAAAATTGAAAACATTTACATGGAAAATTTTGGTTGATTTTTAAAAGTTCTTGTTTTGGGGGTTTAAGAGTGTATAAAGGGGTTTTATAGGGTTATTATATGCATATAAGCAACCCCAAACCATTTCTCACTTCAACCTTATAGAAAAGTCTTGCTAACTCTATATACTTCAAAAGTTTCTTTCATATCCGGGAGCCAACATTTGATTGATCGTTGATAGCCCAAAAGGAGTTTCCACAAATCATATGCCTCTTTATCAAGTCACTAAGAGAGTGTTCTTCGAAGAAATAATTGTCCAAATAAACTTGAGAACACATACCTTATTTTTTTTCTCTAACGAATTTGATGCCTAAAACCCCCTTCCTCCTTCGGTTGAAATGCTCAGCAATGAATTCAAGATGAAAGATCTCGGTAAGCTAAGAGGATATTGGGAATCGATATCTCTAGAGACAGAGCAAAGGGAATCCTACAGTTATATCAGGAGAATTCTCTGGAAAATGTGTTGAGGAGCTCTGAAATGTTTGAATCAAAGTTAGTTAAAACTCCTATTGGGTCTCAATTCAAGTTAGCTAGTGTTAAATTAGAAGACAAGAAAGAATTCACTGCAAAGATGTGCGAGATACCTTATGCCAGTGCGGTAGAAAGCTTGATGTATTTAATAGTTGGAACTCAACCAGACATCGCATACGCCATTGGCTTGGTAAGCAGGTTCATGAGTGCTTTTGAAAAGCAACATTGGGAGCAGTAAAATGGATAATAAGATATATAAAAGGCTCTTCAGATTTCAAGCTAACATTCACAAATCAAAAGACGTCAAAGTTCAAGGATTTTGTGATAGTGACTATTTCTTGATAGAAGAAGATCAACTACCGGGTATATGTTGCAGGTACGCAAGAATACGGTAAGCTGGAGGTCTGGTCTTCAACAATTAGTGGCATTATCCACGGCGTAAGTCGAGCACATGTCTCTATCTAAAGCTGCTAAGGAAGTCATGTGGCTTATGAGGATTACAATATAGCTGGTATTTCCGCATAAACAAGCTGAAATCTTCTATGACTCCCAAAGTGCGATTTGTTTGTCCAAGAATAACGTTCACCACGAAATTACCAAGCACATCGAAAATCGCTATCACTTCATACACGATGAGATCACTGAGGGGACTCTGAAGGTTTCAAAGATTCACACGAATGAGAATCAAGCAGACATTCTCACTAAATCGGTTCTAGTAAAGAAATTCGAAGAAGAGTTAAGTAATATGAAGGTGCTTAGGCACCATCACTAGCTTGGTAAAGAAGAGTTAGGCCTTCGGCGGTATTAGTCGAAGGGAAAAGGGTCAATTTTTGGTGTTGTTGATCATAGATGGGAGAAGAAGACGGTGAAGTCTTCAGCTGATTACGATTGAAGTGGAGATTATCGTGTTACAAACTGATCAGACATGTGGGCTAAGCTCAAGTTGGGCCAAGAATGTGTAGTTAGGCCCAACGGACACCGCATCAACTTAAGCCCAAGTGATAAACGGCAGAAAGCTCAGCGTTTTGCACTGGTGGTGAAGACAATATAATTTTTCTTCTTGTGCCTGCAATAATGGCTACACTCAGAGCTATAAAAGGATAGGGTGGGGCAATGTAAAGAGTGGTGACCACATTACAATCTAGGAGACATAATAAAGAGATTTGGAGGAGCGACATATTTGTTTCTAGGGTTTTCTCTTGGTGATTCTTCTACGGTTTCTGGTTGTAAGGGATATTAGAGATAGCTTGCTCGGATTTGTACTATGTAATTTTATAATGACCTTTTGTGAAGCAGTTATAGCCTCAATAAGACGTACTAAGGAACCTTTTATGTGGGAACTCGTAAATTTGTGAGTCTCTTTGTTAAAAAATTGAACCAAACATGAATAATTCCCACAAATATGAATAGTATGTATTCTAAGAAAGAATATTCTTCAATTAATGTTTTTTTTAACTCACATTTGATTCTCTTGCCAGCAAATGGGATGGCACCTCAAAATTTTAAAATTAAATAAAAATGATTAGATTTCACAAAAAAAACAAAAAACAAAAAAACATGATTTGGAAGTAGTATGAAAGATTGAAGTAGTAAACAAAATATCGAGTAAATAAACTAAGCCAACAAAACTTGATTAGTTAAGGGCATAACGGAAGGTAGTTTTGTCTTTTATTGAAACCGTAACACCGTTCTTCCGATGACGTGGACCTTCTCTCCCACTCCCTATCTCTTTCCTATAATGAAAAAAATAAAAAGAGAGATAGATAATTCAGTCTTATTTAAATTTCAATTCATTAAAACAAATTCTCTGTGAAAATTGAATCCGCTTGTCCCCGGAGGATCTTTTCGTGTGAAATCACGAAACGTCGACGAAGTCAGAAGCTGGATCTTGAGTTTGACTCGCTTGCTTAGCTTTTTCTCTCTCTATCTCTCTCTTCTTGTCACTTGCAGGCGGTGCTGGATAAGGACTATTCGTTTTGGGTTTGATCGAAATCTCCATTTTATTTTGTAGAGTTCTGTCATCTGTGTCACACATTTTCCGCAATTTAACAGATTTTCTTAGGAATTTTTGAAAGACAAAGTTTTGGTCGAGAGGAAGAGGGAGTGGAGAGAGATAAGCTCCATTTTGGTTCTCGCTTCAATTTAGGTAAGTTTAGATTTTGGGAAATTTTATCGCAGTCTTAGGCCTCTGAATGCTTCACTTGATTCTAATTTGTAGGAGAAATGTAAAGTCGTATTTTGTTTGTCTTGTATCAAATTCAAACAAAAGAAAAGAACCCTGTTTTTTAATCATAAAAACCAGATCGAAAAATCAGAACTAGGTTTTGATCTGTCTCAATGAATAATTATGTTATGTCTGAGATCTACTCCAGTTTGACCCAGCTCCTTGAATTTGGTTGCAGAAAAAAAAAAAAAAAAATGCCTGAAGTGAAACTAAGATCAGGAGGTTACAGATCATTCATAATGTGTGATGATCCAAGAGGAGTTGTAGAAAGTGGAGCAATTAAGAAACAGAGTAAGATCCGTAGCAGTAAGCAGAGGTGTGAGCACCCACCTTTGAAAGGGAAAGAAAAACCAGAAATGGCGCGGAGGAAGAGCACGTCGGATGCGCCTCCCTCTTCGTTGCAGCTCTTGAGAGTATCCAAAGGAATTGAGAAACTGAATGTTGCGGTTGAGTCATGGTCTAAAGGGTTGAGGAGCTATGAGGCTGTGAGGCCTGAGGATATCGCCAAAGACTTGTTACGAGGAGCACTCGACTTGGAAGAGTCTTTAGCTATGCTTAGTGGTTTACAAGAAGATGATGGTATCAAGCAGAAACCGAGAAACGGAGATTCGCGGTTTCAAAGATCCATGTCTGACAGATTCGGAGAGCGCACTCCGGTGAAACGAGAGGGTGTAGCATCAAGGGATTGTTATCAAGAACTAAGAACAGTGATTAGAGAGAGCTTTTTGAGGCAGAATCTTGTGCCACAATCAAGTGATTTTGCTTCCTCTTCATCAACCCAATCTTCTATTGTTTCCGGCTCCACAAAGTCCTCTGCGTCATCTTCTGATATTCCACCGAGAGCTCCAAATTTGATTGCTAGGCTTATGGGTTTGGATGCATCTCCCCATGAACCGGCGGTGAATGATATTGATAAGCTGAATATCTTAAAGCTGCCAACAGAAAGACAAGAGCAGCTCAAGAGTAAGAAGAAAACGAAGAAGAAAGAGTGTCCTGAGATTGTGAAATACAACTCTACAAGAGAAGCTATCAGACCCCAGCGTGTTGTTCAACCTGAAATGGAACAAAAACCAGGAAACAAAAATCAAGGGGATATTCATCCAAGAATGATTTACCAGAGAAAAGATCCGAACCAAAAAAAGGTCAGGGCATCCAAAGGAATGGTACGTAAAATAGCGGAGAATGAAGGTAAGGTGATTAAGCTAATGTCTCCGAGCAATGCCAAAGCTGTAGCGATAGATCGAAAACTGATGGAAACCAACAAAAAGCTTTCTTCTGCCAACAAGGACGACGGTGAAGGTAAAAATAGATATAGACCTGTTGACCGAGCTCGTAAGCTACCCAGCAATCCTGCGACACACACGAAATCAAACAATTCTTCAGACATCTCAAGAAACAAGAGTCGGCCTTCCAGGTTGAGCTCGACCTCTAGTTGCGGTGAGCAGAAAAGTATTATTCGAGAAAAGAAGACTAGTAGATCAAGTGTAAGCAATCTTTCTCACTGCCTCAGTGCATGATTTTCTCATTTCTTCCATTAAACCCGTCTCTTCTCTTCTCCAGGCCAAGAAGAAACTCCGTCAACCAGAAAATGACCTCGCTTCAGAGAATAACTCAAATTCTTCACAGGACACTCGTAATCTACTTTCTCCAGAGGAAACCACTTCTTCAGAGTTTCACATTCAAGGTTATTACTACTACAGTTGTCAACTCTCAGGATGTTTTCAAATTTTGTATCTTTTAAGCATTACCTCATATACATATATAACCTGATACTTTTGTTCTTGCAAAGGTCATTGTGAAAACGACGAAGTTTCTTCTTGTGCTGCCACAGTTGAGCATTCTCATGAGCCAGAAACCTCCCAAATCTCTCTTAAATCGTTCCTATCTTGCTCCCAAGATTTCCTCAGCTACGCAGGGGATCTCTTTGAGTTCAACACCAAAAATGAAGGAAGCCAAGAAGCAGCTTTTCTAAATCGTAACAACATTTTGATCTCAGACCAAAGACTTGCACTAGACTTTGCCAAAGAAGTAGCCAAACGCAAAAGCCTTCTTCTTGTTACGAAACCAACGTGTTCCAAAAAAAGCTCTGTGCAAATTGATAAGTTGTTAATGGAAATCTGTGATGGGTTTGAGTCTCTGACAAGTTACAGAAATTCGTTTTTAGGAGACAACAGCTTCGTTAAAGAGAACATTGAGATGGTGTTGGAGAAGGATTTACTTTGTAACAAGACAGAGATGACAAGTGGGGTTTGGGATTTGGGTTGGAGAAGTGAGTTTCAGATAGATGAAACTCATCAATCTGTTGTTGATTTAGAGAAACTTATCTTATCCAGTTTGATCCAAGAAATTCTCTCTTGAATCTACCTAAACAAATATTTTCCACTTTTTGTATCTGTTAATTTAATTTTTCCTAATTTATTTTAAATTCTTTGTAACCGATTCTTTTTCAATGAATTCTTTGTAAGCAATTAAACACCAAAGTATATATATTTTTATAAACAAGTACTAACCCCTACAACTCTCTCTAAAGAATTGTCAAAACCTAAAACTCTCTCTAAAGAACTTGCGTCAAACAAAAAAAAAAACTCAAATCCGATTAATGCCGAGACCGGTGCACGGAGGCTCTGTTAGCTCCAGGGCCAGTCCTACCCTGGGGTCTTTTTTCCTGTACTAAATAAAAAACGGTCAAGGTGGTGCTTGAGGAAGGGAGCAAGATGTGTGAGCTTTGGTGGTGTTGAGATCTATAGATCGGAGGCGATGCGTGACCCACCTTTCCAATAAATAATACGAGTGGCTTTAACCAGTGATGAAGACAGCTGGTTCGCGGTTGGAACCCTATATTTTTTGGTAAGGTGGCCCGCCAAAGATATTCTTGATGATGTCTAAGGCATCTGCCGTTCACAACATCAAAATTTGAATTCCACGACATATGGGTTTCACCGCTTTGATACCACGCATCTCATCTTGAAGGTCTTGTTGGATAGTACAAACGGCGGAAATCCTCTATATAAATTTATAGGCTAATCGGAATGGTCATAATTTTTCTATAACATATTATGAAGCTTTTCCAATCAGCATGTTTTGGTGTTGTTCCAGCTATTGATTTTTTGGTTTTTGGCACTAGTTGCGGTTGAAATTTGGGTTTGGTTGAATTTAGGTTAAGACGGGAACAAGTAGGCATAAGGATGAGATCTCGCATGGACAAGGGATTTGAGGGTGTTGGTGTTATGGAATTGGCTTAGGGATCCTACCTTAGAGCCAAATTCTAGTATACTCGCTTTTTTTGAGACAAAAGATCCTACTCTTCAATTTCATACGATGTCCAGCTGTAGAAGCTTAAAAAATATGGCGTTTGGCTTGGAGTTGATTTTGTGATGGAGCTAATTGGTTTCTAACAACAACGATTTAGATCTCATACACATACACAAGCATGTAGATAACCACTACACCCATTTGGAAAAAGAAAAAAAAAAGAGTGAGTGAAAAAAAAAACAATGTTGAGGAGAAAGTCAAAAAACTCATTATACCACTTATGTGGAGCTTCCTTACAACCATAGATAACTTTCTGAAGTCGACATATATGAAGTGGTTTGTATTTTTCCTCAAACCTGGGTGGTTGAATCATATATACCTATTCTCTAAGATTCCTTTGTATGGATAGATTTTTCACATCTAGTTTTCTAAGTGGCCACTATTGACTAGATGCAAGCAAAACCATGAATTGTAATGTGGCATACTTGATGACTGGGCTAAATGTTTGATGAAAGGAAACTCCCGGTCTCTGATGAAAGCCGTTTTCAACAAAAAGATCCATTGTTCTTTGTCCTTCAAATAATTGGCTGATTGTTAAGCGGAACTGGAGGAGGATCCGACTGAGCTGTAGTAGAAGAAACTGATATGTCACTACTCTCCACGACTTCTTGTTGTCCAGGTCTTGTGTTGACCGACACCAGTGAGGGTGTGTTAATCGACACATATTCCATAATTTTTAATGTAATTGATTATGTCGTGTGTTGATGGACACTATCTTTCGTTTCGACCGACACTAGTTCTAGAGCGGCCGAGTTTGCTTCTTCACGCATTGGTGAAGGATTCAACTGTGGCGGCGAACTGATGAAAAGTCGCTTACGATAGACTTGAGCTGCAAAACCATGATGAGAGACATTGGAAGAGTAGTCATGTGATTGATTTTACAACTTGGTTAGTCGAGTAGAATGAAAATCCGATTCAAACAACTTCAGATGATGAGAAAAGAAAACCTTGGAAGAAGAGACATCTAGACACAAATAAGCAGTTTTAGTGTAGAGTGAGGACTGAGTTTTTTTGTTGAATATGGACAAACACAATGAAAACATAGACAACCAAATACACGTAGAAAAGTGTAGTTCAGTGCA
The DNA here is from genome assembly GCA_900116095.1 of Euclidium syriacum. Lineage (NCBI taxonomy): Eukaryota > Viridiplantae > Streptophyta > Magnoliopsida > Brassicales > Brassicaceae > Euclidium > Euclidium syriacum. The sequence continues at coordinate 2,224,717 of FPAK01000003.1, read as the reverse complement.
GTTTGAATAAGTACTTTGTATGGAGATACATTAGAGATAATCAGATTTGGCATGTAATTGATGAGGAAAACAGCTGCTACAAATGCATATGAAAAATACATGTTAGGTATATGGGCATGTGATAAGAGAGACAACAAGGACTCGACAATGTATTTGTGTTCCCATTCTGAAATGCCATAAAGTCAGTATGTATGTGGAGGAGAAGTCAAACAAGAGATTCTAAGTATGGCAAGATATGACGAACGACTTATGTTTCACCTCCATTATCAGAATAAAACGTTGTAAGTTATGTTTTGAACTTATTCTCAACTAGTACCCTGAAAAAAAAAAATGTAAACAACACCATACTTGGGTTTGAGAAGATGAAGCAATGTATAAAAGGTGTAATGATGGAAAAAATTGACATAGTATTGTAGCCATCAATAGAATAGAATAGAAACTGAGAATGATTCGTTGATTGGGAAAACATAGGATTATGACTTTTATTAATAGCACAAGAGTAGCAAAGAGTGGAAAAAAACATAGGAATTTTGAAACGATACGAGGTAGTATGAATAAAATGTTTTCTCGGATGCTCAAGACGAGGATGCCAGTCAAAAGAACACTATTTAGAAAGAGAAATACATAAATAAATGATGAACCAGATAGAATCGTTGACCACTCAATCAAGCATGTTTTAACTTGTATGTTGATTAATGTTTTCCACGTGATGAGACCTGGAACATTTGGACACAATTTTACCATCACATCATTAGTACGACATAGCTTAATCTTCGATATTATATTTTTCTTCATTTTAGGAGCACATAGAACATTATCATAAAAAAATAGTTATAGTCGAAGATGGTAAAGTAGTTAAACATGTATTGGTCATTAGTAGCTCTGCTCTATTTTCAATGAGTGCTTCTTCTTCTCCATTATATGAGCCATGGATCGACACATTTCCTAGATTATTGGCAATATGATGTGACACTCCACTATCAAGTAACCAATGAGCATTTGAAAAGTTGGTAAATGTTGTATAGTGAGCTCGTGGTTTCCATATTTGAGTTGGAATTGGTGGTGTTGCATACCACTTGTTTGAAGATGCTTGAAGCATATAGTATATTGGAGTCCCTTGTGAAGATCCAAGTTAGCAATAGGTCCTTGCACTAAGTCCATGAATACCAAAAACTTTACATCTTCATGTGTAGCTTCCGCCTTGCTATCCACAGCCACATTGTTAACCTTGTTTGTTGTAAATATTGTTGTATTGGTTATAAGGTGGACGAGATGAATTGTTGTTGTTGTTATTGTATTGGTGATCCGTGAATTTATTTCACCTAAAAAAACTGCAAGTGCACATCGTCCAGTTGTAGTACTTAGGCTAACGATATCAAGTAGACTATGTCATTTTTCTAATCTAAACTAGAAATTCTTCTTTAGGAAAAAGTCTTGTTACTAGTGAGTGTAACTAAAATAATAATTCAAATTAAACATGTAAAATCAAATAATAATAAAGGCGTTAAACCTAGGCAATTCGCATTAAACATAAATTATTCAACAATTCATCAAATTCTAAAATTCTTAAGAGGTTTATATAGAAAACTTAGGAAAAAGTCTTGTTACTAGTGAGTGTAACTAAAATAATAATTCAAATTAAACATGTAAAATCAAATAATAATAAAGGCGTTAAACCTAGACAATTCGCATTAAACATAAATCATTCAACAATCCATCAAATTCTAAAATTCTTAAGACGTTTATATAGAAAACAAAATAACATAGAAAATTCTACCTACTCATCAACAACTAGATCAAAAACTTCTTCCCAAATATATGAAATTCATGCAGTGAATAAGAATATTATTGTTCATGATTTTTCTAAAACAAACTTCTTTAGATCCATGAGGAAATCACCTACTAAAAGTTAATTCAGGTTTTTTAAGCAAGTCTCACTAAATTAAAACAACCTAGTGATCAATACCTTTAGTAATCAATTTAGAGTTAGCATTGAGGACAGCTAAAGTGGAGAATAATATTGATCATATCATGTTTAAAAGCGTTATAGATCACAAACTTCTTTCCAAATATATGAAAGTTAATTCATTTAGTGAATACGAATCTGATTGTTCATGATTTTTCTAAAAAAACTTTTATGACAGCCATTAAAACTTAGATCTAGCAAGTAAACTAGTCACATGTAGAGAATAAAGTAAATAACCTACTAAAACCAAAATATTGCATAAAAATAATAAAATTTGAAAATCAAAGAGTTCAAGTCTTGGTCCTCTCTCCTTGAGAAAAAAATTAACCTAAAAAAAAACCCAAAGAAACCCTAAAACAAAGTGGCTCCTCGAAGCAAAAGAGTTTGGTGTCATGCTTGAGTGTCTTTAGAGGTGGATGTCCTAATCTCTACCCTATAGCAAGGGTATTTATAGTTTCAAGAGTCATACATGGGTCTCTAATAACGATAGAAGACTTCGATTCTTCAAAAAAAACCCGTCAAAACGTTTCCTTCTTGAAACCGAAAATATGCATTGGTCAACTGATGTGTGAAGTAATTAACCTAAAAATGACTGCAAGTGCACAATGTACAATTATAGTATTAAGGTTATCTATCCCACAGAGATTATGTCGAGTTTCAATTCTAACCTAGAAAGTATGAATGATTTTAAGTAACTTAGCTAGTATTGTTGTGTTGTAACTTATAGATTAAGGTCGCTAGATCAGGGGAAATCTCGCAGGAGATATATACAACCACAATCAACAATCAATAGACTCTTAAACACGAAAGACGTAATTATATCACACCCGATTGTTGATGGTGGGGGTTCTACCCCTTATTGATAGTTTGGCAATAATGAAGGGAATGTCTTGGATATCATACTTGTATTCACTCTAATATAGTTGTGAAGTCGAGATAAGACTATCATGTAATACTAGGTAGTTATAATGTTTTGCTAGAAGCCGCTTATAACTTATGAGTTCTGAACTCATTGCAAGTATTATATGATCCTACAAGGTCACACACCTAAGCAAACTGGATAAACAAGATTGGGATTGATCATTAATGTAATGATCAAGTTGATGTATATTTGATATACATTACTATTTGTTTTGGCTAAGTGTGTCGACCGACAAAAGTAGTTGTGTCGATCGACACAGTGAATGAAATCAGACCGACTAGTTTGGTTTAATGATTTAATTAATGATCGGTTTAGCCTGGCTATTAATTAGATTTTCGTGGTCCCTATATAAGATATAGAGGCACGAAATTTTCAGTTAGACTTAGATTTGCAGCCATCTTAAAACACAGAATCCCGAGAGCTTTTCTGGCACTAACATCCCGGTGATCCAGTTTTTGTGCGTGTGGACTTTCCATAGAGGCGCAGCATTTGCGGCGCTCCTGATCTCGGCATCCTGAACATTTCCGCTGCTCATAAAGTCCAAGTATGATCGAGATCCAAAATATAGATTCAATCAACATGATCTAAAGGGCTAAAAGGAATCATTATGATTTTAGAAAAGTTTTAAAATCTACACCAAATTCCTTCAGTGGTATCAGAGCCAGGTTGTAATTGAATCTGTAACATGCTATATAAATGACTTGAATTCGAATTTGATTCACAAGTTTTATAGTAGATGCATGTTTGATCTTTTGGTTGAAAGTCGTTTTGAAAAAACTCAAAATTTAGGGTTTCTGCGAAAGGCGTGTCGACCGACACAAAGCGTGTGTCGATCAACACGGCCTGTTGATTCGCGAAACGGTGGTTTTCAAAAATTTTCAAAACTAGTGTTTTTGTTTGGTTGTGTCGACCGACAAAGGAAAGAGCAAGGCTGTCCAGGTTGAAAACCGGGACAAGCCTGAGTCGTCTTCTAAGCCCAACCGTAGCCCAGTTGATACTAATATTTGTCTTTACTGCAAGAAGCCTGGGCATTGGAGGAGAAACTGCAAGGAACCTGGAAGGTTTGAAGAACCTGAGGAAGTCGTACGAGACGACATCTAAAGGTATTTATATTATAGATGTAAATGTTACTTCATCAGGTTCTAATTCTTGGGTATTGGATACTGGCTGTGGTGCTCATATTTGTACTAATATGTAGGGCCTACGCAGCAGTAGAACGCTGAAGAAGGGACAAGTGGACCTGCATTTTGGGAATGGAGCAAGAGTTGCTGCATTAGCCGTAGGAACTTATCATTTGTCTCTACCATCAGGCATGATTTTAGAGTTGGAGAATTGCTACTATGTACCTGCGATAAGCAGGAATATCATTTCTATTTATGTTTTGGACATGAATGGTTTTGATTTTTCGATTAAGAACAAATGTTGCTCTTTTATTCGAGATAATATATTTTATGGTAGCGCCCCATTAGAGAATGGGCTTTCTATTCTCAACCAATCAATGTCTGTTTATAACATAAACAACAAACGGTTTAAATCAAATGACTCAAACCCGACTTTTCTCTGGTGCTGTCGTTTGGGCCACATCAATGAGAAAAGGATTCAAAAGCTCCATCGTGATGGGCTTTTAGACTCATTTGATTATGAATCATTTGAGAAGTGTGAATCCTGCTTATTGGGCAAAATGACAAAGGCCCCTTTCAACAAGTTTAATGAAAGGGCCAGTGACTTGTTGGGCCTTATACATACAGATGTGTGTGGCCCAATGAGCATTAGTGTAAGAGGAAACTTTAGGTACTTCATCACATTCCTGATGATTTTAGTAGATATGGTTATGTCTATCTTATGAGACATAAGTCGGAATCCTTCGAAAGGTTCAAGGAGTTCCAGAATGAAGCACAGAACCAACTTGGCAAAAGTATCAAAGCTCTTCGATTTGATCGTGGAGGTGAGTACTTGAGCCAAGAGTTCGATGATCATCTTAGAGATTGTGGAATCCTTTCACAACTCACTCCTCCTGGAACACCACAGTGGAACGGTGTGTCTGAGAGGAGGAATCAGACCTTATCGAATATGGTTCGATCGATGATGAGTCATGTGGATCTACTGTTATCCTTCTGGGGATACGCTCTTGAAATGTCTGCGCTTACGCTGAACAGAGTTCCAACAAAAACAGTTGAAAAGACTCCATATGAGATGTGGACTGGAAAGGTTCCAAGTCTGTATTTTCTTAAAATCTGGGGTTGCGAAGTTTATGTCAAGCGATTGATATTAGATAAGCTTGCACCCAAATATGATAAGTGCTACTTCGTTGGTTACCCTAAGGAAACCAAGGCATACTACTTTTACAACCGATCCGAGGACAAAGTATTTGTTGCTCGGAACTGTGTCTTTCTTGAAAGAGAATTTCTTTCCAAGAAGAACAATGGGAGTAAAGTACAAATCGAAGAAATTCGAGAACCACAGGACGCTGTTCAACCTGATGAGGGAGAGCAGCCATTGGATTCACAAGAAGTTGTGGACCCAACACTTGTGGTGCCTATAGTTCGCAGGTCCGGAAGGACTCGTAATGAAGTCGAGAGATACGGATTTCTCGTGACTAAATGTCATGATCTTCTGATCGTTGATAGTGATGAACCTGCGAATTTCGAAGAAGCAATGTTGGGCCCTGACTCCGAAAAATGGTTTAAGGCCAGTGAATCCGAAATGGAGTCCATGTCAATCAACAAAGTTTGGTCTTTGGAAGATTTTCCCGATGGTGCAAAAGCCAGTGAGTACAAATGAGTCTTCAAGAAGAAATTGACGTGGATGGTAATGTACAGATGTACAAAGCTAGATTGGTGGCAAAAGGTTTCAAACAAGTGCATGGTGTTGACTATGACGAAACCTATTCCCCAGTTGCTATGCTTAAGTCCATTCGGATTCTCCTAGGATCTGCCGCTTATTATGATTATGAGATTTGGAAGATGGATGTGAAAACCGCCTTCCTGAATGAGATTCTGGAAGAGGATGTGTATATGACACAACCTGAGGGTTTCGTAGATCCTAATAACCCTAGGAAAGTATGCAAACTTCATCAATCCATTTATGGATTGAAGCAAACATCTCGGAGTTGGAATCTTCGTATTGATGAAGCTATTAAAGAATTTGGTTTCATCAGGAATGAAGAAGAACAATGCGTTTACAAGAAGACTAGTGGGAGCGCAATTGCTTTTCTAGTACTGTATGTAGATGACATATTGCTTCTCAGAAATGATTTTGTTGCTTCAGTCTGTCAAGACTTGGCTTGGAAGCTGTTTCTCGATGAAGGATATGGGAGAAGCCGCGTATATTCTTGGAATAAGGATCTATAGAGATAGATCAAAGAGGCTAATTGGACTGTGTCAGGACAATTATATTGATAAGGTCTTACACAGGTTCAACATGCATGATTCCAAGAAAGGCTTGCTCCCGATGTCACATGGCATCACTCTCAGCAAGAAGCAGTGTCCTTCGACACCTGCTGAGCGAGAGCGCATGAGTAGGATTCCCTATGCCTCTGTGATAGGATCTATCTTGTATGCCATGATATGTACACTCCTGAACATCGCTTGTGCTTTGAGCATGACGAGTCGATACCAATCCGATCCCGGTGAGAGTCACTGGACTGCCCTCAAGACAATCCTGAAGTATTTGAGGAATACTAAGGATAAGTTCTTGGTTTACGAAGGAAGTGATGAGCTTGTGGTAAGTGGATACACCGACGCTAGTTTCCAGACGGACAAAGACGATTTCCGATCTCAATCTGGTTACGTCTTCTGTCTGAATGGTGGTGCAGTCAGTTGGAAGAGTTCCAAGCAGAACACTGTAGCGGATTCCACAATAGAAGCTGAGTACATTGCTGCTTCAGAAGCGGCAAATGAAGCTGTTTGGATTAGGAAGTTCATTACTGAACTTGGTGTGATTCCTAGCAGTTATGAGCCTGTGGCATTCAACAATGGAGCTATAGCTCAAGCAATTGAACCCAGATCTCACCAGAAGTCCAAACACATCGAGAGAAGACATCATCTGATACGAGATATCATTGAGAGAGGAGATGTGAAGATCAGCAGAGTCCTCACAGACGAGAATGTTGCTGATCCTCTGACTAAGCCACTCCCACGGCCCAAGCATGAGAGTCATGTTGCTGCGATAGGAATTAGATTTCTTGAGTAGTAATCTTAATTTGAGTGGGAGTTGTTTATTTTGTTTTGATGTTCATGTAAACATACTTTGGTTATGTTTTGCTAAATGAAATTTTTTCATTATTATTTAATTGTGCAATTGATTAATTAAATAATAGCCCAAAAAAAAAAAAAAATTAAGGCATTCTTATAGGTCATCAAATACGTGATTTGGTCATGAAAGCCAATAAGCGATAGATGTCATAAATTACTGAGGTCCCTGGTCGAAGGTTTTTAACTTGGGACATTAATAACCGCACGAGATTAGCATGTGATGTGACTGATGACCAAGTTTCATGGTGTCATTGATAGGAGTATCCAAAATCAATCACATAGATATGTGTTGTGAACAAGGGATGGAACAAGATGGGATTTGTCCCTCCTATATAACGGGAGTTAAATATCTCTGGGCCTATCGAAGATTTGATACTGAAGGAATGTGTGGCCACACTCAAACAAGCTGAATGTCCGTTGTTTGCCTTTATCAGTATAAATCAGAGTTCGATGAACGTGATTTGGCTTTATAAGGATGACAAAGGGATTATTGGAATAAGTTTATTCTAAACGGGTTCTTGCCTTATGCTGAATCGAGATATAGAGACAAAGGGATTATTGGAATAAGTTTATTCCAGTACAAGTGGGAGATTGAAGGGAATGTCCTGGATATCATACTTGTATTCACTCTAATATAGTTGTGAAGTCGAGATAAGACTATCATGTGATACTAGGTAGTTATAATGCTTTGCTAGAAGCCGCTTATAACTTATGAGTTATGAACTCATTGCTAGTATTATATGATCCTACAGGGCCACACACCTAAGCAAACTGGATAAACAAGATTGGGATTGATCATTAATGTAATGATCAAGTTGATGTATATTTGATATACATTACTGTGTGTTTTGGCTAAGTGTGTCGACCGACACAAGTAGTTGTGTCGATCGACACAGTGACTGAAATCAGACCAACTGGTTTGGTTTAATGATCTAATTAATGATCGGTTTAGCCTGGTTATTAATTAGGTTTTTGTGGTCCCTATATAAGATATAGAGGCACGAAATTTTCAGTTAGACTTAGATCTGCAGCCATCTTAAAACACACAATCCCGAGAGCTTTTCTGGCACTAGCATCCCGGTGATCCAGTTTGTGTGCGTGTGGACTTTCCGTAGAGGCGCAGCATTTGAGGCGCTCCTGATCTCGGCATCCTGAACATTTCCGCTGCTCATAAACTCCAGGTATGATCGAGATCCGAAATATAGATTCAATCAACATGATCTAAAGGGCTAAAAGGAATCATTAGGATTTTAGAAAAGTTTTAAAATCTACACCAAATTCCTTCAAATAATGGAGTTCGATCCCTGTCGAGCTATTCCCTGATAACTTATTAGGTTATAAGTTCCGGAAACAGGAATATTAACCCTCGGCCCAGATGACCGAGGGATACCTCGGTGAAGAATGATCGAATTTAGTGTTCGAAGCGGGGGTATAAACAACATCGTCCTAGGCCGAAGTCTAAAGCTCAGACAATATAAGATCAAATCTTATCACAGATTCCCTAGTCTTGGAAAATCCATTTTTCTGAAGTTAGCCCATGGGCTTACTAGACCGACTATTACGGATATATAAAAACATACCCCCCCTCACTAATATTCATTCCCAAAAACGAACCCCTCTAATTACAAATAATTAGAAGTTGAACCCAGTATCAACACCGATCTCCCGTGGCTGCTATACCTATGAACTAACCACTAGATCAGAAAGGATGCTTTTTAACCTAAGGTAGCTAGTACATGAAATGAATTTAGATCCGATTGTTCATAACCTTCCAAGCCAAATGGTGTATTTGAATAAGGACGAGATTACCTACTAAAAACCATGTTATGGTTATGCTAGGAATGGTGTATTACAATAGCAAAAACCTATGAATCAATATCCTAAGTGGTCAAGTCAAGATATTGTATGAATTACCATTAAAGTAGATAGTCATTACTTATCATATTATGTAGAAATCTATAAAACCTTTGACAAACCCTAGATCTAACAATTAAACTACTCACATATAGCAAACAAAACCATCATCAATAATATAATCAAAGCTTCCATAAAAGTAAAAGAGTAGAGTTGAGAGAGTAAAAAAATTTGTGGGTCTTTTTCTCTGTAAATCCAAGTAGAAGGATAAACTCAATGAACCTTAAGAAAAAAGTGGCTCCTAGAGGCAAAAGTAAAAGTTTTGGGTAGCTTTAGGTCTTCTTCCTAGCTTGCTTGAAGGATTCTTGGTGGCTTGACCTAATTTTCCTGCTTAACCTCGATTTTATAGCTCCAAGGACGAGTCTTTAGGTCAGTGATGGGTTTCCAAGACTTCGGGTTTAGAAAAAGCCCGCAAAGCAAATTTTCTTTCTTCTGACCGACTAGACGAGTCGGTTGACTACAGCTTCGAGTCGGTCGACCTTGTATTCGGTTCAAAACATCTTCATTTTTGCTTCAAATCATCTAAGTCTTCTTCAATTGCTCCATCTCGTGATATCACCTATTTATCCTGCTAAATCATACAGAAAAGGTTCCAAAACCATATAGAATGTTCTTGTAAACCAGTCAAAATATCAATACATCATCAACCCAGGATCATGATACGTGAAATAGTTCACCTAAACTAACTGTAAGTTCACAGTTTACAATCGTAGTACCTAGGTTATCAATCCTACATAGATTATGTCGAGTTTCAATTCTAGTCTAGAAATTCTTCTTAAAGTAAATCTAGTATCCGATAACTTATCAATCCAAGTTAACTTGTGAAAACCTTTTCGATAATAACAAGGATGAAAAGTATATCATCCGCTCAAATGTTATTGTTGAGACTGGGTTCAACTTCTAATTATTTATAATTAGAGGAGTTCGTTTTTGGAATAAGTTAAGTAAAAGACAAAAAAAGAAACTTCGGAAAAGAGATTTTATTGATAATATCGGTTACAAGGGTGTTATATCGGAATACCAAGTTAACTTTATCAAAGGGGTGTTAAACTTAGGAAATCTAATAATTCTTCTCCCCGATTCTGAATGAATTAAATTAGTGAAGGGATGTGTATTTATATATCCTAGTTGTCGTTTATCTAATCCCATGGGCTAACCTCGGAAAAATGGAAATATTCCATTTTTTCAAGATAAGAGAATATGTGATAAGATTTGATCTTATTATGTCCGAGCTTAGACTTCGGCTTGGGACGAAGTTGTTTACACCCCCGCTTCGGACACTAAATCCAATCATTCTTCACCGAGGTGTCCCTCGGTCATCTGGGCCAAGGGTTCCAATCCTATTGAAGGGATTTATAAGTTGATAAATCATCAGGGAAAGGTCGGTAAGGACCGAACCTCAATTATCGCAAAACTATTGATAAGGGATGGTAACCCCACCATCAACAGTAAGTCCCTCCCAGTTCGTCTGAGGATGTCTTCGGGTAGAGTTGGAGAATTTCCTTAATTTAATAGCTTGTCGATAAATGAAGCTCGATTGCGGTCAATCTTCGTCTTCAATAGCCTTGAATTATCTTTTCCTCATTCAACTTCATCCTCCAATATGGCCGGAAAGAGCACAAAAAATGAAAAGTCTCATACGCGCTAATTTCTTGATATCCTCAAAACCCTTCGACTCCTCTGTGACGTGTCACTCATTCGTCAATGAAACCTCAGACATGACTTTTGGCGGGGAAATTAAAAGGGATTAATCATTAATTGAACCTAAGTGTCCCCCAATCTTGATTCAACATATTTCAAGAGACGCCGGTTGAACTTCCGTGACCCTAAAATCTATCCCCCCTTTAAAATAGCCATTACAAGAAGATTACATCCTCAAATTCCCCATTTCTTTAATTCCTCCGTGATATCCCTTCAAAAATCCTAACTCCACCTCCAACTCTTCGTAATTCTCCTAAGATGTCGCCCGATAAACAAAACTCTCCTAGTTCCGATTCCAAAACCGACCCAACTTCGTCTTCTTCTGGATCTAGCGGGTCTCAACAAAAGACTTCCGAGGGTTATCAATCGAATAACTCCTTGATCAATATAGAATACATCTCATCTCCTGAGAAGAAAACTGAAATCCCAGATCTATCAATCCCAGCTGACTCCGCATCCAAGAGTAACAGCTCGGAAACCATCTCCGACCAAGTAACAACAGGAGGAGAAGAATTCCCGGAAGACTTCGGAGATTCCTCTTTCAAAGAGGGTGATACTGAAACTCTCCAATCATTTGCTTCAAATCCAGAAGACCTCGATGTTCTGGTTCCAAAAATCAGTGAAAGACCCTAGAGCCCTCCAGATGGATTTATGTGTCTATACCTGCACTTTTTTTCTCGAAGCTCGTCTTTGATTCCCAATTCCCTTCCTACTGGTGGAATTCTGCAAATGGCTGAACATCGCTTTTACTCAATTAGGACCTGGCGCCATCAGACATATGGTTGCCTTCCTAATTCATGCTGGAAGAGCCAATATTTTTGTTCCATACTGGAAATTCGCCGAACTTTCCAAACTCGTGGATGATCGAGATGGGAACACTTGGTACACCATGGTGAAGAATGCCGCCAAACTAGGAACCGGTTTTACTTCCAATGCGAAAGGCTGGCGCACCAATTTCTTCTTTGTTTGGATCCTAGCGCCGAAGTATTTAAGGCGTGGTCAGTTGATGCTTCGACAATCGTAAAACCGATTCTTTTCAAAGAACTCCCCCCAATCTTCAAAAAGGAAATGAATAAGATTTACAACCTTAGTCCACTGGTATTCCCGAAGATTCCTGCGGATTTTATAAAACTTGCTCGGCAACGCTCAGGTACTTCTACTCTTCCCTCTTTATATTTCTGCTTGTTATTATTCATATTCATTACTCGGTACTTCTTTTCAGGCGATGAAATATCCGAAATCGATTGCCCGTTGGAACGATTGCCTTCGAATTACTCTAATAAATCGATTATCCGAGCTCCTCCTAAGTGGTCAAGGTTTCATAAAGTTTCGAAGGGAGAAATTGACTCCTCATTTATTAATATTTCCCACATGGTATCTTTGGAGAAAAAACGCGGAAAAACTATCGCCATATCTCCGAAAATCAAATCTTCGAAGAAGAGACCCGCTCCTTCAATTATTGGGACCCCTCTAACCAAGAGGCAAAAATCTCATTTCAAAGCTGAAGACGCCCCGTTTAATTTCGAGTTTAATTCATCACAACTTCTTTCAAGGGATGAAGAGAAAAGCGTCGAGCTGTTCTTGAAGATGGCTGGTTGTGAATCTTTAACGCCGAAGGATGACTTTTCCGTGAAAGGGCACATATCTGCTCTTGCCAGAAGTTATGTTCGGGTTTGATGGTCTTCCTATATCCTTGTTTATCCGTTTACTTTATCTGAACCTTTGCCGAACTCTTTTTCTTCTCAGGAAGCTCAGCACACCTGCCTTATTATCGACGAATATGAGAGTTTGTTGAGAGACACCGATAAACTCATCGACAATCTTAAAAAGAAAAAGGAGGCTTTGGAGGTTGACCAAACTTTACTTGCTCATCAAGTCGAGGCGATTAAAAGGGAAGCTCGGAATGCTGGTGCTGCTTTAGCTCAAAAGGTACAATCCACCAGGAAGGCGATGGCTGAAAAAATCCAATACAGGCTGGATTCTATCCAAAAAACTGCCGAGGCTCGAGAAGAAGGACTTGTAGAAACCATGAACCTCGGTCAGTCCCAGGCAGTCCTCAGAATACTCAACGAACTTTCTTCCCAGGGTGTGAATATCCCTGCTGATCTTCTGAAGCAAGTGGAGAAGGATGTAAAAACGGCCGAACAAAAAATGAAGGAATACAAGTTCGCCGAGTTGGAGCCTAATGCCTTTGGTTTTGATATTTGAGTTTATTTGTAACGTTTATTTTCTTTCTTCTTTTTGTAAGTGTTTTTAAGACTATTTGAATGAAAATTCTCAGGGTTTTCCGAGATTATACTTCTTGCGTCTAATTCTTAAATAATCTGACTTCCCTTGAATTCATACTTAAAATTCCGGAAAATATTCTTCGAGTATTTTGTATGTTGGTCTTTTTCAAAAGTTCCTTCAACAGATTACCGAATATTCATGGGCGAAGCCGAAATTTGTTTTAGTGAGTTGAACCTCGACTATTTGACCTTTAATCCTTGGATCCTACTTTATCAGATCCTTAGATTCTTTGGGTAAGCGTTTTTATGTTTAATATAAACATAAGCGGGAATAACCCGACTTTGCCTTGTGATTCCTCGGCTCTACTTTATCAAGCTCCGAAATCTCCAACTGTATTCAGTAAAGAATATGTAAAGCGACGAACCCCGTTATTGAGTACGTGATCAAGGCACCGATTTTGTTTTTTTGAATTGTGGTTAAGTATAGTTGAGTTATAGAAACTTCATCACTATAAAACCAAAATTTAGTTTTTGTAGATGTACCTCGTGGAAGGTTGCCTACGTACCCTTAGAAGGGATCAAGCCACATGTAGTTCCGACATTTGGATATCTAATGCTTATCTCGGAAACCCGAGATACCAACATTTTTTTTAGACTTTACATTCGGAGCTTTTTGAGTCTCAAGATTTCGTCTCAGAGGGAAAGGTTGACTTCCCTATCTTCTTTTGGGCTCCATTAGAGGCAGCACCTTGCCTCGGTTTGATTTCCTTTCACTGAAAAGATTCCAAGTGGAGTCGGATATTTGAGACATTGATGATATGTAGAAACCACTCCTTTCATTAAAGATAGCCAGGGAGTTTCGAGGATTATGTTGTAGAGAATCGGTCTTTCTATCACGTCGAACTTGACGATTCTGATTGTTCCTCCAACTGTTACTATGAGTTATACTGTTCTGAGTGTTGGAACATTTTCGCCGCTAAATGATGTCAATGCCTTAAGTCTTGGCTTGATCTTTGCTTCTTTCGATCATAATTTTTGAAAAACATCGATGCACATTACCTTCGCCGAGCTTCCGGTATCCACTAATATTCGGAGAACTTGGTAGTCTCCAACTTGTAATTTGACCACTAACGGGTCATTATGGGGGACATCGACTCCTTCCAAGTCTTCAGGAGCAAAGACAAGTTCCTGTTGTAAAGTACACTTCGGAGGAGTCAGCTCTGTTTGGTACTGGATTTGTTGTTGCGTCCTCTGTGGGGAATTCTGAAATGACATTTATCCTTCTTCGTCAAGGTGAGGAACCTAACTGAAGGAATACGTTTTTTCGTTCAAGGTTATTTTTCAACATTCATTCATTTGCTTCTGATAGACAGTTGTTTGCGGGAGTTTATTTCACTTTATGCTTTTCAGAAATATGCTCTAAATAACCTTTTAAAAGGTACCCTGGTAAACTGCGGTTTTCCTCCATACTATGTCCGTAAGCGGTGTGGTAATAAAACCATGGAAGGATTCCTTCCTTTCTTATTATGGCTTTCATTTTTTGTTTTAAATTTTGACCTTGAAGTTCCGCGGCCAAGAATGTGACTCTTGCTTTGGTTTTTTCCTTTTGTTCGAACGCTCTATCGTAATGCCGGCGAGGTTTCTTGTACTTTTAATTTATTTCATTTCCTTTAGAAGCATCTTTATCTCTTTCGGATAGCCAAGCTTTACTTTTGTCTGTTCTAATGTATACACCTGCTCTATAGAATGCATCTTCTATGGACTACGGTCGATATGCTGAAAGTTCTTCCCAAAATCTTGTCTCATACCAAATTCCATTAGTTAAAGCGTCAATGGCTAGTTCGTTGGAGATATCTAGCTGAAAATACATTGTCTTAACTCTCTTCATAAAGCTCTGTAGTGGTTCAGTTGGAGCATGTTTTATAGAGTAAAGATCGGAGATCAATGCTGGTCGTTCGAGGTTGAACATGTATTTTTTTTCAGGAACTTCTGCTGTAACTCTTTAAAACTTCTTATTGAATTAGGTGGCAGGTCGGTTATCCATGTTTGGGCGTTTCCACGAAGTATTGACATTGCTTCTCCTCTTTTCGGATGAAGGGATCTTAGCTTGATTGACTGTGATCGTGAATGCTTTAAGAAAAGTTCTTGGTTCTCCAATTCCATTGTAGGTCGGAAATTCTAACTTCATGTTTCTAAGTGAATAAGGTCCAGCAATTGTTGTTCTAGAAGAATCTCCGTCCATGTTCTTGAATGTCTGATTATAATGTGGAACATCGACGGAAGAGTTTTGAAGCAAGGATTTCATATCCCCAAGTTCACGATGTAATTCTGCTATTGAATTATCTGTTTTTGTAATCTGATTGCCGCCTAATGACCTCGCACTGTTAATCTTTTCTCGGCTCCTCGGTATCGGACTCTGATCCTCCTCTATCTCTTATGAGCTCTGGAATGTATTTTGTCCCTCCACTTCTGGAGATATGCAGTATTTTGAAAATTTATCTTTCTGTCCGCGATCTCGAGTTTCCTTTTAGGGATTTCCAAAATATCACTTGAAGACTCTTCGTGCTCTTGGTTCGCCCATCAAGTCTGCACTTCGAACTCATGAGTTGTAGTCTCGGTGGGTTGTTGGTCCCAACGATTTGTTCGTGGTTTTCTATGAGTTGTAACCATCATTGGTTTTAACTTTTTAGAAGTTTCTTTTTACTTTTTCCTAAAGGAGCACCCCCTACCTTGCGCGCCAAATGTTGAGATTGGGTTCAACTTCTAATTATTTATAATTAGAGGGGTTCGTTTTTAGAATAAGTTAAGTAAAAGACAAAAAAATAAACCTCGGAAAAGAGAAATTTTTATTGATAATCTCGGTTACAAGGGTGTTAACTCGGAATGCCGAGTTAACTTTATCAAAGAGAAGTATTAAACCTAGGAAATCTAGTAATTCTTCTCCCCGATTCTGAATGAATTAAATTAGTGAAGGGGTGTGTATTATATATCCTAGTAGTCGGTTATCTAACCTCGGAAAAATAATATTCCATTTTTCCAAGATCAGAGAATCTGTGATAAGATTTGATATTATTCTTTCCGAGCTTAGACTTCGGCTTGGGACGAAGTTGTTTACACCCCCACTTCGGACACTAAATCCGATCATTCTTCACCGAGGTGTCCCTCGGTCATCTGGGCTGAGGGTTCCAATCCTATTGAAGGGACTTATAATCTAATAAATCATCAGGGAAAGGTCGGTAGGGACCGAATCTCAATTATCGTCAAACTATTGATAAGGGGAGGTAACCCCACCATCAACAGTTATCATCTCTTCCAATGAGTTAATTATTGTGTAACTTATTAATAGTTACGACGAAATGATGTAAGCTATATCATAGGGAAAATCGTAGGAAGTATAGATCCTTCCAACCAATACCAATAGATTCTAGAACACATAAGCCACTTTTCTATAATCCCATAATTCCTTGGGAATTATACCTACTTATAAACGACTAGACCAGAAGATTATCTTCCAACCTCTCAGCTAACTCATGTAATGAATACAGATCTGATTATTCATAACTTTCCTATACAATGATGGATCCTGCACTAGGACGAAGTTACCTACAAAAAAATATGCTCCAATTTAGATATCAAATGGTGTAGAGGACAATTGAACCTACTGATCAATATTCTAATTGATCAAATCTGAATATAGCATTAGGAATCATATAAAACCATTAAAGTAGATAATCATATTAGTTATACTAAAGTAGAGAATCATATCAATCATATCATGTTGAATGCATTAGGAATCTTTAAAACCATTGAATACTTAGATCTAACAAGAGAACTACTCATACATAGCAATTATAACTATAATCATATCAAAATCAAAGTATTGCATAAAATTAAAAAGAGAAAGAGTTTAGAATGAGAACATGTCGTGGCTATCTCTCTCTTCTTGTGAACAAAAGTATCCGAGAAATAAATCTCAAAGGTGACTTCTTGAGGCAAAAGAAAATAGTTTTTGATGGCGTAAGTGCTTCAGGGTTTTTATTTTTGAGGGTTTGAAGGCTTAACCTAATCCTTTTCTAAAGAGGGTATATATAGCTTCATGAGTCATGCATGGGTTGCAAATAATGACATCAAACTTCGTATTTTGAGAAAAAACCTGTGAAACGATTTCCTTATTTATGGCCGACCTTGAGGGTCGATCGACTGCAACATATAGTCAGTCGACTTCAACTCCATGGCGACTTTATTCTTCATTTCTGCTCCAAATCGTCTAAGTTTCTTCATATGTCCCATCACGTGTATTCTTCATCTATCCTACTAAAATCATGGAAAATGCTCCAAAACCGTATAATATATATATATATATATATATATATATATATATAAAAGCCGGTAAAAATATCAATACATCATGTCACGTCGATCGACTCACAACCCATAAGTCCATACTTTCTTCTTTTTCACTCCAAGACGTCTAAGTCTTCTCCAAATGCTCCATGACGTGTAAATCACCTGGTATCCTTCTAAAAGATAGAAAAGGTTCCAAAAACGTACTAGATATGTATGAAAACATGTAAAATTATCGATACATCAATTTGGTTGTGTGGGCAGAGGCATACATCAATTGTGTTGTTGTTGCAACAAAGAATGGAAGAGTGTTATTTATATCGAGCAGCTTCTCATGTAACTCGTTAATGCAGATTGGAGTATCTCGACCATTGACAAGTTACCATTTGTCGATTATTTTGATCAAGTCTTTTTTTTTGTATGATCTAACAAGTCTTCATGTCCAACTAGGGAACACGAAAAGGCCAATTGGTCTTATTTGGAGAGAATGTTCCTCATGTAATTATGTAATTATGTAATGATGTGTGCCCTTTAGGTGTGTTTTTAGTTAAGTTGTTTCTTGAGTATTTGATATATCTTCTTGATTGATTTCCATAGGTTTTGGAAATTGTAAACTATATCTCGCGTGTGGTCGTGGTTATGGAGATAATAGGTGAATATGATAGGTGAATCTGAAGATTGAGAGAATGCGAAGAACACCACTATAAAGAAGGCGTTCTTTCCTTGTGTAAGAAGCAAACTTAGGGTTTGAAATCATTACATTGTCAATAAGCGATTTACTTTCGACGATGAAACCATGGAGTTCATGAGTTACAACTAGTTGTTTGATCTAGAGACGCCATGTGAAGTATTTTGCTGATGTCGACTTTGTTATATCAGACATAGTGATGGAGATTAAGGATGTGGTATGATTGTTGAGATTGAAAGTTGGTACATGCTCAGATGAAATATCCGAAGTTTCAGAATCATGTCTCCCATGGTTAATGAAGTCTAATGAAGAAGAAAGAGAGACAAGCGATTCTGCAAAATAAAAACTAAGGTTTTGTGTTTTTGATCGAAATGATTTAGTAAGATTTTTGAGTTATATATCTTATAAATGTATAAAAAAACACTTATATAAATAGGATTATGAGAGAGTATTTTAAAAGATACACAAGAAATTTATAATACAATATATATATATATAAAATATATCTAATAATTTTTTTTCTAGTGATCTCTTTAGATATATAAAAAAAAAAAAAAAAGAAAAACATTCTCTCTGTTTCTGAAGTTCTTTAGTTGTGTCTATTTAGTAATCTATAGTCATTTTTTGTTAGAATTAGGCTAACACATTATTTTGTATAGCTAATGACCGGTCTTTTAATATATATTTTTTTTTAAATCCTATATTTTGGGTATGTTCTTATATAATGAAGCTTGATGAGAAAAAAATATTTAGATAATCATGTTGATGTTATAATAATATATACATAATTTATATATAAAATGATGACTTTCTCAGATCGATAAAAAATGAAATTTCTTTGCTGTATTCTTTTAGAAAAAAAAGGGATCATCACATGAAAAATGTAGCTTCCATTTGCAGCCATAAAAAATACATTATTTTATTCCACATTGTTTGTTAGTAAACAAAATTGTAATAAATAAATATTAAAATGGTTAAGATATGGAAGTAAAGAAAAGGGGCCGCAAAGAAATTGGTCACACAGCTGTAATTAGCAAAAGCATAACTGAAACCTTCCAATGGGGCCTCAGAGTCAAACTCGCCACACCTCTCCAAAAATCATGACGTGTCTCCCTCACAACTCCTTCAAGTTCAACCCTTCCTTTTTTTTTTTTTTATAACTATAAATCCAAAATTGCAACCTATTAAAAAAATTGATCATAGTTTTAACTTTTATTACTCGAACTGAAGACGACAAAGAGAATCCCAAAACGGCAAGTTTATCCATCGGAGCTTTCCTCCGCAAGAATGCACTCATCATAGGTGCAACCCCTAGAGCTCTCTATCACGTTAAAACATTTGCACGTAACTATCTTTTATATTTTTTCTGCGTATTTTGATTACTTTCATCATATTTTTTTCCTGAACTTTTAACCAAAGAGGAGTACGAGGATGGAAAATTTCGTTTTTGATAAGCCACCGATGCACACAAAAAGACCACTGTCTTTCTTATCAACAGTTATAACTTATAATAAAACCAGTACAACTCAGAAATCCAAACTGGAGTATAAATATCACATATTCCTTATTTTCTTCATAGATTTATGTTATGTGTAATTTCAAGTCAATTTATTAAAAAATTGACATAAGCGATCATAAAGCTTATGTTAGGTCAAAAATGAGTAATTAAAAACATTATGGTACGGTTCTGTGCAAACAAATATTGATTAAAAACGGACTCGATGTGGTTAGTGATGGACCCAATTTTTTTTTTTACGGGTCAAGACATAATTCAAAACAGATTTATTAAAAAAATAATTATCTTTTGATAAAAATTTAGAAGATCCTATTGTAGGTGAGTTTAACACAACCTCTCATATAAGGATCCGGATCGAATAAGTTCAAGTCATTCCTAACGAATACAAGATCCACGAAAATGGGTCCAGGCCGACCATCCCAAATCGGAACAAGTCAAACCCAAAGTTCAATTTTGTAGTTTCGACTCGACGCCCGAAAACCACGTCGACAACTGAAGGAACCGATAAGCAAATGCCACACGTCCTACCCCTAGACCAAAGACTCTATTTTCGGTGGATGTCCGACACGTAGCGTACACTGGATGAGATCTGTTGATCTAAGGATGCGTTAAAAGAAAGCAGCTGCACTCCGACGTAACCGCCCCCTAACTATGAGCAGTTCGGTTACATGAAGAATGATTACCTACTCAAAAACCCGTAGGTCTAGTTCGGCAATGACATAGCAAATGATGACTCACAAAGTATGAGCTCACCTGCTACGAGCCTTACATCCATCCTCTCGATGTAAATAAGGGGAACATTCAATTCAGAAGAACACATTAACTTCTCGACAACGCTCGGGGTTACGAATACAGAGATAGAACTTAGATCGTCTTTAACATTTTAACTCAACTCCCCAATTCATTAAGTGTTAGATTCTGATCTCGGCTTCTTGTTCGATTTTGTTCGCCAAAAACCGTTTTCTTCCTCTTGTAACTCATATATTTCCCCACTTATAAACTGAGGGTCCGGAACACAACTTATGAACCTCATATTTAGTTTCTTTTCTCTTTGCTTTCTTTCTTACCTCATCGTTGAATCTCCGACTCCACTCTTTCGAACATAAAATCAGTACTTCATTTGCATTGAACTATCCTACTTCAACACATACTACAAAAATACCCTACTATATTTGGAATCTTTTTATCACGGTTTCATTTGTAATTGTTTCGAATAAAATTTGCTTCAATAACCCAATAATATATAAACTAGCCAAAATAACCTATTAGATTTTAAAAATGTGTTTCCAAAATTACCCTTACTATATTAGTTTTTAACTTCTTTACCATAATACTAAAAATACCTTAGTGGTTTTAAAAAGTTTTTAAATTATTCAATTCTTTTTAAAAAAATAATAATTGAAAAGGTGTAATTATCCTTACATAGAAACATGATTAGTATAAAAAATACTGTTACGAAAAATTATTTGCATTCTCTCATAGACTTGTATATAGGTTGGTAAACTTACGTAAAGCCTACATCTTTTTTTGCAGACTTTAAAATCATATCTGGTAGACTTGAATGTAATGTACATAACTCGGTAGACTTGCGTAAAGTTTACAAATTCTTTTGAGACTTCAACATCATATTTGGTATACTTGTTTATTACATGTGGATATTTGGGAGACTTACGTAGAGTCTACACGTTTTTGAAGACTTCAAAACAATATTTAGTAGACTTGTAATTAGTCTACATAACTCGGCAGACTTACGTAAAGTCTACACGTTTTTTCCAGACTTCAACATCACATTTAGTAGACTTGTATATAGTCTGCAGATATTCGGTAGACTTGCGTAAAGTATACATTTTTTTTTGTAGACTTCAAAATTATATCTAGTAGACTTTTATTTAGTCTATGGAACTTGGCAGACTATTGTAAAATCCACACATTTTTTGCAGACTTCCATATTTTATTTGGTAGGCTCGGCTATAGTCTGCAGATACTCGCCAGACCTGCGTAAAGTCCACACGTTTTTGTTGTAGACCTCTAAAACATATCTAGTAGACTTGTATTTAATCTACTTGGCAGACTTGCATAATGTCTACACGTTTTTTTATTGACTTTAACATCATATTTAGTAGGCTTAATCAAAGGATAATTTTGGAATTTCCAAAAACCATAATTAAGAAATAGGTTATTTGGATGATTAAAATTAAAGAGTGTTATTCTAACTATTTTTTAAAAAATTAGGGTTATATGAACTATTTTTCACTAAAATAAACTAATAAATCACTTTTCACGATTTAATTTATTGGAAAAAAAAAACAATTATAGGGTTAATTTGGGCTATTTTTTTAATTAATTAAAAAGAAGAACATTTAACAACAAAAATAAAAATACTAAAGAGCTTGATATAAAAGGGTTCATATATAGGAATCAAGTTTTAAAAAAATATTGGATCAATAGATAAAAAAAAAGGTAAGTCAATTGACATTCCCTTGTAACAAATAGGTTTGTCCCCGGATGTGGTAGTGGAGAAGGCAGAGGAAGGAGAAGGGATGATCTCGGACGTTGCCGGGAACTTGAGGATATAATGCAGAGTGTATGACCAAAATTTAACACTACATAAATAAGAATTCAATCGCAAGTATATAACGTTAAGGAAACGAGATTATGTGTTATTTATATTAAAAGTATATTCAAACATAAAACTGAATATGGAGGTGAGATTTGATCTCTTTTCTAACTAAAAAAAATTTATGTAGTGTGACAGATTTCACAAATTCATAAGTCTCAGGATACAACCATAAACTAACCGAATCGTAACACTCGATATCGATTCTTAGCAACCATGATAGTCTACCATCGTCTCAAATTTGTAGACTAAGCTGAAGCGGTAGGATATCAAAGAACCTGCTCTCAGATCCACAAATCTCTTAAGCATTTTTTCTTTGTGTGATTTGTATGCGGATATGTTAATCGGATTGATGCTCTCCAAGAGAGGTTTAAGGGTCGTATATATAGTATAGAGAGACGGCTAGGTTTTGACTTGTTTAACAAGTCAAACTGACTTGTTTATCAAGTTTAGTTGGATCAACAAGTCCATCTAGGGCTGAGATGTGGGTTGATTAAAAATGAAAAATAACTATCTCGGATAAGAGGGATTTTAATCACATACCAAATCAATACTAATTCTAACCAAATCAAAACCAATCGGTTTTAATTAATATGGGTTATACGAAAAACAACCTCATGAATTTAGCCCAAAACAATAAGAACGCGTGGTGGCCCTTTAGGACCTATTTCCAAGAGCAAAGACCAAAGTCCAAGCCCAAACCTGACTTGGCGACGGTGACTCGCATGTGGTCTTTCCATTCTTCGTGTAAGCAAGAGTGAATGGAGAACAAAGAATTAGAGACATGAGATAATTTGAAGGACATAGCATAGAAGATCAAAGAAAATTCAGGGAAACCAAAAAGTCTATCAAAGTTTCTTCATATAACATAAAGTGAAACATAAACACCAAAAACTGAATATATTCACTAAATTAAGTATGGGGTATGAATCTTTTCATTATATATTACATGAACACCAAAAACTCAATCTATCACTAAATTAAATATTTGGTTTTAATCTTTTCATTATAAATTGAGATAAAATCAATAGCTCTCACAAAACATTTAATAATAATAAGAAAAAACTGTAATTAAAGATGTGGTGTTAATTAAACCAAAATTTAATTACATGTAGATAAGTCCTAGACTTTAACGTTATTAAATTGTAAGAGAGGTTATATTGATGTCATAATTCCAACAATTTGTAACTGGTTTAATGGTTTAGAAATCATATTATCTTTGGCTAGCAAAGATAAAGCAAAGATCTGAATGTTAGATGAGAGGTGAATTGATCTAGAACAAGGTGTGAGTTAGAGTGATCTTAAACATGCAGTAAATCATATGAATAGGAGAGAATGAATGTATGAAGAACAAGGGTAGAAATCATATTTGAGTCCGAAGAAAAAAAAAAAGAGAAAGTGTAGTGTTTAGTGTGTGTATGAAAGTGAAAACGATTATATATCCGTTATTCATATGTCTCCCTCTTGATTAATACCCTACTTCATGTATTTAGGCCTCATTAACTCGGTAGATTTTCCATTAATTCTTTGATTTAGCCGTTACGAAATAGTGTTGATTGTCGGTTACTAGTCGTTATAACCTGCTTTTGACTACATGTGTCTTCGAATACTTGTTGAGTTCAAAGCAGGGGTGGATCCAGCTTGTTGGTGGGTGGGGCACGTGCCACACACTCATTTTTAAATAAATTTAATTGTCTATACATGCAACAGTAATTCTATAACTCAATTGGTTAAAGTAGTCTTTCTAACCTTTCTCGTTGAAGGATCGCACCCCTCATTTCTTTTGATTTAATGTCCTCATTTCATTTAATTTGTTATCACATATCTGATCTTTGACGGGTTTTTTAAAAAAAATATATTTAATTCCATTTCTTCTATTTCTTAGTTAGATTTATTTTCTTTTCCATTTTTGGTTTTAGTTTTTAGAAAAAAAAATTTCTTATCTAGCATTTTCATTTGTTTCTTTTCAAAGATGTGTTTTTTTTATGTAAATATTATTTTACAGCTAAGATTTATATATATATATATATATATTGTTTCATTAAAATTATAAAAAAATTCAAAAAACACCAATGAAACAATTATATAAAAAATTTAGTATAATATATTTATATTTCATTACGAATCAATTTAAGTGTGCCCCATGTACAAATATTTCCTAGATCCGCCCCTGGTTCAAAGTTAATCTTAAATTTTAGTATGTTTCGCCGAGTTTCCTATTCAATGATAGACGTATTTTGGGGCATTTTCATTCCCTTTTGTGAGCCTTGATTTTGGCATTAACAAGTAACTCCCTCATGTCGGTTTTCTTCTAACTCATTAATCTCTTAAGTTATGATGAATTTTAACCATTTATATTTCTAAACATGCTCATCTATTATCCAAGTATAAGATCGTGTATATTCAAGATCAAATCCAAGGAACGTTATTTAAGACTAAGGATTTTAATTAGAGTATTTAATTAAACTTCAAAAATAGATTAAAGTAAAGTGGGGGTGGTGGTTTGGTAATTCTAACAACCTAGCAAGGATGATTAAGTAAACAAACAACCAAGCAACCATTATTACAAATTGCGAAACTAAACATAAGTATTAAATAAAATGACGAAAAATTAGAAGAGTTTGGAATACTCATTTAATTTTCTTTAATAATTTTTTGCATTTCCCGTCTTTGTAATGTAAGTATCGATTGTTTGGTTTGATCTTCAAGAACTTTATTCTCAGAGTGCTCGTTTGTAAACTCCTCCCATCCTGATTGGGTTACCAACAGAGGTATGATGTTCTAAAGATTAATGTTTGATTGAAAAAAAATGATGAAAAATTCAAAATTGCACAACGTTTTTGATTCAAATATGATGGAGATAAATCATGAGTATGTCATTTTACTAAACATCATTAACCATCTAGAGTTCTCATAGTGATTATCATGAAATCAAACATAAAGCTTTGGTCTTTCATCAATTATTTAACGTCCTAAACTTATTTTAAAAATGAATGGAAATAAATGATAAACTAGTTTGTAACATTCATTTAAGCATTATTATAAATACCTTGTAGGCATTGTAATTTGAAATTTGAAATTTGAATATTGATAGCAGTACCCGATAATGTTTTACATTTTTATGCTATTATCGACTAAATCATCATTTTAAGATAGCAAGTGTTTATTACTAAACAGTATAAATTTGTTAAGCGGGAAAAAAAAAAATTCAAGTTGCTAATTTTGTTTTTTGGCGCCTTACATAGAATATTAAACAGCTGTAATAATGTTGAGCGAGGAAATTTTTTTTAATTCATGGGTTTGTTAAAAAAAATAATAGCAAAAAAATAGAAAAGGTAAAAAAATTTCTAAGACAAGAACAGATATAGGTCTTTCACCTTCTCACAAAGAATTCGTGCATATCTCCCTCAAAATCTCACTCTCCCAAAATAGTCGCTCAATACCGCCGCAAAAAACGTAGCTCCTCCCAAAAAACCTGCTCCATCGTCGAGAGATTGAAAACCTTATTGATTGAAGGGATAATCCGAAGCAATGTAAGACAGATGCCGCATGACTTACTCTCGCCGTCAGCCCACCATCCTCTAACCAGCCTTCTAGAGTCTCAATTTTTTTTTTCATATTTTATTATGCTCTCCCTTATTTAGTCTCTCGATTTAGGGTTAACAAGCTTCTACAAACAAATTATTTTCCTTCTATCTTCACTCCATCTCGTCAAACCCTACTCACCAACCTCAACCACAGTCGATTCGCATCCTCGCTCATGAGAAGTAGTAAATTTTTGGCTAAGTCACTCTTCTTCTTTTTTTAAATTGCTTTGAATATAAAACTCAAAAATCATTATGTTTTGGATTTATATCATGCAGATCTACAATGGGATGATACAGTTTGGATTGGAGAAGTCTCGTTGTGAGTTTAGGTAATGTAATTGACAACTTTTGCTTGTTCATGTTTCAATTAATATGTCTATATTTATTACCTAGAAATGATTTTTATTTTTAGCTTCAAAACCGGGTAGACTCATCTTACTCTCTATATGACTGTAATTGTTTTCTTCGGAGTATTTTCGATTTACCCCACAGTAGACTCTACGTAGCTTCCATCTCTTCCTATAAACTCATATGAAATTGCTCACTAATCTCGTTCTTCTCGTGATTGTATCATTAGCTTGAGACTTGGGGTTTGTATGGAGCTTTGAATTTACTATTTATTTCCCTTTTTTTTTCTGCAGGATTGTTCAGTTCCAAAGGTATTCATTCTTCTCTAATGGAGCTGGAAACGATGTTTATGAGTTTGTAAGTATCATTGTAGAGAGGTTCTTACTTTTAGTATCTTTTTGTTATCTCTTTTGTTCCATAGTTGTTCTGTAGGTAAATTCCAATGGAAAATTTAAAGAAATTAAAGAACAACAAGAAAAGGTGAGAACCGAGGAAACTATTCTTATGTTGCTTCATCGTAGTCTTATTTCCAAATTATGGTAGAGCTAAATAACGCCATGTACATAACGTGTGAATCTTTTTCTTTTGCAGATATAAATTGTTTTTGAGATGCACCATAACAAGTGGGTCTAAAACGTTGATCGTTGGATTTCTGGAATCATGTTACAGTGTTAAGATAGATATATTCGTATGTGGATAAACCAAAATTTAGTTCATTATTAAGTTTTATGTCGTTGTTTAATTGTGGTTTTGATTGCTATATTATAAATGGTATAGTGTACATTTTTTGGGTGTTATGAATACGCAAATTTGCAGCGTTATATCGTCAGATACGTTTTCTGGGTGTTACGAATACACAAATTTTATGTAGTGCATAAAATCAATTTGATCATGCTTCTTTTAATAATTTACCACTTTAAAACGATATCTTTTTATATATAAAAAATTTTGGCCTACAAATCATTACAATCACTAGATATACTTTTCTAGAACCATACTCATGGTCTAAAAGCTTCTCTACTCATAAATATTTATGTTGAGAGCTAAGATGAAGAAGAAGCAAAAAACATAAGAAATAAGACGACATAATCTTCAGTCTTCAATCAATTCATGTAAGATAAGATACTATTATAAGGATTTCAATGATTTCTCTTTAGATCTTTATATCTTCTTCCAAATGAACCAAAGATAACAACAACAAAGATTTCATAAGATAGCTAATTCAAAAATTTGGATTTTGAAATTGTATGTTTTTTAACAGATCTAGTCCAAACTTAACCAAAGGAGGATACCCTAACTTAGGTTGAGTCGAACTTAAGTTCATATCTTGCAAAATGGTTGGAACTTGGCGGTTGGGCTGGATGAGGGTTTGACATCGCCTATGTGCTCGGAGATATATGAGGTTGGTTCTTCCTGCATCGGTCACGACATTGAAAGCATGGGGGACCTAGGCTTCACATCGACGATATGCCTGGTGAAATCTACATCCTTTCTGGTTGAACCAGGAGCCATCTTGGTGACATAGTGCGCCTGGAGCTTTCTCATCTACATCAGCGACATGGGGCTTAGCTTGGATGTGTCTTATGCCACATCGACGACATGCATGCCAATGTGACTGTGACTGTATGTATTCAATTTCTTGACCTTTCTTCACTCCCTAGCCCTTCTCCTTGTTTCCCCTTGGTCCATAATCAATCACAATGCTCAATTTGATACCCATGAAACTCCCTTAAGCTCCTTGTTCCTAGAAAAAATAAAACATGGAATATACATGATGTCATTATGCATGGATCCCTAGATAGTTATGTGCAAGAAAGTGAATAGAGAAGCCTAAATGTGATAGAATGGATAGGATTTTTGCTAAAGCTAAAGTAAACAAGGGTTTAAGAGTAATAATTCTTATCTTATTAATTCCCCCCCCCTACTTAGTATTTGCATGCCCTCAATCAATTTTTTTTGTAAACCAAGTGAAAGGTTTTAAATGGACAGGGTTTCTTTCATGTATCTCTTGGTTTAGCTAAACTAGTCAGTCAACATTTATATGTCTGGTTCGATTGGTTTTTTAAATTCGTTTTGGTTCATGGATACATATCCATTCATGGAGAATATTATGTTGGTCCAGACCCAATTAACTTCATATAAGACTAGTCAGCTTCGGTTCAGATTTAGCGGGTTTTGGGGGTTCTAGGATCACAACGTCTAATCACAACCATCTCAACAATATCCCAGTGATTCGGTGGTGTTTTAATTGCTTGTTCATTTTGATAGATTGAGTTAGCATGTAGATCCATTTACATTAGACCATGTAATTAATAGGATACCCTATTAATCGGTTATGATCGATATAGGTCATGTCATATAAAAAGTACGCAAAATAATAACATTAAAAATGGGATTAGGGTGTACAATTGCATTACACGTCTACAATATTTTTTTTTGCATGTTGAGTGTTTATTCAACCGGTTGGTCAGTTGATGTTGTAGTTGATGTTATTGCTTGCTGGGCATCGGGTTCCGTGTTTATGTTTTTTTTGCTTCGGCTATTGAGTGTTATTTTGGGTTGTATAAGAACGGGTTAATCTTTAGAGGGGGCCAACTCACTGAGTAATTATAGATTACTCACCCAACTTCTTTTTCTACATGTAGCTTTAGTCGGGAGACCAAAGTAGTTTAACGGACAGTAGGAACATCACTACAGATTTACTCCTTTAATTTTCATTTTGAATTTTGGTCGTCATATCTATCTCTTCTGTTAAGTTAAAACTAGATGATAATCTGCGCTAAGCATATGACAATGATTAATATTGAAATACCGGTATAGAAAGATATGAAAATAAAGTTAGATATTGTTGAAGTTTAGATTATGACTGAACATTACTTTTGAACCAAAATAAACTAAACGCAAGAAACGAAAATTCTAAGGTATCTAAATAAGAGTATTTATCGGCTATGCATCAAAATTAGGTTTTAAATTGAACTTTAATTGAAACCGAACGGCTTAAAATTTTGTCTAAGAACTAAGAACCTTATATCTATATTCCAATCGCGTCCAATCTCATTCTCTTTCTGAATTTTTCTCCCTTTCTCTATGATCTCTTTTTAGAAAACCTTAATCGTCGTGCATTGCCCCTTCCAATGTTGATAGCTTTGATTTCGTCTCTCCTTTATGCCTATTATTTTTCCTTTGTATATTTTTTTTCCGGCATCTTTTTTTCTACCTCATTTTTCTCCATCTTATTCTTGCACTTTCATCTTCTTCGACCTTCTTCTTCTTAATCCCCCCCTTACTATTATATGAAGTTTCGTCTAAGTTTTTTGTGCTGAAATAGCTTTCTATAATTGGCTTAGACGGAAAAATTTATGACGTGTAAATGTGACATGTATTAATGTTATAATTTGATTGGTAGATAATCAATAGGAACAATCGATTTTTTGATCACTTCCTCCAACGACTCGAAACCAAACGCTTCGGATCGTTTTGACCCGAACATAATGGAACGCGGATCTTAACTACTTATCAATTTTATTCATGTTTTTTAAATTAAAAATGAAGAAACCCAAGGACGTGTTGTTTATATCAGCAAACACAAAATCATCAACTCGTGGCTGAGAAGTGGAGGTGCGTGATGGTTGGACGGCGGTGTGTCTAGTACGTCAAGGTGGTGCATGGGCAGCTCCTGGTGGTCGGATCATAGCAGGGGCTATGATGGTGAGTAGCGCATCAGGTGGTGTAAATCTCAGGTCATCTACTCCTCGTGTAACAACATTGGAAAACTGGAACAAACAGATAGCTCCATCCTCCCGAGTAAACTCATAAATCTTCTCCAAACAGACAAATTGAGAATGAGCTACGAAAACTTTATCCATTTGTGCGGGATCACCAGCTAGTAAATATATACAACATTCTAACTTTACAACATTTATCATTTTTACCAAATATTTTTGTTTCGTGACCAAATTAAACCTGAATAAAAACTTTCAAATTTAGAATATCGTTAAATAAGACTTGCTACTTGTAGTTCATCTTTTTAGTATGTTAAACTATTTATAAATGGATAAATTAAATTTTAAACAAGTCAATATTTAGTTAATACAAATTGGTTTATATTTAAAATTCTACGTTGACTCATTTTAAAAGTAGATGAGTTAAATATTTTGATTGATTCATTTTGATGTTATGTCCCTTAAAATCCTCTTTGATTAACACATCAATTAATTTTCTCTCTTTAACTTTTGAATTAATATACAAGAGATTTAGTTTTTAGAGATCTTAAACTAATTATTTTCTTATTTGTGTTTTCATTTCGTCGCGCAAATTTACATTCAGATAATGAGAGATCCAGTGATATAATGTCTAGTCCGGACCGAGATAACGTATGTCTTCGGCGGGGGACGTAATGGACGGTTCTCGGGAAAGGATCGCTGGGATGATCGACTTTGTGACGACTAACCAGGCGAAACCTGACTCAGACGTCATCGATGTAATATTCTAAATCATTTGACCAGTGAGACTAGACCGTTGTATGTTCTTATTTGATTGTCGTATGGTCGGACAGCTCGATGTGCGGGTAAACGGTTGGGGGACATTACATAGTGGGTGTGTGTTTTTTTTCAGGATATTTTTGAATAGATTCAGTAATCATCGAGTCCAGATCCACTAGGTGAATTTAATATTTTTGTAGTTTGAAAGCACATAGATACCAACCTCAAACTTGGAAAAAGGTTTGAAGTTCTTAATTGTAAATTATTTGAAAACGTCTATTTTGTATCTCCAAGATGTTCTTATATACTCATGTAGTTTTGGTTTGTATTTAAATACATAATATTCATGGATGTTTCGCATGCCAAGTTGATGTGTGATCCAAATGTGTCTATCATGTGGTGAGATGGATGAATCACACCATTACCTTATTTTTTTCTTTTTTGTGCAACTCTACATTCTGGACCAGTTTTTGCGGTAAGTTCTTGTGGCATTACATTCTCCCAATTGGTCGGATTCAGTTCATTTGGTTCAAATGATCATTTTCTCAAGAATGGATTTTCTTTTCATTCTTATACTCCTTCAAACTGTGGTGTACCGATGTAACGTAAATGCAATGGAAGACTACATTATCAATTTTTTCACTTTCACTCGTAGCTCTTTTCATCAACAAAACCATCACTACTAGAAATCGATATCGCCTAATGGATCGATGGCACCATGTTCGATCATAGTCATTGGATTTTTGTTTATTTTCTTACTTTTAAAAATCATTTGTTTTGTTTTTTTAATTTTTCACCAAGTAAAAATGATTTTATTTCTTTAATCAATTAATTTTTTAAAAGAACACAAACCATTATATGATGAAAAATATATCTTTGCAGTAGGTGAGATACAATGTCATTTAAGTATAGCATTTGTTGATTTTTTAAATTTTAAGATTTTTACAATCTAAAAGCATTTGCAGTCGTGAGTTTCTCAACTTAAAAGTAATAATATTTTAATATAATTTATTTATTTAATTAAATTTTACTTCAACTAAAAAAGGTTAAACCAATAGTAGATATACACATGGCAAATGACTTTCTCATGAATCTCTTAAAAGTTCTCAAATGACATATTCACTTTATTTTTTTTCCAATTTTTTTTTATTATTTTTAATGGTGAGAAACTCAATTAAAAACTCCTAATAAAGATACAATAAAAATAAAATGTTTTATTTGTAATAATTACTTGCTATCTATAGGGACGGATCCAGAAATAATTTTCATCAGGCACAAATTAATATTAATAAATAAAATATTAAAAAGTATTATAATCCAAAAAAATAAAATATTAAAAAGTATTATCATCAAAAAAATCCCTACAAAACTACTGTACGCTCACTCATAGATTGAAATCTTTTCATCACTTTTTCATTTGTAATAGAGTCAAACAACTCTTTTTCAATATAACACACTAAACAGTCACTAATAAACTGGTCTCCAATTCGGTTGCGTGTGTCTGTCTTCACTAGCTTCATTGCAGAAAAACATCTCTTAACACTTACGGTAGCAACCGGTAAAGTCAGTACTAACTTCAGAAGCCTATAAACCAAAGGATGTGCAAGATGCTTTTGTGTTTCCACCATCATACGAAAAAGATCGCCAAGATTCTTTAGATTCTTAAATCTTTCATCGTTTTTTACATTGTCAATGTAGATTCCAAGTTGTTGCTCGATAGATAAACGGTCCCCATAACTAAAATCATATGGATAAAACTCAACCAATATCAACAGCTTTGACTTGTTAAACTCATGGAATGAATTAGCAAGACTTAAAGAAGCCATACAAATAAGCAGATCTGTGTTTTATCTCGGTAAAACGATCATTAAACTCTTGAAGCTCTAAATCCATAACATAGTAGAAACAGTTTACCTGATAATGATGTAGATTGGTTATAATCGATTTTTTTCTTGGCTTCCTTGAACCCACATAGTCTTCATCCATCACAAGTATTTCAATAGTATGCTTTTCACAAAAAGAAGAAACTTTCTTCATAAGGAAATCCCAACCATTTTCTCGAAGCTTCTGTAATTCCCGCTTAGTTGAATCAACAAGAGACATGACATTCAAAATATCTTGATCTCTTCTTTGTAAAGATTGATAAATTCTCTGTTAATCCCAATATAAGTAACATGAGCTGCATATAGAACACAAAATCAAATGTGTAAAAATATTTTAGAAGACCATCTGCCTGCCATCTTTTTTATTCATCAACACCTTGATCTTCAATATACTTAAGAACTTCAATGACAGAAGGAAATAACTCAACCAAACGTAACAGTGTTTTATAATGTGAACCCCAACGAGTATTTCCAGGCCTTTGAAGAGAAATATCTTGGTTGAGTCCTTTTCCAGTTCTAATGTCACCACTACTAATTCCTTCTTCCACCTTTTTCTGATAAATTTCTCGAATCATATCTTTCCTCTTACAAGAAGCTCCAACTACATTCAACAATGTAGAAATCATATCAAAAAAATTACCAATAGCAAGGTTCTTCTTCGCAACTGCCACTACGACCAACTGAAGTTGATGAGCAAAACAGTGGGCATAATATGTTGAACTACTTTCCTTCGAAACTAATGCTCTCAGACCATTGAATTCGCCCTTCATATTACTTGCTCCATCATATCCTTGTCCTCTTAACTTCTTCAAGCTCAACCCATACTTAGCAAATAATTCATCAATAACAGATTTCAGATGTGAAGAAGATGTTTCTTTGACATGAATAACTCCAAAAAATCTTTCTTTCGCTGCTCCACTTTTATCAACAAATTGAAAAACAACAGCCATTTGTTCTTTATGAGAAACATAAGCAGACTCATCAACCAACAAACCAAATACACCATGATCAATTTCTTCAATGATAGATTTCAGTACTTCCACTGCAAAGGAATGTACAATATCTTTTTGAATCACCGGAGAAACCATCTGGTTATTTCTCGGAGCATTTTCTAGAATAACCTTACCTACAACATCATTCTGCTCTCCAGTATATTTCACAAGCTCTAAAAAATTTCCTTTGTTAGCAGACTCTTTTGACTCATCATGACCACGAAAAGCTAACCCTTGTCGCAACAAAAATCTAGAAGCATCAATTGAAGCATTTAACCGAATCCGATATTCATTTTTCACCACATCATCTTGCTTATAAAGAGCATGCACAATAGACTGACCTTGATTCAACAAATCATCACATCTTTTAGTAGCAATATTATGAAAGCTATTGCTATCACCACCCACATGTTTAAATAAAGTATCAGGTTTATTCCAACCAGAAAAACCTTCAGACACAAACGCATAATTTCCACCCTGTTTTGGTATGTCATCTCTAAATAAGTAACACTGCATACAAAAGGTTTTTTCCGTAGACGTGCTGTATTCTAGCCAAGTAGGATATTTATCAAACCAAGCTGGATTAAATTTCCTTTTCTTATTGCCGATTTCTTTTGCCTCAAAGTTATGATCATATGGTCTACAAGGACCTTTGTTTAAGTACCAGCGTCTTACCTCGTCTCTTTCATTTGGATGATAATCCATTATTCTTTTTCTTTTAGCAGGATCTGACGGTAACTCATCCAAATTAATAGTAGGAGTTGAAGAAGATTTTATTTGGAAATAGCGCTCCATTGATTTGTGTGCGAAATATTAAACTATATATTAATATAAAATTGATATCGATTCATTGAAGCGATTACCAACCTAATACTTTATTCATAGAGTGAACCTAAAAATTTGTTTGAAAAAGATATACAAAGCAATTTCTATGATAAAAAAAATACCTGAAAACCAATTTCTCTAAACGAAGAAGAAAATTACTTGGAGTAAAGAATTTGTGTTAGAAATTTCTCCGGATTCCGATAAAATCAAATCTCCAATGAAACTATGAAAGTCAAAAGAGAAAGAAAAAAAGAAGAAAAAGATGACTTTTGGCTGCTGCTCGTAAACAAGAGATTGTGAAACCCTTAATTTTAACTTAAAAGTAAATTTATATATTATTTTAAGGATTTGATTGCTTTTTCTAAATCGCAAAAGTAAACCTTCTAGATCATTTAAAAGGTCTATGTAACTAATATGGGCTTCTAAAAATAAGAAATAAAAGATATGAATTTCGTAGTTTATGTTAATAATATATGTGGGGCATAAAAATTTAATAGCAAGAGGTGCACTATATAATACTCTTATAAAATTATACTAATTAAAAAAAATTCATGTGGGGCACGTGCCTCTCCTCCGTACGTAGCTTAGTCCCTGCTACAACTAGGGCTGGGAGTACTCAAATATAATCATGATGCGGCTTACGACTCAGCTACAGGACAAATGGCTTCAGGTTGGATTGTTAGAGATGATGCTGGTAATGCAATATCATGGGGACATGCAAAGTTAGGTGTCTCCTCCTCAATTCTAGAAGCAGAAGGGAAAGCTCTTCTTATGGCAATGCAATATACGTGGTCACTTGGTTTCACTAAGATAATTGTTGAAGGAGATAATCAAGTGTTGGTCAAAATATTACAAGGAAACTCCCATGATAGATCTGTTACTAATCTGGTTCAAGAGATTCTCTTTTGGAAGCTAAAATTTGTAATTTGTTATTTCCAACATGTAAATTAGTATTGTAATCATATTGCCCGTAGTTTGGCTCATTTTCATTGTATGTCTTTTTTTGAGGGTGGTGTTTCTATTCCTTTGATTGAAATCTGGAAGGATTTGTATTTTGACATTTTATAAAATTAATGAAAATTTGTTTTATGAAAAAAAAATCTACAAGAAGGTCTAGGTCTAGCCATTGTTATTTTATTCTGAAGGCAAAGTGAAACCGTGTCTGTAACTTAAATTTTAGTAGGTTATTGAAAAGATAAAAACAAATTTGATCACGGAAAAAAAAAAAAAAGTTTTCTTAATTTTTTTAAAAAAGTAATTAAAACAGGTTAATTAAATTCGTAACCAGCTATTCCACTTCAATAGGAAAGTACTAGTTTTTCGAATCTTTTAGACAAGAAAAACGACCGAGGAAACTTACTTTTGTAAAAGTCACAATTTTGCACATAGTATTAGCAAGTAGAAAGTCGATAATTGGAAATTTATAGTTTTATTTATTTTAAAGGATTAAAAACCACCGCTTGGTCGCACCACTCATGTACGAACGTATGGCGCGTGGCACAAACTTCTGTACCAACCTTTAGATACTAGCGGCACGAGGGGACTTCTATTTTCTTCGTCTTTTATTTTGATTATAAAAAATATATTTATTTTGATTTTTGTGCTCCGTTTAATTTCAAAACCAATACTTCTCTAAGAAATCTAACATGAGAGAACTTAATTTGATAAATAGAACACATTAAATGTTCTTAATGTATATTATGAGCAAATCATTTTTGTCTATATTGTTTCCTTCCCATAAATAATCTAAACGTTTGGTTTTTGTCTTCTTTGAAAAATCAAATGCTGAAAAAACTGTTACATCTCTTTTTCTTAAAAACTCTTGTCTCTCTCCTTTTCTTTCCTCTGAGTTAATTGAATGCTGCAAAAGAGAAACAGAATAACTTAAAACAAAATTTGCACTTATCGCCAGAAAAAGGGTTCAATACATATTTTCTATTATAAAAATTAATTATAGTAGTAAGAAAAAAAACTTCCATATATATCATGGAACAAACTGGAACACACATGGGGATGGGGCTCTCTTATTTAAGTTATTTGCTTCTTCGTATGATTTAACCATATATTTATTATATAGTTTTATAAAATACTAGTATAATACTACTATTGCTTTTACTATCTCTCCATAATTGATAAAATAAAAGAAGGGGAGTCTTCTCGTATTTATCCTTCCTTGAAGTAACCCAAACGGTTTTTGATTACATATTGGCCTGTTCATCTGTTCTTCCTCTCTAAATACCTATTCCTGTGTGTTTCATTAGAACAAGATCACTAATCTTCGTGAACAAATCACATCTCGTGTACTTCAGATCTACACACAAAATTTAGACCATATTACAATTGGTCTTCTTTATCCATCTGAAGTTGATGGGAATAAGCTTTGGTCGGATCTCTTCATATATGTTAAGGATCCTCCTTTTCCTCTTCGAGTCATTTTAACCTCGTTAAGCTCTTTCTGATTTTCTCAAGGTTATATGGAGATGGATAGCCAGATAGTTTATGTTGTTTGAGGATCCTATGATAGCCAAGTTGGGTTAAAATTCCTTTTTCCTTGCCTCCTTACTCGCATACAAACCCTATCCGTCCGTACAAAATACTAAAAACCCTAACTTTTCCCTCCCTCTCTCCAAAGGAGATAATCATCTCATTTCTACTTCCACGAAAAAAGACTATCCAAGGATCCATCACACCACACCGATGAAAAGCTTGCATGTTGCAGCCAACGGCGGAGATCTGACGGAGGACTGTGGAATACTCGCCGGAGAAGCTGCTCTGATGGACGGAATGGATGAGGTCGGTAGAGAGATCTGGCTAGATGAAGATGGAGGCGACCATAATCAACATCGTGGTCATGATGATGATTTGATTGTTCATCATGACCCTTCAATCTTCTACGGAGATCTCCCGACGCTTCCTGATTTCCCATGCATGTCGTCTTCTTCATCATCTTCAACTTCTCCAGCTCCTATCAACGCAATCCTCTCCTCCGCCTCGTCCTCTTCTGCAGCTTCTTCCTCCACTTCCTCCGCTGCTTCCTGGGCTATCTTGAGATCAGACGGGGAAGATCAGACTCATAACCAGAACCAGTACGGATCAGGGAACTGTGACGAATCTCCCGCTGCATTGCAGTCCACGGCTTCAATGGAGATTCCAGTAGAGAACAATCAAGGTTTCAGTTGCGGTGAAGGCGGTGGTGATGGTAGTGATTGCATCGATATGCTGGATACTTTCGGGTACATGGATCTACTCGATAGCAATGAGTTCTTTGACACCTCAGCTATATTCAGCCAAGAAGACGACTCACAAAACCCTAATTTGATGGACCAAACCCTCGAGAGAAAGGACCAGCTTGCTGTTCCGATGATGGAGAACAACAGTGGAGGAGGGGATATGCAGATGATGAACTCGTCG
Source organism: Euclidium syriacum (assembly GCA_900116095.1). Classification (NCBI taxonomy): domain Eukaryota; kingdom Viridiplantae; phylum Streptophyta; class Magnoliopsida; order Brassicales; family Brassicaceae; genus Euclidium; species Euclidium syriacum. The sequence continues at coordinate 2,187,041 of FPAK01000003.1, read as the reverse complement.
CTGGAACAGGACGATGATCTTGCGACGGTTTTTTTGGAGTGGCTAAAGAGCAACAAGGAGACTGTGTCGGCTGAGGATTTGAGGAAAGTGAAGATAAAGAAAGCAACGATTGAGTCAGCGGCAAGAAGGCTAGGTGGTGGGAAAGAGGCGATGAAACAGCTTCTGAAGCTGATTCTTGAATGGGTCCAAACTAATCATCTACAGAAAAGGCGTACCAATAGCAACAATCTCGCTTATCAACAATCATACCAAGACCTTTTTCAAAACCCTAACCCTAGCACCAACAACAACCTAATCCCACCCTCGGATCAAACATGTTTCTCACCTTCTACATGGGTTCCTTCTCCACAGCCACCACAGCAACCCGCTTTTGTCTCAGATCCAGGTTTTGGATACATGCCTGCTCCAAATTATCCTCCACCGCCGCCAGAGTACCTTCCTTTATTAGAATCTCCACCGTCTTGGCCAACACCACAGTCCGGTGCCATGTCACACCAGCAATTTCCCATGCAGCAAAACTCGCAGTATAGTCAATTTGCAGAGCCAACAGGTTTCACAGGATACAACATGAATCCGTATCAATATCCTTATCTTCCCTCTGGGCAAATGAGAGATCAGAGATTGCTCCGTTTGTGTTCCTCAGCAACTAAAGAGGCTAGGAAGAAACGGATGGCAAGACAGAGGAGGTTTTTGTCTCACCACCATAGACACAACAACAATCAGCAGAACCAGACCCAAATTGGAGAGAGCTGTGCCGCTGTGGCTCCACAACTTAACCCCATGGCTGCAACTGCTACTGGCGGTACCTGGATGTATTGGCCGAATGTCCCTGCTGTGCCACCGCCGGGGTCAGCTCAAATACAGCCCATGGAGACTCAGGAACCCACCATGGACCGAGCTGGCTCTGCTTCCGCTATGCCACGTCAGCAGGTTGTATCCGATCGCCGGCAGGTACCTGCACAATAATTATCCATACTTTTTAGCAACATGCAAGAGTTGTGTAATTGTACCTGTCCTTATGGTTGATTTATATTTGCAATGAAAATGAAATTATTTTGATTTTGGATGTGTTTTGTTCTTGTTTACTTCCTAGGGATGGAAACCAGAAAAGAACTTGCGGTTTCTCTTGCAGAAAGTCTTGAAGCAAAGCGACGTGGGTAACCTCGGAAGGATCGTCTTGCCCAAAGTAATTTACTTCTAATTTCTTTTAGCCTTTGTCTTCCAATTCGTCTTTCATTTCTTAAAAAAAAAAAAGTATTTACTTTTGGTTTCTACGTGTATGTAAAAATATTTTGTCATTTGCTTGATTTTTATTTGACTGAGTTTATTTAAATAAAAAACAGAAAGAAGCTGAGACGCACTTGCCGGAGCTGGAGGCAAGAGACGGCATTTCTCTCGCCATGGAAGACATCGGAACCTCTCGTGTCTGGAACATGCGATACAGGTACTTACCATGATTACTTTATTGTTCGTGTACTAGTCAATAATGCGACTTCGACCAATCTTCGGTTGTTTAATTTTCTTCTTTAAATGAGCCGCAGATTTTGGCCAAACAACAAAAGCAGAATGTATCTCCTTGAGAACACCGGTATGATTTTGAAAATATGACACCCATTAGTGAATTTTTTATTTTTTTTAAAGTAATAATAAGTTTATTATCCCTGAATATGTTTATAGGCGATTTCGTGAAAACAAATGGGCTCCAAGAAGGCGATTTCATTGTCATATACTCTGATGTCAAATGTGGAAAATATGTAAGACAAATTATATATTCTTCGATTTTTGTACTTAATATTAATTCGGTCTAAAATGATTTTATTACCGTACAGTTGATAAGAGGGGTTAAAGTAAGACAACCGGCGGGCCAAAAGACTGAGGCTCCGCCGTCGACAGTGGGTGCCTCGAAGAGACAAAGCAAGTCGCAAAGGAACGTTAACAATAACTCTCCGTCGGCGAATGTGGTCGCTTCACCAACTTCTCATATGGTTAAATGAAAAAAAAAAAAAAAACAAAAATAGTATTCTATTATATATACCAAATAATAAAGGGGCAAAGGTGGCAGCGTACCTGAGCGTGCCACTTCTCGTGCATGCATGGGTTCTCGTTGACAAATGGAGGGTCACGATTGAAGCAGTGTTGTCGGGGGTCTGGGTTTTTACTCCATTTTCCTTTTTTCTTCTCGAGTCGTTTTTAACTCTTCTCTCTTTTTTTACCTTCTGGATATTGTAGAGGTTATTAATTCTGGAAATGGTGTTTTGTGTTATATTTCCGAGAGATGATTACATTTCTTTTTTATTGTAATTTTTAATTTTACGTATGCAGCTCATCTATTGAGCTCAGCAGACATATCGTTATGATGTGAATGTTTTTGTGCGTATATGTTAATGTATGTATCACAATGTTAATAATGATGATTATGCACGTTATTATTCGTAATGCGTATCTTACTTTGCCAGTAATGAGAGAATGTCATAGTTTTCTAGTGTAGTTTATAATCTCAATGGTTTGAAAATATCGGTTATCGTTTTCCAGTCATCATGCATCCGCCCTATTCTAGCATTATGCTGTCGGTCAGGGCCATCGAATATTTCCTTAATTTTCAAGATCGAGGGCCTGAAGTTTTCGGGAAAAAAAGACCAGTCCAAAAATTACAAAGCTGTTAGAGAAAATGTGCACCGAAAAATTAGGTATTTACGATTGTTGAAAACATGTTAGGCCTTAAGCCATTATAATTTACAAGCCCATTAGTTAGGCTAACAAGTCATTTAATTTGAAGTTATTAATTAGAACACCAGACTGTTGGTAACTCAAAGAGAGGAAAAGAGTTTACAAATGACTACTTTGAAAACAAAGTTTGTGAAAAGCAAATAAAAAAATTGATCCTTAAATTACAAAAACATGAAATACAAGAAATAGAAAATAAAAGAGTTTACAAATGACTACTTTGAAAACAAAGTTTGTGAAAAGCAAATAAAAAAATTGATCCTTAAATTACAAAAACATGAAATACAAGAAATAGAAAATAAAGAAAATTAAACATATGTACCTCTCTAAAAAATTGGTGAAGGCGGATCAATCCTCGGAATATTATATCATGGAAATCAATTCTGTAAAATTTGTCTCGAAAAGCTGGCAATCCATTCTTCTAAGTATGATAGTCTTCATCGCCCATATTAATGCTTCAAGTTCTGAATAAAGGGAAGAAAGAAATCGCCGCTGACACCTTGCTCCAGGAGTCACTATTTGATTGAGTCCCCAAGAACACACCCAGCCCAACCCCGTGGTTAGATATGAACCTTTCCAGAAACCATCAATCTGCTACTCCCTCTCTTTTTTATAGTTAATGTTTTAGGGAAAATTTTTTTTCACCAATAAATGCTTTCATTTTTAATGTAAAAAAGTTAATTATCTTCACCAGTAAATGTATTTTCAACTATATTTATTGAGATTTCTGTCAGGTTTATGTCAAAAAAAGTGTCTTACAATTCCTATAAATATTTTTCAAGTCACACTCTAAACATGAGGAAAGTTTATAAGTACCATATAAAAAAATGTCAGAAAATGAGTATTATCAAGTTCGGATGGATAAACATCTTTAAGGGAGTAAGCTAATAATAGATTTCTCGAGAACTCTTTATGAATTTCTCGTCGTATTTGCAAAGTTCAATAATTGTTAAAAAAAATTTATATTATTTGTTAGGAAATGGGTTTTGCCTTATAAGATTTGGTATTCTTGTGGGGAATATGATTCAATGGTGAATTATATGATAATAGTAGCGAGCATTTTGTTGATGATTCGAAGGAGGATAGAGTAGAATAACTGACATTGCATCTATGAAATGTAGATACCAAATAGGTCTAGGCATATAAACCAAAACCAAATAACTGGAACCTAAGTTGGGAATATGGTTCCACCTATATTACCCATTGGATCTTGAGTTGAGGAACTGTGGGTATCAAGTTTTGTTGATGGTGGGGTTACCATCCCTTATCAATAGTTTGGCGATAATTAAGGTTCGGACCCTGCCGACCTTTTCCTGATAATTTGTCAGGTTATAAATACTTCCAACAGAATTAGAACCCTCGGCCCAGATGACCGAGGGATACCTCGGTGAAGAATGATCGGATTATTAGTGTCCGAAGCGGGGGTATAAATAACTTCGTCCCAAAAGCCGAAGTCTAGAGCTCGGACAGAATAAGATCAAATCTTATCACAGATTTCCTGATCTTGGGAAAATGGAAATATTCCATTTTTCCGAGGTTAGCCCATGAGCTTAAACGACCGACTAATGAGGATATATAAATCCATACCCCCCCCCCTCCCTCTTTACTAATTCAATTCATTCAGAATCGGGGAGAAGAATTACCAGATAGCCTAGGTTTAATACTTCTCTTTGATAAAGTTAACTCGACATTCCGAGTTAACACATTTGTAACCAATACGATTAATAAAATTCTCTTTTCCGAGGTTTCTCTTTTGTCTTTTGTCTAAACTCATACACAAAAACGAACCCCTCTTATTACAAATAATTAGAAGTTGAACTCAGTATCAACATTTGGCGTGCCAGGTAGGGGAGGGACATCTCTTTGAGGATTAGAAGATAGAGATCTCGGAAGTCGAGAGTATGAACACACAAGAACCATCCACGGAGAAGCGTCGAGACGGCGAGGTCGCCGAAGTAAGTGATGAGGAGGAAGCAATGGTTCAAAACAACTCCCATCAGGCTAGAGAGTCAGCGAGAGCCTTGTTCGAGAGTAGCAACCCCATCATTCGCGAATTAAGTTATTCTCATACTACGCCCAGTCAACCTGGCGAACAGGGATTTGTAACCCCTATTAATCAAACAAACGGAACTTCGACAGCAGAAGCCCAAAATTTCAACGACAACTAGACCAAATTCTCAATCAGTCGCGCAACCTCGAACCACGCCACCTTCAAATAACAGAGAGGAGCACCTAACAGAAAATCAAATTCCCAGCATAGTGGAGCTAACGACCCCCGAGATAAGCAACAAAACAGCAATAGCAAGGACGCAGCAACAACATGAGGACTGGATGACAGAACAAATGGGCCACCAAGAACGGGTTAAACGAAGTTTGATTGATCAACTCGCAAACCTATCAGAAGAACTCCAAGCTTTGAGAGCTCAGAATCACAATCAATATGTAAGAACGACATCGGTTAGACCTTCAAGAACCACTTCTCAACGGGTAACGTTCAAAGACGATCCGATGGGATCAATAGAACCCACGACACCAACCGCACACCGAAGCTCGAGGAGTGGAGACGATAGAGTTCATGTTCCGAGTACCGAACAGTCGATCACGACTCTAAAAAGGGAGCTTGAAGAAATGCGATCTCTGGTTCATAAAGCGACGAGCATTGCTCCAAAGGTTGATAAACTATTAGCCGAAACAGATAGGAGTCCGTTCACCCATAACATCATACGAGTGCGAGTACCGCTCAACGATAAACTGAGACTTGTTGATACTGGGTTCAACTTCTATTTATTTATAATAAGAGGGGTTCGTTTTTGGAAAAGTATAAAGTAAGAAAACAAGAGGAAACCTCGGAAAAAAGATGTATTATTAATGAATTTGATTACAATGTTTGTTAGCTCGGAATGCCGAGTTAACTTTATCAAAAAGAAGTAAAACCTAGGCGATCTAGTTTTTCTTCTCCTCGATTCTGAATCAATCTTATTAGTGTGGGGGGGGGGACGGGTATGTATTTATATATCCTTAATAGTCGGTCTGGTAAGCCCATGGGCTAACCTCGGAAAAATGGAATATTTCCATTTTCCAAAGACTAGAGAATTTGTGATAAGATATGATCTTATACTGTCCGAGCTTTAGACTTCGGCCTAGGACGATGTTGTTTATACCCCTGTTTCGGACACTAAATTCGATTATTCTTCACCGAGGTATCCCTCGGTCATTTGGGCCGAGGTTTAATATTCCTGTTGTCGGGACTTATAACCTAATAAGTTATCAGGGAAGAGCTCGACAGGGATCGAACTCCAATTAATGCCAAACTATCGACAAGGGGTAGAACCCCACCATCAACAGTAAGTCCCCTCCAGTTCGTCCGAGGATGTCTTCGGGCACCGTTGGCGAATTTCCATTCTAAATAGCTTCTCAATAAATGAAGTTCGGTATCAGTCGATCTTCGTCTTCAATAGTCTTAGTTTTAATTCTCCAATATTCTTCGTTCTTCAATTTGGCGGGAAAACACCGGATAACGAAAGGTCCATTCTTTTATGGCGCGAAAATCTCGGGTATTACAGGACCCTTCCATTTTTCGATGACGTGTCGATCGTACACTCTCAAATCATCCGAAACGACTTTTGGCGGGAAAAAGGTGATCGTGGTTCATTCATTGAACCCTTATTCTCCCAATACAATTTTAACACCTCTTGAAGACGTCGATTGATCTTCCGCGAATGTTAAACCGCCTCTCTCTAAACAACTATTTAAAGAGACTAAATCCCTATCTTTATATCATATTACTCTCGCAATTCTTCTAAATCTTCGTCTTCTCCGAAATTATCCCAAAATGTCGCTCACTAAACAAGTTTCTCTTAGCTCCAGTTCCGAAACCGATTCCACCTCGACTTCTTCTTCTTCCGGATCTAGAGAATCTCAGCAGAAAATCCCCAGAAATCAATCAATCGATTCCCTGATTGATATCGAAGGTATTTCTTCCGTCGAGAAGGAAACTTAAAATCCTACTTCCCCTATCCCGACAAACTCCCCATCCAAAAGTAACAGCTCTGAGACCATCTCTGACCAAGCAATTACAGGAGAAGAATTTCTGAAGAATTCGGAGATTCTATCTTCAAAGAAGGTGACATCAAACCTCTCTGTTTATTCGCCTCCGAACCAGAAGGTCTCGATATTCAGGTTCCGAAGTCTGTAGAAAAACCTTGGACCCCTCTTGAGGGAATCATGTGTCTCTACTTTCACTTCTTTACCGAAGCTCGGCGTTGTTTCCCAATTCCTTTTATTCTGGTCGAATTCTGCAAACAATTGAAGATTGCTTTTACTCAACTAGGACCTGGTGCTATCAAACATATGGTAGCTTTTCTGATCCAAGCTAGCAGGACCGATATTATCGTTCCGTGCTGGAAATTCTCCGAACTTGCCAAACTCGTTGATAATCAAGATGGCAGAACCTGGTATATTATGGTTAAAAACGCCAGTAAATTAGGAAAAGGATTCACTTATAACGCCAAAAACTGACGTACTAACTTCTTCTACGTTCGGATCAATAAGACTTCTATCTTTGATCCTAGCGCCGAGGTGATTAGGACGTTGTCAGTTGATACCTCGACAATCGTAAAACCGATCCTTTTGAAAGAACTCCCTCCGATCTTTAAAGAGAAGATGGACCAGATTTATAACCTTCCTCCACTGGTATTTCCGAAAATTTCCGCGGACCTAATCAATCTTGCTCGCTTGCGTTCAGGTACCTCGAATTTCCTCCTTCAAAGTTTTGGTTTGCTGCTTCTTATTTTCCGGTTTTTCTTATAGGCTATGTAGTTTCCGAAACCGACTGTTCATTGGAAAGATCGCATTTGGATTACGCCAATAAATTGCTTATCCGAGCTCCCCCAAAAAGGCCGAGATTCCAAAAGTCTCAGAAAGGCGAAAAAGGCAAAATCGACTCCTCTATCCATAGAGCTTCAACTTTTTCAGAGAGGAAACGTGGAAAAGCAACCACCACTTCTCCGAAAACCAAGTTTTCAAAGAAAAGGTCTGCTTCTTCGGCTATTAGGACTCCTTTAACCAAAAGACAAAAATCTCAATTTGAAGCCGAGGATGCTCCCTTTAAGTTTGAATTCAATTAGCCACAGCTTCTCTCAAACGATGAGGAGAAGAGAGTCGAACTTTTCTAGAAGATGGAAGGCTGTAATTCTTTAAAGCCGGAAGGCGATTTTCTCGTGAAGGAGCATGTATATGTTCTTGCAAGGAATTCTATTCGTGTTTGATGATATGTCTCTATCTTTGGTTATCTTTCACAATATTCCGAGGTCTCAACAATTTTTTTTTTTCAGGAAGCTCAGAACACTTGTCTCATCGTGGGTGAGTACGAAGGCTTGCTGAGGGAGAAGAATGATTACATCGACAATCTTGAAAAGAAGAATGAGGCTTTGGAGGTTGACCGGACTTCTCTTATTCATCAAGTCGAGGCTATGAAGAAGGAAGCTCGTGCTGCTGCTACTTCTTTAACTCATAAGGTACAATCCACCAAGAGGTCGATGGCTGAGAAGATCCAGCACAGGCTGGATTCTATCGAGAAAATCATCCGAGCTCGGGAAGATGGATTTGAAAAGACTATGAATCTCGGTCAGGCCCAGGCAGTCTTCGGAGTACTTAATGCTCTATCTTCTCAAGGCGTAAATATCCCCTCTGATCTTCTAAAGCAAGTGGAGGAGGACGCCAAAGTAGCTGAACGGGAAGCCAAGGATTATACTTTTCATGTATTTGAGCATAATGCCTTTAGCTCCGATGTGTAGTATTGTTTCTATTTTCTCTTTGTTTCAAGAACTGTTAAATGGTAGTTTCCGAAATCAAATTTTTGCATCAAAATTATCTATCTTTTCAAGAAAAGATTCTTCGAGTATTCTTTATGTTGGTCTTTTTCAAGAATTCCTTCAAAAGAATACCAGATGTTCATGGGCAGAGCCGAAAAATGGTCAATGAGTTAAACCTCGACTGGTTTGATTTCTAATCCATAGATCCTACTTTATCAAATCCTTTGATTCTTTGGGTATGAGTTTTTTATGTTTTCCAACATAAGCGGAATTGTCCCAACTTTGCCTTAGAATTCCTCGGCCCTACTTTATCAGGCTCCGAAACCTTCAGCTGCATTCGGTATAGAATATGTTAGGAGGTATAAACCCTGTTATCGAGTACGTGATCAAGACATCGATTTCGTATGTTTTATTGTTTTTAGTGAATCGTAGTTAAGTATAGTCGAGTCGTTGAGACTTCATTACTATAAAACCAAGATTAAACATTTGTAGTTGAACCTTATGAAAGGTTGCCTACGTACCCTTGGATGGGATCAAGTCACACGTAGTTCCGAGGTTTCGTTAATTATCCCGGAGAATCCGAGATATCAACGGTTTTTTTTTTTTTTTTGCTCTATATTCCGAGCCTTTTGAAATTTAGAATTTCCTTTCCGAAAAGAAGTTCGGCTTTTTTCTCCTTTAGACCTTCTCAGAGGCAACGTCTTGCTTCGGCTTGACTTCCTCTTACCGAAAAGATTCCGAGTGGAGTTGGGAATTTAAGGCATTGGTGATAGTTTGAAACAACTCCTTTCATTAGAAATAGCCAGAGGGTTCCGAGAATTATGTTGTAGAGAATTTAACGATCCTGATTGTTCCTCCAACCGTTACTGGGAGTTGCACTGTCCCGAGAGTCGGAACACTTTCACCACTGAAGGCTTTTAGTGACTTAAGGTCTGGTTTGATCCTTGTCTCCTTTGACTATAATTCTTGGAAAACATCAATACTTATGACAAACGCCGCGCTTCCGGTATCTACTAATATTCGGGGAACTTCGTAATTTCCAACTTGTAATTTTATCACCAAAGGGTCGTTATGTGGGACTTCAACTCCTCCTAAGTCTTCGTGAGTAAAGACGAGCTCCTTTTGTAGAGTCAACTTCGGCTTCGTTTGCTGCTCGACTTGCTCTTGTGTTTCCCTAGGGAGTTCGGAAATAACGTTTATCCTTCTGTGACAGTATGAGGATCCTACTTTATCAGATTCTTTCCTTCTTTGATGATTCTTCTTCAAGAGTCGCTCCTTCAACTTCGATTGGTATTTTTTGGTGAGGGTTTCTCTTAAGCTTTGCTGCTCGGGAACCCGTTCCAAGTATTTTTTCAAAAGATACTCTAGTAGGTTACGGCATTCTTTTGTGCTATGTCCATAGGCGGTATGGTAACAACACCACGCTGGAGGGATTCTTTCTCTTTTAGTCCTAGCTTTTTTCTTCTGTTCTAGATACTGATCTGGAAGTTCGGCGGTTAGGAATAAAATTTTTGCTATGGCTCTTTCTTTCTACTCGAACGTTTTATTGTAGTGCCGGCGAGGTTCTTTAAACTTTTTTCTTATTTCTTCGTCTTCCGAAGTAATTTGATCGTTCTCAGATAACCGGGCTCTACTTTCGTCCGACCTGATGTATACACTTGCTCTGTAAAATGCATCTTCTATGGAGTGAGGCCGGTAAGCCGAAAGTTCTTCCCAAAATCTTGTCTCATACCACGTTCCATTAATTAGAGCAACGATGGCTAGTTCGTCCGAGATATTTCACTGGAAGTATATTGTCTTGAATCTCTTCATGAAACTCTGGAGTGACTCGGTCGAAGTTTTTTTTATGGAGTAAAGGTCGGAGATCATTGCTGGTCGTTCGAAGTTAAAGATATATTTCTTCAAAAATTTCTGCCGCAGTACGTCAAAACTTTTTATTGAATTAGGAGGTAAGTTGGTTATCCAAGTTTGGGCGTTTCCTCGTAAGTTTTCCGCAAAATATTGGCACTTCTTTCCTTCCTTCTCAGAAGGGTGAATCCGAGCTTGGTTGATAGTGATCATAAATGTTTTAAGGAAAGTTATCGAGTCTCCTACTCCATTATAGGTTGGTAACTCCAATTTCCCTTTTCCGAACGAATCGGGTCCGAACTTGGTTGTCTTGGATGGGTTCTTATCTGTATTATCGAATGCTTGGTTTAGGTGTGGGATGTTGGCCGGAGGATTCCGGAGCAAAACTTTCATATCCCGAAGTTCTCGGTGCAGTTATGCTATTGAGTCGCTTGTTATGGAAGTCGGCTCGTCATCTGTTAACCTTCTGCTGATAATATTTTCTTGAGTTTTTGTTGTCTCGTTCTGATTTTCCTCTATCTCTTTCGTACCTTGTTCCGCTTCATCTGATGATAGACAGTTTGATGAAGGGCTGTTTATTGGCTCACAATCCTGATTACTTGCTTCCTTGTCCTCTAGAAGACCGTTTAAGGATTCTCCACGCCTTTGGTTTGTCCACCGAACCGGTAATCCGGATTTTTGATCTAAAACCTCGATGGGTGGTTGATCCCATCGAGTTATCCGTGGTCTTCCGCGAGTCGTAGTTATCATTGGTATTTCTTTTTCTGAGATCTCTGTTTCGCCTACCCAAAGTCAAAGCCCCCCTACCTGGCGCGCCAAATGTTGATACTAAGTTCAACTTCTAATTATATTAAAGGGGTTCGTTTTTGGAAAAGTATAAAGTAAGAAAACAAGAGGAAACATCGGAAAAATGATGTATTATTAATGAATTTGATTACAATATTTGTTAGTTCGGAATGCCAAGTTAACTTTATCAAAGAGAAGTAAAACTTAGGCGATCTAGTTCTTCTTCTCCCCGATTCTGAATCAATCTTATTAGTAAGGGGGGGGGTATGTATTTATATATCCTTAATAGTCGGTCTGGTAAGCCCATGGACTAACCTCGGAAAAATGGAATATTTTCATTTTCCCAAGACTAGGGAATATGTGATAAGATTTGATCTTATCCTGTTCGAGCTTTAGACTTCGGCCTAGGACGATGTTGTTTATACCCCCGCTTTGGACAATAAATTCGATTATTCTTCACCGAGGTATCCCTCGGTCATATGGGCTGAGGGTTAATATTTCCTATTGTCGGGAGTTATAACCTAATAAGTTATCAGGGAAGAGATCGACTGGAATCGAACTCCAATTATTGCCAAACTATCGACAAGGGATAGAACCCCACCATCAACAAGACTCCCGACATATGACGGAACCGGAGATCCAGCGGTCTACATGATGGCGTTTCTAGTTAAGGTCGGACGAGCCGAATTCCAAAGAGGAGAGGAGGATGAAGGAAGATGCAAACTCTTCCTAGAGAGCTTAAGAGGGGATGCACATGCTTGGTTTACTAGTCTTCCCCCCGATTCAATCAGTTGTTTTGCCGAGCTTTGAGAAGCTTTCTTTAAACAATACATGTTGCACCTGGAGCAACAATCTACTGCGTCAGACCTCTATGCAGTAAAGTAAGGACCAAAGAAACCACTCCGAGATTGTATCATAAGATTCAAGGTAATTTACTCGCGACTAAGGATAGATGATGATCTAGCGATCGAACCACTTAGTGTGGCCACGTGGTATCAATCGCGGTTTTGGGACGAGTTGTCTGCTCATCGTCCTCAGTCCATGAACGACGCGTTTCACCGAGAAAATACCCACATAAGAATTGAGGAAAATCGTGCCGAACTCGCGAAAGTACATGGATCCACCAAAATAAACAAAGATATAAAGCTAGAGGAGAAGGGAGAAGGACAACAAGTAGAGAGAGAACAGCCTCGGAAAGACAAATCAAAATCAGAAATGTCCTTTTCCGTGACAAACCCATAAAAGGATACATCTCGGAAGGACATATCGAAGTATACCTACACCCTAGATCATGATGATCCAACCATCCCCTGGTGCGAGTATTATAAGAGGCCAGGTCATAAAACTGAGGATTTCTGAAATCTGAAGAACCATCTATTGGCCATCCGATTTGAGCAAGATCGAGAAAAAGAGAAGCGTAAAGCACGGGAAGACGAGGGAAACCAACTCTCTAGGAAGATACAAAGGAATGAGAAATCCTACCTTCACCACCTCCGAACCAGAGGAAAAGGATTAATATGATAGTGGGGGGACTCGCAAACTGCGAAGACTCTATTCGATTAATACAACGAAGCATTTTCATACTATCTGCGGACCAGATTCCACGAAGTACTACTTTGCAAAACGAGTTGACATTTACGACCGAGCATTTGAAAGGGATTGATGCTCCGCATAATGATCCGTTCGTAATAGAACTTCAGATTGGTGATTGTGACGTCCAGAGGATCCTGGTCGACACTGTTAGCTCGGTGGGCGTCATATCTCTAGACACACTCCAGAAGATAGAGATCAAGGATCATAAGATTAAGGCTCGGGTGAAACATTTGACGGCGTTCGTAGGAGATACAGTTTCAACTATCGGAACGATAAAACTCCCAGTGTCAGCCGGAGGAATAACAAAGATAGTAAAGTTCGATGTAGTAGAAAGAACCACCATTTACAATGCGATCGTCGGTACTCCGTGGTTGTATTCTATGGAAGCCGTCCCATTTACTTATCACCATGTCTGAAATTCCAAACTCCAAAAGGATACTTTACGGTCCGAGGTGACCAGAAGATGGCTCGGAGGTGTTTCGTGACGGAAAGTAAATATCAACGAGAAACTCGGACTCAAGAAAAATTTTCGGATCAAACTCTCATGTTAGCCTCTACTAACAAGAAGAAGCCGACATCCACATCACTTTTGGTGGGACTTTTCGAAAGAGAAGAATACTTAGGAAGAACCACCAAGAAAGGTCGGAAGGGAAAAGCATAATCTTCCCCCATGGCAAAAAAAAAAAAAAAAAATGTCGGTATCTCGGATCATTCGAGATAGTCAACAAATAATCAAACGTCGGAACTACGTGTGGTTTGGTCCCCTCTGAGGGTACGTAGGCAACCTTTCACGAGGTTCAGCTACAACAACAAAATAAATCTAGGTTATATAGTCAAGAAGTTTATACAACTCAACTATATTTGTAACAACCCGTATAATCAAGGAGCTGACCGAGCAAGTCAAAGCCAAAGTCAAGCGAAGACGGGAATTTTTGACCAAAATAAAAATTCCCAAGAAGGTGGTTAAGAAGGCGATAAGTGTATCAAAGAAGTGATTAGAAGGCTCAAGAGTGTTCAGAGAAAATTCTAGGTGAAGACAGAGTGAAGACGGAAGAGTTTCCGCATTGAAATAATCCGAATTGAAATTAAAAAGGATTTTTGGGATTATTTTTAGTGTTGGAATTTTTAAAATAAATTTACACGTTAATTCCGCTTGCCGCGAACGGGGTTAATTCTGTAAATTCAAGACGGATTTATGGGCAAAATTTCAGCAGAAACGGAGTTCATATGGCGAAACCCGAAGCGATTCAAGTGGTACAAGTCCAAGAGACGAGGGAGCAAAGTGTCGGGAAAAGAGACTATATAAAGCGGGAAATGGATTTACTATTCATTTTTCACTGTTTTGCAAAAACATAAACTCAAAGTTTTCTCTGGAGGATTGAAGATCAAACTCAAGGGAAACTCAAGAACGCGAAGAACATTCAAGCGAAGAACGAAAAACACTCAAACGAAGAACGAAGAACGAAGAACACTCAAGGGAGACAACCACCGTCGGCCACCGTCCCTTCACCGCCGACCACCACCACCACCGTCAGTCAACCGTCGACAGTCACCGGTCAACGGTCCGCCGCCGGCGTTGACCGCCGCAGGTGCCTTTTTCCGGCGAGTTTTCTGGCGACCTTTCCGGCGTCCCTTTTCACCGGCTATTCATGTCCTCCCTCTTCTGCATTGTTTCCGGTGGTCCGTTACCTCAAAACCGCCGTCGTTTCATCTGTTTTGTCAAAAAATCAAATTTTGACAAAACCTCCGTCGCCGCCGTTATCCCCGTGCATACGTTGCCGCCGTCATCCCCGTGCATGCGTTGATACCCAAGTCGCATTTTTCGGTCTGCCGCCGCCGCCGTCGCCGCCGCCGCCGCCGTCGCCGCCGCCGCCGCCGCCGTCGCCGTTAACCACCGTGAACCACCACCATTGCTGACTGGTCGGTTTAGTTTGATAAACCAACCTTTGGTTTATTAAATCATAATTGATTTGGTTTGGTTCACCGGTCTAACCCGTTTTAATTCAATTGGACCGGTTTAGTTGGTTTACCTTGGTTTGGACTGGTTTAGCTAAACCAATTGGTTAAATCCTGGATTAATTGGTTTAGTTAAACCAGCTGGTTTAACCGGTTATATCTGGTTAGGCCAAATTGGAGGTTTAAGGAGGAAATTGGGTTGGTCCAGACCTAATTCAGAGTTGGTTCAAGAGATTCAAAGATTGCTTGATAAGGAAGAAAGAAGAAGAAAAGGAAGAGAGGAGAAGAGTCAGAGAAATGATAACTTAAGGAGTACGTTATCGATTTCTTGAGAAGGTTGGGGCTCAAGTCAGTCTTTTGGAGCTTTGTGGATTCAAGCAGTGGGTTCAGGAAGTGTTCCATCGTCATCACTCAGTCACATCAGCCGCAGCATATAGCAAGGTGAGTGGATGCATGTTTGATTGATTGATGCATTAGGTAGAATGCATGTAGATCCCGAGCAACCATTAGGATCTTTATAGAATGTACCCATGAATCTGGAATACATACTCGGTACGGGCCGATGCGTATAATTATTTGCATGCCTAGTGAAACTCTTAATAATCGGATTAGGAGTAAAGATGCATTGCATGTAGATAATGATTGAATGTTGATTGATTGATTGCGTTGAGGAGTCAGCGGTGCAGTAACCCACCCTGATTGTTTATCCTCACTTGCTTCTTTGTAGCATAGACTTTTTTGTGGACCAATTGGCATGGTGCCAGTGGGCTGTCTATCTCCCATTGGGGAATAGACAGATGTGTTTGATATGGAGAGGGTCGAATCTCCGCCAAGAGCGGGAACGGAGAGGTTCCTTGATCAGCCCAATTGTCCGGTGGACCCTTGTCTAGAAGAAAGACTAGGTATGGACTGATCAACGGACCTAGATCATGAGTTGATAGAGTGCTGGTACACGGTCGGACTAACGGACTTAGACCACGAGTGGGTCAGTGTTCGGGTATATGAGTTCACTACCAGACTCTGACTATGATTGTACAGATTCGACCATTAGTATGAGGTGTGAGGCCATCAATCCTTATCATTATATAAGGTTTGGTTACAGGGCCAACGGAGTAGTAGCCAACGAATCTATATTCAGATAGATTCGGAGTTAGGCTAGGGAGTTGTTTCTTGCAAGAAACAATCCCGGACGGAGATGTGAGAGAGTAGAGTACTACTGAAACATCGAGTTCAGGGGGTTCTGGGTGGAGCATGAACCATCTTGTCGTGTTGAGCGAATGATGGGCTCCAGAGTGTGTCTGCTGTTCCTCAGGATGAGCGCAGTAGACCCTTAGTAGCTCAACTCGTGTATGGGAGCTATCAGGTCTCGCCGTGAGAATGATAGGCTCCAAGTGGCATCGTGTCTGCTGAGAACGATGTTGTGGAGTTGCGCAGGGTGATGATTCGTCACTGCGTAGACTCTTGACCACCTTGCGGATTTATGTTAATGTTTATGGGTAGCTAGGGAAATAATGGAGATATGGTCTGGAATAGATTAGGTTGTAATTTATTCCGCGTTAGAGTGAGATGAGTGATTCCCTACAGTCTCCGCAAGGTTGGATGTTTTTAGTGAAGTGTTTCCGGGTCCACGGGTCAGAGACACTCTCACTAGTAGGAGGTGTATCTGTAATCCCCAACGGAGAGTTGATCTTCGTGACCGTAAACCCCCATATTTACGGAAGCGGAATGACCCCGGATAACAGTACGGACTGATCATCGGGCCATGGGTGTGGCGTCCTGTTGAGGAGCCCGTGTCCCATGCTTCTGCTGAGAACATGGTGATTGGGGGATTGTCGATGTGACTATCCCGGGGATTATGATATCACCAGGGCCCTAGTAGACGGAGAGTGATGTTTTTCTTTCTAGGATTGTATAGGAGACTGTCTGATGTACGTCCCGTCGTATGGAGGACAGTTCTCCTATTCCGCGGTAGTGTAGTTGGGTTTGACATCGGGGATGATGTCATCCCGCTGGGTTGATGTGATGTATGTTGTGTTCAGTATTCGTTACTTCAGGGGAAGTAGCGGATATCTGTTCTTGCTTGATTTTATTGTTTGTTACTTCGGCTATTGTTTGTTGATTTTCGATCTTAGAATTGATCTCTTAGCTGGATCCCACTCGCTGAGAAACGTGTCGCTGTTACTCACCCCTCTCCATTTTCCCCCCTTTAGGTTAAAGGAGACCATAGGATTCTAGGAGGCTTTTCTACCGGATACTTTGATTGTTTGATTACTTGCATTTGTGTGTGAAAATGGTTTGTTAAAATCCCGCTTTGACTCGACTTTTAAATTTTTTTATTGGAGCTCCACTAACCGTTTTCATTGTTTTCTTTCTTGCATGTTTTCCGCTGCGTGTTCTTATTTTCGGTTGGCGGACTCCACTGGTACAAGGTTCTGTCGAACCGGCACAACCTTGTTCTCCTTCGGGAGATATGAGGGGGCGATAGTCTGGGGAAGCCTCAGGAGGGTGATAGTCTTAGTGATTATTGCTCTAGTTGACGTGGAACCAGATATCGTCATATATTGTAGTGACTCGAGCAGGTCCTCGACCGAGATGTTCGACCGCTAAGTGTTCTTGTTTGATTGGCGAGGCGGTCGGGCAGGTCGGTCAGCGGGGAGGACGGTTCGGGGGCGCTACAATATTTAACCAAGATTCACACAAATCAAACGTCGGAATCTTGATCACATTCTCGACCAAAATAAACTTGCCTGAAAGAATCTCGGAGCCCGATAAAGTAAGGCCGAGAGATTAAAATGTACGAAATTACAAATTTTTACACATTCTTTACCGAATGCAAAAGTTTGACAATTAGTTTGATAAAGTAGGACTTCTTGTAAAACTTTAAGCAAAACCAATAAGGAAAGCGCGCCTTATTTAGTTTGTTATTTCCGGATTTCAAAAATATTAATTTTTGAGATTTCGAGTAATCAATCCAAAAAATGCGAGAAAAAGAAAAGAGAATATCATTCCAAACATACGAGAAGCAAAATTTTATTAATATACAAGTATGAGAAAGATCGGAATCAATATGGAAGTCTTAATACAAAGGTTACTAATCTAAATATTAAAATCTTCATCTTGGAACTCCGAAACCGAAATAGCATTAGCAAGTTCGGCCAGTCGATCATGTTTTTTCTCCGTTTCAACTACATCCTCCTCCGAGATAAGGAGTCCCTACATCCTCCTCCGATACAGATTTTGTGTCGAAAGGATTTGACTAGCTAAATTTTGGAGGGAAAAGGAGACGTCTCTTTTCATTTATTTTCGTTTGTTTTCAAGACGACACGTCATGAGGAGCTGAAAGATTTTGTGGTAATCGAGGAACAAATAAGGCTCTTCACTGCTTTTTTCCCGCCATATTAAAGGATCAAGATCAAGAAGAAAGACGAAGATTCCAGATTATTGAAGACAAAGATCGACCGCAACTGAGCTTCAATTATCGACAAGCTATTAAATTGCGGAAATTCGCCAACTCTGCGCGATGACATCCTCGGACGAACAGGGGGGTGGGGGGCTTACTGTTGATGGTGGGGTTACCACCTCTTATCAATAGTTTCGTGATAATTAAGGTTCGGACCCTATCGACCTTTCCCTGATAATTTGTCAGGTTATAAGTCTCTTCAACAGGAGTAGAACCCTCGGCCCAGATGACCGAGGGATACCTTGGTGAAGAATGATCGGATTATTAGTGTCTGAAGCGGGGGTATAAATAACTTCGTCCCAAGCCGAAGTCTAGAGCTCGGACAGAATAAGATCAAATCTTATTACAGATTCCCAGATCCTGGAAAATAGAAATATTTCATTTCTCCGAGGTTAGCCCATGGGTTTAAATGACCGACTACTGAGGATATATAAATACATACCCCCCCCTTTACTAATTCAATTCATTCAGAATCGGGGAGAAGAATTACTAGATAGCCTGGGTTTAATACTTCTATTTGATAAAGTTAACTTGGCATACCGAGTTAACACCTTTGTAACTAATACGATTTATAAAATTCTCTTTTCCGAGGTTTCTCTTTTCTCTTTTGTCTTTTGTCTAAAATCATTCCCAAAAATGAATCCCTCTAATTACAAATAATTAGAAGTTGAACCCAGTATCAACAGGTTCCAACTGAGAACCGATACCAGGAATCGAAGAACCAAACTTATATAAGACTTAGTAAAAGGGTTAGCCGGTCAGGGCTTTTATTTTTTTTTTACTCTTTTATGAGACATCTTCAGTTTCCAAACCTTTGCGTATGCGATTATTGATTCCCAAACCTCTACGCGTGCGATCTTCGATTCCCAAGCCATACAATACAATGTTTGGTCAAGATCAAGACCATAGCTCAGCAAGTGCATATCATGATATCAACGCTTTTGTTGCATGGTGGAAAGCTCATAGAAGCAGCGACATGGTTTCATCAGCATAAAATATCATATGAAAAGGTTGTTAGATCCACTAAATTTAGGTTTATGTTATGTAATTGACATTGAATCATAGATTTTTTTTGAAAAATAATTTGTTGAATTAAAATAAATTTAGGGTCTTTTTTGTTGATTTCAGGTCTTTTTGTTGTTGATTTCAGGTAAAAATACTTTTTTGGGTCCAAATTACATGAAACCTTTCAGGTATTTTATGGTTCCTATAATTGTGAAACCAAACCGAACCGAACCAAAACTTACATGAACCAAACAGAAAATTGTAAAGTACCCATTGGATCTTAAATTTATGGAACCGAAACACCCATATTTGAACCGAATATCCGAAAGCTCAGACCTAGTACTAAACATCTTGTTTCGCAATAACATAATTTCGAATATGGATGACATGGATAGATGGATATCATGTAGGAACCTAATATTATTGACCATAACTACTATAATAAGTTAGACTCATACTACTAAAATGTATAAAAGCTTTGACTCACGCATATATATATACTTTCCAAATTGGTGAACATTTATGGACTTAAACATTTTGGGCTGGGTCCTAAGCAATGACTTCGGTTGCTTACCCTCTAGGCCGGCCTTGGTCTGAGCTGAAGGAATTTGTAGGTGTTTTAACAATTTAAAATAAACTCTAGAACAAATTATAAGCCTAGGATCAAGTGTCAATTGAATCTAAACAACATATCTCGAATATACATGTGAGTTATGCAGCGGAAGATTGTCAGGGATTCGAGATCAGGAGCGCCTCAAATGCTGCGCCTCTACTGGTATCCACACGCACACAAATTGGAAAGCCGGGATGGTAGTGCCGGGAGAGATCAAATCTTTGATGAAAGCTCTCGGGATTCCTGTGTTTCTGGTGGCTGTGGAATTAGGTTAAAACTCTCAAAATTCGTGCATATCATATAGATAGAGACTTATGAAAACCTAATTAACCATTATTTCAAAACCAATGATTAATTAAACCGAAAACCAAAATCACAATTCTAGTTCGGGCTGTGTGTCGATCGACATAACCTTTGTGTCGGTCGACACACTGTCCAGAAACGCAATAATTTGATCATTACAATAATGATCAATCCCAATATACTCTTATCTAGTTTGCTTAGGTGTGTGACCCTGTAGGATCATATAATACTAGTAATGAGTTCCAAACTCATAGATTACAAGTGGCTTCTAGCAAAGCATTATAATCACCCAATATTATATGATTGTCTTATATCAACAACTTTACATTAGAGTAAATACAAGCATGATTTCAAGACATTCCCAAAACGAGCGTACAAAGGGGCCTATGAGATGGTATGTTGAGCATAGTGCAAATGAAGTAATTTATCATTCATCATATACAAAAGCATAGAAACATTTTAAACACGTATATTCTACGTTTGCGTATAAGCCAGAAAAATTATATATTGGGTTATGTACATATGTTCGTTATTATGTTTGAGAATAATGGGAGACAATATTTGTTGTGGTCAATAATCGTTACACCTTACAATTTTCCTTCATATTTTTGTATGAAACGAGATTTTTTCGTTCCTTAGCATCCTCGTTCCCAACCTAGATCATCCAAAGCGATCAATTTACGATGTGTACAACACTAATGTAGACCAAAAGAGATTTTCCAACATTTTCATGCTTTTGGGTTGCACAACGTATGAAAACTTAGCTTATCTGATTTTCGAGAAGAAAACATATGTTTTCTCATGAAAGAACAATCAAAAGATGTGTTTTTTTTTATTATTATAGACATTTTTTGCCCACTTTATCATACGTGTTGTAAGAGCTAGACAATTTTTTGGAAGAACTTTTAAGTACTCATAAAACCACTAGTAAGGTAAATTTGTACTATATTAAACGATTATATTCGTAATAACACCGTATTTTTACCACTTTTAGGAGTTATTTTAGATAGGGATTTGAGTCTTTTCTAGCACGTAGATGTCATTATGTTTTCTAATTTGATTGCTTTGCAAATTTAATCGTTTACATGAGTTTATTAGAAACAAATACTTTTGAAAGCCTTTGAAACAAATATGGATTTAAAGAGAGTTTATGAGAATAAAGTTCAAAATTTAAGCATCAATCTGGATATGAGGAGTGATCATTACTTACAAGAAGGCAAAGAAAAGCGGAAACAACACTATTACACTAAAAATTTGCCATTCATTGGGTCGTCTCTGTATATTATTTTTATAAAAAAAATTTCTTTAAATTATTGACTCGAGTTTTTTGTATTTTCTCAATCACCTAAATGTAAGTACAATCGAAGTAACAGTTAAGAGACGAAACCACAAATAATATAAGAGTATTAGAAAGATGAAACTTATTTTAAACTAGGATTAAGTAAAAATGGTTGTTAGAGTGATTTGATATGTCTAACAACCTAAGTGGAACTTAAAATGAAATAAAAGAAACAAGATGTAAGGTAAAATTAAGCTAAACAAATTCTTAAACACGGCAATTGACCACAAAAGTAAACCAAGTGCAAAAGAAATGTAAGAACCAAAAATAGGAAAAGTCAATAAGAAATAAAAAAAAAACTTCAAATCAAAAATCAGCTAAAAAATTAGCAATTATAATAAAATTATGATTTAAAGCATGGTCTATTGATTAGGGATTTGGAAATTGGTTAATGATTTTTGATGACCACATTAAGTCCTAAACCTAGATGTTTTTGGATTATAAATGTAATTAGCCATGGTCATGATCATGGTTACCTAAAATTAAGATAAATTTCATTTCTTTAATATTTGATTATAAAATAACACGTAGAAAGCAGTTTAGGCGAATCTCTTAACGTCATGTGTAATATAGTTAGATTAATCAATTTAGTGCACATGTAACTTAGTCTAGTAGAATCTTTTTACCACTATGTACCAAGTATTCATGAGTTACCCCAGTTTGATTATGTGTATCTCTATAGGTGTGGTCACCCGCAACTTTTTACCCAAGTACCGGTAGTGTGGCTGCACTATTCGTCTCAAAGTGTTAGGGATAGAGTGAACAACGAAGTATTGTGTCCATACCTGACTTTACAATGGCATGGATGTAGAACATAGGGGTCCTCCTCTCGGTGCCATCTGGAACAAGTTTAATTGTCATTAACCCGCCCAGAGACGTGCTAAAGCAGAGAAGATCTAGCCTGAGAAGCGCATACGGGAGGACAACACAGCCTGAATTGAGTATCACTACCCCGGGTCAGGTTTGGCGCACAATTCATATATTTTATAAATTGATAAGTAAAAAGCCCGCCAAATATTGTCTCTTTGAAACAACACTAATAATGTATGGTACATATCCACGTGTCAAGTACCCACATGAGGAATGAATCTCTTTGGCTACATGCGCACCCGATAGCCGTAAAAAACACATTGAAGGACTCTTCCACCAGAAAAAAAATGGTACAAAGCGCCTCTCATACCCGTCTAATACAGACCGTATACACCTCGAGAACACATGACGCGCCAGCTGGCCAAAACGACAAGAGTGGTAGGTAAAAATCACACATGTGGGCGACGATCCTATCTAGAACTTAATTGCGTCAACCCAAACAAAAACTAAACTAGTCATATTCAGATAACTCAACCACCCGATATACTAACCCGGGTTAGGTATTTGCTATAGATACATTCATTACTCGTTACGAGAAAGGGTCGATTAATCATTCTCTCAAAGCTTATGATAAGGTTGCTCTGCTTTGGTTTTCACTCTGTTTTCTCATAGAGAGTTCTCTACCTAAGGTTTATTCGGTTTTCACTTGATAAATCAGATAAGACTTCACCACAGTGATAGCGGAGGCTCTCGTAGAGTTCTTCGTTAGTGTAGCCGACTCCTCACTGAGTTCGATCCACATTTGAGTGGTTAAAAGTTTCGTCATTTAGGCGTTGCCTAACTGATTATGGCTTTCTAAAACCCTTAAGGGGGGGGGGTGTATTGAACTTTTCATTTAGAGTGATTTGAGTTTTAATAAGATTTTAGATGATTTTGATGGTTTTGGGTGATTTGAAAGAAGTTGTTATGATTTTGTATTAAAATCCCCAACAATTTCACCTAAAATCATGAGATTTGGATCTTTATATTTTTAACTAAGAAATTCTCCTAAAATCCTCTAAAATCTCCTGCAGTCATTAAAATCTCAATACTTAAAACATATACAATAACAGTGGATTTGATATGATTTTTAAAAATTCTTGCTTAAATAATAGGGGATTGTAAATGATTTTAAGTCACTTTACATAAATCTCATGTTCAATAACACTGGATTTGAGAGGATATTTTAAAATCTTTAATTGAATAACAGAAGATTCTAAGAAAATCCCAAAACCTTTTAAAATCCACAGTTCAATACACCCCCCTAAACGTCTTGTCCGTTATTATGAACAGGGATTTCGAAGAGTCCAAGGTCCAAAAACCATCGCTTTCAAACTTTGCCGTTCTGGAGGATTGCTTCTCCTACGCGAATAGAGTTTTTTTTTTGCCGTCTTTGGCCTTCTCCGCTTATACGCATTTTACTTTGTTTTTTCCACCTAAAGAGCTCCCATAAATATTAGATAACTCTGAGACCACTATGTTTTTCGGGAACGGAGTTGAACTAAACCCTCTATGTTTTCCCGAGTTTCCTTATGCTTTCCGACATCAGTCATGTGGTTAAATAACTGGCTTACGTGTCAGAGAATCTTCAGGAAACATAAACTCATTATGTCTTTCTCGGAAACTTCACCTTTGTTTCTCTTTGTTGTTGTACGAGGTTTTATGCCCAACGAGACAAACACGCTCCACATCACATTCCAGCAACCCCCAGAGATCTCATAATCAGTCGTAGTGAACACAATTAACCTTGTATTCCACACTACCACCTCATTTGCAGTCTCACGGTCTCGAAGGCTAGGGAGCTCAGAGTTTGCCACGTGGAGAGCTCAAAAGTTGATCGATGGACCCCCTTTTCTTACATCAGCCCACGCACGCTCTAGGACCCGCAAAGTCTAGACCCAATCACTTTCAGGCCCATATCCGCTCGGAATATAGAGGAAAGTGACATTGTTTTTACCCGAAACACCTACTAAGCACAATTAATTATCTAAGATCTCTCAAAGAATAAATTGGAAATAAGTCAGCATTTACCAAATATATGTGTCTAATTTCTTAGGCTAGTGTGATCAACTCATTTGGATTTTCTCTTGGATTTATCAAACATTTCGTGAGCTTTGATTTCCTATATCTAAGATTGAGTTAATTACTCTTAATCCTAGCACTAATAATAACCGAATGATAGATTTTTGCAAGATTTAGCCTAAAAATCAATGTTAATACTCAAATGAACCCTAATCTAACCAAAGGCTCATAGATAATTACTACTCACACATAATGTAATGGAGAATTATGGTGAACATGATTTTCTAAATGAAAAGGAAAAGAAAATAAACAATGGAAATACAAGAATATTATGAAATTGCATTAGCTCATGAGAAAGGCTAAAAAATGAAATATAAGCAAAAGATTTACAAAGACACTTGTTAAGCATGTTTGAATCATAAAACACGCATAGGAGAAACGATGCCCGCTAAGGCTTGTCTGGTTGCAGACAGCTAGGTAACTTGGGTAAACATGTTTGGTGACACTTTATGAAATTGTTCTTTGGAACTTGATGAGTTTTCCAGGAAAATACTGTTAGGATAATATGAACTGCCCATGCAAGAACCCCGATAAGGTAAGAATGGTTAGTAAGTGACAGAGTATGTGGAAACGTTAGTGGGAACTGGTGAGTTGTCAAGATGTGTATAATATAATGTATTTGAGGATCAAGTGAGTCCATCAAGATGTGGATGTCAGGCCGAACTAATCAATCATACTTGAGAACTAAATAAGTTATTGTTGGTAAATTTCCGTGATATGAATCGAGAGAGTTTTATATATATAAAAAATGATTAGAGAAAGTTCAGAATGTTTGTAAATCAAGAATGACCAAGGAAAAGATTGTAAAGTTTGTAAGGATCAAAAGTGATAAAAAAAGATAAAATCATAAGGATTTAAAAGTGAGGATCAAAGAGTGTTTTATAGATCTAAGTAGATCTGTGTGTTGTTTTAAAGCATGCAAACAACTAAGTTAAGTTGTTAGAAAAGAACAAATAGATCCTCGACGAGAAAATTATAAGGAAAATGAAAAAATTAGGAGATTTGGTGGTTGAATAAACAGACTAAAACTATTTTGAATTTCGGATAAGAAAAACCGGATTGAGGTATTTCAAATTTTCTCTAGTTGAAACATCTTTATTATTTTAAACAAAAAAAAAAAGGTCTTAATTCCAAAATTGAGCGTGCTAATAGTTTAATCAATTAAAGGGACAAAGAAAAGCAACTTTAAAAAATCAGAAGCAATCAGTAGATTTATACCATTCTTGTCCATCGTTTTGAGTTTTTTATTTCCCTTGGTCGTTTCACTTTTCACTTTCCGATACAACTTTTGGCTACATCGGACGATAAGCAATCAATCCGGTTTGATTTTAGAATCATAGCCGTTGAAATATTTGACCAAAGTGCTTACAAAATGGTCAACACTCTCTTTCCACTACAAGGGATTCTTGAAACCCAAAACCATTCATCATCAGCTTCCCCCCCCTCTCTCTCTCTCTCTCTCTCACCTGAGAAATGGGCATGGATGCGTTGAGATTTCTTCAGGTTTTCTTCATCCTTTTGCTGCTTTCACACTGTCATTGTCGAACATCCCTCTCTGCCTCTCCTGATGTGAGGCTTCTTCTGGGAAAGATCAAGTCTTCACTGCAAGGGAACAGTGAGAGCCTAGTGTTGTCTTCTTGGAACTCATCTGTTCCAGTGTGTCAATGGAGAGGGGTAAAATGGGTATTTTCAGATGGGTCTCCTCTCCAATGCAACGACCTCACTGCCCCACGATGGACCAACATCTCTCTCTTCAACGACTCCTCTCTCCACCTTCTCTCCCTCCAGCTCCCTTCTGCTAATCTCACAGGCTCGCTCCCTAGGGAGCTTGGTGAGTTCTCTATGCTTCAAAGTGTGTTCCTCAACATCAATTCCTTGAGTGGGTCAATCCCAATCGAGCTTGGTTACACTTCCTCTCTCTCTGATGTTGATTTGAGCGGTAATGCCCTAACTGGGGTTTTGCCTCCGTCGATTTGGAATCTGTGTGATAAGCTTGTCTCCCTCAAGATTCACGGTAATTCCTTGTCTGGGGGCTTGCCTGAGCCGGCTTTGCCGAATTCCACTTGCAGCAATCTCCAAGTTGTTGATTTGGGTGGTAATAAATTCTCAGGTGGGTTCCCTGAGTATGTAGTTAGGTTTAAGGGTCTGAAATCACTTGATCTTTCAAGTAATGACTTGGAGGGTCTAGTCCCTGAGGGTTTGGCTCTGTTACAACTAGAAAGCCTCAACCTTTCTCACAATAACTTGAGTGGGATGTTGCCAAATTTTGGTGAATCGAAGTTTGGGGCAGAGTCTTTCCAAGGGAATAGTCCTAGCCTTTGTGGGTTGCCTTTGAAACCCTGTCTAGGCTCGTCCTCTAGGTTGAGCGAAGGTGCTGTGGCTGGTCTGGTGATTGGTTTAATGTCCGGGGCTGTTGTTGTAGCCTCATTGCTGATAGGATATTTGCAGAACAAGAAAAGAAAGCATAGCATAGAGAGCGAAGATGATTTGGAAGAAGGCGACCAAGAAGATGAAATCAATGGAGGTGGTGGTGAAGGGAAGTTAATAGTGTTCCAAGGTGGGGAGAATCTGACATTGGAAGAGGTTTTGAATGCAACGGGGCAAGTTATGGAGAAGACGAGCTATGGGACAGTGTATAAGGCAAAGCTTAATGATGGAGGGAATATTGCATTGAGGTTATTGAGAGAAGGTACTTGCAAAGATACAAGTTCATGTCTTCCTGTTATAAAGCAATTGGGACGCATTCGGCATGAGAATTTGGTTCCCTTGAGAGCTTTTTATCAAGGGAAGAGAGGAGAAAAGCTTCTCATCTATGACTATCTTCCCAACATAGGCTTACATGATTTGTTGCACGGTATTTGCTTTCCTCATCCATCTTTCTTTGCTTGATTTGGTATTTTGTGAGTCGTGTAATTTGTTTTGTTTGAATGATGTAAGCAGAAAGTAAACCGGGAAAGCCAGCTCTGACTTGGGCCAGGAGACACAAGATTGCACTAGGAATAGCGCGAGGACTTGCTTATCTTCATACAGGACAAGAAGTTCCTATCATCCATGGCAACATTAGATCAAAGAACGTGCTCGTGGACGACTTTTTCTTTGCAAGGGTGACTGAGTATGGGCTTGACAGGATAATGGTACAGGCGGTGGCGGACGAGATAGTCTCACAGGCGAAATCTGACGGGTACAAAGCACCTGAGCTCCACAAGATGAAGAAATGCAATCCAAGGAGCGATGTTTACGCCTTTGGGATACTTCTCTTGGAGATATTGATGGGCAAGAAGCCAGGGAAGAGTGGAAGGAACAATAGTGAGTTTGTGGATCTACCTTCTCTGGTTAAAGCAGCGGTGTTGGAAGAGACGACAATGGAGGTTTTCGACTTGGAGGTACTCAAAGGAATTAGGAGCCCAATGGAAGAAGGTTTGATTCATGCATTGAAGCTCGCAATGGGATGCTGCGCTCCTGTTACAACAGTTAGACCCACCATGGAAGAGGTTGTCAAGCAGTTGGAGGAGAACAGACCCAGGAATAGATCTGCACTGTACAGCCCAACTGAAGCCAGGAGTGACGCCGAGACTCCTTTCTGAGACCCTATTGCCTTTTGTAACTCCTCACTTTACAACTTTTGGCTATATGCATTTGTTTCATTTTCCTTAGGAAAGAACCCATTCCGATTTAATATATATCAGTTCAAAGCATTACAATGATACAAGAAGAATATATGATACATGGTGATGATACACCAATGATGCACTGTACTATAATTTGGATTCGAACAACACTACGGCTCACCAAAGCTGGCCCAGGTTTGACGATTGGAAGCACAGAGGAATCTAAGATGGTAAGAGAGACGATGAAAATGTAAAACAAGGGAACCAAGAAAACAAGTTATTTTTCTTCTTTTGGCTTCCCTCAGCTATTCAATTAACTAACACCGCATACCGAACCTGCATTTAAGGGCACCAGAGCTGTAGGTAAGCATACGTACAAGAGAAGATGGTTTAGCTCCCAAGCTAGAGGCTCTGGCATAGCTTGCAGGAGCAGCAGTTCCAGATTTAGTGAAGTAGGCACCGTTGAGCATTAGGTCCCCCTGTGATCTCCAGTTCCATTGCTTATATTCTCCTTGCCAGGAACCTACCCTCTTTGTCACCTGCCAAAGCAATATAACATCTTTATTCTCAGTATGTCCTACTACAAGCTGAAGGTGTAGCCAATAAGCATGTACTAGCTTAGTTGTACGTTTGAAGAGTTGAAGCAAAGGGAGAACTTATGGATGTACCTCCTTGGCAAAAGGGTTTCCGGGTGCAAGGAACCGATTGCCTTGGCTGTTAATGGTAGGGTTAGCACTTCCACCAATTGCATACATTACCCAGTGAGTGTAATCGTTGTTCACCACATGGAAGTATCCGTGTCTACACCTGAAATAACAGCAACATCACAAATTAACACTCCTGATTTCCAAGGCAAAAAAATCAGAGGAAAAGTAGAAAAACCTTGGCATTCTCTGTATAAGCCCTTCCCCAAAATGGTTGTATGCTATGGTCACTTGCATCATCTTGTCTCTG
The DNA here is from genome assembly GCA_900116095.1 of Euclidium syriacum. Taxonomy (NCBI): domain Eukaryota; kingdom Viridiplantae; phylum Streptophyta; class Magnoliopsida; order Brassicales; family Brassicaceae; genus Euclidium; species Euclidium syriacum. The sequence goes on along the minus strand of FPAK01000003.1, from coordinate 2,158,108 downwards.
GTGTATGAATCACTATGTCCCATCAACATTACCTGCATTCCCATTAACAAATTCTTCTAAAATCTTCAGGCGAAAATGTCAACTATTCTCTAGTTCCACAGACTTTTCATTTCAGGCACAAGCGAATGGGAGATGAATCTAACCTCGTTGTGGTGAGTGAGATAGTTATTGGAGATGGTAATGGCGGTAGATCCCATAATCGCATCAATCAGGCCATCAGCGCAATTAGACAAAGAATTGTGATCGATCCAAACATGGCTTGACCCGAAAATCGAAATAGCGTCTCCGTCCGCCATAGTCCGCCACCCGTAATGCGTCGGGGAGCTTCGCACCATGGCGTTACCCGTCCGCCTACAGTCGTGGATATTTATACCATGGATGATGATGTTCGTCACAAACTGGATTGTGATGCACGCGCCGCCTGCGATATGTACGTTCGCGCCACGTCCGTCGATTGTCTTGAAGCTGTTCATGATGAGCTCCTGTTGCAAGGTGATCACCATGTCCCGCTTGAACACTATCCATAGCGGACGATCCTGGATCACGGCGTGTCGGAGCGTTCCGGGTCGGGGATTAATCGGGTCGTGGTCGGATGGATCGGTGACGACGTAGTAACGGCCATCGCGACCTCCGACAGCGTTGCGACCAAAACCAATGGCGCAATTAGCTAGACGCTTTCTACGGAGATGCCAATTCCGATCGCATCGCCAACAGTCGTCGATCGGATTGCCGGTGGCGCAGGAGAAGAATCCTAGCTTCCTCCGCTCCGTACTGTTCTTTATGCTCCTGTAGGCCAAATCGATTCAATTTTAATTCTTTGTAATTAATTGTAAAAGAGCAAAGATTTTTAAATTAAATCAGATTGACCCATGAAGTTTTGATTCGTTAAAGAAGCTACCAAAAAATCACGTCGGGGAGGAAAATGTGGGTGGGTAATAAATGTAGGCTAGTAATAATAATATTATACGGAATCATATTTCTTGTGATACGGTCCATACGGAAAACTTATGATCATTCTTTTTCTTTAGTTTTCTATTTCTGATGTTCTCAAAAAAAAGTTTTCTATTTGTATGATGCCCTAAATAAATGCCGAACCTCCAGAATCAGATAAATATATATACATAAAAAGGTGTATAAATTAAATACATTGGCGTCGGTGGAAAATAGCGACGACAGAGGCGCTTTAAATGGCGATCACGGCGTGTCTGTGTCACAAATATAGTTGAAAAACCGTCTGGCCCATTAACACGTTTCCAAAGAATTAACATTTATTGGAAAGAACTCTATATTTTAAAACAAAGAAAGGAGCTCTTTAGTTTATTAGAGGAAAATTATGGGTGTAACTTGATATTTTTATAGGGGGTCTACGTAAATTAACATTTAAGGAATCACAACGTTTGACTATCTGAGGCATTATTATTATTAATATTGAAAGTGAGATGGACAGAACGTGGAAACGAAGTCCAACCCATTCCTAATAAAGTATTTATCATTTTCGCAAATGCTATGAAGATTTTAATGTTATTCTGCGTTTAGAAGCAAGAGAAGAGAGAATCTCACATATCAACCATGGCAGCTACTTCTTCTGGGTTTTTAACGGCGTGTTCATTCCATGAACTGCAAGCATGTATTACTGGAAATTAATTTCGTCGAACAAATCTGGACGGCTGAGATTGAACAAGAAATGTCAAAAATTACTTACTTATCAGCCGATGATGAATTGCTCGAGCTATGAGTAGACTTCAGCTCCTCTGTTTCGTGAGCCCTGTACACACAAATGCAGGATACAATGTTACTTCTTCTCTTTCACTCGCACGAATTAGTACAACGATTCGAGAATCCTTGAGCTTACATTGTCGATGCGTTTACACGGCTAAAGAATGCTAGAGTGATTAGAGTTGCAGCTGAGAGAGCTAAGAAACTTCTGCAGACTGCCATCGTTGGATATATTGAACCGAGAGAGAGAGAGATGTAACTTGGAGAAGCTGAAGAAGGACTCGGCTTATATATAGGCCAGCAACGAAGGTGGGAAGAAGGCGCCTAACTCCGTTAACTAAATTATTCGGCTCCACGTTAAGAATTTCTCTTACGGTGGGATCAGTTTTCTTAACGGCGTTTTTTTAATAAAAAAACTGCCTTTTGAAACATTGTTTGACCACATAACTTTATTTTCAGTCTAAACCAAATTATTTTTCTTGGCCAAATATTTTTTTAGAAAAGAAAAACAATTACAACATTTTGGGGATAAGTAATCATTTTGCATTTCGTTCTTACCAAATTCTCATACTTCTCGAAATCTCAAAACAAAGTTGATTTTATTTTTCTTATTATTTTAGTACTTGCAATCTTCTTTTTAAAACCACGGGAGAAATTTTGAACCGAAACCAAACTAAACTCTCAAACTTTGTGAAAATTGATATTTTTTTCTAATACGTAAGATGTTCACAGCAGCCAATATGAATGTTTCGTAGTGGGAGAATTTGAATCCTTAACCACTAGATTATCATGAAATTGTTATTCTATCTAGTTATCATGTCTATAAGTTTGTTTTTTTTTTTTAATCACTATAGTAAAAACATAAAAACCATAGATATATATTGTTGGATCCGGGTTCGTACCTCAATAGTAAAAGACCCAGTCCCAATTCTCCTTTTATCACTATATGCACAGGGTCCAACTGGGGTCCGATTTTCGGACGACTTCGGTTCGACGCTCGATAAGGCCACGTCATCAGGCGGATGGACCAATGCATGTTCGACACGTCATCACAGAACGTCGAACACGCGAAGTCCAACTACTTCTGACATAAACAGTCCCAAGACAGGTCGAATGATGACCTATCCACCAACCCAGCGAACGACCTAGTTCGGCGGACGAAGGAAAACAAATAATGATTCTCGAAACCCACGCTCACCTGCTACGAGCTTACTCAGGCGAATCCGCCTCTATAAAAGAAGAGAGACATTGAATGAAGAAGACAAACAAGATACGAGTACCTCGGTGCAATAGATATAACTTAGAACGAGTATCATTTCTCTTCGACTGTTGTCATTAAGTGTTAGACTTCGATCTTCGTCTGTAAGCGAACTTGTAATCCAAATGTAACTTAAACGAACAATAACAAACGCATTATTCAGACTTTTACTTTCTTACATTTCTCGCACTCGGGATTTATCTTCGGTTTATCTCATCGTAAGAACTTCGACCCGTTCTCGAACAAAACTACTCACTTCGATTTGCACTGAACTTCCTTGGTTCAACATTTGGCGCCGTCTGAGGGGACCTTCAAAAGCATTCTTACGAAGCAACATATATCAATCGAAATGACTAACAACTCTTCATCCGCCGCTTCCAGTCCCCTAACAACCACCTTCGCTCCCTTGGACATTACTGGACTCAGAGACGTCTCCATCCTTCAACTCTCGGATTCCGTGACAGATCCAGCCTATGGAATGCCGAGCGGGCTGATTCTACCATCCAACATCACGAGGTCAAATACGGTTTCCGTGGCACCCTCATCTACCAACCCCTTGGTCGTTGGAGCCACCTCTTCAGAATCTAATCATGGGAGCAACGGAACCCAAGTCGACGATCTGGTCGGACCCATCGGAGTTATGAACCCTCATGACAACGAATTCGAAACACCACCCAATGCCAGTACCACGATCAGTGCTACGACACCACCCGAAGGGCTCCGAGGGGTTCTTCGGGCTTTAGCTGACTAAGAACGAAGCAACAGCGCGAGATTCACCTTGCTAGAGGCGCACCTAAGAGCCCGACCTTTGGGAACTAACGAGGCAATACGCAGGAACTTGTCCAAAGACCTAGACGCTGCGGCTGTTACCAGGCAGCACGAAGCATTTCGCGGACCTCAATTCTCCTTCGGGACCGAGCCCCGATCGATTCCAAACCCCATCATTACTGAATTTTGCCCAGAGCTGTCGCTCGCTCAGACACTTCGCGATCAAAGAGCAGACGGCCAGATTCCAGGAAGCGCCTGGACGTTCGAAAATCCGAGGCATATTATCCAACCAAGACTTTCCATGCACACGACGCAAAGGACGTCAATCAACGAGCGAGATACCGCAATAGAGGAGCTTCACCAATAACTTCAAGCCATCAGTTCCAGGGTCCACCGAAATGAGATTGCTGCTCCCGAGATCGACCAGGTTATTCGCAATGCCCAAAGCACGCCGTTCACCACTGAGATCACGACATGTCCACTCCGGGATACCAGCAAGGTCAAAATACCAAGATACGAAGGAAACGCTGACCCAGGGGTACATCTAGCGGCATTTCATATCGCCATACTCAAGGCCCATTTCCTGCCGCACGAGCGCGAGGCTGGATACTGTCGGCTGTTCGCATAAAATCTCGGAAGAGAAGATCTCTGTTGGTTCTCTCGATTACATCCCAACTCAATGAGCACATTTGTTCAGTTGGAGTCTGCTTTCGCCACACATTACGCATCATATGTAAAACGAGGGATCGGTGTTAGGGAGCTATGGGGAACGGTTCAAGTCCCCGGAGAAACACTTCGAAGCTATGTTGACCATTATAGAGATATGGCTTCGATTTCATACGTGCCCGATCTTCTCTCCGTTCCAGGGCTGCAAAACGGACTCCTCCGCAGTAGCCAATTCAAGTACGAGAGCGAGGTAAATGAACCTAAAAGCTTAGAGGATGCTCTCTTCCGAGCACAGGTCTTCATCAAGATGGAAGAAGCCAAAGCCGCGCTCGCATCAGCCGAAGCCACTCCGAATCCGCCGCCGAGCACCACGCAAACACGAGGAGACCCGCGTCTGGTTAGAATAAACCCGGAGACGGTACAAAAAGCCCCCCGAGCCCAAGCATATAACATTGAAGAGGGACCTCAAAAGCTCGAGGAAGGATAGGGATCGAGGTTGCAAAAGAGACCTCGTGACGATAACGATCCAAGCCTCTACTGTGATTACCACCAACGTGAGGGGCACGCGACCATCACTTGCCAACACGTGAACCGCCATCTGATCGACGGTTTCAAGAAAGGAAAGATCATTGTCCCACCCCCGGGATACCGGAAAGATAGCAAGAAACAAGGTCCGCCTCACGTAAACCACGTGACAACTTCCAAAGACTCTCGTCCCAACATTCCGGAAACGAAGAACCTTCGGACATCTCCCGAACCACAGACATAACCTCCTACAAGCGAGACGCCTCCGCCCCCTCCGAGGGCCCGAATAAATATGATTATGGGCGGGCTGATGGACTGTAATGACTCGGTTCGCTATATCAAAGCCAGCGAAAGAAAGGCACACGCTGCGAAAAGACTCAAAGCTTCGTGCTCTGATCAACCAAGGACGAAAATGGATAGCATCACGTTCAGCAACGCCGACCTGGATGGAGTGGACCCCCCACAGAACGACCCATTGGTGGTCTCCATGCTGGTAGCGGATTATGAAGTTGTCTGTATCCTCGTCGACACTGGAAGGTCGATAAACCTCATCCTTAAAGCAACCCTCGACAAGATGGAGGTGGGAGGATACACGATCAAACCAGAGTTCCGCCCTCTCACCGGATTCAACGGAGAATCTACAACGACGATCGGAACAATCTCCCTCCTTGTTGGAGATCGGTTTGGATCCAAACTCATCGATTTTCAGATAATCGATAAACCAACGATCTATAACGCTATTTTAGGCACACCATGGCTCTACCTAATGAAGGCCGTAGCCTCCACTTACAACCAATGTGTGAAATATCCTACTCATTGGGGGTTCGCAACCATACGTGGCTCGCAGGTCGAAGCTCGCATTTGCTTCATCAACGAAACAAAACTAAGGGACAAGAGTCGCCGCTGCCAAGTGATACTCGATCTCGACAACTTTTGGAAGGAGGAAGCGATCGAAAAGCTGTCCGAGTCTTTCTCTAGAATGAGCATCCAAAGGCATAAGCCCCGTTGAAGCACGGCAGCAGTCCATTGGGTCCAGCACACGCAACACGTGAACCCAAATTGAACGACCCGCTGATCTGCGCGCACCAAAAAAAAAAAAACCAAGGTCAACACCTCGTACTGTAAAACCGAACTACGAATGGCTTATCCGCCAGGGGTACGTAGGAAATCTTTCTAAGATTCAGCTATACATATTTTTTTTAAAAAAGCTTTATGGACTAATGTATTAATACTGAAACCCTGTATAAAAGCAAACCCGGGACCCCTCGAAATATAAAAACATTGTGGTCGAAAGTTTCCACAGTGCATATCTTCATGGACTTTTTATTTTTCTTTTCATTTGCTAGTTTTTTTTTCAATTGATTCATTATCCTTAATAACATTTCATAGTCTTAAAGCTCTATTCCAAAAAGTTGTTTTTGTGAAATTGATGCCATATGCACGGTTTCCTTTAGTCTGGCCATAAACTTAAATAAAATTAAGAAAATGTTGGTTGGATATATTTTTTCAAACCAAGAGAAGAGGGTGGCTTGGGTATGCGAGTGTTGGAGGAGGCTAATACGGTATTCGCTTGAAAACTGATTTGACTTATTTTTTAGGTTAAAGTCGTTATGGATTGATTAGATTAAGTCTTATCTTATTTGAAGATTATTTCTAGAGTATTTCGGAAACCTCAATTATGGGTTCATGGATTTGGAGAAAACTATTTTTCTTCATTCTTATACAAAAAGTCATAAATGTCGAAATCTAAAAGTTTAAAATTATACAACTACAAAAGCTAAGCAAGAACATGTAAACACAGTAGAAAGAGTGGAGCACGACATTAATAACCCTCTTGATCACGAAGAAAGAGTTTCTGACACAGCTCACGAGAGCTCGAGTTCTCATCCTTTTTGCCACAAGCCACTACATTACCAAATTCTATTCAAAGACCTCAAGATAGATGGCGCCTACATACTCTACGAGTACAAAATCTAAAACCTCAAATAGCAGGAAGCCACAAATCACAACCTTGAATGTTCAATTCTCTCCACCAAGACCCGACGAACCCGAAACAGCAAAAGGCATTCATCTAAACTCACACACAAGAACACCAACGAGCATATCAATATCGAAACCACGTCAATATCTCTATAAAAACTACTGTTGAGCAGATCCAACACATAGAGATCATAAAATAAAACCAAGTGTACCCAAACCGCCGCGTAGGAGTCCGATACTCACTTCTGTCTTCGTGAGAACACAAGTGTACAACTGTGAAATAACCTAAACATGTTAGAGGAACACCAACCTTAGCCGCCGTTGCGAGTCTCTATGCAAAGCCACCAAGAGGACCAAGACTTTACTCTATAGCGAGAAAAACTGACCTACATAAAAACAAGATAACAACATACAACACCATCGAATATAGGTACCACATCGAAACCGAAACGGAACCAACAGCCAGAGGAGCAAAAAAGTAGCAGAAACTGCAAGCCAACGAGAGCTCTCCACAAACAACAAACCGAGTGATAACTTCCACGAAACCCGAATCCAGCTGGCCATCGCCTGAAGCCTCTAAGCCGAAGCTAAACCAAAGAACACAGATGCGTCGCCACCAAGCAAATTGATATTATCATATCATACATCATTTAGGCTTACATTAGAGTAGGATTTTATTTCATATTTGACATGTTTTGCTACTTTTATCATATATTTCATTGCATTTAGAGTCTAGGTGTTGCATTAGGATCTAGTAGAGTCTTTGGTGCATTTTTGGTTGTCTTTTAGGTACAAAACAGGGATAGAAGGAAGCTGGGAGCTAAGAGGATCATTTGGAGGAGGAGAAGCCATTGGATGGACAAGAGAGGAGCAAAGAGAAGTGCAGCGGTCCAGGTGCAGCGGTCAAGGAGTGACCGCTGCAGCCAACTACAGCGGACTGAAGGCACATCGGTCAAGGAGTGACCGCTGGCAAATCCTCCGGACAATTCCCCAAGCCGCAGCGGTCCTGCAGCGGTCAAGGAGTGACCGCTGCAAACTCACTCGCAGCGATCACCAAGCGCAGCGGTCAAGGAGTGACCGCTGCAATCTTCTGAAGACAAAACCAGATCGCAGCGGTCCTGCAGCGGTCAAACGCAAACCGCTGTGGTCTAGTTCGGACAAAAATAATCGGGTCGAAACCCGGTTTGTCCTGGGTCGACCCGGTTTGACCCAATTTCATAAAAACCCCTTCTTTCTCACTTACATTTTTAATGCTAAGTTTTTCCGAATAGTTTTTAGACTCATTCTCCCTTTTGTTCTTGAAAATCTAGTTGAATCTTAATACAATTTGCATTTCCTTTAAGAAGTCTTGCCTTTTACATTTCATCATCAATCTATCTTATCATCCATCATGATTTCTCCTCTAATCAAGCTTGGTTTTGGAAGAATCATTATGGGTCTTGAGTAGTTCCATTAAGGTTTAAGGATGGGTTAGATGAGGGTGATCTAAGCATGGATTAGGGTAGTTTAGGGTTTAAATCAAACATTTCATCCATCTCTAAGAGTCCTTAAAGCTTCTTCTTGCATGGGAATGAGGAAGATGATGAGACATTTCATGAACACCAAGTGTTTGATGAAATGCCCAAGAGAGCTTAGAGATGGAATTATGATCTTTATGCCCAAGAGATTGGTGCTAAAGGTTTTAATTAGGTTGATCTAGTAATTTGGAAATGAATTCATTAATTATCATCACTCAAATGAGAATTTGCTAATGATGCTATAATTAGTGACATGATTAATTGCATGGAAATGAATTAGTCAATTAAATGGATCATTAACCTAGGGAATAGCTAATTAGTGTAAGCTAGATACTGTAAACCATGCTTAGTGATCCCAAATCATAAATAACCCATCTAAGGACCCTTGTTTTAATCATTGCATATTTTTTAGTCATCTAGTCAATTGCACTTAGCTTAATTAGTTACTAAAAACAACAAACAAACTTCATTAGGCTTAGATTAAGATGATCTTCATACTCTAGGTGTCAAACATAAGTGAGTTTGGATTGATAACCCAACGTACAAGGGTAATTGGTGATCCGAAAATCGATCATCACAAATCACATACTGAATCTAATCCACACCATTGAACCAACGTAGGAGACCATGTCCAAAAAGATATTTGAGTTTTTGAGTGACTAGAGGAACAAATCTGCATTGAGGTCTACAATCTTGAAACAAAACAAAAGATTCAAACCTCAATGATAACTGAAAGAAGAGAAAGCACAGATACCACACCCTTCTAAAACCAGTCATTGCAGAGGTTCATCTGCGACCACACTACCACGAGCTCCGAAATATCTCTAGAAAGCTTTCTCTTGCACAAAGAGACGAAAAAATCTTAAGAAAACCGCATAGATGAGACTGAAGGACGCCTAGGAAATTAAAAACACCATGAAAGGAGGAGGAGCCTTCCCCGACACCGACGATGAGCACCGGTTGTTGCAGAGGTGGAGGAATTTCAACTTTTTGTTCTCTACCGGTGAGAAAGAAAGAGAGAGAATAGAGAAAAATATGATAATGGTTTAAAAAGTGTTATATGAAGACAAAATATGAAAGGCAGCTCTTGAAGAATGATTCAGTGAAGGGTTCGGATCACAACAACATCAGTGGTTTGCCTTATGCGACATCCCGATAAGGTCACTAAACCTTATCATTTAGAGGAAGAAGAAGATGAAACAAGGTTTACGTAGGTGAACCTGCGGAAGAATCATAGTCGTAACATGTCTAAATAGAATGACCAGTGAACGAACAATCATCACTTTGTTGTTGATCGGTTTCATTATTGATTGCGTACTTGTTTTGTGGTTGTACTTGTTTGCTCGAAAAAGAGTTTTATCTCGATTGGATGATAAAGCAAAATTGTGGCACGAAAATAATCAACAGAGAAAACCATTAGGTACAAAAGTTGATTTTGTGTGCCCCTAATTCAATTGTTCCGAAGAGAAATGTTTTATGTCATGTTTGTTATAATGTATTAACAAAGGTTAGTCCCGGATCGGGGGAGTGATTAGTGCCTAGTTCACAATCTCTCCTAGATAACACAAAAATAAAATAAAATCTTTAACAAAAGTATTTTTTTCTTGGTTTTATTTTTTATTTTTTTTTACCATCGCCGTCGTTTCGGGTACTACAAACGGTGTGGCAGCCACGTCTAGTTTTCAAATATGTTGAAAACGAAAATTAATGTTCGGTCGTTTCAATTAAGACGCTGACTTGAGAATATATGAGGCTAAGATAAAGTAAATAAGAAGCGTTATATTTTTGTTAAAGGGTTTTTATATGAAGCGTTTCCACGTCGTGATTATGGATAATATCATGCATGAAATAATGTATTTGTATGTTTAGTAAGTACAATGTATATACGCATATATATGATATTATATTCAATTTCACGCTAAAAAATGTGATGGTGCTCAAACGTACAATTATCAAGCATGTGATTATCTTGTCTATGTATCAATTTCTATGTATTAGCTTTAACGTTTGTATGTGTACTAGAAACGAATTCTAAAATGAGTACATGCACGTTTAGTTCGAACCGATCGTATTCTTTCGTAAGCCAATCATTAGCTTATAGTTCTCAATAAAAAAATAGTAATGTAATTATTTGCAATGACTAGTCTGGATATTTGAATAATAAATTAAAAAACAAATTTTGATTTTTTGACGGATACTTACTAAAAAAATATTTGAAATGACTATCTACTTAAGTTTTGCAAAAATATTGCAAATGAGTTCCTAGTAATCCCCAATATGTTATTAAGAAGTAACTTAAGTTAAAATTGTCTTAGATGATTGTTTTTATAATTAGGTTAACTGATTAATTTTTTATTTAAGATAATTATAAATTTATATCCAAATTTGTTTCAAAACTTAAAAATTCTTTGATCCAAAATTAATAGGAAGCAAATTTTTCGATGGACTGATGAACTCTTAGTCTAATCAGTTCAGTCTCTCGATCATTCCATCCATCTAATTAAGTCCTTTGAATATTAGGATTCCCATAGCTCCTTTCGTTGATTCGACCGGGTCAAGCCGCCATCATGATCCGAATGAGTGATCTAGCCGGTGGCTTGTCTCGGTCTAGTTCCCTCGACCGCAAGTCGGTCAAGGATACCCATCCCTATATAGTTTAAATGCTATTTTCAGATGTGACATGATGTATCATAGATTTTACCGGTTTTCTACCATGATATAGTAGGTTTTATGGAGTCTTTGTAGCATGTTTTGAGCATTTATGCAGGATTTACTAGCAAAAGACACTTTGGAGCAAAATGAGCTAAAAAGAAGGTTTTATGGAAGTTTCCACGTGATTTGAGAAGACTTAGAAGATTTGGAGCCAAAATGAAGAAATGTTGCTGCGAGCCCCGAGTCGACCGATTGGAGAAGATGGAGTCGACCGACTGTGACGCCGACTAAATTTAGAAGATTTTCTTATCGGGCCTTTCGCGGAACCCTAAACCCTGAGACTCATTCACGGCCTATATAAGCACCTCTTAAGCACTAGAAGAGGCACGAACCGCACAAGGACTCAGAGCAATACAAGTTTCTCTTTGCTTTTTGTTTCCATTGTTTTTAGCTTTCTAGAGATTGTTCTTATCATTGTTATAGACTCTGAAGGAGATTAGAGAGTGTTTTTCCTCAATCGAGCTTGTGAGCCTCTGATCTTCAATTGTCTAACTCGTTTGTGTTCATTTCATTCATAAAAAGATGATTTGTTATACCAAACCCATGTCTGAATAGTTACTTTATTAAATTTGGGGTTTTCCTACGGTTTTCTATGAATTGCTAAAATATTTTTAAACAATCTTTTCAATCACGAAATTCTTTGCTACAGTTGCTCTTCACTGAGTAGACGGACTCGCGAACCGTTTTATTCAATCATAAATCAAGATCCAGTAGTCGAGAGACACTGAGGATTGGTAGACAGTTCTGTAGTGAGCAAGGTGCGTTCTAAGTCAAATGAATGTTTGTTTAGACACCTTGTGAACATATTTGGCTTGTACTCACATGCTTGTTTATCTTCAGCGACAATCCAAAGAGATTTAAGATTTAGAGATTTAAACAAATGCGTTGTTTTAATACATCATTAGAACATCATAGCTATTATTGTGTATAGAGTTCTAGAGTGTAGAGATTCGAAATTGATTGTGTTCTTAATTCATAAATTCATAGTTTCCAACTGGAATTCCCTAAGATCTAATATTTCCCCGAATTTGAAGTCACCAAACGTTTTCAAGGTTTTCTCGGTTTACAAAAAGATTTACTTAAATATCTCACTCACAAATCAACCATATCTCTCTGTGGGATCGATAACCTAAATACTACAACTGTACACTGTGCACTTGCAGTTAATTTTGGGTGAATACTTCGTACCATCAAGTTTTTCTGGCGCCGTTGCCGAGGAGCTTCGGTGTTGATTTAGCGTTTTAGAAATAGAAATTTTAGGTAAGATAATAGATATAAGTAATTTCTGTGTTGTTTGAATTTGCTTTTCCTAGTGTATGCAGAGCATAACAACAAGAAGTAAGGTTAGAATAAAGAAGAGGGAAGAAGCAACAACCGCACGCGACGCACAAGTCGACCGACCAAGCACAACGTCGACCGACTCTCAACCAGAGCACACACAACCAAGCAAATCCACGAGGAAGAAGGCTAATCGAAGAAGAAGGATGGCCGACATCAAGTGGAATGAGAAGGGAGAGCGGATTGATGATGAAGGAAATCGACTAGATGGCCAAGAAAACAAAATCCTAGATGATGGAGAGGACATTTAAAACCTCAAAGATGAGCTCAAGGCCGCCGAATATATCTCTAACAAATCACCAATTGTGCTGCCTAATCCTGGTAAAAAGACTTATGAGTTGAAGAATTGTACAATATCTTTTGTACGTGACACACAGTTCAATGGATTAAAGAGCGAAAACCCAATGGACCACATCGAGGCGCTTGAAGACCTCGTGGGGAACATGAATGCTTAAGTAGTCTCGAAAGAATGGTTGTGCTGCAAGTTATTTCCACATTCACTTGCACTTAAGGCACTGAGCTGGTTCAAACAACTAAAACCTGGATCATTGAAGGACTGGAGTGAGACGAGAAAGGAGTTCATCAACAAGTTTTTCGATGAGGCCAAGTCAGATGAGATAAGGAAGAAAATTTCCAATTTTGCACAAGAGATGGGAGAAACATTCAATGATACTTGGGAGAGATACAGCCAATACCTCATGGAGTGCCCTCACCATGGTTTCACAAGATCACAAATCATAAGCACTTTCTTTAGAGGATTGCAATGGGAGCACAAATGCGCACTTGATTCAGCAAGTGGTGGCAATTTTCGTGGCCAAAAGCACACTGATGTCCTCAAGGTTATTGAGAAATTCGCGAAGAATAGCAGTGCAATTCAGACAACAAACATAAAAGACGAACCAAACAACTTCCAAGCTCAACAAATAGCAGAACTGAAGGGAATGATGAAGCAGATGTTGATGAAGGATAGAAGAGGAGTTCATTCTCTACAGGAGGACCCAATGGAAGAGACACACATTGAAGAAGTTAATTTTGTCGGAGGAAATGGCTTCCGACCAAGAAAAAATTATGGGTATGGGAGTCAAGGCACAAAACCATTTAATAGTCAATACAACTATTATGGTCAACAACAGTAATACCCACGACAACAAGGAGGATACAGACAGTATGGTCAACCCCAACAACCCCAACAACAACAACAAGGAGCCCCATGAATCCGGACCGAAAAGACAACATGCTTCAACAAATTTTGGAGGGACAACAAAAGATGAACGAAGAAATGATGGGAAAAGTAGATTCTATGTATGGAGAGCTAAACAACAAGATTGAAGCATTAACCACTCATGTGAGGCAGCTCAAAACTCAAGTGGCACAAACAGCAGACTCAGTCAAGCGGACAAAAGGAATTCTACCTGGAAAGACGCATGCTAATCCAAAGATGTTCGTCCAATCCATAAATTTAAGGAGTGGGAAGAAGTTAGGTCCTGTAGTAAGAAAAGGATTGACCACAAGAGACCACATTGTGTTGGAAGAAATTGAAGAAGAAATCGCGGCGGAGGAGAAGTCGGCCGACCACAAGCAGAAGACAACCGTCCCGACTTCAGAAGAAATCGATCTTGATCCGATCCACGAGTCGAACGACCCTCTTGAGGTCGACCGACCAGAAGCTCAGAAGATCGACGAAACCCCAATTGAAGAAAGGCGAGTCTACAGAGCAATTCCACCTTACCCCATAAGGAACAAGAAGTCTAAAAAGGAGATAGAAGACACAAGATGCAAGGAGTTGGTGGAACAATTAGTAATTCAACTTCCATTCCTAGATGCTTGTAGAATGTCACCTTGTTTCAACCGATACGTGAAGAAGATAATAGCAAACCCAACAAGTCTTGAAGAAGGAGTTATGCTATTGACCAGTGAGTGCAGTGCCATACTACAGAACAAGATGCCAAGAAAGCAGGAAGACCCATGTGCATTTGTCCTTAACATTAGCATTGATGATGTTAAATTTGATCATAGTCTGCGATATTGGATCATCTGTGAATTTAATGCCACATTCAGTAGCAAAGAGGCTTGGATATATTGAATTCGAACCTACTCAGCTGAGTCTTGTACTCGCCGACCGGTCAGTTCGTTATCCAGAAGGATTTTTACTCGACATCCCGGTGCTTGTAGAAGGATGTTTCATACCGGCTGATTTTGTAGTTTTGAAGTTCGATAAGGAGCCTTTTGGCCCTATCATATTGGGACGCCCTTTCCTAGATACTACAAGTGCCATAATTGACGTAAAGAAGGGAAGAATACTCTTACAACTTGGAGAATTACAGCTGAACTTCCAAATGGAGAAAGTTATGAGCCGACCACCTATGAAGGAACAAATGTTTGCTGTAGACGTCATCTCAGAAGTCGCACAAGAAGTTTTTGATGAGATAAGCATCACTAATCCATTGGAAAAAGCTTTAGCAGTAGCAGTTGATAAGGAGGGATACATGGATGACCTAGCAAATGGGTTCACCAATATGTTGGATTCAAGTGAGCAGATAAACCAAATGGTGAAAAACTTGGAGTTACCAGCGGAAATAGCCAAGAAACCCAAGATAGCCGATTGGAGTGAAGAGAATGCCCCAAAACTCAAACTCAAACCATTACCAAAAGGGCTAAGGTACGCTTTTCTTGGACCTAATTCCACTTATCCAGTTATTATCAATGAAAATTTAAACAACGTTGAAGTAAAAATTCTACTAAGCAAGTTGCGTAAGTATCGCAAGGTTCTTGGATATTCTTTGGACGATATTGTAGGTATCTCTCCAGACCTTTGCATGCATAGGATTCATTTGGAAGAAGGAGCGAAAACATCAATCGAAACCCAAAGGAGACTTAACCCCAATCTGAAGGATGTGGTGAAGAAGGAGATTCTGAAGTTGCTTGATGCGGCTGTCATTTTCACCATTTCGGATAGCACTTGCCATATTCATAAAAATATGATTTGTTTTACCGAACACATGTCTAAGTAGTTACTTTATTAGATCTGGGGTTTTCCTACGGTTTTCTATGAATTTCTAAAATAGTTTTAAAAAATCTTTTCAATCACGAAATTCTTTGCTACAGTTGCTCTTCATTGAGTAGAAGGACTCGCGAACCGTTTTATTCAATCATAAATCGAGATCCAGTAGTCGAGAGACACCGAGGATCGGTAGACAGTTCTGTAGTGAGCAAGGTGCGTTCTAAGTCAAATGAATGTTTGTTTAGACACCTTGTGAACAGATTTACCTTGTACTCACATGCTTGTTTATCTTCAGCAACAATCCAAAGAGATTTGAGATTTAGGGATTTAAACAAAGGTGTTGTTTTAACACATCAGTAGAACATCGTAGCTATTATTGTGTCTAGAGTTCTAGAGTGTAGAGATTCGAAATTGATTGTGTTCTTAATTCATAAATTCATAGTTTCCAACTGGAATTCCCTAAGATCTAATATTTCCCCGAATTTGAAGTCACCAAGCGTTTTCAAGGTTTTTTCGGTTTACAAAAAGATTTACTTAAAATATCTCACTCACAAATCAACCATAGCTCTCTGTGGGATCGATAACCTAAATACTACAACTGTACACTGTGCACTTGCAGTTAATTTTGGGTGAATAAATTCGCACCATCATGACACCATAAAACATTGCTATGTTTGTAAAGTCACCACCCTAATTCTGAATTAATTATTAAAAATAAATATTCGAGAATCGGAGTGTTAAAATTCTTCCCCACTTATGATTAGATTTGTCCTCGAATCTTTGCCTTTCCTTGGCTTATTCTTCTTATAAGTTTGCGTTGGCTTCTTCTCAAACCACTTAGAAATTTTTGCCTTCATATCTGTTTCGGGTTCCCACTTCACGTCCTCTTTACCCTCGCAATCCCATTCCACTTGAATCATTCTGACTTGCTTCCGACCAACTACCTTAATTCTTCGCCCAACTATCTAAATCGGCTTTCCCAAGATAGTTAGGTTCTCTTGTAGATCATGTGTTGGTTCCGCGATCACATGTTCTCCAGGCTTGATGCGCGTCCTTAGCATCGAGACGTGAAAAACATTATGAAATTCAACCATGGACTCTGGAAACTCCAATCGATAAGTAATTGGTCCGATCCTTTCCAGAATCTTGTAAAGTCCCATGTATCTCGGAGCTAACTTCTCAGTCAATGCACTTCGATCCTTACCCTAATAAGTGACCGTCTTCAAATAAACCAGATCCCCGACTGCAAATTGCACTGTTTACGGTGTTTATCAGCATAACTCTTCTGCCGGTTCTGAGCTGCTTTCAAATTCCGTTTAACCACTCAGATATTTTCAGTTTTTTTCTGAACAAATTCTCGGCCATAGATACTCCTCTCCCCCACTTAGGTCTAACACATGGGAGTTTGAGAAGATCGATCATACAACGCCTCGAATGGCGGCATGCCAATGCTAGCTTGGAAGCTATTGTTGGACGAAAAATCAGCCAAAGGTAGGTCTTGTATCCGCCTACCTTCCAAATCCAAGACACAAGCTTGTAACAAATTCTCCAAGGTCTGGATGGTTTGTTCAGACTGACCATCCATCTGAGGATGATAAGCCATAATCAAGTGAGCCTTTGTTCCGAAGTGTTATGCAAAGCCTTCCACAATACTAATGTAAACTTAGCATCTTGATCCGACACTATGCTCGCTGACACACCGTGTAGTTTAACAATTTCATTCACATAAATCACCAGCAGTGCTAGACTGTTGTCCTGCTTGTTTACCGGAAAGAAGTGAGCGGACTTAGTCAATCTATCCACAATTACCCAAATTGCATCATATCCATTATGCCTCGGTAGCCTAGTTAGGAATTCGATCGTGATCAAATCCCACTTCCACTCGGGAATGGATAAGCTTTGCAAAACCCCGCTTGGAACCTGAATTTCCACCTTGGCTAGTTGGAAAGCCGGAAAAGCCGCAACCCAGTCTGCTACGTCCCATTTCATTCCGGTCCAATGATAATACCTTTTCAGATCACGATACATCTATGTGGAGCCTGGATGAACCGAGAACTTTGAATAATGAGCTTCCCTCAAATTTTCCACTCTCAATTCCTTATCATTTGGAACAAAGGGAGCTAAAGTGAAGAGATTTGGAGGAAAACTAGCAAATGAGCTGACGAGATCGAAATGGAGGCCAAGAAGTCGGTCAATCTTTGACCCATTTACCCGAAAACCAGGAGACGATCTACATAAAATTGTAGGAACGGGAGTTAAATTTCATTTGCAATTTGAATAAAGCCCAAAGGATGTCTGAAGCCCAAGATATGGTCGTTTTACTGAAGACATGTCATTCTGACGGGATTTACAAGACTGTCCCGATTTACTCCAATGAAGCCCAACTTAAGTTTGAAGGAGGTTCTACCATATGACCGACCTAAGGAGCTATAAAAGAAGGTCTCCAGAAGCAGAAGAAAAAACCCTAGACACGAAGATCATCATTAAGCATTCATTAAGTTACCTTGTTTCCAATTCATTCTTGTTACGTTCTCATCTTTTGCTACTAAATCTAGGTTTTTGACTTTGAGACGTTAAGAGGTTGTCAATACTATTTGGAGATCCACAACCCTATGATCTTTCCTTTGTATATTTCATCTTTGTATGCAATTCATTAATCCAATAATGATTTTTGTCACCATAATCATGTCTGAGTTGTTTTCATATTAGATCTAGGGATTTCAAAAAGATTTTCAATGGATCATTAATTTAGTATTCATATGTGGAAAAAGCCCCGAGATTCTTCACTATAGATTGTGTTAACACTTAGAAGTGATGTGATTAACTGCGTCTAAGTTATCTAGGTCGATTTCTCTACCAGAGACGGATTAGAAGAAATCCAATAATTCTGTAGTGAGCAAGGTGCGTTTTTTGTCATAGCCATCGCTTGTTCAGACACCTTGTGAACAGATCTAACTTGTTTATTAAAACGCTTGTTTATCTCCAGCGACAATCCAAAAGAAACTTTGAGATTTAGAGATTTAAACAAAGTCAATTCACTATTATACCCTTAGAGTTTTGAAAGTATAACGTGCTTTGAGTTTAAGAAGTCACCTAATAAATCGAGATTCATTGTTGTCTATAGAATTCCCCTAGATCTAATTCTTTTAAGTCTTGCATACAACCAATCAATTAATTATCTTAGTTAATATATATTCATTCATTCATCGTAGTTACATTAATCCAAATTAGCCCTAGCTCACTATGGGATCGATAACCTAAATACTACATCTGTACACTCTGCACTTGCAGTCATATTTTAGGTGAATTACTTCACAAATCAATAAGCAATAACTAGATCATAATCCGCAACCAATTCCATCTATCTCCTTTCCCTCAAATTCAATTATGGCTGAGTGAAGATGTACTTCAGACTCTTATGATATGTACCTTTCCGCCGTACATGTAAGATCGCCAGATCTTCAAGGTAAAAACTAAAGCAACCATCTCCAAGTCATGTGTGAGATAATTTCCTTCTTGTTTCCTCAACTGTCTGGATGCGTAAGCAATCACCTTACCTTGCTGCATTAGGACGCATCCCAACCCAGTTTGTGAGGCATCAATATCCATCATATAAGGCTCGTTAGCTTCAGGCAGAGCTAGGACTGGAGTACTCGTAAGCATCCCCTTCAGCTTCGCGAAACTTTGTTTACAATCCGCAGACCACACGAATGGAACATCTTTCTCAGTCAGTCGAGTCTTTGGCTGAGCCATACTTACTAAACCCTTAACAAAGCGTCTATAATACCCAACCAAACCCAGGAAGCTTCTTATCTCTATAACATTACGTGGTCTAGGCCATTCACCAATCAACTCGATATTCTCCGAATCAATAGACACCACCTTTATCCAAGACCACATGACCCAAAAACCCAATCTCCCTTTGCCAGAAAGTACATTTGCTTAGCTTAGCGAATAGCTTATGCTTTCTCAGTCTTTTCATGACCGTCCTCAAATGAACTTCATGTTCTTCTCGATTCTTGGAGTAAATCAGGATATCATCGATGAATATGATCATTGATTCATCCAGATAGTCTTTAAAAACACCGTTCATGAGTTTCATGAATGCAGCTGGTGTATTCGTCAGCTCAAACGGCATGAAAACAAACTCGTAGTGCCAATACCTAGTCTAGAAAGCAGTCTTGCGAACGTCCAGCTCTGCTATTCGAATCTGGTGATATCCCGAAGCCATATCGATTTTTGAGAACCACTTATCCCCTTTAAGTTGGTACAACAACTCATCTATCCTTGGGAGAGGATACTTGTTCTTCACAGTAACTTTGTTCAACCCACGATAGTCGATACACAGTCTGAAGCTTCCATCTTTCTTCTTGAAAAATAACACCGGTGCATCCCGTGGCCAACTACTCGGTCTCACAAAACCCTTTCCCAACATTTCACTTACCTGCTTTTTCAGTTCAGCCATCTCTGCTGGTGCCATTCGATATGGCGCCTTGGATATTGAAGCTGTACTAGGCTCAAGTTATATTGTGAATGGACTAAAACGAGCCAGTGGTAGTTCAGTCAGTGATTGGAATACATCCTCAAACTCACCAGCAATTAGAATACTCTTGAGCTTCGCATCCAGACTTTCCTCATCAATAGTGATGGTAGCTAAGTAAGCTTCACATCCCATCCATAACATATGTTCCACTTGCAAGGCCGAGATGAACTCACAGCCTGTAGTAGGTCTGATGCCCTGAAAGGTCAGGACCCCTCCGTCAGTCTTAAAATGAGCTTGACCCTGTGACAGTTCACATGTGCTTTGTACTTCCCAAGCCAATTCATATCAATGATCACATCATAGGACTTCACTCAACAGATCCTTAGATCCGCTAACATATTCACCGTACCAAAAAACCGCAATGTTACTGATCATCCCGAGAGTAGGCACGACTTGCCTGCCAACTTCCTCGACTACCCTAACTTCCCCATCATGATCCCTTTGGAATCCTCCCATCCTAATCGTATATGGGTTAACGAAGCAATGGGTTGCCACACCACCCAGGACTAATGTTCCTACACATTCACCTAAAATACTAAGAACCTAGCAATCCAACACGCATGCAATTTCATAGAAAAATTATAATTGCAGTAAGTTAGTAAACTAACCAGTGATCGGACGCGAGGTACTCAGTTCCAGAGCTTTCTCCGCCGTGTAAACACACGGTGTCACGTTCTGCCTCTTGACAGATGGTGCAGAGTCATCATTACCTTGCTTCCCAGTCTGCTGTTTCATCTTGGGACAGTTCAGCCTGATGTGCCCAACCTTAACATAATTGTAACACACCTTCATGTTACCATCTCTTCCCCTTGTGTCCTCCTCTGGACAGTCTCGAGGTTTTTGGTCCATGCTGCTACAGCGGTGACATGCACCATAAACAGAACGACATGCACTCTAATGCATCTTATCACAAGTTAGACACACATTACGAATAGTAGATAACTTACCAACAATCGAACCTTTCACCCATCCCTTCTTTTGTCATGCGGTATTACCAGACTTTTTAAACTGTGAAGCAATCTCAGATTTCAGCTTATCCTCAACCAGCTCAGCTTCCTTACTCATTCTTTCTTTTTGTGCTGCTTTTTCCACCAACTCAGTCAGGCTGTTGTAATCACGTACAATGCAACGGTTGTGGAGTTCAACCATTATACAACGTAGAAAACAACGCACTTGAGCTTTCTTAGTTTCACAATCACGCCAAGAAAAAACCTTAAGACTGTTGAAATTGGTCTCGTATTCCCTCACTGTCATCAACCCTTGCTGTAGTTCAAGGAACTGAGCATTTAATCGGTCAAAAGCCTCATCTAGAAATTACTTAGCCCAAAATTTCTCCATGAATGTCTCAAAGGTAAAGTCTGAGTTTTCCATCTGAGCAGACACCCCACGCCATCAGAGGTGCGCATCACCTTCGATATGGTGAACAACAATATCCTTCTTATATCGTTCAGGACATCAGATGGAACTGAAGTTCCTCTCCAACTGACTTCTCCATTCCTCAGCTTCCATCAGATCATTCCCACCAGGGAAATTCTTAGTACCGATCTTTCGCATCTGTTCCAGCATCCTCAAATAAGATAAAACTTGATTGGCATCCCCATCATTGCGGTTTTGTTCACGTTGTGATCCAGCAACCAGCATTCCTATCAAAGCGTCCATGCTTCTTTATTCTGCATTGCGCACTGCCGCCGCAATACGAGCTGCCTCTGAAATGTGAGCAGCCTCCGCCACGTGAGCTTCTTCAGCCACGCGGGATGCCTCAGAAATGTGAGTCTCTTCGGAAACGCGAGCCTCTTCAGCAACATGTGCCTCCTCAGCAATACGGGCCTCTTCGGCAACGTGAGCAGCCTCTGCAGCACGCGTCGCTTCGGCAGCAATAGCTGCAGTAGTCTCGGCTTCAGCCGGATTCGCTGTGTTTACAGTCTCTGGGTTCTCCTCAGTGGTCTCACTGTTCTGGTTCACACTTGTTCCATCATTTCTAGTCCTGCGAGTATTACACCTGGCCATCTGCAATGACCACAAAAAAACTAAATTAGCCCCAAAACTAACTTAGATTTTTATCACATATATTAATTTAGACAAACAGTCTACGGATCAAACCCTTAACAGTATTTACACATATACTACTGGTCAAACCCTTAATAGTATCAGACTATGGAGTCTCAGTAGCCGGGTCTGTAGCCCTTAACAGTCAAGACACTAAGTCTCAGTAATCCGGACCTCATAACCCTTACAGAATCTAGACCATAGGTCTTAGTAATTCAGGTCTTAACCCTTAATAGAATCTACGCCATGTTATGGTTGGCTGATTTATGTATATGTTACGACATATATTATGTCTATGCTACGACTTATTTATGTTTGTGTTATGGTTGATTTATGTATGTATTACGACTAATTTATGTATGTGTTATGACTTATTTATCATTATATAATAACTGATTTATCAATTTGTTGCGGCAGATTTATGCTTGTATTGTGGCTGATTTACTAAAAGAACAGATTAAAGAATCTCGAATTTACAAAAAATATTTTTGGAAGACGTTGGTATATCGAGTTCCACATCACATAATTTAAATATCCCTTATATATTAATTGAGAGGACATAGAGACATTTAGCTTATATGTTGATCAAAGATGATTTTAAGGGACACGTCTTTCAAAATTAAATAATAAGAATATTTTAACTCATCTTTTTCTTTTAAAGTTTCCAAAAAAACATAAATTTTTTTGATCAATTTCTTTTTTCTTAATTAGCTAATTATTTGAACATTCTATATTATATACCAATAAAAGATTATTAAAATAGTTTTATATATGACAAAAAATTGTTTTGTTTATGATTTCAGATACATGAATTATTTCACTTAAAACTAACTGTATGTGGACAATGTAGAATTGTAGTATGAAAGGTTATCAATCCCACAAAGATTATGTCGAGTTTCAATTTTAACTGGAAACTATGTGTGAATTCATGTAACTTAGCAAATATTTTGTCTTGTAAAACTTATGAATTAGGAACGCTAGATCATAGGGAAATTCTCAGAAAATATAGATTAGTACCAATCAATAATCAATGGACTCTAAAACAGATAAGACGTAATTATATAATTCTTGATGTCTCAAGTGACTATACCTATATGTTAGCAACAAGACCAGAAAGATTGTTTTTCAATCTAAGAAACTAAAACATGGAGTAAACATAGATCTGATTGTTCATGATTCTATAAACCAAATGATGTGATTGAACAAAAATGAAATCACCTATTAAAAACCATGTTATGGCTGTGTTATCAAAGGTGTATAAGATAACCAAACCTAGTATCAATATCCTCAGTGATCATGTCAGCATATCGTGTGTAATACCATTAAAATAAAGAGTCTTACTGATCATATCATATTGAATGATTGAGAGATCTATAAAATCATTGAGATCCCTAGATCTAACAAGTAAACTACTCACACATAACAAGCAAATTCATAATCAAATCAATATCAATAGCTTGTATAAACGTATAGCGTAGAGTTTAGAAATAAGAACATGTCGTGTTGTCTCTCTCCTTATGAAAATCCTAGAAAGTAAATCTTTGTCTTGATACAAAGGTTTTTGGTGGTTTCTTGAGGCAAAAGTTTTTGGTGGTTTGAATTTCTTGGGATTTTTGCTTCTTTGGAATTTAAAGGCATGACCTAATTCCACTGCTTAAAAGGGTTTACATATCTCTAGAGGCCGTGCATGAGTCGACATAAAAGTTTCAAGACCTAGGGTTCAAGAAAAATCCCGCAAAATGATTTTCTTTCTTATGACCGACCTAATCGAGTCGTTCGATTTCAGCTTCGAGTCGGTCGACCTTGTGTCCGATGAATTATTCTTCATTTATGCTCCAAATCGTTTAAGTTCGCTCCAAATCGTTTAAGTCTTCTCCAAATGCTTCATCATGTAAAATCTTCTAATTATCCTGCTTAAAGTGTGGAAAAGACTCCAAAACCATATATATTACATATGTAAAAATCGGTAAAAATATCGATACATCAATTTCCTTCTTAACATTTATAAAAGATATCATGTCACACAGTAGTTAGATTTATTTGACTTAATAAGATTGTAATTGATACATTTATATATCTATTGTAGTTTTTGTTGTTAATTTGTCAAAAAAAATTACATGCAATAACATGTTATATGTTAATAAATCATTGTATTTTACATATAAATATTTTAAGAATGTTATAACATAAGTTAACTACTAGTTTTATACATAATAATTTAATTTAAATATATTACAAAATTATTTTATGAATATATAATATCCGAGTCGGGTTCGGGTTATAATGAAGTTTATTATAAATTTTGTAGAGATCTACGTTTATTTTTGAATTCTAAATTAAATTTTTTATTTATCAAAAAATCAAATTAATTATTTTTTTTATTTTGCCACTTTTTTTTTACCTCACGGCTGAATTTTGGCTACTTGACAACCGATTTATCACATAAGTAGATTTCAATTTTGGGTATATGGTATAGCTGACATATGAAGTATATATTTAGTCTTTAATTTATTACAAGGCCCTTAATTTACCATTGAAAAGATTTCCAGTATTGAAATATAAAGACTACATATATTTCAATTTAGGATTATGGTTAGTTTTAGGGTTTAGGTTAAACAAAAAATGATACTATAAATGTAAAGGAAAATAATAAAAAAAATGATATTAAATTTTTATTTATGGAAAGTCATTACAAATAATTTAGAGGCATGCAAAATGTATGAGATTTAGGGTTTAAGGTTTAGGGTATAGGGTTATTAGGTAACTATAGATATGCCATGATAGTAGAGTGAATGAAGTAATATTTAGTGTGTATGTATGAAAATTCATTATAGATAACACATCTAGACACCATGCATATTGTATGGGATTTAGAGTTTAGGGTATAGGGTTTTTAAGAGAATAAAGATATGTCATGATCACAATTAAGTAGAGTGAAGGAAAATATGTATGAAATTCATTATAGATAACACATTTAGAGACTATGCATATTGTATGGGATTTAGGGTTTACGCTGAACATATTAGGAAAAACCTACAACATCTGTAAAACATACCACTATAAGAGTTTTTCACATGTAAGCCTTTAAACTACTGAATATTGACAAGAAATGCTTCAGTACAACCTATTAAATTACTTAAATTTGTAAACTAGTTTTAAAGTTTGTCTGATTTATGTCTATTTGACGACTAATTTACAACTGCCCGATTCGGGTTTGGCTAATTAATGTCTAATTGCCGGCTGATTTCTGTCCGTTTGACAGCTGATTTATGTTCATTTAGCAGCTAATTTATGTCCACTAACGGCTGATTTATGTCAATTTGATGGCTGATTTTAACAACAAAACTACCAAGTAGCTCGGCTGAATTAGAAGACTCCGTTTCTCTAATTCAAAATCCTCCATTACCATATGCACAAGCTCGTTGTATTTTGTTTGCTCATTTACATGCAGAAATCGACACACTTTCTAGTCGACGTTGAATACACATCTATGTTTCTACACTCAGTTGTCGCAAAACATCCAGATCCATAAGATCTCGGAGAAAGACAAAGGAACACAAAGAAGAATAAGAAAAATGATGAAGAATTCAAACTTCACAATCTCAAATATGGGTATTAAATGAAGAAGGGAAATGAAGAACAACAATGGTGAAGATGGCGTCTGAAATAATCTTCAGATCTCGAAGAAATACAAAGAAAATCGAATAAGAATAAAAACAACGATAAGGAATTCTAACTTCAAAATCTCAGATCTGGGTATTAAATGAAGAAGGGAGATGGAGAGCGGCGTCTGAAATAAACCCTAGTTAGTTTTCATTAGTTTATGATTATGTTAATGATGACATGGAGAATAAGTGCGGATGTCTTTCTTTAATTGCTGAAGTGGCAAGTAAGCCACCAAACGAACGCGTAAATCAGCTTAACTAAATCAGCCATCAAGCAGAAATATAAGTCATTCACAACGGGAATACTATTTCAATAATTAAAAAAACAAAAAAAATCGGGTACAAAATAGGCCATTGAAGGACGTAAATCAGCTCGTAATTATTAAGTCAGCCGAATCGTCAAATAAATCAGCTATCAAATGCATGCTATTGTAATAATTAGTCTTAGGCTACTTAATCATCCGTAATTAAACTGAGTTTACAGTTAATCCAGCTCATTACAACTGATTTGCGATGATTTAACGTAAATCAACCGTAACTAGCTTCCGTAAGTAAGCCATTTTTAACTAACCCAGTCCGTCGATAATGACTAAATCATAGGAGATTTTTAACTCAGCCGTGTCGAAGAAATAATTCAGCCTAAATTTTCACAAAATCAGCCGTTTCTTTTCCATGTAAACCAATCGATATCTCATAAATCAACAAGTTTTTTTATAAGTCAGCCGTAACAGAAAAATGATTTATCTTGTAAATCAGCCATTCAAACAGTTAATTCAGCCGCTCACTTAAATCAGCCACATTTTTCATAAACCAACCACTATGTATCATAAATCAGCCGTCCAACCCATGGTAACGCTTGACGACTGAGTTTATTGAAACACGTTATCTGATGTGGAATGAAAAAATAATGACATTTTTGTAATAACGCTTTTGTTATAACGTGATAGAAGAGCACGCTATATATGAAAAACATATTAATAATAAAAAAAAATCGTTATATTACCTAATAATTAGTGTGATATTTAAAATATCTTTCCCAAAAATATAATTTCATCCATATGCTATACAAATATCATTATCCGATAAATAAAATAGATTTTATTGGTAGATGGAATCAGGTGGATTTAAGATTTTAAAGATTTTACAAATTTTAGTGGATTTAAAAAAATATGGTAATGATTTTATCAAATATTGATTGCAACTGGATTTTAATTAATTGTCATTAATGGAATATATTGTCTAGATTATACATTTTCTTAATAGATCATTCATATCTCTTTGTTTTACAGAATTTTTATAAACATGAACTTGTGTATCATTGACATCATTTATCTTTTTTTCTTTGGGGTGTTAGTAGAACAATTTATTTATTGGAGTTGCAGTCTATTTATGTTTAAATTATTTACGGACGTTTTTTTTAATGTTTGTATTATTCACTAGCGATCGATTGCGTTATTGTAGAAATACCATTGATATCATTTTCAATGTTGCCATGAAATTCAACATGATTTGTGATAGAAATATGCATAATTGATAGTATATATATATTTTTTATATAGTATATGTATCCTGTATTTCATGAATGTGTATGTATTTTTAAAAAGTTCTAAGAATTTCAATAGGTATTTTGAAAATTTTGGTATATGAATAATGTAGAGAATCCATCTAACAATAAGTAATAAAATAACAATGGATTTAATTAAGATTTAAAAAATTTATATGAAAATTATAAAAAAAATTAGAAATCCATCTACCAATAACTTTTTAGAATTATTGGGAGTTTCAAATTGAGAAAAAACATCTCCCTATGGATAGTTTTTTTTTTTTTTTTTTTGATACACTAGCTAGATAGGTTTACTTTTTTTTCTTTCTTACGTCACGTAACAGGGACTTATATATGTGGATAATACATGTGCGCTATTTAAACTTATTGATACTTATGATCTTATTTATGAAAAAAATGCTTGAAGAATACGACGGTAACAAGTACATTAATAATCTTTAAACATAAAAAATAACATAAATAATATGTAACCTGAAAAGATGTAATTGTTATCTTGATTTGAGAGAAATAGTGGGCAATTGAAGGAGGGCATTACTCGAAGCACAATTTGTTTTGGCTTTGACTTTGGCACATAAGACAGGCCACATGGCCGGCCGGTTATCACCGTTAATCAAGACACATGAACAATTACTTCGATTAATTTATTAGATAATCCAACCATGGATTAGCTGCTATATTTTTCGTTAATTTTATCAGATAATCCACCATGGATTAGCTGCTATATTTTTCGTTAATTTTATCAGATAATCGACCATGGATTAGCTGCCCTAGTTTATATTTCTTCCGTCGAATATTTAATAAGTCATACACAAATTTTTTTCTATTTCAACAATGCCTTTTATCAAAATTTTGAATAATTTTAATATTAATTATTTCTTTTTATGTAAGTTTTTTTAATAACATTGGGTTATCCGAGCGAAACCGACTAACCTCATAGGTATTCAGATTTGTTGGATACAAATACAACAATGTTAAAATCAAAATTTTGAATAATTTTAATATTAGTTATTTCTTTTTACGCAAGTTTTTTTTTAATAACATTGGATGATCCGAACGAAACCGACTAATCTTATATGTATTCAAATTTGTTGGATATAAGTACAACAATGTTAAAATTTTGGGCTTTGGTTCATATTCTTTGATGTTGATTTCCCCAAATTTGAGGCGAAGAAGGAACTGGTTGAAGATCTATCCTAGCCTAGAACATGCACGGCCTGATCTCAAGCGCGGAGAAAAGAAAAGTGTCCTAATCCAGCAACAAAACCCCCAGTTAATATTCATAAAAATACTGTATATAGATATACAACATGACTATAAAATGACAAACCACGTTGAGCATAACTAAATTTTTTCCATTTGTCATTCACATAATCACATACGTCAAGTCGTCAAGATATAAATCATATCATATTGTACATTCTCGTCAATTTCCTCCTTTTCATGTATTCCATTTTTTAATCCTCCAAAGTCTCTTTCTTTTCTCTTCTTCCCGTCTCTGATGTCCACGCTCCTCCAACTAGGTATATAATAGCTAACTTCTTAGTTTCACACTATCAAAACAGGAGAAAAAAAACTAAATTTAACACCTTAATTTCTGTTGGAGTAAAAACCGCGTACTTTAAAAAAACTAAAAATTTCACCAATGTCAAAGAAAATCATCTTTGAGTCTTAACTCTTTAAACTTAAAAGTGAAATGAGATCACAAAGATCTCAACTATAGTCAACGGAGTCTCTGTTAATAAGTCAGACCTTCATCTTCAAATACCTGGACATAACACTTCGGAATCTTTGGGGACCCATATGACCCTAGAGAATTAAGTAGAACAAGGATCCTTAAACAAGGCTTGGATCAAATAGTAAATCCATAACCCTCTCCTTTTTTTATTTATAATAAAGAAATCTCTTAAAACTAGTAAAAAGAACACCCAAAACCAGGAGACTTGGAAGACAACAAAGGGAACTCAACTTCCGCACTACCTTGTCAACTAAGTATTCATTCTCTAAAATTACCTCTGGTAAAGTTAGGGATTTAACCCCACCAAACAAAAACTTGCTAGCACTGTTTAATATGTTTCCACGTGTCAGGTATTCACATGTTAAAATGTTAGCTTGAAGATCATGTGTGTCTCAATAGCCCAAAAGCATGTCAATGGACATTTTCAACATATAAAAAAAATGGTACGAAACGTTTCTCATACCCGTTTGATATAGACTGAAGGCGTTTCACGAGCGGATGATATGCCAGCTCACCATAATAACATAGGTGGTAAGTAAAAAAAGATTCGAGTGCATAGTACAACTCGACTCTTAGAACATCCAAAAGACAACTGAACCAGCTAAATCAAAATAGCCCAACTACTCGCATACTAGCATGAGTCATCTATAAATGCAAACCTGCCTTGCTACGAGAAATGGTCGGTTCTTTATTTACTCTAAGTTTAAGATAAATTTTCTCTAATTTCCTCACTTTTATCATAGAAATCTCGTCCTATCTTCGAATCGGTTTTTATTCGCCTAATCATTACGACTCACTTGTAGATACCGCAAGCTCTTGTTAGGTACTTGTCGAGTGCGGCTGTGTTTCCTCTCAATCCTGACCACGATTTAGTGGTTAAAGCTCTAGCTCTCAGGTGTAAAGTCCCATTTTTTTCTACTCAAAACCCTCGAATGTTCGAATGTTCCGACTTTTAACTAAACAACACGACCTTAGGGGATGGAGAATCTGATCAAAATACAACCATTTTCAAACCTTAAAGCTCCAGAGGATCGCTTCTACTTCATGATAACTTGTTTTTGATCACCTCAAATCCCATCTAACTCAAACACTCTCTCTTTCACTATTTTCACCTTAAACAACTCCCTAAATTTCAGATAAATTTGGTACCGTCTGTTCGTGTGAACCAAAGTTTAACGAACCCATATTTATCTCACTTCCTTGACATTTCTTATATTTTCTTACCGTAGTCATGTGGTCCTAGTTGTTGATTCAAGGACTCAATCTTAACTAATTAAAAGGTTCAAAAAATTAAATAAGTAAAAGAAACTTTTTGATGTTCGAATAAGTACAAGGTATGAGCTCATCATTCCGAGCTCAATTTAGTCTAAGAGAAGAATAAGGTCATGTTTGGAGCTCTTGTCTGGTCCTTCTCTCGGATCGTGAATAGTCTTCTAAGGGGGAGATGTCCCCCTTTATTTAGGTGAGATTGTCGATACCTCGAGGTCCATGTGCTAAATAGAGGATAAGATAGTTTCTTTTGTCTCCGAGATTTAAAGAATCTTTAAAATATTTGATCTTATCCCGACCTACTCGAATGCAGAGCACGGTAAGACCATGTTATGACCTATTAAAAAATATGTTATGGCCTTGCTATAAGATAGTGTATAGAATAGCAAAACCTAGAAATAAATATCCTAAGTGATCAAGTCATAACATTATATGAAATACCATTAAAGTAGAGAGTCATTACTGATCATATCATATTAAATGCTTTAGAGATCTTTAAAACCATTGAAAACCCTAGATCCAACAAGTAAACTACTCACACATTGCAAGAAAAACCATAATCAATATCAATAGCAATAGCTTGCAAGGTAGAGAGTAGAGTTTAGAAAATAGAAAAAGTCGTGACTCTCTCTCTCTAAAATCCTTAGTGAGTAGAACTTTAAAGGACCTTAGGAACAAATGTAGCTTTTTGAGGTAAATGGAGAGTTTTGGTTGCTTGAGTGTCTTGTTTCTTGAAAACTAAAAGACTTGAAGGCTTGAAGGCTTGACTTAGTTCTTTTGCTTTAGGTGAGTATATATAGCTTAGTAATCGTGCATGGGTCAACAATGAATTCTCAAGACTTTAGGGTTTGTGAAAAGGCCCGTGAAACAATTTCGTTTCTTCTAACCGATCTAAACAAGTCGGTCGACTATTGCTTCAGTTGATTGACTTCATCTGTCTTCTTCGATAATTTCTTTATTTCGCTAAAAATCATCCAAGTCTTCTCCAAATGCTCCATCACGTGAATCCTCCTGTTTATCCTGGTTAAAATGTGGAAAATGCTCCAAAATCATATAAAATATGCATGTGAAAACCAGTAAAACTATCAATACATCAAACTCTCCTAAACTTAGCTTTTGCTCGGTCTCGAGCAAACAAAGAGCTAAACTAGTGAGATCAAAAATCCGACAAAAAATATTATCAAACCATCATCCTTTAGTAACCGTTTCTTTTATTGTGATTTCAACAACATCTCAATAAAACCATTCTAAACTGTACTTCTCAAAGAAATTTTTTCAAGAACATATCAAAGTTAGCTAGACCACAATGAAAAACCATATTACAGATACCATCTGAGCAAAATTCCCTATATGTCACAGCCTTACCTCAAAGTTTAACAAATACAAGATTGTCTTAACACACATGTTTCTTCCCTCTGCCCCAGACTTATTCATTTCATTATTTCTCTTTTAAATCTCTCAAGGTCTAGGCGAAAAAATGGCACTATAGGAAATTTTTCTAGCCTCGCTGTCAACCAAGTTCTCAAAGGTTTAAGTTCATCATGGTATCGCATGGAATTTTCCTAACCGTAATGATCCCGAGCTTCTAGCGATAAAAAATTAGTGTTCTCAGATTTTTTCCTCGACCTCATCACTAGGTTTTTCAATTAAACAATATTCAATTTATCTTTCAAATCATCTAAAGGGAGAGTTGGAAACCATAGTCACACAAACAAATCTCATATCCAGCAAAATATGAAAGCTAACTATAACAAGAAAGTGGTACATACTTAACTTAATAATGCTCCGGCATTAGTGAATATAAGAATCGTGGGTCTAAATCTGAAAATACCTATCAAGCTCTTTGATTTTCCATCCAGTTACTCTCTGTTAGTTATGTTGAATCACTAAATCATGGTCAAAACAAAATGAGGTCATTAGTCAATACTTTCACAAATCATAAAATCCCAAGCAAGATAAACCATTAACTCAAGCCAAACAAAAATCCATAAAAATCAAAATCAAAGCCAAAGGAAAAATCATTAGTAACACTCCCTCCCACAGACTTTAATTTCACTTTCCCAGTGAAACAAAATCCAAAAATAAAAATAAAAATCAAAATCCAAAAGAAAAGAAAATGGATAAAACCGTCACTACTTTCATGCATTGTGGGATCGTGGCCTCAAATACTCAGGATCATATGCAGAAGATCTTGTACCTCCAATGAAATCAGGCAGCGTGTATCTCATCATCATCGGTTTATCCAATAAATTCGAAAGGTTAACTGGGGCAGCCGAAAAAACCATAGTCTCTCTACACGCCTTGCCATTCGGTCGACTAGCAGCTTGGTCGGCTGACTCCATCTCTGTGCCCTCATCATCTCGTCTTCTTATCTCTTCCTCCTCGGGCTGTGGCTCAGGTGCTCTCCTGGTAGGTTCGTGTGGGCTCTGCGAACTAGTGAAGCCAGTAAGGAAAGACAAGAACCACTTCCCCACCATGTTCTTCCATCTATGGTGCTCCATCTTGTACTCATACTTCACCTCGGGATTCGCCTCAAATGGTGGTTGCTCATGTAAATCAAAGTAATGCCAGTGGAATGTCGTGCTTCAGGAAACACAAAATCATCAGCTCGTGGCTGGGAAGTGGGGGTCCGTGCTGGTTGGGCGACAGTGCGTCTATTATTTGGGGGTGGTGCATGGGCAGCTCTTCGTGTTCGGATCGCAGCAGGGGTTACAATGGTGAGTAGTGTATTGGGTGGTGTGAATCTCAGTGCATCTACTCATGCAATCTTCGTGTAACTAAGCTTGGGCAGCTGGAATAAACAGACAACTCCATCTTCCGTGAGAACTCATAAAGCTTTCCCAAACGGACAACGTAAAAATGAGCTAAGGAAGCTTCATCCATCTGGAGGCGTATCTCAGGACCATCCTCCACAGAAAAACCAGCTAGGGACACCTCACAAAATCTCATAATTGGAGTCAGAAGACTCCCCACTGTCTCCTTCTTGATAGAAGAGACTCCTCCATAAATGAAACTACATGGCATGCAAAGAGAGCACCCACGTTCCAATTAGTCTCCTTGGGAGCATCAGGCAAGACAAATCCATCTCCAATGACATAGTACAACAAGGTGAGCTTCTGCTCATATATGAGTCCAACCTCTGTCTGTCTCAGCAAAGTGTGACTAATGACCCATGACAAAATCCGTAAGGCCGGATGTCGAATAAGTACTTGTTTCATCGCATTCGGGTCATAGGCACCACATCAAATCACACCCTAGAATGTATGGCGCTCTCTAGAGTTCTTCATATCGTAAAATCTGGTTCCCTGGCATTGAAAAACAAAAAATGCATACAGATCAGCAATGGTGATGGTGTAGCAGACTCCTCGAATCTTGAAACCGAGTCGCTATTCGTTGACATCCTCACAACCAAGCGGATACAGCAAGTAGCAAGAGGCCAAGATTTGCCTCACTGTCTGGATAAATGGGATAGTGGATATAACCATTGTTTCCCATCCCAATGTTGCTCATGAGCGTCTCAAGTTGCCTCTTTATATCAAGGTTCCTTATCATCTTCTTGTCTGATAATCACAGGGGCTGAATAGAAACTTCCATGTATCGTGCCGTATCATAATCGTCCCAATATTAGTGACCCTTCTTCTTGTAATCGCGGTCCCTAATCACTTCAGCTCCTTCTCTTCCTTCAAAACGATGTGGCAAAGGATCCATCTCCTACTTTTCCCACATCTCAGCATAAACCTCGTGCTTAGAATCGCTCCCACTAGTCGACATCAATAAAAGAAACATAAAAAATCGAAAGAATTAAATCCGTTATTTTCTGGGTTTCGCCACAGGGCCGACCATAGGAATGGGTCGACCGACTTGCGTATGGCGATACTTTTGCAGTTAATTTCACATCGCGTTCTTTGCACGTTTCATCAATTTTGCTCAAATTTTTTCCATAATTAATCATGTTCTAGTACTAGCAACCGAATTCGAGTACTCTACAACCTAATTTGCCAAAAATATGCTCTAATTCGCAAACATGCAAGTATTCCAATAATTAAGACAGTTATTCCAAAAACTGCATTAAAAATCGCACATAAAGCTTGAGAATACGTTGCAGATGGGAAGAACGAAGTATAGAGGGTGATAGAGCACTAAAACCCGAGTTTTGCAAGTCTTGAATCGCAAAAATTGGTTGTAAATTGAGAGAGAAAATCGAGTTTGAAGTTTTGAGTTTTCGTGAATTATGGAGAAAAATCTCGAGTTTTATAAAACCAAAAGCACGAGTGGACCGACTAAAAGCACGGGTCGGTCATTTGTAAAATAAAATAAAAGCTAATCCTAATTTTTTTTTTTTTTTTTTAGTGAATCAATCTAAGTTAGGACTTAAGAGCACAAAATAAAAATGAACTAATACACACTCACAAGAGGGTTACCTCCCACTAAGAACTTTTTTAACACTCATTAGCTTGAGTATATCGGATCATGCGCTTTCTTCATCAGAACTCAACACAGCGTGTTTATCTTTGTCTTTCTCCTCCACGATGACATCATTATCCTCAACTTCAGTAAGATCTATCACCTTGTATTCGTCTTCCTCCTTCACCTTCTCAAGTTGAATGCTTGCAGAGGAAATCTGGGTTGTTGTAAGTGCATAATTCTCATGTCTTTGAATTAGTGTGAAATTTCATTTGAGTAAGGCATGCTCGAAACCAGGTGGTCTACTTCCATTCATCTGGATCTTCTCTGCTTCATTAGATTCTGTAGCTTTGAATTTGACATTTCCAGTTCGACAGCCTATATCAGCATGTTCAGTATGTAACAAAGGTCTACCAAGGATGAGCAAGTCTTCAGGGTTTCCATCAAATCTCATCGCATAGAAGTCTACTGCAATGAATTGGTCATTAGTACGCACTGGTACATTCTCCAGCATCCCTCCAGTTATCTTGTATGTATCAACAACAAACCTCATAAGTACTTTCTTGTTCAGTACTTTATCAAACTTCAGCATTTGACCTACTGAAGGTGGCATCAAATTCACTCCATCTCTAGTATCACATGGGAATCCTTTAAGCCAAGTGTAACCAATCATGCAACTTATCTCAATTCTCCCAAAATCTCCAAGCTTTCTTTGGTATTGACTTGTTGACTATGTCATCACACATCTTTGACAAGCGGTTGCAGAACTCTTCAACTTTCATCTTCTCTTTCAGCAGGTAAGGAACAAGTTCTTGTAACTTTAACTCCATTCCACACTGCTCCATAAGTGGTCATATCTATTTGCATTCCTAGATAAAATCTTCAACATCATATTTGAATTGACCTTCAAGTACCTTGAGTGACTTTGAGTAGAAAAGAATTCGGTATTCAATGTGCTCAGGTCGGTATCCAAATAGAGGTGGATTGTATCTTTCTTTCAATTGGGGAAAAATATGGCAATGAGATAGCTCTTCGTTTAGCTTCAGGAGATTCGGGTCAACCGACCATTGAAGGGGTCGACCCACTCGGGCATCGCCTCTTGATACAAATCTTCTCTTCGGGATTCTCGAACACTCTTATCTTTGGTTTGGATCTCTTCATGACTGCTAGGCTCTTCTTCTTTGTCTTCTCATGACAGTAATATGTGAATTCTTATTCTTCCTTCTCCTTAAATTTGAAAACAATGTTTGGACTTCTCAAATTCCTTAAGGTTATGGTGTCATCATTACAATCAATTAGGGCTCCAGCGGTCTTGAGAAAAGATCCGGTCTTTCATATATAGGGTACCCATCTCAATATTGAGTTTTTCTTGTGAAACCCACATCCAGTCTTTCATATTTTCTCCAATTTCCGTGCATGGTTTTCTGTCTGTCAAAAACAAAAAGGGAGAGAACTTCAGTAGCAATTTTTATCATAACTTCATAGTCTTATCAGAATTGAAAACATTGTTAAATCACCGACAACGACGTTAGAAAAACTTGATGCGTGAACAATTTCACCTAAACTAACTGCAAGTGCACAATGTACCATTGTAGTATGAAAAGTTATTGATTCCACATAGATTATATCGAGTTTCAATTCTAAGTGAAAGTTTAAGTGAATTTAAGTAACTATATAGTATCTTGTCTTGTATCTTATGAATTAAGGGCGCTGAATCAAGGGAAATATCATAGGAGATATAGAAACTTGATGTAGATATAGTTTTACCCTACAAAACTGCAAGTGCACAGTGAATGCAGATACAGTATATAGGGGTCGAATCCCACAAAGACTCTATAGAACACAATAAATTCTAGTTTCAAACTTAGCTAGGCAAAAGATTATTAATTGAAAGATAATGAAAAATAAATTGCATATTGAATTTAAGTTATAAACTAGATGGGAAAAACGCTAGGTCTTGGGATTTCTGCGGGATATCTGAATCAAGGCGGGAATCTACTAGGGAATCTAACTAAGAATTGTTCTAGAACACAAACACAATTCTAAAGAGAACCAGCTTCCGCTGCGAAACTCTAACTATGCTTAGTTAGCTAAACTACCAAATTCCTTTGAGTAATCTAACAGGTAAAGCATGCATTCAATTAGGTTTGTTTAGTTCACTAGTTATCTAATCCAAATTCTTTTGCAATTAGAATCACTAGCTCATCTAGAATATTTCCAGTAAATCAACTCAACTTCCATTGCAGTCAATAAACCTAAGACTTATTACTGGGTGTACCTTCCAGATCTAAGTGATTAAGAACAAGTCAGATGAAGAACTCTTATAAAACCCTAGTTTGATGAAACCCTAGTTATGATTCATGAATCCCTTGAATCCCTAAACCTAACTGTGAATCTACTCAGACATGGTGATCGAAACAAGCATCATGAATAAAATAGATATCATAAAAGAGATTGAAATTGAGAAAGAGGAGTTTGAAATCTTCTCTGAAAGCAGACAGAGTATGGGATTTGTCTCCCCAATAATCTCTCTTAAAAACCTGGAATAAAATAAAGCATAGCCTAAACAATGGCTGAAAATCCCTTTTATAAACATTAGGGACGACCTAGATGTTTTCTTTTACAACTAGGGTTTAATGTGGGGCAAAAAAGACAATTTTTACACTTAAAATCGCGTCCAGCACTGCATCGGTCGATGCACTCTCAGAAAGTTGGACAGTTTCTTCAGCTCGCGACTGATCAGACATGTCTTTACTAAAATGACTATATCTTGAGCTACAGACATGAGAATCACTTCAAACCACTTGTAGATGAAAGCTAACTCCAATATCTTTATTTTGGTACCGGTTTGGTCAAATTTGAGTATCGGGAAGATCTTCAACCAATGTAATACTTCTGAAAGTAAAATCTGAGACTCCATCTCCCATTTACTGATTTTGCTCCTTTTTGCTCTATTTTCTCCAAATCATCCCAGTTGCTTAAAACACCTAATATATAGTATATAGACCTGCAAAAGACTCTAAAACTAACAAATACATGGGTTATAAAACCATAAAAACCACACTATATCAATCAACATAAAATCAATAACCAATAGACTCTTAAACACATAAGGCTTAAGTATATAGTCCTCAATATCTTGTGGTACTATACCTATGTATTAACTACTAGATCAGAAACATTGGTTTTTAATCTAAGAGGCTAACACATGCGTTAAACATTTATCTGCTTGTTCATGACTTTCCATGCCAAAAATTGATTTGAACAAAGAAGAAATCACTTACTAAAAACCATGTTATGACCTTGCTATAAGATAGTGTATAAAATAGCAAAACCTAGAGATCACTATTGTACTTGATCAAGTCAGAATATTTTATAAAATACCATTAAAGTAGAGAGTCATTATTGATCATATCATATTAAATCCTTTAGAGATCTATAAAACCATTGAAAACCCTAGATCCAATAAGCAAACTACTCACACATAGCAAGCAAAACCATAATCAATGTCAATATTAATAGCTTGCTTGAAAGTAGAGAGTAGAGTTTAGAAAATACAACAAGCCGTGGCTCTCTCTCTCTCTGTAAAATCCTTGGTGAGTAGAGCTTCAAGGAACCTTTGGAACAAATGTAGCTTCTTGAGGCAAAGGGAGAGTTTTGGTTGCTTGAGTATCTTGCTTCTTGAGAACTTGAAGACTTGACCTGATTCTTCGGATTTAGGTGAGTATATATAGTTCAGTAGTCATGCATGGATCGGCAATGAATCCTCAAGACTTTAGAGTTTGGAAAAAGTCTCATGAAACAATTTCCTTCTTCTGACCGACCTAAACGAGTCGGGCGACTATTCCAGTCGGTCGACTTCTGTCTTCTTCGAAAAATTCTTCATTGTCGCTCCAAATCTTCCAAGTGTTTTCCAAATGCTCCATCACAAGAAGTCTCCTATTTATCATTGTTAAAATGTGGAAAAGGCTTCAAAAGCATATAAAATATGCATGTAAAACCGGTAAAAATATCAATACATCAGGTTGCCACCAATCTCACCATCAAAAGAAACCCCCCCTCCCTTAGTTCGTTTGAGGAAGAACTTGGGATGAGTCAACGAATTTTCATAATATACAGGTTGGAGTTAATAGAGGTTATGGTTTATGCGGACGAAACTCACTAGTCCAAAGAAAGTACGGCAGATGCGTTCGGCTCTAACTTGTTTAAAATTTAATTTTAAAATTACGATTCTATATGACAACTGACGGTAGTTCCGAGAGGCATTTATGATGTTTCGCTCATTCAGCAGATAGGAACTTGGAAAGACGCATCAACGCTGAATACAAAGCATCTACCATGAGTTTCCTATAAATTGCATCCCATCCTATCACTTTTCTTCAAACTAAGGTAATTTCCTTATTCCCTTTCTTTATCTAATCTCCATCTTCTGCCCTTGTGTGATCCTTTACTCTATTAAATTATGCTTGGGTTAATGGATATTGACGAGACGAGATGAGACTTTCGACTAGTCTATTTGTCGATCGACAGTCCCTTGCGAAACTAGTGACTCTGCTACTAAAGTAGAAGGATCCGTAGGTGTGAATTCGCCCGAGCAAAATGCCTGGGTGGGATCTTCCAATGAGATGACTCGAGGGAAGGCACCCTTGTCCAACCGAGAAGGCTCGCTTGACATAGAAGATGTCGGGCCAAGCGTGTTCCAGACTGAATCCATAGAGATGATTGAAAGATGCACACAAAATCCGGAGAATATTGAGATAATTGTCCCGAGACCGGATCAAATTCCATGGATTGTTCCTCCGGGTTTCATGTGTTTGTGCGAAAGTTATTTTACTGAGGCTCGGATGTGGTTTCTGATCCCACAGCGATGGTCGGCTACTACGTTAAGCGACATAAGTTTTTCTTTCAACTGACTCCGACTTCTGTACAAAATATGACTAGTTTTCTAATATTTTCAGCCAAGTGTAACATACACATGAACTCGTGAAAGTTCGAAGAACTGGTGAGCTGGAGCGCATCCTCCGATCATGACGAAATGTTTCAAAAACGGATGAAGACTAACATGAGAATAGAGACCATATGCTTTTCCCATGCCAAACTCTGATACTAGAGTTACCTTTTCTTGTGGGTGATCCGTGCGTCCATTTATAATTTGAACACCCTAATTATTGAGAAATGAGCCATGGAGATCGGTAGTTAACTACCCCCTAATCTTCTCAGTGTATTTAACCTTTTCTAATTAAATTTTCTTCATTTCTTTTGCAGTGAAACCACCCAGGCTTGGACCGTTCGTTCCTAACTTCCTAGAAGAGTGCTGATGTGTCAGTGTTTTTCAAGTTTTAAATTTATAAACACTTCGATCATTGCCCAAGTTTAAGCAATATTCATTGTAGCAATTGAGGAATCAAAACTAAATGTTCATGAAAATTTATCGAAAGGTTTGAAAACCGAATACGAATCGGATGCGAAAGTAAAGGGGGTTTAGTTGATTGTTTTGAGTTTTGGTTTTAGTAATTACTAGTTAGATTTATACACTAAAATCAATGTATAAAGGTACATGTTTCATGGGAGGAGATATTGGTTAGGATAGCTCCTAAGTAATTAACTAAGAATAGGGTTTTGAGTTCTTGTTTAGGGGTTTGTTTTACAAGTGAATTTATTCGGTTAACTCGATGATTTCTTGGTGAGAATCCATTCACTAGCTATTCAATCTGACAACAGGCCCATTGAATGAGATGGATAACTATCGGCCTTATGGTTTATAAACACCATTACTTTTCTTAATGTAGCAGTTTGATTTTAATCTCGATGGTAGACTAAATAATTTCTTAGAGTACAACCACTTCTCTAGATTACTCTCCTAACATGTTAATCCAATTAAAAGAAACCTAATGCAATCTTAGGTGTTAATAATGCAAACGTTTCCAAATCATCCCTAAAGTCTAATTAAGACTAGTCCTATTAGGGTAAAGAAAGTCTCTCTATTAACTACTTAGAAACCTCTTCAAACACATAGAATATGTATGAGGGTGTAGAGATAAAGTTGAGTGATAGAAGATGTCATTAGCTTCATCTCAATCTACCCCTAAGGACCCATAGTTAAGAGAACTAAACTTAATTGAT
Source organism: Euclidium syriacum (assembly GCA_900116095.1). Classification (NCBI taxonomy): domain Eukaryota; kingdom Viridiplantae; phylum Streptophyta; class Magnoliopsida; order Brassicales; family Brassicaceae; genus Euclidium; species Euclidium syriacum. The sequence goes on along the minus strand of FPAK01000003.1, from coordinate 2,117,278 downwards.
CTCTTAATTAACCATAAACTTGACTGGTGACTAATCATTCTTCTAACCTATAGTCACCATTCTTCTAACCTATCACTCCCACTTAACCTGCAAAGATATTACTAACACATGGTGAGAAGAAATGAAAACAAAAGATATGGAAAATGTATTTTTTTTTTTAAAAAAAGGAGAATAACATAGAATAGTATTTTTACCTAATAAAACAAATATTAAAGTGACTTCCCTTTAGGAAGAAAAAAGGACTAAAAACTACAATAAAAAGTGTCAAATCAAGGTCTATGTCTCCTTAGGTCGAGCATGTTGTATTTATAGGGAGCCAAAGTCGGTCAGGGGAATTTTGGTCTTTTTCTCGCTTTTGCCACATCCATATCAATCGATATGGACAGTCGATACAATGTGATGACACTAGTTTCAACTTCTAATTATTTATAATTAGAGGGGTTCGTTTTTGGAGTAAGTTAAGTAAAAAAACAAAAGGAATCCTCGGAAAAATAAGTTTTTATTGATAGTATTGATTACAACGATGTTAACTCGGAATGCCGAGTTAACTTTTATCAAAGAGAAGTATTAAGCCTAAGTTTGCTAGTAATTCTTCTCCCCGATTCTGAATGTCGATTTCAATGAAGGGGGGTATGTATTTATATATCTTAGTAGTCGGTTATCTAAACCCATGGGCTAATCTCGGAAAAATGGAAATATTCTATTTTTCCAGAATCAGGGAATATGTGATAAGATTTGATCTATTCTGTCCGAGCTTAGACTTCGGCCATAGACGAAGTAGTTGATACCCCGCTTCAAACACTTAAATCCGACCATTTATTGTCGAGGTATCCCTCGGTCATCGGGGCCGAGGGTTCCAATCCTATTGAAGGGACTTATAACATAATCTTATAATTAGGGAAAGACCAGTTGAAACCGAATCTCAATTATTGCCAAGCTACATATAAGAGGTGCTAATCCCACCATCAACTGTAATTCCCCCCCAGTTCGTCCAAGGATAGACCTAGAGAAGATTCGGCGAATTATGAAGTTATGTAGCTTGTCGATAAGTGAAACGCGGTTGTAGATGACTGTGCTCTTCGGAAATCTTGAACGCTGCTTTCCTCCTTTGTTTCGTCGATTAATATTGGCGGGAAAATCTATAAAATGAAATGTCTCTTTAGTTACGCATGCTGAATTCTTGGAACTCTCAAACCCTTTCGCCTTCCTTATGATGTGTCATTTCGAAAAGGGGTGCAATAAATGAAAAGGAACTATGCCTTCTTTTAATCGATACGACGGCTAATCAAATCCTCTTGACGCATAAAATGAAGCGTCTGTCATCAATCGTAAACCTTATATAATCTTCAGTTGATTCTTCTCACAATTATTTATTCGCTCTCCGAGGTAATCTTCAATCTCTTTATTTCGAACAATTATTATCTCTTTTTCTAGTAATGGCTGAAAGAAACGATTATGAGGCTTCAGCTTCTGGGAGTGACTCGTGGCTGAATATTCCACATGTTGGAAACTCTTTTTTTCTAAATCTAGGATCGGAAAGATCAAAGAAAATGCTCAACAGCCTGATGAGATCGAAATCATAATTCCAAGGCCTGACCAGAGACCTTGGAATTCGCCACCGGGTTACGTCTGTCTTTACGAGAATTTTTTCACCGAAGCTCATATTTGGTCATAATGGTCAATTACTGTGCTTGTCGAGGAATGGCTATGTCTCAATTGAATTGGAACAACAGGCATTTCGATTCGAATTTGATGGTGCAAACATTCTTTGCAAAGACAAGGAAAAATGCACCGAACTCCTGTGAAAGGCGAGTAGTTATGATAGCCGTCTCCCCGAGACTTGCTGTGAATCGGATACTCTAGAAGCCCTTTCCTGCTCTACGCTTAGGGTAAACAGCCGATCTAAAAATCCTATTTTCTTCCTTTTTTAATATCTTCTTTTTATATGGAACTTCTTTATTTTTCCGTGTTTCAGTCTGTGGACTTCATCGGTCAAACATTCCTTCGGTACGAGAAGAGGCAAGCCGATTCTGATATGAAGATTGGCATTCGTTTGTTTGAGAATGGAGACTTATAGAAAAGCTCTCTTGATGCCGAGAAAGCTCTAGCTGAAGCGCGAGGCGAAGTTGAAAACCAAAACAAGAACTTGAGTAATCTGAAGGGGAACTTTGCGGAAGAAGAGTCAGGAACTTTCAATCTTTTTGAAGAATGTTTGGAATGTTTACTTGAAACTTCAAAATTTATATTTTTGAAATCCAGAAATAGCAAAACAAATAAGACACGCTTTCCCTATTTGTTTGCTTAAAGTTTAATAACGAGTCCTACTTTATCAGACTCATTGTCGAACATTTGCATTCGGTAAAGAATGTGTAAATAAAATTTCGCAATTTCGTACCTTTTAATCTCTGGGCTTTACTTTATCTGGCTCTGAGGTTCTTTTAGGCAAGTTTATTTTCTATTAAGAAAAATTGTCTTAATTTTTTGTCGAGAACATGATCAAGGCTCTCACATATTGATTTGTGTGAATCTCGGTTAAATATAGTAGAGTTGTATGAACTTCGTGACTATCTTTTAATCTCCCGTTTTGGGGGTTGTTATCCCTACCTTTTTGGGAGTTTGATTGGCTGCCGACTCTTCTTGCCTGTTGTTCGAGGATGGCGTTATTGGAGGTTGTTCATCTGATCGAGAGATAGGTTGAGGTGTTGTCGATATACTCGGTCGTTCATGAGAATTCTGAGTTTCTGATACTAGAACCTTGATTGTTTGATTGATCGGGGTTATGAATCCTTGCCCGCCGAGTTGGCTAGATGTTGTTTATGGGTAATTCAACTCAAGGATTATGGGATCATGATTTTCGAACAAAGCTCTTGTTGACTCTCTGGTCTTACGAAGATTGTTATGAACTTCTTCTTCATCACTTACTTCAGCGATCTCTCCATCTCTACGTTCCTCCGAAGGTGGTTACTGGGTGTTCACCATCTTGGTTTCTCGAGGCTTCTTTGTCCTTTAACTCAAACGGTAATCACCCCCCTTTCCGTCGTGCCAAATGTTGAGACTGGGTTCAACTTCTAATTATTTATAATTAGAGGGGTTCGTTTTTGGAGTATGTTAAGTAAAAAGACAAAAGGAATCCTCGGAAAAATAAGTCTTTATTGATAGTATTGATTACAAGGATCTTAACTCGGAATGCCGAGTTAACTTTTATCAAAGAGAAGTATTAAGCCTAAGTTTGCTAGTAATTCTTCTCCTCGATTCTGAATGTCGATTTCAATGAAGGGAGGTATGTATTTATATATCTTAGTAGTCGTTTATCTAAACCCATGGACTAATCTCGGAAAAATGGAAATAGTCCATTTTTCTGGAATCAGGGAATCTGTGATAAGATTTGATCTTATTCTGTCCGAGTTTAGACTTCGGCCTTAGACGAAGTAGTTTATACCTCTGCTTCGAACACTAAAATCCGACCATTCATTGTCGAGGTATCCCTCGGTCATCGGGGCCGAGGGTACCAATCCTATTGAAGAGACTTATAACCTAATCTTATAATTAGGGAAAGATCGGTAGGGACCGAATCTCAATTATTGCCAAGCTACGGATAAGGGGTGCTAATCCCACCATCAACACAATGATTCACATATTGATCGATATGTAATTGCTATGGACGTCTTGCAATTGCTCCTTAGTTCTTGTTTTTATCATGGCTTTCTCCAATGGCTTCTTGGTACTCCATGATTACCTAAAAAGGTCCTAATATGTACTAGAAACATGCTAATAAAGACTTCTAGGACTTCTAGGATGCAATGCATAAAAAGCTATTCCTAAATACATAAAAAGTGAAATAGAAATGTGTATATTGATGGAAAATGTGCATAAATTAGATGCTAAAACTATCAATTTCCCATCTCATCAAGTGCTAAAGACTGAGGACATGTACATAGATGGTATTCTTCAGTGGGGAAATATCGAGCCACAACTTATTCGACAAGCGATATCTTGGACATGTACGTTCCCTTACCACTTTTGAGGGCTTAGGTATGAAGCTACATTAACATCCTATCACTTCCTTTAGAATGAAACGGTTGGGATCAAACCGAGCCTCGTGGGCAGATCTTTTGAAGAAAACGCTCAATGTACACCAGTAAACGCCATTCCTTGGCTCAAAAATCTTCACGAGGTAATCAACGTGCTTGGATGCGGAAGAAAGGAAAGAAAGCAACTAGAGAGTCCTCTACCGAACAGGCTGCCATTAGAGATGTTCAGAGACCGGTCTAGGAACATCATGCATGTTCTTTCGAGTTCGTCGAGAGTGATCTTCTTTGGTTCAACAAAGAAAAATGCACCAAAATCGTACAAAAATCAAACGGTTACAATTTCCATATGTCGAACGACCTCTGCGAATTCGAGACCTTTGTTGCGCTCTCTCTTTCCATAACTTGGGTATATCGTTCATTTGAATAACCTCCGTTGCTATATCTTGCATTACCAACCTAACTTGGGTTTTCGTTGACCATCCATCAGATATATTGACCAGTCCTACCTTCAAAATGAAAGCAATTTCAGCAATGCTGAAGCTAAAATAAAAGAGCTTATGGTGGAGCACGATGATCTCGAGAAAAGGGCATCAAAAGCCTAAAATGCTCTGTAGGTGTCAGAAGGCAAGTTTAAATTCAACGAGGCGACTCTCACTGATCTCAAGAAAACCCGGACCGAGGAGGGATCTACGTTGGCTTGGTTTTTCGAAGAAAACTCGCAACTCACGATTGAAAGGGCAAATGGCAAACGAGAGATCCGAAATCTTGTTGAAAAAGTGACATGAACGCGACCGTTCTAGAGTCTTAATCAATGGATGAATGTAACAAGGGAAGAAAAGATGGTTGACACGAAATATTCAGCATATGTTAAGAAAAGTTGAATGGGGCTCGTTACTACATGGAAAGTTTTCTCAATACTTTCCGTGCAACGAGTCAGTTCGGACATGCATGGGCTATTGCCCAGAAACTTCCTTTCCTTTTTGAAAAGGGGGAAGCTTTATCAGAAACTTTGGTAGCATATGTCGAGGCGAAGTGTGACCAGACACGCGTTGGTGCTAATACTCACTGATGCTTATAAATCTTTAGGACTCCTATCTCTCCTACGATTCCCCCCTCGCCGAATAGGATAACGGACTCCTATCTTTCCTATGATTCCCCTCGCCAATTAGGATGACGTTTGGGAGTCTTTTTTTGTACAGGAGTTAGGTTTTCTTGATACTTTTGTAACCCCCCTTTCTTATCGAAATTATTGTGTCTAAACTTCATCCATTGTATAATTTGTCTTCATTGGATTGCTACTACCCTCTTAATAGTACTTCACATGGCTTAACGATAATAGATTCAAACAAATAGGTTCCATTTTTCAGTTCTAAATCCGGATCTCGGTTTAAGCCAATTATGTAATTGCTTATAGTTTCTCATAAATTGTTGCAATTTCTCGATTCCTATATCTTATACCAGATCCTATTTTATTGATCCCAATATTTGAACTTTTACCAAAGCTGGATATGTAAGCCGTGTTAGACCTAAATGCCCGTTCGGTTGTCTTTTAAATGTGGGGGTCGCTCGGCTTATACATCTTATGCATCAGATTCTACATTATCAAACCCGAAACTCCGACTTTCACCTGAGCCGGATATATAACCGTATTATACCTACATAAACGTCCAAATTTATTTTAAATGCGAGGGTTACTTATATTTTTTATCTTATGGGTCATATTTTTCTTTACCAAACCTGATACCTGAATTTTTCCAGAGCCGTATTAGACCTACATACTCGTCTAGATTAAATGTGAAGGTTGCTAGACTTTTGTGTCTTATGCGTTAGCGGACCCGAATGCGAGTGATGTTACTCGTGAAAGGGCTCTTTTCGGTTTCGAATAGGAGCTGATCGACTTCTGGGGCCAAGCTTGTGACCTTTTAGACCAGATATACCATCTCCTCCAACTCATTTTTAAAATTCCTCAAAGACCGAGCGGTGCTAGAAGAGAATAGGTCCTTAGAAGAATTGTCACGTTCGCGCCTTCTCTATCTTATGGAAGTTGGTGTTCAGTGTTCTACGGTTTCGTATTGATCAACTCTGAATGTTACACGCCGAGAACCGTTCTCCTAATGGATTCGCATCGTCTGGTCTTGGTACTGTTCAATCGAACAATTGTGAGCCTGAGTCCGCGACTCGTTCAACTCTTGCAACTCTTCCGAGAGTGCTGCCAACTAATCGGATAGAACTAAGTTTACTCGTTGCTGATTGTTGATATTGGGTTCAACTTCTAATTATTTGTAATTAGAGGGGTTCATTTTTAGGTAAGTATTAGATAAGAAAGTAAAGAAAAAACCTCGGAAAAAGGGTGTATTATTATTAAAGGTGTTTACAATGCTTGTTAACTCGGAATGCCGAGATTAAATTTATCAAAGAGAAGTAAAACCTAGGTTATCTAGTTCTTCTCCTCCCGATTCTTAATGAATGTTATTAATGAGGGGGGGGGTATGTATTTATATATCCTTAATAGTCGGTCTAATAAGCCCATGGGCTAACCTCGGAAAAATGGAATATTTTCATTTTTCCAAGACTAGGGAATCTGTGATAAGATTTGATCTTATACTGTCCAAGCTTAGACTTCGGCTTAGGACGATGTTCATTTATACCCACGCTTCGGACACTAAATCTGATCAACCTTCTCCGAAGTATCCCTCGGTCATCTGGACCGAGGGTTGGAATTCTTGTTGTTGGGACTTACAACCTAATAGATTATCAGGGAAGAGGTAGGCAGGGACCAAACTCCAATTATTGCCAAACTATTGATTAGGGGTAGAACCCCGCCATCAACACTGATGAAGCACATGTTTGGTTAGCCAAATTTCCTATTGTTGTAGGATTCTCCTCGTTCCATCGTTACTCACGAAACAGGGAGTTGTAGGTCGACGGGGCATTGGAAAAAAATTAACGACCAAACGCTCTGGTATCATTTATGATTTCAGATTTAATACTCTGCGAATGCATGTGGAGGAGGAAGAGAGTACCGCCTCTGGACTGATGGGGCCTCCTTATATTTGAAGGCATGGTGGAGTCCTCTTTTTTCGACCGCTTCTTCTTCATTTTTTCGACCGCACAATTTTACAAATCCGACTTCGTCAAGGTTCGCTATCGTTGGGGTGGAATACTCCAACTCTCTTATGATAGAGTCACCTCCATTCAAAAGGACCCGCACTGGATTCCTAACTGGTTGGATATTAGGGACAACTTTAGGTTCCATTTCTTTGTCACTCATATCGGTTCCCCCTTTCTCGGATCATGAATGGTATTCTAAAGGGGAGGGTTTCCCCTTTATATATGTGAGGTAGTAGCTACCTCAAGACTCATTTCCTTATTCTTCGAGATTTGGAGAACCTTGGAAATATTTGGTCATATCCCGACCTGCTCAGATGTCGAGCGTGGCAAGACAATCAACACCCTCCCCCCCCTCTTGTTTGGGTTTTTAACCTTAGTTCGTATCAGACATTGTTCAACAAGGGCCAAAACAAAATTATCTTTAAGTTTTTGATAAAGGATGTCAATCCTACCATCAACACTGTCATTGACTTGAGCATTAAAGAATTTTCGGAAAACACACCCCTATCAGATATGTCCTGGAGACTTTACGCGGTTCTTTGATATTGTAAAAGTCTTGCTGCCTTGTAGGACAAACTTCACAGAACATCACATGAAAAAACATCACCATAAGTCGTTGAACCACCCTAGGGTATCCATTGCCTTCTTACATTCTCGCAACCATGTGTCTTAAAAACCCGAAAAGCATAGAGTTCACCCATTGGTGGACTCAGTAACAGATAAGGAGACCTCACTCTGATAAGCTCGGTAGCGCCCAAGGAACCAAAAACCCAGGCATACCTTATTCAAGGCCCAAAAAACTTGAAGGCCTCAGGACGTGCATGACGACATTTTTTACCCAAAATAGTTTTGCACTAGAAAGAGGATAGCATCACACCGAAAATATGCAAAGAGGCAGAGAGACAAATGATGTAAAAAACCATACTCATTTCTTGTAGCTTAGAGGACTGATACATATGTTGTGGAACCAGATGTGTAGTTGTATTTTAAAGGGTTATCGTGTACCAAGAGACCTACAATTACTATGATTCGATGTTTAAGAATTTTTCAAAGAAAAAAATAGCAAACAAAAATGAAATCAAATAAGAATTACCACGCAGAGAATTAATCAATGGTTTGGGGACATTAGGTTCAAGGAATTTTCAGGATATCTAAGAAAAGATGATGGCTTCTACAAGGAAAAAGTTCTAGAATGAATCATATTACTCTCATTATAAAAATTGATTTCATCTAACAACCTAGATCACAAATAATTTACCGAGGGTACACGAGTTTTAAGTATAGGTCCAAATTTGTTCACAAAACTTCTGACAAAAATCTCTTTGCTCTAAGAGTGTTTTACTCACAACAAATATTTGAAATATTTCTATCAAATTTCTTTGAATAGAATTCGACCTATGGTCTTAAACATAGTTAATTACTCCATTTTAAAGAATTAAGAACTAGAAAGGTGAACAATCACTTAGTATAATCCCATAGAACATAAACCAATTTTAATGATCACTAAAAGAAATATGGGTTTTAATAGTAGATGAACATAACGTTTTTTTCGATTATGCTATGGTTGACATATCCGTAAATTTTTAATAGTGTTTACAAATTTTCAAACGCTATCATATGTAAAGCGCCTAAGATTTTTTAATGCGCGCCTCTTTTCTTCGGAAGTGCGCTATTATTTTGACCAAACCCACTTAAAAGTTTTCAAGTTTCAAATGATCACGAAGTAAAAAAGAAAAGTTATCATTTTACCTTCATAAAACAATTGAATCTAAAAAAAAACACAAAGAAAAGCAAGAAAAAAAAATACTTTCTCAAGTTTCCTCTCCATCGTTGAATCTATTTAGGTTGATATCTTCAATTTTTTCTTCATCCTTCTAGATTTCTACATTCATTCAATTCACTTGCTTTGGTTTCATAGAATTCTTGGATCTCCTTTGTGGAGGAAGGATTAGGGTTTCGAGCGGTGGAGGCGGCGGGTAACGGTAACGATATTCCAAATCTCTCCTCTCTATTACATGTATGGCGGTTCTCCATTCACCGTCACTGGTTTTATAACTTCAAGTGGCTCATGGAGAGAGAGAAGGAGAGGTAGCGAGGAAGAGTTATGGAAGTTGCTAGGGTTAATAAGTGGAGGATTCAAGGGGAAGCGTTGGAGGAAGGAGAAGAAGGAGAAGCTGAAAAATTTAGAAAGATATCTGTTAATGCTGAAGAGGATGTCCATTTCCTTCCGTATGAGAAAGCGTTGGAGAAATCTGTTTGAGATTATTTCTTTTTTTATATATTTGGATTTACATTCCATCTGGTCTTTTTGGATTATCTTTTTTCTTGTATTCTATTTTCTGAAGTTTCTTTTGTCAGAGTCCTAGAAAAGAAAAGAGAAGGAGAAGATGATGAAAACCTAGAGACAAGAGAATAAAGATGAATGAAAACCAATTTCCGAGGTAACTATTCTGAGTAATCTTATTGTGATATATGAAGACACGAACCAAAACTTGCAATAGATGGTGGTACTGAGACTTTATATCTTTGTTTAATGTTGTAGGTCACGTTTTGGTTGGAGGGTTAAAAGTTGTGGAAGTGTTCTATTTTGAAGTATGATTCGTAGGTAAGATAATGACTGTGGAGACTGGGTTCAACTTCTAATTATTTATATTTAGAGGGGTTCATTTTTGGAGTAAGTTAAGTAAAAAGACAAAAAAGAAAACCTCGAAAAATAAGCTTTTATTAATTATTATCAATTACAAGAATGATAACTCGAAATACCGAGTTATCTTTTATCAAAGAGAAGTATTAAGTCTAAGTTTGCTAGTAATTCTTCTACCAGATCCTGAAATGAATGAATCAAGTGAAGCGGGTATGTATTTATATATCTTAGTAGTCGGTTATCTAAGCCCATGGGCTAATCTCGGAAAAATGAAAATATTCCATTTTTCCGGAATCAGGGAATCTGTGATAAGATTTTATTATGTCTGATCTTAGACTTCGGCTTAGACGTAGTAGTTTATACCCCCGCTTCAAACACTACAATCCGACCATTCTTTGTCGAGGTATCCCTCGGTCATCGGGGCCGAGGGTTCCAATCCTATTAAAGGGACTTATAACCTAATCTATAATTAGGGAAAGATCAGTAGGGACAGAATCTCAATTATTACCAAGCTATTGATAAGGGGTGTTAATCCCACAATCAACTTTAAGTCCCCCCCCCAGTTCGTTCGAGGATAACTTAAGGCAGAGTTGGCGAATTTCGAAAAAATGTAGCTTGGCGATGAATGAAATTTGGCTGCTGTCGATTTTTGTCTTCTGAAATCTTGAAACTTCTTTCTTTTCTTAATTCTGTCAGTAAACTTTGTTGGGAAAAGATACGGAAAACGGACCGTTTCTTTGTTACGCACGCTGAATTCTTGGTACTCTCAAACACTTTCGCCTTCCTGAGGTGAAATTTCGAGAAGAGGCGAAATAAATAAAAAGAAACAACGCCTCCTTTTAATTGATACGACGGCTAATCAAATCCTCCTGATGCAGAAAACGAAGCATCCGTCATTACTCATAAATCTTTTACAATCTTCAATTCTTGAATGATTCTTCTCATAATTATTTTTTCGCTCTCCGAGGTAATCTTCAATCTCTTAACTTCGAACAATTATTATCTCTTCTTCTAGTAATGGCTGAAAGAAACGATTCCGAGGCTTCAGCTTCCGGGAATGAAATATCATGGCCGAATATCCCAGATATCGGACACTCTTTTTTTTCTAAATCTAAGATCGGAAAAAGCATTACTGGACTCCTAGTTCTTGCTGCTAGATGTGGTGTTTGACTAAATTCCTGGAAATTGGAGGAATTAACGAACTTCACAGCCTCCAAAAATCCGAGGGGAGCTTTCAAGATCGATATCAAACCCAGAAGTAAGATACTTACTGGACTTCGTTCAAACACTAAATCGTGGTTTCGAAACTATTTTACGTTCAAATCAACCGAGCTTCGATTTATAACCCTTCTACTTCAATCTTCCGAAACTGGAAGACCATAATTGGTAGAAAACTAGGATTCTTCTTTCTTTCTCTATATGAATCATTAACCACATATTTTGTTATTTTTCAGTCAAACCAAGCTGCTTCCGAGCTCTTCCACAACATTTCTCCGAAGAATTCAAAAAACTAAAAAAAGAAGGGGAACTTTAGTGGGGTGACATTCATCCTATCCATATCCGTAAAGCCATTACTTGGACAGGTCTGTTTTTCCCGAACTTTGTAAACCACATTACGAACCAATACCAACTTTGTAAAAAACTTTCTAGGAAGACAAGAACGGGAAAAAATCGATCTCATTCCTAAGATGAAGAGATCCAACCCCGAAGGAGCCTCTGATAGCAACCGAAATTTCCTTCCAAGGAAGAAGAAGAATACCGAAGCTGCCAAAAAGCAGAATGCTAAAGCCGTAAAGAAGAAGAACGCCGAGAAAATGGACTACTTAAAGCCCGTGAAGGAACAACACGCGTTTCCATTTAAATTTGATGGTGCAGACATTCTTTGCAAAGACAAGGAGAAATACATCGAACTTATGCGAAAGGCGAGCGGTTATGACAGCCGTCTCCCTGAGACTTCCTGCGAATCAGATACTCTAGAAGCCCTTTCCTGCTCTATGTTTAGGGTAACATCCGATCTAGAAATCCCCCTTTTTTTTACCATCCTCTTTAATATCGAACTCTTTATTTTTACCGTGTTTCAGTCTGTGGGCTTCATTGGTCAAACATTCATTCCAGTACGAAAAGAGACTCGCCGATTCTGATATGAAGATTAGTACTCTGTTGTCTGAGAATGAAAATTTTGAGCGAAGATCCCTCGATCCCGAGAGAGCTCTAGCTGAAGCGCGAAGCGAAGTTGAAAACCAAAACAAAAGCTTGAACACTCTGAAGATGAACTTTGCGGAAGAAGAATCGAGGATTTCTGATCTCTTTGAAGAAAATTCTCGGCTGATTACTGAACTGGCTGAAACTAAACGTCATGTCCTTGCTATTTCGGAGGAGAGAGACATCGGTCAAGCTATTCTGGACTCCAAATGTGCCGAGCATTTCCAGAAAGGACAGTTGGATGGGCGACGCGCAATTTTCGATGCTTAAGAAGTTGGAAAAAATCCGCGGGTATCTTGACAAGTATTCTGATGCTTTCGACAAGGCTAAGGAATATGGACAAGCTGCTCATGTTGCTCAAAACCTTCGTTCCTTGAAAAAGGGTTTGCTATCTCGAAAGTGGACATTGCTGAAGCCGAAAGAGAACGTGATCGACTGTTCGCTCTTGCAAACGATGTTTCTATTCAGAAGTTTCAACATGAAGATTTTAATATTCAGATTAGTAATCTTGTATTAAAACCTCCGAATTGATCCCAGTTTTTTTTTTTTTTCTGTATTGACTTCTTTAAGTCTTTGTTAATGAAATTTTGTCTTCATACGTTCGGAATGTTTGCTCGAAACTTCAAAATTGAAAACTTTGAAATCCGGAAATAGCAAAACAAATAAGGTCCGCTTTCCCTATTTATCTGCTTAAAGTCTAACAACAACTCCTACTTTATCATACTAATTGTCGAACATTTGTATTCGGTAAAGAATGTCTAAATAAACTTTGTAAGTTCGTACCTTTTAATCTCTCGGCCTTACTTTATCGGGCTCCGAGATTCTTTTAGGTAAATTTATTTTTTATTAGGACAAACTGTCCCAATATTTTTTGTCGAGAACGTCATCAAGGCTCTGACATATTGATTTGTGCGAATCTCGGTTAAATATAGTTGTATGAACTTCTTGACTATAAAACTGAGATTTATTATGATGTTGTAGATGAACCTCGTGAAAGTCTGCCTACGTACCCTCGGAGAGGATCAAACCACACGTAGTTCCAACGTTTGAATATTTGTTGACTATCTCGAAAATCCGAGATATCAACCGTTTTTTTTTTTTTTTTTTTGCCTCCAAGGAGAAACTAAGTTCTTCTCTTCGAAAAGTTCTACCAAGATTTCTGTAGACGTTGGCTTATTCTTGTTATCCAAACCTACGATGAGAAATTGATCCGAAGTTTTCACTTGATTCTAGGTTTCTCGATGAAGTTTATTTTCAGTAACGAAGCATCTCCGAGCCATCTTCTGATCTCCTCGAACCATAAAGTATCCTTTAGGAGTTAGGAATTTCAGACATTGATGATAAGTAGATGAAATAGCTTCCATAGAATACAACCACGGAGTCCTGACGATTGTATTGTAAATGGTGGCCCTTTCTACTAAGTTGAACTTCACGAATTTTGTTACTCCTCTAGCTGATGTGATCCTGGGTGAGAGGATCTGTCCTTGATCGTTCTCCGTGGATTGTGATGCTGTTGATCAGAGAATCTCTTCCTGGAAATGAGAGATGATGATGAGAATGGTCGTCGAACTACTCTCTAAGTGATTCGCAAGGATGATGATGATCAATCTCTATGGTGGTTTGCGGAATGATTGTGGATGACTTATTGAAGTTTTGTGACTGTGGACTGATGAAATTGATTATGGATTGAGTGAAACTTCTAAGAGTTATGGAAGATCTCTTAGACTATCAAAAAGGTGCTTGTTTTTTGTGTTTAAGAGTAGAGCAACATCTAATTTCGTGCATGACCCATATTACCCGCGATTTACCTAAGTCTAGCGTCTTTAATCCATAAGTTACACAACTAGTTACCAGATAGATTGCATTCTAATAGAATCAAAACTCGACATAATCTCCGTGGGATCGATAACCTAATTTATACTACAATTGTACACTGTGCACTTGCAGTTGGTTTTGGATGAATAACTTCGCACCATCAGCTTGTAGGTTTCATCTGGAGGTGCTTCTTTGATCAGTATGAAGACGTTGATATCTTGATGTTTATCTTGGTCCAAATCGGGTGGCCTGAATCGTTTGTCTTCCTCTCTCTTTACAGTTCTTCTTGGGCGTTTCAAGCTTGCTCCAAAACCATCAATCTCAAAGATCATCCTAAAATAAGCAGTGGTCTTCTTGTCTTGCATCAAAACAACTTTAATTCCAGTTCTCACAAAGAATTTTGACAAGAGAACTTTTATATCTGGTGGCTCCTCTTTCACACCTACAAAAACATCGACACTTTTGGCAAAGATCAAGTGCATTAATACAGTCATGGAATCATTATAAACATAGTAACATATCTCGGCTTGGATCATAACATTATCCCTTTCATGTTCCTCTTTCCTAAGACAAGAATTTGATTCCAAATATTCTTTGAACAAATCTAACTTTTTCTCAATGCTCTCTAGATGTAATAAACTCATAATCAAAGTTCCAAAAACATGAGAAACAAACAGAGTCAAGGAATTACTTACCTGAATCAGATCTTGGATTAGTTCAGAACTGGTTATCATTAAAGATATTGGTGTTGGATCCGGGAGTTCTTCTTGGATCATGGCTTTGTTGGTGACCAGTTCGTCCTTTCTATGGATTATCTTAAACAATGATAGCACAAAAAGTGGCAGCACATAATTTTTCATAGTCACGTTTTCTTCTTCATATTCTTTGTATTTAGTTCTGTGTTGGCTCATCTTTGACTTTTATGCTGCATCTGGCGGTTCATCTTTGAGCAGTGAAGAATCTTTTGCGTTTTCATGCTTCTGGTTTGTTGATGTAAGCTGTAAGAAGATAAGATCTCCTACATCAAAAAGAAAAAATTTAGGCACAAATAGAATTATCAAGGAGATGTTCATGTAGTTGTCATCAAAGTAAAAGTTAAGATTGGAGCATCCTTGTGTAATGGAATTCGTTTTCCTCAGAGACTTCCAATTCCAATCTTCAGAATGGGAAGTTGTTTGCTGATATTGATCTGGTGGATTCTCCTTGAATTGAAAATAGCACGTGAGTTTTCTTCCTTGATGGTGAATCCGTACAACATTCTCTTTGGTGACATCTTCGATTTCACTCATGGTTCCTTGCTTGTATTCTCTTCGATTGGATTGAAGCTCTTGCAAGTCTGGTGGCTTTCCTTTGATCGCCAAAATGTTCAGTGTATCTCCAGCTCCCAAACACTTATGCTTCTCCAAGGATCCTGCATCTTTCTAAGCACTCAGAGGATAGAACAAGTGCATTAAGCTTGAACAAGAGAGTTTCAAAACATATACTTTAAAATTATGTCCTATTAGGAAAGTTTGCTAATATTGAATCAGGTTATAAGTTTCACTTATCTTTGCACCAAGCAAGAGGTGTTGTGTAGACTCAGCTGTGATAATTATTTCTCTTGAAGCAAGATCAGGTGGTTCACGTGGTTTAAATGCTTGACAAACAAGTGAAATGTGTGCTTCTAATTGTTTCTCCTTTTCACAGCTTTGTACCTCAGAATCTACCTCAGACAAACTACTTTCTTATTGTGATTCTCCTTCTAAGACTTGTGAAACAGAAACAATGCTACTCGGTTGCACCGGTTCTAAGTTGGTTAGTTTTTCACACACAAAATCAGATTGAGTAGAAAAAAGATCACACTTAGCTTCCAAAGATTTCTTGAGTAAGGGAAGATGTTTCATAATCTGAGGTGGATCAGGATTTGAATTTGTTTGCCTCTGTTCTCTATCTCTTTGAGTAGATGGCTCCTTAGAACAACTTGGCTTCTCCTTTGTTGTTTCAGTACCAATAGAGTGGCGAGTGGTTGGACTCTTCTTTTCGCTCACCATCACGGAGTTAAATGACTCTTGTACCAGTATTTGTACTACCTCATAAAGCCTTTGATTTCTTAACTTTTCATGAAGATCCTCAGCCTTCTCAACACTTCTCTGTTCATTACGGTGATAGTAACCATAGTCTGCTGGATCTCTGACTTTCTTTTGTTGCTCTATGGTTCTTTGTTGATGCTCTCTGCCCTCTTGCACACGTTTAGACTTTTTGTGGTAATGGCTGGGAACAAATCTCCTTCTCATGATGCTCTTCATCTGGTTCCATGAATCAATAGGAAAGTCTCCTACACGTCTCCTAGAAGTCACTAGATTGTCCCACCAACTTAATGCATAATCTTTGAATGCGGTAGGCGCTAGCATCAGCTTGTGTTCTTGTGTGTAATGTTTGCAGTTGAACAAAAGTTCTATCTTCTCTTCCCACTCCAAGTATTCTTCTGGGTCAGCAATGCCTTTGAACACAAGAATCTTCAAGTTGAGACCACCAAGAGGTTCATGGAATCGCAGGTGTCTCTCTTCTCTGTCATGGCGTCTCCTTCTAGATTCATTAGAGTGTGAGGAGTTGCTGTAGTGGTGCTCTTCTTCAGAATGGTGTTGGCTTCTTCTTGATCTTTCTGTAATAGTCCTTTCCAAGTCAGCTTTCATGCTTTTGAACTCTTGATTCATTGTAGCTAACATTCTAGCCATCATAGCATCCATCTGCAACTGATTGAGATTGTTGACACCTCCATTAAGGTTTGTTGTGCCATCTCCTCCGTTCTGTGGACTCACCATGGTTCATGGACAAATTCTAGTAAAGAAGCAAGTGATATGCTTAAAAGAACAAAAAATTTAATACAAAATATAATCGAACTAGTTCAGAAACTAGTCCATAAAACAAAATCTAACTTGATCGCATAAGCTTTATCTCTCTAGCAATTTCGAGAATTTTTTTCGGGTTTTAACAAATCCTAAGCACAATCTAGTGATCTCAGACCCTAATAAACATGTTTCTAGCAATATCCAACCTAGATCTGCTCAGATTCACAAAAGTTGAAAAGTCACAAAATTGGAAGTGGATCGGTTATGGAAGAACACAACCTGGGTCACGAAGCTTGTTCGGATACCACTTGATGTGATCCTGGGTGAGAGGATCTGTCCTTGATTGTTCTCCGTTAGTTGTGATGCTATTGATCAGAGAATCTCTTGCTGGAAACGAGAGATGATGATGAGAATGGTCGTCGAACTACTCTCTAAGTGATTCAGGAAGGATGATGATGATCAATCTCTATGGTGGTTTGCGGAATGATTGTGGATGATTTATGGAAGTTTTGTGACTTTGGAATGATGAAATTGATTATGGATTGAGTGAAACTTCTAAGAGTTATGGAAGATCTTAGACTATCAAAAAGGTGCTTGTAATGCAAGGATAGAAATCCAAAGTACACTAATCAAGCTTTTTGATCAACAATTCAAAAAGGTTTTTGATAAAAGAAAGGTTGATAATCTGAATAGAAGACCATAAGGTCATACATATAGGGTTTAGAAGTCTTAGAGGAAAGAAAATGACTCTTAGGAAATAACAAAACTACTTAATGCAAATAAATAACCAAAGACTAAAACATTAAACCAAGTTTGAATTGAAAATAGGCTCCTCCTTCTTTATTGACGACTTTGGGGATATAATTGGGCTTGGCTTCACCAAGAGGCTTGTGTGAAAGTGTTATGGGTTTGCCTCATTAAAAACCTGACTTGGAAAATCCATTGGGACAAAACCAAGTGAAGGGAAAAAGAGTGCAATCCACAACACCTATCTTGATGAATACTTGAGTGACTTGAATCAGCCAATGTGGTTGGATAAGAACACTCAAGTTTACCCTGGATAGTGTGTAAATGTTGGTGTAGAGCTGCTTTAGTTTCGTCTTCTTTTTGAGCTTCTTCATGAACTACTTTCTGAGCTGCTTCAGCTTCTTCCTCTTCCTGAGTCTCTTCTTGTGCTACTTTCTGAGCTGCTTCAGCTTTTCATCCTTAGTCTCCTCGAGTTCAAGATGCTCAATTTCTCCATATTTAGCTCCATTAAACTCTGGTTCTAGCTGCTCCTTAGTTTTTTTGCTCTTCTTGCTGGCCATGAATATATCACCAGCTGATACTGGAAGTTTGATAGTACCGACAGTTAAAACCGTATCTCATCCAAAAGCAGTCAAATGCTTTACACAAGCTTTAATTTTTTGCTCCTTGATCTCCATTTTTTGAACCTTGATCTCCATTTTTTGAAGTGTGTCCAAAGATATTACATCTACCGAGCTTCCAGTGTCAACCAAAATCCTTTGGACGTCGCAGTCGCCAATCTGAAGTTCAATTGCGAACTGATTGTTATGAGCAATATTGATTCCCTTCAAATCTTCGGTAGTAAATATCAAATCCTTCTGTACAGTACTACTTCATGGAATCTGATATGCCGATAATTTAAAGATGCTCCGTTGAATATATCGAACAGCATCTTCATAATTCGCGAGTCCTCTCATTATCATGTTGATCCTCTTTCTCTGACTTGGTGGTGGTGGGGGCAGGATCTCTCCTTTTTCCGCATCTTCTAGAGGAAGTTTCTCTTCCTCAATTTCCCTTGTTTTACGCTTCTCTTTTTCTCGGTCTTGCTCAAATCGAATAGCCATTAAATGGTTTTTCATGTTTCGGCAGTCCTCGGTTTTATGACCTGGTCTTTAATGATATTCACACCACGGAAGGGCCAGAGCGTCAGGTTCTTGAGTATAAGTATAATTCGACTTATCTTTCCGAGGCTGACCTTTAGGTGGATCAGTGACGGAAAATTATGTTTCTAACTTTGACTTGTCCTTCCAAGGTTGATCTCTTTCTGATCGTCGTCCTTTTCCTTTTCCCTCAAGTTTCATTTCTTTACTCACCTTTGCAGATCCATGTGCTTTGCAAGCTCGGCATGATTTTCCTCAATCCTTATATGTGTATTTGCTCGGCGAAACGCATCGTTCATGGACTGAGGACAATGGGCTGATAACTCATCCAAAAACCTCGACTGATACCAGGTTGCCTCATTAAGTGCTCCGATCGCCAAATCATCGTCTATCCTCAATCGTGAGTAGATTGCCTTGAATCTTTTGATAAAATCTCGAAGCGGTTCCCTCGGTCCCTGTTTTACTGCATAGAGATCTGACGCGGTGGCTTGTTGTTATAAGTGTAGCATGTATTGTTTAAAGAAAGCTTCCCGAAATCTTCCTTCCTCTTCCTCTCCTCTCTGGAACTCAGCCATTCCGACTTTTACCAAGAATGCTCTCATGTAAACCACCGGATCTCCAGTTCCATCATAAATTGAAAGTCTTAATTTGTCATTGAGCGGTACTCGTGCACGCATAATATTATGTGTGAACGGACTTCTTTTTGTTTCTGCCAATAACTGATCGACTTTCGGAGCTATACTTGTCGCTCTATGAACCAACGAGCGCATCTCTTCTAATTTTCTTTTTAAGATCACAATCGATTGGTCGGTACTTAAGGCCCGCGCTTTGTTATCTCCAGACCTTGAACTTCGGCGCACAGCCGAAGTTGGTGTCCTAAGTTCTCTAGTTCCGCTTCGATCATCTTCGAATGTTACTCGTTTGGAAGCAGTTTGTAAAGATCGGACTTGGATTGCTCCAGGAGATCGATTTTAATTTTGAGCTCTTAAGGCCTGAAATTCTTCCGACAAACTAGCGATTTGATCTATTAAGCTTCGATTGACTTGTTGTTGGTGATTAAAATGCTCTGTAAACCAATCTTTGTGTTGTTGATGTGTTCGTACTAACGCTCTCTCGTTTCCCGTTTCGGGAGTTGCTATCCCCACCTCGTTAGGAGTTTGATTGGCTGCCGACTGCTCCTGCCCGATATTTGAGGATGGTGTTGTTGGAGGTTGTTCACCCGACCGAGAGGTGGGTTGAGGTATCGTTGACACGCTTGGTCGTTCCTGAGAACTCTGAGTTTGAGCTATTAGAGCTCCGGTTGTTTGATTAATGGGGGTTATGAATCCTTGCTCGCCAAGTTGGCTGGGCGTAGTTTGCGAATAATTTAATTCTCGGATTATGTGATCGTGGTTCTCGACCAAACCTCTCGCTGACTCTCTAACCTGATGAGGATTGTTCTGAACCCTTGTTTCTTCCTCATCACTTACTTCAGCGACCTCTCCATCTATGCGCTCCTCCGAAGGTGGTTGTTGTGTGTTCACCATTGATGTATCATAGATTTTACCGATTTTATGCCATGATATGACTGGTTTTATAGAGTCTTTCTAGTGTGTTTTAGGTATTTATACAGGTTTTACAAGAAAAAGGTGTTTTGGAGCAAAAAGAAACAAAAGGAAGAAAAAATGAAAGAATTGGAGAAATTGTTAGAAAAGGAAAGTGTAGAGCCAGAATTGAAGTCTGGAAGTCAACGGACAATTGACCGACCTATAGGAAGTGTATAATGGGCAAATTACATATCAAATCGAAGCCCCGAGAGTTGACTTTCATTTCCATTTGGAATCGGATCAAACGGAGATCTGGAACGCGAGATATTGTTATTTTACTGAAGAATGTCTATTCTGACGAATTCTACAAGACTGGCCCGTTTAGCTCCAATCAAGCTCGACTCAAGTTTTAAGGAGGTTTTGACCTAGGCACGACTTTTCCACCTAGAAAAGAAGTCTTAAGAGGTAGAGAGCAGCCATCACAAGAGAATTACCAATCACAGCCACCAAATACTATTTTGCTTTCTAGATTTCTAGGGTTTTGCTACACTAGCTTTGCTTGAGAGCTTGAAGAGGAGAAGAGATCTGTTCTTCATACCAATATACTGAGTTTGTATCTCTGAACCTCTTTACTTTTATGAAGTTTACTTTGTGCAAGATTTTTCCTATGTGCGAGTAGATAACTTGTTAGATCTAGGGTTTTCAATGGTTTTATAGATCTCTAATGCATTCAACATGATATAATTAATATTCTCTACTTTAATGGTATTCTCTACTTTATTCTAATCTGGCCATTTAGAATATTGCTCATAGGAGGAGTTACACCAATACACCATTGGGTAATGATTCCAGAACATGGTTTTAGTAGGTAACTTCGTCCTTGTACAAACGAGAGTTTGGCTTGGAGGGTTATGAACAATCAGATATTTTTCATTGTATGTGTTTTCATATTAGGTTTGGAAAGCATCCTTTCTGATCTAATGGTTAACTCATAGGTATAATATCTCGAGAGATCGGTTGTTATATATATCATCTTCTGTGTTTGTGAAACTATCGATTATTGATTGATTATTGATCTATATTTCCTACGATTTCCTTTGGATCTAGCGCCCTTAAACCAATGATGACACATCCGATTTGCTTTAGTCTAATGATATCACTAATAATACTAATCATGCTTTTCTTTGACAAGTTCCAAAGTACCAGATCTGCGGTAGTCACCTGGTTCCATGTGGGATCGATTACTTTTCATGCTACAAATGTACACTGTGCACTTGCAGTTAGTTTAGGTGAAAACAATTCACGCATCAAGTTTTCTGGCGCCGTTGCCGGGGAACCTTTGGTGTGTCCTGCGGATTTTGGTATTAAGAATTTGTTTGAAGTGTTTTCGTTTCTATGTTTGTTTGCTCGTTGGTTTGTTCCTTTTTCTCTCATGTGTTTCAAGTGCATGCTTGTACGAGCTACTAATACAACCCTAAAGGAGAGGAGATATCACGTTGCGAACGAAGATCCGAAGCCAAAGTCGACCGACTAACCTCCTCAGTGGATCGACTCGTCGATACCGACGACCGACTTACCTCAACAGTCGGCCGACTCGGAGCAGAAAATCGACAAAACGGAGGAGAAGAAGAGGAGATTAGTTTCTAACTCTCAAGTGCCAGAAATTATTCTCAATGCTCATGGAGAGAGAGTGGATGAAGATGGAAATCGTTTGGATGCTGGAGGAAACATCCTTCTGATTGAGGCACCAGATGAAGAAGAAGAGGAAGAAGAAGTTGAAACACTCATGGATAAACTCAAACCGGCTCAATTTTTCAAAAATCGATCAGCGATCGTGTTGCCACCAATGCATGGACGAAATTTCCAGATGAAGATTGGCACAATCAAGATGGTCAAAGATAAGATGTACTATGGGCTAAAACATGAAGATCCTTTTGACCACATTGAAGTATTTGAAGACTAGATTGGGAACATCAACTTTGATGGTGTTTCACATGAGTGGCTTTGCTGCAAACTTTTTCATCATTCCTTAGGAGAAGCAGCACTAAGATGGTTGAAACTACTGGAGCCCGGTTTATTAAAAACATGAAAGGAGGTAAGAGGTTAGTTCTTGAATCACTTCTTTGACGAGGCGAAGTCCGAGGAGATGAGGAGAAAGATAACCACGTTCTAGCAAGTCAATTTTGAGACATTCCATGAAGCTTGGACACGGTATAGGAGGTACCTAAGAGATATTCCTCATCACGGATTCAATGATTCACAAGTTGTCAACATGTTCTTTGGAGGTGTGCATTCAAGGCACCAACGCGCACTTGATGTAGCAAATGGAGGAAACTTTAAGGAGCAGAGTCATATCTATGCGTTGAAACTCATTGAGAGGTATGCCAAGAGCATCAGCGCTAATGAAGCCATGACGGGAGAAGAAGAAAAAAGTTTCATCCAAGCACAAAAAATTGCCGAGCTAAAGAGAACAATTGAGCAATTTCTGATGGAGGAGAAGAAGAAGGCCTACTTTGATGAACAAGTGAATCCAATGGTGAATATGAGTTATGCTAGAAGAGCTGGGTGTGAAGAACCAAGGAAGCAATATCATGGCAATACCTACTGCAAGTTCAAGGAGGATTACATAACTACAGCTAGGACACAAGGAAAACAACCACAAGATAATGACACATTTGAGTCCACATGCCCGAAGATTCTTGATGGAGGGAGGAAGAGCAGTAAACACTGCGTTGTTGTCAAGACTAGAAGTGGACAAATACGTCTCCCAAACTATGGGATTGATCCAGAGACCAAGGAAATCATAGAGCTTGAAGAAAAGGATGAATTTGAAGCTCTTGAAGCCGAGTCGACCGACCTTGAAGAGCAAGTCGACCGACTCGAGGCAGAGACGAAGAAAAAATTTTCTTCTGAGGGTGGTGTCGATTAACACAACCTTCAGACGAGCGAAGAAAATTTTGCGAGTATACTGTCGATCGACATAAGCCTACCTGTGGAGACCAACACAACTCCAGAGTCGACCGACCCGACCCAGAAACAACCAAAACTTCACAAAATCTCAAACCGAATGATCAAGAACGTGTCTACATAGACATACCGCCTTATCCCGGAGCTGTTAAGATAAGCAATGATCTGGTTTTAAAGATAAGTCGAACAATATCAATTACCGAATTTCAGGATTTACCATGTGTGAAAATTGTTATCGACCAAGTATTTGCTAATGAGGTTAGTTTCCATGGTGCATTGGAGTTTATTTTCATGAAGTGTACTGCGGTTATTAGGAGCAGAATACCGGAGAAGTTGGAAGGTTCGAGAAGCTTTGCGCTAAGTTGCAGAATTGGCCATAAGACGATTCATTTTGAAGTTTCCGCAACCGAGATCAAGAAGGATGAAGTGTTTGATCCTGAAGAAGAGGTACATGTGATATCTCAACCTAAGTTTACTACGATATTTAAGGATCCGGTACATGCTATAAAGCATAGAGCTCCACACATCACACTTCAGTCACATCCACCAAGGCTAGGAATCCGATGTTTCTCCATTGGCGCGACAACAAGAAAACATGAAGTCCCACCCATTCCTACAGCCCACCCTGGTGATATTCCTACATCCTTTGGTATATCCACTGCGAGCAATACATACAAACCACCATGGATGAGAAGAATTTGGCCAAGAGAAGATAATGAACGAAGCATAAGTGATGATAACAAGCTGAAGGAGACGATGGAAGAAGTTGCAGAGAAGGAGAGACGCTTATCTAAGAAGAATTCCTATGATGAAGCGCCTGCGATGCTGAAAGAAATTGAAAAAAAACCTAATTTAAGAGACGAGTTGATCGACCCGTGCCTAGTCGACCGACCCGTGCCTAGTCGACCGACACCAAGAACCACGAGACCAATACTCAGCACCAGCGATCATCACAAGTGATATTTTGCAACCAAATCTCATATGCAAGTCACCCATATCTATCACAGAAGCGGCTAGACCTAGTTTTTGTCAAATGAAGAAGGCATCAAAGAAGCAACATTCCAAAAGGAGAAGGCGTTCACCAAAGAAGTCAAATTTATTTACTCTTGTCGATGATTCTGGAGGATTCACAACAACGCACATTGATAGAGCTCACACTGAAGCTGGAGTCACAATCCACACTGCTGCCAACATTCATGATCATGGAGACACCTCACTTGTGTACTCCAATGGACCGAGAGGGCCATGACTCATCTAGTCCACCATAGTTAAGCTATTGACTTTAAACAAGCGTTGAGTGGGAGGCAACCCACTAGGTACGTTTTTATTTTTTTTGGTGTTTTTGATTTGTTTTTAGGCGAGGAGATTCAACAAACCGGACTATACGCTACCCGAGTTGACCGACCTCTCATTAGGGTCGGCCGACTTTGACTTCTGAGGTACCGCGTTCGATCCTTTTCATTTCGTTTTTGCTTTTTTTGCATTCCCCTTTACTTTTGTTACACCGGGACGGTGTAATTTAAGTCTGGGGGGATGTCTATCTATATTGATGAAGCTTTACTTTGTTGATCTCATGGTTTTTCGCCAAGTTTTTAGTTTTTATCGACTCATATCAGTCAAGGGAACAATGATTACCTTTTTGGAACACTAATCACATTGGAAAACTTTTAAAGACCATTGATGCAGGAACTCAGTTAAAGTCTATGACTAATGGAAAACCTTGAAGCGGAACAATCAACCAGAAAATACCCATATTCTCGAGTCATAAAACCCATGTAAGTCTGAGCTATTGCACTTTCATAGCTATAGGAGTGAGTCCTCGTTCAATGCTATAATGAGATTGTCTATGTGTTCCATTCTCCCCTTATCTAAATGAAAAGAATATGTTTTTAACTAAATCCTAGTAATGAGGCAGAGGGAAAATCCTTAAGACGCCAACTATTCATCACTAGAAGCTCAGGATCTATCCGGTTAGGAAAATTTCCTGCGATATTGATATAACCGTGTTTTTATGGATTTCTAACCCACATTTATATGTCTATTAGGGTCTTTTTAGTGTCTATAGTATGTTTTATAGGTTTTATAGGTCTAAGGATGAATTGGAAGATTTAGGAGCAAAAAGGACAAGAATGATCCAGGAGACGATCTATATATCAAAATGAAGATACGGAAGTTAGCTTTCATCTCCAAGTGGTTTAGAGTCGTTTTGATGTCCGAAACTCGAGTTATGGTCGTTTTAGTGAAGACATATCAAATCTGGCGGGAGTTGACGAGAGAAAAAGGGAAATTTCTATTTCCTATTTCTAATGGGCTTTGAAGTTTCCAATTCTTTTCCTAAAGACCCAAGGACGTCCAAAGACTTATAAATACCTATTTAAACCATTGTTTAGGCTATGCTTTATTTTAATTAGGGTTTTTAGAGAGAGATTATTTTAGGGAGAAGAGATTATTTCTAAACCCTATTTGTTTCTACTCTTGAATTCTTTTATGCTTTATATTCAATACATGATGTTTGATTCAATCACCATGTCTGTGTAGTTTGCTTGTTAGTTCTAGGGGTTCCATATAAGATTGATGAAGAATTGTTGATGCTTTGATTTGTTAGGGTTTATTTTATAGTCTTCCCATTTGATTGTTCTTAATTACTTGTTCTAGATTGATCACCTAGAATTAAGCCTTTAGGTAATTAATAGATGCGAAAGTATTATTAATTGCTGGATCTATCTTAGGAGAGCAAGGTGGCCTAAAAGTGTAGGAAACTCGTTTTAGGGATCTTGTGAACCAATCAACTTGTGTTCATTGCATATTTAGATTCGGAAGGTTCGCGTAGGAAACTCGGTGCCTTAGTCTCTAGATATAGGTGTCTCGCGCAGCGAAAGTTGGCGAGCACATAATTGTGTTTGTAGTTCTAGACGTTTCTTAATAGAAAACCCTAATAATTATGTTAGTCACATTTTGGATTCTTCTTAAGAATACCCTAGGCTTAACACTTTTTCCCATCTGTTTTACAACCGTTATTTTACATTGTTTTCCTGCGTTTTATTTACAATTTAAATTGCCTAGCTTAGTCTAAATCTAGAAATTATTGTGTCTTACCAAGTCCTTGTGGATTCGACCCCTAAGTACTACAATTGCATAACCGTGCACTTTAGGTTCTTTCTAGGGTTAAAACTAGATCGTATCAAGTTTTTGGCGCCGTTGCCAGGGACTCGAAAAACCGGAAAGTAGCCAAGATGCAGAGAGTGGTGATCAAACCAAATGAAGCTGGAGACTTGGTGGATGCTCAGGGGAACAAGTACAATGATGCGGGTCAGCGAATCGATGATGCTGGGAATGTGATTCCAGAAGTGGCGCAGCCAATCAATAACGGTGGACAACCTGTTCACACATTGGCAGACTACAACCGTCCTGATCAGTACTATGCCAACAGATCAGCTATCAGACCTCCACCCTTTGAGAGGAATGATTTTGAGTTGAAGCTGGGCTATTACACACATGTGGCACATAATCCTTTCCATGGGTTACCTTCTGAATACTCTATGGATCACTTGGAGAAGTTTGAAGGGATATGCAGTGGGATCAAGGCTAATGGAGTCAGCAGTGACTACATCCATTGTCAGCTTTTTCCTCACTCTTTAGCTGGAGAAGCTTTTAGTTGGTTAAACAGTTTGCCAGTTGGGTCTTTGACAACATGGGAAGCTACCAGGAAAGCCTTCTTGCTGTACTTTTATGATGATGCAAAATCAGAGGAGCTGCGCAGCAAAATCTCTTCATTCAAGCAAGGTCCAAGGGAAGCATTCAAGGTTGCTTGGATTCGTTTTTCGAAATACCAGCGAGATTGTCCTCATCATGGGTTTACTGAGCTGCAATTACTTAGCACATTCTTCAGGGTCGTAGACATGATGTATCAGGTTTCTCTTGACTCAGCAAGTAATGGCAACTTCATGACAAGAAGCACTGCATCAACAAAGGAACTTATCCATAACTTGACCCAGAGCAACAATACAAAAAACATTGATGCAGAAAGAGCCAGATCGGTAGTTCCAGAGAAAGAAGATTTGAATGAGATGAAGGCAGCTTTGAATTCAATCCAAAACATGTTGAAGCAAAAGAAAGTGTCTTTTGCTGATGAAGTTAGAGAGGAAGATGTGAACTATGTTTGTGGACGTGGTTACCAAGGGCAGATGTTTCCCCACCAGAACTATGGGTACACAAAGTACTATGAAGCTGGTGACTATCAAAAGCCTCCTGCTAACTCAAAAGAAGTTTTTCAAGACATGTTGAGACAAATTCTTGATGGGCAAGCGCATATGAGTAAAAATTTCGATGGGAAGATCGATTTTGTGTACAATAAGCTGAATTCCAAGTTTGACTCCATGAATATCCATATGGAGAAGCTCGACACTCAAGTGGCCCATATCGTAGAAGCTGTTAACCGTCAAGAAGGCTATCTTCCAGGCAAGTCTGAAATAAATCCGAGAAATTTTGTTGCTTCGATTGCTACTAGAAGTGGAAAGACATATCATTCAACACATGAGAAGGTTTCAGCTGCTGAAAGGTCGAAAGAGGCTGAAGAAAATGAAGTTTTGGTCGAGAATTCTTCATCAGTTCTCAAACCGGCTCAACCAGAACGCGTCTACGCCCCCAAGGTACCCTACCCAAAGCTTCCCAAGAGATCTAAGCAGGAAATTGAGGATGCTAAGTGCAAGGAAATACTAGATCAACTAGAGGTTCGCATCCCGTTCTACAATGCATGTCAGATGGCTCCTTCTTTGAGGAAGTATGTGAAGAAGATGGTGTCTAAAGCTATCACTCTTGATGAAGGGGTAATGATGATCTCTGAGACGTGCTCCAAACTTATCCAGAACAAGATGCCCAAGAAGATGAAAGACCCAGGGAGTTTTGTGTTGAATTGCAAGATTGGTGGTCAAGATTTTGCACATTCACTTTGCGATCTTGGATCAAGTGTTAATCTTATGCCTTATTCAGTGGCTAAGAAGCTAGAGATGACAGTGTTTACAGATACTTTAATTGTTTTGGTACTAGCAGATAGATCAGTAAGGATTCCTAAAGGTGTTTTAGAAGATGTGCCAATAAAGATTGGAAATTGGTGGTTTCCTGCAGATTTTTTAGTCTTGGATTATGAGAACAATGAACCGACAGATCCATTTATCCTTGGAAGACCATTCCTAGCTACAGCAGGAGCAGTTATTGATTGTAGGCATGGAAGAATTGAGCTTAAGCTAGATGATGAAACTATGGTTTTTGAGATGGACAAAACATTAAAGAAACCAACTATTGATGGTCAATCTTTCTTGGTGGAGACACTAGATGCAGTTGGTGATAAAGTCTTGGAAGATCTGAATGTCTCAAAAGTGGAAGAAGAACATGTGCTCATGGAAGAGAAAGTGATTAATCATGGAGAAGAGAAGCAGAAGACGATTGTTGAACCTGGGTTGGCCAAGGAATCTGCAACACCTGCAATTGCTGTTAAGCAGAAAGCTCCAAACATCACATCCTCCTCCAAAAAAGCAAAGGTATGCACATCCTAAACCTAAATCACCTCCAGGCATTGCAGGAAGACGACCAATCCCACCCATACATGGAGCCCACCCTGGTACTATCCCTCGGTTTCTCGGTCAACCTCATCAGCCTAATGCTTATACACCACCTTGGATGAGACGATCTTCAGTGAGGCATTTGTTGCCTTTATCCAAACCACCAGATGTCTAAAACCCGACACGGTCAAGCTAATGACTGAAAACAAGCGCTTATGGGAGGCAACCCACTCTATCCGGGTACGTGTTTTTGCATTTTTCTTTAGGTTTTTTCTCCTTTATGTTTGTTTCAGGATGTTTAGTCGCTTTCTACTAGGTTTCGGTTTTGTTTTTCGAAAAAAAAATTGAAAAAAATAAAATAAAATAATTTTTTTTTTAATCAACATAATTTTTTGTCGAGCGCTACCTCAACATAATAATTGAGCGAACGTATTATCGATCGATAAGAACAATTAGCGTCAACCGAAACAGGAAAAATTGAAAAACAAAAAAAAAAATTTGAAAAAAAAAATTAATATTCTTTTACTCATAACTTGTTCAATTCTTAACCGATGCTTGAACTCTATCCATTGCCATTCATGCTTCATTCAAATCTGCAAATGTATGGTCTCAAATTCCTCTTTTTATTTTCTTTTTTTATTTTTCATTTTTCTTCCCTTTTCTGGATTTATTTTTCCACTGGGGACAGTGTGAAGTAAGTCTGGGGGAAGGTGTTACTAACATTATCTATTTTGGTGTTTTATTTTGATTTTTATTTGGTTTTTTTTGAGTCAAAACGTTTTTATTGAGTCAAAATTTGTTTTGGAAACAATGATTTTTGAAGGAACAACCACATTAGCAGGAACTTGATGCACCATTGCTGCAGAGATTTAGCTAAAGTTTATGACTAATGGAAAACCCGGAAGTGGATCAATCAACCAGAAATCGCCCACATCTTCATTCATGAATCCAGTAAGCCAGAGCTACAAAACTTTATCATTATAGGAGCTAGTCCTCGTCTAGTGCTTTGTTAAGATTGTCTTGAACTTTAGTTTCTAGTTCTCCCCTAAGAAAAAAAAAAGAAAAAGAAAGAATAAAGTTCTTAATTAGGTACCCATTATGAGGCTGAGGACTCACAATCCAAGGAAACCATTCTTCATCTTGGAAGAGACTCGAATAGGGTGAGGATGTGACAATCCAAAAATACCTACCATGTCTATAAATTTAATTTAAAGTTACGCCAAATAATAAGTCTGGGGGAGAGGGATGAAACTTTTGTGTTAATGTTCTTTTATCTTGGCATTGGAAAGGAAAAGAACTGAGTTCTTTGGGCAATGCTACTATAATGCAGAAATTGCGATGATGGTAACTAGGTGAATTGATTGATTGATTGTGGTGCAAGTATGCAAAAGCTGTTAAACTTAGGGGAATTACATGGTGGTCTTCACTTGGTTTTTCATTGTAGTAAACTGGTTGCTAAAGTGAAAGTTGATGTGGTGTTCTTATGACATGATGAGTTTCCTATGTTTTCAAACCTCTTTCATAGTTTAGTTTTATGTTTTGCTTGAGGGCAAGCAAAGGCTAAGTCTGGGGGAGTTGATATAACCGTGTTTTTATGGATTTTTAACCCACATTTATATTAGGGTCTTTTTAGTGTCTAGAGTATGTTTTATAGGTTTTATAGGTCTAAGGATGAATTGGAATATTTTGGAGCAAAAAGGACAAGAAAAGGAAATGCAGAGACAAAAACCAAGTTCCAGAAATTTAGCATTTGTAGGACCACTTATCGAATGATCCAGGAGACTATCTATATATCAAAATGAAGATACGGAAGTTAACTTTCATCTCCAAGTGGTTTCGAGTCGTTTTGATGTCTGAAACTCGAGTTATGCTCGTTTTAGTGAAGACATATCAAATCTGGCGGGAGTTGACGAGAGAAAAAAGGAAATTTCTATTTCCTATTTCTAATGGGCTTTGAAGTTTCCAATTCTTTTCCTAAAGACCCAAGGACGTCCAAAGACTTATAAATACCTATTTAAACCATTGTTTAGGCTATGCTTTATTTTAATTAGGGTTTTTAGAGAGAGATTATTTTAGGGAGAAGAGATTATTTCTAAACCCTATTTGTTTCTACTCTTGAATTCTTTTATGCTTTATATTCAATACATGATGTTTGATTCAATCACCATGTCTGTGTAGTTTGCTTGTTAGTTCTAGGGGTTCCATATAAGATTGATGAAGAATTGTTGATGCTTTGATTTGTTAGGGTTTATTATATAGTCTTCCCATTTGATTGTTCTTAATTACTTGTTCTAGATTGATCACCTAGAATTAAGCCTTTAGGTAATTAATAGATGCGAAAGTATTATTAATTGCTGGATCTATCTTAGGAGAGCAAGGTGGCCTAAAAGTGTAGGAAACTCGTTTTAGGGATCTTGTGAACCAATCAACTTGTGTTCATTGCATATTTAGATTCGGAAGGTTCGCGTAGGAAACTCGGTACCTTAGTCTCTAGATATAGGTGTCTCGCGCAGTAAAAGTTGGCGAGCACATAATTGTGTTTGTAGTTCTAGACGTTTCTTAATAGAAAACCCTAATAATTCTGTTAGTCACAATTTGGGTTCTTCTTAGGAATACCCTAGGCTTAACACTTTTTCCCATCTGTTTTACAACCGTTATTTTACATTGTTTTCCTGCGTTTTATTTACAATTTACATTGCCTAGCTTAGTCTGAATCTAGAAATTGTTGTGTCTTACCAAGTCCTTGTGGATTCGACCCCTAAGTACTACAATTGCATAACCGTGCACTTGCAGTTCTTTCTAGGGTTAAAACTAGATCGTATCATTTACCATTATGCATTTGAACCTTTGAGAACTTCGTTGACAGCGAGGTTAGGAAAATTTCCTATAATACCACTATTCGCCTAAACCTTGAGAATTTCAAAAGAAGATAACGAAATGAATAAGTCTGGGGGAGAGTGAAGTAACTTGTGCGTTAAGACTTTCTTGTTATGGTATTGAAAAGGGAAGGAACTTGTTCCTTGGACAGTACTTCTATGATTTTGAAATAGCTGTGATACTTTGGATTGATTGACTTGTGAATTGCTAAGTTAAAAGGGAATGTACATGGTAGTCTTAACATGATTTTTGATGAATCTTTTGTGTTATTGATGTGATGTTCTTAATGAGTTCCAACGTTGTCAACTCTTTTCCTAGCAGCCTTGATTATTTGCTTGAGGACAAGCAAAAGTTTAAGTATGGGGGAGTTTGATGTATCATGAATTTTACCGATTTTTATGCCATGATATGACTGGTTTTATAGAGTCTTTCTAGTGTGTTTTAGGTATTTATACAGGTTTTACAAGAAAAAGATGTTTTAGAGCAAAAGGAAACAAAAGGAAGCAAAAAGGAAAGAATTGGAGCAATTGTTAGAAAAGGAAAGTGTAGAGCCAGAATTGAAGTCTGGAAGTCAACGGACAATTGACCGACCTATAGGAAGTGTATAATGGGCAAATTACATATCAAATCGAAGCCCCGAGAGTTGACTTTCATTTCCATTTGAAATCGGATCAAACGAAGTTCTAGAGCGCGAGATATTGTTATTTTACTGAAGAAGGTCCATTCTGACGAATTCTACAAGACTGGTTCGTTTAGCTCCAATCAAGCTCGAGTCAAGTTTTAAGGAGGTTTTGACCTAGGCACGACTTTTCCACCTATAAAAGAAGTCTTAAGAGGCAGAGAGCAGCAATCACCGCCACCAAATACTATTTTGCTTTCTAGATTTCTAGGGTTTTGCTACACTAGCTTTGCTTGAGAGCTTGAAGGGGAGAAGAGATATGTTCTTCATACCAATATACTGAGTTTGTGTCTCTGAACCTCTTTACTTTTATGAATTTTACTTGGTGCATGAGTTTTCCTATGTGCGAGTAGATAACTTGTTAGATCTAGGGTTTTTAATGGTTTTATAGATCTCTAATGCATTCAACATGATATAATCAATATTCTCTACTTTATTCTGATCTGGCCATTTAGAATATTGCTCATAGGAGGAGTTACACCAATACACCATTGGGTAATGATTCCAGAACATGGTTTTAGTAGGTAACCTCGTCCTTATGTAAACGAGAGTTTGGCTTGGAGGGTTATGAACAATCAGATATGTTTCATTGCCTGTATTTTCATATTAGGTTTGGAAAGCATCCTTTCTGATCTAATGGTTAACTCATAGGTATTATATCTCGAGAGATTGGTTATTATATATATCGTCTTCTGTGTTCGTGAATCTATCGATTATTGATTGATTGTTGATTTATATTTCCTACGATTTCCTTTGGATCTAGCGCCCTTAAACCAATGATGACACATCCGGTTTGCTTTAGTCTAATGATATCACTAATAATACTAATCATGCTTTTCTTTGACAAGTTCCAAAGTACCAGATCTGCGGTAATCACCTGGTTCCCTGTGGGATGGATAACCTTTCATGCTACAAATGTACACTATGCACTTGCAGTTAGTTTAGGTGAAAACAATTCACGCATCAACCATCTTGGTTTCCCGAGGTTTCTTTTTACTTTTCCTAAAAGAGATACCCTCCTTCCTCGCTTGCCAAATGTTGAGACTGAGTTAAACTTCTAATTAATTATAATTAGAGGGGTTCGTTTTTGGAGTAAGTTAACTAGAAAGAAAAAAAACAAAACCTTGGAAAATATTCTTTTATTAATTATTATCGATTACAAGAATGATAACTCGGAATGCCGAGTTATCTTTTATCAAAAAGAAGTATTAAGCCTAAGTTTGCTAGTAATTCTTCTCCCTGATCCTTAATGAATGAATCAAGTGAAGGGGGTATGTATTTATATATCTTAGTAGTCGGTTATCTAAGCCCATGGGTTAATCTCGGAAAAATGGAATATTTCCATTTTTCCGAAATCAGGGAATTTGTGATAAGATCTGATCTCATTCTGTTCGAGCTTAGACTTCGGCCTTAGACGTAGTAGTTTATACCCCCGCTTCGGACACTACAATCCGACCATTCTTTGTCGAGGTATCCCTCGGTCATCGGGGCCGAGAGTTCCAATCCTATTGAATGGACTTATAACCTAATCTATAATTAAGGAAAGATCGGTAGGGAACGAATTTCAATTATTGTCAAGCTATTGATAAGGGGTGCTAATCCCACCATCAACAATGACATAGCGATGTGATGGAGTAACCGATGGATTTAGTCAAGTATCTGAATCCTTTTCGCTACACTTTGTGCTAAATCCAAATTTGTTTTCTTTAAAGGTTCTTAAATTAATTATTTCTATTCTCTTTGTTTTCTTTGCAACTTTTCGATAGATTTAAGTACCGTATTCTGATATACAGTTTTTTATTTCTCGATTTTATAAGAAGAACAAAAGGATTTCAAGGGTAGGAAAGGAGGAAAGAAGAAGATGTAAGTAACAAATATTCAGAATCAATCTAAGATTTTCTTATGTAATATATTAGCTGTTGCTATTCTCAGTGATGTTTTATCTTTATGGTCAAGGTTGTTGTTGGATTTGTTGTTGTTGGTGCTGAGAATGGGAAGACAAAGAAGATCTTGGATGGCCATGACGAGGTGGTGTTTGATTTAAGGGATTCGAGGTTTGCATCCTTGCTCATGGAATACTGTAAGTTTTTGGCTAAATCTCTCTTTTTTCTTTGTTTATTTAACTTGCTTTGACGATAAAACTTAAAAATGATTTGGTTTGGGATTGAGAAGCCTCGTCGCGAGTTTAGATAACGATATCAAAAAATTTTACTTGTTTTTGTTCCAGTTCCTCTGTCTTTATGTACACTAGTACTTTTTTTTATTTTGCAGCTTCAAGACCGAGCAGACTCACTCTCTATATGACTGCAAATTGCTTTATTCATAATGTTTTCGGTCTCCAATGGAGCTAAAAACGATGTCTATGAGAGAGGATATCAACGATGTTTTATAACTGTTTTGACTTTGCTTTCTGCACGTAAAGTCCATTGGAAAATTTAAATAAACTAAACAAAGAGAGATGATATCAACATCTGAACCGAGGCTATTCAAGAGAATAACTCTTTGTAAGCTTCGTGAAGGCACGGTCACCATCTTCTCTTTTCTTTTATTTATCCTCCATCTTGTTTCATCAATAACCGAGTATGTCCTTAGATTTGATAATTTTTTATCCAAATACACACTAACGTGTTATGTGGGCTTATTTATCACAAACAAGAGAAGAGGCTTAGAGTGAATACATTATTAACAGATCTCGACGATGGCAGCTAAAATCTCTCAGCTCGCTTGTCCCTCCTCCACCAGTCGCCAATTTCACTTCCAGAGCCGATTGTCTCCATGCCCTAAGTTTCGTCCTGAGGTAAAATCCAAAAATATTGTTCTTGTTGCTTATTTCTGCTAACCTATGATGTTTGGTTCTTCTTTGTTCCTTAGTTTTGAATTTTTATAGATTATTATTTCGATTTTTTCTAGTTTGACTGGATTTTGGGGTTCCTTCCAATGGTTATTTACTGCATGAGAAAATTGTGGGTTTAACAGCTTCCCTAGCTTTGGATTCAAAGCTTACGAGTACAAGTAAGCATTACCTGATGCATTGTATTTGGTTGCTAAACTGTATTTTTTCTTGTCTTTGGTTCATAAGTTGGTTTATTGTCTCGACAGGTTTTGATGAAATGACCTTTGTGAGAGTTTACTCGAAATCTCAAGGCCAGAAACCAGATTTTGATGAACCTCTTGTCCTCTGATCTGTAAGTATATTCTTTTCTCATGTTGTAGTGACTTGAAGCAGGTACATTCTAGCGGATGTTAATGAATGCTTATGTATTTCATATCATGGAGAAACTACACAGGGAAAAATGAAATGTATAATTATATCTCAAACAAAGGCAGACAAGATAACCGCAAAACTTGGTCACAATCGGTTTAAGGGGCAACTAGCAGTCACCTTCACCAAGCTTAAGAACCATACGCCAAACTAACTAGTGCTTGTGTCCTTTTTGGTTCTTATCAACACACGGATGAAGACAAAGTGTGAGTGGACTCCATCTAGTTCTTTTATACTATTGAACAGTAATTACAAAGTTTGATTTTGGGTTTTCTTTTCAAAATTATATTTGCTTTTTTTGTATGATTTTGGGTTTTTTTATTTCTTTAAACAATTTCTCTTAGTATATGTAATATTTTGAATCTAAGTTTGTAATTCTATTTGTGTTAATGCAATAACATGTTTTATAATATTTCTAAACACATAAACATGTATCTATCATTACAAATTTTTATAATTACAATTCTCCAAGACAAAAAAAAAATAAATAAATAAATACAATTTTCATAATTAATATAACTATATATCTGCTATCAAAATATTATAAATAACGAGTCAGAAACATTATTAAAAATATAATAATAACAAAACAAAAACGATATTAAATAATATTTAATTGCATAAAAAATATTCTATAGTAAGTTGAAATACAATAGCAGTGCAAAAAGTTGTTATCTAAAGTGTCTGACTTTTTATAACAGGTAAATAGACATCGGCTACTAAACCTTATAGTATTGTTAGATAGCGTTTTTCAACCACTAATAAAAAAAAAAAATTTTAGGATCGATCTATTGAAAACCTAAAATCCAAAACCTAACAGATAATTTTCTCACACATAATAAACAAAAGAAAATGTAATTGATCCAACCAAGTGTTAGCAATTGGGTTGAGTAGTGAATTGAACTGGTAAATTCAACTATTTTAGCTAAATTTATATATTACTTTCAACAAGACTATGTTTCAAAAAGTCAAAACCAATTGAGTTAAAAAAATATATATACCCAAATTGAAGTGTGGTTATTGCCATTTGCAAATGCAACTTGGTGGTGATACACGATCAGTGACAATCTAACACGACTCCCTTGGATTAATCAAATACTTCAAATTGCCCGCCAATTCGCTCGTCTTCTAATATTATTATTTTCCATTTGCAAGCATATTGATTGACCGACCAAACTTGAGGCTATATGTGTGTATATATGAGACGATTGATAGATTAAGAAAATCATTACAAAACACAACCTATTGACAGCAAAAAAGTCATTAATCGGTCACTAAAGTTCTCTTTTGAAAAATTTACAAATCACATACTTCTACGGTTTTTTTTAAAAAAAATCGGTTTTATTTTTATTTCACAGAAATCGATTTATAAGTTTTCAATGCATATTTTATTAATAACTATTAATAAATTGTGAACTCCAAATAATCTCTTGAATAACTATTGACTCATAGTTGTGAAAAAATTAGTAAAGAGAATTTTATATATATATGTATTAATTTTTTTCTTAATTTATATGAAATTTCTAAAATATTATTTTTAAGAAAAACAGAGTAAATATATAATTAGAGTGGTTTATCTCTATCTAAAGTATCCATGTAAGCAAAATAAAATAATTTTACATTAAAGCCTATTCATTTAATGTAATGTTTATTTATTTTTAAGACAATTCTTTAAAATACCACGTAAAATTTGGTTGTGGACTGGTTTTAATACAAAAATGTCATTTTAGTTGAACGATTTTATCCTCAGTTACTTAGGATGGAAGTTATTGATATTTGGGAAGTAAAATATCATATTCAGTACGACCGTTCCAAATTTAACTTCAAAAATCTTAGTTTTAGAAAGAAATTCGGTGATTTATGATGGAAATAGTTGATATTTGGGAAACAAAAAGTCATTTTAAGTATGGTTGTCCTAAATTTAACTTTTAAAACAAGATCCTAATATTTATGAAGGACTTTGTTGATTTAGGATGAAAGTTGTTGATATTCAGTATGACGTGGTTAATTACGTCACTTCTAATTGTGAAGTACATTTTGTAGCAAATAATTTTGTGGCTTACTCCATATAGAAAAACCGTTTTATTGATCCATTGAGAAACCCTTTGAAAACCCTAGATCTAGTAATGAAACTACTCAGACATGATGATGGCAAGACAAATCATTCTTGGATCAATGAATTGCATGAATGATGAAAATAGAAGATTAGAGGTACATGGATTTCAGTATGAGTAAAGAATAACCTCTTAATCTTCGTCAGAGTCTCAAAGAACATGCTTAGAAAGTAAAACCCTAGAGATCTACTAACAAACAAAAGAACAAATTGGAAATAGGTAAACTCTTTGAATGATTATGATGTTGGGGTTGTGCCTTCCTCTGCTGCTGAGATCTTCTTTTATAGGTGTGGAGGTTGTTCCTAGGGTGGAGCCTCCTTAAAACTTGAGTCAGACTTGACTGAAGCTAAAGTGGCCAATCTTGTAAATCATGTCCGAATGACATGCCTTCAGCAAAACATCCATATCTTGGGCATGAAGTTGAGTCAAAGTGGACATGAAATTTAACTCCAGTGCCTACAAATTGATATGTAAAATGTTTCCTGGTTCATCGGGTACGTGGGTCAACGGTCGGTCGACTTCTGAGTTTCAGATTCTTTCTCTTCATCTCTCTTTACTAGTTTTGCTCCAAATCTTTCCTTTTTAGTTT
This sequence comes from Euclidium syriacum, assembly GCA_900116095.1. Lineage (NCBI taxonomy): Eukaryota > Viridiplantae > Streptophyta > Magnoliopsida > Brassicales > Brassicaceae > Euclidium > Euclidium syriacum. The sequence continues at coordinate 2,079,189 of FPAK01000003.1, read as the reverse complement.
CTTTTGCTCCAAAACATTTTTTACTTGTAAAACCTTTATAAACACCTAAAATACACTAGAAATACTCTATAAAAGCACATATATCATGGTAGAAAACAATTAAAATCCATGATACATCCACTACCACGGAGAACAATCAGGGACTTGATCCTCACACCTGGAATCACATCAAGTGGTATCAAAGCCGATCTTCGTGACCTTGATGTGATCCTAGGTGACATAAATTAACTCCCTTGATGCACTCTTTGGGTTATGTTCATAAACAGAAACGATTCTCTTTCCAACAACAATGATGATGATGTGAAGATGATGGTGCCGATGGAAAATACTTCTCTATAACTCTTACAAGTTTCACTCAATCTAGAATTAATTCCCATCATTCCACATTCACAAATTATCCATAAATCATCCACATTCATTCCGAAAACCACCATAAAGACCGTTCATTCATCATTCATCTTTATGAAGCCATCATTTAGAAGTATTTTCCATCGGCACCATCATCTTCGCATCATCATCGTTGTTGCTGGCAAGAGAATCGTGTCATGTTGGAGCACATCAAGTGGTATCAGAGCCGATCTTCATGACAAGGTTGTGTTTTCCCAAACCGATCGTAGTCTGCAATTTTTAAGAACTTTAAACTTTCGTGAATCTATGTAGATCTAGGTTGAATATTGCTAGAAACATGTTTATTAAGGTCTGAATCACTAGATCATGTTTAAGATTTGTTAAAAACTGGAAAGAATTCACGGAATTCCTAGAAGAATAAACTAGGGTGTATGCGATCAAATTAAGGTTTTTCTGAGGTAGTTGCTAAGGTAGTTTTCTGAATCATTTTATGAGTTAGTTTCTGGATCTATTATGTTATATTCTCAATAAATTTCTATGTCCTTTGAGCATATTACTTGTTTATGTGTCTGATTTTTTACTTGAACATGGCAAGCTCACATGATAAAGAAAACACCACAAACGATCATAATCAATTATTGCTTGATGCTTTCATGGCCAAAATGAATACTCTGATGGATCAGAAGCTGGAGTACTTCAGAAATAAGGTTGTGCAATCAGATCGTGAAAGATTCAAGAGGAGTCCAAACCATTCAGCCACAAAATAGTACTATAGTCATTCTTCAAGATATCATGGTTCAAGAAGAAGAACGCATGAACAAGAGCATCAACAAAGAACCATAGAGCAACCAAAGAAAACTAGAGATCCAGCAAGACATGATTACTGTCACCGTGATGAACATATAAATGTTGAGAAGGCTAAACTTCTTCAGGTTTAGTTAAGAAAGCAAAGGCCTTACGAGGAAGTGGAGAAACAAGCGCTGAAAGCATATAACCCCTTGAAGATTAGCCAAGGGGAGAGTCCAACCACTCGCCACTCTATTGGTACTGAAACAACTAAGGAGAAACCGAGTTTTTCTAAGGAGCCATCTAGTCATAGAGGTAAAGGACAACCGAAGCAATCAAGTTCAGATTCGGGAGAAGAGCAAACTATTATTGTGAAACATCTTCCCTTACTCAAGAATTCTTTGGAAGCTAAGTATGATCTTTCCTCTACTCAATATGATTTTGTGCCTGAAAACTAACCAACATAGAACCGGTGCAACCGAGTAGCTTTATCTCTGTTCCACATGTCTTAGAAGGAGAATTACAAGAAGAATCATCAGCATACATTCACGGTTCAACTCCAAAATCCAAGATGATTTAGAAAGATTTGAAAATACATTGAACATTTTAGCAATCAAAGAAAAGCCACCAAACTTGCAAAAACTTCAATCCATTCGCAGAGGATACAAGCAAAGAACCATGACTGATCATAAAGGAACAACAGCCATGGAGAAACATAAGTACCTGGAAGGATTGACAATCAAGAAAAAGCCACCAGATATATGCCAATAAATGACTTCTCATTCTGGAATTTGGAACTGGAAGTACTTGAGGAAGACGACTTCAATCGCCCAAGAATGCTCCAATCTTAAACTCTACTTTGATAACAATTACATGGCTATCTACTTGATCTTTGTCTTTGTGTCTAAATTGTTTCTTTTTTATGTAGGAGATCTTGTATTCTTACAGTTTAAGTCAACAAATTAAAAGCATGGAAATGTCAAAGCTTCTTCTTTAATGTTCAAAGATGAACTGCCAGATATGACATACAAGCGAAAGTTGAGCCAGTACATAGTTAGACACAAATGATATCAAAAACAGAACGTGACCATGCATTGTGTAAGATAATCCCTAGAAATGACGAGCTAGTCTCTAACAAAAACATGATTAAAGAAGAACTCATGGATCCAACACCATTATCTTTAATAATAACAAACTTCGAACTAATCCAGGATATGATTCAAGTAAATAATTCCTTGACTCTGTTTTTTTTTTACATGTTTTTGGAACTTTGATTATGAGTTCATTACATCCAGAGAGCATTGGGAAAAAGTTAGATTTGTTCAAAGAATCTTCATAACCAAATTCTTGTCTTAGAAAAGAGGAACATGAAAAAGATAATGTTGTGAACCAAACTTCTACATGTTTATTTGATTATAATGACTTCATGACAATATTAATACACTTGCTTTTTGCCAAAGGTGTTGATGTTATTACAGGTGGGAAAAAGGAGACACCGGATTTAGAAGTTCTCTTGTCAAAATTCTTTGGGAGAACTGGAATTTGAGTTGTTTTGATGCAAGACAAGAAGACCATTGCTTATTTTATGATGATCTTTGAGGTTGGAGAAATATTAGTGATACAATTGAGAAAGAAACAATTGCCAGCTGATAGAGAGTACAAACTGATGCCAAAGATCGATGGTCCATTCATTATAACAGGACGAGTCAACAACAAAGCTTATGAACCTGAGCTCACTAAGGTAAGTATTTTTGTTTTCAAGAATCCCTTTACCCGTAACTACATATATATATATATATGACTCACTTGTATTTTTTAAAAGATCCAGATGCAGGTTTTAAAGCAATCTTGAAGCTTCCAAGAAGAACTACAAAGAAGGAGGAAAATAAACGATTCAAGCCATTTGATTAAACAAAGATAAAAACCAAGATATCAGCGTCAAAGATGATGCCAAAGATTTATGATCCTTTCAAAACAAGCAAAAAGATCAATGCCAATAAAATTAACCTTCAAGGTAAATATACTGTGAGCTCTAGTTTCAATGTTACTCATTTGCTTCCTTTTCTTGCAAATGAACCAGATTTGAGGTCAAATCCTTTTCAAGTAGGAGAGGATGATATGATCATGGCTAGCAAGGAAGCTAAGGAAAATGAGGAGAATGAAGAGCAGTTAAAACCAAAGCTTAATGGAGTAAAAGAAGGAGCAATGGAGAAACTTGTTGCCGTGGAGACAAAGGAAGAAGCAGAAGGAGCTCTACTTGATATGTTCATGACCAGCAATGGAACTGAAGCAGCTCATAAAGTAGCTCAAAAAGAAGAAGAAACTGAAGCAACTCAGAAAAAAGCTCAGCAAGAAGAAAAAGAAGTCTACACAAACTCTTACACTCCATTCAGGACAAACTTGAGTAAGCTAATCCAACTACTCTAGTTGTGATTTAAGCCACTTAAGCATCATCAAGAGAGGTGTTGTGACTTGCTCTTTTTTCGTTTTTGGCTTTCTCCCATTTGGGTTTTCAAAAAAAGGTAACGAGGTAAGGCCACAACACTTGTAAAAAAGACCTCTTGATGAAACCAAGTCCAACTCTATCACCCAAGGTCGTCAAAGAGAAGGAAGAGCCTAAATTTTAAATTCAAACTTTTTTTTTAATGTTTAATCTTTGCTCATTTACTTTCATTACTTGTCTTTGTTATTTCCTAAGAATCTAAACTATATATGTATGGATCCTTCTCTTTTGATCAGATTTAACAAACATTTCTTTTATCAACAACCTTCTTTGAAATCGTTTGATCGCAAACTTGTTTAGTGTATTTGAATCTTCATTCTTGCATTACAAGCACTTTGATAGTCTAAGAGGAATTCTGCAGCCTCTTTGAAGTATCATTCAATCCATACCCAATTTTCCTTCATCTCAAACTCTGACTCAATCATCAAACCATTCCATAAGTCACCACTGAAGTTGATCAAACGTCAATCGCCTTGCTAAAGCACTCATCGAGAAGCACGACATTCATAACTTAGTGTTTACGACTTCATCCTTCATTCCCATCAAGACATTTTTTGATCAATACCATCACAACCCATAGAGAACAATCAGGGACTTAATCCTCAGACCTAGGATCATATCACTCATCAAGCTGGAGTGTGCAAATATTGAATGTCCAACAAGGTTAAGAACAAATCAATTTTTTTTTTGCATCCTTAAGTTTTTGTAAGAATGTGAGCTAACTGATCTTTGGTAGAAACTATCACCCGATGTAGTCGTACCATCAAGTAGATAATGCTAGAAAAAATGGCACTCGATTTCAATATGCTTGATCCTTTCATGAAAACGGAGTTATCACTGATGTGTAGAGAATTTATACTCAGCTTCTTTTTCTTCCAAGGTATTAGAGAATCACCAAACTAAACGATCAATCTTGTAAGATTACTTCTAATACTAAGAAAAACTAGCCTAATCAGAATCATACATCTCATTAAATGTAATGGAGAATCGGCCTCGGCTGAGAGTACTTTTCAGAAAATAAAAAAATTTGAGTGAGGCAAGTAAATGTTTTTTTTTTTTTTTATTGAACTTGGATAATACATGAATATCATAGGTGAGATTTGGCCGAGTTGAAGCTGGATAGACAAGAACACCAACAAGACGTTGATACTTTTTTGGATGTGTCAAGTGCATGTCGCCAACCAAGGAGAGGCCGTGATTTTGATCTATAGGGAATCCAACCGGCTTAAAAATCAACATCACAACTACAGTGACAATGTCAATAACATACGTTATTTGAAAAAGATAGAAGTTAGAAGGACTGTGAGTAGTTTAAACCAAGAAGAAACTTAGCAATACCAAGATCTTTCATATGGAAAGCAAGTTAAGAGATCATTTTTTAATTCTCAATCATCCATATAGACTAGAGTTTGATCGAGATGCCTCCGTGATGATACATAAACACATAGTAGTTTGTTAGCAAGACCAAAACCAAAACACATATTTAAAACCGTATTTGTGAAGAGCATCACCAAGTTTGGCAATTGTTTGAGACCATAGACTGATTATTGTAAATGACATATATGTTTATCATTAGGAGAAGAGAAAATCAGTCATTGTTTCGTGTAAATTTCTTCATCCAAATTACCAGAATGAAAAACATAATGTAAATCCATTTGGTAGACTTCATAATTCTTCTTAGCAACAATGTCGAGAATGAGTTCATTTTAGCAACTGGGGAAATGTTTCCTTGTAACCAATCCTTTCTTTTTGATGATTTATGAGAAGGACAAGACGAGCTTTATATCGTTCCAAAGACCATTCAGCTTTGAGGTAACTTCTAAAAACTAGTTGAGTGTCAATATATGATATTAGGAGGAATATATATTAGCTGAAAAAATAAATGGTATTAGGAGGAAGATCCATTAATATCCATGTATCTCTAATTTCATAGGTACACACCATTCGTTAAATGAACGTGGTTCAATGGCTGATGTAAAAGCAACAAGATAGCTACCATGTTTTGAAGAAAAATGAGCACAAGAGGATAATTGGTTAGACGATAAACCGTACTCGAGGAAAATGAAGAAGTGGATGATATAGAGAGAATGGAGATAGAGACTGTACCACAACAAAATCATGAAGACGAGAGGAAGAGATTCTCAGACGAATTAACAATGTTTAAAGAGCCGTGATCCGTAGTACTAGTAACCAGATCCAAAGAGTTATCAGAATCCAAGAAAGAGGATGAAACACACGCAGATTGTGCCAGAGAATTATTTGGCATGACAAGACCGTTTTGTGGTGAAAAAAAATTCGATGAAGTTGTTGAATTCACAGGACTTAGATCAGCTTGTTGCTTGCGGTGTAGAAGTCTCGGACGCAGGTCTTGTTAAAATCGGAGATATAAAAAGAGGAGATTCAAACATATCAAGGTCGAGAGAAGTCATCGCATGTGGAGTAATAACGATCGTAGGCTTGGAAGCAGGAACATAGTACAATTCTCGTTGCCGCGAGAAACAGAGGATTCTAACTAAATCACAACGCCGACTGCGAGATTGTCATTTGTCACCACGAGTCTCAATGTTATGAGCAAACACAAGACAACTGACGACACAAAGATGCTTATGTGAAGAAGCATAATTATTTATAAAATTTCAAAAGGGGTTTCACCACAGGGAGTTGGAATAATAAAATACGCAGCATTGCGAAAAAAAGCGATCATGCCGATCCTTGTGTTCAATGCGACCATTTTTTGAGGTGTATGAACACAAGAATTCAATTCGTTATCGTTTCGAATGGCGTTCGGCCAAACCAACAAAAAATTGCGGAGACATGGGAAACATTTGTCTTCTCAGGATGCAAATACAGCAAAAACGAAATCATCTATGATTGTTAGAAAATGACCAGAAACGCATAATGCAGAAGTACGTTAAGGACCCCATAGATCAGATCACAACGATTAAATAAAAAATATCGTCTGTTAAGCTCATAAACAAATATCACAACCCGTGTGTAAAATTTCTGTCAGATGTTTTTTCTATGGGATCTCAGTGTGGGTGTGGGAGATTATAACCGGAGAAAGGACCTTATGTAGAGATGCACTGTGGAGCCATCATTAGTAAGTAAGTAGTATCCCTCAATTTCACTTTACCTCAAAACAGCAGACACTTTGCCCATCCAATTACTCTTTTCTACACATCCTTGTACAAGAGTTGGTACTTAGGTGTTCTCTCTGGCGGGATAGGGCTTTGGACAATCATCTTCCCTTTCATCGCACCTCGGAATATTGCCTAACGATTAGCAAACAGAGGGTTCAAGTTTGATAATTAGCATTTGTAGGAATTGTTGATAAATTGAATTGCTTTACCTCAACAACATCAATAAAGTCTTGTTTTCTGTGGAATGCACCCACCCATTTCGTGTGATCCGCACTTCTGTAAACCAAAAGCTCACATTCATTAATCTGCTCATCTATGCAAACAAAACAACTGACCAACAAGAATTACCCCGAATCCAATTTCATGTGGTGCGCGTTGAAGAAGAAGACCGTCGAGGGGATTAAGGTGATGTCGAAGTACTTGACGTAAACCTGTACGTCCTCCGAATCGACCTCCACCAAAGCGACCGTGCCGAACTTCGAGACATCTCTCGCTGATTTCGCAAGCTGAAAACGATATTAGGGTTTTGAAAGAAAGACAAGGGATTCAGAGAAATACAAGGGATTCAATACTATGTCATCAAGCTGAAGACAGACGGCGTCAGAGCAACGACCGAATCGAAGCACAAGCACTTTATCGATGGTGTCTCTGATGACCCGATCGATCTCCTCCTTCCTAGTTAGCGTCTTTAGCAGATAACTCATTTCTCTCTTCTTCCTCGCTTCGAACCTTCCCGATTAGACGAAAGATGAATTCGTCCGACTAAAAAAGGCCTCAACAGACGCAACTTGTACGCCGTCGTTTGGTATTTTTATTATTTTATTTCTCCAATTCTTGAAATTTATATAATGTGATAAAATTATAAAAATATAAAAATACACAAGGGCTATGTTCTGATAACCATAATAAGCGAATCATCGATTCTCCTTTGTTTCGCCTACCCAATTCCTATATCTCAGCATCTTCATCATCCAACCTCTCAAATAGAGGGAGAGTTAAATCAAGTTTATCTTCCGAATCCAATCCTTGGAGGTCCTGAATTCCAATTTGTAATTCCTTGTCTTTTACCCAATTTATTTGATCTTGATGTACGTCCTTGCCTTGTTTTGATCGGATTTGACGGATCGATTGATTTTTTTTGCTGACCCTTTTTAAAAATTTGATTGATATGGCTTTGAGTTGTCATATATGTGCCGCCGATTGTCGTTGAAATTGTGAATTTGAGGGACAGATTTGGATTTTGGTTAGGGTTAGGGTAATCTATATATTTGCAGGAATAAAGAATCTACATATGATCAGTTTATGGTTTTCTTTGCGAGGGTTGTTGTCTTCAACTTTGGGAATTAGAGTTGGAAGTTTCTAGTTTAAGCCAAACTGTCAATTCTTCATAAATGGTTTTGTACTGAACCGATGACTTGGAGAAATGACTTAGTTTTCTCCAAATCTCGTCCTAGGGTCTTAGTGGAAGACGTGGGTTCCTGTTTTCTGAATAATCCAATGTCCTAGGATGGTTTAAATGTGTTGATCTAAGCTTTCTTAATACCTTTTTGCATGCTGCTCATGGTTCGTTTATAAGTGAACAATTTTTTGTTGTTGATAGTTTTCTTAAAGTTGATTTCCACTTCTCTTTTTGGGATGTCTGTCAGTGCAGGTGGGTGCCCTGTGGCTTAACGAATAGTGGTTTAGTTATTTATTCTGAATCTGGTGTCCCAAGGATTTATCTGTTTGAGACTGTTAACAAGTGATCTGCGTTTGAAAGTTAAAAGTCCAAGGCACGAATAGTAAGAAAGTAGATTTTCAACAGATTTCTCTCTGTGGGTAAGTTTGTTTTCAGCTAATTATCTCTCTTAGTGAACTTAACAGTTTTGTGGCTTCTTTTGATGTGTAAAGATTCGTCTGGTATTGGTGGGATAATATTCTTGAGTATAAGATATCTATATCTTTTAGTTTTGGTGGTGTAATCATGTTTGGTGTTGGTTTGTGAAACTTGATAAGTAGATAAAAAACAATGTTTTTGTTTCTAATGTGAGTAGCTTACACAGTGCATACAAGATGACTGGTGTAAAGCGAAAACTAAGTACAGAGTCAGACGGTCATGATGCTCGTCTACACAAAGAACTGGATGAGGTTTCATGTCCTGTTTGCATGGATCACCCACATAATGCTGTTCTGCTGCTGTGCAGCTCTCATGACAAAGGTTGCAGGTCTTACATCTGTGATACCAGTTACCGCCATTCCAATTGCCTCGATAGGTTTAAGAAGTTGCACTCTGAATCAACAAACGAGCCTGCTCTTACATCTGATGATGAATCTCGGAGGAGGGAGGAAAACACGAATCTGAAATGTCCTCTTTGCAGAGGCACTGTTCTAGGATGGAAGGTTGTAGAAGAAGTGAGAAACTATCTCGATTCCAAGAACCGAAGTTGCTCCCGCGAGTCGTGCTCTTTCACCGGCAACTACCAAGATCTGCGCCGCCATGCCAGAAGGATGCACCCAACAACACGCCCTTCGGACACTGATCCATCAAGAGAGAGAGCTTGGAGACGCCTGGAAAACCAGAGGGAGTATGGAGATATTGTCAGTGCAATCCGTTCTGCCATGCCCGGTGCTGTTGTTGTAGGAGATTATGTTATAGAAAACGGAGACAGGTTATCAGGTGAGAGGGAGACCGGAAATGCTGGTGGGACCGACCTTTGGACCACTTTAGTATTGTTTCAGATGATCGGGTCTCTGGAGAATGGAGGTTCTAGTGGTAGCGGTGGAAGTGGTGGTGGTGGTGGATCAAGATCTCAGAGGGCAAGGGCATGGAGGAACCATCGGCGTTCTTCTTCCGATAGGCGATATCTTTGGGGAGAGAATCTGCTGGGTCTACAAGATGAACATCATAACAATGATGATGAAGAGTTGCGTTTACAGAGCGATGCAGGCGACGATGATTCCAATCCAGTTCCAAGAAGAAGGAGACTGGGGCGTCGTAGATCAAGCGGAAATCATCCGCGATAAATTTGTCTGGTAAAATTCAAATATCAACCGTTGGATTGGGTTGGGTTTTTACTTTTAGAATCCTTTGCGATCACTGAAACTGGTTTTGTCTTTAGGTGCTATCGATATCTCTCGGGTCAGAACCACAGCCTGATGCAAAACGGAAAGCTTTTTGCTGAAAACCCGAGAGTCGTAGGATTGGTGTTTATGTTAATTATTATCATTTTGTACTTACTCAAGTACCTCATTGTAGTATTAAGTTATGGTTTCTTATGCAATGTCTTTTTGATTAACTGTTACACATGGTAAAATGTTTCTTTTGTTGCTATCAAGTTTGTTTTCTAGGAGGTGGGTTCATAGAAACTGTTATCAAGATGAATTGTCTTTGTCTATAATGCACACGTGATTTAGGAAAAATAACCAAAATGTGTTAGTCCCTCATTTTATTATTTGTTTCCACTGATGCCACGGATTAAAAATTTATGTAATTATTTGTGCCCAAGATTTTCTTCTATGTGTGTATGTATGACGTGTCTCATTTTCTAAACTAGATTTATACCCGCTCAAAAATTTCAAATCTAAAGTGCTTAACAATAGAATCAATGGTTTATAAATATTATCGACGATAAATATTTAACTTTTTTTTTAAAAAAAAACAACGTATTGTTAAATGCTAAGTAAGCTTGAGAAACTCATGAAAAAAGAAAGATGATCATCATACGATTATTTCTCATATACTTGTTTGTTCATTCGAATCTCATGCAGACATCTCTTTAAAGAATTTTATGTTCATTGTTAACTTAATTATGTAAACCATTAAATTTTGATGCAAAATATTGCCACCTCACATTAAATGTGATTATGTATACTTTGAAAATCATTTAATCCAAAAATACATAGTAACATCTATATAGGGTTCATAGAACCTGTTTCATCCATCGAAGCACACATATTTTTATATGCGAATTTTCAACCAAGTGATAGAATGTTCTTATCTCATCTCACCTACCATGCTAATATGATCAAACGGTTTAGTATAATTTAAATTCAATAATCTGATTCACTACTAATAGATATTTTATAAAAACTCATTCACTTCACATAAAATAATAGTATAAATTCAAATGATTAAATAATTTTTTCTATTCAAAGAACTCTTATACATTTTTATATTAACTATTTATCAAAAAATTTAAGTACTATTTGTAACCATGAAATTGTGATGCAAACATAACGTCACCCCACATTAAATGTGATTATATAGATTTTAGAAATTACTTAATTCAAAAATATATAAATAACATCTATGTCATATTTATGAAACACGCTTCATCTTGAAGCAGGTACATTTCCATATGAGAATTTTCAACCAAATGATAAATGTTTCTATCCCATCTCATCTACCACACTAACATGGCCAAACGGTTTAGTATGATTTAAACACAATAATCTGGTTCACTATTGGAATATAATTTATAAAAACTCATTCACTTCACATAATTGTATAGATTCGAAAGATTGAATCATTTTTATTTCCAAAGAACTCTTATACATTCTTGTATTAACTATTTATCTTATAATTTGGATAACCTAACAAATATTATATTGTTTGCAATTCTTTGACATTTTCGTAGTTATTTAGGTGTTTCTTATTTTTCGTCTTTAGGTTTTTGTATAGTTTTTTATGGTTTTTTTTTTTAACGTACACCTCCAAACTTATTACTATCCGAATAAAATTTTTATTTAAAATTTAGATATGTTTTGAAACTTTCAATACATATTTTTTCTTAATAAAGTTTAAAACAATTTCGTATTGTGAAAAAAAATAATTTCATTTAATACTTGCAAATAAAACTATCATTGTTTATTTCAAATAATTTGAACCATTTAATAGTTGGAAGTTTTTTTAAAAGAAAATCTAAATTAGATTTTTTTCACCCATCCTTCAAACTTTTTTTAATATTTCATGTAATATTTTTCTTTTTAATTTTTATATTTACAATGTTTTGAATTATTAATTTCTTTTATTGAAAGGTAATATGTGTGTGAGTGAAACACTAATTAATTAGCTTTAATGTTTTTAACTTTTATTATGATGTGAACACCTTTAAAAAAAAAGGAGATTGCTTCATTATATATAAGACTAGGTTTTAATCCCCTGCTACGCTCGAGTATCTTAATATTGTTTGTTTCGTTTATTTTAATATTTAATCATATATTTTATTGAAAAATATAATGAAATATAATATTTTCAATTTTTATTATTACAACTTTATTTGTCATTGTATTTATTTTCCAATTTTAAATTGTTTTGTTTTGATTTTTTGAAATATATTTAGAAAATAAAATGTATTATTTTTTATTTTTAGTGTTTTTTTTAATATTTTATAATAAGTTTGTTTTTTTGTCATTAATATCATGGTATTTGAATTTTCTATGCAGTGTGGTTACTTTTTTATTATTAATTCGATAAGAGTTTATCGTTGTTACTCTTTATTTTTGGTGCTATGAAGTAAGAGATAGAGTTGAAAGTGGTTTCATTATAACATTGCATATCACCACAGATTCTCATATTGTAGATGTGTTTACAAAAGCTTTATTGTCTGGTCAATTTCATGTATTGATAGACAAAATATCATTACAGTCCCTTTACATGCTATTTTGAGGGGCATAATGGAATAAAAAAAGAACCGCTATTTGCTGAATATAAACCGTTGTAAACCGGTCCTATATGATCATGATGTAAAAAAATTATTATGATTAATGAGAAACTATAAAATGACACTGATGTTAGCCCATGTTTATTACATTGCTTCTCGAATATGGTATTCTTATGAATCTAATTCTCTGTATACTTCTGTATAAACAATATAGTTGAATTTATTTTCTGCATCACCATCGAATTTAGAATGAGCAGACTTTTAGGAGATGTTAGACTTGATAGTGTCATGTACTGAAAACGGGTTGAGGCAAGTATAGGAGAACTTATTTAAAGATTTGTCCCTAGATTTTATTAATAGTCATTGCATTGCATACTTTTGTTGGGAATTGTCTTCTTCGTAATGTGAAAGGATGTTTTGAGTCATTAGGGGATAAGATTATTCTTGGCAGAAATTTATTCCCGTGATTATCTCGGCCTCGATCACTCAATCGCCCAAACGTGTTACTATCAATCGTGTACCATTGCATAGTCCTTCCTTTTGATTAATGTTTTGGGACAGCATTACTGGCACTCCCACTTTTAAAGATGGCTTATGTTTTGGTGGTCCTGCAAACTCTAGAGAGTTTAGATATTCAACCGTATATAGCATCTCATAGTTTGTTGATATTGTGTCACATTTTTCTATACGTTCCAAGCCGAGACATTCCTCTTATTTTCCTGGCAGTTTTGATAATATGTCTGCATTAATCTCATCAACTGTTATATTTCGGGGTGTTAGGATGTTGTCTATGTTATGTTTGCATGTGTATTTTTTGTTAGTATATTCTCTGCATTTTTTGCTTGAAATATTTTCTTCATATGATCTCCAGTTGATTGCATTAGGAATTTTGAATCAACTACAACCATATGACCATCAATTTTGTTATTGTTTTTATTTTTCTTTGTGGGTGCATTTTTATCTCCAATATTTAGTAGCCATGCTGCAAAACTTGTTTTTGATTCTTGGAGTCTCATGTTATGTTTTAAAGTGATAAAATTGCAAGATTTTAACAAGTATGATTTTTTTTATCGATGGTAAAATTATATCTGCTCTGGAACCATGTGGAATGTCGGAAGTCACCACCTAGTAATCTTATTTATTTTCGTTTTTAAACACAAAAAAAGTATTCGTTAAATATATATATATATATATATATATATATTTAACTATAGATAATGATTCAAAATTCATAATGATTTAAAATCCGTTTTTAAACAATTAAAAAATTAAAGTTAGATTATGATATAGATTAAAAAAATATTTAGATTTAAATTAGTTTTAAAACAATAAAAAGTGAAAATATGAAATTAATATGGAACATGATGGAGATTGATTTTGAAGATATTTGATATTAAATTTTTTTTTTGTTAGTCTATTTTATCATTAAATTTTATATGTTTTTTTTTTAATTTTCTATTCTATTTTTGAAAACCGATGTGGAATAATATTTTTAATCGTTTAAAATCATATGTGGACTACCATAAAATTTTTTTTAGGAAACTATGATATAATTTCCTTATTTCTTAAACTCTAATTTCCTTTTTTAATTAGTTTTCTATTTCATATTTAACCGGTGACGTGAAATAATATTATTGGTGGAAACTATATACAATTTCTTTATTTCCTAAACTCTAATTTTCTATTTTAATTAGGAAACTATGATATAATTTTCTTATTTCTTCTTTATTTTTTAAACTTTGAATTCCTTTTTAAATTAGTTTTCTATATTATTTTTAATTGGTGATGTGAAACAATATTACTGGTGGAAACTATATACAATTTCCTTATTTTCTAAACACCAATTTCGTTTTTTATTTTATTTTAAAACGCTAATGTAGAACAATATTACTAGTTGTTTAAAATCCTATGTGGACGGCCTAACAACGCTATATCTTTAACTTTTATTAGTAATAGACTATGTTTTAAACCCGGGCTACGCCCGGGTATGTTAATATTATTTGTTTCGTTTATTTTGATATTTAATAATCTATTTTTATTGAAAAATTGTGACATTTAATATTTTCAATTTTTTATTATTACTATTTTATTTGTCATTGTATTTGTTTTCCAATTTGAAACTACTTTGTTTTGATTTTTGGAATATATTTAGAAAATAAAATTTATAGTTTTTTTAATTTGTATTACTTTTAAATTTTTAGTTTTTTTAAAAAATTTATAATAAGTTTTTTTTTTTGTTAATATCATGATATTTGAATTTTATATGCGGTGGAGTTACTTTTTTCTTTTAATTCGATATGAGTTTATTGTTGTTACTCTTTATTTTTTGGTCTATGAAATAAGAGATAGAGTTAAAAGTGGTTTGTTTCGGGGCAACATTATTGATACTCCCACTTTTAAAGATAGTTTGGGCTCTAGAACCCTGTGGAGTGGTTTGTAATATTTGTCGGAAGTCAACACCTAGTAGTAAAGTCTTGCCTCCGAAAGGCTTGTCCTTATAGTTGCTCCTTTTTTTCAATGACATCAAATTTATTAATGTTATGTCTAGCGCTTCGAATGCGTACCGATGTGTCATGGACGTCTCATCCCATATGATAAGATCGATTTTTCTAATTAATTCAGCAAGCATTGTTCCAGACCTTATATAACACATTGAATCTTCATCGATATTTATTGGTATCTTAAAATGTGAATGCGTTGTCCTACCGGTAGGTAGAAGCAATGTTGCGATGCATGACGAAACTACTAGGAGGACTAATTTTTCTGCTGAGCGCATCTTAGAAATGTTGGTTTTATAAAGGTATGCTTTCTATGTTCCACCATGACCATATAGGAAGAATAGTTTTCCCATATCATTTTCTACCGACTCCATAACTGCATCGTAAACTACTTTTTGTTGCACATTCAAACTCGTGAAATATTTTTTGTGTTTTTCTTGTTCCTCTTTTATATTGTATTGTAATTCAAAATCTCTCCTTGAATTTGTCGTTTCTCACTAACATTAGAACCTCAGTTAGCTTCACTAAACATTTCCCCACTCAAATCACCAACAGTGAAAGGAAAACCCAACTTTGATTTTGTTATTATCTTCGTCGGCGAGACATAAGCGATTCACATATTTGATTGAAGAAGAAATAGATCGATCTGAGAAGTGAGAAGTTTTAATGTGCAAGATTCAATTAAGCTTCGTGATGATTCTATCAAAGACATTTTGGTCAAAGGTGAATAATCAACACAAGAAGAAAACCTTTTTGGGATAAATCTAATTTTGGGTATGGTTCGATTTGATGGGTGATTAGGTTGGGTTGGATCGGTGATTTTAAAACACCAATCATTGAAATATGTGTTTAATTTTAAATTGAAAATTTTCGTTTTTAAACAAAAAAAAGTATTCATTTAAAAAATATATAGATGTTTAAATTTAGATACTGATTCAAAATTCATAATGATTAAAAATCTGTTTCTAAACAATAAAAAAATTAAATTTAGATAACGATATATATTAAAAAAATTACTTAGATTTAATTTCATATGAAATTAATATGGAACATGATAGTGCTTAATTTTGAAAATATTGATATCAAAGTTTATATTTGATATTAAATTTTATATTCTATTCTATTTTTGAATCATATATTAATATTGAATAGTATAGTGACATTTAATATTTTCAATTTTTATTATTACAATTTTATTTGTCATTGTATTTATTTTCTAATTTTAAATTGCTTTTTTTTTTAAATATATTTAGAAAATAAAATGTATTATTTTTTAATTTTTAGTGTTTTTTTAATGTTTTATAATAAGTTTTTTTTTTTGTCATTAATATAATGAAATTTGAATTTTCTATGCGGTGTGGTTATTTTGTTCTTATTAATTCGATAAGAGATTATCGTTGTTACTCTTTATTTATGGTGCTATGAAGTAAGCGATAGAGTTGAAAGTGGTTTGAAAGTGAGTTGAAGTTAGCCCATGTTTAGTACATTGCTTCTCGAATATGGTAGTCTTATGAATCTAATCCTCTGTATATTTCTGTATAAACAATATATTTGAATGTACTTTCTGCATCACCATCGAATTTAGAATGAGCAGACCTTTAGGAGATGTGAGACTTGATAGTTTCATGTACAGTTGGTCATGACTGAAAACGGGTTAAGGCAAGTATAGGAGAACTGCTTTGAAGCTTTGTCCCTAGATTTTTTTAATCGTCATTGCATTGCATACTTTTGTTGGGAATTGTCTTCTTCGTAATGTGAAAGGACGTTTCAAGAGCGTATACCTAGAAGGATAACGGTAGATCTATATGACTCATCATCGATCGAACCATATCCAATAAAGTCTGATTCCTCCTCTCACACACACCGTTCCACTATGGTGTTCCAGGAGAAGTGAGTTGTGAAATGATTCCACAATCTCTAAGATGATCATCGAACTCTTGGCTCAAGTACTCACCTCCACAATCAGATCGAAGAGCTTTGATACTTTTGCCAATTTGGTTATGTACTTTATTCTGGAACTCCTTGAACCTTTCGAAGGATTCCGACTTATGTCTCATAAGATAGACATAACCATATCTACTGAAATCATCAGTAAATGTGATGAAGTACCTAAAGTTTCCTCTTGCTCTAATGCTCATTGGGCCACACAGATTTGTATGTATAAGACCCAACAAATCACTGGCCCTTTCATTAAACTTGTTGAAAGGGGCCTTTGTCATTTTGCCCAATAAGCAGGATTCACACTTCTCAAATGATTCATAATCAAATGAGCCTAAAAGCCCATTACGATGGAGCTTTTGAATCCTTCTCTCATTGATGTGGCCCAAACGACAGTGCAAGAGAAAAGTAGGGTTTGAGTCATTTGATTTAAACCGTTTGTTATTTATGTTCTAAACAGGCATTGATTGGTTGAGAATATAAAGTCCATTCTCTAATGGGGCGCTACCATAAAATATATTATCTCGAATAAAACGGCAACATTTGTTCTTAATCGAAAATTCAAAACCATTCATGTCTAAAACAGAAATAGAAATGATATTCCTACTTATCGCAAGTACATAGTAGCAATTCTCCAACTCTAAAATCATGCCTGATGGCAGAGACAAATGATAAGTTCCTACGGCTAATGCAGCAACTCTTGCTCCATTTCCAACACGTAGGTCCACTTGTCCCTTCTTCAGCGTTCTACTGCTGCGTAGGCCCTGCATATTAGTACAAATATGAGCACCACAGCTGGTATCCAATACCCAAGAATTAGAATCTGCTGAAGTAACATTTACTTCTATAACATAAATACCTTTAGATGCCGTCTCGTACGATTTCCTTAGGTTCTTCAAACCTTCCAGGTATTCCTTGCAGTTTCTCCTCCAATGCCCAGGCTTCTTGCAGTAAAGACAAGTATCAGTATCAACTGGGCCACGCTTGGGCTTAGAAAACGACTCAGGCTTGTCCCGGTTCTCAACCTGGACAGCCTTGCTCTTTCCTTTGCCCTTAGCAGGTTTCTTAAACCCTTTACCCTTTTTCTACAATAAGTACATTAGGAGCAGCCTTCTTGACATTGGGTTATGCCGTCTTGAGCATGCCATGCAGTTTAGTCAGAGACTTCGTCATGTTGTTCATGTTATAGTTCATAACAAACTGATCGAAGCTGGGCGGCAGAGATTGCAGGATGATATCCGTAGCCAACTCTTGGCTAAGGGGAGAGTCTAGTTTAGTCAGGTTATTGATATAACCCATCATCTTGATGACGTGGGGGCTCACTGGACTGTCCTTTGACAGCTTGAACTCAATGAGAGATTTAACCGTCTGGTATCTCTCAGTGCGAGCTTGCTCCTGAAACATAGATTTCAGGGTTGTGATTATCTCGATCGGTGACCCCGCGTTCTCAAACTGTTTTTGCAGTTCCGAGTTCAGCATGGCCAACATCAGACAAATCACATTTGTCACAGCATCCGAATGCTTTTCCCACTTGTCCTTATGAACAATAAGAGCATTGGATCTGGGCTTTTCAGAAGAGGTTTCTCAAGAACACATTCCTTCTTCTCATTTCTGAGAATGATTCTTATGTTCCGATACCACTCCAAGAAGTTGGATCATTTCAACTTTTCCTTCTCAAGGACGGATCTCAACGTGAATGAGTTTGTGTTGTTGCTAGACATAGCTGAATCAAGAAAAAAAGAGTTTAATTAGTTTTGATGTTCAAGGAATGAGAAATCTTAACATTTAAGACAGCTCGCATTATATTCAAAATTAATTTTCCTCAAGTTGAATATAATGATCCAAGATTCATATTTCACGGAGATTTGAGTGAGCTTTGGCTCATCGCCCAAAATTCAGTTATTTAGGTGAGCAACTCTTTGCTGATCATATCCAATATGACTCTTGGTTTTGGATTGATATCCTATATCAAACCCAATCTTACGTCTCTGGGCCCTAAATCATTTTTATAGCCCATCCAAGCAAACCAATCTTCGAGTCATGTGGTAACGATTACAACCTGCTTTACTCGTGTAATTGTGAATGCCTTGCTTTGGCAAGCCCATCACAAAACAAAACAAGACCCGGCAGTTGACAAGATTTGGAAAGACATCAAAGACGCTTGATATTTAGTTTGAGGAACGGAACATTGATCTTAATACATATCACTTATATGTTTAAAAAAGACTAGATTTAATTCAAAAGGTTTTAAGACTTGGTTAAAATTTTTAATCTAATTAAAGTTGATTTAAATCTAGAGTGATGAATCTAATTCAGACTGCGAGACACCTAAACCGGTTCAATCGCGGTTAAACCATTTAACCCGATTAAACCGATCAATTTTGATTCAATTCAATTGAACCGGTGTCAATTTATGTTTGTGTCGATCGACACGTAGTTGTGTTGGTCGACACGAGCTAACCGAATTAAAATCCTGATGAAATCGACTAAACCGATTAGACCGATCGTACCAATCCGGTTCAATCCAATTGAACCGATGGAGATCAACGCGTGTCGATCGACAGAGACGATTATTTGGAATATCGAGCATTTGATTGACACTTAACATTTTATTCTGCTTTTAAGGCTTGTGTCGATCGATACACGCTTTGTGTCGGTCGACACAACCATGCAGAAACCCTAGTTTTGAAATTTTTTGCAAACAGCCATTTCGCGAATCAACAGGCCGTGTCGATCGACACACGGTTTGTGTCGGTCGACACACCTTTCGCAAAAAACCTAATTTTTGAGTTTTTCAAAACGATTTTGCATCCAAATGATCTAACATGCATCATACATGAATTTTATGAATTAAATTTGAATTCAAAGCATTTAGATAGCATTTTGCAGATTCAATTCAAACGTATGGCTCTGATACCACTGAAGGAATTTGGTGTAGGTTTTAAAACTTCTCTAAAACCCGAATGAAAAATTCTATAGCCCGGATCTATGTTTATTGAATCTTTGATACTAGGTCTCGAGAATATTTGGAGTTTAAAGCAGCGGAATGAATCAGAAATTCGAGATCAAGAGCGCTTCAGATGCTGCGCCTCTACGGAAATTCCACACGCACACAAACTTGATCACCGGGATGCTAGTACCAGAAGAGCTCTCGGGATTCTGTGTTTGTAAGACGGCTGCGGATCAAAAGATGAGACTGAGAATTTCGTGCCTCTATCTCTTATATAGGGACCATGACAAACCTAATTAATAACCGGGCTAAACCGATCATTAATTAAATCATTAATCAAACCAGTCGGTCTGATTTCAGTCACTGTGTCGATCGACACAACTTATTTGTGTCGATCGACACACTCAGCCAAAGTACATAGTAATGTATATCAAATATACATTAACTTGATCATTACATTAATGATCAATCCCAATCTTGTTTATCCAGTTTGCTTAGGTGTGTGACCCTGTAGGATCATATAATACTAGCAATGAGTTCATAACTCATAAGTTATAAGCGGCTTCTAGCAAAGCTTTATAACTACCCAGTATTACATGATAGTCTTATCTCGACTTCACAACTATATTAGAGTGTATACAAGTATGATATCCAGGACATTCCCTTCAGAAAGATCATAGGTTGGGTGTGTGTGAGAGTCTTCATTTTGAGTGTGCTTCTGATTGTTTTGATACAATACATTGGTGAGGCTTGTGGTGAGGTCATGAGCAGCTTGGTGTTAACAATACTGTGTTACGGATTTCGGGTTACGGAGTTCCGCAATGGTTCAAGTCTAGGGTCGGGTAGAGTTTAGCTCAAGTTTAGTTTATCTTGAAGAGTTCACGGATTAGAACGGAGCGGTAAGTCCAGAGGGCTGTGCTTGATTTATGCGTTTGCAAATAGGTTGTATTTGCCTTCTTGTTCTAGTGAATTCGAATATCGACATGGTCCCGGGAAGTAGGAACAAAAACCAAACCTCGTTAACAAATCTTGTGTCTTATTTATTTTTTGCACTTATTACTACCTCACTACACTTACAAGTAATCTTGTATTAAGACCTACGAATCGATCCCATTTTTTTTTGTAACAGTCTTGTAATGACTTCTTCGAATATTTTTGATAAAATTTTGTTCTTGTATATCTGGAATGTTTGTTCAAAACTTCAAAACTTCAAAACTTGATATTTTGAAATCCGGAAGTAGCAAAAGAAAAAAGGCGCGCTTTCCCTATTCGTTTGCTTAAAGTTTTACAACAAGTCCTAACTTTTGTAATTTCGTACCTTTTAATCTCTCGGCCCTGCTTTATCAGGCTCCGAGCCATCTTCTGATCACCTCGAACTGTAAAGTAACCTTTCGGAGTTGGGAATTTCAGGCATTGGCGATAAGTAGATGGAACGGCTTCCATAGAGTATAACCACGGAGTACCGACGATCGCATTGTAAATGGTAGCTCTCTCTACTACGTCGAACTTTATGATTTTTTCTATTCATCCAGCCGATACTGGGAGTTTGATTGTTCTGACAGTTGAAATTGTATCTCTTCCAAAAGCGGTTAAATGTTTTACCCGAGCTTTAATCTTCTGATCCCTGATCTCCTTTTTTAGAAGTGTGTCGAAAGATATGACGTCTACCGAGCTTCTTATGCCAACTAAGATCCTTTAGACGTCACAGTCACCAATCAGAAGTTCAATTATGAGTAGATCGTTATGAGGGGCATCAATCCCTTTCAAATATTCGGTAGTAAATGTCAACTCCTTTTGTAGAGTAGCGCTTCATGGAATCTGATCCGTGGATAATCTAAAGATGCTTCATTGAATCGAACGAACATAGTCTTCACAATTCGCAAGTCCTCCCATTATCATGTTAATCTTTTTCCTTTGATTTGGAGGTGGTGAGGATAGGATTTCTCCTTCTTTTGTGTCTTCTCGAGGAAGTTGATTTTCCTCGGTTTCTGTTGATACTGGGTTCAACTTCTAATTATTTGTAATTAGAGGGGTTCGTTTTTAGGTAAGTATTCGATAAGAAAGTAAAGAAGAAACCTCAGAAAGAGGGTGTATTATTATTAAAGATGTTTACAATGCTTGTTAACTCGGAATGCCCAGATTAACTTTATCAAAGAGAAGTAAAACCTAGGTTATCTAGTTCTTCTCCTCCCGATTCTGAATGAATCTTATTAGTGAGGGGGGTTATGTATTTATATATCCTTAATAGTCGGTCTAATAAGCCCATGGGCTAACCTCTGAAAAATGGAATATTTCCATTTTTCCAAGACTAGAGAATCTGTGATAAGATTTGATCTTATACTGTCCGAGCTTAGACTTCGGCTTAGGACGATGTTCGTTTATACCCCCGCTTCAGACACTAAATCTGATCAACCTTCTACGAAGTATCCCTCGGTCATCTGGGCCGAGGGTCGGAGTTCCTGTTGTCGGGACTTATAAGCTAATAGATTATCAGGGAAGAGCTAGGCAGGGACCAAACTCCAATTATTGCCAAACTATTGATGAGGGGTAGAACCCCACCATCAACAGTAAGTCCCCCCCAGTTCGTCCGAGGATGTCTTCGGGCAGCGTTGGGGAAGGTCCTCCTTAAATGGTTTGTCAATAAATGAAGTTCAGAACCAATTGATCTTCGTCTTCAATCACTTCAGCTTTTAATTCTTCTTCATTCATTTCTTTTTAAATCTTCTTACGTTAGCGGGAAAACATAATGAAAAGTCGTCCTACATAAACTCCTCGATTCCTCAGAAAACTTCGTTGACGTGTCTTGTTTTAACCGAGCACATTAAATTGGGGATTGGAATAGCTTGAAATTGCGCTTTATAAATAATCCTTGTCCAAGCCGCAAAACCTAATTCTCATTTCGAAAAAAAAATCTCCAACTTTCTTTTTTCTCTCTCTCTATCTCTAAAATGCCGAATCCCTACATGACGAACTTGAAGATCTACCAACCTCAGGTACTTATAACACAACCCAAGGAATCCAAAACCGAGGGGAAGGAGATACCTACCGAAACATCTAATTCTCCAAAAGGGAGTCTCCCAAGAAACAAAGCTTCCAAACGACAGATTTCTGAGACCCCGGAAAAGACACCGAAGTCGAAGAGAAGGAAAACCAAGACCTCTTCTAAAACGTCTCTCATTCCGCCTTCAACCATAACACCACATCTCGTGACTCCTCCGACTTCTATTCCTCCAATCGACACTTCGACTAACCGAACCATGGTTGAGGCGAACCTGAATCCGAGCTTTGCGAAGGAAAAGCCCGTTATTCGGACTTCGGACCCCGCTATTCCAACACATAATACCGAGATTCTCCTCGGAAATATGCCTCCACCAAAGACCAAAATGCCGAGCACTACCATTCCCGTTCCTACTCCAACAGTTCTCCCGAAGCCTCAATTTAAGACTTCGTACAAAGAGCCAGCAAAAACTCCACAACAAAGTCCTGCTGCCGCGGCTTCTCACCACCACTTCCGATACTCTTTCGGAAAGAATGTTCCTCTATTCGAGGACCAAGGAGAGTGTGCGAAGCTCTTCGGAAGACTTGGAGGTCGATACGGCCGTCTTCCCCTCCTTCCTAATGAAGAAAAGGACTCTATGCTTAAGAACGCGGCTTCTTCTTTCTTCAAGGTTCTTCGCTTCTCCTTATTCTTTTCTTTTTCGCCTAATTTTTATTTATCATCTTGTTTTAAATTTTTAGACGGCTGCCTTACTTTGTAATTTTCTTTTATGTCATGCTGTATTTTTGTTTTGTGTTCAATGAAATAAAATTTTGTTCTTTTAACAACTTCGGCTTAAATGTTACTTTATCACATTAAAACTTTAGTCGATTTCTAGAATTGATTTAACAAGAAATGCTCGACCATTATCTGTTATACCGAATTCTACTTTATCAA
Organism: Euclidium syriacum; assembly: GCA_900116095.1. Lineage (NCBI taxonomy): Eukaryota > Viridiplantae > Streptophyta > Magnoliopsida > Brassicales > Brassicaceae > Euclidium > Euclidium syriacum. Next base: position 2,055,450 of record FPAK01000003.1, on the reverse strand, counting down.
ATTCGGTACTTGAAGTGGTTTTAAATATGCGGGAATGACCCGACTTTGCCTTAGAATTCCACGGCTCTACTTTATCAGGCTCCGAAACCTTCAGCTGCATTCGGTATAGAATGTGTTAGGGTGGAATAAACCTTGTTATCGAATACGTGATCAAGGCATCGATTTTTGTTATAGCTGTACTCCGAAGAGTTACCTACGTACCCAAGAGGGATCAAGCTATCCGTAATTCGAACCTTACTAGGTTTTTTTTTTATTATTATAGCTGTACTCCGAGGAGTTGCCTATGTACCCAAAGGGGATCAAGCCATCCATAGTTCGAACCTTACTAGTTTTTTTTTTTTTTTTTTATAAAGACCGTCAGTACCGTGATATCTTTTTAGGTGGAGCGAATTCCAAGCCCGAGGGATATCTTCGCCTTCCATAGTTTTTAGACGATAAACACCATGCTTTACCTTTGTTTTGATTAAGTAAGGACCCTCCCATTTAGCTCCGAGCTTTCCGGCTCCGGTCTCCTTTGTGTTTTCAAACACCATTCGTAAAAGTAAGTCTCCTTCGTCGAGAGGGCGATCTCGGATAGTTTTGTATGCGAAGTAGGGCATGGTCCCGTAGCTCCTGTATTTCATCATTCCGCTCTTTTAGTTTTGCATCATTGACCTCGGTGTCGTGTATCATTAGGGTTCTTCGCAAACTCGGAACTCTAACTTCGGCAGGGGACTTAGCTTCCATTCTGTGGGAGAGTAAAAAGGGGGTTTGCCGGATGCACTTCTAGGAGTCGTTCTATGCGACCATAACACTCCTTCCAACTCCTCTGACCATCTTCCCTTTTTCCCGAGGAGTCTTTTCTTTATTCCGGTGACGATCGTTTTATTTTTAGCCTCGGCTTGTCCATTTCCCTGTGGATACCTCGGAGTTGACTTGTTTAGACGGATTTTCCATTTTTCACAGAAAGCTTCGAAGTTATCTGAGATGAACTGAGAACCATTATCAGTTACTATCTCGTAAGAGATCCCGTGTCTGTAGACTATATCTTTCCAGACAAAACTTTGAACTTCTCCGCTTTGAATCTTTGGATAAGCTGCTGCTTCGACCCATTTTGTAAAATAATCGGTTAGAACTAGCAGAAAGCGTTTTCCGCTGGTTGATTTCGAAAAAGGCCATACGATATCCATAGCCCATCTCATGAATGGGTAAGGAGGTACTGCAGCCATAAGTAATGCTGTAAATTTGTCACAGTCGTTCATCATGGTTGACCAATAATATCCTAATCTCCGGAGTATTATTATTGAAGATGTTTACAATGCTTGTTAACTCGGAATGCCGAGATTAACTTTATCAAAGAGAAGTAAAACCTAGGTTATCTAGTTCTTTTCTTCCCGATTCTGAATGAATGTTATTAGTGAGGGGGGGGTATAGAATATTTTCATTTTTCCAAGACTAGAGAATCTGTGATAAGATTTGATCTTATACTGTCCGAGCTTAGACTTCGGCTTAGGACGATGTTCGTTTATACCCCCGCTTCGGACACTAAATCTGATTAACCTTCTCCGAAGTATCCCTCGGTCATCTGGGCCGAGGGTCAGAGTTCCTGTTGTCGGGACTTATAAGCTAATAGATTATCAGGGAAGAGCTAGGCAGGGACAAAACTCCAATTATTGTCAAACTATTGACTAAGGGTAGAACCCCACCATCAACAAAGCCCATCACACAACAAAACAAGACCTAACAGTTGACAAGATTTGGAAAGACATCAAAAATACTTGATATTAAGTTGGAGGAACAGAACATTGATCTTAATACATATCACTTATATGTTTAAGAAAGATTAGATTTAATTCAAAAAGTTTTAATCTAATTAAAGTTGATTTAAATCTAGAATGCAAATTTTGCTCTTGTGTCGGTCGACAGACACAACTTATTATGAATTACGAGACACCTGTCGGTCAACACTGACACCTAGTGTCGGTCGACAGACCTAAACTGGTTCAATCACGGTTAAACCATTTAACTCGATTAAACCAATCAACTTCGATTCAATCCAATTGAATCAGTGTCAGTTTATGTTTGTGTCGACCAATACGTAGTTATATCGGTCGACACGAGCTAACCGGTTTGAAATCATGATGAAATCGACCAAACCAATTTAGACCGATCATACCAAGTCAGTTCAATACAATTGAACCGATGGAGATCGACGCATGTCGACCGACACGAACAATGTGTCGATCGACAGAGGCGAATTTTTCTAGAATATCGATCATTTGATCGACACTTAACATTTTGTTCTGCTTTTAAGGCTTGTGTCGATCGACACACTCGTTGTGTCGGTCGACACAATCATGCAAAAACCCTAGTTTTGAAATTTTTTGAAAACAGCCGTTTCGCGAATCAACAGGCCGTGTCAATCGACACACGCTTTGTGTCGGTCGACACGCCTTTCGCAGAAAATCTAATTTTTGAGTTTTTCAAAACGATTTTGCATCCAAATGATCTAACATGCATCATATATGAATTTTATGAATCAAATTCGAATTCAAAGCATTTAGATAGCATTTTTACAGATTCAATTCAAACATATGGCTCTGATACCACTGAAGAAATTTAAGGTAGGGATTTAAAAATTTTCTAAAATCCTAAACACAAATTGATAGCCCTAGATCTATGTTTATTGAATCTTTGATACAGTTCATGGATATACCTGGAGTTTGTTAGCAGCGGAATGATCATAATATCGAGAACAAGAGCGCCTCAGATGCTACGCCTCTATAGCAAGTCCACACGCACACAAACTGGAAGCGGGATGCTAGTGCCTCTGGGAGAGATGGAGTTTGACGGCTAGGTTAAAACTTCTCTATGAAATTTCGTGACCTAGTGCTTTTATATAGAAGCATGGTCGAAATTCTTTAACCGATGGATTAACCGGTTTAAATTAAGTCATTAATTAAAATCCGGTATCTTTAATCCTGAGTTGTGTCGACCGAGACTAAAATGTGTGTCGATCGACACACTCATATAAACTCGATATCAATGTGTAACAATTACACATTGATGAGATCATTACTCTAATGATCATTCCTAGTACTTGTTATCCAGTTTGCTTAGGTGTGTGACCCTATAGGATCATATGATACTGGCAATGAGTTCATAACTATAAGTTATAAGCGGCTTCTAGCAAAGCATTATAACTACCCAGTGTCACATGATAGTCTTATCTCGACTTCACAACTATACGAGAGTGTATACAATTATGATCTTCAGGACACATTCCCTTAAGGATCTACTACAGCTTATGATCCAGATTTTCTACGACCCCGATCCCGCAGTCCGAGGAAGTAGTACCATTTCTATCATTTTTTTCTTAATTGGGATTTTTCAATTTACTTTTCTTCTTTTGACTTGTTTCACTGGGTACAGTAAAATTTAAGTATGGGGAAGAGAGTGATACTAATAATTTTTCCTTTTGATTTTTTTTTCTTTGGATTTTTGTGGATTTCGTTCGATTAAGATTGGTGATTTATTTGAGGCTATTTGTTTTTTATGATCTCATTCTACTTTGACTGCCATTGAATGTTTAACAATATTGACAAAGAATGACTGAATGGAAAATCAGAGAGCTTGATAGACATATTCAAAGTTAGACCATGTTTTTATCAGATATTCAACAATGTTAGAGGATTAATCAGTTAAGTCTGTACTACTCTCTTGTCATATTTAGTCTTGATGTTTTGCTGGATATAAATTTTTGTTTGTGTCATTATGGTTCCCAGCTCTCCCCTTAGAAATTTTTTAAAGCAAAGATGAGATGATTTGAAATTGTGTTTTGTAAGAACCTAGTGATGAGGCCAAGGAAAATTTCCAAGGAAGCCAATTTTTCATCATTAGAAGCTCGATTTCAGTACGGTTAGGAAAATTTCTCATCATACCGCTTTGTTCTTGAAATCTGAATAACTTGATTTTAGTGAGGTCTAGGAAAATTTCCCGTGAGACCATTGTTCACTTTAATCTTGTGAAATGAAATGAAATAAATGCAATTGAAGTTCTTTGGAGCTGTGGAATGAATAAGTATGGGTAAGAGGGAAAAAACCTATATGCTTTAAGACAAGCTTGTGTTTGGTAGGCTTAGGGATGACTCTATGATGATAAGTGAAATTGTTAAGATGGTATCTCGAAAATGGTTTTCACTGTGGATTGGAAAATTCTGGTGTGTTCTAGAAAAGTTTCTTTTTCGGATTAACATTGAAGTCTGTTTATTGAAAGGTTGATGGTGAGATTATAATGAAAGAAATGGTTACTAAAGTATGATGGCTTGAATCATGGTTGCCGGATTTTTAACACCACGGTTTAGCTCTTTGTTTGCTCGAGGGTGAGCAAAAGCTAAGTCTGGGGGAGTTTGATGTATTGATAATTTGACAGGTTTTACAAGCACATTCTATACGGTTTTGGAATCTTTTTTGCACTATTGACCAGGAGAAACATGTGATCTCATGAGATGGAGCATTTGGAGAAAATTTAGACGATTTGAAGCAAAACTGAAGAAGTGTTAAACCGAAGACAAGGTCGACCGACTCAAAGCTGTAGTAGACCGACTCGCCTAGTCGGTCTGAATAAAGGAAATTTGTTTTGCGGGCTTTTTCTAAACCCAAAGTCTTGAAAACCCATCACCGACTTAGAGACTCGTCCCTTGGAGCTATATAAGCGAGAATAAGCAGGAGGATTATGTCAAGCCTTCAAGTTCAAAAGAAGAAAATCTCTCAAGCCACCAAACTCTAACTTTTGCGTCAAGGAGCAACCTTGTTCTTAAGGTTTCTTGAGTTTATTGTTCTACTTGGATTTACAGAGAGAAAGACCCACAAAATTTTTACTCTCTAAACTCTACTCTTTACTTTCTTACAAGCTTTGATAATATTTTTGATGATGGTTTTGCTTGCTATGTATGAGTAGTTTACTTGTTAGATCTAGGGTTTTTATAAGGTTTTATAGATCTCTACATGATATGATCATTAATGACTCTCTACTTTAATGGTAATTCATACAATATCTCGACTTGATCACTTAGGATATTGATCTCTAGGTTTCTATATTGTAATACACCATTATATAGCATAACCATAACATGGTTTTTAGTAGGTAATCTCGTCCTTATTCAAATACACCATTCGGCTTGGAAGGTTATGAACAATCGGATCTACGTTCATTGCATGTGCTAGCTACCTTAGGTTGAAAAGCATCATTTCTGATCTAGTGGTTAGTCCATAGGTATAGCAACCACGAGAGACCGGGTGCTATATAATTACGTCTTTTGTGTTTAAGAATCTATTGATTGTTGATTGTGTTGGTATGTATCTCCTCCGATACTTCCCTTGATGTAGCGCCTTTAATCCATAACTTACAACACAACAAATACTAGTTAAGTTACTTAGAATCACTCATACTTTCTGGTTAGAATACAAACTCGACATAAACTATGTGGGATCGATAACCTTAATACAACAATTCTACACTATGCACTTTCAGTCATTTTTAGGTGAATTACTTCACACATCATGGAGCCTCCAGACTTAGCATCGTTTTAGCATAATAAGGATTCATAGAGCATTTAGCCATCTATTTCTTCACTTTATCTTCTCTTAAGATCTTTTCTTTACCCTAAGTTCCCATAAAATACCTTCTCCATCAAAGACTTCGGGTGCAACCTTCCACCTGCATGTACTTGAATCCTTTCCAACTTGCTGCTCCTCTAGAACTCCGAATTATGGATATTATGGGTTAAGGATTCTTTCTTGCGGCTTATGAGATGACGTAGACAACGGTTTGTCTGTCCCTTCTCTCCCTACAGGAAAATCGGGTTTTCATAGCAGTACAATTTAGCGGTTATACATGTTCTGCTATCTTTAAGTTTTTAATAGCGTTTCATAATTTGCAACCGCTACAATAGGTCAGCTTTAAAAAAAATCATGACGTGTAGAATACATAGCATTATGTAATTAAAAACGATGTGTAAACTGGGAGCGGGGAAAAATTATGAACCGCTAAACACTTACAGAGAAATTTTCACTTTGCCGCAATTTTTCTATACAATCTCCCTCTTATCTCATATTCTGTAAATTTTTCTCTTCAAGCTCATCTTCTCATCTCAGACCTCTTTTCTTCAATTTGTAGTGGGCATCGACTTCCAACCTCGAGTTTTGAACTTCGATTTCTCAACCTCAATTTCTCAGTCCCCAAAGAAAAAGATTTCGACTAAAGGTTTGGCTCTGTCTCCGGATCTGTTGATCGATTTCATGTAGAATAAGATTATCGAATGCCTAGATTTGTGAATATTTAAGGGTTTAGTTTCAATGCGGGGATAATTCATTAGGCTTATTCTTTCAATTAGGGGTTTCAAATTCGTTTCTATTGATTCACTATTTCTGTGAGTTATTTTCACTAATCTATGATTCCACTTTGGTATGGGAGTTGTTGTCGTGTTCTGGTAATGGATAAGGCATGGGTTTGGCTTCCTAGGTATGAATGTCTTGAACACATCAATGAATCAAATTTGTATCGGTTTTGATCCTAATGCTAATCAAACTTTGAATCTTTTTTAAAATTACAGGGCAAGCTCTGAGTATGAGGAAGGTGCACGTTCTTTTGTGTATGCATCAGCAAAGAGATTGGGTAATCCTATGCAGATGTTTTGTCCTTTTATAGATTTTCAGAATGTGTGTCATCAAGATATGCACACAGTATTGGATCATTTGGTAATTAGGGGAATGGATGAGAAGTACAAGAGAAATACTTGTTGAAGTATTCATGGAGAGATAAGGAATGAGAGAACAGTTGATGATCAACGGGCTGACTTAGAAACATATGAGTTGTTTAGGTCTGCCTTCTTTGAAAATGAAGACAATTCAGATTCGTCGAATAAGGATGGAGAACAGCAAAGATACTTAGGTATTTTCCCATAAAATATTGATTAAAGAGAATGTTTAGATCGGAGATAATGTCTAAGAATTTGCAATGGCATTTCAGTAATGCTTCTGAAGATGGAACAATGAGACACCCGGTGAACTCATTGACATGGGTTCGGATCAATGCTAGATGGCCACTTTTCGTAGCTGAGCCAAGAAACCTAAGACTTGGTTTATCTACAGACGGGATGAACCCATTTTCTATCCAGAATACCAAGTATAGCACATGGCCAATATTGTTAGTGAACTACAATATGCCTCCCACAATGTGTATGAAGTCAGAGAACATAATGGTAACCCTTCTGATCCCTAGTCCAACTGTACCAAGTAACAACATCGATGTTTATCTTGCTCTGTTGATTGATGATCTGAATGATTTGTGGAATGAAGGTATCCAGGTTTATGACTCATTAGCCAAGGATAATTTCACACTTAAGGCTATACTATTATGGACTATCAGCGACTATCCAGGTTTGGGAACCTTGTCTGGTTGTAAAGTAAAAGGGAAACAAGCATGTAATGTATGTGGGAAGGATACACCTTTTAGGTGGTTGAATTTCAGTCGTAAGCACGTCTATTTGGAAAATAGAAAACTACTCAGGCCTGGTCATCCTTATAGAAGAAAAAGGGTTTGGTTTGACAACACTGTGGAGGAAGGGACTGCTAATAGAATTCAAACAGGAGCTGAAATATTTGATCTTTTTAAGTATTTTAAGAATGAATTTGGAAAACCTTTGGATAAGAAAAGCAAAAGGAAAAGATCAGGCTTGTCTCAAGATGAGGAACTTGCAAACAAAGAAGAATCTGAACAATGGCGGTGGGAGAAACATTCTATTGTATTTAATTTACCTTATGGAAGGTTAGTACTCTATCATAATAAATATGTATGAATTGAATCTTAAATATTAAAAAAAATTTAATCATTACAAGTTTTTGGTTGTTGACTTAGGATATGCAAGTGTGTCACAACATCGACGTAATGCATGTGGAGAAGAATGTGTCTGCTGCCATTATTTCCCTTCTGATGTACAGTGCTAAGTCAAAAGATGGTGTGCAAGCACGACAAGATTTGGAAGACATCGGGATTCGAAGACACTTACACACTCAACTACGTGGGAAGAGAATGTATTTACCTCCACCTGCTTATTGGCTGAGCAAGGAGGAGAAGAAGAGATTTTGTAAGAGATTATCTGAATTCAGAGGACCAAATGGCTATTGTGCCAACATTTCAAACTGTGTCACAATTAATCCTCTTCTGATTGGTGGTATGAAGTCCCATGACCATCATGTTCTTCTGCAGAACTTGTTACAAATTGCATTGAGAGGGCTGCTGCCTGTAGGACCTAGGACTGCAGTTAGTAGATTATGCAACTTCTTCAGTAGACTATGTCAGCGTGTAATTGACCCGGAGAAGCTACTATCATTGGAGTCTGAGCTTGTGGAGACGATGTGCCAAATGGAGATGTATTTTCCTCCATATTTTTTTGATATAATGTTCCATCTCCCTATACATCTTGCTAGAGAAACACGTTTGAGTGGCCCGGTATACTTCAGATGGATGTATCCATTTGAAAGGTACGTAGTTCGTTTGGTATTTCTACTTTGTTGTTATACCTTGTATAAGCAAATATCTGACAAAGTTTTAATCTGGTGGACTCTTAGGTACATGAAAACATTAAAATCTTATGTGAAGAACTACACAAGGCCAGAAGCATGTATGGCAGAGGTTACTTGGCAGCTGAATGTATAGCTTTCTGCTTAGAGTTTCTCAAAACATCTGTACCGGTTCTAGAGCCTGCAAATCGTACTGAAGATGTTGATTTGGATGAGCATATACTTGAAGGGAGTCCAATACTTAAGGCTACTGAAGTTACACTATCTGATAAAGAGCTTGAGATTGCACACAGATATGTGTTAATGAACACAGTAGTTGCGAATCCATATGTTGAGTAAGTTATGACTTACAGTTATTAACTCTCGATAATTATATGATTGTTGGTTGTTAGTTACTAATTATTAATCTTTGGATATATAAATCAGAATGCATCTAGAAGAATTACAAGATAAGGATGTCCGTTGCAGAAGAAATCAAACTCTTCTATGGAAATTACATGGGGAACGTTTTTCATAGTGGCTAAAACAAAAGGTCTTCACAAAGTTCGTTTTACATGTCTTTCTATCTTACTCAGTAATGATATTTACACTTATATCATCTTGTATTTCTTTATACCAGATCCCTACTAACTCAAAAGAGCATTCCACAAAGCTAAGATGGTTAGCATTTGGTCCAAGGCATGAGGCACAAACCTATAATGGCTTTATCATCAATGGACATCGTTTTCACACTCAACATTTAAAGCGAAAAACTCAGAACAGTGGAGTAGCCTATGAAACTTTTAAAATGTGTTGATCAAGTGCAAAAAATACCAATCACGTGGCAAATGTAGTTTCTTACTTTGGAGTGATACATCAGATAATATTACTGGACTATCACATGTACCAGATTCCATTATTCAAGTGTAAATGGGCCAACAAAGGGAATGGTCTCAAGGAAGAAAATGGCTTCATCCTTGTGAACTTCAGTGTTAACCAAGCATCATTTCTGCAAGATCCATACATTATGCCTTCTCAAGCGAAACAAGTATTTTACTCCAGAGAAGATGAGTCATCAAATTGGAGTGTAGTTATGCGGGCACCACCAAGAGGGTTTCATGACTTAGAAACCGACGAAGAGTTCGTAGCTCCGCCAATATCCATTGAAGACATTGATGATTTGGGGAATGAATCTTCTGATGATGACAGTTTCTGTGTCAGGACTGATTGTGAGGGGGTCCTAGTAGTTGAATAATTGAGCAACGTAGTTAGGTTTATTAGATAATAAGTATTATTAGATAGTTAGGATGGAATGATAATTAAGGTTGACTAAATATGTAGGGTTGATAATTCATCTGACTGTTTACTATAGTTTCAGGTGAGACATTATGAAGCAGAGAAAAGATATTGATATATGTCGCAGTAAGCGTCAAAAAGGTGAAGAAGCGAGTGTTGAGCCATTGCATACTGAGCCAACACGAAGGAGGCTTAATATTGTTGATGATATCGACCAAACAGCAATAGAAATGTCAGTTGATATTCAGACCGCTACTAATAAACCTGCATTGCATGATCAGCCTCTGGAACAAAATTTGGATGAAGAAGAAAACTCACCTGAAAAAGAAGGAGAATCACAAGAAGTGGATAAAGAAGGAGAATCACACGAAATATACAAAGATGGAGAACTATCACATAAATAAGATGCCAATACAGAAGCTACGCGTCATACAGATAAACCAGTTCAAGAGGGGCAGTCACAGAGCAATACAAAGAGACGAAGAGGCCGCACTAGGATGAGTAAAGTGGCTAAAAATAGTGAGGACAAGGTTGAAGTTCAGTTCATATCTCTCGGTGAGCATGTAGGAGATGGATCATTTACACTTTCTTCATTTCTTGGTCCTCTAGTGAGAGAGCATGTACCAGTCATTCTTGATGATTGGAGACACCTTGATGAACAAACAAAGGATAAAATGTGGGAGGAAATTTAAGTATGTTCAAGTTATTACTTGAGTAAAAAAATACTCTCATCACTTCTACAACTGTTTTAAGTTCTGTAAATTTTGTAGGCAAGGTTCAAATTGACCAAAGAGTGGCAAAAGGAAAGTGTGTTGAAGCAGATGGGGTGTACATAGAGGTCCTCAAAATCAAGGGTTTTTTCCCTTGTGCGAGCTGTAGATAATAAAGAACAACTTATTAACTTAAAAACAAGCAATGTTCAATCTGTGTCAGCTTGGTTGAATTGGGTGAAGATGAAGAAAAGCAAGGAGTCTCAAATGGTAAGTCAGAAATACAGGGAGTTGAGGAGAATTCAGATTCCCCACACCACTAGTCGCAAGGGAATGGTTCGATTAGCTCATCAAATGGTATGATTCTGATAACATTACATTTCTATGTAAGTCAAAGGAGTTAACAAAAAACTCCAGTTACTTGTAATAATGAGAAATCCTTTTGTCATTTGCAGAAACAAAATAGTTCAGATCCCACAAAAGTGACTAGGAGTAAGGTGTGGATAGCAGGACATACATATGCAGATGGGAGACTTGTGAAGCCTGAATTTGAAGACACTATTGTAAGCTTTCAGTTCCTTTTAGTGTAGTAATCTTCTTCGTGTCTAAAGGCTTACTGTATGTTCCTTACAATGTATTATTCTAAATAACCAGGAAAAAATCAAATCGATTGATAGTGACTTGGAGTCCACTGCCAGTATTAGTATTAAAGAAGATGTTGTGAGTCAGGTCCTCGGAAAAGACAAACCAAGAAGAATTAGAGGAATGGGTAGAGGGATAACTGCTACGAAGATAGCATTAATGCATGCCAGAGACTCACACATAATGAAGCTTGAAGCTAAACAAGCTGAAATGCGTGATGTAGTTCGTGGTTTGCAGGACATAGTTCGTGAATTAACTGCATCTAAAAGTTTTAGTTACCAAAAAATTAAGTTAACAAGTTAGGATTCATTTATGTTTAACTTTTCCTTTTCTTTTGTATCTCAGACTCAACCTAGAGGTGTTTCTAATTCTGAGGCCAATGATCTTAGCAAAGAACCTAGGTGTCAGATTTTAGACTGGTGTTCAGAGGATGATGTTGTCATCGGAGAAGGAGAATTCTGCTCAGCTGAACCAACATACAAAATTGGACGCAAGTGTCTGGAGGCCTACTCCAACTGTTACCATTGCGGTAGATGAATCAAACAATTCAAGATTTCAGACTCCTATGTCAGCATCGCGGTAATGCTTCTGCTCTCTTTATGCAAGGTTGTGCTGAATTCTTCTTTCGCCATAACACAGAAAACGGATTTGCAATGATCCATGAATCCGCTCTTAGGGGTTATGATCTTGGAATATATGTTTATAGCTTTCTTAGGCGCATTATGTCCCCTGATCTCCATGTGGATTTAGAGATTACTAATCCGAATCGCGGTTTAGTTAGTCGAATGAGATCCAGAGTCTTAGCTAAACACTATGAAAATTGGGGACAAATGAGACTACCACAATTGTTCTTGGACCGATGTGCTAGTTTAGATGCAGATGTTGTTTATAGGTGTAGATGTGCAACATCCAATCCTTGGATAAGACCATCGTTTGAAGAATGCAAAGAGCCATCAAATGTTTGATTTTTGCTTCTACACAATTCATGCTCTCTCATTTGTTAGAGAATTTCCTCAAACAAATGAGAGAGCATGTTTTTGTTTATTTTGTTTCTGTAAGAACTTAAATTCGGAATGGTTTGCTAAGGTAGTGTTTGATTACTATATTGTGAATTATTAATGTTTGATGTTTAACTTTCTACATTCATGTTTATATTGCAAATTGGTAATGAAGATAGTTACAATTAGCATTTGGCTGTATAGAGTTTTGAAAGTAATACACTTTCAAAATAATTTTGTAACAATTATACCTTAAAAAAAATTTTAAATATGTTGCAACATTCCTATAAAATGGTATATTTGTTACTCCAAATTCTTTGAAATTTCCTTTCATAAATAGCATAAACCTTAAACCCTAATTTGTAACTATTTCTTCTTAAAAAAAGGCGCTCACTTTATCCACCAATGAAATGAGATCACTAGGATTAGTTTCGCCATCTCCATCGCACCGTCCAATTTTTTCGGGATACACGTAAAGTCTATGCGGCCAAAAAGAAAACTCATCATTAGCGTAACGCTTCGGCTCTCTCTAACCCTAATCCCCTCCGTTTGTATCATTCCTTGTAATCTCTCTTAGTTCTCTTTCAATCTCTCTTAAATCTCTATTAATCTTTTGGGATTTAACCTCTTGAATCGATTTGTGTCAGGGATCTATTTCTCGGAGCCACAAGAAGCAGTGACTCATACGAGGTGCAATCTACAAAGGTCGCAGAGAATCTGAAAGGTTAGATCTTCCGAGAACTCTCTCTTTCGGAACCCTAGATGACTCAACTGATGTCGAGATGTCTTGTTAGCAACTTATGTATTTCTCGTGTAGTATATTCATCATTGACATTCATGATTCACAGGTTGAAAACTACACTCACTGATGCGTGAAGTTATTCAACCAAAATTAACTGCAAGTGCACAGTGTACAGTTGTAGTATTTAGGTTATCGATCCCACAGAGAGCTATGGCTAGTTTGGATTCAGATGCAAATGTAACCGAACTATGACAATTCTACTATGGTAATGACTTGTGATGTGATGCAAACTTTAAAAGAAACATTAGATCTAAAGGAAATCAGTTGGGAAAACTCTGGATCACGGTTTATTGGTGACTTCTTGAACTCTAAACACTTTAAAGTACTAGATCCTATTGGTGTACTAGAAAATAGCCTTTATTTAAATCCCTAAATCTCAAATCTCTTTGGATTGTCGCTGGAAGTAAATAAGCTTTAATGCGAACAAGTTAGATATGTTCACAAGGTGTCTAAACAAACTCTCGTTTGATTTAGAACGCACCTTGCTCACTACAGACTCTTCCGGCATCTCTATCTCCGTCTCCGGTAGAAAGATCGACCTTGATGATCTAAAAGTGGTTAATTACGTCACCTCTAAATATGAAATATTGTTTGTAGTGAAGAATCACGTGGCTTATTCCACAAATTAAAACCGTTTAGAATGATCCTTTGTAAACCCTTTGAAAACCCTAGATCTAATAAATAAACTACTCAGACATGGTTTTATTAAAACAAATCATCTTTTTATGAATGAAGTGCATATGAAACGAATTAGACAATAGAAGATCAGAGGTTCACGAAACTCAATTGAGAAATAACACTTCTCTAACCTTCTTCAGAGTCTAGAACAATGATAAGAACAATATCTAAAAGCTAAAACAATGGAAACAAAAAGCAAAGAGAAACTTGTATTGCTCTGAGTTCTTTTGGGGTGCGTGCCTCTTCAAGTGCTTAAGAGGTGCTTATATAGGTCGTGAATGAGTCTTAGGGTCTAGGGTTCCGCGAAAGGCCCGATAAGAAAATCTTCTAAATTAAGTCGGCGTCACAGTCGGTCGACTATAGCTCTTCCAGTCGGTCGACTCGGGGCTCGAAGTAACATTTCTTCATTTTGGCTCCAAATCTTCTAAGTCTTCTCAATTCACGTGGAAACTTCCATAAAACCTTCTTTTTAGCTCTTTTTGCTCCAAAGTGTCTTTTGCTAGTAGATCCTGCATAAATACTCAAAACATGCTACAAAGACTCCATAAAACCTACTATATCATGGTAGATAACCGGTAAAATCCATGATACATCACTCACTCATAGCATTAAGGTTAGTCTTTCATTTGTATATATTTTTTTTTCGTTTGTTATTTTCGATTCTTCTATTGTTTCTGACTTTTATGCATGGTTCCATTTGGCATTTTAGGAACTGCTTATTACAATGGAACCAATGAAACGACTCATCTGCGGACTCCCTGCCTTTGGAATTAAACCGTCACTCCAAAAACTCCCACAACTCCCTCAAGTCCCACAACAAAACCAACAACAAGCATATGAAGATGAGGGAAGTGATGTGGAGGAGATCACTGAACGACAGTTTAGACGCAACTTCGGCTACTTGATACGCAAAGAGACTCCCGAAGAGGACATTGAACCAATGTTCCGTATCGCTATCAGAAACATGAAGAAGTATGCAAGCACTTCGGCACCAAGGAAACGTCCTAAACAAGAACAAGGACAGTCCTCCAAAGGGAAGGCTCATAGACTAAATTAAAGGAATGGTTGTAAATCTTAGTTGGTTGTTTAACTTCTATATGGTTATGTTTTGGCTTTGTTATTCTTTTGAAAGAAAATGTGTTGTATGCTTGGAAATAATTATGAATACTATTTTGATTTGGTTTTCATTTTCATTTGGAATTTCTTCTGAAATTAATATATTATAATATAATTTTCATGAAAACATATATACAATTAAATTAAATTCGATTTTGTCGACAATTTATTATCAACAAATAAAAAAAAATCAATTTATTATTGAAAATTAGTTACTGGATCCTATAATTTATTATTGCAGAAATAAATAGTTATTCTAGAGAATAATATAACATTAAAACAACCCCTATATTAAAAAACCAAATCAATAGTGTTTGTAAAAATCGCTATAAAAATAATATTGTAATCAAAGATAAGTAGAAACTAAAGCGGACAAACAAACGTTATATTAAAAAACTGAACAAATAGCGTTTTTAAAAACGCTATCTAAAGTATTTTTAATTTGATATAATTAGCAACTATGACGTTACATAACAAAATAATAACAAAAATAAAGCGCTATTGTAGAATATACAATTGCATTTAATGAAACGCTATCGTATACCTAACTATCGTAGCATAATAAAAAACCGCTACAATAGGTCTTGAACCTACTGTCGCGGGGTCAGACACAGCGTTTCTAACTTCGCTATGATGGGATTACATAGCGTTTTTCGGGCGTTATGAATACCCGATTTTCCTGTAGTGTCTCTTTGGTTGAACGATGTAGTTGCAAGAATCATGGTCATGAGTAACTCTTTAGCAATTGATATTCTTTTAACTCACTCATAATTTAAGAACAGCGTCACCAGGCCCTCCTTGAAATGAAAAACTTTTAACTTCCTTAGAGGGTTTTTCACATTTATCTTAACTTGAACTCTCACGTACTCTTCCTCAATCGCCCTTTTTTTGGGTCAAATGCCACATCTTTGACTTCAGCCAACCATTCTCCACTTCCTGGATAGCTGCAGAAGTATAGTGATTCACCGGAAGATTCCTTATTTGAACCTAGACAGTGATATATTTGAGATAGTCCTCATCAGGCTTCTTCATCCATCTATCAACCAACATAATCCACTCCTTAAAACAATGAACTCCCTTCTTCAAAATCTCCTCTAAGTCGTGCTGATACTTGAAGATGAACTGAAATGTCTCCCTGTTGAGTGCAGTGCCATGAACTCTTCCTTCTTTTCTCCACTTTCCAAGCATCTCCTAAATGAACCATTTCATGACTTGGAGCTTCGGGTTGGTTATTCTCCCTACCAAACTCCTTCTATTTATTTCTCCACATAAGAAATCTGGTCTTTCCGACATAACATAGGGTTCATCTTCCTCTCCCACTATAAAGCTTTATGTTTTCTTCCTCTCCAACGTTGAGGGGTAACTTCTTAACACCTTCCTTGAATATACCCTCAACCTCAATAGCCACACCTACTAGGGGACTTATAAATTGTGTAGTCAACCAACACTAGAGACTTCTGTCCTCTAAACCGTAAAACCCCTCGAACATGATCATGAGCAGAGGCTTTGAATCTCACTCTCCGGTGAACAGAGTTGAGAAAGGTACCTAAGAAAGTTTCGACGAGGATCACATATAAGTCTTTAGGTGTTGTGGCGAGGTGAGTGCTGAAACCCTTATCGATTAGGGTTTGAAAAGTATATCTAGATCTGAAGCTGCTCCAACATGCAACAACGATTTCAACCGTCTGTCCACTCACCTTACAATCGCGGAAACACGGTGTTGACCCATCGTCTCTGAAAATTCTGATTAGAGAAGAAGAGATTTTAGATCGATTCCGGAAAACCTAATTCCTCGTCGTCAAGAGAACGAAGAGAGATTTCGAAGTGAACTCGACAATCGTTAGCGAGGTACCTTGCTGAATGAGCTCCGGAATTACTGAACGAGATCAAAAATTTGAGTAGATTTAGGGTTTAAATTTTAGAATTCAAGATATAGAAAAAAGAAAACATAGCTGATCAAAATGTTTAACACCAATTTATTTATTCCATAGGTAGGATAGACTCAACCCAAAAAACTAGATAAACTTAAATAAAAATATTCACATTTCTATTCTCAGTATGTCACGTCTATGCCCCAAATTACATTGAGTCACACAAATTATTGAAGCATTATTATTATTATTTTTATTTATTTATTTTTTTTTTTTTTTGTAATTCCTAAGTCATATCTTGTCTTCTTCTTCAGATCCAAGTCTCTCATCATGTGTCTGAAGGATAATCTGTTTCATTCAATTGGGACAGATCAATGTTTGATCCATGAGACATATACCGACGCGAATAATCAATTACACAAACTTTGTTCTATACTATACACAAAATAGTCTCCAAATATTCAGCCAGAACATGGAGGTTAATCATAGTCACATGTCGTCTATATCATTGACATGTGTCCATAACACATAGTACCATATTTATAAGACTTAAGCTTGTGGGTTTTGACCAGATCCTTCAATGATTCTTCAAGTTAGGAAAGGAACCAGGGAAACCAGAGTCCTATGAAAATTATTCTAATGGTCATGATCATGAACCGACCACTTCTCTAACAAGTAAGCAACACACCATTTCTTCATCCTTAAATCAAAATGTACATCATAAGATCTTGGATATAGTCTTATTATTATTAGAATAGTAAACGTTTTTCTATATTTTGTTTGTTAGTTTCCTATTCTTGTAATTGTAATGAATTTGTATGTTAAGTTAGAATTTTGTATAAACAAATTTCTTAGCTAGTACATAAGAAATAGATAAAGCATTTATTATAAACGAAAAATTTATTTTCAATAATGTGATCCAGTCGGCACAGATCGACGAACGCGGTCATCAAAAATAAGGACTAAGCATAGAAAACAGAGGAATTACAAAGGACTTTGGTTATGGTGTAGAGGAGATGTAGCAGAGGCATGTTTTTGTAGCACATTGACTTAAAGAGCACTTAGTAGATTTAGAAGAATTGATCCATGAGGAAGATGACAACACATAGAGAAGACGAAGAAGCGATATCGATAAGGTTTGATCCAAAAAATGTTATCAAAAGCTTGGAAGAGGAGAAACATGAGGAAAAAAATAAAAAGAAGGCGAAAAGAGAGCTGAGCAAAGCTAAGGCCACACTTTTAAGGATGAGGGATCTCATTAGACGGGCTGCAGTAGCCAAATCGGACAAGGCTGTCAAATTCTTTATTCCTAAGGTATTTTCTGTTTTCCTATCTACGGACTCATCAAACAATTACAACTTAAATAGATTAGTAAAAATGCTTCCTAATTGTAGATAATGGAGGTGAGAAACCAAAGAAAGTTAAAGATAATGAGAGAGGTGAATGATGAATCCAAAAAGATGAGTTGTGAATCTACAAAGATAAGTTTGAGATGGGAGAATAGTGAAAGTTGTACAACTCTATCTTCCACTGATCAAATCTCTATAGTTTCTTCACCATCAATCCTTGTTTCCTTGGATCCCACGCCATTTTATCCATGCCGGTGTAGAAAAGACAATTGGATTACTACTAATTCCGAATGTAAAGACCACAATTTTTTAATTTTTTTAACAAAACCAATCATACTCCATTTTCTTATATTTCATTTTATAATTTGATATTTTGTTTATTATCTTTATTTTTTTATATTTGTTTAATTTATTCTATATTTTGCAGTTGTGGTGTTAGAGTTATGAAGAGAAGATCAATGAGAATGATGTCACCAAAACAAGACAACCAATTGATTATCATTGCTACACAAGTTTTGAAAGAGTTAATTCAAGTATAAATTAGTCGTCATTTATAATTACTATGATTGTTGCGCGAATCTTAATGTTTTTTCTTTTAAATGTATATTATTGTATATTTTTCTATATCTTTAAATCTTGTCATACATAATTATAGTTATCCTATTAGAGTCTTCAATTACCGTGAACTGGTTACGTGTTTGCTGGCAACTTGTGGTCGCTAGGAAATATGTCTTGTGTTGGTCTCCACTTTGAAGCCATTGGATCCGGCTCCGCTGCATCCAAAAGTTTTCTTTAGCTTGTAAATTTTCTCTTAGTTGCTAGTTAACTCTACTATAAGGGGAGGGTCCAATAGATTGGTAACAAAGCCGAAATTAGGGTTTGATGAGCGTAATTCTACTAAAGATAGCGTTATTTCCAAAGTTTCTTGGATGTTCATCATCCTCGTGAGACTATACATTCTCTGTCCCTCGTACAATTGATGACAATTTTATTTCAGCCTCAACTTTCTCTGTCATGACTGGGTTTCGTAACTCTGTCCATGTCTTAGATATAACCTGGAAGGCTTTCAACATGTCGAGATGATAAGTCAAAATAAGAAAAGGTAGAGAGAAAATTGAACGAAAGCAGTAGCCGCCGTCAGGGTAAGAGCTTGCTTGAATTCTTAAAAAACTTCTTCAAACAAAATAACATGTTGCCATTATTATTCAGAAAATCCGATGGGAGTTTCATATACACATCTTTAGTCAAATCTCCATGAAGAATGAACATCTATTTGATGTATTTTCCATTACTTAACCGCTGTCACTTTGAGAAACATATGAACCGTAAGTCATTTTGAGAACCGGAGCAAATGTTTTATGAAGTAACCATAGATTTATAATTTCATATTTTTTCCTAACTCGAATAACAATTCTAATATTCCGCGGAGAAAACACAATCATAGAAAGTATTTGAAGTTATTAATTTCCAAAAATCTCGCGAATTTTCCGTCACACGTTTTCCATCGCTGCACTTTTCACTCATAACCCCTCCTCTCAATCTGTCTTCTTCTTAGGGAAAGGAAAAAAAAAAAAACAGAAACGAGCAAAAATGTCAGATAACAATCTTCAATGCTCAAGCTTCAATGCTCTTAGCATCGATGTCACTGAATCCATCCTGTCTCTGCTCCCTATCCCTTCACTCGTCCGGTTCTCTTCCGTCTCCAAGCTATGGCGCTCCATCATCATCTCCCTTCCTCCTTCCCCGTCTTCCTCTTCCCCTTGGCTTTTCCTCTTTGGTATCCACAACACCTCCTCCTTGCAAAACCAGTCTTTTGCCTTCGACCCTCTTTCCGACTCTTGGCTCCGCCTTCCCGCAGCCTCCTTCCCCTCCGTGCACCTCGTGGGATCCGATCGCTTCCTCTTCATAACTGCCCCTAGGTTCTCCTTCTCCCCGATCCTCAAACCCCGTTGGCGTTTCACTTCCCCTGTCCGATTTCCCCGCATCAGTCCGCTTTTGGGCGTTTTCTCGACCCGCTCGGGCTCTTCCAAGCTCATCCTCGTCGGTGGCGTAGGCTTCATCGGCGGATTGGTGGATATCGAGGATCTACTAGCCGTCCAGGTGTACGATCCGGCCCTGGATTCCTGGGAGCTCTGTCCGCCCCTCCCTGCCGATTTCCGATCGGGTTATGCTCATCAGACCCTGACTTCGGCTCTCTTTCAAAGGAAATTCTATGTCTTCGGAATCTATTCAGGCTTTATCTCCTCCTTCTGCCTGGAGACCTATACATGGAGCGACGTTCAAACGCTTAGACCACCTGGGCTCTTGTTTGCTTTCCTCAATTCATGTGACGATATGCTCGTTCTAGGTGGAATGTGCGTTTCCACTCGTGGCTTCTCGTTTAATCTCTGGAAAGTCGAACAAGGGTCGATGGAGTTCAGCGAAATAGCGATAATGCCTGAAGCTTTGTTGTGTGGATTAGTGGATAATGAGGATGAGGAAGATAGTAACAAGTTTAGGACCTTGAAATGTGTTGGCTCAGGGAATCTTATCTATGTCTTCAACGAAGATTGCCATAAGAAATATCCAGCTTGTATCTGTGAGATTGGCGGACCTAAAGGAAGTTGCACATGGAGGAGAGTGCCTCAGTTGCCTTCTCCGGTCAACAAGTTTCACAAACTTGTTAGTTTCTGCTCTCCTGTATCCATCACCGACATTTTCCACCCGGACGAGCCTCAGATTGCTTCCATTCTCACTTGACTTTGCTTACTTACCCCACAGGTATGATCAAATCATTATCTCTTTTGACATTGTGTGTTTGGTGATGGTAAAGCTTTAGAAAAGATTCCGTTTTAGTTTCTCTAGGGCTAAGACTCAGAGATTCAGAAACCGGTTACATCTGAATCTTCGTGCTGCACTTCAGCTAAACCTCCCATAAACATAAGTGATTGTGTGTAGCTAACTAACTTAGGCTTCTTCTTGCTTCGTCCACATTCATTTGTTCGTACTAATGGCCAATAAATAATAGGCTTCGCTTTCTTTGACATGGCAGGGATAATGTATAAAGTGGAGATGAACAGAGAAGAGAAAAAATGGAGAGTGTATAAAGAAGAATTATCATTCGCATGTAATTAAATGATATTGGACAAGACTAATTTTTCAAGTTTATGTTAATTCTTTCTACTTTTTAAAAATAAAAATAAATAATAAGACACTCAGACGATTTCCCATTTGTGTATGTTTTATGTTATTTTTTATCTATTTTGATAATTATGTTATTCTCCTCCCCTATTAATAATTATTTTTATACAAATTAAGAAATCATATTAAAACTCTATTATACCTCTAGAAATTAACTTGACTTTTGACATTTTTTTCTCTTTTATTGGTTAATATCGAAATCAAATTAGACAATTTATGCTACAAGATACATCATAAAATTAAAATGATATTTATTTTGAAATGAAATAATCCTAAAATGATATTTGTTGCAAAATGGAGGGAGTGTGTTATTGACTTAGTTAAACGTTTATATGTATTTATATTTTGCTTCAAATTATAATCTGGAAAAAATAAAGAAAAACATCGACCGAATGAAGCGAATTAGTCGAACATGTAATTTTCTTTTTCTGTAGAAACTTTTGGGTTTTTGTTTTTTTATAATGCATGTCACTATCTTATATACTTCTTGATATTTATGTCCTCCAAAAATCTTGATAATAGACACACATGTTAACCTTCTAGGCTTGCTTTGCAAGAACACTTTGTGAAAACAACCAATGTCTTTGAAATCTAAAACTGTCCATATTTTAGAAAAGCACATATGTTCCCAACTCTTCAAGTGTATCTTCTTCTTCTTTTCACATGAACTCTACTAATATTGTGCCATGGCACTAGCTAGATTTTGTTAGGAAAACTTTGGAAGTTCGAAGCATCCTTAGACTTGAACATTACCTCTTTCCCTCTTGAGATAGTTTCTTTGCATACCAATAAGGTATATTGCTTCATCTTGTCCTTTATGTAAAATAGTAGCTTCACCTTAGAGCCACTGAAGCATTTTGGAAAGCCTAAGTAGTAACTTGCTCTTTTTTTATTGTTAAACTCTAAACAAAGCTTGGCAAATTGACTTCTCTGATTCATCAACTAGATTACCAAAGGTTAGTAAAGACTTTTCTTTATTTATGAGCTACCCAGTTACTTCCCTATATCAATCCAAGATTCTTTGTTTAACCTTACATTGTGGTTCTTATGCTCTATATACAAAGAAGTTGTCATTTGTAATAAGAATAAAGTGGATATTGAGGTATACCCCATCTTAGTCTCCTCTATGTTTCACCATGTTAAGCTGGTGAGTTAAACCTTCAATACACAACAAAAATAGTAAATGACTTATTTCTCCGTGAGAAGAGATTCTACTAAAATCTTGACCATTGATAAACACTAAATACTTTAGTGTCTCAATAGAAAACATTATCCATTGGATCCATCTAGTATAATAGCACACTTCTTACTTAAGTTCCTTGATGCACGACCATTCTACATGATCATATGGTTTTGACATTGGCTGATTTTCATGCAAGGTATTCTTGTGAGATGGATCCAAAAGTTTTGAGCGCAAGTACGATCTCATGTGAAATTACAATGTTATATGTAATCAATCTCTCAAAGACAAAATAAGATTGATTTTGTGAGACTAGTTGATGTAGGTATGGTTTGAGTCTTGAAACCATGATCTTGGAGATAGCTTTGTTCACAGCTAAGCATAGACTTATAGGCCGTAAATCTTTCTTGAGACACGGGTTTTCCTTCTTTTGAAGCAAATATAGTTTTGTATGGTTCCATTTGTCAAGAAAAGCTTCCATGAAATAAAAAAAACGTCTTGATTTCTTCAGTGACTTGAGGCCCAACTCTAGTCCAGTTGTGGTGGTAGAATAGTGTTGTCATTCCATTTCCATTATAAACACTTGAGGCTCTCATCAAGAAAACAATATTTACAATCTCAATAGTTGATACCGGTTTAGTGAACCCCTTTTTAATGTCTATAGTTGATACTGTTTTGGTAAACTCCTTATCTATATCGGAAGTCACACTTGATTGAAACCATGGAAGAACTCCTTGAAGTTTGAGGGGTTGGATGATTTTAACATATATGTAAAATACCTTTTTATGTAAAATACCATTTAGACCATCTTTTTATGATTTCATGGAGCACCTACCTATACATTTCCCATACGAAGCTGAATTAGGAGGCCCCGTGCAATACAGGTGGATGTACACATTTGAAAGATTTTTCAAAAAGTTGATAGGAAAAGCGAAGAACCAAAGGTATGCATCAGGATCGATTGTTCAATCGTATCTAAGGGAGGAGGTATCTTATTTCACATAGCAATATTTTCCAGCGAATGTACCAACGTCATCAAGGTGAACGCTATAAATATTAGAATGTTCACTAAGCCATTTCATATACACCGGATAGATATTATAAATTGATTCCAATTTGGCCAGGTTAACAAGATTCACTCCCGGTGAAGTCCTCGAATATCATTTTGATGGAGTTCCCGCTATATTTACTCATGTAGGTCGACCTAGTGGCGAAATGAAAGAAATTTGGCTCACAGAAAAATACTATCAATGCGCACATTCATATGTTTTGCGGAATTGTTGTTTTTTCGAGGAACTTGAGAGGTATAATTTGGAATGTCTCTTACTGAAAATTATATATAGACCACAGTAGATTTCTCATATATTTTTTGTATTCTATTTAGTTCTTTCAAACATTTTATAGTGCAAAATATCCGGACCTCCATGAGGAAGACATCCTGGCCAGACGAGTCGAAGAATATGTAGATTGGATCAAAGAATATGTATGTCTATTAAATATTTGATAATTTACTTGCTTTACTTTAAAATATTTCATATTGTCTATCTCTATGCAGATTATAGCCTTGAATGCCGAGTTTTCTTTTCCAACGTGGGTGCTCGACATAATTCAAGGACCCCTGATGATGGCTAAAACTTGGCCCATCTATTATACAAGAGGAAATTTGTTTCATACCCAGAAGCACAACGAGGGAAGAACTACATGTAACTACGGTGTATCTGTTACTGGGATAAATTATAGCAATCCAGATTTCCGAGCTGATTTCCACGATATCTTGACTAATATCCTAGAACTACTCTCTACGGAGGTGGTTGATTTGAGAATCACACTTTTTAAGTGTAAGTGGTTCGACCCTGTGATCGGTAGAGGCACTCGGAGGAGCAATGGTGACCTTATAGACATTCTTCCAAATAAAAGATACAATAAATACGAACCATTTATTCTAGGTACGTACGCTTGTAAATCTTCTCGGCCACTTTTATTATCACTTTCCATATAATTCTGATTTATACATTCAAATTGCACAGCCTCTCAAGCCGATCAAGTTTGTTATATCCTATACCCATACAAGGGCAGGAAACCGAAGAGTCTGTGGCACAATGTTGTTAAATTCAATCCGAGGGAAAATATTTCAGAAGATTATGAAAACACCGAACCTACTCTTTTACAACAAGAAACTGATGATCATGTAATGTTGACTACAATTGAAGATCTCGTGGTACATAATTCACTAGCAAGAGTAAACCCAGTAAATCTCGAGTACGAAGTCGGCTATGTGGAACAAGATGACGAATTCCAACGTAACTTATCGGGATCTGATGACGACGTTGTCAAAGGTATTGGACCCTTTAAATTATGTCGAGATCAAATAATAATTTTTATGTTTGTTAAATTTATTTTTTATTTTCTATAATTATGGCATAACCAAAATAATGTAGAATTATTTTGTATTTTGCCTAATTAGACCTTGGATGTTATATTTTGTTTACTTATTGCATTAACAATCTAATCAAAATCAAATTAACTAATTTGGTTCACCATTCATAAAGAAAACACAAGTTTACCGATCCTAATAGAAAACTGCAAACCACAAATGCATCTAAACAAAACATAAGAGAATGAGTTTCACCGATCCAAACAATAAGAAAAAAATCTAAGATCATCCAAACAAACTACAAAAGTCTAAGATCATCCAAACAAACAAAACACAAAAAATATTCCATCACAGATTCTTTATTGGACAAACTTGAGAACCAAATTTGTTGCATTTTCCCATATAACTTTTAGGCGAAGGGAGTTGCTAGCTTTGAAGTTGTTGGCAACAAAAAAATCTGATAGCCCGCCGGTTAAACGCATTCGTTTTCTCCTATCTCCACACTCCAACACCAGTTTCACAGGCCACCTAACTCTAGCCTCATTCATCAAAAAGATCGTCTCGCCTGCAGCTCTAGACAGTCCATTCGAAGTGGCGAACTCCTTTGGAATGAACTGCATCAACATCACAGATGACTCATAAACTGTACCAAAACCATATACGCAACATGTTTGTTCAACATCAAAAGTCATCGCATATAAATATTTAATTGTATGAGCAACAAACACTTAATCCTAATCGAAAAGAATAACCAATTCAACTATCCAACTACTGCTAAATCTGATGAAACGAAAGCAAAAGAAAGTTTTAATACTCTAATTGAACATAAAAAAACTCTAAATCAAACCAAAATCGAATTGATAGGGACAACATACCTCTGTTGGAAATGGGTGCGGTTTTGACATAAGAGAGAATATCTAGGGTTTTGACAAAGAAAATTGGTTGATCAGAGGACGAGACCCACGCGATTATGATTTTGACGGAGATATGTGTTTGATTCTGCAAATTCGAAGAAGAAGAAGGATCGTCTTGGGTTTGAGAGTTCGAGAGAGAAATGGGGAAAAACTTTGTGTTTCTTTCTCTAAGTGACGAAGCAAGGGTTTTTTCGGGTATAGGGTAGATGGGCCATCGAAATCATTTGGGCTAAATATGCCAAGCCCACATTTTTGTTTTTTTGGGCCATCAGTTAGTTAATAGTAGGTAATCAGTCGGCAAAATTCTTTAAAATTATACCATTAAGGTTAAGTTTGTAATAATTTAACGTGGTTCAACTTAATTTACATATTTAATACTTCAAATAATATGGTTTAACATATAAACTTAACATAATTACAAGGGTTTAGGGTTTAGCATAAACCCTGAATCCTTGTAATTATGTGAATATTATATGCTAACTAACTTTTTTATTATGTTATTTAAGTATAAAATCTAAATTATAAGAACATTTAAACTTAATTGAGATTAAAAAGAACATTTAAACTATCGTTGTATAGAATTATTGTATAACTTATCCGTCTCGAATCATATCCTGAAAAATGTTGATTGACTTCGAAGAATTGTTTTGTTGACAAGAAACTTCTTATACGGAAAACAAACTCATATCCATAATTATGGGTCCTTAAGTGCATCGACTCGAACATATATTGTTATCTAACTCCTAATTACGTGGGTTTAGGGTTTAGGGGTCTAGGGTATAGTGCACTAAACTAAATCGTAAACTCTAAACCGATATAAAACCGAGCATAAATATTTCATGACAATATGTAGACGAGCGTTCCATTGTAACTTATACGATTATGATGATGATGATGCATAATGTGTTTAACCCTACTAATTATGTTATTATTAAATAAGATTAATTATGAAAAAATTTAACTTATTCAATATTTTATATTGTTAATTAAGCTTAATTGTTTAAAAATAAACATAAGTTTGAGTATTATATTGATAATTAAGGTTAATTAACAAGAAAATTAAAATTAAATTACCGATTGATTACCGACTATTTACCGACTGATTTGATCAAATACATTTAAATTAAATTTACCAACTATTTACCGAAAAATTTGGAATAAAAAAACCAATTTTTCGGTTCAATTCACCCGCAAAATTAACCCTCCAAAATATTTGGCCAAAATGATTTAACCCGCGTAAACTTTTAAGTTCTCGGCCCAAATCTGTTCATCTCAAAAATTCTCTTCATCTCTCTCTCGGTTCTCTCTGAGATTCCAAACCTTATTCTTCATCTTCATCTTCATCGATTCTGTGTCTCTCTCAATCTCCGATCTTAACCCCAAAACAAACCCCCGTCTTCGATTCTCTATCTCTTTCACCCTCCGATCTTCACCTCTTACACTCTCGAAATCTCTAAATCTTTGTTTTCCTGTTACAATGCCTCAAAAGAGAAAGCAAATTCATCTCAAACCAACAGCGTTGATGGTGAGATCACCGGCAAAGCTACCCGTTTGATATGATTTCGTTCCAAATCCGACACAAGAAACTGTCCCGCCGGTTCCTCGCAAGAACAATCGTAAGCTGTATGTGAAAGATACTCCAACTGCTGGAGCTTCGCCTTTTGCTCTTCCTCAACGGCCTGCACCGTCTGCCGCAGCAGCCGCTCTTTCAGATCCACTATCTCGGCCATCTCGTCCCGTGGAACCTCAAAGGTCTACATCATCTGCAAATCCAGCCCTTCTAACCGCCGCAAAACTGAGCACCTGCTTTGTCTGGGAATCGACTAGCTCCAACGTCTCAACCTCATCAATTTGCATCGCCTCAAACTCCAGAAGCTCAATCGCCTCAAGTTCAACCACCTGTTTCGCCTCGCAGTTCTGAAGCCCAGAATCCACACACAACATTAGTAGAGGAAAAAGATGAAGAAGAAGACGACCAGTTCTCTGATGTCGATGCTCCAATTGAGCCTAATCTTGCCCAAGACAAGCTGGAGGCTCTTAACTAGATTCTACTTGGACCATGACCAAACAAAGTGACTATGCTTGATCTAGATCTCATGGAGACTGATTCTACTTGGTAATTTCTTGCCTTCTTTGTCTATGGTTTAGGTTATCGCGTTGGGATATGTGTCTCCTTTGGTTGAATGTGCTTTGACTTGGTTTGAGATGATAGCTTATGTCCTCTGTTACTTTTATTAGAGCTAATTGTTGTTACTTCTCTACGTTTTATCTCAGTAAATTTCATCACATCTCTTCAATTTTAATTGCACTAACCTTTTTTTAATTTGCATAGCCTTAGACTCCAGGAGTTCAATCGCCTCAAGTTCAACCACCTGTTTCGCCTCGCAGTTCTCAAGCCCAGAATTCACACACAACATTAGCAGACTAAAAAGATGAAGAAGAAGTCGACCAGTTCTCTGATGTCGATGCTCTAATTGAGCCTAATCTTGCCCAAGACAAGCTGAAGGCTCTTAACTCAATTTTACTTGGCCCACGACAAAACAAAGTGACTTTCCTTGATCTAGATCTCCTGGAGACTGATTCTACTTGGTAATTTCTTGCCTTCTTTGTCTATGGTTTTGGTTATTGCATTGGGATATGTGTATCCTTTGGTTGAATGTGCTTTGACTTGGTTTGAGATGATAGCTTATGTCCTCTGTTACTTTTATTAGAGCTAATTGTTGTTACTTCTCTACGTTATGTCTCTGTAAATTTCATCATATCTCTTCATTTTTAATTGCACTAACCTTCTCTGTTTTTGTAGGTTTGGTTTTGACAGATCCAAACTCACCCGACAGGTCACTAAGTGTTTCGTCCGTACGTTTGATGGCGCCTACTACAATATCTCGTCTATACCTAGGGATAGAATAGAACGATGGTTCATTGAATTTGCGGTAACAACCTCTCTGATGTAACACCATTCTTCTCTGTAATACTTGTGTGTCCTATATAATGACTAACACCAATATTTATCAGTTGTCTTGTAGAAAAAACAAAGATGGGATCCATCAATAACAACTTTGGTTCAAGAGCATTTCGAGGCCATACTTCAAAATTGCTTGAAAGACATGATGTGCAATGCAAGGAGTCTTGACGAGCAACCTATATGGATCACTGATATGACCTGGGCAGAAGTGAAAGCACATTGGGCCACAAAACACCAAATTTCAAAGAGAGCGAATGTTGAGACTGAGTTCAACTTCTAATTATTTATAATTAGAGGGGTTTGTTTTTGGAGAGAGTTAAGTAAAAGACAAAAAAAGAATCTTCGGAAAAAATAAGCTTTTATTGATTATTGCGTTTTACAAGGTTGTTAACTCGGAATGCCGAGTTAACTTTATCAAAGAGAAGTATTAAACCTAGATTATCTAGTAATTCTTCTCCCCGATTATGAATGATCATCTTCTGTGAAGGGGGGTGTGTATTTATATACCCTAGTAGTCGGTTATCTAAGCCCATGGGCTAACCTCAAAAAAATGGAAATTCTAAGATAAGGGAATCTGTGATAAGATTTGATCTTATACTGTCCGAATTTCGACTTCGGCTTGGGACGAAGTTGTTTACACCCTCTCTTTGGACACTAAAATCCGATCATTCTTCACCGAGGTATCCCTTGGTCATATGGGCCGAGGGTTCCAATCCTATTGAAGAGACTTATGATCTGATAAATCAAAAGGGAAAGGTCGGTAGGGACCGAACCTCAATTATCGCCAAACTATTGATAAGGGGTGGTAACCCCACCATCAACAGTAAGTCCCCCCTACTTCGTCCAAGGATGTCTTCGGGCAGAGTTGGCGAATTTTTATAATTTAAATAGCTTGTCGATAAATGAAACTCGGTTGCTGTCGATCTTTGTCTCCGAATGTCTTGAATCTTCTCTTTCTTCTTCATCTCGTCCATCAACACGGGTGGGAAAGAATACGAAAAGTAAAGGGTCTATTCTGTCACACGCGCTAATTTCTCGGTACTCGCAAAACCTTTCAACTTCCCTATGATGTGTCACTCATACGCCCTCGAAACCTCAGACGTAATTTTTGGCGGGGAGATGAAAAAGAAAAATTCATTAATGAACCTAAGTTTTCCCCAATCTTGATTCGACGTATTCCAAAAGACATCGATTGAGTTTCCATGACCTAAAAAGCACATCCCTTTAAATAGCCATTACGAGAAGATTGCGTCTTCAAGCTTCTCATTTCTCTATTTCTCCGCGATATCTTCCTAAGAATCCCAAATCCTCCTTATGTTTTTTGCAACTTTTCTAGGATGTCGTCTTACAAGCAAAATTCTCTTGGGTTCCGATTCCGAAACCGACCCGACTTCGTCTTCATCCGGATATAGCGGATCTCACCAGAAGACTACCGAAGATCACCAGTCCGATAACTCTTTGATCAACATAGAAGACAATTCTTCTGCAGAAAAGAATAACAAAATCCCAGTTCTATTAATCCCGGCCAACTCCCCAACCAAGAGTAATAGCTCGGAAACCATCTCTGACCAAGTAACGACGGGAGGAGAAGAATTCCCGGAAGACTTCGGAAATTTCTCCTTCAAAGAAAGTGATATCGAAATTCTTCGATCGTTTGCTTCTTCGATCGACATTCCCTGAAGAAGCGTCAGATCAATCCGGATATCAAACAAAGCCATCTCGCCCATCTCGTTCAGAAATAATTTGTCTTTACCCCTGATGATTTGGAAAGGATCAAATTTCCTCATAGCGATCCGTTAGTTGTTGAATTACTAGTCAGAGATTGTCTAGTTCCCCGAATATTATTTGACACTGAAAGCTCGGCGAACGTGATATGTATTGATATGTTTCAAAAACTCTGGATAAAAGAAAGAAAGATTAAGCCAGGAATCAGGACCTTGACGGATGATGTACTGTTATTTTTACTGGTTTTCATGATGATATTTTACGCTGTTTTGGAGTCTTTTCTACATTTTATACAGGTTAAATGGAAGGTTCCACATGCTGAGGTGTTTTGCAAGAATTTAGAAGATTTGGAGCTAAAATGAAGCATTCTTATCCGAAGCCCGAGTCGACCGACTGGAAGGAAGAGTCGACCGACTCAGAGGCCGCTTTAATGAAAAGGAAATTCTTCTTGGGCCTCTTTTTCGAAACCCTAACTTCTAAAACTTCTTTGGCGACTCATGCATGACCTAGAGGAGCTATATAATCAACTTTGAGTAGAGGAGAAAGAGAGAGACGCTTTCCATCAAGCTTTTGAAGTATTCAAGCATCTCTTTACCAAAAATCACCAAAAATTTACTTAGATCCTGTTTTTAGGGAGTACCCTTGTGTGAAGGTTTTCTTGTGCCCCTGTTCTCTTGGTTTTACAGAGAGAGAGCCACGTTTTGCTCTGATCTCTTTTGATATTACTTTCATATTGCAAACTCTTTATATTAATGATTATGATTGGTTTGTTTGCTATGTGTGAGTAATTCTCTAGTTAGATCTAGGTTGTCACAAGGGCGAGCAAAAGCTAAGTCTGGGGGAATTTGATGTACTGTTATTTTTACCGGTTTTCATGATGATATTTTACGCTGTTTTGGAGCCTTTTCTGTTTTGGAGCCGATGTACTAGAGAATTACTCACACATAGCAAACAAACCAATCATAATCATTAATATCAAGAGTTTGCAATATGAAAGTAATATCAAAAGAGAACAGAGCAAAACGTGGCTCTCTCTCTGTAAAACCAAGAGAACAGAGGCACAAGAAAACCTTCACACAAGGGTGCTCCCTAAAAACAAGATCTAAGTAACTTTTTGGTGATTTTTGGTAAAGAGATGCTTGAATACTTCAAAAGCTTGATGGAAGGCGTCTCTCTCTTTCTCCTCTGCTCAAAGTTGATTATATAGCTCCTCTACGTCATGCATGAGTCCACAAAGAAGTTTTAGAAGTTAGGGTTTCGAAAAAGAGGCCCAAGAAGAATTTCCTTTTCATTAAAGCGGCCTCTGAGTCGGTCGACTATTCCTTCCAGTCGGTCGACTCGGGCTTCGGATCAGAATGCTTCATTTTAGCTCCAAATCTTCTAAATTCTTGCAAAACACCTCAGCATGAGAAATCTTCCATTTAACCTGTATAAAATGCAGAAAAGGCTCCAAAACAGCGTAAAATATCATCATGAAAACCGGTAAAAATAACAGTACATCAAATTCCCCCAGACTTAGCTTTTGCTCGCCCTCGAGCAAATAAAGAGCTAGTTAGTGGTCAAAACAAATCCGGTTTACCATGATCAAGCTATCAACCTTCAGCAACCATTTCTTTCATTGTGACCTCTCCAACAGCTGACCAATACCCAGAACAAGTTTTATTCTCCAATAAAAAACTTATTAAGAACAAATCAGAGTTATCCCAGCCACAATGAAGACCATATTTTAGATACCATCAAAGCAACTCATTCTACTGTCATCATATAGCCGGAAATGCTTATCAATCGTCATCTAATTTAGCACAAGATGGTCTTTTCGCTTTCCCACCAGACTTATCCTTTTTAGTCATTCAGTTTATAGCTCAAAATTTCTCAAAGTTTAGGCGAATAGTGGCATCGTAAGAAATTTTCCTAGCCTCGCTGTCACCCGAGTTCTCAAAGGTTCAAATGCATCATGGTATCGTCGGGAATTTCCCTAACCGCATAGATCCTGAGCTTCTAGTGATGAATAATTGGTGTCTTAAGGAATTTCCCTCTACCTCATCACTAGGTTTTCATAAAATACATACTTTTCTTTTCATCAAATTATCTTAAGGGAGAACTGAAGATCGAAAATCATGCTAGTGAACGAATATTTAGCAAGACATAATGGCTAATGAGACAAACAAAATGATACAGACTTAACTGTATTGTGCTCTGGCATTGCTGAAAAATTTCTAGAAAATCACGTGGGTCTACACTGTATTGTATCTATCAAGCTCTCTGTATTTCCATATGGTTGGTCCTTGTCAATGCTGCTGAGTCACTCAATCAGAGTTACAGAAAGTAGAAAATGATAATAGCATTCAAAAACATATCATATAGCAAAAATTTAACCAAAGATCCATAAAACGAAAAAAAAGTCATAATACTCTCTCCCCCAGACTTAAATTTCACTGTCCCAGTGAAACCAAGTCAAATGAAAAGTGCAGAGAGAAATCCAGAGATAAATAAAAGTAAAGACTAAAAATGAAATGATAGAACCGTATCTAATCGTGGGGACTGCAAGTGCGTCTCCTTTCAGCTGTAGGGTCAAAGGCGTGCAAAGAACTAGTGCCTCCGTAGAAATGTGGTGGCAAGTGGCTCAGCATCATAGGATCATCCGAGAAACTTGTTAAGTTACCCGGCGCTGTGGAAAAATTCATCGTCTCCCCTCTCTCTGCCGCAGTCGGCCGACTCTGGGTAGGGTCGTCCGACTCGGTCTCCGCATCGTCATCATCTCGTCGGTCATCATCATCTCCAGCTCTCTGTCGCTCTGGTGCTCTCCTGGTTGGCTCGTGGACTCCTCGGTCAGATGAACAACCTGTGAAAAATGAGTAAAACCATCGAGCAATCTTGTTCTTCCTCCTGTGGCGCTCCATCTTGTATTCGTACTTCACTTCTGGACTTGCCTGAAATGGTGGCTGCTCGGGTAACTCGAAGAAATCTGGCATCCTGCCAGTAGAGAATCTCGCTCCAGCAAAGGTAAAGTCTCCAGATCGGTGTGAATCACGCGGCTGGGAAGTAGAAGTGCGCGGTGGCTGGGCGTCGCGTCTTGTATGGCGAGGTGGGGCATGTGCGGCCTCTGGTAGCAGAGTCGGTGCAGCGGCTATAACTGTCAGCAAGTTGGAAGGTGGGTGAAACCCAATGGCTTCCTGTGAATCGAGCCTAACGTGACTCTCGTTCGGTAATCGAATCAAGCAAGTCGCGCCATCGTCCCGAATGAACTCGTACCATCTTCCCATACAAACAATGTCAGCATGATCGAGAGAAGCCTCATTTAGAGTAATCTTCGTCACTTCAGCGGCTTCCTTCGCGAAAAAATCAAGTGGTACTTCACACCACTTCATGATGGGGTCAAAAGGTCCCCCACGGTCTCCTTCTTCTGAGAAGAAGCGTTTCCCAAGAAGATGTGATTTCTTGTATCCACTAAATGGCGTGCAAAGAGTGCACCCATGTTCCAATCAATGTCCTTAGGCGCTTCTGGCAGCAGAAACGAGTCACCCAAGGCATAGTAAAGCAAAGTCAACTCCGAGTCGTAGAGTCGGCCGACCTCAGTGCGTCTCAAGAGTGTATGGCTAATGACTCTAGCTAAAATCCGAAGAGCGGGATGGCAGATCAAAGACTGCTTCGTCTTCGTTGGATCGTAAGCTCCAGACCCAATGATTGACCACATCAGGTCACGCTCCCCAAAGCTCTTCATGCTCAAATATTCGGTTCCCCTTCACTGAAAACTGAAAATATGACAAATGTCCGCCACTGTGAGCGAGTAATGCTCACCACGGATCTTGAAGTGGAGACTCCATTGGTTAACGTTCTCACAGCGGTGCGGTATATCCAAATACATCGAGGTTAGCAACTGCCTTGCCGCATCCGGATATGTATCATAGCAAGTGAAACCATTGATCCCCATACCGACATTCTTCATTAACTGTCTCAAATGGTCCTTCAACTTAAGCCGTGACATGTAAGGCATGTCCAGAAAGCGCATCGGCTGGGTGAGAATGTCCGTGTAGCGGTTGTAGAAAACTGTGTCATAGTCATCCCAATGTCGGTTTTTTCTCGTCCGGCATGCGCGGTCCTTAATGACATCCCTCTCGGGAAATGGGTCCTTGAGCTTTTTGTTCTCTGCCTTGTCCCAAATATCAGCATCACTGTCGTACTCAGAGGAAGACATCTGCAAAAAGAGCAAAGAATCGAAAGGAATTTAAACTATTTTCATCAAAAATCATCAACCTCGGTTGACCGACTGCTCAAGCGAGTCGACCGACTCGGGTCGCGACGGGAATTTCTCCATCTTTCAATCATCAAATCCGCTATAATTCATCAATTGAACTCAAATTTCGTGCATAATCTAACGCAGGTAACGATATTCGGCCACTCTATACTCAATTCAACCTAAATCCCACTCTAAATCATCAACATGCAAATTTTTTCAATTTTTTCAACTTTTTCTCCAAAAAATCGTAAAACAAAATGAGTTGAATCAGAAAAATAACTTGCAGATCGTGAAAACCGTTAGCAATGGATGATAGAGCGTAAAATTTTGATCTCAAGCGACTTTGAATAACAAAATTTGGTTGAGAATTGAGAGAGAAAATCGTGTTTGAAAGTTAAATTTTATTAGAATTCTGAAGAAAAATTCGGGTTTTAAAAATCCAAAACTTAATTTTTTTTTTTTTTTTTTTTATGTTTATGTTTTTATGTTTTTATCATGACTCAATCTAAACTGGGACTAATAGTACGAAATCCTAAAGAATTAAACTAAAACAGACTTACAAGTGGGTTGCCTCCCACTAAGCGCTTCTTTACAGTCAGTAGCTTGACTTTCTCTTACTTGAATCCCTTACTTGGTAGAGCTCAGGTCAGCTCCTTGATCCCTTTCCTGTTCCTCCATAGGATCATCTTCACAACCCTCATCATTACCATCTTCAGTAAGATCCACAACTTTGTTTTCATTCTCAGCTTCCTTCACTAGCTCCTTAAGCTCGATGCTTGCAGTGAACAATGGTTGTTTGGTAGATACATGCTTCTTGTTCCTTAGAATTGGAATGTAGGTTCCCTTGTAGAGGTACGTTCAAAACCTTGAGGTGTAGTTCCAGTCATCCTCATTTTCTCTTCTTCAATAGATTCAGCAGCTCTAAACTTAACTCTTCCATTTCTGCAATCTATCTCAGCATATGTGGTGTGTAAGAATGGTCTTCCAAGGATCAGCGGGTGTTGAGGCTAACTTTCAAACATTGCCACGTCGATATCTACTACGAAGAACCGGCCGTTGGCTCTCATATGTACATTCTCCACTATTCCCTCGGTTATCTTGTAAGTATCATCAGCTAGCCTCAAAAGCACTTGCTTGTTCACCATTTGGTCAAACTTCATCATTTTGGCAACTGAGAGCGATATTAGGTTTACTCCAGCTCCAGTATCACATGGGACGTTCTCAAACATCTTGGCAAGTCTACCGCAAAACTCCTTGGCTCCCATCTTATTCTTCAGTAAGTATGGTGTCAACTCTTGTAGCTCCATCTCCATTCCACATTGCTCCATAAGTGGCCAAATCTCCTTACATTCTTTGATAAACTCCTCCACATCATATTTAAATTATGTCTCAAGTACCTTCAATGAGTTTGCAAAGAAATTGATTCATTCCTCAATGTGCTCAGGTCGTATCCAACGAGCACTGGATTGAATTTCTTCATCAAACGTAGAACAAGCTGTCATAGAAATTGCTCTTCGTTTAGCTTCAGGGGAGTCGAGTCGACCGACTGGTGGTAGAGTCGACCGACTCGGGCGTCGAAAACTCTTCCTTATGGTCTCTTCGATAACTCTCATTTTTGGTTTCGATCTTGTGATGACTGCCAAACTCTTCTTCTTCTTCTCTGGGTAGTAGCAGGCGAAATCTTCTTCTTCAACTTCTTTATCCTTGATCTTGAAACTAATGTTCGGACTTCCCATACCTCTTAACGTTATTGTGTCTTTCGAGCAATCGATTAATCTCCTGCGGTATAATCTTCTCTATTCCATCACTCTCATCAGCATAGCACGTCTCCAGGATGTAAAAATCCAAAGCAATGAATCTATCACCAATCATACATGGCAATCCAGTAAGTTTTCCCGAAGGCACAATACTTGTATCGTCAGCTAATCGCATCTCCTTCTTGGTGATATTCAATTCTAGTGGTCCCAACCTTTCCATGGCAGACAAAGGCATGGTGTTACCGCTTGCCCCTAGATCACACAGGCATCTCTTGAAGACTTGATCTCCAATTGTCAAAGTAAGCTCTAATAGTCCAAGATCCTTCTTCTTGTCTGGCATCCGGTACATAATCGCTCTGTCACAAATCGCAGCGAATAAACATTTCCCATCTTTTGGGATTATCTTCCAACTCATCACCTTACTGAGGACGACTTCAAGCTCATTGTTCAGCTTGCATGCTCTTGCAAATGGCATCCTCCTCATCAACACTTTAGAATAGGTCTCAACTTCTTTCTTGAGCTCCCAATCATCTTCTTTAGCTTCTACATCAATTCCCAAGTCATCAACTTCGTACTCATGAATTGGAATCCATGGATTCACTGATTGATTACTACACCATGGTTTGTAGACACTCTTCCTGGGTGGAACCTTCATCAAAGGACATCCCACTTCTTCTTCAGAAGCTAAAAGTCGGCCGACCTTCTCCTCGGTCCACCGACCGTTAACACGTCGACCGACCATTGATGGCAGCCGACCGACTGTGTCAGACGATCCTTCTTCACTTATTTCTTCCAGGGTTTTCTCCTCTTCAATCTCCTTAATGTGGATATCTCGGATCGATAGTGGACATTTGGTGACTCTCCTGACTCCCACAAATCTTTCAAGTTCTTCCATTCGCTCATGAAGTCTTCCGACATCGATCTGAAGGTGGCTTATATGCAAATCAAGGGTGAGGAAACGTTGATCCATCTTCTTCAAAAGGGTCTCATAAGTTCTGTTATGCATCTCCAGGGCTTCTTCAACTAGGCTTTCCGCTCCATTCGTTGGTGGCAATGGCTTGTAAAACGAGTGCGGGTTGAAGTATCCATCTCTGTATTGGTTTGATCTCACGAAATCCACATCCGGCTTCCCATCTTCCTTGTGCTTTCCACGCATCATTTTCTGTCTATCAAACACAAAAGAAGAGAAATATTCATTAGTTGTTTTTATCATAATTTCCTAACTCTAATTCTAACAAAAATCGAAAACACAGTTAAATCCCCAGCAACGGCGCTAGAAAAACTTGATGGTGCGAAGTTATTCACCCAAAACTAACTGCAAGTGCACAGTGTACAATTGTAGTATATATTAGGTTATCGATCCCACAAAGATTAGGTCGAGTTTAACTTCTATTAGAATGCAATCTATCTGGTAACTAGTTGTGTAACTTATGGATTAAAAACGCTAGACTTAGGTAAATCGCGGGTAATATGGGTCATGCACGAAATTAGATGTTGCCCTACTCTTAAACACAAAAGAAAATGTATACAATACCAAATCTCTTTGCGTATTGCACTATGAATCAACCAACATATCAGAAAGGATGCTTTTCAACCTATATAGCTAACACATGCATTAAGAATGGATTTGATTTTTTATGACCTTCCAAGCCAAACTCTCGTTTGCACAAGGATGAGATCACCTGCTAAAAACAATGCTTCGGACTTGATGTTAAATGGATCTATGATGCAACAAACCCTAAAATTCAATATTCTAAGTGATCAAGTCAAAATATTGTATGAATTAATATTGAAGGAGAGAGTAGTCACAAATTCAGCAACAATTCGTGCACCTAATGACCCATAAAACCTTTGACAACCTAAATCTGACTAGAGAACTACTTACACATAGCAAACAAACCAATCATAATCATTAATATCAGGAGTTTGCAATATGAAAATAATATCAAAAGAGATCAGAGCAAAACGTGGCTCTCTCTCTGTAAAACCAAGAGAACAGGGGCACAAGAAAACCTTCACACAAGGGTGCTCCCTGAAAACAAGATCTAAGTAACTTTTTGGTGATTTTTGGTAAAGAGATGCTTGAATACTTCAAAAGATTGATGGAATGCGTCTCTCTCTTTCTCCTCTTTTCAAAGTTGATTATATAGCTCCTCTAGGTCATGCATGAGTCGGTAAAGAAGTTTTAAAAGTTAGGGTTTTGAAAAAGAAGCCCAAGAAGAATTTCCTTTTCATTAAATCGGCCTCTGAGTCGGTCGACTCTTCATTCCAGCCGTCGACTCGAGCTTCGGATCAGAATTCTTCATTTTAGCTCCAAACCTTTTAAATTCTTGCAAAACACCTCAGCATGTGGAATCTTCCATTTAACCTGTATAAAATACAGAAAAGGCTCCAAAACAGCGTAAAATATCATCATGAAAACCGGTAAAAATAACAGTACATCAATCGGCAAGAGCTTTGTTCGGGAATCACGAACCCATAGTCCGTGAGTTAGACTATCAACAAACTACGCCTAGCCAACTCGGCGACCAAGGATTCGTGAACCCGAACAATCAAACAGTCAAGGTGCAAACACCAGAAACTGAGAATTCTCAGGAACAGCTAAGGATGACAACAACACATCAACCCAAGGCCGGCCCTGGGCTAAAGCTCATGAAGCAAGGGCTTTAGGTGCCAAATGTTATAAAGAATTTAGGGGCATCATGTACAAGGAAGTTCCTTTAGTACAGTGGTCATTGTTTTGATACATCTGCACCGATAATCTGGGTTCGAACCCTCCACCATACTTTTTTTTTTGCCTTATAAAAACCGAATGATTTGTTTCCTTTTTTTAACAATCGTTATTTCCTTTACTCTGTCTATTAATATTTAATAATATAAATGATTAACTCTAATTATCTTAATTACAAACAAAAAATTAAAAAGGAACCTAATTTCTATTTGGTTTCTCGTCGATGTACGAAGAGAGACTTTTCATCTCCTATCTTCTTCCCCAAATTGCTAAGACTTAGTGGAGGGCAAAATCTTTAATTGTTAATTTCTGTTGTTTTATTTACTTCTTATTAATCGTCTTCTCTTATATCTCCGTATGCCAAGGTTCGAGAATTGAAGATAACGAAGTGCGGACTCTAAGTACCAATCAAACAATCGCGATTCTAAAAAGAGAGTTAGAAGAAATGCGTTCACTGGTTCATAAGGCAACGAGCACCGCTCCGGAGATCAATCAGCTACTAGAAGAAACGAAAAGGAGTCCATGCACCTAGAACATCACGCGAGCATGGGTACTGCTCAATGAGACTCCCGACTATGACGGAACCGGAGACCCATCGATTTATATGAGAGCGTTTTGAGTTAAGGTCGGAAGAGCCAAATTCCAAAGAGGAGAGGAGGATGAAGGAAGATGTCAGCTCTTTCTGGAGAGCTTAAGAGGAGATGCCCAAGGTTGGTTTACTAATCTGCCTCCTGATTCGATTAGTTGTTTCGCCGAATTTCAGGAAGCTTTCTTTAAACAATACATGCTGCACTTAGAACAACAAGCTACCGCATCAGACCTCTACGCAGTAAAACAAGGACCAAGAGAACAACTTCGAGATTTCATTAAAAGAATCAAGGAAATTATTCAAGCTTAAGGATAGACGATGACTTGGAATTCAGAGGACTCATTGCAGTAACGTGGTATCAGTCGAGGTTCTGGGACGAGCTATCTGCTCATCGTCCTCAGCCCATGAATGACGCGTTTCAGCAGGAAAATACCCAGATAAGGATTGAAGAGAATCGTGCCAAGCTTGCAATAGTACATGGATCTTCAAAAGTGAACAAAGAAACGAAACAACAGGAGAAGGGAGAAGGACGACGAGTAGAAAGAGACCAACCTCAGAAGGATAAATCAAAATCAAAAGCATTTTTTTCTGTGACGGACCCCCAAAAGGACACGCCTCGGAAAGATAAATCGAAATACACGTATACCCAAGAACCCGACGATCCGACCCTCCCGTGGTGTGAATATCATAAAAGACCAGGCCATAAAACCGAGGACTGCCGAAATCTGAAAAAATCATTTAATGGCTATGCGATTTGAGCAAGACCGAGAAATGGAGAAGCGTAAAACGCGGGAAAATGACTAAAATCAACTTTCTCGGGAAGAAACGGAAGCCGGAGAAATCCTGCCCTCACCACCTCAAACTCAGAGGAAAAGGATTAACTTGATAATGGGAGGACTTGCAAACTGCGAAGATTATGTTCGGTCAATACAACGAAGCATCTTTAGGTTATCCGCGGATCAGATTCAACGAAACGCTACTCTACAAAAGGAATTGATATTTACTGCCGAAGATTTGAAAGGGATTGATGCCCCTCATAACGATCCACTTGT
This sequence comes from Euclidium syriacum, assembly GCA_900116095.1. Classification (NCBI taxonomy): domain Eukaryota; kingdom Viridiplantae; phylum Streptophyta; class Magnoliopsida; order Brassicales; family Brassicaceae; genus Euclidium; species Euclidium syriacum. Next base: position 2,014,744 of record FPAK01000003.1, on the reverse strand, counting down.
AATTGAACTTCGAATTGGTGACTGCGACATCCAAATAATCCTTGTCGACACATGAAGCTCGGTAGAAGTTATATCTTTGGACACACTTCCAAAAATGGAGATCAAGGATCAAAAGATCAAGGCTCGGGTAAAACATTTAACTGCTTTCGGAGGAGATACAATTTCAATTGTCGGAACGATAAAATTCCCAGTATCTGGAGGAATAACAAAAATCGTAAAGTTCGATGTAGTAGAGAGAGCCACCATTTACAACGCGATTTTCGGTACTCCGTGGTTGTACTCTATGGAAGCTCTTCCATCTACTTATCACCAATGTCTAAAATTCCCAACTCCGAAAGGATACTTTACGGTCCGAGGTAACCAGAAGATGGCTCGAAGGTGCTTTGTAACAAAAAATAAGCATCGTCGAGAAACTCGGAATCAAGGAAAAGTTTCAGATCAATCTCTCATGGTAATCTCTATTAACAAAAAAAAACCGACATCCGCCAAAATTTTGGCAGAACTTTTCGAAAGAGAAGAATACTTAGGAAGATAAAGGGTCGAAAGGGAAGAAATTAGCTTTTCCTCGTAGGCAAAAAAAAATCGTTGATATCTCGGATTATCTGAGATAGTCAACAAATAATCAAACGTCGTAACTACGTGTGGCTTGATCCTCTCCGAGGGTACGTAGGCAGCCTTTCACGAGTTTCAGCTACAACATCATAATAAATCTAGGTTTTCTAGTCAAGAAGTTTATACAACTCAACTATATTTAACCAAGATTCACACAAATCAAACATCGGAACGTTGATCACGTTCTCGACCAAAATTAGGACAGTTTGTCTTAATAGAAAATAAACTTGCCTGAAAGAATCTCAGAGCCTGATAAAGTAAGGCCGAGAGATTAGAAGGTAAGAAATTACAAATATTTTACACATTCTATACCGAATGCAAAAGTTCGACAATTAGTCTGATAAAGTAGGATTTATTGTAAAACTTTGAACAAACGAGTAAGGAAAGCGCGTCTTATTTTGTTTTGCTATTTCCGGATTTCAAAACATTGAGTTTGGGAGTTTCGAGTAAAAAATCCAGATATATGAGAAACAAAATTTTTATTAACATTCAAAAAAGTTATTACAATACAATTACAAAAAAAAAAAAAAACTGAGATTAATTCAGAGATCTTAATACAAGATTTCTAATCTGAATATTAAAATTTTCGTCTTGAAACTCCAGAATCGAAATAGCATTCGCAAGGTCGGACAGTCAATCACGTCCCCTCTCGGTTTCAGCAATGTCCTCCTCTGGGATAGTAAATCATTTTTCACGAAGAGACCAAAGGTTTTGAGCCACAGCCGCAGCTTGCCCATACTCGCTAGCTTTGTCAAAAGCTCCGGAATATTTGTCAAAAGATCCGCTGATTTTGTCCAACTTCTTTTGGCAGGCGTTGAAGATTGATCGTCGCCCATCCAAATGTCCTTTTTCGAAGTGCTCAGCACATTTGGAGTCCATAATAGCTCGTCCAACGTGTCTCACCTCCGAAATTTCAAGAATTTTACGTTTAGTATCGGCCAGTTCGGTGATTAGCTGAGAATTTTCCTCGAAAAGATCAGAAGTTTTCGACTCTTCTTCCGCGAAATTCATCTTGAAGTTGCTGAAGCTTTTGTTTTGGTTTTCAATTTTGATTCGCGCTTCAGGTAGAGCTTTCTCGGCATCAAGAGATCTTCGCTCCAAGTCTTCATTCTCGGACAACAGAATATTAATTTCCAAATTAGAATCGGCGAGTGTCTTTTCATACCGAATGAACATTTGACCGATAAAACTCACAGACTGAAACATAGTAGGAATAGAAAGATCAGTATTAGAAAAAGATGGTAAAAACAAGGGGGATTCAGCAGCTTCAGCATTCTGCTTTTTGGCTGCCTTGGTATTTTCTCTCTTTCTCGGAAGAAAACCTCGATTACTGCTAGAAGCTCCTTCGGGGTTAGATCTCTTCATTTTAGGAACGGGATCGATTTTTTCCTAATATTCCTTTCCTAGAAGATTGTTTGCAAAATTAGAAGTAGTTCGGAATGTGATTTGAGAAGTTCGGAGAAAACATATCTGTCCAAGAAATGGCTATGCTGATATGGATAGGGAGAATGTCACCCCACTGAAGTTCTCCTTCGTTCTTGAGTTTTTCAAATTCTTCGGAGAAGTTTAGCGTGAGAGCTCGGAAGCAGCTTGGTTTAACTGAAAAAATAACAAAATATGTGGCTAGAATTCAAATAAGGAGAGGAAGAGAAGACCTATTTTTCTACCAATTGTGGTCTTCCAATTTCGGAATGACATCGGGGTTGTAAACTGAAGCTTGATTGATTCGAACGTAAAAACAGCTTCGGAACCACGATTTCGTGTTTGAGTGATGTCCGGTAAGTATCTTCCTTTTAGGTTTGATATCAATTTTGAACGCTCCCTCTTGGTTTTCGCAGGCCGTGAAGTTCGGTAATTCCTCCAGTTTCCACGAATTTAGTCGAACGCCACACCGAGCAGCAAGCACTAAAAGTCTGATAATAATTTTGACTGAGTTGGGTAATAGTTGGGACATTGCCATTCCCCGACGAGCGCAATAACTCACCATTAGTTACGGGATTGGAAACCAGAGATGAGCTTTGGAGAAGAAACTCTCATAGAGACAGACGTAACCCGGTGGCGAGGTCCAAGGTCTCTGGTCGGTTTTGGAACTAGGATCTCGATCTCATCGGGATTCTGAGCAATCTTTTTTATTTTTCCAATCTCAGATTTAGAAAAAAGAGAATATCCGATATCTGGGATATTCGGTCATGAGATTGTGTTTCCGGAAACAGAAACCTCGGAGAAGAAGGAGATCAGAGATTACCTCGGAGAGTGGAGAAGTGATTGTGATAGAAATTATTCATGATTTTGGGATTATATAGGAAGTAAGAATGATGGTTGACGCTTCGTTTTCCGCGTCAGAAGGATTTGATTAGCTACTGTTTCAGGCAAAAGGAGGCGTCGTTCCTTTTCATTTATTTTCACCTCTTCTCGAAATCACACGTCGCAGGAGAGTTGAAAGGTTTTGAGGATATCGAGAAATTTGCGTGTAGGAGACTTCTCATTTTCTACGCTCTTTCCCGCCATATTGAAGGACAATATCGAAGGAAATGAAGAAGATTCAAGACTATTGAAGACGAAGATTGACCGCGACCGAGTTTCATTTATCGACAAGCCATTTAATTTTGGAAATTCGCTAACTCTGCCCAAAGACATCGTCAGACGAACTCGGGGGGACTTACTATTGATGGTGGGGTTACCATCGTTTGGCGATAATTGAGGTTCGGTCCCTACCGACCTTTCCCTGGTGATTTATCAGTTTATAAGTCCCTTCAATAGGATCGGAACCCTCGGCCCAGATGACCGAGGGATACTTCGGTGAAGAATGATCGGATTTTAGTGTCCCAAGTGGGGGTGTAAACAACTTCGTCCCAAGCCGAAGTCTAAGCTCTAACAGAATAAGATAAAATCTTATTATAGATTCCCTGATCTTAGAAAATGGAATATTTCCATTTTTCTGAGGTTAGCCCATGGGCTTAGATAAACCAACTACTAGGATATATAAATACACACCCCCTTCACTAATTTTATTTATTCAGAATCGGGGAGAATAATTACTAGATTTCCTAGGTTTACTACTTCTCATTGATAAAGTTAACTCGTCATTCCGAGTTAGCACCCTTGTAACCGATATTATCAATAAAAAGTTCTCTTTTCCGAGGTTTCTCTTTTTGTCTTTTACTTAACTTATTCCTAAAACGAAGCCCTCTAATTATAAATAATTAGAAGTTGAACATAGTCTCAACAAGTCTCAATGTCGCTTTCTTTAAAAGAAGAATCGCCAAAATCTTCTAACAACTCCTCCCCGCCCATCACCACTAGATCAGAGGCGGTTTCCGAGCTGTCATTCCTGGCTCAGGAATCGGCTCGGATCGACAAGTTCAGAATTGAACTTTTCTTCTTTTTTTGCAGAAGAAATGTCCTCAATATTAACCAGAGAGTTATTGGATTGGTGGTCTTCAGAGACTTTTTTTTTTGAGATCTGCTAGATCCCGATGAAGACCGGTCAAATTAGTATTCTCTGGAGTCGGAACAAAGAGATTTTTCCTTATCAGTCAACATCTGGAAGGAAATTAAGAAAGAGTTGTGGAAAGAGGATTTTAAATTTTGAGAAAAACTTTTCACTGAAGAAGATATAGTGATTAAAAACTAGAGATAAATTCCTTCTGGTTTAGCGGCTATTTAAAGGGATTTTCGATTCTTAGGATGTCGTGGAAACTCAACCAACGTCCTCATTAAAGCAAGACACGTCATCATTGTCAAATCAAAATTGGGGGAACCGAGAATTAAATAATGTTCAGTTTCTTTTTCTCTTCCCGCCAAAAGCACATCCAAAGCTTTTTAACCAACCAAAGGGATGCGTAAGAGTGACACGTCATAAAGAAGATGAAAGGTTTTTTGAAAGTTCCGAGATTTAAGCACACGCGCCAGAAAGGACCTTTCGTTTTCCACATTTTTTTCCGCCAAGATGCATCGACGAAACAAAGAAAGAAGAAATGATCAAGATTTCCAAAGATCAAGATCGTCAACAACCGATCTTCACTTATCAACAAGCTACATTACTTCAAAATTCGCCGACTCTTTCCTAAGTTTATCCTCGGACGAACAGGGTGGGACTTACTGTTGATGGTGGGATTAGTACCCCGGATCAACAGCTTGGCAATAATTAAGGTTTGGTCCCTACCGATCTTTGCCTAATTACGGATTATGTCATAAGTCCCTTCAATAGGATTAGTACTCTCGGCCCAGATGACCGAGGGATACCTCGGTAAAGGATAGTCGGATTTTAGTGTTCGAAGCGGGGGTAAAAATTACTTCGTCCAAAGCCGAAGTCTAAACTCGAACACAATAAGATCAAATCTTATCATAGATTTCCTGATTTCGGAAAAATGGAATATTTTATTTTTCCAAGATTAGCCCATGATTTTAGATAACAAACTACAGAGACATATAAATACATACCCCCCCCCCCCCCCGTTTACTAAAATCGAGATTCAGAATCGAAGAAAAAATTACTAGCAAACCTAGGTTTAATACTTCTCTTTGATAAAGTTAACTCGGCATTCCGAGTTAACACCCTTGTAATAAATATCAATAATAATACTTCTTTTTCGAGGAATCTTTTTGTCTTTCTTATTTACATAACTTACTCCAAAAAACGAACCCCTATAATTATAAATAGTTAGAATCTAAAACCAATATCAACATCGTCCTACAATTGGAATTGATGGATGCTTCTTGAAATGCAATGTTAAAGGGAAATTGTTGGCTGAGTTTTGACGAGATGCCAACAACAAATTCTATCTTGTTGCATGGGCTATTATGCAAGTAGAAGAGAGGGAGAGCTGGTTGTGGTTCATCGAGAAGATACAAGGTGATATGGGGCTCAAGAATGGAGAGGGTTTCACTGTCATTTCTGATAGACAAAAGGTTTCTTAAAGTTCTCTTTTACTTAGTTGAGAATTGATGTTTTTTCAATCAAGTTGAGAATTGATTTGATGTTTTTCCTCCCTAATTTTTTGGCATCTCAGGGTCTACTTTACACCGTAGGCAAGGTGTTGTCAAAAGTTGAATAGCAAATGTGTGAGCGTCACATCTACAGAAATCTGTATAGTAAACTTCCTAGAAGAAAAGAGCTAATAAACATTTTTTGGAATGTTGCTGAGAGTTTCGGTGATGCTGATTACGACAAGGCCAAAACGCAATGGAGAGCTACGATGCTGTCGTTTACAAAGAAATGATGGATAAAGATCCATAGTATTGTACTCGTGCTAAATTCACAACAACTTTGAAGTGTGAAGATGTGTACAAACAATTTCTCTGAGAGCTACAACAATTCTACAGACAAGGCACAAGAAATGCCTTTAGTGGAGATGCTGGAGACAATTAGATGACAAGCAATGCATCGCATTGAAATCAGGAAGGCAAAAATTGCCAAACATGAAGGAACTTACAGTTTAAAAGTGGCAGAGACGAACGATTTAGAGGGAAATAAACTCAAGTTATGTAATTTGAGGTTTGAGGTTTGTGAGAATGGAATTTCATATGCAGTCACTCTTTTCGCAGGCACGTGTCAATGTAGACGCTTGGACGTCACCAAAATTCCTTACCGCCATACGTTGAAAGTTATCTATGAAAGGAAGCTTAATCCATAAGACTATGTCTCACATTGATATTTGACTTTGAAGTGGCGTGATAGTTATAATAGTTATAGTGATTCCATATACTTGGTGAATGGAATACATTTTTGGAAAGACACATGTGATGTTCAGATCCAACCTCCAGATAGAGAAGTAACACAAGGGGCAACTAATAAGTAGAAGCAGATGAAGGGCAAGCATGAGTCCCCACATATAAAGAAAGGAAAGAATGTCAGGGAGGAAGAACCGTAGGTTGAGATAAAAGTTTCAAGAGCAAGGGATCCTGTATTTTGTGCTAGCTGTGGTAATGTGGGACATAACGCAAAAGGGTGTTTTATTTATGGGGTTAGATGGAAGACTAGTAAACGCACCAAAAGAAAGAGGGATTCAACAACTTTTGAAGTTGGTGAATCTTCACAAAAGTGTTAAGAATTAGGTAATTTTCTCCTTTTTGATAGTTTGGTTTGTTGTTATGTTTTTCATATTGTTATTGAAGAGGTTTTTACTTATATGTGCAAGTACGATCCGCTTAATTTAAATCATTTTGTGGAAGCAAGATCGGTTAATTGGTGGCTATTTAGGGTTTAACAGCTTGGTTAATGATCATTTTGTGCAGGATATATCGGCTAGTTAGTGACTAACGGGTTATTTAGTTAGTGTAATACAATTTACTTCATACACTAAATGTTTTGTTTCAACTTATTTCGGCAACCTTTGTGCTTTGACATACGAACCAATGATAAAGTCCTTTTATTCAGTTCCCGACTCCGTCTTTTCCCGGGAAAGCTGAGATCTCATTGGTCCAGACGTTTTGTAGTCAAGGAAGTGAAGCCCTATGGAGCTATTGTTTTACATGGAAAGGATGGTGAGAGTTTCACTGTGAATGGACAGCGAGTGAAGCTCTACTATGAAGGTGACAAATCAATGAATGAACCCATCATGCACCTTCAAGAAGCACCAGTTCCACAACCATAACCGCCACAACAGTCAAGCTATTGACTATAAACAAGCGCTGAGTGGGAGGCAACCCACTAGGTACGTTTTATTTTCATTTTTAGGAGTTTTCGATTTGTTTTCAGGCGAGGAGATTCAGCAAAACTGGACTATACGCTACCCGAGTCGACCGACCTCTCATTAGGGTCGGCTGACTTCAACTTAGAGGTACCGCATTCAATCCTTTTAAATTTCAGTTCGGATATCATTCGCATTTCTTCTCACTTTTGTTACACCGGGACGGTGTAATTTAAGTCTGGGGGGGTGTTTATCCACACTAATGAAATTCTTGTGGTTTATCTCATGGTTTTTCGCCAAATTTTCAGTATTTTTAGTTTATTTTCATCGAGTCAAACCGTTGAGGGAACAATGATTAATCTGGGACACTAATCACATTCTGTTTCACACTTAAGACCATTATTGCAGGAACCCAGTTAGAGTCTATGACTATTGGAAAACCTTGACACGATTCAATCAACCAGAAAATATCCATATCATCGAGTCATGAAACCCATGTAAGTCTGAGCTATTGCACTTTCATAACTATATAAGTCAGTCCTCGTTCAATATCATAAGAATGTCTGGATATCTATAGTCTTCCACTCTCCCTCATTTATATGAAAAAAAAATCCGTTATTAACTAAAACCTAGTGATGAGGCAGAGGGAAATTCCTTAGGATGCCAACTATTCGTCATTAGAAGTTCGGGATCTATGCGGTTAGTAAAATTTCCTGCGATACCTCTATGCATTAGAACCTTTGAGAACTTGGTTGACAGCGAGGTTAGGAAAATTTCACATAATACCACTATTCACTTAAACCTTGAGAGTTTCAAAAGATAAAGAAATGAATAAGTTCGAGGGAGAGTGAAATAACTTTTGTGACTTCTTATTATGATATCGAAAAGGGAAGGAACTTGTTCCTTGGGCAGTACTTCTATGGTTTTGAAATAGCTTTGACGCTTTGGATTGGTTGACTTGTAAATCGTGGGGGATGCATGAAAGATTGTTGAGCTGATAGGGAATGTACATGTTGGTATGGACTTATTGGTTTTGGCATTAATAAATTCTTCGCTAATGTGACGCCCCAATGAGTTCCCAAAGTCGTTATAACTTCACCTAGCAGCCTTGATTATTTGCTTGAGGAAAAGCAAAGGTATAAGTCTGGGGGAGTTTGATGTATCATGGATTTTTCCGGTTTTCTACCATGATATAGTAGGTTTTATGGAGCCTTTATAGTATGTTTTGAGCATTTATGCAGGATTTACTAGCAAAAGATATTTTGAAGCAAAAAGAGCTAAAAATAAGGTTTTATGGAAGTTTCCACGTGATTTGAGAAGACTTAGAAGATTTGGAGCCAAAATGAAGAAATGTTGTTGCGAGCCCCGAGTCGACCGACTAGAGAAGATGGAGTCAACTGATTGTGACGCCGACTTAATTTATAAGATTTTCTTATCGGGTCTTTCGCGGAACCCTAAACCCTAAGACTCATTCACGACCTATATAAGCACCTCTTCAGCACTAGAAGAGGCACGAACCGCACAAGAACTCAGAGCAATACAAGTTTCTCTTTGCTTTTTGTTTCCATTGTTTTTAGCTTTCTAGAGATTGTTCCTATCATTGTTGTAGACTCTGAAGGAGATTAGAGAGTGTTCTTCCTCAATCGAGCTTGTGAGCCTTTGATCTTCTATTTTCTAATTCGTTTGTATTCATTTCATTTATAAAAAGCTGATTTGTTTTACCAAACCCATGTATGAGTAGTTACTTTATTAGATCTTGGATTTTCTGACGGTTTTCTATGAATTGCTAAAATAGTTTTAAACAATCTTTTCAATCACGAAATTCTTTGCTACAGTTGCTCTTCACTGAGTAGACGGACTCGCGAACCGTTTTATTCGATCATAAATCGAGATACGGTAGTCGAGAGACACCGAGGATCGGTAGACAGTTCTGTAGTGAGCAAGGTACGTTCTAAGTCAAATGAATGTTTGTTTAGACACCTTGTGAACAGATTTAGCTTGTATTCACATGCTTGTTTATCTTCAGCGACAATCCAAAGAGATTTGAGATTTAGGGATTTAAACAAAGACGTTGTTTTAACACATTATTAGAACATCGTAGCTATTATTGTGTCTAGAGTTCTAGAGTTTAGAGATTCGAAATTGATTGTGTTCTTAATTCATAAATTCATAGTTTGCAACTGGAATTCCCTAAGATCTAATATTTCCCTGAATTTGAAGTCACCAAACGTTTTCAAGGTTTTCTCAATTTACAAAAAGATTTACTTAAAATATCTCACTCACAAATCAACCATAGCTCTCTGTGGGATCGATAACCTAAATACTACATGTGTACACTGTGCACTTGCAGTTAATTTTGGGTGAATAACTTCGCACCATCAAGTTTTTCTGGCGCCGTTGCCGGGGAGCTTCGGTGTTGATTTAGAGTTTTAGAAATAGAAATTTTAGGTAAGATAATATATATAAGTGATTCCGTGTTGTTTGAATTTGCTTTTCCTAGTGTATGCAGAGCATAACAACAAGAAGTAAGGCTAGAATAAAGAAGAGGGAAGAAGCAACAACCGCACGCGACACACGAGTCGTCCAACCGTCTTCAGAAGACGAACGACTCGGGCCACAAGTCGACCGACCAACCACACTGTCGACCGACTCTCAACCAGAGCACACACAACCAAGCAAATCCGCGAGGAAGAAGGCTAATCGAAGAAGAAGGATGGCCGACATCAACTGGAATGAGAAGGGAGAGCGGATTGATGATGAAGAAAATTGACTAGATTGTCAAGGAAACAAAATTCTATATGATGGAGAGGACATTCAAAACCTCGAAGATGAGCTCAAGGCCGCCAAATATTTCTCTAAAAAAATCACCAATTGTGCTACCTAATCCTGGTAAAAAGACTTATGAGTTGAAGAATAGTACAATATCTTTTGTAAGTGACAGGCAGTTCAATGGATTAAAGAGGGAAAACTCAATGGACCACATCGAGGCGCTTGAAGACCTCGTGGGGAACATGAATGCTGAAGGAGTCTCGAAGGAATGGTTGTGCTGCAAGTTATTTCCACATTCACTTGCACACAAGGCACTGAGTTGGTTCAAACAACTAAAACCTAGATCATTGAAGGACTGGAGTGAGACGAGAAAGGAGTTCATCAACAAGTTTTTCGATGAGGCTAAGTCAGATGAGATAAGGAAACAAATCTCCACCTTTGCACAAGAGATGGGAGAGACATTCAATGATACTTGGGAGAGATACAGCCAATACCTCAAGGAGTGCCCTCACCATGGTTTCACAAGATCACAAATCGCAAGCACTTTCTTTATGGGATTGCAATGGGAGCAAAAATGTGCACTTGATTCAGCAAGTGGTGGCAATTTTCGTGGCCAAAAGCACTGCTGTATCATGGATTTTACCGGTTTTCTACCATGATATAGTAAGTTTTATCGAGTCTTTGTAGCATGTTTTGAGCATTTATGCAGGATTTACTAGCAAAATACACTTTGGAGCAAAAAGAGCAAAAAATAAGGTTTTATGGAAGTTTCCACGTGATTTGAGAAGACTTAGAAGATTTGGAGCCAAAATGAAGAAATGTTGTTGCGAGCCCCGAGTCGACCGACTGGAGAAGATGGAGTCAACCGACTGTGACGCCGACTTAATTTAGAAGATTATCTTATCGAGCCTTTCGCGGAACCCTAAACCCTAAGACTCATTCACGACCTATATAAGCACCTCTTAAGCACTAGAAGAGGCACGCACCGCACAAGAACTCAGAGCAATACAAGTTTCTCTTTGCGTTTTGTTTCCATTGTTTTTAGCTTTTAGATATTGTTCTTATCATTGTTCTAGACTCTAAAGAAGGTTAGAGAGTGTTCTTTCTCAAAAGAGATTTGTTGAGCCTCTGATCTTCTATTGTCTAATTCGTTTGATATGCAATTCATTCATAAAAAGATGATTTGTTTTACTAAAACCATCTCTGAGTAGTTTATTCATTAGATCTAGGGTTTTCAAAGGGTTTATAAGGGATCATTTTAAACGGTTTTGATTTGTGGAATAAGCCTCGTGATTCTTCACTACAAACAGTGTTTTATTTAGAGGTGACATAATTAACCACTTTTAGACTATCAAGGTCGATCTTTCTACCGGAGACGGAGATAGAGACCCCGGAAGAGTCTGTAGTGAGCAAGGTGCGTTCTAAGTCAAACGAACGTTTGTTTAGACACCTTGTGAACATATCTAACTCGGTCGCACTAAAGCTTATTTATTTTCAGCGACAATCCAAAGAGATTTAAGATTTAGAGATTTAAATAAAGGCTAATTTCTAGTACACCAATAGGATTTAGTAGTTTAAAGTGTTTAGAGTTCAAGAAGTCACCAATAACCGTGATCCCAAATTTTCCCAACTGAATTCCTTTAGATCTAATGTCCTTTTAAAGTTTGCAACACATCACAAGTCATTAGCATATTAGAATTATCATAGTTCGGTTACTTTTGCATCTGAATCTAAACTAGCCATAGCTCTCTGTGGGATCGATAACCTAAATACTACAACTGTACACTGTGCACTTGCAGTTAATTTTGGGTGAATAACTTTGCACCATCAAGTTTTTCTGGCGCCGTTGCCGGGGAGCTTCGGTGTTAGTTTGGTTTTCACTAGGAAATTTGCATTAAGATTTTGCATAACATTGCATCAAGATATTTTTCGATTGAGACGTCTGGAAACCTTTATTCTGATTTGATACAGGTAACAACTCATGATGAATCATGAAGGAGACAAGCAAAGCCGATCAATTGAAGAGGACGAAAACCTGAGTCGACCGACTGTATCTCTCAGTCGACCGACTCGTAATCCACCTCAAGAAGAGAAGAAAGGAAAGCAGAAGGAGAAAGAGGAGAAGGAAGACACTGAAATAGCAAACAGAAGCGGTACCAACACTGCTGAAAGTTCTGAAAACAAGACAATGGAGGACAAATCCAAGGTAGCACAAGGAGTAATGAGCATGTCAACATCGAACAATTCGACGAACGATTCTTCAAGAGAAGAGAAGAGGAAATAAGAAACAACAACCGAATCTAGACAGATCCTCGACTCAAAAAGCACTGAAGGGCGCATGATCAACTCAAATTCCGGAGAAACAATTCGTTCCATCCGCACAAGACCAGTCGATCAGACCCGAGTCAACCGACTTCGACGAAGTCGACCGACCTGGAAGCAGAAGCCTAATTCGATTATTTTCAAGACGGGAAGAGAAGGTTAACAGGAGATGCCTGGACTAGAAGATGATGTCTATCTTACCACCAATGATGGAAGTTCCTAACAAAATTTCTACCCTGGATGAGGGTATGATCTAAACCACATCAAGGCCGCACTAAAAGAAGATGAGCTCAACATCAATGCCAAGGTGATACGAAGTCTATTGGAGATCGAGCCTTATGAGAACGAAAGAAGCAGCCCTCTGAGACACTTGAAGGAAGTAGAAGACACAGTGGCACGAGCTGCCAAGGATGAAGGTATCTATAACAAGCTATGCCTAAACCTTTTCAAATACTCTTTGTGTGGAGGAGTTCTACTTTGGTATGAAAGACTTGAATCCAAGAATATCAAGACATGGGAAGATCTGAGGGAAATGTTTATTGACAAGTTCTTGGTTGAACCACGAATGAACATTGCATCATTTACGCAATCCGAAGACGAGACTTTCAATGAAGCATAGAGAAGACAGGAGGACCACCTGCGTAATTGCCCAAATCATGGTTTCAATCCAAAGGAGTTAGTTTCAATCTTCTATAAAGGTTTGCTATGGGAGAATCAAGTCATCCTGGACACAATGAGCAATGGAAATTTCGATGCTCTAAATTTCAAAAAGGGAACCCATACAATACAAGACTATGTAAGGAGGGAAATCGCGAATAATAGGGGTACCAGTCAAATGAAAGCACTAAGTCACGACAGGGAGATCCAAGAGATCAAGAGGAGGTTACAAATGATTGAACTTTGAAATCATAGGAGAGAAGAAGATGCCCATTACCAAGACAAAAGGAAAGTTCAAGAGCAGTGAACCCGAGGACCCATGCAAAGCAACGCGATGAAACCACTCAGGAAGGTACAACAAGATAGGTATTACAGATGGATGGGTATGAACAATCAACAAGAGATCGCTGAAGAAAGAAGAAGAAGAATGGTGAACGAAAATCTTGAAGGAGGCCATCAATATGGGAAGCCGCGAAGTAATCTTCATTTGAAAAAAGATATCGAAAGAGGAGCTGGATCAAGAACCAGGGGAGAACTAAAAATGCTTCGAGTAATCAGACCGCCAATGAGAACTTACAATCAAGGAATCAAGACAAAGGAACTAACATAAGCATTGCAATCGACCGAATTGGTCATGAAGTCTACCGACCACCCTGGAGACTACCGTCTCTCAGTGAGGGACGATCGACTCGACATCTCGGGCAAAGGAGCAGTTAATCTCTTCTGAAGTTGTTTCACACCGATCTTCCATTTCAACATCAGAATCCAACCACAAGGAAGAGCATCCAATCCAAGACTATTGAAGATTGAGGAGCCACTCAAAGGGAGACCATTACTTGACAAGAAGGGAGCACTTAAGAGAATGACGATTTGTATAATCGAGCAGAAGGTAAAAGCAAAGGAATCCCCGGGTATGAGCAAGAACAACCCCAAGATGCAGGACGTGAAGTCACTGAAAAACAACCTGCAGTACGTGAATAAGATCAAAGGAACCAAGAAAGTTTTTGAGGAATCCAAAGGGCTCATCCAAAAAGGGAAAAATCAGTTCACCACGAGCAATTCAATCCAATTCAAGGAGATAGGACCACTCCAAACAGCTATTCCGAGTGCCTCAGCACAATTTCAAAACGAAGCAAGTGCCGCAACAGCCAATCATGTATTCAGAACAGAGCCGGAGGGGAGAATCACTAACCATCATCCGAAGTCAACCACTCATGACACCTCTACATCATACAATTACAACAGGCCACCACCACTCAACCAAATTCCATTACCACCACATTACTTCCAAATCGTGAAGGAAGAAAGATTCAAGACACTAGAGAGATTGGTGGAGGAGCTTGTGACATCTATGTAGAGTCAGATGATTAGACTAGTAAGCCTTTTTGGCAGGGTGAGTAATCTTGCATGCCAAAACGCAAATGATCTCATCATGATGAAGGCCGCCCAATCACTGGTTACTACTAAGGCAACACAACATCCGATTGTCATTGGCAAAAATCAAACGGACACACGAGTCGATCGACCATACCCCTAGTCGGCTGACCATCGTTCTTTGGAAAAGGAACTCAAATCGCAACAAGTCAACGAGCTATGTCAAACACATCATACAGTAGAAGCCCATAAAATGAATTTTGGAAGTAATGAAGACAATGTTATCAGAATGAACTGCACCATAAACAGAAAGAAATACCTCTTGTTATTGATACAAGGAAACACTCACTCAAGTTTTGATATCTCTCTATTTCGTGCCTTTAGTGTATGTAAGATGCAACCACAAGGGCAAGCCAGATTGAAGAAGGAAAGAGATGCGGAAAGAACCACACACGAGACACGAGTCAACCGACCAAAATTCGGAGACAGTCGACCCGAACATCAAGTCGACCACCTAATTTAGAGTCGACCGACGCAAGTCAAGATCAGACGCAATTAAGCAAATCGGCGAAGATGAAACTCAACATGAAATTTAAAAAGAAGATGGCCGACATCAAGCTTAATGCTAAGAGATAAAGAATCGATGACGAAGGACATCGTTTGGATGGTGAAGGAAACCGAAGTGAAGACCTCATAGATCCAATAAAGAATCTCGAAGATGAACTCAAACCCGATGAGTACTTCGCAAACAAGTCACCTATTTTGATGCCAAATGTTGGAAAGAACGGATACGAGTTGAAGAACAGCACAATCTCTTTTGAGCAGGATAGGCAGTTCAATGGCTTGAAGAACAAAAACCCGATGCACCTGCACACAAGGCGCTAAGTTGTTTCAAACAACTTAAACCTGGATCATTGAAGGATTGGAGTGAAGCAAAAAAAGAATTCATGAAAAACTCTTTGATGAGGCCAAATCGGATGTGATAAGGAAGCAAATCTCCACTTTTTCACAGGAGGCAGGAGAGACATTCAATGACACTTGGGAGAGATACAACCAATACCTCAAGGAGTGCCCCCACCATGGACTCACCAAATTGTGAGTACCTTTTTCAGAGGACTACAATGGGAGCACTAGTGCACACTTGACTCATCAAGTGGAGGTAACTTTCATGGCCAAAAATATACTGATGCCCTTAAGGTTATAGAAACGTTCGCAAAGAGTAGCAGCGCAAACCAAATAACCAATAGAAAAGGCGATTAAAAAAATTCTCAAGCCTAAAAAATTATTAAATTAAAAAGAATGATGGACCAGATGCTGATGAAGGTTAGAAGATGGATTCATTCTCTGCAAGAGGAGACTATGGAGGAAACACCCACTTAAGAAGTAAACTTTGTGGGAGGCAATGGGTTTACACCAAGATTCAACTACGGATATGCCGCTCAAGGCTCAAAACCGTTTAGTGGTCAATACAATTACTATAGCCATCAACAATACCCACATCCACAAGGAGGATACATGCAATATGGTCAAACACAGCAGCACCAACCTCATCAACCTCAACCACATGGAAACTCAATGAATCCCGAGAAAAAAGACAACTTACTTCAACAATTCCTCGATACCCAGCAAAAGATCAATGTTGAACTGATGGGAAAGATAGATTCCATATATGGATATATGAACAACAAGATAGACACCATGGGGACTGTTGATGTTGGGGTTACCACCCCTAATCAATAGTTTGGCGATAATTGAGGTTCGGTCCCTGCCGGCCTTTCCCTGATAATTTATTAGGTCATAAGTCCCTTCAACAGGATTAAACTCTCGGCCGAGATGACCGAGGGATACCTCGATGAAGAATGATCGGATTTTAGTATCCGAAGCAGAGGTGTAAAAAACTTCGTCCCAAGCCGAAGTCTAAACTCGGACAGTATAAGATCAAATCTTATCAGAAATTCTCTGATCTTAGAAAAATGGAATATTTCCATTTTTCCGATGTTATCCCATGGGTTTAGATAACCGATAACTAGGGTTTATAAATACACACACCCCTTCACAAATGAAGATCATTCAGAATCAGGGAGAAGAATTACTAGATAACCTAGGTTTAATACTTCTCTTTGATGAAGTTAACTCGGCATTCCGAGTTAACAACCTTGTAAACCACAATAATCAATAAAAGCTTATTTTTTTCAAGGTTTCCTTTTTGCCTTTTACTTAACTTTCTCCAAAAACGAACCCCTTTAATTACAAATAATTAGAAATTAAACCCAATCTCAACATTTGGCGCGCCAGGTAGGGGGCCTCTTTTAGGAAGAAGTAAAAAGAAACATCGGGAAACCAAGATGGTGAACACAGAGCAACGACCTTCGTAGGAGCGTAGAGACGGCGAGGTCGCCGAAGTAAGCGACAAGGAAGAAACAATGGTCTAGGACAATACTCACTATGTTAGAGAGTCAGCGAGAGCCCTGTTCGAAAACCACGATCCCATAATCCGTGAATTAAATTATTCACAAGGGACGCCTAGTCAACCTTGCGAGCAAGGATTCATAACCCCCATTAATCAAACAAACGGATTCTTGATAGCAGAAACTCAGAATTCTCAGGAACGACCAAGCATGTCAACGATGCTTCGACCCATCTCTCCCTTAAGCGAGCAACCTTCGAGGACGCCATCTTCGAATAACGGGCAGAAACAGTAGTCAACAAATCGAACTTCCAGCTTAGTAGAAGTAGCAACCCCCGAAACAGGAAACAAGAAAGCATTTGTAAGAACGGAAGAATAATGCGAGGACTGGCTGACATAACAATTTATCCATCAACAACGGGTTAACCGGAGCTTAGTTGATCAAATCGCAGTTTTGTCTGAAGAACTCCAAGTCTCGAGAGCTCAAAATCATAATCAATCTCCCGGAGGGATCCTAGTCCGGCCCTTACGAATCGCTTCTCAACGGGTAATATTCGAAGATGACTGGAGTGGAGCAAAAGAACCTAGGACACCAACTTCGACTGTACGCCGAGGTTCGAGAGTTCGAGATAACGAAGTACGGGCCCTAAGTACCGATCAATAAATTGCGATTCTAAAAAGAGAATTAGAAGAAATACGTTTGTTAGTTCATAAGGCGACAAGCACCGCCCCAGAGGTCGATCAGCTACTTGTAGAAACAAAAAAAAGAGTCCGTTCACTTACAACATCACGCAAGCACGGGTGCCGCTCAATGATAAATTAAGACTCTCGACCTATGATGGAACCAGAGACCCTGCAGTTTACGTGAGAGCATGTTTAGTAAATGTCGGAAGAGCCGAGTTTTAGAGAGGAGAGGAAGATGAAGGAAGATGCCAGCTTTTCCTTGAAAGCTTAAGGGGACATGCCCAAACTTGGTTTACTAGTCTACCTCCTGATTCGATTAGTTGTTTTGCCGAACTTCGAGAAGTTTTCTTTAAACAATACATGTTGCACTTAGAACAACAAGCTACCGCATCAGACCTCTACGCATTAAAATAAGGACCGAGGGAACCCCTTCAAGATTTTGTTAAAAGATTCAAGGCGATTTACTCACGCTTAAGGATAGATAACGATTTAGCGATCGGAGCGCGTAGTGCGGCAACGTGGTATCATTCAAGGTTTTGGGATGAGTTATCTACTCATCGTCGTCAGTCCATGAATAATGTGTTTCACCAGACAAATACTCATATAAGGATCGAAGAGAATCGTGCCGAACTTTCAAAATCACATGGTTTGCAAAAGTGAACAAATACATGAAACCAGAGGAGAAAGGGGAAGGACGACAAGTAGAAAAAGACCAACCTCGGAAAGAAAAGTCAAAATCGGAAATATCTTTTTCTATGACTGACCCACCAAAAGATACACCTCGGAAGGATAAATCGAAGTACACTTATACTCGAGAACCCGACGCTCCGACCCTCTCGTGGTGCGAATATCATAAAAGACCGGGTCATAAAACCGAAGACTGCCGAAACCTGAAGAACCATCTAATGGTTATCCAATTGGAGCAAGACCGAGAAAAGAAGAAGCGTAAAACGGGAAACCGAGGAAAATCAACTTCCTCGAGGAGACACGGAAGAAGGAGAAATCCTGCCCTCACCGCCTCCAACTCCGAGGAAAAGGATTAACATGATAATGGGAGGACTCGCGAATTGTGAAGCCTCTGTTCGTTCGATCCAACGAAGCATCTTTAGATTATCCGCGGATTAGATTCCAAGAAGCGTTACTCTACAAAAGGAGTTGAAATTTACTACCGAAGATTTGAAAGGGATTGATGCCCCTCATAACGATCCACTTTTAATTGAACTTCATATTGGTGACTGTGATGTCCAAAGGATCCTAGTTGACATAGGAAGCTCGGTAGATGTCATATCTCGCGACATACTTCAAAAGATGGAGATCAAGGATTAGAAGATTAAAGCTGGAGTAAAACATTTAACTGCTTTTGGAGGAGATACAGTTTCAACTATAGGAACAATCAAACTCCCAGTATCGGCTGGGGGAATAAAAAAAAAATCGTAAAGTTTGATGTAGTAGAGAGAGCTACCATTTACAATGCGATCGTCGGTACTCTGTGGTTATATATTCTAAGGAAGCCGTCCCATCTAATTATCACCAATGCCTGAAATTCCCAACTCCGAAAGGATACTTTACAGTTCGAGGTGATCAGAAGATGGCTCAGAGATGCTTCGTAATAGCAAATAAATTGCGACGAGAAATCCGAAATCAAGAAAAAACCTCGAATCAATCTCTCATATTAATCTCTACTAACAAGAAGAAGCCAACATCCGCCAAAATTTTGGCAGAACTTTTCGAAAGAAGAAAGTACCTAGGAAGGTCAACCAAGAAGGGTCGAAAGGGAAGAACTTAGTTTCTTTTCCCAGAGCCAAAAAAAAAAAAAAAAAAAAAAAAAAAGACGTTGAAATTTCGGGTTTTCCGAGATAGTCAACAAATATCGAAACTTCAGAACTATGTGTGGCTTGATCCGCTTTGAGGGTACGTAGGCAGCTTTTTGTAAAGTTCAGTTACAACATTATTGTAAACCTCAATTTTATAGTCAAAAAGTTCATACAAATCTACTATACCGAGATTTACACAAATCAAAACATCGGAACGTTGATCACGTTCTTGACCCAAAATTAGGATAGTTTGTCTTAATAGAAAATAAACTTGCCTAAAAGAATCTCGGAGACTGATAAATTAGGGCCGAGAAAAAGTACGAAATTACAAAAATTTTACTTGCACATTCTTTACCGAATGCAAAGGTTCGACAATTAGTGTGATAAAGTAGGACTTGTTGTAAAACTTTAAGCAAACAAATATGGAAAGCGCGCCTTATCTGTTTTGCTATTTCTGGATTTCAAAATAGCAAGTTTTGAAATTTTGAGCAAACATTCTAGATATACGAGAACGAAATTTTTTTAACAAATAAGTCATTACAAGACAGTTACAAAAGAAAATGGGATCAATTTGGAAGTCTTAATACAAGATTACTAATCTGAATATTAAAATCTTTGTCTTGAAACTCCAAAATTGTAACAGTGTTTGCAAGGGCAGACAGTCGATCACGTTTTTTCTCGGTTTCAGCAATGTCCTCCTCCGAGAGAGAGAGTCCCTTGTCAAGAAGAGAACAAAGAATTTGAGCAACGGCTACAGCTTGCCCATATTCGTTAGCTTTGTCAAAAGCATCGGAATATTTGCCAAGGGATCCGCGGATATTGTCCAACTTCTTCTAGCAGGCGTCGAAGATAGCTTGTTGCCCATTCAATTGTCCATTCTGGAAGTACTCAGTACACTTGGAGTCTAGGAAAGCTCGATTAACATCCCTCTCCTGCGAAATAACAAGGATTTGACGTTTAGCCCCCGCTAGTTCGGTGATTAACCGAGAGTTTTCTTCGAAAAGATTGGAACTTTTCGACTCTTCCTCCACGATGTTTACCTTCAGATTACTCAAGTTTTTGTTTTGGTTTTCAACTTTGCCTCGCACCTCAGCTAGAGCTTTCTCGGCATCAAGAGATTTTGCTCCAAATCTTCATTTTCATATAGAAGACAGCCAATCCTCAAATCAGAATCAGCAAATCTCTTCTTGTACCGAAGAAACAATTGACCGATGAAGCATATAGACTGAAACATTGGAAGATTAGGAAAATCAATATAAAGAATATTTCTTTAAAAAGATGCCTAGGTAGGTGGTTTACCCTAAACATTGAACAATAAAGAGCTCCTAGAGTTTCAGATTCGCAGCAGATCTCGGGCAGATGATTGTCGTAACCACTCGCCTTCCACAGAAGTTCTGTGCATTTTTTCTTATCTTTGCAAAGAATTTCTGCACCATCAAATTCGAATTGGAATGCGTGTTGTTCCCTCACGGGCATTTACAGCTTCCTGTTCTTGGCGCTCTTTTTCTTAGCAGCTTCATCATTCTGATTTTTGGCTGCTTTGGTATTTTGTCTCTTCCTCTGAAGGAGATCTCGATTGCTGCCAGAAGCTTCTTCGGGGTTAGGTCTCTTCATTTTAGGAACATGATTGATTTTTTCCCAGTCTTCCCTTCCTGGAAGATTGTTTGGAAAGTTAGTAGTAGTTCGGAATGTGATTTGAGAAATTCGGATAAAAAATAAATTTCCCGGAAATGGCTCCGCGGATATGAATTAGAAGAATGTCACCCCACTGAAGTTCCCCTTCTTTCTTGAGTTTTTCGAATTCTTCGGAAAAGTTTTGAGGGAGAACTCGGAAGCAGCTTGGTTTAACTCAAAAATAACGAAATAGATGGTTAAAATTCAAATAGGGAAAGAAAGAGAAGACCTAGTTTTCTACCAATTATGGTCTTCCAGTTTCGGAAAATTGTGGCATCAGGGTTGTAAACCGAAGTTTGGTTGATTTGAACGTAAAAATAGCTTCGAAACCATAATTTTTTTTTAGAGCGAAGTCTGGTTTTAGATTTGATATCAATTTTGAAGACTCCCCTTAGGTTTTTAGAGGCGGTGAAGTTTGTTAATTCTTCAATTTTCCAAGAATTCTGTCGGACACCACAACGAGCAGCAAGCACTAGGAGTCTGGTAATAGTTTTGACTGAGTTGGGCATTAGTTGAGACATGACCATTCCTCGACGAGCGCAGTAACTCACCATTAACTGCGGAATTGGGAACCAGAGATAAGCTTCAGAGCAAAACTCTCATAAGATAGATGTAACCCGGTGGCAAGGTCCAAGGTCTCTGGTCAGACCTCAGAATTATGATCTCATTCTCATCAGGCTTTTGAGCACTTTCTTTGATTTTTCCAATCTCATATTTAGAAAAAAAAAGAGTGTCCGACATCTGGTATATTGGGCCACGAGATTGTACTTTCGGAAACTGAAACCTCGGATTTGTTTCTTTCAGCCATTGTTTAAAAAAAGATGTTAGCTATTTGAAGAAGAAGATTGAAGATTACATCGGAAGGTGGAGAAGTGATTATGAGAAAAATCAGCCGTGAAGTGAGGATTATATAGGGAGTATAAATGATGATTGACGCTTTGTTTTCTGCGCCAGGAAGATTTGATTAGCTATCGTTTCAGGCAAAAGGAGGTGTAGTTCCTTTTCATTTATTTTTCGCCTCTTTTCAAAATGACACGTCATAGGGGAGTTGAAAGGTTTTGCGAGTACCGAGAAATTAGCGCGTGTTACAGAAGAGACCCTTCGCTTTCCGTATTCTTTCCCGTCCGTGTTGATGGACAAAGAAGATTCAAGACTTTCGGAGACGAAGATCAACAGCAACCGAGTTTTATTTATCGACACGCTATTTAATTATGGAAATTCGCCAACTCTGTTTGAAGACATCCTCAGACGAACTGGGGGAGACTTACTGTTGATGGTGGGGTTACCACCCATTTTCAATAGTTTGGCGATTATTGAGTTTCGGTCACTGCCAACCTTTCCCTGATAATTTATTAGGTCATAAGTCCCTTCAACAGGATTAGAACTCTCAGCCCCAGATGACCGAGAGATACCTCGGTGAAGAATGATCGGATTTTAGTATCCAAAGCGGGGGTGTAAACAACTTCGTCCCAAACCGAAATCTAAGCTCGGACAGGATAAGCTCAAATCTTATCACAGATTCCCTAATCTTAAAAAAATGGAATATTTCCATTTTTCCGAGGTTAGACCATGGGCTTAGATAACCGACTACTAGGGTATATAAATACACACACCCCTTCACAAAGGAAGATCATTCAGAATCGAGGAGAATAATTACTAGATAACCTAGGTTTAATACTTCTCTTTGACAAAGTTAACTCGGCATTCCGAGTTAACAACCTTGTAAACCGCAATAATCAATAAAAGCTTATTTTTTCCAAGGTTTCTTTTTTGTGTTTTACTTAACTTTCTCCAAAAACGAACCCCTCTAATTACAAATAATTAGAAGTTGAACCCAGTCTCAATAGGGACTCACATGAGACAACGTGAAACCAAAATCGCTCAAACCGCAGACACCATCAAGCGATCCGAATGAATCTTGCTCGGAAAAACCAATTCGAATCCAAAGATTTTCATTCAATCCATCAATTTGAAAAGTGGAAAGAAGCCAGACAATGTGTTGAGAAATAGATTGACCACAAGAGATCATATTGTGCTAGAAGATATTAAAGAATAAATCGCAGCAGAGGAAGGGTCGACCGACTACAGAAAACAGTCGACCGACTCGATGAGGCACGAATACAATTCTGAGGAAGTGACCCCCGAGTCGACCGACCCTATCATAGTCGATCGACATGATTCCCAGAAGAACGACGAGATACAAACTGTGGAGAAGCGAGTGTATAGGGAAATTTCGACCTACCCCAAAAGGAATAAGAAGTCCAAAAAGGAGATGGAAGATGCCAGATGCAAGTAGTTGGTGGAATAACTAGTGATACAACTTCCATTCTCGGATGCTTGTAAGATGTTGCCTTGTTTCAAGCTAAGAAGATAATTGCTAACCCTGCAAGCCTAGAAGAAGGAGTCATGCTATTAACAAATGAATGCAGTGCAACTCTCCAGAAC
Organism: Euclidium syriacum; assembly: GCA_900116095.1. Lineage (NCBI taxonomy): Eukaryota > Viridiplantae > Streptophyta > Magnoliopsida > Brassicales > Brassicaceae > Euclidium > Euclidium syriacum. Next base: position 1,991,354 of record FPAK01000003.1, on the reverse strand, counting down.
AAGATGCCTAAGAAACAGGAAGACCCAAGTACATTTGTTCTTAATATTACCATTGATGATGTGAAATTTGATCATAGCTTATGCCATATTCAATAGTTATGAGGCTTGGATACACTGAGTTTATTCCTACAGAATTGAGTCGTGTACTAGCAGATAGTTCAGTTTGCTATCCGGAAGGATTTTGTCTAGACATACCGATATTAGTAGAAGGATGTTTCATACCAGCAGAATTTGTGGTATTAAAGTTTGACAAAGAGCCTTTTGATCCCATCATCTTGGAACGACCATTCTTGGCTACTGCAGGAGCAATCATTGATGTGAAGAAAGGAAGCATATTCCTTCAACTTGGAGAGCTACAACTCAACTTCAAAATGGAGAAAGTTATGGGAAAGCCACCTATGGAGCAGACGGATGTTTGTTGTAGATATTATCCCTAATGACATAGACGAGGTTTTTAGAGAGATAATTGTGACTCACCCACTGGAGAAGGCCCTTACCATCACTTGTAAACAAGAAGGATACCTTGATGATCTAGCAAATGGTTTTTCAAAGATACTAGATTCCAGATTACAAATGAAACAGATGGTGAAGAGCTTGGAGCTACCAACCGAGCGGGCTAAGAAACCACGAGTAGTCGAGTGGAATGAGAAGAACGCCCCTAAGCTCGAGCTAAATTTGTTACCAGCAGAGCTAAGGTACGCTTTTCTTGGACATAATTCCACTTATCCAGTTCTAGTGAATGCTAATTTTAACAATGTTGAGACAACACTATTACTAAGTAAGCTGCGTAAGTATCGCAAGGCTCTTGGATATTCTTTTGTTGATATTGTAGGTATATCTCCAGACCTTTGCATGAATAGAATCCACTTGGAGGAAGGAGCAAAGGCGTCAATCGAAACACAAAGGAGGGTAAACCCGAACTTGAAAGACGTGGTGAAGAAGGAGTTCTTTAAGCTGATCAAAGCCAAATTTATCTTTCCAATTTCAGATAGCACTTGGATAAGCCCAGTCCATGTGGTGCCCAAGAAAGTAGAAGTCACGTCGGTGAAGACGGAGAACGAAAAATTGATAGCCACAAGGACTATCACCGGACACCGGATGTGCATCTATTACCGAAAATTGAACGCAGCCATGAGAAAGGATCATTTCCCTTTGTCATTTATTGACCAAATATTAGAGAGATTGGCAAAACACAAGTACTATTGCTTCCTTGACGGATACTCGAGATTCTTCCAAATCTCAATCCATCCCGAAGATGAAGACAAGACGGCATTCACTTGCCCATATAGAACATTTTCCTGTAGACGGATGTCTTTCGGACTATGTAATGCACCAGCTACATTCCAATGGTGTATGATGTCTATCTTTATAGACATGATAGGGGAGTTAATGGAGGTATTCATGGATGATTTCTCGGTGTATGGCCAGTCGTTTCATGGATGTTTGGACAACCTTTGCAAGGTACTTGAAAGGTGTGAAGAAAAACATTTGGTGTTGAATTGGGAGAAGTGTCATTTCATGGAACAAAATGGCATTGTGCTTGGACACCGAATTTCGTAGGAAGGAATCGAAGTTGATAGAGTAAAAATCAAAGTCATGACGACTCTACAACCGCCCATAGACGTGAGAGGAATCCACAGTTTCCTAGGCCACGCTGGGTTCTATCGGAGTTTCATTAAAGTTTTCGCAAAGATAGCACGTCCTCTAATAGCACGTTTATGCAAGGAGGCCAAATTTGAGTTCAATCAAGATTGTATGAACGCTTTCAAAACACTCAAGGATGCTTTAATTTCAGCACCTATTGTCCAACCACCAGATTGGAAGTTACCTTTTGAAATTATGTACGATGCAAGTGACTACGCAGTAGGAGTAGTCTTGGGACAAAGAAACGATAAGAAGATGCATGTTATCTATTATGCCAACAGAAAACTTGATGATGCACAATGAAACTATGCCACAACCAAAAAGGAGTTCCTTGCTGTTGTGTTTTCTTTTGAGATGTTTCGATCTTATCTCATTGGATTAAAGGTTATGGTGCACACTGATCACGCTGCACTTAAGTACCTAATGCAGAAGAAAAATGAAAAACCAAGGCTTTTAAGATTGATCCTACTTCTACAAGAGTTCGATATCATTGTAAGAGATGAGAAAGGGATATAAAATGGAGTAGATGACCATTTTTCAAGAATAAGGATTGAAGATGACGTCCTTATCAAAGATCATCTTCCAGAGGAGCATATCTATGCCATAGGATTAACAGAAAGCCATGCAGAAGGCGAAAGAAGCCAAATGTGTATTTTTGCGAAGCTGAACTCGACCGACCTTACGTTAAAGTCGACCGAGCTATTGTTGGAATCAATCGTCTGCAGCCGAGTCGACAGTCCCATGCCAGTAGTCGACCGACTCAATACTTCTGAGTCTACACTTATAAGTCATGCAGTGAAGAAGATGATTCAAGTTATTCAAGATTTTAGGTGAATTATTTCACACATCAAAAAGCATGTTCTTTCAATGTATTATCTTTATCTTAATGGCAGTTTATTTTGAAGGTACAAACCGTGGCGATGGTAAGACCACAAACGTACAAGAAAGAATATACAACGAAAGGAAGACCCCAAGATCTTGCTTCCCCAACCTCATTTATCATATTTTGCAACGGATCTAGGGATACACAACACACCAAATTGTAAACACATTAGCATTTTTATTAGATTAATTTATTTTTTTAATCTTCTACCATAGTCGAGTTTCACCGAGGACGATGAAATTTAAGTCTGAGAGAGCTTTAGTAGCTGATGCAGTTTCTATCTTTGGTCTTATTTTCCTTTCTACGTTATTTTCAGTCTCATGCATTCATCTAAGACATATAAAAAATCAAAAGAATAATTCAAAAAAAAAATTTTTAAACAATCCCAAAAGATTTTCAAAATTTTCAGATAGTTGCATTTGGCATGTAAATAACCGCATTTCTACTTAAATACCATCTCATTGCAGTTAGAGTTATGATCTTGTATATATGCATGCATTTGGTGCTTTGGAATGTCTCTAGGTTGCAAGAAGGATCATTCATGAATTATGGAGCTTAACGGGACAATCGAAATCAAAGTAGCGCATAGGGACTCGAACAAGAGAAGTCAGGATAATGCGAAACCATGACACAGGCCCATGCGGATGACGTGCATCAACGATTGGATGATAGAAGTAAGGAGAGTTAAGACTATGCACTTAACTCAACTGTGACAGATGAAAGTAAGCAAGGCAGGACGACACAGGAGAACTAGAAGAAGACCCAACAGCGAAGCTGATCCATGTCGTCCTAGGCATGAACCGTGCCGACAGCACGAAGAGCAGTCCGCCCTTAAATGGAATTTTACCTACCTACCCCCACAGCTTCTCTCGCACTTACTATAAATAGATCTCTAGGCATTACGTTAAGGAGAACTTTTGATTGCATAATCTTTTGAGGGTTTTAAAGAGGTTTCAGAGATAAAAATTTTAATCTTTCAAGATATCTTGTGAGAACCACAATCATTAGTAGAAAAAATGAACAATAGTGTATCAATCTAGCTATTCACTGTTTAGTAGTATTCTGAATGCCAAATTTCGCGTCCTTGTGGTACGATATTCGTATTTCCGCTATAACTATATAATATATGATGGAATTTAGATGAAATCGAGATGATATAAATGTGTTGATTGAAGTGGTTTTAGTTATAAACGACTAACTTAAAACTCTTTTGTTAGTCATCCCATCCAAATATGTGATTTTTTTTTTTTGGTATGTATTGTTTCTTGCTTTTATTGGTATGTATTGTTTCTGACTTTTATGCTAATAGATGTTTGATTGTTTCAACATTCATGATTTGTTCACTTTGGTATTGTAAAAATTCTTAATACAATGGAAATAAGGAAATGACTCATTTGCGGACTCCTTGCATTAGAAATCACACCAAAAATTCAACTAAAACCAGAAGAAGAAGCTGATGATGATCAAAGAAGTGTTGTGGACTCCCTGCATTAGAAATCACACCAAAAATTCAACTAAATTCCAAATCGGACAGTTATAAATAAGTTGTGAAATGGACATAAATTAGTCAAACCTCAAATGAGGCAGTTTTAATCCAGCCGTCAAATGTACATAAATAAGCCAAACCTCAAATTTGATAGTTGTAAATTAGTTCAAGACTAAAACTATTTTAATAATGTAAGTAATTTATGTCATTTAATAGGTTGTTTTGAATAATTTCTTATGAATATTGAATAAGTAAAAGGTATACATAAGAAAAACTCTTATAATTGTATGTTTTACACATGTTGTAGGTTTTCCCTAATATATCAAAACTAAACTCTAAATCCCATAAAATATGCATGGTCTCTAAATGTGTTATCTATAATGAATTTTCATACATAAAGATTATTATCATTTTCATTCACTCTACTTAAATATGATCATGAGATATCTATATTCTCTAAAAATCTTATACTTGAAATCCTAAATCCTATACATTATGCATACTCTCTAAATATGTAATCTGTAATGAAATTCGATAAGTAAACAATTAATATCATTTTATTACTCTACTAAACTATGATCATTTTTCTTTATACTTAATATCATTGTTCTTTATCCTAAACCCAAAACCTAACCCTCATTCAAAATTCAAAATTGAAATGAACTCAAATTAGTATTAATTTTTAGTAGAATTATTAGCTTATTATCCTTCACTAAAAGTTTACTAAGTTAGTATTTAGGATCGGAAAAAAGTCTAAATTTCCATTATGATTAAGTTACTATTTAATTTTGACTGCAAATGGTTGTTTTTAGGGTAATAAGTGTAATAAAAATTAAATGAATCGAAATAAATGTAATAAAACTGATAGATAAATAATTTTATTCTGACTTTTAGAAGTATTAGAGAAACAAGCCTTTAAAAAATTATTAACAAATTCAGTTTTTACCACCAAAATGAGTAGAATGTTTTTTCATTATCTTTCCTTTCAAATGGTAATTTTCTAAAGGAATTTAATTTTCCAGCAAATTTATTCCTCTAATTATACAACCAGTTGCACCCCTTATCTTTTGTTTTAAAATTTAAATTACAAAATAAAAAATTAACATTTAAATGAGATAAAAAAAAATATAATAACAAAATAAAAAGTGGAGAATTTAAAATTTGAAATCGAAAATGAAAAAATAAAAATTAAAAAAAATTGAAAATGGAAACCTAAATAATAAAAATTAGAAATTGAAAATCTCAAATTGAAAATACAAAATTTTAAAAGAAAAATTAAAAATTAAAAAATTAAATCAAGTTTATTTTTTATAAGTTTTATGTGGTGGTTTTCTTCTTTTTTTAATTAAAGACAAAATTGACAAAAAAAAAAAAGTTTTTTTTTGAAAAAAATACCATCAATCTTATTTTAATTACAAAAACTATCTCTTTAACAAAAGTGATAAAAATATCATCAATCACATTTTTGACAAAAGTACCATCAATAACAAATATACCACGCTGTATTAATTAAAATGTAATTGATGAACCAAGTTTTATGAAAACGTGATTGATGAACCATATAATTTAAAGTATGGACCAAGGAGTGGGTTAGTAGATCAAACAAGATTCGAATGGGGTTTCCAAAGTTCTAATTGGGCGTTAATGAGTGCACAATATAGTAGTTATCGAACTTAAGTTATAATCGTCTCATGATTAGTGATGACGAATTATCTAAGAACAAAAGATCAAGCGAGATTTTTGCGAGCTAGGTAGCGATCATTCCTAGTCACTAGAAATCTTTCCTAACCAACTACAAGAGACTTAGTGGGCTCTCGTGAGCTAAATAACTTATTGTTGATTAGAAAGTTGGTTGAGGAATTTAAACAAACACTTAAAATACATAAATCCTTGAGATATGATTCTAAGGAAAATTACTTCATAAATCATCTTTAAAATCCAATCAAATGATAGATAACAATTTAATAGCCTTAGGACTTGAAAACCCAACTCAAATCAAGCTTAACCTAGTCACATCCTTGATCCAAAGTGAATCTACCTACTCATGGATATTAGAAAACCTATTATGAGAAAAATAAAAGAAATGCAAAAATAAATATAAAGCATAAAAAGAAATGCAAACTACTAATTAAACATCAAAAGATCCAAAGGATTAACAAGATCTCTTGAAACATAATGAAAACTCTCAAGAACAATGTTTTGATCTTAGAAAATTATAAATCTAACAAGGCTTAGGGTTATAGGGTCATATAGATGCTTAAATACAATATAAAAAACGAACCAGGTCGGCCCAAACCTGTCCGGGATTTGAATTGGTAAAATGCTTCTCCATCTAGATAGGTCTTCAGGTAGGTCTAATGTTTTTTTGAATTCCCCCGTGACTTTTTCCATGTCTTTTAATAGGTCGAGAGGTAGGTCTTGGTCGATAAAGATGAACCATTATGCTCAAACCTGTATTTATCGAGATCTAGTCCGCATCAACACCAATTTTTACAATCTAACACCTTCTTTTTCTCTTAGAACCTCATCCCAAGTGATCTAATATAATGTCTCACTACAATGGATCAATCATTACTCCTTTTGGTACCTAAACAACACCAAATGCAAAAATGCAATGCAAATGCAATCTCAAGACTCTAAATGCAAGTATAATCCTATTCTACATGAAAATTTATGAAGAGCCCTAAAGTAAAGTAAATATACTTAAATTAGAATGAAAAGTATAGCTAAAATTGGTCGATTATCAACAACTTCTATCATATATCAACAAATCTATTCCTAAACACTAGGATCATATTTTCGAAGTCAAATTTAGGAAAACCGTATTTATAATGACCTTTTTCTTCCCAAATATTAACTATTTTCATCCTAAATCATCAAATTTCTTCTTAAAAACTAAGTTTTTAGAATTCGTATATAGGAAGGCCATACTGAATATGACATTTTGCTTCTCAAATACGAACAACTTCCATCCTAAGTCACTGAGGAAAAAATTGTCAAACTAAAGTGACACTTTTGGAACAAAACCACTACATGTTGTTTTTATCCACAGCCAAGTTTTACGTGGCATTTTCGAAAATTGTCATTTTTGTTCTCAATGAACTAAATATTTTAGTTTCATTTATCAAGTTTTTTAAATATTTAATTTACTGAAATGAAAAAAAAAATCTTCAAATTATGGATAATTTCCTAAACTACTCCCCTAATTTTATGGATAGTTACACAATCAAAATAATATCGAAAGATGTTTTACGAAAAATTTAAACCTTTTTGTTTTTTTCCAACCAAACATTAAAAATTAGAACACCACACCTCTGTTGGTAGCCCAATCAGGAGGAGAAGAGTTTACACATAAGCACTCTGAGAATAGAGTTTTATCTAAGAAATAGAAAATAAAGGAAATTGAGCATGAAGCATACCAAACTCCTCTAAAGGATTGGAAAAGGCATGCCATTACTCAGGAGACTGTACGATGGACACGAATTTTGCACAATCTGTCTCGAAATCCTTGCAATCCAATATTCTAAATATGATAGTCTTCATAGCCAATATTAACGCTACAAGCTCTGAGTGAAGGGGGGAAAGCGATCGCTGCTTTCACCTTTCTCTCATAACTACTATTTGATTGATTCCCCAAGAGCACACCCAACCCAACCTTGTGGTTAGATCAGACCATTTCCGTGAACCATCAATCTAACACTTTAATGTTGAAGCGTTTTCCACTAAAACTTCAGTATATTCTTCAAACTCGTTATCCTCCCTTGATTGAGCCTCCTCCAAAAGTATTTTTTTTAATTAAAGCAAGATTGATGATATCTAGGACTCCTCAATTTAAAAATTAATTTCATTTTTATATTTTTTTAAAGAAATTCTAACCATCAATTTTTTAACAAAATAATAAATTCGTCAAAACAAAAATACGTCAAACTCATTTGAAAACCTTATAAAACACATTTTTAAAATACATTTAAGTTTCTTTTTTTTTAAAAAAATAACAAAATAGTTTGTGACTCTGAAAACAAATCTGCAAAAAAGTCATACATTGTTCTTTGCCACGTCATCATATGTGAAGAAATCCGTAAAAATTAAGAAACTAGTTTTGTTACATTACAATACTAATTAGTAACTTTTTCAGCAACTATTTCAATGTTGCAGAGTTAAATATAGCAGCAACAAAGGAAACAAATATTCGACACTACATTTAAATCTGCAAATTAAATCCGTAAATTTTGAAAAAATACCAAAAACAGGTAAAAATCTTCGATTCAAATAAACTTTGCAAAAAAAATAAAATCTGTAAAAAAAAATCCGCAAAAAGTCCAATCTTTTACCTGATAAATAAATATGTGATACTATGTAGAACTTAAGTAATTTTTAACACTTTTTTCTTTGTTGTGGATTTTTAGAAAATCCAAAACAAAACAATAAATTTACAACAAGTAAATTACAATATGAAAAAACAAATTTGTAAAATATTAAATTTAAAAAAAAATCCGCATAAAAATAACTCTTGCAACACATATATACGGATTTTTTAAATTAATCTTCAAATTTATTTTGCTCAGAATTGGACATTTTCGTAAATATTTAATTTTTTTGTTGAGGTGAAAAAAAAAGTAATGACAAATCTGTAAATAGTTTTTTCCTATCAAATGATTATAAGGATATTATAGGTACGGAAATAGTTATGCTAAGGACCGGAAAATTAATACTAGTCTAATAATTTTAGTTTTTTTTAAGCTAGTTAGGTAATCACCCGAATTAAACATGCATGTCCTAATAAGTTACGACAAACCTAGTAATACTAGCTCTTTAATGCAGAATGCACACTTCTTAAGGTAACTTACATGATCAAAACACTTGTTGTAGATAAGAATATCATCAAAATAAACTACAACAAATTTAGTGATCAAAGCCCATAAGATTTGGTTCATTAACCTCATTAACTTTGTAGGGGCGTTTATGAGTCTAAATGGAATGACTAGCCACTCATAGAGACATTGCTTGGTCTTGCAGCAGTCTTCTATTCATTATCTTCTTTCATTCGAACATGGTGATATCCACTGTTGATAGTGGGATTAACACCCCTTAGCAAAGACTCGACGATAATTGAGATTTGGTCCTTGCCAAACTCGTTTTGCTCCCAAGACAGGTTATAAACCCAGAAAAGGGGGTATTAATTATCTTACCATGCTCGGCTTCTGAGTAGGTTAGGATAATATCAAATCTTTTCTTGATTCCTTAAATCTCGGAGAATAAGAAAACTATCAATCCTCTACTTAGCCTATGAGTTAAGAGGTACCAACTACCTCACCTATATAAAGGGGCACGCCTTCCCCTAGAAGACCATTCAGGATCCGAGAGAAGGACTAAGAATGGCTCTGAGCAGTTCTTCTTATCCTCTTAGATTAAATTGAGCTCGACATTCCGAAGTCATATCTTGTACTTCACTGATTATCAATAAAGACTTGTTCCAAATTTCCAAAGATTTATTTACTTATTTACTTTTTTGAACCCTTAAATTAGTAATAAATAAATCTTGAGCCCTTTCATTAACATTTGGAGTGCCACGGAGAGAGGTCTAGCAAAGTTAAAGAAGTTTAGTCTTCGGAACAAGTTCTTCGGAGAACCAAACAAAATGGTTGAGAGACAACCACTCTTCAAAGATGGAGGAAAATCTGGTGGATGGAACATGCACCGACGTAAGAGAGGAAAAGCTAGAAACCAAGGAGGCCCCCAACCGCCAACCATTCCAGAACCTGATAAGAGTCTTGCTAAATGTAGGCGTTTCAATCATAAGGGAATTTCAGTATTCCACCCTGGCAGTAGGGAATCCCGGTCAAGAAAGATTTGTAACACTAGTCGGTCGGAGTAACGAGTCATAAGCCATTGCTTAAGGCGAACCTCCCATGTTGGGAAAAACACCTTCCACCTATTCCCCCTACCTCCCAAAGGAGATAAATCCTCGCTTGGTAACATTACCAAAGAAACAAACGGTTAATCGGTTCCCTCCACCCCCCCATGCCTGAAGCTCCTTATCTCGACAACAGCATTATAACTAGGATGATTCCTCAACAACAACAAAAAGTTGGCCGACTCATAGGTACTCCACCAACAGTAAGTGGTACTATCAAAAGAATTTTAGGAATCAAGAGCCCAAAATCATAATCAACGAGCCAAAGAGACATGAGATCAACCAATACAAATCCATCAGGATAACGGGTCACAGTGTGTAGAATTCGACGTTCACCGACGTGAAACAGCAGATAATCGAACGCTGACTTCTAGGAGGGAAAGAAGGCATGAGCGTGATGCAGTCCCCCCCCCCCAATACTGCTCAGTAAATAAGAAACTTGACGAAGGAATTAGAAGAGATGAGATCCCTAGTCCATAAGGCTACAAGCTCAGCCTCGGAGGTCGATCAACTCTTAGCGGAGACTAAAAGAAGCCCCTTCACAAGCAACATCACCCACGCTCAGTTCAGGTCAATGATAAATTGAGATTCCCAACATACGATGGGACCAGAGATCCAGCGGTATTCATGATAGCCTTTCTGGTAAAGGTCAATCGAGCAGATTTCAAAAGGAGCGAAGAAGATGAGGGAAAGTGTCAGCTTTTTCTGGAAAGTTTACGAGGCGACACTCAAGAATGGCTCACGAGTCATCCTATGGACTACATTGACTGCTTCTCCAATCTTCAAGAAGCATTTTTCAAGCAGTACATGCTGCATATGAAGCACAAGGCTTCGGATTTGGACCTTTACGCTGTTTAGAAAGGCCCAATAGAATCCCTTAATGATTTTATCAAAAGGTTCAAGGCAATATACTCTCGGTTTTGATAACAGCGACATGATACCAATTGAACCAATATAAGAATATAAGAGAATAACTGCATGGTGGATCTAGCCAATATACTTAAGGAAAAATATTTTGAAGTAAGAAGCAGTATCATTAGACGGGTACGTAGCATGAAATTTGTTGGATACAGAGGAGAAGATTCATTGGAATATTTGAATGCATTTGAACATGCGCTAAATTTCGTAACTGTCAAGGATGTTTCACACAATAGATTCTACTGCAAAATATTTCAACACTTGTTAGTTGGAAGCGCACAGGCATGGTACAAAGGTCTTCAACCTAATTCATTGAAGATGTGGGACAAACCTAAAGGAAGATTCATTGATCGTTTCTACTATCATACTAAGCTCGATGAACTTTGGAGAAGCATATCGATGTTCAAGCAGCTAAATTTAGAGACATTCAAGGAACCATAGGGTAGATACTTGGGCTTCATAAGGAACTGTCCAAATCACGAATTTTCCAAGAAGGAAGTTGGTTCAATTTTCTATAACAGATTACGCAAGGAGAACCAACACATACTCGATATGATAAGTAAGGGAGATTTCGATACTATAGATCCCAAAAGAGCACTAGCACTAATATAAAGATATAATGTGAGCGAAAACATAAGTCAACGGACGCATCGTGTTTTTCTAGAAGATGAAAGTACAACTAAATTTCTTCAAGGCATGGCTGAACACACAAAGAAAATGAAGCAAACTTAAAAGGAGGTTGAAGTGGCTCGAGTATTCAAACTCAATGGATGATATCACAATAAAAAAGCCGAAAAATCAGGTGAGCCAAACCTAAAAAGTAGACAAGGTGTTTCAAACGAGGGAGCTGCACAACCAGATCAAAGGCAACTAAATTCACAAATACCCCCTGAAGAAGCCAAAGAAGTATTCTACAGGTTCATGGAGAACCAACAAGAAAGATACAAGAAATGGATAACGATGTACAACTCTCTGAATGTGAGAATAGACAAAAGTTACTTGATACTAAGTGGAAATATGGAAGAGATGGGAAAACGCGTTCCGCTATTGGCAAATCAGGCAATTCAATACAGAGAAATTTCAACTCAATAAAAAGGCATTTTCCGAGGAAACACAAATCGAAAGTCTAAGGGATACATTAAAATAAATAGAGTAGTTAATTGTTCCACCTATGAAGAAAGAAGAGGAGCCAAAAAATCTTTCAAGTTCAAGAAGGCGCAACCAACCAGGCTAAGGTCGACTGATCCTTTTAATGAGTCGGTCGACATTGATAAAAAAGAGCAACCTATTCTTTTGGTTAACTGACGTACATACTAATAAGCAAGGAAAAAATATTTCTTTTCACATGATTCCCTCGACTTTATCTTTCGTTTTCAAACTATCTTGATAGATACAAGTCTTATGAAAATTAAGAGTCAATCCATTCTATCGGTTACCGAATTTCGGATTTCATTGTGTGCTTAATGCCTACGACAATATTTACTCTCTTGGCACTTCAAAATTGAAGATTGAACAACAAGGAAGAAAATCAGTTATGAGATAGCATATCTACTTGATTAAACAAGAACCACGAGCTGATACCAAAAATTTCCAATGTCTATGCCCATTTCAAACACTAAGAGAGAGGCGGTTCAAGAGGAATTAATCAACGAATTATATTCCAAATTTTCCAAAGGACTGAAGGAAGCAAAAGATGCAGACGACAAGTTTGAAAGATTAATGTGTGGCAAATAATCTCTTCGAAACACAAAAGAGCATTCTAAAATAAGTCAAACGAAGGAGCACGAGAACCGATTCGTAGCAAATAATACGGGAGGTATCACCCCTCTCCAAGCTATACATGTAAATATTGAGCCTTATAAAGAAGCTCTTACAGGAAACAAATATTGATGAGGATTCAGTAATCAGTATGCAAATCAAAACCCAACAATTCACTTGATTGGAGGAACAATAATTTTCAAGGACAATTGCAACTACGACATTTGCAACCAGGAAACCAAGGAGGATTCGTTTCATTCATTTCATCACATCAACAAAGATTTCCACCACCACTCCCCGATAAGACGGATGTTATACTAGAAGAAACCAAGTGTCTAGGAGAGATCGTAATAAAGGTGATTTCATTAAACGAGTGACTATTTCAAAACACGGAAAAGTCAACCTCACAAATAGAAAGCATACTCAAAAATTCACAACATGTGAAAGATCAAGTAGCTATCAGGTAGTGGATGATCAAGCACAAGAAAAAAGGGAAGAGGAAGTTGCACGAAACTTTAGTGACACGAAGATCAAGGAAGAAAACCATATAATGATATAATCCAACCATCAGTCTAACACTAGCCCAAAAAAAGCACGGTGAAAGATGATCCGACCTTAAACTAAGATGATTCGATGCCACAAGTCGACGGACCTACAACTAGGTCGATCTTGCCCCCACAATTAGTCAAACAATTGAATAGAAAGCACAAAAGAAAGAACGTAAAAAGAAGGTCTCTCACGAGATTGATGCCAAGGAAGACACTGCAAATAAAAAATATGTTCCCAAGTCTTTGCTCCATGCATATGAACCAGACGAAAGAGTAGACAAAGCGAACAATTGTGTGCCTACCTGCATGATCGGGAATAAGGAATTCGTAAACTTCTTATGTTCTTTGGTGTATGAGATGAACGTTGTTTCATTTACATTTTCCAATGACTTGGGAACATTTGGGCCTTCTAACATAGTTTTCTCACTTGCTGATCGATCGATCCGCCGCGCGGAAGGTATGCTTCTTGGTATCCGAGTAGAAATCAGAAACTATATCGTACGAACTGGTTTCTTGGTATATAAGTACGAGAAGGAACATGAGTACCCTATCATTCGTGGTTAACCATTCCTCACCACAGAAAATACAGTCTTTGATGTCCAACGCTACGTAATCACTCTTCGGCCAGACCTTTGAAGCTGAAAGAACCGAATTCATCAACAGTTTGCCAAATTTCCTGAATGGACGCTCAGCACAAGCCTATCGATGGGTCGAAACAAGCTTGGCGCACCCTACACTGTTGTATTCAACTTATTGACTTAAACGAAATGCTAAGTTGGAGGCAACCTACTAGTACGTTTACTTTTTCGCATTAAAAAATCGTACATATGAACAGTACCTGAGTCGATTGACCCTCTTTTGGGGTTGATCGACACACATTCTAGAAGAGCCCCAATTGGACAGAAATTCCTGGACATCGAAACCTTCATATTTACCTCAATTTTTCATGGAAATGGACGATTTTTAGGCTATTTCAAGTACGTGCTCTATCCATTTGCATACAAATTTCATCCACCACTTCTCTGGTATGTGTTTGAACTTGACTTTGATCGTTCGTCGTTGACAAGTTTCATCATTTTTCTTTCTTTTATTCCACCGGGTTGGTATGATTTAAAGCCTACGGGAGGATGTACATCCGTTATTGATGAAACTTTTTTTTTAGTTTTATTTAAGATTTTCTTTTAAATCTTTTGGTTTATTGAGTCGAAATTTTTTTTGTAAAATAATGATTATATAAAGGACACAAACCACATTAGCATAATTTTTCAGTGACCATTACCTCAAATCTATGAATAATGAAAAATCTGGGAGTAGGTCAACCTACCAGAGACACCCATGTTTCCTGAGAATGAAATCCAAGTAAATCGGAGCTACTAAAATTTCTCATTATATGAGTCAGTCCTCGTTTGATGCTATTATAAAATAGTTTGTGCGACTAAGATTTCAGCTCTCCCTTTAGAAAATCCTGAAAAGAAAGAAGAAATCAATTGAATTGTGCTTTAAATTACTACATGGTGATGAGGCAAGAAAAATTTCCAAGGATGCCACTTTTTGTCGCTAGAGCTTGGTTATCGGTGTGGCTAGGAAAATATCTTATAGAGTCATTATTCACGTGAACCTTGAAAAATTTGAAAAGAAAAATAATTAAATAAATAAGTATGGGGAGAGGGAATAAACTTGTGTCTTAAGATTTTTTTATCTTGGTGTTGTAAAAGGAAAGAAATTTGTTCTTTCGACAGTGCTTCTACAATGTAGAAATTGTGATTTATGGTATTTGGATGGATTTATCTGTGAATTTGGGAAAGTTGCTTAGTTTAGGGGAAATACACGGTGGTCTTGACTTGGTTAATTCTTTTTTGTTTTGTGGATTATCAAGGCTATTTTGATGTGGTATTCTTATGAGTTTCCTATGTTTTCAAACACTTTTCCCATCAACCGTAATTCATATTTGTTTGAGGACAAGCAAAGGTTAAAATATTAGGGAGTTTGATGTATCGTGGATTTAATCGGTTTTCTACCATGATACATGTGTTTTTTAGAGTCTTTCTAGTATCTTTTAGGTATTTATATAGGTTTTACAACCAAAAGATTTTATGGAGTTATTTGAGCTAAAGTGAAGAGAATTAGAGCAACCAGCAAAGAAAAGTTTCGTAAGCAGAATATGAGTTCCAGAAGTTTTATGATTGTTGGACCACTTAACCGATGAACCAAGAGACGATCTCCCATATATGTTATTCTGACGGGATTTCCAAACCCGTCATGTTTAGGTCCATTAGAAGTGGGACTCAAGTTTCAAAGAGCTTCAACCCTAGACACGACTTCTACACTTATAAAGGTTCTTTTAGGAGCAAAGATGAGATCATCACCGAATTAATCATCTTATGATCAAGTCGTGCCTCTACATTCATAAAACTTTTATTGCTTTCTAGATTTCTAGGGTTTACTTCTTGTGCTTTGTTCTTTTAAGACTCTAGAGAAGTGAAAGAGATTATTCTTTGTCTCATTGATAATATTGAACCTTTGATCTTCTATTTTTTTATTTCATCCTTGAATGCAATTCAATAACCTAATAATGATTTGTGTAATCGTTACCATGTTTGAGTATTTCGCTAGTTAGATTTAAGGTTTTAAGGGGTTTTCAATGGAATAATTAGATGGTTTTACAAATCGTGGTTTTTGCCACTTAGATTCTTTTCTAGAGAAGAGTATAATACTTTGGTTAGGAAGTTGCTAGCCAAATCTAAGATCAGAGGTGATGTCAAGTCAACACATCATTGTTTAATACACTAGAATGATATGTAGTGAGCAAAGTGTTTTCTAGGCCATAACAATGTTAATCTGGAATACTTTGTTAAAAGATCTAATCTTAACGTTCTAATACTTGTTTATTTTCTCCGGGTTTGAAAAACAATTTGTAATTTAGGTTTATAAACAGAGTCTTGATCATAATACACCATTAAATTAACTTACATGTTTAAAGTTTTAGAATCACATGCATAACTCGTTAAGTTGCCCATTGTTACTTGTTGAATTTCCCTAGATCTATTGTTTTAAGCCTTTCACACAACCCATGCATCATTGTTAGTTTATTTACGAGGTTACCTATTCACACACGTTTAATTGTCTTAGCACAACTCTTAATCATAACTATCTGAGATTATCCCAAATTCTATGTGGGATCGATAACATTTCATACTAAAATTGTACAATGTACACTTGCAATTTTATTAGGTGAAACAAAATTCACCTATCAGTAACACGAAGGTCGGCGGAGCTAGCTATGCTCGGAGCCGTCCGCTGGGGAAGCTGCTCAGTCGAATTTTGGAGTTTCCATGCGGTGAAAAAATACGTGTGGAACATTCGTTGGTCGTGTATGATTGTGTAAGTGCCAATTGAGGTAGAAAATTGAACACATTGGTGGAAAGTGGATGGGATTTCCTTCATTCCATGGTGTGCCAAGGATGGCAGATGGTCGATCCGTCAATGATCGAAAAATTGATGCTTTTTGAAACTCTGCCTGCCTTACCGCAGAGGCGGATTGACTAGATTGTCTTGGGTGGAGGGTTGGTCTGCTACTTCGGCGTCGAATTTTGAGAAACTTAAGGTTGGAAGATCCCTACAAGGATTAATTAACCTTGGGACGTTTATTTTGGCTTTTCATTAGTATTTTTTTTATGGTGGGAACAGATTCATAGCAATGTTTAAGGCTTCAATTATTTTAATTTTTTTTTCTAGGTTCCAGTGCAAAATACATTGATGGAACTGCTCTAATTATCATGGTTGTGGTGTGCCATCATGCGTACCTGCAGCTCCTTCCGAGGAGTCGATAATCTGGCGAACGATCTTACCCATTCTATTGTCCTCCAATATAGCTGACCGGCGTCTGCCTTACAGAAAAAGGTAGCACTTGTCGCTCATGTGCTTGTTTGATATGTGGTAAAAGCTTTAAGGCAGATGAGTTCGAAATTTCTCGTCGATGTTTTTGGGATCCTTATAATATAAAGCAGATGAGTTCGAAATTTCTCGTCGATATTTTTGGAGTCCTTATAATATTAACTCCGCTGTTTATTCGAAGATACTCGTTTTGTGTAAGAGCACATCTTCGTGCCATTCTCAAGGTATTTTCTCTGCGGGCACAATTTTAGTCGGGGTGAATCCCACTCTCACATCTCCTGCTTCGAATGTGAGTCCCTTTCTAATTGAGTAATGAAGATAAAGTTGTTGATCGTGTCTCGCCGCGTTGATGGATTGTATCAGGTGATATTTGGACGTAATTATTCGTCGGATCGGAGGGACTGTCGTACTATTATGATTTTTCGCTCATCCAGCAATTGGAGGTGGAAAGCGTCTACTGCTAAACGTTGTAGGAATGCATGGAGTGTCTCATCGTGTGTTTGATGTAACCGCCAAAGATCCAAATCTCCCTCAATCTCATTGAGGCTATGGACTGTTTTCGGCCCTGACGGTGTGTAACACATGTTGTTGATTTTTATCATATCAGTGCCCCGTGGTGGAATTCGCATAAGTCACGTTACGAATTCTTCCTTGAGGATGTAAAGTTTCTTTTGTAGGTTATCCAGAGAATGAGATATATTGTTGATGTGTCTATTAATTTGATGCGTCTTATTCTGTAACTTGTCCAACCAAATTGTTGAGAAGGTCATTTTTACATATCTGTTAACATATCCGTTCGTTTGGGTGTTTAATGTAATTTTTGCATGATTGAGTTATCAGTACCAAGCTGTTCATTGTAGATTTCTAATTTAAACAAATGTTCCCACGTTATGGTCAACTTCTACTTCTTTCCATATCTTGGTAAGCGAAGGTTGACTTCTTCCTAGAGCTTTAGGTTCATCACTTTCTTGAGGTATGGAGATTTGATAGTTGTACCTTTTGCACGGTGTCGAATCTCTGCTTTGTTTCCTTTGTAAATTGTCGTGGTCGAGGCATGATCCAAATATAAGGGTGTGGTCAGGGACCCGATATGTAATAATCGTTTGCTCAATTTCTCCGGCACAGTTGATAGCATGATGGAGTTCTTCCCAGCGGCTGGTGTTGTGTGGAGGGGGGGGGGGGGGAAGGGAATTATTGTAGCAGTATTTTTTGGTGGCAGAGCTATATGGAAGCTTGCAAATGTCTTCCTTTGGTATCGTCGTTACTGGGGTTGAATTTGTTGATTCAATTTTTTCCCGACTTTTTCGGATTTCTTTGGCTATGGTTCATTCTTCTTCTTTAGACGTCGTTGTCCCTTGAGTGGTTTCATTGGTCACCTTTGACTAGTGAAGTTCCAGTGTTTGCTTCGCCAGAGCTTCAATCTAAGTGAGGTTCTACTGCTCAACAGAGAGCGCCAATTGTTGACGGTGAGATTTAATCGTTGAAGTGTTTGATAATTTCATATCAGATTTAGGGCAAAAGAGCTTCTTTATTTAGATCGAGAGTCTATTACAAGAAATCATAATCTCGAAACAATACTCCGACTTAGAATGATGATTTGAATGACAAAATCTTATTATTTTTTTCTTTCTTTCTTGTGGGGTTTAAGTATCGAGTGTGTGAATGAGTTTGAATAGAACAGCCTCCTCTTGATAAATCCCTTCCTTTATATAATGATCTAGAGTCGAATATGTTGCATTTCTTGTGTGATTATCTTTTAGGAACTCTGACATTAATAATTATGTTATTTTTTCGATAATGATGTGTTTGAGCTGATCGTTTGAAGATTGCCCTTTATTACCAAATAATTCCTTTTCTTTTAGTTCGTCGTCGAGGTCGACAACCTTGCTGGTAATTGAGTTCTACTCGAGCTGGGCTTTGTCTGACCAAACTCGCTTTGCTGATTTAAGGGTTGGACCGAGCTGCGATGAGGGTGTTAATCTCTGCATCAACATCAAGTGATAACTACTCAAAAAGAGGTATGATCAAGAAGTGAAGCAAATTATGTCCAAACTAAGGAAATGATGAGAAGCGTCGACCAATTGGAGATAAATTCGATCACCTTTCACTTTTTATAAGTCCTAAGTTTCTCATATTTGCAAGTCTTACCATAGCTGATGTTTGTAACCTATATAAATGATCACAGGTTCTTGTTAGGGTTAACAACTCTCAAAACAGGCATCTTACTTTTCACTTAGTTCCTAGGTTTTCTTTTCTACTTTCATCTTAAGACTTCGAACATGAGAAGAGTTTATTCTTCATCTCCGTTGGGATTTGTGATTTTCTGATTTTCTATTGTCTTTACATTTTTTTTTTGATGCAGATCAGATCTTTAATATATTTTATGTTTTTCTTATTACTATATGCGAGTAGTCTACTCGATAGATTTAGGGTTTCTAAATGTTTTTTTCTATGGATTGTTAAAATAACTTTCATGCTAGGGTTTGGTCTATTTTATTCTTTTATTTTAGTGGTTTTAATTTGATTAGAAAAAGAATCGCGAAGCATATATAATCGATCCTAGGTCGTGATCTAATCGACGAAAATCGTTAAATCCACATGATATCTCTATAGTGGGGAAAACTGTTCTCTTAGTACTAACAAGATTTTCCTGAGACGTTTTGTGAATATATCGAGCTTGAGAATTTTTATTGTTTATCTACCCTCCTTGAAATTTAGAAAGATATTTGTGATTTAGTTATAGTGAAATTAGAATAAAATAACACTAATCTTTTTTAAAATGACTAGATTAGCATTCATCTTCTACACTTACTAGAATAACACTAATTTCGTACTAAAAGACATATTTATCTTTGTGAATAATTACATTAAATTATAAATAAAATATTTGAAATATTTGAATTTATCTTGTGCATGAGCTTCACGTCGACGATGTCTTTATAGGTTTATAGGTTTAGGCAATGTCAACATCTAGCTACATTTCTTTCCAAATACTTTTTCCATGCTGGCATTTTTTGATGCCTTGTCTTCATATCGTCAACATCTAGGCTTCAAGGCTTCTGGGTCGAGACATCATCAATTTCTCCGTCGATTTTTTTGATACTATGTCGCCCTTTAAGGACGTCTTTGACACAATCTCTGGCCTTTAAATCTTGATCTTCACCATTTTATTGTCGTTTTTTGTCTTTGAGTTTCATAGTTGTAAGTGTCGCTCCCTTCTACGTACTTTGGCTCTGTTGCTCCTTCATTACTTACAAAATAGAGAAAACAACGGGTGCAAATACAAAACATACAAGTACTCTAATTTCTAGTAAATAGTTAAAACCTAGTGTTAAAGGCTTGAAAAGGATGGATTAGACACCTAAAACTAGCTAAATAATACCTAACAAGGGTAAAATCCTATTTTTTTCAAAACTTGCGTCACATTAAGCGAGAAGACCCATAATACGATGATATTGATCGAACGGTGCACTCATTGAAGACTTAAGTTTGTGGTTTAGTTCAAGCAGCGTATCAAAAGGACGAGCACCAAAGAGACTGAATTCCTCTATGATGCCAAAGAAAAAATTTATTAGTGAGAGAAGAATACTATTAGGTCCTCGTGCGATTTAATAGCCCATAAAATATTTCAACATAACAATATTTTTCATTTTGAGACAACGACTAAGATAAAACTTAAACGAGGTAACCACAGCGGAATCATTCCCATAGATAATCAAATCGTGAACATATACTAGGGCGTTCAACACCACTGAGACACATGTATATGCAAATAAAAATTTATCTTTGTGAAAGTGTCTGTAGTCGACAAAGATGGTAGAGAGCTTGGAAAACCAACATCAATAAGTTTTAACCATAAATAGATTTCTTTAGTTTGCATACGAGAGACATGTCATTTGAAAGAAATTCTAAAGGCAGTTTTATATAAATATATTTGTCAAGATCACCATGTGAAAAAGTTATTATGCACGTCCATTTCATGAAGTTCTCAATTTTTAACTGCAACAACAATAAAGAGAACACAAGCAGTTTTCATATTAGGCACATGTGCAAATGTTTCAGAAAAATCGACACCCTCTTGTTAATTATTTTCAAGCGCAAAAAGACACGGTTTATGATGTTCAAGTGTACCATCAAATATAAATTGAGGCGATACACCATTTTTTTAACAAAAATCATTAACATCAGGTGGTGATAATTTAAGAGTCACGATAAGAAAAATTGGTTTTGATAGCTCATTGAAAACGTTACTATAGAGTTTTAATAGCGTTTTCATAAACGCTATGCCAGCCATAACTATAATAAAACCTCTATCATCACATTTTTTGAATCTATTATAACGGGGATCACCTACTATTGTTCATCTTTTTCTAGCATTCTTTCATGCTATTTCTAGTTTTATTTTTAAAATTTGTTTGTGCTACATAATATTTTATTATTACATTAATTTAATGTTAAGATATATTGTTCAGTAACTTGTTATCATATTTATTTGAATCATGTTTTGCATAACATATATTTATTAGATTTATATATAATTTTTTATTTCATAAATTATCCAAAAATACATATAACTTTTTTTATTGCATAATTTATCCAAATTATGCATACTAACTCAAACTACTAATAACATAAAAAAAATCTAAGTCTTAACAAAATAAAACGAACATAAAACGAGATATCTCTTCTTGGCAAATTTCTCCTTCTTGACCTCAACTGAAGTAATAGAATCTCAAGTGAGAAATTGAGTTGTGTAACAATTGTTACCTGCGTCATAGAATTCTACGATTTCAAAACAAACCACAAAACAGAAATTCTCACATGGTACAAGCATCATATAGGAAGAATAACTTACAGGACCATCAGGCCAACGGTAACCATGACTTTGTTGCCCGAGATGGTTTCAAGGTACTGCAAAAGACCGTGCCAAGAACCGCACTTGATTAAAAAGAAACAAAGTCATTATACAAAAATTATAGAAGTTCAGTGACAGACAATGACATAAAAATGGTGTAAGAGATTATTGTACGTTATCACCGTAAAAGTTCTCTAAGAAATTTCGTGTGAAAAAGACTTCTCTAGCAGCTTGCCGGTAACTCTTCGGAGCAACCATTTAAATTAACCACGTCAAGAAATCAGCTAGCTAATCATACAAATAACAAACAACCAGTAGCTAAGAATGCATAATACGAAAAACCCTGAGTTTAAATTCAAGATTCAACAACATAACACATTTGTTACCTTATGTAAGGCGAGCATATGCACTGCTTTTGTAGAGATGTCTCCATTTTAAAAGTATTTGTTAAAAACATGACCATAGGTTTTGAAACAAAATGATAAACAAAACAAAAACGGATAAGATTCATTACAGATTTTGAAGCAAATCATGCCTCTGGAGATTTGAAAGGGTTGTGGAGACCATGTTTTGGGCATTTGGATAAGCTCTAAAAAATGGCTGCAACATTAAACAAAGGAAAGACAAGAAAATGTTAGAATTTTGACAGATACATCGTTGGATGGATTATATAAATAACTAAGCTCGTACCTTAATGCCTCTTTTATTGACTTACAGCTTAAGAAGCAACGGATTCTAAGTGACTCATCGGCTCTCCGACATACTTGAAAGTCTTCTTAAAGTACAAATCTTGATTGAAAACCTTCTCTTCCTATGACCCAGAAAGAGGTTTTTACTCCACCATTACATATCTATCACCTACCAAATCAAGCAGATTCTAAAAAAAAATATTAGAAGTATTGATACCATCTAAAACAAAATGTAACATTTTCTATCTTTGCAAAATTTTATGTTTTAGAGAGGTCGCCCAACTTTTCAAGCATTTCACGAATCTACCCTAAGCATGACCTCTACACATATAAAAGGAGTCTTAAGAAGTAGAAATGGACACATCCAATACAATCAATCATCAAAATACTTAGCTTTATTATGTATTATTTTCTCTATTGATTTTAAGATTATGAATAAGTGAAAGAGATTTTTCTTACTCTACTAATATATGTGAACCTATGATCTTCCATTTTCGACCCTTGATTTTATACTATTCACTTCATCAAAAATGTTTAGTAAATTGATCTCTATATGTGGGTAGTCATCTCGTTAGATTTAGGGTTTTTTCTACGGTTTTTTTTATCAATTGCTAAAACAATTTTAATTAAGCTACCCACAACGGTCCCAAGGGCCTAAAGCCCAAGAGATCACGCATGGTAGGATGAGGACCCGGACATCAGGCGTACCACGATGGGACCGGTAAGCTTGACCGTTGGCTCTTGTGCCTGGACCAAGGATCGTATGGGGATCACATCAGTAAAACGGTGATGGCTTAGTGATGAGGTCAGTCACACAGCCGGGACCGTACTAGCATGTCGACGGCGCGTCGGACCGCATGGCCGCGTGACCGGTAAGCTGCTGGTGAAGGTCCTCGAATGGATAGCTGGGATGAGTCTTGATGCTTCGATTGGAATGGGAGCTTACATTTCAACTCTCCAAGGTCTTTAAAATCAAAGGAGGTGTTCAAGAATGGCTTTATAGACCGTATCCCTTCCTTATCATCACTTTTGATAATGAGATCAACCACATACACCAATACAACCAAAGAGCCTTGAGCTTTGTTGAGTAAACAATGTTTGATCTGAGTGTGACTTTCTAAACCCATAACCAGTAAGTGTGGAGCTTAAGTTATGATACCAAGCCCTTGGTGAATGCTTGAACCCATAGATTGTTTTTCTAAGTCTTAGAACATGTCCCTTCTTGCAAAGATCTATAAGGCCTGGTGGTTGAGTTATATACACCTCTTCTTCAAGTTTCTTTGTATAAATGCATTTTTAACATCCATTTGTCATAGATCCCAAAAAAAAGTTGTGGCCAAAGAAAGGACATTTGCATTCATCCAAACTGAATTCTTCAACATCCCCAGTATGGTTTCTTTCCATGTCTCCACTTTCATCACCAACTGCATACATCCAAACCCTTTATATCTTTAGCCTCTTCATAACTTCTTGATACTTGATTCATCTCAGTCTTTACAAGAAAAACTTGAAGGCTTGCTGGCGACACACTAATTGTATAGGGTGAGACACAGCCTAGTTATTATAATAGACTCTAGTGTTATTCCAATTTGATGGATCACCCTTGGATCTAAAACTCCTTCTTAGTTGTTGAACTTGTGGTACAGCCTCCTCTTTCAACCATTTATTCCTCCTCTTGCTGAATAGATCCACCCATATCCAAGTTATCTTGATCCTGGTATTGAGTTGGAGCTTCTTCTTCATGGATATAAATTTGTCCTTGAGTTACTACTTCCTCTTGATTACCTTGTTGATTATAATCTTGATCTTACAGTCCACTTGTAGTTTCTTTTGTCTTGATTCTCTTTGATGATCATTACCCAAATGATTCAAGAGAAACTGCAATTGGCAGCTAAATCTGAAGGAGATTTTGAGAGATCTTTCAGTCCTTCACAATCCTTCTTATCATAATAACCTTGTTTTACCATGAACTTGACATCTTTAGACACATAGGTCTTGTTGTTGCTCGGATCATAACGCTAATAGCCCTTTTGAGTTGTTGAGTAGCCTAGGAACATACACTTGATGCTCTTTGGCTCCAACTTGTTTCTTTGCTCACCTTAAACATACACAAAACACACACAACCAAATACATGCAGGTGTCAATAGAGGGTTTAGTATTCTTTAGTACCTCAAATGGAGCTATGTCTTGCAAGAATCTGGTAGGAATTCTGTTGATCTGATAGCAAGCAGCCAATACAACATCTCCCCAAAATCTTTTAGGCACATTGGCTTAAAACATCATGGCTCTTGCTACTTCCACTAAGAGTCGTTTCTTCCTTTCAGCTACTCCATTTTGTTGTGGTGTATGTGGGAAACTTGTTTGATGTAAGATTCCATGTTTATTTAAGTGGGCTATGAATCTTTGACTTGTATATTCTCCTCCATTGTCTAATCTAAACATATTAATCTTGGCATTGAATTGATTAGTAACATAACTATGAAAGTTAATAAAAGCCTCATATACTATATCTTTAGATGGAAGCAATGTAACCCATGTATACTAACACTTTTCATCGATAAAGATCACAAAGTATTTATTTATATCTCTATACATGCATGGTGAGGTCCAAACATCATAATGTACTACATCAAAGCAATATATTCATAAAGAGTAGATGATTTTTGAAAGACAACTCTACAATGTTTGCCAAGAATACAAGCTTCACAATTTGAATGATCAAAACAAATTTTGTGCAATATTAAACTAAGTGCATGAGCATAAGGATGTCCTAATCTAGCATGACATAAAACATCTTTATTAACATAAAAAAAAATTTAAAAACTAATGGATCAGAATATCTTGGAGAAGTCTCTTCTAGAATGTAAAGCTTATCTTTAATTCCACCTATTCCAAGTAACTTAGCATTCTCAATATCCTGAAAATGAACATCATTAGGACTGAAAATCACATTTTAATTCACGTCTTTAGTATCCATTTTAACTGAAACTAAATTGGACTTAAATTTAGGGACAAAGAAAACATCACTATCTTTGTGAAATAGTCTCAATTTACCAGTTTTTTCTATAGGTATACATATACCATCAACAATTGTTACTTTTCCTAATGCTGGTTCAATATTCTTTAACAACTTTGCATTACTAATCATGTGATGAAAGACACCAGAATCTACTACCAATTGATTACTAGGTTCTTCAAGCAATTTATGAGAGAAGAGTGTGATACCAGAAAGTTTAGAGGCATAAGCCTTAATGAGATCCTCCAAGTCACTCTTTCTAACATACTCCACCAATGTATGTAGAGCCAGCTATCTTCCCCTTTGGCCAGATCCACTTGCTGAGTAATTTTCAGCTTCTTGGGAGATATTAGCCTTTGGATCCTTAAACTTGAAAGCTTTGAGGTGAGGATGGAGTATCCAACACTTGTCCTTGACATGCCATTTCTTCTTATAGTGTTCACATACAACATTCTTCTTATCGTCTTGCTTGAGAACAGTCTTGTTGGCAGTAACCAGTTCCTCCTTTCCTCCAAACAAACCAATGCTCCCTTGCTCTCTTTGAAGTCTTGCACACACCTCTTCAAAGCTAGTAAACTTGGTTTCCCTTAAGATGGAATTAATCACATCATTGTAAGCTGGATTGAGACTAAGGAGAAACTCAAATATCTTGTCTTGCTTCTTTCTCTCATTAAGAACCCTTGGATCCATGGAGCTTGGTCTCAATGTGTCTAACTCAGACCATGTAGACTCATACTTTCCCATAAACTTTTTGAACTTCATATCTTCTTGATTCAAGTCATTTAGAGCCTTCTTGACTTCATAGACTCTACTGAGATTGGAGAAATCACCATACACCCTCTTGAGTGAATGCAAAAGAGACTTGGCGGTTTCACAGTGAGAATAAGCTTCAACGATAAATGAATGTAGTGAGTTTTAGAGGAAGCCATGCACGGATTGGTCTTCCTGGATTCAATGCTTCTCTTCCTTCTTTGTTTATTCATCCTTCTTTTCCTTTGAGTAATCAGTGGGTAGGCTTCTCTCCTCCAAGATGTGTTCTCAAAGCCCTTTACCACAGATTTGTGTCTTGATAGTTCTTGACCATAATGTGTAGTTTAGAATCACCCCGAATGATGGTGGGGTCAATCTTGAGCTGTTATGGACAATATCGTCCATTGATGAGATCTAAATACTTGAAAGAAAGGAGCTTCAAAGATGATAGAACCGATTATCAAAACTATAATTATATAAAAGAAAGAGGTTTTGAAAAATTTACTTGGAATCTCCACTGTAGGAGGGATGTGATCATATTTAGAAATTTCGGAGGATATATGTGGCTCCAAGAACAAAGTCTTTAGTTATGTTAGAGACAGAATGAATGATCGTGCAAATGGATGGTCTGGGAAACATTTGTCTAAAGGTGGAAAGGAGATAACGATTAAATCGGTGGCAATGGTCATTCCTTCGCACGTCATGTCGTGTTATAAACTCCCCCAAGATCTTACTTCAAAGCTTACGGGTGCTATTTCAAAATTTTGGTGGAGTTCAAAAGGGAATGATCGTAATATTCCATGGGTGGCCTGGGAAAAAATGTGTAAAGCCAAAAAAGATGGTGGCGTAGGATTCCGTTCATTGGATAAATTTAATGATGCATTGCTGGCAAAGCAATATTGGCGCCTCATCCATTACCCGAATTCCTTAGTAGCACGGGTACTTAAAGGGAGATACTTTCGTAAGGTTCATCCCTTAAAGGCCAAGAAGCCGAATCTTTCTTCATTTGGGTGGAGAAGTATCTTTGGGACTAAATCGTTGGTGAAAAAAGGTTTACGGTGGGGATTAGGGTGGGGTTTTGATATTTATGTCTGGCAGGACCCATGGATTCCCGATGTTAACCCGAGACCAGCCTATGGTCGGGGAAGAATTTTTCACCCTAATTTGAAGGTTAGCCATTTGATTAATCCGATTTCTAAGGATTGACACTTGCCTATCCTTCAAGAATTCTTGGACCCTGGGGACATTCAAATTGTGCGGGGAATGACGATTAGTCGAAACTATAAACCAGATTTCTTAATTTGGCATCATACTACCTCTGGGAGATATATGGTTAAATCCGGTTATCGGTTAGCATTAGCTTTGTCGGAGGAGGTGGAATGGGGTCCGAACTGTAAAGCTCTACAAGCTCACGCTTGGAAACTACAAGTTCCCCCAAGGATTTCTCATTTTATGTGGCAGGTTGCATCTGGAGCTCTTGCGGTTACCTCTGGGCTTCAACATCGCGGTGAGACTTGCGAGAATTGTTGCAAGAGATGTGGTTCTACTGATGAAACTATTAACCATACACTCTTTGAGTGCCCAAACTCCTTGAGTGTGTGGAGGGAGTTTAAGATCCCTTTGCCTCAAGTGATTTTCCATTCTCCATCGATTTTCTCTAATTTAGATTTTTTATATTGGAAGTTATCTTCTCATACAAATTCGGAACTTATCCGTTCCGGTTTCCCGTGGATTATATGGTATTTATCGAAATCTAGGAATAAGAAGGTCTTTGAAGGAATTCAACAGGAGCCATTGGATATTCTTAATCTTGCTTGAGTGAAAAGATATTTTGGGAGGAGGCCCAAGTGAAAGAGGATGAAGAGCATGAAGATGATGTTGTTGATGATCATATGGATATTGATTCGTCGTTAAGGTGTCAGATTGATGGTTCATGGAAAGATTCAGATCCAACCTCTGGGTTGGGATGGGTATGTTTTTGGGGCCTCAATCAGATAGTGGTCATGGGAGCAAGGTGTCAGCGAAGATCTCTTTCACCCCTTCACTCAGAGTTGGAAGCGTTATTGTGGGCAATGAAGACCATTCTACTCAGAAGAATTGATTGTCAGGTTTTCGAAACTGATTGTGCAGAACTGGTCTCCATGATTCAGTCTTCTGAGGAGTAGCCTGCTTTCTCCAATCATTTAGATGAGCTTGGTATGGTTCGAGTTCAATTTTTCTTTTTTTTCTATTCACTGCATTTCCCGCTTTTGTAATGTAAGACCCGATTGTTTGGCTCGTAGTTCAAGAACACTATTTACAGAGTGCTCATATGTAAACTTTTCCCCTCCTGCGTGAGCTACCAACAGGGGTGTGATGTTTTAATTAATTAATGTTTGGTTGTAAAAAAAAATAAATATAGAAACTGTGAGAATATAGGAGAACTCTGATACCATGAAGAGATTTGCGATTAAAGATGGTGAATCTGAGATTAAAGATCCATAACTGATGAAAAGAGATTCAGGTTTGAAAGAGTATAGTTAGAGAGAGAAAACCATGGAGAAAATATCTCCAAAAACTTAATTTTATTAGATGTTTTACATGCTTTTATAAGACTGGATACAACAAAGATAGAATATTTGAATTAAAGAACACTAAAATAGCTGGAATTGAATCATGTGCTCATTGCATCATCATAGAGATGCAAACGAGTAGCTTGGATGGAGATATAATATTGATATTAACTAAGATATCTTAGATCAATATTATATCTCTGTCAATAATGTTTCCCATGTCATTGGTTCTGCTTGTTTGGAATACTTTGTGAATCAATCTAGTTTAAACTCTATTGTTTGTTTATTCTTAGCGACAATTCAAAGTGGTTTTGGAATTTAGGTTTATAAACAAAAGTGCTTTCGTGAAACATCATTAGAATACTGTTTAATCATGTATCTAGAGTTCTAAAATCAAGTGCTTAATTCATATGCATAGTCACCAATTGAATTTTCCTAAATCTAATGCTTTTCTATCATTCAATACAACCTATTACGTTTACTGTTCTCTTTAGTTTGATTCTCTCATGTTACTTAAGATTTCTTAGATCCATTAATTAGTCATAATTTTTTGTGGGATCGATAACCTAAATACTACAATTGTACATTGTGCATTTGCAGTCTATTTTAGGTGAATTACTTCACACACCAACATATGATGTGTTATTAATAGAGTAGGGAACCCTCAGATTACCTCACATATTTATAGTGTTCTCAATGAGGAGATTTCTTTGTGCGCCTTTGGATCAAGACTTGCGTAGAGCCACCCAACAAGCATTAAGTTGGTTAGGATCCAACGTTGGTAATCAATTGAACCGGTGGCATATGTTTGGGCAAATAGCCATCAATGAAATCAAGTTTTTTTTTTTCAAGAGATTATTACGTGCTATTTTGTTATTTTTCATAGTTGTCGACAGTGACAAAAATGGGAGTAAGAACGTGGTGAAGATTATTGAAGGAGGACATGTAGTAAAAAAGGAGGAGATCGACTCTGCAGTAGTGACAGTGCATGTTGTTGCAGCCATCGAGTAAGTGGTTTAGTAGAAACAAAAAAAGATGTAGAACTGTAGGTATTTTGTGAAGAAGAAACACAAAGAGAACGAAAGCAAAAACAATTTTAGGTTTTTTTAGAGACTTGTTAGTTCTGATGCGATATAAATCTTTGAGAATATTTGAGAATGTATTGTTTGTGTTATTGATGTGTAAAATAGTATTTATAATTTTTTTTTTTTTACAGCAAAATAGTAATTCTGATTACATTAGACTTGATGCACAGTTATAATCAGAATATACATAGAAGATATACTAATGAGTCGAAAAATATCCATATCGGTAACATCTCCACTTTGGTCCAATCTTTTTGATAAATTCTTTTTATAAAAGACTAGCAAATCATACAAAGCTTTACACAAAGATAAAGCTTTAAAGCATGGAAAAAGAAAGAAAGATGAAGTTGTCGTCCATCTCTTCAATTCCTCATTCATTCATTTTCTTATCATCTGAAAATTTGTGTATTTGCGAAACAAAAAAGGGGTGTTATTATTTCAAACCTATAATATTTAACCATGATTTTTTTTCAAACCTAACGCTAGAAATGTTTCAATATTCATTTCATTCCTTGAAAAGAAAGGCAATATTAGTATTATTATTATTATTATTATAATAATTATTTCTTATTATTATTATTATTATTATTATTATTATTATTATTATTATTATTATTGGCCAATAATAATAATAATTAATCTATAATAATAATAATATTTAATTATCAATAATAATAATAATAACAGATAATGATTCAATTAACATGAACTTGTATACTAATTACTAATCTAACATCTTCATAATCAAGTTTACTAGAGGAACAATAATCTTTTGATAAAACACAACTTAACCTTCAACTACAAAAAAAATAAAAAATAAAAAAAAAATAAAAAATAACATTCCTTGAAACTTTTTGATTTTTTTAGCTTTTTAACATTTTTTTAATTTTATTTTATTTTTTAAAATATGCATAATTTTTTTCTATAAGGAATTTCTAAATTAAAGAGAAAAAATCAATAAATATTTTAATTAGGCAATTAAAGAAAATCATAAGTACTAAAAAATCCTTAATTAAATTATTTAATCAAATAAGGAAAATTATGACTTTAAAATTTTTTTTTTTATTTTCGAAAATTAAGTAATTGCGAAAATTAATTAAGGAAACGGTCTTAATAATGAAAATTAAGGAACATCAGTAAAAAAAAAAAAAAAAAAACCGCCATAACATAATTACAAAAACCTGTCATGAAAAACCTGTTACAACGTAATTAAATGAAAAAGAGTCAATCTTCTAGTAAAAAATAAATCTGCTATAACATGAGTTTAAAAATGTGCCACCATAATATTAAAAACCTACTGACAAAATAAATATGTTGCAACGTAAAATAAACCTGTTATAACGTATGTGCAAATATAGTAATTTAAAAATTTGATAGATTTATTGAAAATCTCAAAAAGTTTACCATGTCGTTATAAAACTCTGTCATTTAAGAAAAGTTTGTTACAACATGAATTTATGATAAACTAAAAAAACCTATGACTATAAAAAAATATGTCATAACTAAGTGAAAATACATATGTGCTATAAAAATGTCGTTCAAAATTTAAATCTATCGCTCAAAAATTAAATTTATCTTTGAAATATAAATTTGTTGTCAAGTAATAAAAACTGTCGAATTTAAATAAAACTATCGTAAAAAGTATGCTATTGATTTAAAAATCTGTCGACTAATTAGATTTGTCACTTCATGTGCAGCAAGTTTATTTTGACGATTGTCACCCTTTTTTATATTGTTGGTGAAAATTTCGAATTTTTTTTGTTTGAAATAATAACAATTTACGTAATTACGTTATTTGATACCAAAGGAAAAAATGGTACTTTAAACATGAAAAAAAATCTAGTAATTTAAAATAAATTAGAATCAATCTAATAATTAAAAAATATTAGAGTCAATTTAATAATATCAATTTAATTTTATGTCATTTTAGTAACTCTTCCTAATTATAATAATGTTACTTCAAACCCAACATTATCTATCTAACTTCACAAAAAAATTCAATGAAGTATCATTATCAAAAATAAAGCCAAAGTCCATGATCTAGAGAGAGAGAAAAAAAAAAAAAAAAAGATCGCTGCAAGGTTCTTCTCAATTTTCTTTTTCAAATTTTCACGAATTTCTAGCAGTAGAATCTACAGAATCCTCATGAACATTTTACTTTTCTCTTCTTTCAAATCACATGCCATCATTGTACAATAATGTTCATGAAATCGTTTTGGTTTGATTGGTTTGGAGTGTAGTGGAAGGCTAATGGACCCCCTTACAATTCCCAGAAGTAACATTTTTTCAATTTGGTTGGTGAAAGCTACACTACAAAGCATATTAAATAAGTCATTTTATTGACGAGAAAAACAAAAACTATTCTTTTCGTGAAAAAAAACACATCGTTGCTTTTACTCCTTTATCTCCACCTTAATCTTTCAATTAAAAGCGACTTAATTTTATTCCTTCAATCACCTCTTGATGGCTCCGTTGAGGGCACAGTTGACGGAGCTATTTGTTTCGGTGTAGTCATCCACGGGCGACGACGAACAACCGACATAATTGCTTTGGTTACACATTGGCGACAATTAACTGTTGGTTATCTAGTTAGTTTAGATTAACTTGAACTGGTTAGATAAACGCATACATATATTATGTATATAAACAGAGAACTAAATGTACAAAGTTCTATGAAACGAATATAAGATCATTTTCATTTCCTTGACCTAATATGTATCATAGAAAGGTGCTTATATACGCATTATGAAATCTGTTGATCCATTCTATTTTCTTCTTCTTAATTTCTCATCGTTTCGTAAAGATTTTCTAAAACAAATCGTCTCTGTATTGAGTTCCGTTAGATCTACAGTTTCAAATAGTTCTACCTTTTCCACAACTTATATCCACTACTTTGAAATTAGCACCGAAATAGTTGTCAGACCCGGTTCAACCATAAACCGGATGACAAGCGAGATTGGGTTGATGAAAACTCCAAAGGATAGTTGAACCGGCTAAAACACAAATCAAAAAAGCAAACTTCGGGTTTTAAGGAACCAATAAAATCAGTTGACACGGGTTTAATAAATAAACATCAAAATTATCTAATCTTCTTATTTTTACTATTTCAATTTTTTTAATAATCAATATAAAAATTGTTTTTAATAATTTTGACCTTTAAATTTACGCTAAAAAATATATTTTTTTTTGTCACTTTCCCTACAACAAAAAATAGGGGTGATATTATTATTTGGAATATGATATAGAATCCGAGATCCGCTCTGAAAATCTAAATATATGTTGGTCGAATCCAGATCCGAATAGTAAATAAGGGATCCGTTAAAAATAGATCTGGATAATAAAATTTTCAAGTTCGGATATCCGAATTCGGATCTAGATTCGTTAAATATAGTAAATAAATATATTGTATTAATATCTTTTAAAATCATATTTAAACTTATAAATAAGACTAAATTTGAAATCATTTATAATATTATATTTTATTATATTATAAAATATTATATAAATTTTATTTTTAATATTATTTAATATTCGATTTTTTTTAAGGATACTAGAATCTAGATCTGGATATCTTAAAATTAGGATGAATATCTGAAAGTCGGATATCCTAAAGCTGCGGATCCAAATATGGATAGTAAAAACACGGATCCGAATATCTTGATATTTCTAGATATTTGAATTTGTCCCTCCTCTAACCAAGGATCCCGAAACCAAATACAAATATATCAGTTACCTTTTTTTGTATTCTGAAGTTCTTATTGGTTGATTTGCGAAAAGATAATACAACATACTAAAACAGTTGAGCCAATAACAGTTGAGCTAATATATTTTTGATAAAGTATCGAGAAATTTAATTGAATTAAAAAAATACCTATGAAATCATCACAACCAAACTTTAATTTCTTAATCTAACTTATGTTGAACGATAAAAAAGTAATGATCTATTTTTTCTAAAAAATTATTTTATGATTGTTGGAGTAATTTTTGGTATGTTCCAAGCTCCTTACAACTTTGTAAATCTTTGTTCAGTTGATCTTTAATAAAATTCAGATGAAAAAAAAAATAATAATAATTTTTACAAAGTTTTAAATATATATATATATTCAGCTACTTATATTTGGATATTACAAGTATAAGAACCATATACTACTATTTAAAATTTATCATCAACCATGATTGAGTCCAATAGGACCACATTGCCCATGATCTAAATACTTTTCCAGTTCGATCATCAATCCAGTTTTATAAACATTGCTCATATCTCTGAAGTGTTCCCCCCTCCTCTGATTATTGCAGACCGAATCTTGGTCGTCTCATATGTTCATTGCCCTTACTTTCTTCTTAATAGAGATCATCGAAGACTTAACTCTTGACATATCTAATTAATAATGTACATGGACTTTAACTATGCTCACTGGTGTAGAAGAAAAGAAAAAAAATTGTTGTGTATTTATATCGAAGACTTAACTCTTGAAATATCTAATTAATAATGTACATGGACTTTAACTATGCTCACTAGTGTAGTAGTGTAGAAGGAAAGAAAAAAATTGTTGTGTATTTATTAATGGTACCTTGCCTCGTCCAAATCTAGATGATCCGATTAAGGAAGAAAGTAGCATGGTAAAATAATGGATTATGAATACTGTTTCTAGAGATGTCTACAAATCAATTATATATATGCTAGATATGGCCACGATTTAAACATAATTACTTGATTCAATTCTAATGATCTATATCATGCCTAACATCTTGGAATAGTTTAGGGTGTTTAGTGGCTTAAATAGATTTTTTCTTAGTGCTTGATTATTACCATGATTACAAACAAGAGTTATCTTAATTAATATCATTAACAAAGTGATTAATTCCATGGGACTAGGTTAGTCAGCATTAAGTTTTTCATTGCCTTAAGAATGTTCCCGATGCATATTTGATGCATATTTGATGCATATTTAGTGCCACAATCCATTGGAGATTCAGTCAATTCAAATGCCCTACCATAACATAGCTTTTCGAGTTGATTTGAACTTGGTATCTTTACTTTCATTTATTTCTTTGTCATTTGTTATCTTAGTTGTTTTCTTTAATTTCTCATTATCTTTTACTAGATTTATAATGTGCACGTGTCGCGAGAATTTAGTTTTACACTAATAAAAATATAAACCGTTAAATATAATTACATGACTTTTAAGGGATAAATCGACAAAAATATCACATGATCTTTTCCCATGTTTTTTCTTCACTCGCACGGTTCTGGAAATCACTTCCCAGAAGGTTACTCATCCTGAAATTACTCCTATCCGAACACGCTTAACTCTTGAGTTTTTTGGGGATGTACAATAGAAAAGATAAGTGCACTTTGGTTATATAGGTAGTTAAACCAATTCTTTTAAACTCTCCTCATGCACCACCATATTTCCTGAAATCGGGATGTTACAATTCACCCTCTATGATGTGAGTTCTCGCGATTCAAGACACGTCTGGGTTCAGCTTTGATACCAAATGTAACGCTGCGAGCGCGCCCGTTTGTGGGTCCATGCTCTCTCGAGTCGTGGGCCACACCCCCGTCTGGCGGTCGATGCACTACTTCCGGGAGCTTGAGAGACTTCTTTACTATCCCTATATATCACCACATGATCTTTCCCCATGTTTTGTCCTCACTCGCACGGTTCTGGAAATCACTTCCCAGAAAGTCACCCATCCTGAATTTACTTCAGCCCGAACATCCTTAACTCTGGAGTTATGTCGGGATGTGCAACCGATAAGACAAGCACACTTTGTTGATATAGGTACCCAAATCATTTCTCTTAAACA
Source organism: Euclidium syriacum (assembly GCA_900116095.1). NCBI lineage: Eukaryota > Viridiplantae > Streptophyta > Magnoliopsida > Brassicales > Brassicaceae > Euclidium > Euclidium syriacum. Next base: position 1,955,550 of record FPAK01000003.1, on the reverse strand, counting down.
CTCCTCATGTACCACCATATTTCTTGAAATCATGATGTTACAATTCACCCCCACTCACATAGTGCAATGTCCTTATTACGCGCCAAGACCGTCACCCCCTACGGTATGAGTCCTCGCGAGTCCACACACGTCTGGGTTCAGCTTTGATACAAAATGTAACCCCCCGACCGCCAACGTCTGTGGGCCCATGGTCTCTCAACTTGTGGGCACCACCCCTGTCTGGCGGTCGATGCGCTACTTCCGAGAACTCGAGAGACTTGTTTACTATCCCTACAGATCACCACATGATCTTTCCTCGTGTTTTGTTCTCGTTCGCGCGAAACTGAAAATCACTTGCCAGAAGGTCACCATAATAAAATTTCTCCACCCCGTGCACGGTTAGCTCTGGAGTTCTGTCGGGATGTGCAACCGAAAAAATAAGTGCACTTTGGTGATATAGGTAGCCAAATCAATTATCTTAAAGTCTCCTCATGCATCACCACATTTCCTGAAATCGGATTGTTACTTTTTAACTTCCAAGTTGTCTGCCACCTTATATTATTTCAAATCGGGGTTCTCTAATTGGAATGGTTTAAAGGTTATGAAATGATAATAGCGGTTTGTAAGATTATATAATGTCAGATGCTTACAGTTGCAAATGGCTTTTGGAAGAGAGGACGTAAACACAGAAGGAAAAGAAGACTAATTCGGATAAAAGACGAAGACAATGAAAAATAAGAAGGATAACAAGAGAAAGGGGAATAGAGGAAAAATCAGAAGAATATGGTAGAGAAGACGATAACGAAGAAAGATTAGAAGAAGAAGAAAAGTTATAAATCATAGAAGAACGAAGTGAAAATCTTAGTGATCCAAGTACCTAGTAACAATCCTGTAAGAAACGAAAGAATATAAAAAAATATGAAGAAGATGACGGAAACAGAAGAAGATGAAGAGGCGAAGGCGATAGAGAAGAAGCCGGAAAAGGAAAAAAACGAATAAGACACGGAAGAATAAGAAGTAAAATAATATGAAGAAGAAGAAAGAAAACAATGGAGCAAAAACTGAAAGATGATGAACAGGGAAACGAAGACTTCGATGAAGAGGAACTCATAAAAGACGATAAAGGTGTAGACGAATAAAAACTATGGATTATAGAGTACACCTCATAATTGATGTGATACAAAACTGATTTTAGATACAAAAATTATATATCACACCAACAAATATTTCTAACCTCGTAAATCTTAACGAAAACAAAATATTCACTAGGTAACCATAATTAAATACTTTCAAACCGAATACATGTCGTCACTAGATGTGGGAGACTCAGTATATATATATGTGTGTGATTCGGCAAAAATTTTATGTTTTTTAAAAGAATTTGGAATCCTAAAAAAAAAATTTTATGAGCTGCAGAAAAATCTAGACTTATATATATATATCCCAATGTATATATTTATGTCTTTATGATTAAATAATCCATGTTTTTTTGGTCCTCGGAAATAATTCAAATTAATGTTACAAATATAAAGCTTAAATATAGATTAGAGAAAACAATATTTAGATGAGCTTTGATTCTCAAGATATTTTTTCTACATTTTACAAGAAAGGAAAATTTGATTATCATAATTACAAATTTGTGATATTTAAGAAGATTAAATATTGTTTAGTTAATGCTTTCATCGAGTGACACTTTACATATACTGTATGTATATACAAATAATATACAAGTGAGTTGCTATTTAAGAGGGATTTATTGATTCATGGATTTTAATGGATTTGAAATATTTTGAAATCAAACAAGTGAATTTGAAATGAAATTCAATAGATTTGAAAATCTAAACAAATAGATTGTAAAATCAACCAAATTGATTTGAGATGATTCATGATTTTGATGTTACTTTTTATATAACTACATTTTTTTCAAGTTAGAAAATTTTCTCTAAAAAAATATTTTTTGTAATATAGAAATTTTCATATTTTTAGTTTGTAAAATCATATGTACATTATACTTTTCTCACTCAAAAACTAAAAACAAACAAAAATTGTAGATTCACAACCAAATCAAGTAAAAGCTTTATACACACAATAAAATCGACAAGAAAGAGCAAAAGTTGTATAGATAAATTGTTTCTTCATAATGATTGAAAAATTAATTCTTACATGTGATAAAAAAATAACATGTTCTTATCTATGATGATTTTAAAAATATATAATCGTTATATATGTTTTTTTCTAGATGAGGATTAGAACATGTTTGGATATGTAGTGAAATGAATATTTTTTATATTATAAAAATAGAATTAAAAGTGGAAGTTTTGGTGGTTAGTAAAGATTAGTTTTTTTTTTTTTTTTTTCTCAAATGCTATTCAAAATAACATGGTTTAGGTTAAGATTTCAATCTTTGTATTTTTAAAAGGAAAATACTTACAAATCCATTGAAATCTATTATGAAATCAAATCCATAAACAAATCCGTAAAATTGAATAAGAGATAATTTGAATTAGTATTTATAAATCATAGAACCAATAAGAGATTATGAAATTTTTGGCTAATTTCAAAGTATTACTAGTCTTCTTTGGCATTTTCCCTAAGAAAAATACAAGACACACGAAATAAAGATAGGGAAGAAAAGTGGAATACAATAAAGTAGATCATTGATGGCATATAATTCAAACAACAAGGAAATGATACGATTATAATTATCAAATCATCACTTTTTTCTTATTCAGCCCTTGGCTTTTTCTAGGACACTGTGCCTTGAGACGACAAAAAGTTAAGTAGGAAACGATATCTTGACTAATAATTTTGCCTCTTCTTCTCTACAGTCTCTTGTCGTTCAATCCAACAAAAGAAAAAGCTAGTCCACATTTTTTGATATATTTTATTTTACAGTGAAAAACCAATTCATAGAAAGAATCAGTTTTTTTTTTTTTTTTTTTTTTTTGGTCCTAGAGACTAATGGGTTTCTCTCTATCGTTTTTACCTCGGTTGGATATGTATATATTATTATTATTATTATTATTATTATGATTGTTACTACTTTCGTTTGTTTGTTAAGATTGTTACTACTTTTTCCGATAGAGAAGAAATTTACTTTAGGATAATTGATATCGGATATAGCTGTTTTTCATTTTCCTTTCAAACTTATCAAAATGCTCTTTATCCTGATAATGGGGATCTAACAATTATTTGGGAGAATGCCTCGATATATTCATTGGCATTCAGTAGTGTTACAAATAGGGTTTTTCTGCTCATGCTCCAATTTCAATAATAATAATTATGGAAAAAGATTCTTTATGCTCAAAACAATTTGTGAAGGAATATATAGAGGTGGAGGTGGCGGCATAGATATCTGAACAAATAAGAGTATATCTTCTTTACAACTCTAACTTTAAAACTTAAAACGATGGAGGAATTAAGTAAAATATCAGAAGGAAAAATATTTAAGAAGGAAATAAATTAAACGGTACCAAGTCGGTCGATCCACGACACTTAAGCTCCCCATCTAATCTCCGTTGACCAGAAGCTTCCCCCACACATATATAAATATATATAAAAACTGATCTTTCAAACTCACCGGTAAAAACCAGATGTTCAAACTCACCTAGTTGGAAATAGGGTTTGGACCACTAGGAACTTCATGAGCATCATTTCCAAACTCTCTCCTCCTAGAAGTGCGGCTGCGTCGTGTGCGAGCTGCCTTTGGACGCAGATCCATTGTCGATGAAGCTGGAACCGAAGATTCGAGAAGAAGCCTCTTGGAGGGAGCAACCGTGGATGTGGACTGATGATGATGAGTCATGGGGACTGTAAGGCAAATGAAGAGAATGAAAGATAAGAAGATGAGGAGAACGAAAAGACTTTGAGAATGTGTTGATCTGGTATTGGTTTTGTTATTTGATGTTGCCATGCAATTTGGAAAAAGAAATAATTAACCACCCCCCAAGATCCCAAGAGGGTTCAATATCCATTAACCAGCCACGAACAACTCGTGGTCAGAGCCGCGAGATAAGAGAGACTAAATTAAAAGGAGAAGAAAAATAAAATGGAACAAAAGAGAGATGTAGTAGTTTAAGAAGACGAAGGAGTTTCAGCCAAAGAGAAAGAAGAAAACAAAGGAAAGTAAAGAAAAGAGAGAGAGAGAGAAGATAGGTTTTTCAATATTTCACAGACTTGAAATTCATAAATAATGTAGTAGGCAAAAATAATGAATATGAAAGGTGAATGCAAAATAGTCAGGCCATGTAAATTTACGTAAGTACCCTTTGGACAAGTAGCGCCTGGAGAGAAAGGACAGATATGGCGAATTCAGACTAGGGTTTGAATAACGCGAAACAAAACAAGTTCCGATTTTTCTTCTGAAAATAGATTTACGATTTTGCCCTTACAAATACTCGGAATTGTCGGTAGGGGTGCCACTGTAGAACGAGCAATCTCAGGGAAACGGACGAAGCACGTAATGGTAATTGGGTCATTAATAGATTATCAACGAATCTTAAAAGCTTATGCAAAAGCAAAGGTGATAGAAAAAAAATGAAAGGAGAGGAGGTCGAAGAAAGAAGGGTTCTTGCTTTCTTTTCTTTCCATATTTTCCATTTCTTTTTATATTCTCCTTTCCCAAAAAAATATTTTTGACTGACTTGACAAAACACCAATTACATACCTCCGTGTTTCAGCACTAATACTGGTCAGACGGAAAAAAAAAAATCAATTTTTATAACCAAAAGATGCATTATTTCTATATGCTTAATTTCAGATTCTCAAGTATTTCGCTTTATGCATTTTCCCTGAGAAGATAGATTGCCGACCAAAAAAAAGATAGATTTTTTATGGGAACCAGTATTCAGTTTGTTCAAAAATTATACTAAACGGATGAAATAGAAAAAAATAAATAACTTTTTTTTACCATAGATGATTGTTGCAACAAACCACGATTTTGTAAAATGTGGAACTCTACAAAGACTGCCATTATAATATACAATTCTTCCTATTTTAGCTTCGAATGGTAACAGGGATGTATAACAGATTGGAACAAATGGTATGGTTTTAGTGTAGTGTCTAGTGCGATTGAAGAAACGCAACATGCGAAACAAGTGCGATTAGTTTGTAACAAATGGTTTGAGATGATTTTTGAATGGTGAAAAAAATGCATGTAGTACAAGACAAATTTTTGAATGGTGAAAATAGTATAAATGGTGCGGGATAAATATTGTAGATAAGTGGCCTTCTTGTTAAAATATACTCCAAATTGAAGTCAATGTCAGAAGTAGACCCTCCTTCCTGAATTTTAAAAATGACTTAAACTACCATTCCCAACATATTTTATTCACGAAAATATTGTGCAATACTTGTGTTGGAAAACAATTACCCACGCAATTAAGACATATTTACTGAAATGCCATCATCTTCAATTTTTTCCCAACCACCATAACAACCGAATCATACCTCTAAATGCTTGGAACAACCTATTTTAGAGATATTAATGATCAACTGTGAACTAATAGTTTCGTTCTCGTCGATTTCCTCTACAATTTAGTGTTGGAAATATCCTGAAATCACACTTGTATATACTTTAGTATAAAGTTGTCGAGATAAGGCAATCATATGATACTAGGTGATTATAATGTTTTCCTAGAAGCCACTTGTAATCTATGAGTTTGGAACTTATTACTAGTATTATATGATCCTACATAGTCACACACCTAAGCAAACTGGATAGAGTATATTGGGATTAATCATTAATGTAATGATCAAATTATTGTGTTTCTAAACAGTGTGTCGACCGACACAAAGGTTGTGTCGATCGACACACAGCCCGAACCAGAATAGTGATTTTGGTTTTCGGTTTAATTAATCATTGGTTTAGACCAATGGTTAATTAGGTTTTTCACAAGTAATTATATATAGGATATATGCACGACTTTTGTGAGTACCCTAGTTTTTACAGCCACCAGAAACACAAGAATCCTGAGAGCTTTCTTCAGAGATTTGATCTCTTCCGACACTAGCATCCCGGCTTTCAAGTTTGTGTGAGTGTGGATACCAGTAGAGGCGCAGCATCTGAGGCGCTATTCAATCTCGAGTTCCTGATCTGTTCCACTGCTCAATCAATTAGGTATATTCGAGATTTGACAAGTAGATTCAATTCTAAATATGAACACATGATTTTAGACCTATAATTTGTTATTAGGGTTCTTTAAATATGATTTAAAACTTATATAAATACCTTCAGTCGTATCAGAGCCCAATGTTCTAATTGAATCTAATGCATGCTTGTTAAATTGGTGAACTTAATTGATGTATAAATCATGTTGAGAATCGAATTTATGTTCTAGGGTTTTCGGTGTCGACTGACACACTTGTTATGTCGATTGACACACCTTAAAATCAGTTAAAAAATTTAGGTTTTCGAATCCCTTAAATCGCTATGTGTCAACCGACACAAAAGTTGTGTCGATCGACACAGATCCTTTTACGGGCAGTGTCGACCGAGAGTAATGTAGTGTGGATCGACACTGGTTGGTTATGCAATCGGTTTAATCAGTTTTCGCGATTTATCACGATTAATTAAAAGGCGTGTCGACCGACACTAATGTAGTGTCAATCGACACAGTCTCAGAACCTGAAAGTACATAATCAATCCCGCACTCTAGAATAATTAAAACCTTAATTAGATTAGTTGTTTTTAATTCGTTTCAAAATCTCTAGGATACATATTTGATATGTATTAGTTCTAGAAGTTTCTGTTCCTCTCAATATCAAATTTTATGTCTTCCCAAACCTTGTCAACTGTCAAGACTCATTTCATTGTGTGATGGGCTTGCCAAAGCAAAGTGTCCACAATTACATGAGTGAGAAATGTGGTAATCGTTACCACATGACTTAAATGTTTGGTTTAGTTGACTAGGCTATCAAAATGGTTTTGGGCTTAGAGACATAGGGTTGAATTAAACATAAGATATTATTCACAACCAAGAATTATATTGGATATAATTAGCAAAGATGTTGCTTACCTAGATAACTGAAATTTGGGCGATGAGCCAAAACTCACTCAATTTTTGGTGAAGTATGAGTCTTGGATTATTATATTCATTTAGAGGAAATATATTTTGAATATAATGCGAGCTTTCTTAATTGTTAAGATTTTTCATTTTATTCTTCATCATAACTAAACTCCTTTTCCTTTCTTTTGATTCAGCTATGTCTACCACTCATCACAACTCCTTTTCCCTGCGATCCGTCCTTGAGAAGGACAAGTTGAATGGATCGAACTTCCTCGAATGGTATCGGAATTTGAGAATTGTTCTCAAGCAGGAAAAAGAGGAATATGTCCTTGAAAATGTTCTCCCTGCAAGACCAGTGCCCAATGCTCCACATGCAGAAAGGAATGCTTGGGATAAGCATTCAAATGATGTGGTCGATGTGTGTTGTATCATGCTGGTTACCATAAGCTCAGACTTGCAGAAGCAATATGAGAACGTGGAGTTGCCAGTTGAGATGATCACTAGCCTGAAAGGGATGTTTCTTGGAGAAGGCACGAACTGAGAGATACCATATGGTTAAGTATCTTATAGAGTGCAAGCTACCAAAGAACGGTCCAGTTAGTGTTCATGTCATTAAGATGATAGGTTATATTGATAACCTAGAGAAACTGGACTGCCCCATTAGCCAAGAATTGGCTACTGACATCATTTTGCAGTCATTTCCGTCAAGTTTTGATCAGTTTGTTATGAACTATAACATGAACAACATCACGAGGCCTTTGACTGAGCTGCATACCATGCTCAAGACAGCTGAGCCTAACATCAAGAAGGGCACCCCAAATGTACTTATGTTACAAGGGGGCAAGAGGTTTAAGAAACCTAATAAAGACAAGGCAAAAGGCAAGGCGGTCAAGATTGTGAATCAGGACAGGCATGAGCCCAAGCGCAAGTCTGGCCCTTATGATGTTGATAAGCGCCATTACTGTAAGAGACTGGGCATTGGAAGAGAAACTACAAGAGATACCTGGAAGATTTTAAGAACATAAGGAAGACGTACGAGACTTCTTCCTCAGGTATTTATGTTATAGAAGTAAATGTTACTACTTCAAGTTCTACCTCATGGGTATTGGATACAGGTTGTGGTGCTCATATTTGTACTGATATGCAGGGCCTAAGCAACAGTAGAACTTTGGAGAAGGGGCAAGTGAACCTGCGCGTTGTTAATGGAGCAAGAGTTGCTGCTTTAGCCGTGGGAACATTTCATTATTCTCTGCAATCAGGCTTGGTTTTAGAACTTAAGAATTGCTACTATGTACCTGCTATAAGCAGAAACATCATTTCTATTTGTTGTTTGGATATGGATGATTTTCATTTTTCGATTAAAGACAATAGTTGCTCTTTTGATCGTAATGGTATTTTCTATGGTAGCGCCCCATTAGAGAATGAGCTTTAGGTTTTAAACCAATATGTGCCTCTCTATAATATAAACACCAAACGGTTCAAGTCCAATGACTCGAATCCCACTTTTCTCTCACATTGTCGTTTGGGCCACATCAATGAGAAATGGATTCATAAGCTCCATAATGATGGGCTTTTGGGCTCATTTGATTATGAATCATGTGAGAAATGTGAATCCTGCTTATTGGGCAAAATGACTAAGGCTCCTTTCGACAAACAAAATGAAAAGGGCCAGTAACTTGTTGGGCCTTATACATATTGATGTGTGCGGCCCAATGAGCATTAGTGCTAGAGGAAACTTTCGGTACTTCATTACATTTACTGATGACTTCAGTAGATATGACTATGTCTATCTGATGAGACACAAGTCGGAATCTTTTGAAAAGTTCAAGGAATTCAAGAATGAAGTACATATTCAGCTTGCCAAGCGTATTAAAGCTCTTCGATCAGATCGTAAAGGTGAATACTTAAGCCAAGAATTCAGTGATCATCTGAGAGATTGTGGAATTGTTTCACAAATCAGCTCACTCCTCCTGGAACACCTCAATGGAATGGTGTGTCTGAGAGGAAGAATCGGACCCTATTGGATATGGTTCGATCAATGATGAGTCACACAGATCTTCCATTATCTTTATGGGGATACGCTCTAGAAACATCTGCGTTTACGCTGAATAGGGTTCCATCAAAATCAGTTGCAAAGACACCACATGAGATGTGGACTTGAAATGTTCCAAGTTTGTCTTTCTTGAAAATTTGGGGTTGTGAAGCTTATGTCAAGCGTATGTTCACTGACAAGCTCGGCCCCAAATCTGATAAGTTCTACTTCATCGGTTATCATAAGGTAACCAAGGCTTACTACTTTTACAACCAAACCGAGAACAAAGTGTTTGTTGCTCGGAACTGTGTCTTTCTTGAAAGAGAATTTTTTTCTAAGAAGAACAGCGGGAGTAAAGTACAACTCGAAGAAGTTCGAGAATCACATGAAACTGTTCAACTTGTTCAGGAATAGCAGCGGTTGGATCTACGAAGAGTCGTAGTATCTACAACTGTGGTGTCTGAAGTTCGCAGATCCAAAAAGATTCGTCATGAGCCCGAGAGATATGGATTTCTCGTGACTAACTGTCATGATCTGTTGATCGTTGATAGTGACGAGCCTGCGAATTTTGAAGAAGCAATGATGGGCCCTAACTCTGATTAATGGCTAAAGGCCGCTGAATCCGAAATGGGCTCAATGTCATAGAACCAAGTATGGACTTTGGTAGTTTTACCTGATGGTGTAAAAGCCATTAGTGTAAATGGGTTTTCAAGAAGAAAATCGATGTGGATGGTAATATACAGATATACAAAGCTAGGTTGGTGACTAAATGTTTCAAGCAAATTCATGCTATTGACTATGAAGAAACCTATTCCCCAGTCATTATGCTTAAGTCCATTCGGATTCTCCTAGCAACTGCCGCTCATTATGATTATGAGATTAGCAAATGGACGTGAAAACAGCTTTCCTTAATGGAATTCTGGAAGAGAATGTGTACATGACACAACCTGAAGGTTCCATTGATCCTAAAGCTGTTGAGAAAGTATGAAAGCTTCATCGATCCATTTATGGATTGAAGCAGGCATCTCGGAGTTGGAATCTTCATTTTGATGAAGCGATCAAAGAGTTTGATTTCGTGAGAATCAAAGAGGAACCATGCGTTTACAAGAAGACTAGTGCGAGCGCAGTTGCATTTCTCATTCTCTATGTTGACGACATACTTCTTCTCGGAAATGACGTTCCGTTGCTTCAGTCTGTAAAGACTTGGCTCGGAAGTTGTTTCTCGATGAAGGACATGGGAGAAGCTGCGTACATTCTTGGAATAAGAATCTATAGAGATAGATTGAATAAGCTAATTGAATTGTGTCAGGATACTTATATTGATAAGGTCTTACACAGGTTCAATATGCATGATTCCAAGAAAGGCTTCATACCAATGTCTCATACCATCATGGATGCCATGCTCTGTACTCGTTCAGCATGACGAGTCGATACCAATCTAATCCCGGTGAGAGTCACTGGGCTGCAGTTAAGAACATCCTCAAGTATTTGAGAAATACTAAAGATAAGTTCTTAGTGTATGGAGGAAGTGATGAGCTTGTAGTGAGTGGTTACACGGATGCGAGTTTCCAGACAGACAAAGACGATTTCCGATCTCAATCTAGATATGTCTTTTGTCTGAATGGCGGTGCAATCAGTTGGAAGAGTTCCAAGCAGAGCACTGTAGCAGACTCCACAACCGAGGCTGAATACATCGCTGCTTCTGAAGTGGCGAAGGAGACTGTTTGGATTAGGAAGTTCATCACTGAACTTGGTGTGGTTTCTAGCATTTCTGAGCCTGTGGCATTATATTGTGACAACAATGGTGCCATTGCTCAGGCGAAGGAACCTAGATCTCACCAGAAATCTAAACACATAGAGAGGAGATATCATCTTATTCGTGACACCATTAACATAGGAGATGTGAAGATCAGCAGAGTTCCGACGGACGAGAATGTCACTGATCGCTGATCCCTTGACTAAGCCCCTCCCACGACCTAAGAATGAGAGTCATATTGCTGCTATATGCATTAGATTTCTTAAGATGTGATCTTGATTCTAGTGGGAGTTGTTTTTCATTTATGTTATGATGTTCTTGTAGACATACATTTGGTTATGTTTTATTAATGAGATTTGTTTCAGTATTATTTAGTTGTGTTATTTAATAATTATCCCAAAATAATTTATGGCATTCTTATAGGTCATCATGTGTGTGACTTGATCATGAAACCCTATAAGTGATAGATGACATAAATTATCAAGGTCCCTAGTCGAGGTTATTAAGATGGGACATTAATAACCGCGAGAGAATAATATGTGAGGTGACTGATGACTATGTTTCATGGAGTCATTAATATGAGTATTAAAGTCAATCACATAGATATGTGTTAGAGAACACAGTATTGGACTTGACCCGTTATGAGAACTCTATAAGATTGTTATATGAGTGTCATAAGAGTTTCTCATTACAACTATATAGTATAGTTCGTAGACTTGAGTTCATCATGTTTTCTTGCATATGAATTGGCATGTTTTGAGTTTGTCAAACATCAGCCGTAACAGGTGACCATAAAGGCATTTATTGTGCATGTCATGAAGTGTGTAATGAAAAGGGATGAAACAAGATGGGATTTTTCCCTCCTATATAACAGGAGATAGATATCTTTGGGCCTATCGAAGATTTGATACTGAGAAATGCGTGGCCACGCTCAAACGAGGTGATTTTCAGTCGTTTGTTTTATCAATATAAATAAGAGTTCGATAAACATGGTCTAGCTTAATAAGGATGACACGAGTTTTTGCCTTATGCTAGATCGAGATATAGTGACAAAGGGTATATGAATAGGTGATTCCAGTACAAGTGGAAGATTGTTGGGAATGTCCTGAAATCACACTTGTATTTACTCAAGTATAAAGTTTTCGAGATAAGGCAATCATATGATACTAGGTGATTATAATGCTTTGCTAGAAGCCACTTGTAATCTATGAGTTTGGAACTTATTACTAGTATTATATGATCCAACAGGATCACACACCTAAGCAAATTGGATAGAGTACATTGGGATTGATCATTAATGTAATGATCAAATTATTGTGTTTCTGAACAGTGTGTCGACCGACACAAAGGTTGTGTCGATCGACACACAGCCCGAACCAGAATAGTGATTTTGGTTTTCGGTTTAATTTATCATTGGTTTAGACCAATGGTTAATTAGGTTTTCCACAAGTCATTATATATATGATATATGCATGACTTTTGTGACTTTAACCTAGTTTTTACAGCCACCAGAAACACAGGAATCCCGAGAGTTTTCTTTAGAGATTTGATCTCTCCTGGCAATAGCATCCCGACTTTCCAGTTTGTGTGAGTGTGGATACCAGTAGAGGCGCATCATCCGAGGCGCTATTCAATCTCGAGTTCCTGATCTCTTCCGCTGCTCAATGAATCAGGTATATTAGAGATCTGTCAAGTAGATTCAATTCTAAATATGAACACATGATCTTAGGCCTAGAATTTGTTATTAGGGTTCTTTAAATATGATTTAAAATCCGTACAAATTCCTTCATTTAGTCCATCAAAGTGTCAAATTCTCGTTTTCGAAATTCGTCGATCTTAGATCTAACTCATTTACCAAGATTTGTGCATAATAACGACTGTTTTTTTTCGGTACCGATGGTGTGAGCAGCTCTTGGCCGTGTACGAAGCTAAAGACAAGTTCAAACCGAAACTAGGTAAAGTTTTGTGGCTTTTTCACGATTTCACGAAAACATACTTCATAATGAAGTCTCTTTAGTCAACTGGGGTCTATTTTGCAATTGACTTTGAGACTTCATCTAGAAGTCTACAAATCTCCTTTGAAAACTTCATCTAGAATTATCACAATCTCCGGTAACCCCAAACCCTAATCAGACAGAAATCTGAAATCTCCACTTGGATCTTCAGCTTCCGTCGCGATTTACAACTTCAACATCTGCACAAGTATGTGAAATTGGTTAGGTTTCAGTTTGAATTTGAGCCGCTGTTACTCTAGTTGCAATCGATTTTTAAGCTATGTATGGGTTTAATTAATCGATGTTGCAAAGAGCTTCGTTTTTGTTTTGAGTAATCGATGCTTCCTTTTTTTCAAAGAGCTTTAAAGGAGAAAACTAATTTATTTGGTGAGTCATTTGTTTCACTCATTCCTTTCCTTTAATCTGTGTTGAATGGTATGGTAATTGAGTGATTGTTTTACGTTTTCATCTTCTTGATCTATTTGCTTGTTATTATCTTTTAATGTATGTATAATTGGTTGTGGAGATTTGGTGTTGTTTAAATATGGACAAGTGTTGGGTTTGGTATCCTAGGTATGGTTTTTGTTGATATCTTCATTGCTTTGACGAGTAAAGTTTTGTTTTCTGTTAGTAAAACTGAAGTTCATAATGTTTTATGCATCTTAGGACTAGTATAGAGTATCAGAACGGGTATCTACTTTTGTTAAAGCATCATCTGGGAGATTTGGTAATACTACTGAGATGCTATGCCCCTGCATTGATTGCCGCAATTTATGTCATCAACCTATGAATACAGTGGAGGATCACTTAGTGATTAGGGGTATGGATCAGAGATACAAGAGGAATTCGTGCTGGAGTTTACATGGTGATGTAAAGACTGATAAGGCAAGTGATGGTCCGAGCTATGCCTATGAAGCTTATGATCTGATTAGAACAGCATTCTTCGATGGTGAAGACAATTCAGAGCCACAGAAGGAAGATCAAGCCGATGGGGTTGATTGCAATGAAGAAGTAGAGTTTAAGAAGAAGCTACAAGATGCTGAAACTCCATTATACTACAGTTGTCCAAACTACACTAAGGTTTATGCTATTATGGGACTTTACCGCATTAAAGTGAAGAGCGGGATGTCAAAAAACTATTTCGATCAGCTGCTGACCTTAGTTCATGACATGCTTCCCATAGACAATGTGCTTCCTCGCTCCACATATAAGATGAAGAGATTCTTGAAGATGTTTGGTTTTGGGTACGACATGATTCACGCCTGCAAGAACGACTACATCTTATATCAGAAGCAATACAAAGATTTGTAAAGCTGCCCAGAATGTAATGTTTCTAGATGAGAAATGGATAAACATAGTGGTGTAGAAAAGAATGGAATATTTATAAATGTATCTTCAGTTGTGTTTGTTAACTCACAATTTTTGCCAAAATACTTGAAAAAAATACGATGAAATAAACAAATGAAATATTTAGTAAATAAATCCAGTGGGCCTTATAAATATAAAACGAAACCCAAGCTGCCCCTTTACTTTTGTTTTTTTGTTGTCGCTCCCTTAGTATTGGAAACTGGTGGATTAGGTTTTATATTCGTCGCTGTATCTACCGCGGCCATATCGAAGGCACTCGAGATCTTCGTTTTCATCTGTCGATCTGTCTCTGGTGAGTGCCTAACTCTTTTAATCTATGTCTCTCTCTATCACTCACTGAATCTCCTACTCTTTAATCGACTTATGTGTAATTAGAGTTTCAGAAGCCGTTTTGTTTTTCCGACCTAATTGTAATTAGGATTTTCCGACATTGTTTTGTATAAATTTTTGTCAGAGAGCTGATTTCCACTACAAATGCAGCGACGGAAAAGATGTACAATCTCAACTTGTTTTTTATACACTTTTCTCATACAATTTCCATCGATTATCAGACGACTGGAATTATTCATCCTTATTTTCTCAGACAACCTTGGAGATTTCTGAACGACTAGAGTTGTCAGAAAATCTCTTTTGCCAAGGCTAGATATCTCTATTTCTCTCTCTTTCAACTTTTGTGTTGAGTCTATTTATATGCACCAGCTTATGCAGTTCAGTGTTTGTAGGTTCCGAACTTTAGATTTTACATCGATTCAGGATTTCATATTGAGGTAATATCAAGTAATTCACTTCTTTGATATGATTTGTGATTTATAAATTTCAGTTTTGCATTATTTTCTTATTCAGAAATGCAACCAATCGTATTCGGACTCTCTACACATGGAATCATACCACCACTCAAGCAAAAACCATAAGCACATCATGATGAAGCAAGGAGATGACTCATATGCGGACTCCCGGCTAATGGAATGATACCAAAGCCGCAAGAAGAAGCAGACGATGATGTCGTGGAGATTACACAAGTAGAGTACCTGAGAGCTATGAGATACTTGACCCGCATTGAGGTAGACGATGAATACATTGACCCAATGTACCGCAGAATCATCACAAGTATGAAAATGGAAGCACGCAACTCAGCTCAAATGAGACGTCCCAAGCAAGAACAAGGAGAGTCATCAAGAAGCAAGTCTCGTCGTAGAGACTAAGGAGCATAAGGTGAAGTTATTTGAGGATTTACTTATGAACTACATTTTTTAATGTAATTTGGTATTTTGTTTGAAGATGAATTGGTAATTTAGACTACATTTTGTAAACCTTATTCTAATTAATGTAATTAGTATTCATTATTAATAATTTCGTAATTTTAATTATTATTATAAATTATTATATTCTGAAAAATTTGGGTAAAATCAATAACCAAATTATGTAAATCGACCAGAATTGATAGCATGTATCGAATGCTATATATAATATTAAGATGACATTTGATTAATGCTATTATTGAGGTTGTCATAATACGAAAAAATTTATTATAAAGTTTTTCATAATACCAAACAAATGTTATTAAAAACTAATCTATTGCAACAATTAAAACGCTATCTTAAAAATAGATAACATAGCATTTCATAAAACCGCTATCTACAGGGTCATACTTTTTATCGCGATCGATGACATAGCGTTTAACTATCCGCTATCGTATCACACGATATATGCTATTAATACACGTTTTTCTTGTAGTGCATAGTGAAGTCTCATTGGGTTGTTCAACCACAATTCTCGACCATGAGACGTCTACGTGAAGTCTCAACTCAGACTTCACAGTGTGCATATCGAATACTTACCATGTCCGAAAGCATTTAGGTTGAGTTCTCATTTGTCGATACCACCACATGCTGGAGCATTGTTTTGGTTTTGGCTTTTTCCTTCCCCTGAAAAATGTAATCAACCACACTCAAAGGGAAGCCACAAACCAGACATGAAAGAAATTAATGAAAGTCACTTACGGGCACGCCTTCAACATCTCGACCAGCGCTGCTTTCTTGGTCTTATCAATAGGACCAAAATGATCATACCCACGACAATGCTGCTTTCACAGTGAACTCTCCCACACATTCACATTGATTGCAGTTTGAAGTCTACTTTTGAGACTTTAAACTGCAGTCTATGTAGTTTATATTCACGGTGAAGTCTCGTATACCCCATTCACTGTAAATTCGCAGATGAATCAGAAAACCCTATGAACAGTGTTACCAAAATCGTACATCACAGTGGTGGAAATCGGAGAGTGCGGGAAGAACCCTAAACAAAGCGTCGAAGAAGACGAAGAGGACGAAGCACTTACTGAGTATTACATAGCTGTGGTGGATAGATTAACGGAAGACGAAGAAGAGTGGTTGCAAAACCCAAATCTTTGAAACTGACAAAAAAGAGAAATTATAATCGAGTAAGACAGAGACAAAAATAGGGTTTTCTTTAGAGTCGCAAGGAAGGAGTGCCGATTACCTTCAACGGTGACGGTGGTATTGATGATTTCTGGCGAATTCAATAGACAGTGGGTAAATCGCCTTGAGAGTATCGAGAGAACATTAGGGTTTTTGTTTTTAGAGCAAATTAGTATTATTTTCAGTTTTATGTCGAAGTAAATTTCGGAACCGCTAAAAACAGTTGAAAATATTCAAAATATTTTGAATAATTTTTGAATTTGAGACTTCAAGAGACTTCATAAATGAAGTCTCGGGAAAAAAATGTACAGGTGACTTCATTATTGAAGTCTCAGATTCAATTTTAATTGGAAAATATCGGTAAGGGTATTATAGTCATTTTGCAAAATATACCTTTTGTTAATTTTATTCATTCTTGTTTATTTTTTGGCACCGTTTTAGATTTTGGACTAGACTTCATGCTGCAGTCTCCAAACATAAAATATGGGAGACTTCGACCATGAAGTCTCCACAAAAGGAATACTATATTGTGAAGTCTTCGTGTTCAAATTTTTTTCACTCAAGAACCTTCCATAATAATGTTGATATTAACTGAGAAACAAAGATGTAATACAACCAGTTTTTTTTCCAAATAAATTAGAAATTACATTCATTTTAGCGTGAACTACAATCCGACCAAACACAACTACACCGACCACCATTAGATTCTTCCACTCTACGCCTAGACGTGTGTATTAATTGAGTTTTGATTTTAGTTGTATGTGCACAATTCTGCTTGCCATTTACCAATTACACATCAAACAACAATGATAAACTCATAGGAGGAGACTTACATATTAGGAAGTCTCGCAATAAAATTCGCAAAAAAGCAGCCAAAAACGAATAGCAAATTGAAACTATAGATCTGAACTTTCGGTTCGAAAAAAAAATGTTGTATGAAGTTTCATATATGATTTTGATTAGTTCAAAAAACGTTAAAAATAAAAAACGACATATTTGTAAGCTTAATTATTTTTTTAGGTGGTGGTGGGCATCGCCGGTGAGATGAAGACGGCGGCGACATAACAAAGACCAAATTAAATTAAGTTGGACTAGACCCTTCCTCTTCTTCTTGGACATGATTAAGGGAGAGAATTGAGCATGTGTGTCATTAAGAGGCTTATGTAAAATTGTATAGGTGGTAGAATCATGCCCCTTTGATGCACTTCGTGGATTGTGGCTTGATTTAATGATTGATCCTTGAGTTTAATAACAAGAGATATGATGCATAAACTGATCTAGAAGTTTATGTGTTTGTATGAATGCATCAGGAAAGATTCAAAGGAGAGAAGTGATTGTGATTGTGATTTAGGGATATGAGAACGAATTTGAAAGGGAAATTGGGAGTGATAGAAACTTCTAAGAGTTGTGACAGACTCTTAAACTTTCAGGGGGCTTGTTTAATCTAAGAAGATCGAAAATACACAAACAATAAAAGTGGATATTACACACCACTCAGATCAAACTCTAGAAAGGTTTTTTTAATAAAAAGATCTTTGATAATTTAGAATGAAAGAGGATCTCACATACGTATAGTGTTTAGGATGTTCCTATAACAAATGAAATAGAAAGTATTTAATGAGTCAATAGTATGAACATTAAATTTACAAAGACCAAATTAAATTATGTTGGACTAGACCATTCCTCTTCTTCTTGGACGTGATTAAGGGATATATAATTAGGCTTGGGTTTCATCAAAAAGCTTATGTAAAAGTGTATGGGTTTGTCTCATCAAAAACATCCTTGCTGGCCATGATCATATCATGCTCTCCCACTTGAAAAGGATTTGACCTCAAATTTGTTTCTTCTGCACAAAAGGAAACTAAGTCAGTAACATTAAAACTACAACTTACATTGTTCTTATGTTGGAGATAATTTTTTTGGTCATTGATCATTGTGATTATTTTGAAAGGATTAGTAATCCTTGGCATCAGCTTTGATTCGTAAGTTGTATCTGGTGATGCTTCTTTGATCATTATGGAGCTGCCGATTTCTTGATATTTCTATGCTATCAGATGGTGTTTAAGATAACCAAACCTAGTATCAATATACTAAATGATCAAGTCAGAAAATCGTGTGATACCATTAAAATTGAGAGTCTTACTGATCATATCATATTGAATGATTTAGAGATTTATAAAACCATTGAGATCCCTAGATTTAACAAGTAAACTGCTCACACATAGGAAGCAAAACCATAATCAAATCAATATCAGTAGCTTGCATAAAAGTAAAGAGTATAGTTTAGAAATAAGAACAGGTCGTGGCTGTCTCTCTCCTTATGAAAATCCTAGAAAGTACTAATTCCACTGCTTAAGAGGGTTTATATAGTTCCAAGGGTTGTGTATGGGTCGACAAAAAAGTTTCAAGACCTTGGGTTTAGAAAAAGCCCGCAAACAAATTTCCTTTCTTTTGACCAACCTAGTCGAGTCGGTCGACTTCAGCTTCTAGTCGGTCGGCCTTGTCTTCCGATGAATTATTCTTTATTTCTTCTCCAAATTGTCTATGTCTTATTCAAATGCTTCATCACGTTAAATCTCATATTTATCATACTTAAAGTGTGAAAAAGGCTCCAAAACCGTAAAAAAATATATATGTGAAAACCGGTAAAAATATCGATACATCGTGACTCTCTTAGATTGACCATGGTTTAGAAACTCATAAGAGATTACTTCTAGTAATTTCAAAGTGTCAGAAAACTTAGCTTGGGAGTTATGTCCTTGTGGTTCGAATGGAATTGAACTCAGTTCTGATTGAATTGATTCTTTGTGAACTGTTCTAGTACTTGTTTGCTTATGCTCTCTCTCCTTCCTTGATGATTTCGTTTTTTTCCTCCTGTACTGCAGCGCTTGATGTAACTAATCAAATTTCTAGTTCATTATGCGCTTTATTCTAGCTGTAACCGTTTCCACCAATAGTACATTATTCTTGCTGCTGGTTTCTTTGCCATGATCAGTCTTCTGAGTGATTTGTTTTTTCACGTTGTGAAACTATTGAGACTACTGGCTTCTTTCTTGGAAGTTCTCTAGTAGTTTGTGCTTTGTTCTTGTGCTTTGGCGCATACTGATTAGAAACTTGTTTAGTTCTTCCTAAGTGGTGATAGTTTGCTTGTTGTAGTATCAGTGATCATCCGGCTCTTGCACCCACCACTTATAAGGTTCTCCTTTGAGTTGGTGTACTGCACAAGCCAATCGATCTTTCTCTTGGAAGCAATTGTAGTAAAACCAATCTTCCATGTTTCTTTCCCACTCTAGATAGCTTATTTTTACTGGAAAAGGATAGAGTTGAATCTCATTTGCAGATTTATGACAAGAAGAGCTAAAATGAACCATGGATTGAGGAGTCAGAGAAGTTTTATATGATCTGTTACATGTTGAGCTCCTTGTGTGAAAGTCAACTCTCCACGGCCTGTAACATTTTCTTCATTATGTGTGCTCTGATTAAAGTATCAACCTTGGTCTCTCAGAGCCCACGAACCCTGTTTCACACAATCAAGTGGAAAGGAATTATAATGGACAAAAACAGAAACAAAGGGATCAAAACAAATTTGTTATAGGGAGTTCTAATAGACACAAACATGAGAGAAGTTGTAGGTTTTCTTCTGATCTAACAAGTTTTAATACCTATTCAAAACCCTTAAATCGTTTTTAACAAAACAAAAACATGTAAATCCAAATTCATATCACAAAAACTCAGTAGAAAAACGGTTTCTATCAAACCCTATATGATCAGACACGAAAATTGCAGGTTTTAGTTGATCTAACAAGTTTTAATCTGTTTCTAAGCCTCAATTTAGAACACAAAAAATCAATTAAAAGGTTTTCACCAATCCTAACAAATTTATATCACGAAATCTCAATAGAAAAACGTTTTGTAATAAACCCTAACTTTCTCTCACTAGATTTCATAGTTAATCTTCAATTATTAACAAGTTCAAAGCATGATATGGTGAATTTTGACCCTAGAAAACATGATTTAATAGATTTCAACCTCAATCTAAACATGATACCACTTGATGTGATTCTAGGTGATAGAATAATGTCCCTTTGATGCATTTCGTGGATTGTGGCTTGATTCAATGTTTGATCCTTGAGTTTAAAGGTAAGAGATGATGATAAATAAACTGATCTAGTAGTTTATGTATTTGTATGAATGCTTCACCAAGGTTCAAATGCGATAAATAATTTTAGGAGATGAGAACAAATTTGAAAAGGGAACTTGGGAGTGATAGAAACTTCTAAGATTTGTGACAGACTCTTAGATTTCCAAGGGGGCAAAGAAGGTCCAAAATGCACAAACAAGAAAAGTGGATATTACACACCACTTTTATCATCGGATAAAAAATATTGTTCATCATCTTCTTCCTTAAACGAATGGAAAAAAATAAAATAAAAGATTTCAATGGTTATTTCTCTCACTCTAAATCTCGTTCTTTATATGTGCTTTATTGATACGTTCTATCAATATTAAATTTAGAAATTATTTCATTGAGTTGCGAATCGCATGAGAGAAACTCTATTGAGTTGAATCAAGAATTTTTTAAGACCTAAATCTGTTTTCTGGAATTTGGTTTGCTTGAATCTGGGATTATCAAATTTCTCTAAGAAACTCGGTTGCCGAGCAGTAAGAAGAAACCTTCGCTATGGATTTGGCCAAAGCTCGAGTTCGATCTCGAGCTCAATCCCATGTTTTCGGGAGCTCCAATTTTCCCTTGTTGAAGCAATGGTGAAAATCATAAGCAAATAGGTCTATGCGGCACTGTAAAACCACATTAATGTGTGTAGATGCATCGATGAAGGAAGAGTCGACCCAAAGCTTTTGGTCGGTAATGTGTTCATTGAAAAAAGAAATTGCTCGAAGGAAAGCTAATACCAGCTGATATCTCCATTCAAATCCCTTGAAGAATGTCTTCAACATAGTTGAATCATAAAATCCATGATGAGGGAAATCTCTAAGGTAGTCATTGAATATGTCTCAAGCTTCTCTAAAAGACTCCAAATATTTTTGTTGAAAGGTTGAAATCATTCTTCTTAGCTATTCAATATCAGCTTTTTGGAAAAACTTGTTCAAGAAGGCGTTCCTAGCCTCATCCCGAGTAGTCAAAGTGGAAACAACTTGTAGTACAACAATTTGAAAGTGACTCGTTTAACGATTAAGAAAAAAATAATAATATATTACGGACCTCACGTGAACAGTTAAGAAACAGATTCCTAAAATCCCTAAATAAGAACCGGTCCTTACTCTGTTTCTTCACTGTTCACGCGACGTGGCGCGCCATGATTGGTTCGTTTATTTTTTTATTTTTTATTATTTCAGCTTTAGGAAAGAAAAATAATAAAAAATTATTAAAATTTTTTTTTAAGGACTCTCGTCCACCAATGGAACTGCTCTTAGGTTTACTTAAATTTTTTTTTTTGTTCAACAAAAAAAAACTTTCATTAACTTTGTAAAGAGTTAATATACAAATCGTTCCAAATTTCAGAAGGAGATACGTAGCCTCAACCAACAAGCAAAGTATTATCAAACCTTAATTCAGCTAAACTATGAGCAATATGATTACAACAACGGTTAACATGTTGAAAACTACAACGAAGAACTTAAGCTTCCAAGTGGCTTACGCAGGGAAATAGGGCTTCGCACGGTCTAAGGCCATAGAGAAATTACGGAAAAGTTATGGAGAAAAACTACAATTGTATAGAAACTTTCTCGCCTATAGAGTCGGTGTTGATCGATACAAAGTGTGTGACGTTTGATGCTCACCTTCTAATTTATTTTCACCCATGATATTATACATTTCTTGAATAAAATATTTCTACAGACATCGAAATGACGTCAAACCACTTCGAGATATTTAAAAGGTAATTTTTTTTTTTACACTGGTTTTGTCCAACTTGGACACCAAAAAGACCTCTAAACGAATGCCAAAATTTTTTAACTCTGATCTCATTCTGCATCTTTTGCTCATTCTGCATCTTTTGCTCTGTTCATTCCAATTTAATTCCAAAAGCTCAATTCGTCATAAGACCTTTAAAGCATATTAAAGCACCTAAAATGACTATAATATGCTACATAATTATAAGTTAGAAACTAGTAAAATACTAAATATATAAAAAAAAATTAGCTAAAAAAAAACCTTTCTATATCCAAAGCACCAAAGTTATTTTTTTTCTTCAACTAATCATTATCTTCTCCATCATCGGCATCTTCACCGTCTCCCTCGATTTTATTTCAGAAGTGGTAACTTAAACCCACAAGAAATATTTACTCTAATACCTTGAAAAATATTATGGAACATAATTATTGAGTTGTGTCAATGTAATCCAAGAGCATTAAGATACGTGTATATAGTAATTAACATTAACATATTGCTAACCCCAAAAATTGTGAACCTTTCTTAATCTTAATCTAACATGATCTTTGCCTTCTTTTCCAAGTTTTTCATTTATTCTCCAAGAGCTCCAGTTTGAAGATGGCCTTTGATTGCCCCAAATACTTGATCCCAAAACATATGTTTTGCTCTCCAAGTTATCGCTCTCCAAGTTATCGCAAATATTTTTAAGAGTAAAATATCACATGGAAGCTTAAATTAATTTTAGAATCTAATCATATTGATGTGTGAAACCTAGAGCTGACTGCAAGTACACAATATACAATTGTAGTACTTAGGTTGTCGATCCCACAGAAAGTTATGGCTAATTTGGATTAAATAATCGAACTAAAGTAGCTAATAGGTTATCTGCCAAGCTTTAAAACATTAGATCTAGGGGAATTAAGTGGGTAACAATGGATCATGGTTCATTCAGGTGACTCCTAGAACACTAAACATATTATTCTATCAAAACCCTATGGATGCGTTAGCGAATTGAGTTTTTTTAAAAACCTAAATCTCAAAAGTGATTTTGGATGATCGGTGAATGTAAACAAGCATTAAAGCGTTCAAGTTAGATACCAAACAAGCGTTGGCTATGATACGGAAGCACCTTGCTCACTACAGATATTTCTAATCTTCTCCCATTCGTTTCTAGCAGAGGAATCGACCTAGATACCTAGATGTCATGACTTCATTTCTAAGTGTTAAGCACAATTTGTAATGAAGAATCTCGTGGCTTATTCAATATATATGAAACTGATTATTGATCCATTGAAAAACCATTTTGAAAAACCTAGATTTAATAAGAGAACTACTTAGACATAGTAATAGTAACACAAACCATTATTGGATTAATGAATACCATGCAAAATCAAATTGGACAATAAAAGATCAGAGGGTAGTGGATATAAATTGAGTAAAGAACAGCCTCTTTCACTTCTTCAGAGTCTCAAGGTAACAAAGCTCGAAAAGTAAACCCTAGAGATATAGTAACAAAAGTAAAGGAAGAATTTGGAAGCAAGTAAATTCTATGAATGATTATGATTGATGTTGAGTTCGTAAAGGTCGTGGCTTTCTCTACTATTGAGAGCTTATTTTATAGTTGCATAGGTCGGTCTTAGAGTAAAACCTTCTTAAAATTTAAGTCGGACTTGATTGGAGTTAAACATGCCATACTTGAAATTCCATTAGAATGACATGTCTTTCAGTAAAATGGTTATATCATGGGCTTCGGATATCCAATGAGATTGATTCAAACTGGAGATGAAATTTAACTTCCGTATCTTAATTTTGGTATGTGGCTTGTCTCCTGGTTCTTCAGGTAAGTAGGTCAACGGTCGGTCGACTTCTTGAACTCAAATTCTGCCTTGACATCATGTTTGCTAGTTTTGCTCCAAATCTCTTCACTTTAACTCTTATTTCTCCAAAACATCATCTGCTTGTAAAACCTGTAGAAATACCTAAAAATACTATAAAGACTCTATACAAATACTTGTATCATGATAGAAAACCGGTAAAATCCACGATACATCAAACTCCCCCATACTTATATCTTTGCTTGTTCTCAAGCAAATATGAATTAAGGTTGCTGGGAAAAGTGTTTGAAAACATTGGAAACTCCTAAGAACAATCACTTCATACTTTCCTACTAATTCAACATAGAACAATAGTCAATCAAGTTAAGACCACCATGTACTTCCCCTAAGCTTAGCAAATTTCCCAAGTCACATCCCAATGTTACAAATCAATCTATCCAAATGCCAATCATCGCAATTTCAATGTCAGAAGCACTGCCAAAAGAACAAGTTTGTTTCCCTTTTTAATATCAAGATAAGAAAGTCTTAACACACAAGTTTCTTCCCTCTCCCCTAGACTTATTCATTTCATTACCTTTTTTTGAATTTCTCAAGGTTTATACGAATAGTGGCATTACGAGAAATTTTTCTATCCTTGCTATTAACCAAGTTCTCAGAGGTTCAAGCGCATAATAGTATCATAGGAAATTTTTCTAACCGAACTGATCTTGAACTTCTATTGATGAATAGTTGGCTTCCTAATAAATTTTCCTTTGCTTCATCATTACGTATTTAAGCACAATTCTTATTTATTAGATTTATCTAAAGAGAGAGAGCTGAAAACCATAATCACACAGACAATCTTATAGTGGTATTAAACAAGGACCAACTCCTATAATGGGGAAATATAAGTGGATTTTGATATTGTGAAACATGGCATCTTTGGTAGGCTGATCTACTCCCAAGTTTCTCATTAGTCATAGACTTAAACTGAACCTTGCAATAATTCTCATTGAAATCCTCCTAATGTGGCTTGTGTCCTTGATATAATCATTGTTTCCGAAATGGGTTTTAACTCAATAAAACAAAAACGGGCAAAAAACTTAAGATCACAAAGTATAATTTCATCAGAAACATATATACATCCCTTAAACTTAAATTACACCGCCCCAGTGTAACAAAGATAGTAAAGGATGGCATAAAGCACAAATGAAATATAGGAACCATAAGATGAAGTAAATCGGAAAATCGTGAGATACGTCAAAGGTGAAAAGTCGGGCGACCTTAATGAGGGGTCGTCTGACTCGAGCTTCGTTCAGATCGGTCTTGTCAAATCTCCTCGCCTAAAAATCAAAAACACCTAAAAAGAAAAGTAAAAAAAAACGTACCAGCTGGTTGCATCCCACCCAATGCTAATTTAAAGTCAATAACTTGACTATGGTCGCGTTTGCACATCAAGCTTGTGGTGGCCCATCAGCTCGCTTGTGCTGAGCATTCATCGGCTGTTTGATATGTGCATTGGCTTTGTCTCCCTTTTCTTGTACTATCTTGGCATATTGCACATTGATTGCTGTGTAGATCTTCTCAAAGAATGGTTTACCAAGGATGAAAGGTTCCTTGGTGTTAGCCTCATGGCGTATGATTACGAAATCGGTCTTGACGAAAAAATCTTCGACTTGGATTGTTATGTTTCGAATGATTCATGTGGCTTGTCACACAGATCCATCGGGCAATTGGAGCATTAGGTTAATGGTCTCGATCATCCCCCATGTCTTAGCTATGGTGGGGGAAACAATATTCACGTCTTTTCCAAGAATGATTAAGGAATTTCTTTCCAGCAATCTCATAGCGTAATACAAGGTCATTAGGATCCTTGGTGTCATTTGTGGGATTTTCGTCATGGCTTGGGGATGAGGTTGTTTGGGTGATGATTTCAATCTGCTTGGTAGATTCTAAAGCTGCCAGACGTTCACGTTCGAGTTTTCGAGCTTTCTTTGCTTGTTCTTTCTTATCAGAAGTGTTGAGAACCCTGAGTCGATCGAAGAAGATGTGAGTCGGTCGACAACCGTGCTTTGATAAAATTTCATTGTGATTGAATTGATCAGTGTGTTAGATTGGCCAGTTGGTGGTTGGTTGGCGACTTATATATCTATTCCCATCAAGTTCTTTTATGCGCCTTTAGTTTCAAGTTGGTGTACCACTTCTTCTTTCTTCTTGTCTTGACATTCTCTTGAACAAGTTTTTTGTGGACTCATCTTGATTGTTAATGAGAAAAATAACTTAATCATCCGGATATCCTCTGCATTTTGGACTACTAATTCACCAAAAAATCTCGAGTTTTGTAGTATTCTTTCTATCTTATCCAAGATGCCATCATGCGTTGAAATCACCGTCTTCACCAATTTCACTCAAACACTTGAAATCCTTTGGTGTGATACCATTAATGGTAGGTGGTGGTGGTTTGAAATATTGTCGAGGTGGTCGGAATGGAATGTATCCTCCATGATTCGTTGGTCTTGGATGAGGTTGTGGTTCCCCTATTTGATTGTTGTTTCTCCATTCTAGAGGACTGAAGTTGGGCATTGGGACTTGATTTTTGTATTGTTTTCTGGTTCCTCGTCTAAATCCGACTACATTGTAAGGTTCGATTATCAAACTCACAGCTTTTGAAGGTGAAATATTGCTTGTACCTATCGTGGTTTGCACCAATTGATTCTTCTCAGGTTGCTTTTCCTCCTTTTGTTAAATGAACCTTCACCTAGTAGTCATTCGAAATCATCAATTACCTCCTTCGCTTCTTTTAGCCCCTTGGCGTATTTTAAGTATAACTCTTTGGTTATCTTATCTCGCGTCTTATTTTTCATCATGCTATGTGCATTAGGAATTTCCTCATTGGATGCCCTTAGTCTTTGATTCATCATACAGATTCGCTTCCTTGTTGTAACTCCTTTCTTGAAAGTTACACCGTATACATTCGTCACACATAGTATTTTTCGAAGATTAGAAACCAATGAAATTTTTAACAACCCGTTCAAAAATTTGTAAATAAGTTATCAAAACAAATAACTCTGAGAGAAGACGGAGCCATGAAGTTTACAGAAGAATATTCTCAAAGGTGGGAGCGGAATCGCAAATAGGAACGCGAAACCCTAGAAACGAACGGAGAAATATGATTGACTGAAAAATAATAAAATATATATATTCTTAATTCAGAAAAATATATTATATTTTATTAGTTTTAAAAAAAAATATATATATATCATCATGAAAACCGGTAAAAATAACAGTACATCAAATTCCCCCAGACTTAGCTAGTGGTCAAATAAAGAGCTAGTTAGTGGTCAAAACAAATCCTACCACGATCAAGCTATCAACCTTCAACAACCATTTCTTTCATTGTGACATCTCCAACAGCTGACCAATACGCAGACCAAGTTGTATTCTCCAATGAAAAACTTATTAAGAACAAATTAGAGTCATCCCAACCACAATGAAGACCATATTTCAGATACCATCAAAGCAACTCATTCTACTGCCATCATATAGCCAGAAATGCTTATCAATCGTCACCTAGTTTAGCACAAGATGGTCTTTTCGGTCTCCCCCAGACTTATCCTTTTTTAATCATTCAATTTATAACTCAAAATTTCTCCAAGTTTAGGCGAATAATGGCATAGTAGGAAATTTTCCTAGCCTCGCTGTCAACCGAGTTCTCAAAGGTTCAAATGCATCATGGTATCGTCGGGAATTTCCCTAACCGCATAGATCATGAGCTTCTAGTGATGAATAATTGGTGTACTAGGGAATTTTCCTCTACCTCATCACTAGGTTTTCACAAAATACATACTTTTCTTTTCATCAAATTATCTTTAGGGAGAGCTGAAGATCGAAAATTCATGCTTGTGAAAGAATATTTAGCAAGACATAATGGCTAATGTGAAAAACGAAATGATACAGACTTAACTGTATTGTGCTCTGGCATTGCTGAAAATTTCAAGAAAATCACGTGGGTCTACTCCGTATTGTATCTATCAAGCTCTCTGGATTTCCATATGGTTGGTCCTTGTGAATGTTGCTGAGTCACTCAATCATAGTTAAAGAAAGTAGAAAGTGATAATAGTATTCAAAAACATATCAAATAACAAAAAGTTCACCAAAGATCCATAAAACGAAAGAAAGTCATAATACTCCCTCCCCCAAACTTAAATTTCACTGTCCCAGTGAAACCAAGTCAAAACAAAAGTGCAGAGAGAAATACAGAGAAAAATAAAAGTAAATGCTGGAATTAAAATGATAGAACCGTATCTAATCACGGGGACTACGAGTGCGTCTCCTCTCAGCTGTAGGGTCAAAATCGTGCGAAGAATTAGTGCCTCCAAAGAAATGTGGTGGCACATGGCTCATCATCATAGGATCATCCCGGAAACACGTCAAGTTGCTCGGCGCTGTGGAAAACTGCATCGTCTCCCCTCTCTGTGCCGCAGTCGACCGACTCATGGTAAAGTCGTCCAACTCGGTCTCCGCATCATCATCATCTCGTCGGTCATCAGAATCTCCAGCTCTATTTGGCTTTGGTACTCTCCTGGTTGGCTCGTGGACTCCTCGGTCAGACGAACAACCTATGAAAAACGAGTAAAACCATCGAGTAATCTTGTTCTTCCTTCTGTGGCGCTCCATCTTGTATTCGTACTTCACCTTTGGACTCGCCTCAAATGGTGGCTGCTCGGGTAACTCGAAGAAATTTGGCATCCCGCCAGTAGAGAATCTCGCTCCAGCAAATGTAAAGTCGTCAGCTCGGTGTGAATCACGCGGCTGGGAAGTAGAAGTGCGCGGTGGCTGGGCAGCGCGTCTTGTATGGCGAGGTGGGGCATGTACGGCCTCTGGTAGCTGAGTAGATGCATCGGCTATAACCGTCAGCAAGCCAGCAGGTGGGTGAAACCCAATGTCCTCCTGTGAATCGAGCCTAACATGAGTCTCGTTCGGGAGGCGAATCAGGGAAGTCGCGCCATCATCCCGAATGAACTCGTACCATCCTCCCATACGGAAAATCTCAGAATAATCTAAAGAAGCCTCATCTAGAGAAATCTTCGTCATGTCGGTGGCTTCCTTCCTGAATAGATCAAGTGGTACTTCACACCACTTCATGATGGGGGTGAAAAGGTTCCCTACGGTCTCCTTCTTCTGAGAAGTAGCGTTCCCCAAGAAGACGTGACTCCTCGTATCAACCAAATGGCGTGCAAAGAGTGCACCCATGTTCCAATCAGTGTCCTTAGGTGCTCCTGGCAACAGAAACGAGTCACCCAAGGCATAGTAAAGCAAGGTCAACTCCGGCTTGTAGAGTCGGCCGACCTCAGTGCGTCTCAAGAGTGTGTCGCTAATGACTCTAGCCAAAATCCGAAGGGCGGGATGGCGGATCAAAGACTGCTTCGTCTTCATCGGCTCGTAAAATCTAGACCCAATAATCGACCACATCTGGTCACGCTCTCTAAAGCTCTTCATGCTTCAATATTCAGTTCCATGTCGCTGGAAACCGAAAATACGACAAATGTCCGCCACTGTAAGCGAGTAATGCTCACCACGGATCATGAAGTGGAGACTCCATTGATTCACGTCCTCACAGCAACGTGGTATATCCAAATACATCGAGGCTAAGAACTGCCTCGCCGCCTCCGGGTATGTATCATAGCAAGTGAAACCCATGATCCCCATACCGACATTCTTCATCAACCGCTTCAAATGGTTCTTCAGCTTCAGACGTGACATGTAAGGCACGTCCAGGAAATGCATCGGCTTGATGAGAATGTCCGTGTAGCGGTTGTAGAAAACCGTGTCATAGGCATCCCAATCCCGGTTTTGTCTTGTTCGGCATGCGCGGTCCTTAACAACGTCCGCGTGGTTTCTCTCGGGAAATGGATCCTCGAGCTTCTCGTTCTCTGCTTTGTCCCAAATGTTGGCATCACTCTCGTACTCAGAGGAAGACATCTTGCATATCGGGAAAACTGTTAATACAGGATGAAAGAGCTTAAAATTGCGATCCTAGGGGGTTTTGAATCACAAAATTTGGTTGAGAATTGAGAGAGAAAATCGTGGTTGAGAACGCGGTTTTAATAAAAATCGACCACCGAGTCGACCGAATGCTCAGTGCAGGGTTTACCGACTGGGTCTCAAAAGCAAAATTCAAAATTAAATTTTAATTTTTTTTAATTTTTTTTCTTATATTTTTATTTTTTTTAATAACTCAATCTAAATTGGGACTAAAAGCACGAAATCCGAAGAAATTAAACTAAAACAGACTCACAAGTGGGTTGCCTGCCACTAAGCGCTTCTTTACAGTCAATAGCTTGACTTTGTCTGACTTTAATCCCTTACTTGGTAGAGCTCATCTCAGCTCCTTGATCTCCTTCCTGTTCCTCCATAGGATCGTCTTCACAATCATCATCATCATCATCTTCAGTAAGATCCACAAATTTGTTTTCATTTTCAGCTTTCTTTACTAGTTCCTCAAGCTCAATTCTTGCAGCGAACAATGATTTTTTGGTGGATACATGCTATTTTTTCCTTAGGATTGGAATGTAGGTTCCCTTGTAGAGGGCACATTCAAAACCTTGAGGTGTAGTTCCAGTCATCCTCATCTTCTCTTCTTCAATGGATTCAGCAGCTCTGAACTTAACTCTTCCCGTTCTGCAGTCTATCTCGGCGTATGCAGTGTGTAAGAATGGTCTTCCAAGGATCAGCGGGTGTTGAGGCTCACTTTCAAACATTGCCACGTGGATATATACAACGAAGAACCGGTCATTGGCTCTCACAGGTACATACTCCACTATTCATTCGGTTATCTTGTAAGTATCATCAGCTAACCTCAAAAACACGCGCTTGTTCACTATTTGGTCAAACTTCATCATTTTGGCAACTGAGAGTGACATTAGGTTTACTCCCGCTCCAGTGTCACATGGGACGTTCTCAAATCATGTGTGCCCAATCATAACATTAATCTCAGCTCTTCCAAAGTCTCTAAGCTTCTTTGGCATTGATTTCTCGATTACTTCATCACACATCTTGGCGAGTCTACCGCAAAACTCCTTGGCTCCCATCTTATTCTTCAGTAAGTATAGTGTCAACTCTTGTAACTCCGTCTCCATTCCACATTGCTCTATAAGTGGTCAGATCCAGGGGCGGATCCAGAAAATTTTTTTAACCAGGGCAAAAATATTAAACAAATAAATACCGAATAAGACATTCAAAAAGCCTATAAATAGTAAACAAGAAAGTGTTATACTTAATCAAAATAAAAATCTTACAAATGTACTCTACGCTCACTCATTGCTTGGAATCGGTTCATCATCTCTTCGTTTGTAACATCTTCAAACAACTCTTTTTCAATAAAGCAAACAAGATAATCACTTAAAAATTGATCTCCAATTCGGTTGCGTAAAGCCGTCTTCACTAGCTTCATCGCAGAAAAACACCTTTCAACACTTGCAGTAGCGACGGGTAAAGTTAAGACTAACTTGTAAACCAAAGGATGTGCAAGATGCTTCTGCGTTTCTACCATCAAGCGAGCAAGTTCTCCTAGATTCTTCAAACCTTTAAAACGCTTATCATGTTGTACATTATCAATGTAAACTCCAAGCTGTTGCTCAAGAGATAAACATTCCATGAAGCTGAAGTCGTATGGATAGAACTTAGCCAATTTCACCAAGTTTGACTTGTCAAATCCATGAAACCCATCAATAGGACTTAAAGAAGCCATGCAGATAAGTAGTTTAGTGTTTACCTCGGTAAATCGATCGTTAAACTCCTGAAGATCAAAATCCAAAACTGGAATGAAACAATTAACCTTATAGTGATGCAGATTGGTTATGCCGGTTTTTTTTCTTGGTCTTCGTGAATTGATAAAGTCTTCTTTCATTTTGAGGATCTGAGCATCATGTTTCTCACAAAAAGAAGAAACTTTGACCATAAACGAATCCCATCCATCATCTCTCAGTTTCTGCAATTCTCGCTTAGTAGATTCTACTAGTGCCATAGCATTGAAGATGTCTTGATCTTTCCTTTGTAACGCCATCGATAAATTCTCAGTTAATCCGAAAATAAGCAACATCAATTGCATATAGAACACACAGTCAAATGTGTGGACTTGAGAAGACCATCTGCTTGGCGTCTCTTTAATTCCTCAACGCCTTCCTGTTCGATATACTTAAGAACTTCGATTACTGAAGAAAAAGTTCCAACCAAGTATTAATGTTTTATAATGCGAACCCCAACGAGTATTTCCAGGCTTTTGAAGAGATATTTCTTGATTCAGCCCTGTTCCAGTACTAATGTCACCACTAGCAATTCCTTCCTCTACTTCTTTCCGATACTTTTCCCGAATCATATCTTTTCGCTTGCATGAAGCTCCAACCACATTCATCAATGTCGAAATCATTTCAAAGAAATTACCTATATCATGATTTTTTTTCGCAACAGCTACTACGACCAACTAAAGTTGATGAGCGAAACAATGAACGTAATAGGCAGAGCTATTTTCCTTGGAAATCAATGATCTCAATCCATTAAACTCACCCTTCATGTTACTAGCTCCATCGTAACCTTGTCCTCTCACCTTGTTCAAGCTCAAACAATACTTTGCAAACAATTCATCAACAGCACATTTCAAAGACAAAGAAGATGTCTCTTTCACATGAACAACCCCAACAAATCTTTCTTTGATTGCTCCAGTTTTATCAACAAAACGAAAAACAACAGCCATTTGTTCTTTGTGAGATACATCAGCAGATTCATCCACTAGTAGACCAAACACACCATGTACAATATCCTTTTGAATCATTGGTGCAACCATTTGATTATTTCCAGGAGCATTCTTCAAAACAACTTTATCAATAACATCATTGTGATCTGCTGTGTACTGCAAAACTTCTAAGAAATTTCCTCTGTTAGAAGAATCCTCTGACTCATCATGACCACGAAAAGATAATCCTTGATGCAACAAGATTCTCGAAACATCAATCGAAGCATTTAATCATATCTGATAATCATTTTTCATCGTTTCATCCTTCTTATATAGAGAACGATAGACTGACCCTGATTCATCAAAGCGTCACATTTCTTGACAGCATTATTATGAGAGCTATTGTGATCGCCTACATGAAGAAATAGTCTATCCGGCTTATTCCAACTTGAAAATCCCACTTTCACAAAACCAGGATATTCATCATCTCTAAACAAGTAGCAACATAAACAATAAGCCTTTTCTTCAAAAACACTATACTCCAGCCAATTACCATACTGATCAAACCAAGCTGGATTGAATCGTCTCGGTTTGCAGCTTATCGTTTTTCTTTTGAAATTATGACCATATGGTTGACAAGGACCTCTAATTAGGTATTTGCGCCTTACTTCATCTCTCTGATTTGGATGATAATCCAATATGTTTTTTCTTTTCGCAGGATCCCATGGCAAACTATCTATGTTCTCTGATGGTGAAGCTGTTGAAGCAGATTTTCTTTTAAAATATTTTTCCATAATCTGCAAAACATCAAAAATAGACAAACTGTATAAAACCAGAGATGATGAATAAGTAAAACTTTTTTTTTTATCGAATCCTACCTAAGCAATTAAATAACTAAATCTATATACTAACAAGCACTAAAACTTAAATCAAAACTTAGCTACTGTAACAAGCACTAAAACAAAACAAAATTATAAAACCAAGTTCCACTACGTGTCTTTGATAATCAGGAAAACATAATGTTACAGTAGTGATGACGATGACGTTATAACAAGCAAGCCAACGGCACGGCAAGCCAACGACGACCAGTAGTTTTCATTTTTTTTAAGATAAATCGATCAACACAAAAATGTTTAAAGAATCATCAATTCTTCAGCCATGATCATAAACTCTCTTTATATATTAGATTAAATTATGTAAAATAAATAATTCTGAAGACACTTACCAGTTTCTGTATGGCAAGACTCAGAATTGATTAAAAACGAAAACAAAGATGAACTTTTTTTTCTTTGCTTGATGATGACGATTCAGTATCTAGTAGAAGAAGAAAGGTTTTCTTTAAAATTATTAGGAAAATGTAATGGGTATTTGGGTTTGACCTAACAATTATTTACTTAATGGGTTTAACATGTTTTATTCTTTGGGTTTTGTGTTTTTAATTGATAATTATTATAATGGTTGCAAAAATGTGGAGGAAGAAAAATTGGGTGCATAATTTCCAAAATTTATGGGTGTATAAGTAAAAAATTCTTACAAAATACATTAATTTCTCAAAAAATTATGGGTGCATGTGCACCCTTTTTTATATAAATAGATCCGTCCCTGGTCAGATCTCTTTACATTCTATGATAAACTCCTCTACATCATATTTGAATTATGTCTCAAGTACCTTTAATGAGTTTGCAAAGAAAGTGATTATGTCCTCAATGTGCTCAGGTTGTATCTTACGAGTAGTGGATTGAATGTCTTCATCAGACATAGAACAAGCTGTCATAGAAATTGATATTGGTTTAGCTTCAGGGGAGTAGGGTCGACCGACTCGGACGTCGAGAACTCTTCCTTATGGGTTCTTCGATAACTCTCATCTTTGGTTTGGAACTTGTGATGACTGCCAAACTCTTTTTCTTCTTCTCTGGGTAGTAGCAGGCGAAATCTTCTTCTTCATTTCTTTATCCTTGATCTTGAAACTAATGTTCGGACTTCCCAGACCTCTTAATGATATTGTGTCTTCCGAACAATCGATTAAAGCTTCAGCGGTCTTAAGGAATGATCTTCCAAGTATAATCTTCTCTATCCCATCACTCTCATCAGCATAGCAAGTCTCCAGGATGTAAAAATCCAAAGCAATGAATCTATCACCAATCATACATGGCAATTCAGTAAGTTTTCCCAAAGGTACAACAGTTGTATCATCAGCTAATCGCATCTCCTTCTTGGTAATCTTTAATTCGAGTGGTCCCAATCTTTCCATGGCAGACAAAGGCATGGTGTTACCGCTCGCTTCTAGATCACACAAGCATCTCTTGAAGATTTGATCTCCAATTGTCAAAGTAAGCTTAAATTATCCAAGATCCTTCTTCTTGTCTGGCATTTGGTACATGATTCCTCTGTCACAAATTGCAGCGAACAGGTAGTTCCCATCTTCTGGGGTTATCTTCCATCTCATCACTTTACTGAGGACGTCTTTAAGTTCAGCGTTCAGCTTGCAGGCTCTTGCAAATGGCATCCTCCTCATTAACACTTTAGAATAGGCCTCAACTTCTTTCTTGAGCTCCCAATCATCTTCTTTAGCTTCTACATCGATTCCTAAGTCATCAACTTCGTACTCATGAATTGGAATCCATGAATACACTGATTGATTAGTGCACCATGGTTTGTAGACACTCTTCCTGGGTGGAACCTTCATCAAAGGACATCTCACTTCTTCTTCAGAAGCTAAGAGTCGGCCGACCTTCTCCTCTGTCCACCGACCGTTGACACGTCGACCGACCATTGATGGCAGTCGACCGACTGTGTCAGACAATCCTTCTTCACTTGTTTCTTCCAAGGTTTTCTCCTCTTCAATATCCTTGGTATGGATAGCTCGGATGGATAATGGATACTTGGTGACTCTCCTGACTCCCACAAATATTTCAAGCTCTTCCATTCGCTCATGAAGTCTTCCGACATCAATCTGAAGTTGGCTTATACGCGAATATGGATAAGGAAAAGTTGATCCATCTTCTTCAAAAGGGTATCATAAGTTCTGTTCTGCATCTCTAGGACTTCTTCAACTAGGCTATCCGCTCCATTTTTTGGCGGCCTTGGCTTGTAAAATGAGTGCGGGTTGAAGTATCCATCTTGGTATTGGTTTGCTCTCACGAAACCCACATCCGGCTTCCCATCTCCCTTGTGCTTTCCTTGCATCATTTTCTGTCTATCAAACACAAAAGAAGAAAAATGTTCAGTAGCTGTTTTTATCATAATTTCCTAACTCTAATTCTAACAAAAATCGAAAACACGGTTAAATCCCCGGCAACGGCTCCAGAAAAACTTGATGGTGCGAAGTTATTCACCCAAAACTAACTACAAGTGCACAGTGTAAAATTGTAGTATAAATTAGGTTATCCATCCCACAAAGATTATGTCGAGTTTCGATTCTATTAGAACGCAATCTATCTAGTAACTAGTTGTGTAACTTATGGATTAAAAATGCTAAACTTAGGTAAATATGGGCCATGCACGAAATCAGATGTTGCTCTACTCTTAAACACAAAAGACAAATGTATACAATACCAAATCTCTTTGCGTATGAATCAACCAACAGATCAGAAAGAATGTTTTTCAACCTATATAGCTAATGCATGCATTGGGAATGAATTTGATTGCTCATGACTGTTGATACTAGGTTCAACTTCTAATTATTTGTAATTAGAGGGGTTCGTTTTTAGGAAAGTACTTGATAAGAAAATAAAGAAGAAACTTCGGAAAGAGGGTGTTTTATTAATGAAGGTGTTTACAATACTTGTTAACTCGGAATGTCGAGTTAACTTTATCAAAGAGAAGTAAGACCTAGGTAATCTAGTTCTTCTCCTCCCGATTCTGAATCCCCTTTTCTAGTGGGGGGGGTATGTATTTATATATCCTTAATATTCGGTCTAATAAGCCCATGGGCTAACCTCGGAAAAATGGAATATTTCCATTTTTTCAAGACTAGAGAATATGTGATAAGATTCGATCTTATACTGTCTGAGCTTAGACTTCGGCTTAGGACGATGTTCGTTTATACCCCCGCTTCGGTCACTAAATCTGATCAATCTTCTCCGAGGTATCCCTCGGTCATCTGGGCCGAGGGTCGAAATTCCTGTCGTCGGGACTTATAACCTAATAGATTATTAGGGAGGAGCTAGGCAGGGACCAAACTCCAATTAATGTCAATCTATTGATTACGGGTAGAACCCCACCATCAACCAAAGTTCATCATTTTCTATTTTTTATTTTTATTTTATTTTTTTTTTGTCTTCGAGGAAAAGACTAGTCTCTTCCCTTCCGACCTTTCTTGGTTTTTCTTTCTAGGTATTGTTCTCTCTCAAAAACTTCCACCAGGATTTCAGCAGATGTCGGCTACTTCTTGTTGACCGCGGTTAGCATTAAAGGTTGATTCGGAGGTTCTTGGTTCCTTTGTAATTTATTCTCTGTTAGAAAGCATCTCCGAGCCATCTTTTGGTCGCCTTGGACCGTAAAATATCATTTTGGAGTTGGAAACTTCAGACACTAATGGTAAGTAGATGGAACAGCTTCCATAGAGTATAACCACGGGGTTCCGACGATCGCGTTATAGATGGTGGCTCTTTCTACTACTTCAAACTTCACGATTTTTGTCACTCCTCCGGCTGATAATGGAAGTTTAATAGTTCCGATGGTTGAAACTGTATCTCCTCCAAAGGCAGTTAGGTGTTTAACCCGAGCTTTTATCTTCTGATCTTTTACCTCCATCTTCTGTAGTGTATCTAGAGATATGACGTCTACCGAGCTTCCAGTGTCGACGAGAATATTTTGAACATCGCAATCGCCTATCAGAAGTTCGATTACAAGTGGATCGTTATGGGGAGCGTCGATTCCCTTCAGATCCTCGGTGGTAAATGTCAACTCCTTTTGCAAAGTGGAACCTCATGGAACCTGATCCACGGAAAATATAAAGATGCTTCGATGAATTGATCGAGCAGAATCCTCACAGTTTGCGAGCCCTCCCATTATCATGTTAGTTCTTTTCCTTTGGTTTAGGGGTGGTGAAGGTAGAACTTCTCCTTCTTCCATATCTTCGAGGGGAAGCTGATTTTCCTCATCTTCTCGTGTCTTACGTTTCTCCTTTTATCGATCTTGTTCAAATCAGATGGCCATCAGGTGGTTCTTTAAATTTCGTCAATCTTCGGTTTTGTGGCTCGGTCTTTTGTGGTACTCGCACCAAGGAGCGGTTGGATCTTCATGATCTCGGGTGTAGGTGTATTTTGACTTATCTTTCCGAGATATATCTTTTTCTGAATCCGTTACGGAGAAGGTTGTTTCCGACCTTGGTTTATCCTTTCGAGGGTTATCCCTTTCCACTCGTCGTCCTTCTCCTTTTTCCTCTGGTTTCACCTCTTCTCGGAGTTATACAAAATAACTGATTGAATCGTGGGGTAGGCTAGTGAACCAAGCTTGGGCATCACCTCTCAAGCTCTGTAAGAAAAGTTGACATCTTCCCTCGTCCTCTTCGTTACTTTGGAACTCAGCTCGGCCGACTTTTACCAGAAAGGCTCTCATGTAGACTGCGGGATCCGTGGTTCCGTCATAGGTCGGGAGTCTGAGCTTGTCATTGAGTGGGACTCACGCCCGCGTGATGTTCTGAGTGAACGGGCTCCTCTCTGTTTATGCCAGTAATTGATCGACTTCTGGGGCAATGCTAGTTGCCTTATGAACTAGCGATAGCATCTCTTCCAATTCTCTTTTTAAGATTGCGATCGATTGGTCGGTTCTCGGGTTCTGAGTCATGTCATCTCCGCTTCTCTGACTTCGGCGGGTAATGGGCGTCCTGAGATCTCTTGAACCGGTCTGATCGTCTTCAAATGTTACTCGCTGTGAAGAGGCTCGTGAAGTTCTAACCAAAGTCGTTCTAAGAATTTGGTTATGATTTTGGGCTCTCAACGTTTGGAGTTCTTCTGATATGATCGCCAGTTCATCGATCAGACTTCAGTTTATCCGTTGATGGTGGTCGATTTGCTCTGTCATCCAACTTTCGCGCTGCTGTTGTGTTTCTACTACTACTCCTTCGGGGGTTGTTATCTCCTCTATATTGGGAATTCGATTTATCATCAGGTTTCCTCCGTTATTCGATGATAACATTCCTGCGGGTTGCTCATTCGCCTGGGAGTTAGGACGACGAGTTTCGTCTGGTACTTCCTGAGAATTCTGGGTTTCAGATGTCGAGGTTCGAACTAACGGATTAGTTGGCGTCACGAATCCTTGTTCTCCGAGTTGATTGGGTGTAGTACGAGGATAACTTAATTCACGAGCTATTGGATTGCGTTTCTGGTCGGTATTCTGGACCGCTCCTTCTTTGTCACTTACTTCCGCTTCTTCACCGTCCCGACACTCGTTAGTAGGTGGCTCTTCCGTGCTCATCCTCCTGTCCGAGATCTCTCTTTTTTCTTACCGAAAGTTAGTCAGACCCCCCCTACTTGGCGCGCCAAATGCTGATACTAGGTTCAACTTCTAATTATTTGTAATTAGAGGGGTTCGTTTTTAGGAAAGTACTTGATCAGAAAATAAAGAAGAAACCTCGGAAAGAGGGTGTTTTATTAATAAAGGTGTTTACAATGCTTGTTAACTTGGAATGTTTCCATTTTTCCAAGACTAGGGAATCTGTGATAAGATTCAATCTTATACTGTCCGAGCTTAGACTTCAGCTTAGGACGATGTTCGTTTATACCCCCGCTTCGGTCACTAAATCTGATCAATCTTCTCCGAGGTATCCCTCGGTCCTCTGGGCCGAGGGTCGAAATTCCTGTCGTCGGGACTTATAACCTAATAGATTATTAGGGAGGAGCTAGGCAAGGACCAAAATCCAATTATTGCCAATCTATTGATTAGGGGTAGAACCCCACCATCAACAATGACATTCCAAGCCAAATCTCGTTTGTACAAGGACGAGATCACCTGCTAAAAACAATGCTCCGGGTTTAATGTAAAATGGGTGTATGATGCAACAAACCCTAAAATTCAACATTCTAAGTGATCAAGTCAAAATATTGTATGAATTAATATTAAAGCAGAGAGTAGTCACGAATTCAGCAACAATTCGTGCACCTAATGAGCCATAAAACCTTTGACAACCTAGATCTAAGTAGGGAACTAGTTATTCTCCTCCCAATTCTGAATGAATGTTATTAGTGAGAGGGGGAATATTTCCATTTTTCCAAGACTAGGGAATCTGTGATAAGATTTGATCTTATACTGTCCGAGCTTAGACTTCGGCTTAGGACGATGTTCGTTTATACCCCCGCTTCGGACACTAAATCTGATCAACCTTCTCCGAAGTATCCCTCGTTCATCTGGGCCGAGGGTCGGAGTTCCTGTTGTCGGGACTTATAACCTAATAGATTATCAGGGAAGAGCTAGGCAGGGACCAAACTTCAATTATTGCCAAACTATTGATTAGGGGTAGAACCCCACCATCAACAGTAAGTCCCCTCCAGTTCGTCCGAGGATGTCTTCGGGCAGCGTTGGCGAAGTTCCGTCTTAAATGGTCTGTCGATAAATGAAGTTCGGGACCAACTGATCTTCGTCTTTAATTACTTCTCAAATTTCCGTGCTTTAACTTTGGCGGGAAAATATTGGAAAATGAAACGCCTATCTTCTCAGTTTCCTCAAAGCCTTTCACCTTCGAAACGACGTGTCGCCTCGAAAATCGATGAAAATAAATGAAAA
The DNA here is from genome assembly GCA_900116095.1 of Euclidium syriacum. NCBI lineage: Eukaryota > Viridiplantae > Streptophyta > Magnoliopsida > Brassicales > Brassicaceae > Euclidium > Euclidium syriacum. The sequence goes on along the minus strand of FPAK01000003.1, from coordinate 1,914,816 downwards.
AGAACAGACTCCTTCTCTTTCCTCACGAATCAACTCACCAGATCCTTTCACAGTTGTCAATAAAAATCCACTTTCCAGTTCATCCTATATAACCAGCGATTATTGATTAAATTTCTTCCATAATCGACTCTTCGCTCTCCGAGGTAACCTTCAATCTTACTTCTTTAATTTTCTTTTCAACTCAATGTCCGGAAGAAACGATCTCGAAGTTTCGCTTTCTGGGAGTACTTGCCCTTGGCCAAGTGTCCCGGATGTCGGACCTTCTCTTTTCCCTAGATCCGAGATCGGATCAATAAAAAGGAAGGCCCTAAACCCAGAAGGAATCGATATTCAGGTTCCGACGTCCGATCAGAGACCTTGGACTCCACCGCCGGGCTCTGTTTGTCTCTATGAAAGTTTCTTCGCCGAGGCAAATCTTTGGTTTCCAATTCCTCAATTAATGGTAAGCTACTGCGTCCGCCGAGGAATGACGATGTCTCAACTAACACCGAATTCCGTAAAAATCATCACCGGCCTTCTAGTACTTGCGGCTCGGTGTAATATTCGGTTAAATTCCTGGAAACTAGAAGAACTGACAAACATTTCCGGTGCAAAGAAGCCAGAAGGAACCTTCAAACTAAATATCAAACCTAAGAAGAAAATCCTCACTGGATTTCGTACAAGTGCCAAGCTATGGTTCCGAAGTTACTTCTACGTTCGAATCAACAAAGCTTCAGTTTAAAAATCTGATGCCAAAATCAATCGGAATTGGAGAACTATAATTGGTAGAAACTAGGTCCCCTCTCTCCTCCTTGTTTCAATACTAATTCTTCTTTATTTTCCTTTCAGTTAAACCAAGCTGCTTCCGAACCCTCCCACCGAACTTCTCCGAAGAGTTCGAAAAGCTTAAAGCTGAAGGAGAACTTCAGTGGAGTGACATACTTCCTGCTTCATTCTTCAGAGCTCGCTCCTGGGCTGGTATGTTCTCTCCGAACTTCGTAATTTTTCCAAACCGCCTCTTGCCTTAAGATCGAATTTCGTAGGACGAGAAGACTGAGAGGGAACCGAATCTTCTCTTAAAATGAAAAGATCAAACCCCGAAAGAGCTTATGGCAGTGATCAGAATCTTCCGAGAAAGAAACAAGACTCCGAGGTTGCCAGGAAAAAGAACGCGGACACTTCGAAGAAGCAGAATGCCGAAAACAGGAAGCTTATATTGCCTGTAAAAGATCACCATGCTTTTAAATTCGAATTTGATGGTACGGAACTTCTTTTCCTAAATAAGGAGAAAAGTTCCGAGCTTCTACGAAAGGCAAGTGGTTAAGATAATCGTCTGCCCGAAGTTTGATGCGAATCAGATACTATGGAAGCTCTTTCTTGCTCACTTTTCAAGGTAAAAATCAAAAACAGACTCCTCTTTCACCTAGAACTTCTACTAATATTTTCTTGGTCTATTCCATTCTGTGGGTTTTGTTGGCCAAGCATTCTTTCGGTATGAGAAGAGGCTCGCACAATCTGAATCGAAGATCGACTCTCTTCAAGCCGAGAATGCAGACTTGGAGTGGAGGTCCCTCGACGCTGAGAAAGCTTTGTATGAAGCGCTCAATGAAGTTGCGAATAAGGGTAAACGATTCGGTAAAATGAAGGCGCACTTTGATGAAGGAGAGTCGAGGATTTCTGATGTTATTGCAGAAAACTCCTGGCTGATCACTGAGCTAGCTGAAGTGAAACGTCAGGTGATTGATATCTCGGAGGAGCGAGACATCAACAAGGCTATCTGGACTCCAAGTGTGCCGAGAACTACCAAGAAGGGCAACGCACGGTCTTCAGTGTCTGTCGAGAGAAGTTAATTCAACTTCACAAATCCCACTATGAATACTCCAAAGTTTATTCTGAGGGTTTTAGGAAAGCTAACGAGTATGGAAAACCCGCAGTTGTTGCTATGAATCTTCGTCTTCTTCTTGACAAGGGACTCCCAATTCTTGAAGAGGATGTAGTTATGGCCGAGAAAGAACGCGACTGTCTCGCCGAAGTTGCGAATTCTCTCATAATTCCAGAGTTTCGAAATGAGGATTTTAATATTTAGATTAGTAGTCCTTGTATTAAAAACCTCGACTCAATGTACTTATTCGAATTGTTAATAAAAATTATTTTCTCGTATAACTAGATTATTCCTTCTTTCTTCATCCCAAATATGATATCTCGGATGTCAAATGGAAGTTTCGTTTCTCGTATTACTGGACTGCCCCTTCAATCTCCATCCCAAATACGACATCTCGGATGTTAAATGAAAGTTTTGTTTCTCGTATTATTTGGATTAGTTAACTCGAAGTTTCTCAATTTGATATTTCGAAGCCTGGAAATAGCAAAAGGAAATAAGGCGCGCTTTCCTTATTCCTTTGATTTAAAGTTTTACAATGAGTCCTACTTTATCAGACTTACTGTCGAACTTCTGCATTCGGTAAAGAATGTGTTTAGAGGTTTATTTTGATTTCGTACCCTTTAATCTCTTGGCCTTACTTTATCGGGCTCCGAGATTTTTTTAGGTAATTTATTTTGGTCGAGAACGTGATCAAAGTTTCGACTTTTTGTGAACCTTGGCATAGTTGAGTTGTGAACTGCAAAACTAAACCAAAGTTCATTGTGTTGTAGCTGAACCTTGTGAAAGGTTGCCTACGTACCCTCGAATGGGGATCAAGCCACTCGTAGTTCATTTTTTTTTTTTTTTTTTTTTTTGTCTTCGACGAAAAGACTAATCTCTTTCCTTCCGGCCTTTCTTGGTTTCTCTCTCTAGGTATTGTTCTCTATCAAAAAGTTCCGCCAAGATTTCAGCAGATGTCGGCTTCTTTTTGTTGACCGCGGTAAGCATTAAATGTTGATCCGGAGGTTCTTGGTTCCTTCGTAATTTATTTTCTGTTACAAAGCATCTCTGAGCCATCTTTTGGTCGCCTCGAACCGTAAAATATCCTTTTGGAGTTTGAAACTTCAGGCACTGGTGATAGGTAGATGGGACAGCTTCCATAGATTATAACTATGGTGTTCCGACGATCGCGTTATAGATGGTGGCTTTTTCTACTACTTCAAACTTGAAGATTTTAGTCACTCCTCCGGCCGATACTGGAAGTTTGATAGTTCCGATGGTTGACACCGTATCTCCTCCAAAGGCGGTTAGGTGTTTAACCCGAGCTTTTATCTTCTGATCTTTTACCTCCATTTTCTGCAATTCGTCTAGAAATATGACGTCTACCGAGCTTCCAGTGTCGACGAGAATCTTTTGAACATCGCAATCGCCTATCAGAAGTTCGATTACAAGTTGATCGTTATGGGGAGCGTCGATTCCCTTCAGATCCTCGGTGGTAAATGTCAACTCCTTTTGCAAAGTGGAACCTCGTGGAACCTGATCCACGGAAAATATGAAGATGCTTCGATGAATTGATCAAGCAGAATCCTCACAGTTTGCGAGCCCTCCCATTATCATGTTAGTTCTTTTCCTTTGGTTTAGGGGTGGTGAAGGTAGAACTTCTCCTTCTTCCATATCTTCGAGGGGAAGCTGATTTTCCTCATCTTCTCGTGTCTTACGTTTCTCCTTTTATCGATCTTGTTCAAATCAGATGGCCATCAGGTGGTTCTTTAAATTTAGACAATCTTCGGTTTTGTGGCCCGGTCTTTTGTGGTACTCGCACCAAGGAGCGGTTGGATCTTCATGATCTCGGGTGTAGGTGTATTTTGACTTATCTTTCCGAGATATATCTTTTTCTGAGTTTGTTACTATATGTATTAATTTGAATGTTTTATAAATAAAGCTTGTTGTTAATGATATTGGATCTTACGATTCACAGACAACTCTTACGATTTACACATAAATAAAGTGACGTCTCTGGGTCACCGGCTAGGAGAAACCGACGGTTATGTTCTTATTTGATTGTTGGTCGGCGGCGGATCTTAGTCGGAAATGGTTCGAGGGTGTTTTCAAGAGGTGGTATAAGAGCATGGTTTCTGTCCAGGCTCATGACTCGCGTGGTTTTCAAAAAAAAAAAACCTTATTTGGCAAGAGACGAATAGGAATCCGACTACGTCCCGACTATATTTAAACATGACCTAATTCTTCTTGCTATGGATTTTTAGATGGCGGATCAAGGCAAGAATAAGGCAATGGGGACAGGGGGAATGGTAACGAGGCTGAGGGCATCACAGAGATTGGAGTTAGAAAGACAGCAGGGTGGTAAGAATGTCAACCAGCAGTCAAGGCAAGATGTTTCTATTCCTCAAGAAGGTGGTCAGAACCCAAGGAAGAAAGGCAACCGTTAGAAATTGGCAGGAAAGGCAGCCGACACAGTTGAGTCTAGCGTTCAGGGATCACATCGATCCAAACGTCAAACAACTCCCTCTGAGCAACAAGATGAAAACCAACTCATGAAGCGGCAATGGGAACTCAAGAGCAACCACAACAAAATCAAGATCCAACATCGAAGCTTCTCTATGATCTTCTTGTACGGGTGGTGCATCAACCCCAGTCAGCACACTCAAATCTAGATTGTACCAAAGTAATAACAGTGATGAAGAAGCTAGGCACCCGGAGATTCCAAGGTGGAAATGATGTATTTGTAGCTGATGAGTGGGCTCCATTCACTCGAGAAAAATTTCGCGGTGGTGAGATGTACAAAAAACCTCAAGACGGCGGTCACGGTATTCTACCTTGAGAAAGATGCCACAGGATGGTAGACCAACGTAGAGCGTCAATATGAAGAGTCGGAGATACCATGAGAAAGTTTTCGAAAGGAGTTCGAGGACAAGTATTGATGGTGCGAAGTTAATCACCCAAAACTAACTGCAAGTGCACAGTGTACAATTGTAGTATAAATTAGCTTATCGATCCCACATAGATTATGTCGAGTTTCGATTCTATTACAATGCAATATATCTGGTAACTAGTTGTGTAACTTATGGATTAAAAACGCTAGAACTTAGGTAAATCACGGGTAATATGGGCCATGCACGAAATCAGATGTTGCTCTACTCTTAAACACAAAAGACAAATGTATACAATACGAAATCTCTTTGCGTATTGCACTATGAATCAACCAACATATCAGAAAGGATGCTTTTCCAACCTATATAGCTAATGCATGCATTGGGAATGGATTTGATTGCTCATGACCTTCCAAGCCAAACTCTCGTTTGTACAAGGATGAGATCACCTGCTAAAAACAATGCTCCGGGTTTAATGTAAAATGGGTGTATGATGCAACAAACCCTAAAATTCAATATTCTAAGTGATCAAGTCAAAATATTGTATGAATTAATATTAAAGCAGAGAGTAGTCACGAATTCAGCAACAATTCGTGCACCTAATGACCCATAAAACCTTTGACAACCTAGATCTAACTAGGGAACTACTCACACAGAGCAAACAAACCAATCATAATCATTAATATCAAGAGTTTGCAATATGAATAGTAATATCAAAAAGAGATCAGAGCAAAACGTGGCTCTCTCTCTCTGTAAGACCAAGAGACCGGGGGCACAAGAAAACCTTCACACAAGGATGCTCCCTGAAAACAAGATCTAAGTAACTTTATTGTGATTTTTGGTAAAGAGATGCTTGAATGCTTCAAAAGCTTGATGGAAGTCGTCTCTCTCTTTCTTCTCTGCTTAAAGTCGATTATATAGCTCCTCTAGGTCATGCATGAATCGGCAAAGAAGTTCTAGAAGTTAGGGTTTCGAAAAGAAGGCCCAAAAAGAAATTCCTTTTTACTAAGGCGGCCTCTGAGTCGGTCGACTCTTCCTTCCAGTCGGTTGACTCGGGGTCCGGATCAAAATTCTTCATTTTTAACTCCAAATCTTCTAGATTCTTGCAAAACACCTCAGCATGTGGAATCTTTCATTTAACCTGTATAAAATGGAGAAAAGTCTCCAAAACAACGTAAAATATTATCATGAAATCCGGTAAAAATAACAGTACATCAAGTATTTGCCACTTGAGTCAAGGGATCGGCTAGAAAGGAAGTTCAGAAACCTGGTTCAAGGTGATTGTTTGGTGAGGGAATACGTAGCAGAATTCACAAGACTGCGTCGCTACGTGTTCTATGGAAGAGATGATGAAGAGGCAATGATTCGCAACTTCATGAATGGACTGCAATCGGAGCTCAGTAGCAGACTCGCTGTGGTGGAATTCTCGAGTCTCAATAAATTAATTTAGAAAGCAGTCAATGTTGAAGAAAGGCTTATAAAGGAGGAAACTGGAAAGGGAAACTGGCAGAGACAGGTCCAAAGGAGAAGCAACCAGTGAACTTTAACCGGGGAAGCAACTTGAGGAAAAATTCTCAAGGTTACAATTGGAACAAAGGAAGACGAGGAGGGCCAGTAAAGTGCAATAATTGTAGAAAAATCGGACACTACGCTAAAGAGTGTCGAAGCAGAAGCCTGAGTGAAGTTAATTGTTATGCGTGTGGAGAGATTGGCCATTACGCTACATCGTGCCCAAAGAAGAAGCAGCCTGTTCCAGCAGTCCCGATAGCTACTAATCCCCCTCCTGCCCTTCAAGCTATTGAGCTGCCAACAAAGAAGAAAGTCGTAGGTAGGGTTTACGCATTAGATGTAGAAAACTCTGAAACCCCTGAGGGCCCAGCCGCGGGTCCCATTGCAGGTACGCAAGCTTAAAAACTTTAATCTTATTTTGAGGTTGTGGATTGCCTTTGTGGAAAACTGGCAATGGTGGTATTACTGATATTAGGCAGGAACATTACATGTTGCGGGTCGCCCCACACATGTATTGTTTGACACGGGAGCTACACATAGTTTTGTAACTCCCGGGATCGCTGCCGAGTTTATTGGTGAATTTGAGACCTGCAGGACGAGTGTCGCGGTGTTGACCCCTGGAGACCAAACCCTTCAGGCAGAGAGCTACATCAAAGATGTACCAGTTGTCATCAAAGAAAGGACGTTCTTGGAAAAAAATTTTGTTGGCTCATTGGAGCACTACGAAGTAATTCTCGGCATGGATTGACTCTCTGGATATCGAGCATAGTTAGACTGTGGAAGAGGAAGAGTAATTTTCAATCAAGGAGAGAAGAAAGAATTGATTTACCACAGAATCAATCCTAGTAAATCAATATCTTTGGTGTCAGCACTTCGAGTTCAGGAGTTGCTTGAAGACGGAGAGGTGTATCTGGTCGCTCTATCTATTAGGGAGGGAACCAGAAATGAAGGAGTCAAGATTGAGGACATCTTGGTGGTGAAAGAATTTGAAAACGTGTTTGCATCATTAGAGGAATTACCTCCACCTCGGAGTAATCCCTTTACTATTAATTTGGAGCCCGGAGCAAAGCCGATCGCAAAAGCACCATATCGAATGGCGCATGCAGAGTTAGCGGAGCTGAAGAAACAATTAGAAGATTTGATCGAGAAAGGCTTCATTCGGCCAAGCTCTTCAGCCTGGGGAGCTCCAGTATTGTTCGTGAAAAAGAAGGATGGGAGTATGAGACTCTGTATATATTGACTACAGAGGGATCAACAACATCACCATCAAAGACAAGTATCCGTTACTTTGGATCGATGAGCTTTTGGATTAACTCAAGGGAGCAAGTTGGTTCTCAATGTTTGACCTAGCATTGGGATATCACCAGATCCCTATCGCTAAAGAAGATATTATGAAGACGGCGTTCAGAACCCATTACGGGGAGTTCGAGTTTGTGGTAATTCCGTTCGGGCCTACCAATGCGCCAGCAGCGTTCATGAGGCTCATGAACGAAGTATTCCACGAGTATGGCGATACATTTGTTAGAATATTTATCGATGATATTTTGGTTTACTCACGGAGTGAAGCAGAGCATCGGGAACATTTGAAGATGGTCCTCGGGAGATTGAGAAGCCAGAAACTATTTGCCAAGTTTAGCAAATGTTCATTCTGGAAGAGGGAGATTAGATTTCTTGGACATCGAGTATTTGAGAAAGGTGTTTCAGCAGATCCGGAAAAGATTGAAGCAATTCAAGACTGGCCTCGGCCTACCTCGGTAACTAAAATTCAAAGTTTCCTAGGTTTGGACGGGTACTATCGCAAGTTCGTTAAGAGTTTTCAGTTATCACGAAACCCTTGACCAAGTTGGTCGGGAAATGAGTTTCCTTCATATGGAGTGAAGCGACGGAGGAAGCTTTTCTGAATCTAAAGAAGGCGCTAACAACCGCTCAGTGTTAGCCCTACCGGAGCAGGGTAAACCATATTAGGTTTACACAAGTGCATCAAGAATCGGCCTCGGTTATGTTCTGATGCAAGGAGACAAGGTAATCGCTTATGCTTTTCGTTAACTAAGGAAGCATGAGAAGAATTACATGACACATGATCTGGAGTTGGCAGCCGTAGTCTTTGCAATACGGCTGCCAACCGTTAAATATCTTTTCACGCAATCTGATCATCAAAATTTCCGCAAGAGGAGATGGATGGAGTTCTTAGCAGATTACAACCTCAAGATCAAGTATCATCCTGGGAAGGCCAACATTGTAGCAGATGCACTCAGTAGACAAAAGAAGGAGGCAAGCCATGAAAAAGAAGTTGAAGCTTTGGCTGAAGAGTTCAAGAAGGTGAGGCTCGCAGCACTAGACGGAGAATCCAGTGAACCATTGGGATTACAGGCAGTGAACCAGGCAGGCTTACTCCGAAAAATCAAACACGTGCAAAAGAAAGATGAGAAGATTCAGAAGATTGTGGAGGAAGTCAAGGAGAAAGGTGGAACTAATGCAAGTGGTTACCATATCGTGGGGGATGGCACGTTGTTATTAAATGGGAGAGTTATGGTGCCAGAAGGACAGAGATTACAAGAAGAGATTCTGAGGATGGCGCATCAATCATCACTTAGTATCCACAACGGTAGTATGAAGATGTATAAAGACGTTTGGCTATACTATCATTGGCCGGGCATGAAGAGGTCGGTGGCAAGATGGGTAGCACAGTGCCCTACTTGTCAACAAGTGAAGGTGGAGCATCAGGTTCCCGGTGGTTTACTTCAGAGCTTACCTATACCAGAATGGAAATGGGATTCCATTTCAATGGATTTCATCATAAGTTTACCTACATCAAGGGGAAGAGCGAACAACGCTATATGGGTCATAGTAGATTGCCTAACGAAGCTCGCGCATCTCCTACCAATGCGCGATACAGATAAGATAGAAACCTTGGCAGAGATGTATATCGATGAAATAGTTCGATTACATGGAGTTCCCTCATACATCATTTCAGATCGTGATCCAAGATTCCGAGCTATCTTTTGGAAAGCGTTACAAAAGGCGTTAGGCACGGAAATACATCTCAGTTCATCTTACCATCCCGAGACAGACAGCTAGACGGAGAGGACAATCCGCACTATTGACGATATGTTGCGGATGTATGCGCTAGAATGGGCTGGAAATTGGGAGAGAAACTTACCCTTGGTGGAATTTTCTTACAGCAACAGCTACCATTCCAGTATTGGGATGTCACCATATGAAGCTTTGTACGGGAGGCCGTGCAAAACCCCGTTGTGTTGGACAGAAACAGAAGAACGAAGAAATTTTGGGCCAAACATTGTGGAGGAAACGATGGAGAAGTTACAGATCATCCAAGCTAACATGAAGAAAGCTCAGGATAGGCAGAAGAAGTATGCAGATCAATAAAGACGTGAGGCATCCTTCGAAGTTGGAGATTGGGAATACCTCAGAGTTGTAGCAAAACGTGGAAAGGAGAGATTCTGAAAGGTGGGCAAGTGGGCAGTGCGTTTCATAGGGCCATACCAAATCAGTGGTAAGGTCGGGGAATTGGCATATCAGTTGGATCTTCCACAAGATATGCAAATGCACTCTGTCTTTCATGTTTCTATGCTTCGGAAATTCGTTCGTGATCCGGACAGCATAGAACCTGAGAGAATTGAAGATCTTCAGACGAACCTCACGTATCCAACATGACCAATATGCATTGGTGAAAGGCGAATCAAGAAGTTGAAAAACCGGGAGATACCCCAGATTCATGTGTTTTGGGGAAAGAAGCACCGAGTCATTGTGACTTGGGAAGAGGAAGAAAGATTCAGGAAAGAATACCTTAAGAATTCTAATAAGGGGGGAGGATGCAACAACCCGTTCAAAAACTTGTAAATAATTTATCAAAATAAATAATTCCGAGAGAAGACGGAACCAGGAAGTGTGCAGAAGAATATTCCCGAAGAAGACCGGAGCGGAATCGCAAATCAGAACGCGAAACGCTCGAAAACGAACGGAGAAATATGATTGACTGAAAAATAATAAAAAATATATTTTTAATTCAGGAAAAATATATTCTATTTTATTAGTTTTTCTTGAAAAGAAATTAATATAATAATGGACAATTGGGATGGTGCCATCCAACGGTCCGTTTTGCTTTAAATAAAGGGCCTCGGTTTCTCTTCTCTTCACACCAAAACTCAACAAATTATAAGAGTTGAGTAGAGAGAAGGAGGATAAGAGAAGAGAGGGAGAGAAAAAGAGAGGAGGAGGAGAAGAAGAAGGCCGCCGGTGGTCTTGGGACGGTTTTAACCGCCCGAATCACTATTCGGGATTCTGGTTAAACGGTCCGGTTTAGTGAGAGGGAGTTGTTCGTGTTCCGTTTCAGACACGAACGAGCGTTCGATATAGCCGAACCTCTGCTAGAATTCCCGGAAATTCTCGTAGAGTCCGTGTCGGAGCTGCACCAATACGTTCGTGACATTCACAACGTTTCTTGGTCAGTCTTTTGAGTGTTGGAGTGAGGGCAGGTGCTTTTCAACAAGTTTCTCTTCATATGAAATCTGTCTGAACCTTGTCTGAATTTCGGGAGCAGAATTCCGAAATCAGTTGGAACTCTGCCGAAATTTCCAGAAGACCAGTAGAGCCAAGTCCGGAGCCAAGTCAGAGATTTTTCGACAGGATTTTCTCAAATACAAATCCTGTCGGAATTCTGCCGGAATCTCAGAAAGAAATCCCGATAACAGCCGGAACTTAGCCAAAGTTCCTTGGAGGTCAAGTCAAGCAGTGGTTAAGATCCAAGAATGGTCCAGGAGGTAGTTCGTGGTCTGTTGGTGGTCCAGTTCAGTGGTACCAGCAGAGGTGAATCAAGAAGAAGTCTGAAGTGAAGGATCTGGTTTGGTCAACGGATTTCACCGCGGTTCAACCGCGACATAAGTGAACTGTGAGTTAGATCAATTGTATGTTGATATGATCTACCTGTAGGGTCCCCATATCGGGGTATTAACCTTGAACCGAGAATGTTGGGTCATACCAGGTGTCGATTTGCTAATGTTTAATCACACTGGTGATTATTCATCTATTTGTTGTTTGTGTACTCTCTACCTTTCTTGTTACTTGGTTGTTTGAGTAGAATTACGGAGTAATGATGCATGCCGTGTTAGTGGTTAGTTCAGAACCCTAATGAGTGAGGTAAGCGGGTCTAATAGACCAGGTCCAGCTGGGACATGAGGTCTTTTAGAACGCTGTACCGACGGTCTAGTTCTAGTTCAGAGAACTGACCGAAACGTGGTATTAATAATCGGCTCCAATGGGAATCTGAGGACTTAATACATACGGAGTAGATATTATGATGTGATCCTGGGTAGGATCTAGTCCCTGAACGACTCCAAGAGGTTGTGAAAGTGATTGTGTAATGATCAAGGTTGCGGAAATGAAGTTATGGTGGTGAAAGTTGCGGATTTGTGAAAATTTAAGTGGATGGATCCGAGAAAAGGGATGAAATGGGTGATACTTCTCAAGGATGGTGGAAGATCTTTGGACTATCTACTTGCTCTCTGTGAATATCAAAGGCAAGACACGGTGGGCAAGAGGTGAATTGAAGTGAAACTTCCAAGGGGTGCGAAGATTCCCTTAGACTTTCAACTCTTGAGTTGAATGGGAAGGTGTTCCAAAATTCCTTGTTCAAGAGGATGATCAAACGAGTTTAAGAAGAAGATTTGATAATAAAATATTTGATGATCTGAATAGAGGACCAAGAGGTCTTACAAGTAGTGTTCAGCATGCATAGGAAATAGCTAAAGACTTAATGAAAACATTAAACACACAAAGACTAAAGATTAAAGACTAAATATGAATGAAAGCTTGACTAGACTCTTGATCTCCTCTTCATGCATGAAATTCGTAGATAGAATTGGACTTGGGTTTCCATAAAGAGGCTTTTATTAAAGTGTTGTGAACAAGTCTCATTAAAAACCTTGTTTGGTAAACCCAATGGGACAAAACCAAACCAAGGGAAAAAGAGTGCAAGTCACAACACCTTTCTTGATGAATTTTTTAGGTGGCTTGGATCACAACTAGGGTAGTTGGATTAGCACACACTAAACTGTCGTGGATGGTCTTGAGAAGGTGCTGTAGTGTTGTCTTAACTTTGGCTTGCTTGGATCTGGTAATGGGGTCATTAAAGATCTGTAGTGTTTCTTCTTCATTATCCGCAGGTTCCTTCTGCACCAAAGAAAATTAAGTCAGTAACATCAGAGCTAGAACTCTCAATAAACTTACCTTGGAGCTCAAGCTCATAAGCATTGTGTTTGATTTGTCTCGCTGGGTTGAAAGGTTCAGCGATTAGTTTGGACCCTCTTTTATTAGAGATCGTTTCTTTCTAAGTTCTTTCTCTCCAACCTCAAAGATCATCCTAAAATGGGCAATGGTCTTCTTACTCTAGACCAAGATGACTCCAATTCCAGTTTGCACAAAGACAATTGTCAAGGGATCTTCTAACTTCGGTGACTCCTTTGTCGTTCCTGCAGTGTTAACAATACCTTTTGCAAAGAGCAAGTGCATTATTATCGTCATGAAATAATAAACACATGAGCATGTCTCAACTTGGATCATAACATTATCCTTTTCATGTTCCTCTTTCCTAAGACAAAAATTTGATCCCAAATATCCTTTGAACAAGCCTAACTTTTTCTTAGTGTTTTCAGGATGAAATAAACTCATAATCATTGTTCCTAAAACATGAGAAACAAACAGAGCCAAACAAGTACTTATCTGATTAAGACCATGGATATGTTTGTCACTTGTTCTCATCAAAGCTATTGGTGTTGGATCTGAGGGTTTTTCTTGGATCATGGAAAAATCCTTGACGTTTTCATACTCCATTGGTTCAAGGAAAACTCGCAGTGCTGTCTTCTTAGGCCAGACATGGTAAACCCACATTTTTGGGGCATTCAAATTCAGCTTACTATCCTGTATACTCACAACAAAATCTGGAGACAAGCGATCATAGGTTCAACAGACATAATCAAGTCTACTAACAAGCGAATTCTTACTTAGAGCATCTAAAACATAATTCACTTGTTTAGTAGGATCATCTAAGTTAAGATTCAGAATGCTATCATAGTAAACAACTTCTCCAAAGAACAGTTCAGCAACATTCGAAGCTCTAGTGAGTTTATCAATACTCTTCAAAACAGAATACAACAAAGAACAACTAGGCTTACACAACTTATTATTTTCAAATAGAAAACCTCCTGCATGCCTAAAGAATTTCTTATGTTCAAATTCTTCACAAAATGGAAACACATTCTTCAAGTTATCATTTGAATCGTAAAGCCTTTTAATGTGTCCAAATTCCAACGAGTCATTATTAGGGATGAGAAGAGATGCATACCTTGGAATTATTGTAACATCCACAATAATTTTCTTACCTTTCTAATTAGGAAATGTCTCAACGAGTGTTTCTGGGTCAAAGTTAACCGGTTGTTTGGCTGCTGGTTCGGTTGTGCCGTCAGCATGGGAGTTGGGTGTAATAAGGTCTTCCTCAACAAACAACTCCTCAACATTTTCGTTGGAACATGCAATAATTTCTTTTGGCAAAGACAAGTGTATTATACATGAAGTAGAAAACTTAAAAGCATTGAGTTTGAAACTATAACCTATTAAGAAAGTTTGCCAATATTGAATCAATGTCCGAGTTTCACTTATCTTTGTACCAAGAAGAAGATGTTGGGTTGGCTCAGCTGTAATAATTGTTCCCTTTGAAGTAAGGCCAGGTGGTTTGCATGGTTTAGAAGCTGGGAAAACAAGTGAACTCCATGTTTCTAGTCGTTTGATAAGGAGTTTGGTGGATTGATCGACTGTAGAGGTAGCTTGCGCTTTATTTTTTTTCATAGCTCACTGATCTAGATGGACTTCATGTGGGATTAATGGCACTAGAATATGTTTCTTTCCCTATTAGTAAACCAATCATGAATAACCCTTCTATCTGATTGCCAAGGTCTACCTAACAAGATGTGACCAACATCCATGGGTAAAACATCACACAAGACCTCATCTTCATATTTTCCTATGGACAAAGGAACTAGGACCTGGTTCTCTACTTCTAGCTCACCCTCCTAATTAAGCCATTGCAACTTATAGGGCTTAGACCTCTTAATAATCTCAAGTCCTAACTTCTCTACCATAATCTTACTAGATACATTGGTATAGCTACCCCCATCTATCACTAAGCTACATATCTTACTCTTAACTAGACAGCGAGTGTGGAATAGGTTCTCTCTTTGCTCATTTTTCTCTGTCCTAGTTTGTAAGTTTAGAATTCTCCTAGTGACTAAGAGTTGTCCAGCATGGTACATGTCTACAGTTTCTTCCAAGGACTCAGCATTTGAATGGTCATCCTCCGATTCTACCTTACCATTAGCCCTAATAACTATTGTTCTCTTATTGGTACATTCCCTAGTGTAGTGACCATAACCCTTGCACTTAAAACACTGAATTTCCCTAGTTTCGGTGCTTGAACTCATATCTATGCCTTTAAGTTTCTAATCTTCTACCTTAGGTTTAGTGAAAGGCTTGTAATCTTTGCTAGACTTATCCTCCTTAGATTGACTAAACCTATTTGAACTAACACCGGGTTTGGGGTTCTTTCTCTTAATTTGTTTCTCAAACATTATGACTTTATGGAGAAGCTCATCTAGCTCTACATAATTATTAACCTCTAGCCTATCCATAATTTCTCTATTGAGGCCGCCCATAAACCTAGCCATAGTGGCTTCACTATCCTCTTGAATATCAGCCCTAAGAAACAAGGTTTCCATCTCCTTAAAGTACTCCTCTACGGTTCTAGATCCTTGAGATAGGTTCCTAAGCTTAAGGTGAAGTTCCCTATGGTAGTGACTAGGTATAAGGAGTTTGGTTCCACGAATCTATAGGTAAATCCCGAGCCCTTATCCTAGAAGTAACTAATTGATCCCACCCACTTAAGGCATAATCTTTAAAAGCGGTTGGTGCTACTCTAACCTTGCTATCCTGAGTGTATTCCCTACATTCAAAGACTATTTCTATCTTCTTTTCCCATTCTAGGTACTCCTTAGGGTCATTGGTTCCATGGAAAGAGGGGATTTTGATCTTAAGGCCAACTAAAGGATCGCGGGTGTTGGTTTAGGTGTTTTTAGGCATTCGATCATCTTATGGCCTTCTCCTTCTAGATGGTTGTGACCTAGATGAGTCATTATAATACTGCTCAGTATATGAGGGTAGAGGACATCTCCTAATTCTATCATTGATGAATCTTTCTATCTCAGCCCCCATGGTTGTCATACTCTCGTCCATGATAGCCTTGATGGAATCCATGAGTTGTTGTGTTGATGGTGGGGTTCTACTCCCTTATCGGTAATTTGGCAATAATTGGAGTTCGGTCCCTGCCGAGCTCTTCCCTAATAACTTATTAGATTATAAGTCCCGAAAACAGGAATATTAACCCTCGGCCCAGATGACCGAGGGATACCTCGGTAAAGAATGATCGAATTTAGTGTCCAAAGCGGGGGTATAAACAACATCGTCCTAGGCCGAAGTCTAAAGCTCGAACAGTATAAGATCAAATCTTATCAGAGATTCTCTAGGGCTTAACAAGACCGACTATTAAGGATATATAAATACATACCCCCCCCCCTCACTAGTAATATTCATTCACAATCGGGGAGAAGACGAACTAGATCACCTAGGTTTTATTTCTCTTTCATAAAGTCAGCTCGGCATTCCGAGTTGACATCTTTGTAACTCAAATTATTAATAATACATCCTTTTTCCGAGGTTTCCTCTTGTTTTCTTACTTAAAACTTTTCGAAAAACGAACCCCTCTAATTATAAATAATTAGAAGTTGAACTCAGTATCAACATTTGGTGCGCCAGGTAGGGGGTGCAGACTTTTGGAAAAAAAAAACATAAACCTTGGAAAACAAAAGGATGAACACAGAAACGCCGTCTACAGACGAACGTCGAGACGGCGAAGTCGCCGAAGTAAGCGATGAAGAAGTTACGGTCCAAGATACTAATCATCCAGCTAGGGAATCTGTCAGGACCCTATTTGAGAATCGCAATCCCTTAATCCATGAACTGAGTTACCCTCAGGCTACGCCCAGTCAACTCAGCGAGCAGGGATTCATAACTCCTACCAATCCCATAGTTAGAGCTTCAACAGCCGAGATCAGGAACTCGCAAGAGTTACCAAGCACGTCAACAACCCCTCGTCCTTATTCTCGGACAGTCGAGCAATCCGCACCAATAAAATCGTCAAATAACAGAGAAGAATGGCAGATGATGAATCGAGTTCCCAATATAGAAGAGGTGACGACCCCCGAAGGAGCAATGATAGGAACACAGCAGCAGTGTGGAAGTTGGCTAGCAGAGCAAATTAACCATCAGCAACGGGTTAACCGAAGCCTAATCAACCAACTCGCGACCATATCAGACAAACTCCAAACGTTGAGAGCCCAGAGCCATAACCAAATTGTTAGAACGACTTCGGTTAGACCTTGACGAACCACTTCTCAGCGGGTAACGTCCGAGGAAGACCAGAACGGCCCAAGAGAACCCATAACGTCCACTACGCACGAAAGTTCGAGAAGTGGGGATGATGTAACTCAGATTCCGAGCACCGACCAATCAATTGCAATCTTGAAAAGAGAACTAGAGGAGATGCGATCGCTAGTCCACAAAGCGATCAGCATCGCCCCAGAAGTCGATCAATTACTGACAGAAACAGAGAGAAGCCCGTTCACTCATAACATCACACGAGCGCGAGTCCCACTCAACGACAAGCTAAGACTCCCAACCTACGACGGGACCGGAGACCCCGCAGTCTACATGAGAGCCTTTTTAGTCAAAGTCGGCCGAGCCGAGTTCCAAAGAGGTGAAAAGTACGAGGGAAGATGTCAGCTCTATTTAGAAAGCTTGAGAGGAGATACCCAAACCTGGTTTACTAGTTTGCCCCCCAATTCAATCGGTTGTTTTGCAGAACTCCATGAAGCTTTCTTCAAGCAGTACATGCTTCATCTGGAACAACAGGCTACGGCGTCGGACCACTACGCAGTAAAACAAGGACCAAAAGAGCCACTCCGAACTTTATTAAAAGATTTAAAGCAAATTACTTATGGCTAAGGATTGACGACGACTTAGTGATTGGAGCACTTAGTGCTGCGACTTGGTACCAATCGAGGTTTTGGGACGCACTCTCTGCTCATCAGCCCCAATCTATGAACGATGCTTTTCATCGAGCAAATACTCACATAAGGATCGAAGAGAATCGTGCCAAACTAGCCAAAGTACTCGGATCCACAAAGATAAACAAAGAGACTAAACCAAAGGAGAAAGCAGAAGGGCGACGGGTAGAAAGGGACCAACCTCGGAAGGACAAATAAAAGTCGGAAATAACCTTTTCGGTGACAAACTCGCCCAAGGATATATCTCGGAAGGATAAGTCGAAGTATACATACACCCGAGATCCTGACGACCCGACTACCCCCTGGTGTGAGTATCATAAAAGACCGGGACACAAAACCGAAGATTGTCGAAACTTAAAGAATCATCTAATGGCCATCCAATTTGAACAAGACCGAGAAAAGGAGAAGCGTAAAACACGCGAAGATGAAGAAAAACCGCATTCCCGCGAATATACGGAAGGAGAAGTTGTGCCTTCACCGCCCCCAAACCAGAGAAAAAGGATTAACTTGATAATGAGAGGACTTGCAAACTGTGAAAATTCTGTTCGATCAATTCAGCAAAGCATCTTTAGATTATCCGTGGATTAGGTTCCAAGAAGTTCCACTTTGCAAAAAGAGCTGACATTTAACACTGAAGACCTGAAAGGAATCGACGCTCCCTATAATGATCCACTCGTAATCGAAATCCAGATAGGCGACTGCGATGTTCAAAGGATACTCGTTGACACCGGAAGCTCGGTGAATGTCATATCTTTAGATACTCTGCAAAAGATGGAGGTTAAGGATCAGAAGATTAAAGCCCGGGTCAAACACCTAACATCTTTCGGAGGAGATACAGTCTCAATTGTGGGAACCATCAAACTTCCAGTATCGACAAGAGGGGTAAAAAACATCGTGAAGTTCGACGTAGTGGAAAGAGCCACCATTTATAACGCGATCGTCGGAACCCCATGGTTATCCTCTATGGAAGCTGTTCCATCTACTTATTATCAATGCATGAAATTCCCAATTCCAAAAGGATATTTCACGGTCTGAGGTGACCAAAAGATGGCTCGGAGATGCTTCGTAACAGAAAACAAATTCCGACGAAATCAAGAGGAACTCCCGAATCAATCTCTCACAATAAGAAGAAACCAACATCTGCTGAAATCTTGGTAGAACTTTTTGAAAGGGAGCAACACCTAGGAAGAACAACCAATGAAAGGTCTGAAGGGAAGAGCTTAGTTTTTCCCGGAAGGCAAAAAAAAATAAAAACGTTGATTTCTCAGCTCTTCCGGGATAGTCAACAGAAATCCACAATTCGGAACTACGTGTGGCTTGATCCACTTTGAGGGTACGTAGGCAGCCTTGCACAAGGTTCAACTACAATACCATGAATCCCGGTTTTAGTCTTGAAGTTTACAACTCAACTATGCTGAGTTTCATAGAAAGTCAGAACCTCACGTTCTCGACCAAAACAAAAATTGCAGGAAAGAAACTCGGAGCCCGATAAAGTAAGACTGAAAGATTAAAGGGTACAAAATCAAAGAAAAACCTCTTACACATTCTTTACTGAATGCAAAAGTTCGAAAATTAGTCTGATAAAGTAGGACTTATTGAAAAACTTTAGAGCAAAAAAATAGGGAAAGCGCGCCTTATTCTTTTTGCTATTTCCGGGTTTCGAAATATTAATTTGAGAAACTTCGAGTAAACAGATCCAATCATACGAGAAACCAAGCTTTCATTAAAACATCTGAGATGTCACATTCGGATAGAGATTGAAAGATCAGTAATCCAATTATACGAGAAAAAAAAAAAGAATTTTATTGATATCTAAATACATTTACAAAGAGAGTTGAATTCAAGTTTTAATACAAGGATTACTAATCTAAATATTAAAATCTTCACTTCGAAATTCCGGAATCACAATACTATTAGCAAGCTCGGCTAGTCGGTCTCGTTCCTTCTCGGCCTCAACAATATCCTAATATGGAATTGGAAGTCCCTTGTTCAGAAGAAGACGAAGATTCATAGCAACAGCCGCGGCCTGTCCGTATTCGTTAGCTTTGCTGAAGGTATCATAATAAGCTTCAAAATACTCGTCAAGAAACCCGCGAAGGTAGTTTAACTTCTTTCGACAGATGTCGGCGGCTGCGCGTTGTCCTTCCCGATAGCTTTCGGCACACTTGGATTCCAAGATAGCTTTATTAGCATCCCTTTCCTCCCAGATATCAACTACCTGACATTTCACCTCAGGCAGTTCAGTGATTAACCTAGAATTCTCCTTGAAAATATCGGAGGTTCTCATTTCTTGCTCGTCAAAGTGTGCCTTCATTTTACCCAAACTTTTATCCCTATTAGCGATTTCAGTTTGCGCCTTGGATAAAGCTTTTTTAGCTTGAAGAGAATTGATCTTCAAATCGGATTGTGCAAGCCTATTTTCGTACCGAAGAAACACTTGACCAACAAAACCCACCGTCTTAAGTGGACATAAAAAATGTTAGCAGAGAAAAGAGAAAGTCGTCTTGGATGTTACCTTGAAAAGTGAGCAAGAAAGGGCTTCCAGAGTATCCGATTCATAGCAGACCTCGGGCAGACGACTGTCAAATCCGCTCGCATTTTGTAGGAGCTCGGCGCTTTTCTTCTTATCTTTGAAAAGCAGATCCGCACCGTCAAATTCGAATTTGAATGCATGGTGATCCTTCACGGGCAAGATGAGCTTTCTGTTCTCTGCATTCTGCTTTTTTGCGGCCTCGGAGCTTTGTTTCTTTCTTGGGAGAAGGTTCTGATTCCTGCCAGAAGCTCCTTCGGGGTTTGATCTCTTCATTCTAGGAGAAGAATCGTTGCCTTCTCAGTCCTCTCGTCCTACAAAAAACTAATCGTGAGAAGAAGTTCAGCAAGGAATTAGGAAGATTGAAGAGAATGTACCGGCCCAGGAGCGAGCTCTGAAAAATAAAGATGGAAATATATCACCCCATTGAAGCTCTCCTTCTGCTTTAAGTGTTTCGAATTCTTTGGAGAAGTTCGGCGGCACCGCTCGGAAGCAGCTTGGTTTAACTATAAAGGAAACAAAGAATGTTTAGAATCGGAATGAAAAAAGAAAGAGGAGACCAAATTTCTACCAATTATAATCTTCCAATCTCGGAAGATTGTGGCGTCAGATCTGTAAACCGAATCTTCGTTGATTCCGACGTAGAAGTAACTTCGGAACCATAACTTCGCGCCTGTACGGAGCCCTATAGATATTGAGTTTGAAGGTCCCCTCTGGATTTCCATTACCAGAAAGGTTCGTTAGTTCTTCTAGTTTCCAGGAGTTTAACCGGATGTTGCACCGAGCTGCAAGTACTAGAAGCCCGGTAATGATTTTTATGGAATTCGGTGTTAGTAGTGACATCGCCATTCCTCGACGCGCACAGTAACTTACCATTAACTGTGGGATCGGAAACCAAAGATTGGCTTTGGCAAAGAAGCTCTCGTAGAGACAGACGTATCCTGATGGTGGGGTCCAAGGTCTCTGGTCAGACCTTGGAACCAGAATTTCGATCTTTGCAGGGCTCAAAGCTTTTCTTTTAATTGATCCGATCTCAGATCTAGGAAAAAGGGAAGGTCCAACGTCTGGAATACTCGGCCAAGGACGAGTACTCTCAGAAATAGAAACCTCGAGGTCGTTTCTCCCGGACATTTCGTAAAAGGATATTAGTCAAAGCAAGATTGAAGGTTACCTCGGAGAGTGGAGAGTAGATTATGGAACAAAATTAATCGATAATGAGCGGTTTTATAGAAGGAACAAATAATGATGAACACATCGTTTACAATGATGAAGAAATTTGATTAGCCAACACCTGAGGTGAAAGGAGGCGCATTTCTTCTCATTTATTTTCGTCTTTTTTCAAGACGACACATCGCTTGGGAGGTGAAAGGTTTTGTGAGAATCAAACAGTTTGCGACAAAGGGCTTTTCGCTGTCCGGTGTTTTCCCGCCAATGTGAAAACAGAAGAAAATTGCATAATTAAAACTAAGACGAAGATCGATTGATACCGAACTTCATTTATTGACAAGCTATTCATAATGGAAATTCGCCAACGCTGCCCGAAAACATCCTCGAACGAACTGGGGGGGACTTACTGTTGATGATGGGGTTCTACCCCCTTATCGATAGTTTGGAAATAATTGGAGTTCGGTCCCTGCCGAGCTCTTCCCTAATAACTTATTAGGTTATAAATCACGACAACAGGAATATTAACCCTCGACCTAGATGACCGAGGGATACCTCGGTAAAGAATGTTCGAATTTAGTGTCCGAAGCGGGGGTATAAACAACATCGTCCTAGGCCGAAGTCTAAAGCTCGGACAATATAAGATCAAATCTTATCACAGATTCACTAATAATATTCATTCACAATCGGGGAGAATATGAACTAGATCACCTAGGTTTTACTTCTCTTTGATAAAGTCAGCTCGGCATTCCGAGTTGACATCTTTGTAACTCAGATTATTAATAATACATCCTTTTTTCGAAATTTCCTCTTGTTTTCTTACTTAATACTTTTCCAAAAACGAACCCCTCTAATTATAAATAATTAGAAGTTGAACCTAGTATCAACATTGGTTGATAGACTTTGAGGATTCTTCTCTATTGTGGTATGTTCCCACCATTGTACCTGAAAGATTGAGACAAATAAACAAGTAAAATGTTCAAAAGAAAACAAAAAACTTGAAACATCAATTCACAGTCACAAGAACAAAGATAAACCCTAGCAAAACATGTTCTAGACCTTTGAAATTCCGGTTTTAAAAAGAGTGAATCTCACCACTTTAAAAACGTTTTTAAGCTGATTTCCAGGTTCTTAAAAGTTCTAAGTTCAAGTTTAAGGAAGACTAAAACATAGAAATATTCAAAACCAAATCGCAAAATAGAAGGTGAAAGGTCTCAAAACGTTTTTGCATAAAGGTGAAAAGGTGTGAATGAGTTGAAAAGTTACAACCTTATTTGGAGTGGACTTTGGTACCACTTGATGTGATCCTGGGTAGGATCTAGTCCCTGAACGACTGCAAGAGGTTGTGAAAGTAATGGTGTAATGATCAAGGTTGCGGAAGTGAAGTTATGGTGGTGAAAGTTGCGGATTTGTGAAACTTGAAGTGGATGGATCCGAGACAAGGGGTGGAATGGGTTTTACTTCTCAAGGATGGTGGAAGATCCTTGGACTATCTACTTGCTCTCTGTGAATATCAAAGGCGAGACACGGTGGACAAGAGGTGAATTGAAGTGAAACTTCCAAGGGGTGCGAAGATTCCCTTAGACTTTCGACTCTTGAGAGGAATGGGAAGGTGTTCCAAAATTCCTTGTTCAAGAGGATGATCAAACGAGTTTAAGAAGAAGATTTGATAATAAAATGTTTGATGATCTGAATAGAGGACCAAGAGGTCTTACAAGTAGTGTTCAGCATGCATAGGAAATAGCTAAAGACTTAATGAAAACATTAAACACACAAAGACTAAAGATTAAAGACTAAATATGAATGAAAGCTTGACTAGACTCTTGATCTCCTCTTCATGCATGAAATTCGTGGATAGAATTGGACTTCGGTTTCCATAAAGAGGCTTTTATTAAAGTGTTGTGAACAAGTCTCATTAAAAACCTTGTTTGGTAAACCCAATGGGACAAAACCAAACCAAGGGAAAAAGAGTGCAAGTCACAACACCTTTCTTGATGAATTGTTTAGGTGGCTTGGATCACAACTAGGGTAGTTGGATTAGCACACACTAAACTGTCGTGGATGGTCTTGAGAAGGTGCTGTAGTGTTGTCTTAACTTTGGCTTGCTTGGATCTGGTAATGGGGTCATTAAAGATCTGTAGAGTTTCTTCTTCATTATCCGCAGGTTCTAGCTGCTCCTTAGCTTCCTCATTGGCTTCTTCCGCCTCTGGTTCTAGCTGCTCCATTTCTTGAAGTTCCTTGATAACCATGCTCACATCAGATTAGTGATTCTGCATCTTTGTATCTGAATCGTTAATTAGATTGGTGTTTCGTTTTCCCCCCTTATGAGTTGAGCTTCGCTCTCTTGAAATACGCTGGGATGCCAGATATTTCGGAAACGGAATGACCCCGAAGAACTGTACCGACTGATCACCGGGCTGTGGGTGTGGACCTGTTGAGGTTTATGTGTTATTTGCCGTGTTCCGCCAGGAATTCGTGAATAAAGGAGTTTGACTGTTATAGTTGACGGGTGGGGGAAAACAAATACACCTGGGCCTCAGGATGTAAGGAGAATAAGGAGAATAGCTAGCTAGCGTAATGTAGTTTGAGACATGTTCTCATGGCTCATCTTGCTTGTTTAATTTCCGCTGCTTCGGCTATGATGTATGTTTGTTTGTTGAACTCCCCGAACATGTTTGTTGTTTGTTAACCTAGAGCTTTCGGGGAGTTGTGTATGTCAGTAAAGGGATCTAGCTCATTGAGTGACATTAGGTTACTCATTAAACTCACGTTGTTGTTTTTCATGTAACCAGTAGTTGAGTAGCTAGAGCCGGTGCGGGACGTTAGACCAAGTCGGAGTAGTTTTCTTGTCTATTTGCAAGCCCTTGATTTCAAGATATATGTATGTATGCTTTCCGGTCTATGGTCCGCTGTCCAGCATGTATAATTATATTCTGCTTTTGTTGAACTCAGTACTATATGTATTAAATTAAATGTTTTATAAATAAAGTGTGTTGTTAATGATACTGGATCTTACGATTCACACACAACTCCACGTTCGAGGTACTAGCTGCGAAGCTTGGACTGAGACGTGGAGGGTTAAGTGACGTCTCTAGGTCACCGGTTAGGAGAAACCGACAGTCATGTTCTTGTTTGATTGTTGGCCGGCGGCAGACCTTAGTCGGAAACGGTTCGGGGGCATTACAAAATTGGTAGATCTTTTCGTGGAATTACGCTCATGAATATGGTAGTGTTGGACATGGATAATCGGGTCAGCATCGCATAATTGAAAGAGTAACTCCTTAAAGAACCTTTCTCTCATGGCTCTGAATAAACGAGTTGATCGACTTATGTATCATGGATTTTATCCGGTTTTCTACCATGATACATGTACTTTATCAAGTATTTCTAGTGTTTTAGGATATATTGGAGTATCCAACACACCTGAGATAAAGTTCGTCAAAGGAGGAATGCATCATGCAGAGGCTGAACGGTTACAAGCTACACAATTTACCTCACAGGAAGCCAGACAACAAGGAAACATACCAAACGACGAAGAGCTTAATCTGGGGAGCTGTTTTGTGTGTGGAAGTTTTGAGCATTTTCAGGTTGTGTGTCCAAAGTTTCAAGTTGTGAAGAATAAGGTACCTCACCAAATACCTCACCAGAAGCCTCATCAGAAAAATAAGGAGAGATGTTTTGTGTGTGGAAGCCTTGGGTATTTCAAAGCCAAGTGTCCTGAGTATAGAGCCAGGATAGCGAAGCTTACACAACAAAATAAGGTACATTTAGACGGAAGGAACAGAGGTTGGGTCAAGAAGACACACTTGCATGATGTACAAATAAAATCACGGGGTACCTCGCGAAGAACGACACGACGACGCTCTGGCAGATCAGGTGAACGTCAAAAAAGGTCATACTACAGAAGATATGAGGATCCATACTACAGTAGAACATATCCTGCGCCTAGGTATGGTTCTCAATCATAGTATGACATTCCTACTGAGTACTTTAGAAGATTTTTGGATTAGGAGTATGTAAGACCTAGGAGAGGTCACTACAACAGGAGGTACAACAAGAAATATGACGAGTGGTGTAACATGGCTTGTCAAAAGGATATGTTCAAAGAGGAAGAAACATGGTAATTCGACAGCGGATGTTCTAAGCACATGACTGGAAAGCTTGAACATCTTCAGGAGGTCATGGGAGTCAAGGGAGGAAAAGTTAGATATGGTGGTGGGTCTACTGGTCAGATCAAAGGAAAAGGGAAAACGTCAAATGACCGACACCCCAAAATGAAGGATGTCTATCTTGTTGATGGCTTAAAATCCAATTTGATAAGTGTGAGTCAGCAATGTGATCAGGGATTGATGGTTGTCTTTACAAATGTTGGTTGTGACGTTATTGACAAAGATGGTGATGTCAAGATGAGGAGGGTTTGGTCAAACAATAACTGTTATATTTGGAGAAACCTCACAGCGAACCACACCAGGTACCTCAGCGCTTCTGAACATCAAGATAAGAGTTGTGGTTTGCACATGGAAGAGGTTCAATTCAAGTTTCAACACAAGATGGTGGAGAGTTTGGGTGCTGAAGGAGACTATAGAAGATCAAAGGGTAATCACTGGAGCAAGGCGTTGAAAGAAGAATTTGAGCAAAGTGTCAGAAATGATGTTCTGGCACCATGTCATGACGCAGATGGTGTGGTAGTACACAACAAGGTTCACCTGGTAGCAGAAGATGAAGGAAAAAAGTTTGATGAGACTACAACTACTGAAGCAAGGCCTATGTCAATCAGTTACAACAATCCATAACTCAACACATTGACATAAGACACCATGTCATAAGAAAGCTAGTTGAAGACAAAAAGATAATGATCGAACATGGTCCCTCTGAGTCTCAATTGGCTAAGTTGTTTTTTAAATCTTTGGATCTTAGTAACTTTGTAAGTTTGTACAAAGGGCTTGGGATATGTGATTACTAATCTTCTTATTGAGCATGCTGAGCTGACACAGGAACTAAGACGCAAAGTATATCAAACTTAAACTCAGCATGGAATCTTAGTGTGCATTTAAAGAAAAGAGCTGCCTCTCATGTCGTCTCTCAGGGTCACTACAGGTTTCTCACTAAGAGTCGAGTACAAGGAGCTGAAGGGCTAAAATTTAAAGTCACAAATGGTTCATGAGACACAAAATAGCACATGAGAAGGTACACAAGAAAGAAAAAAAAAGGGAGGAATAATAAAAAAAAAAACAACAACAAAGTATTCCAGCCGCCCTCTAGTGAAGGATAAATGTTGAAAACTGCCCTATGAGATAAAGACAGGAGGGTGTGAAAGCTATCCTAAGATGTGGAGGTGACCATGCACAAAGAATCAAGTCATTGCATGATATACTTCTGTGAGCTAGTGGCTGAACTAGTGTGTGTGGCAAAGGAGTAGAAATCTGCATATTCTATGAAAGATGGATCCACATTAAGGACGTGTTAGATCTTGAAAAAGCTAAGACTCAGAGGATAACTAACGTTCTGTCATTACTAATTATGTCTTGCTTAATAATTATGTGTGTGCAGTTAATGGTGTTGAGCAAATAGGGTTGTAATTGCGGCACAGTAAGTGTGATTTTTGAGAAACTTTCTTTATATATTTTGGTCATATCTAACTTGCCATATGGCAGTTATTCTCCAAATATTTAAATATTTTTTAAAGGAAAGTGAGGCCTAAATTCAAGCAAATACGCAAGTGGGGGGGGGGAGAGAATAAAAGAGGAACTTGTAGAGTCTTCTCAACTCATCCACACTTCATCTTCTTCATCGAGACAAAAAAAAAAAAAAAAAAAAAGGAAGTCTGAATCTTTGTCATTCTCAGAAAGAAGTTGTCTACAATCATGGTGAGAACAAAAAGAGGAGCAAGAAAACCACCAAGAGGCCACGAACTCCATCACCTACTACCTCAGAAGACACGGCTCCGAATTCGCCTGTGTCACCGGTGAATGCAGCTCATTTTCCTGCCGCCGCTACCTCTCCGCCCGTGCGCTACGCCGTGTCTCCCTCGCCAGAGCCGACATCAGCAAAGACGGTGCATGTAACGGCATCTGGATCTGCCGCACTAGAATGTCTCGCCATCATACTTCGAAACCCATAAATTGGAGCTGGGTCTTCCAAATTCCCGCCTTATGGGTAAACTGGAGGCCAAGAATCGACTGCCCCACCACCTGATTCACCAATCGCAGAAGATACCACATTGTTTGAGACTGCGGCGGAAACACTAAACCCCAACCTTGGCGTTTCTGCTGAGGATATTGAAGCCGAAGACGGGTTGACTCTCAGGGAGATCTTATGTCGCAGCAAGGAGAAGAAGAAGAAACCACTCCCTAAACCAAGGGCGTCGAAGCAAATCGGGAAAGTCACAGAGACAAAGGAAGAAGAGGCAGTAAAAGAACCACCTCAGAAGAATATGAAACATGCTGAGGCAACTGCTTCATCAAAGAAGAAGGGCAAGAAGGTAGTAAAGCCCATTTCTAACCCTGCTGATGATGAGACTCATAAGTCTCGATCGAAGAGGTTCAAGAACGATTTTGCTAAGAAACTGGTTCAGCATTACATGACCAGAGTCATCGTTGCACAAATGTATGCCATTCTAAACTCTGAGGCAACTGCTAAGGTATCTGCTATACTACGTCGTAGTAGAATGACCTCCACTGTAGATCTGGAATATCTTGCACCCTTCGTTTCTGAGGTAATCTGTGAATTCTATGCTCATATGCTGCATTAGATGACTGATAAGAAGGTAATCAAGGTGTGGGTAAGAGAGTATGAGTACAAGTTCTTTGCCAAAGCCATCAAAGAACTACTGGACTTCCCTGTACCAACTGCTGAAGAGACTAAACAGGCTAACCAGTGCAAAAAGGTCTCTTACAACAAGGTGGCTCGATACTTGTGTGGAGAAAAGTGTCTTGGGAAGAATTTGCTACCACACGGTGTACCCCACTCTTTGCCTCGCTGTGGATTCTGTCAGGGTACAACTGGCTGCCTACTGATAATCGCACCCATAAAATGATTGACAAAGCCAGATTCCTGTACAAGATGGCTCATGGTCACAGGATTGACTTTGGTGAGTGGGTGTTCCAGAAGGTCTTGGCCAGAGGACGCATAACATCGATTCCCTGTGTATGCTTGTGAGACGTACATCTCCCCTCTGGAGTATGTGCCTGATAGCAGGTCAGGGAAGGCCTATTCTCAAGCCCACCCAGTGGAAGTGTCCTCTGGAGATGAAGCAGCCAAGGCAGACAGTACCTCAGGGTCTGACTCAGAAGCTACCTCGGGACAACGGTATGAGACAGTCAATGTGAAGATCCCTGCTGGCAAAGGTTTCCTCTGGGGCAGCGGTTGAGGCACTGCGTGACACAATCACCAAACTTCAGGATGTGCTTCACACACTTGAGACAGGTAAGCAAATCATGATTCCTTACATAAGTGATTATTGACTTGTTGAGTGTTTTTAACTGAATCTGCACTCAAGCAAGGAGAGAAGGAAGTTCTAGTGGCTCGGAGGAGTTCTAAACTCCAGGGGAGCTTGATGATAATGTTTTTTTTTTCTCTTTCCTTCTTTTGCTTTTAATTTTGTTTATGTTTCTGCCTATTTATCGTTTCTGTTGGGGTTGTTAAAATGTTGCCATCATGGTTTTTAAATGCAGTATTTGGTTCAAATATGCGTGTGCATTGCTGTTTGTGGTGTGTGTATGTGTTCTTGTCTTGCAGATGTTCGAGATGTCAGATTCAACTAAAAAGAGGGAGATTGAGAATGCAACTCAATTGGTGAACCAGATCGTGAAGCAGTTGGTGAACCAGATCGTGAACTAGTCGATTGTGGCACACGAAGTGCGACACCAGAGAATGGGATGAGAAGATACGTGAGTATCAATCAAGAATATATCAAAGAGCAATCATATCTGAAGATTTTGGAGATTGGAGATTGGCAGCAATCAAAGATATGACGTGCAATCAAGGATCCTTAATTGATGGAGCGAAGAAGGAAACCATAAATTAAGGAGAAGTCAAGGATTTCTAAATGAAGCAAAAAAGGAAAGTTGGAAATCGCTGTGTTATTTAAAGAGTATTGGCTCATGGATTAAAGTCATCACTTGACAAGTTGTAAGGAAAAAACACATCTAGAGCGAAGTGAAAAACACATAGCTTAGATTGTTTTTGGGTAGATTAGAGAGCGAGTTCTTGTGGATAAAGAACGTTTTGATATAGCTTGTAAGTGTATCAAGAGAGTTTCTAATCAAAATAAATTCTCTGTAAAGAAACTATCATTTACTATCTCGTGTCCTACTGTGTGTGGCAGAACTCTTATTACCGTTCCACACTATCATATCCGAGAGATACCAAAGAACTCGATCGGTAAGTCCAGCCCTGACGTATCATCCTTCAACGGCTTTCACAGACGTAGACCTCGACGGAGTCACGATTCCTCACAATGATCCTCTAATAATTCGTGTCTACCTGGCAAGAAATCCCATGGAAAGGGTACTAATAGACACTGGAAGCACGGTAAATCTACTGAGTTTAGAAGCGATGAATCAAATGAATGTAGTTTCCAAAAATATGGAAGTAAGAATGGAATCAATAACTTCGCTTCCGGGCAAAAGAGAAATAGCAGTAGGAACCGCAGTTTACCCGATATCGGTTTGAGTAGTCACCATGGATACTTGATGTACTGTTATTTTTACCGGTTTTCACGATGATATTTTATGATGTTTTGGAGTCTTTTCTGCATTTTATACAGGTTAAATGGAAGATGCCACATGCTGAGGTGTCTTTAAGGAATCTAGAAGATTTGGAACTAAAATGAAGAATTATGATCCGAAGCCCGAGTCGACCAACTGGAAGGAGGAGTCGACCGACTGGAAGGAGGAGTCGACCGACTCAGGGGCGCCTTAGTAAAAAGGAAATTCTTTTTGGGCCTTCTTTTCGAAACCCTAACTTCTAGAACTTCTTGGCCGACTTGTGCATGACCTAGAGAAGCTATATAATCGACTTTAAGCAGAGAAGAAAGAGAGAGATGATTTCCATCAAGCTTTTGAAGCATTCAAGCATCTCTTTACTAAAAATCACCAAAAAGTTACTTAGATCTTGTTTTCAGGGAGCACCCTTATGTGAAGATTTTCTTGTGCCCCTGTTCTTTTAGTTTTACAGAGAGAGAGAGTAACGTTTTGCTCTGATCTCTTTTTGATATTGCTTTCATATTGCAAACTCTTGATATTAATGATTATGATTGGTTTGTTTGTTATGTGTGAGTAGTTCCCTAGTTAGATCTAGGTTGTCAAAGGTTTTATGGGTCATTAGGTGCCTAAATTGTTGCTGAATTCGTGGCTACTCTCTGCGTTAATATTAATTCATACAACATTTTGACTTGATCACTTAGAATATTGAATTTTAGGGTTTGTTGCATCATACACCCATTTTACATTAAACCCGGCGCCTTGTTTTTAGCAGGTGATCTCGTCCTTGTACAAACGAGAGTTTGGCTTGGAAGATCATGAACAATCAAATCTATTCCGAATTCATGCATTAGCTATTTAGGTTGAAAAGCATCATTTCTGATATGTTGGTTGATTCATAGTGCAATACGCAAAGAGATTTGGTAATGTATACATTTGCCTTTTGTGTTTAAGAGTAGAGCAACATTCAATCTCGTGCATGGCCCATATTACTCGCGATTTACCTAAGTCTAGCGTCTTTAATCCATAAGTTACACAACTAGTTACCAGATAGATTGCATTCTAATATAATTGAAACTCGACATAATCTCTGTGGGATCAATAACCTAATTTATACTACAATTGTACACTGTGCACTTGTAGTCAGTTTTGGGTGAATAAGTTTTCACGCATCAATACTGTTTTTCATGTAGTATCGGGACCCCATGTATTCGATGCGATCATGGGAGTACCCAGGCTAACAATGATGGAGGCGATCACGTCGACCTATCACCAATGCCTCAAGTTTCCAATCCCGCATGGTTTTTGCTCGGTAAAAGGGAATCAACGAGAAGCAAGAAAGGTTTCCATGCCCCCAAAAACCAAATCACGCGTCATCTTGACGATCTCGGAACCAGAAGTTCCAGGTAACAAAGATCCGAGGTTATCAGTAGTTGGAGAGTTAGATCCAAATATCTTTGAAAAGGATTCGTATGAAAAAAATCGATGTCGACAAGGAACATCCTCAACGATGTATAACCATAAGAGGAGGTTTAGAGAGAGGAATGAGATCAAAGATGGTCGCTCTGTTGGAAAGGAACAAAGGAACATTTGCCTGGTCATCCGGGGATATGGTAGGAATCGATCCTACAGTGATATCGCATCGACTGAACGTGGATCCGACCCACAAACCAATCAAACAGAAGAAAAGGAAATTAGGACTCGAGAGAGCAGCGGCCATTAACGAATAAATCAATCGGCTATTAGCATAAAGATTAATAACTGAGGTTGAATATCCGGAGTGGTTAGTCAATCCTATAGTAGTAAAGAAGAAAAACGGAAAATAGAGAATTTGCGTAGACTTCACAGATCTGAATAAAGCATGTCCGAATGATTGTTTCCCTCTCCTGAGCATAGAAAGATTGGTAGAAGAAACGGCCGGAAACGAACTTCTTTCCTTTATGGATGCATTCTTTGGATACAATCAAATTATGATGCACTCGGACGATAAAGAAAAAACCGCCTTTATAACGGATAGAAGAACTTATTGTTATCGCGTAATGCCTTTTGGTTTGAAGAATACTGGAGCGACCTACCAGAGAATGGTCAATCGGATGTTTGGAGAGAAGGTCGAAAATACGATGGAGGTTTATATCAACGATATGTTAGTAAAATCCCAAGTGGCTTTCGAACATGTTGCCCACTTACAAGATTGTTTTGATATCTTGAACCACTTAGTTATGAAGTTGAATCCAGATAAATGTACGTTTTCAGTAACTTTTGGGGACAGATTAACGCAATAAAGAACCTCCCCTCTCCGAAGAATTCAAAGAAAGTACAAAGATTCACTGGACGAATGGAATAGCAAATGCGAGGAAGCCTTTCAAGAGTTAAAAAGATACTTATCAACTCCTCCGGTCTTAAACAAGCTAGAGGACGGAGATACTCTTTTTCTTTATGTTTTCGTATCCGAATCGGCCGTGAGTGGCGTATTAGTCCGGGAGGACCGAGGAGAACAAAAACCAGTCTTTTACATAAGCAAGTCGTTACTCGATGTAGAAAGCAAATATCCAGCGCTAGAAAAATTAGCATTCTCCATGGTGATAGCAGATCGTAAGCTCCGACCTTACTTTCAAGCGCACCCAATAGCCGTAATGGCGAGCCATCCCCTCCGAACAATATTACACAACCCTGGTCAGTCAAGACGATTGGTGAAATGGGCAATATACGGCTTTTCGTCGAAATTTGGTTCCGGAATCAGAATTTGGTTAAAGTCCCCAACTGGAGAAGTTTTGGAGCAAAGTTCCAGTTTAGCTTCGAAGTGTCTAATAACGAAGCTGAATATGAAGCCCTAATCGCAGGACTGCATCTTGCAAAGCAGTTGGGAGCTCAATATCTCCAAGCCTGTTGCGACTTTCCATTGGTGGCAAATCAGTTTAGTAGAGAGTTCGAAGCAAACAACGACTGAATGGGTGCTTACGTAAAGCTGCAACGACACTTGGCCGAGCATTTCAAAGAGTTTGATCTAAAACGGATTCCACACGATGGCAGATTCTTTGGCCGCCCTTACAACAGCGTTGGATCCCCATTTACAGAGAACGATTCCGGTCGAGACAATCAGTTATCCAAGTATTGGCAATCGCGAACATCATTCTCTTCTAATCGAAAGCACAGATGAAGAGGAGGCTCAGCCTGAACTTCTCGGGGAAGACAAAGAAGATTGGAGAACACCTATTGTCCGTTATATTAAAAATGGCGAGGTTCCATCGGATAAATGGGCAGCACGCCGGCTTAAAACTCTGGCTGCTCAATATTTGATAATGGACGTTTTTTGTATAAAAGCTCGGCTTGGGGATTAATGCTTCATTGCATCGGTAAAGAAGAAGCAAATGAAGTAATGACTTCTACCAACTCTGGAGAAGGAGGAAATCATTCAGGAGGAAGGATGCTAGCTGTAAAACTTCGGAGACTGGGTTATTATCGGTCTACTATGATGGTAGATTGTGATAAGTTCACGACACGTTGTGAGAAAGGCCAAAGACATGCTCCGGAGATTCATGCACCAACAGAATTACTCATGGCCGCAGTACCTCCTTACCCATTCATGCGTTGGGCGATGGACGTCGTAGGACCCTTTTTGAAGTCAATTAGTGGGAAGCGACTTCTATTAATCCTGACTGATTATTTTACTAAGTGGGTTGAAGCAGCAACTTATCCGAAAATGCAAAGTGGTGAAGTTGAAAGTTTCGTCTGGAAGAACATAGTCTGTCGACACGGAATTCCTTACGAGATAGTAACAAACAACAGCTAACAGTTTATTTCAAACAATTTTGAAGCTTTTTGCGAAAAATGGGAAATCCGTTTAAACAAATCAAATCCGAGGTATCCACAAGGAAACGGAAAAGCCAAAGCTACAAACAAAACGATCGTCGCCGGAATAAAGAAAAGACTTCTCGGAAAAAAAGGAAAATGATCGGACGAATTGGATGGAGTACTATGATCACACAGAACATCCCCTAGAAGTGCATATGGACAAACCCCTTTCTCACTTTTTCATGGGATGTAAGCGATGTCTCCAGCTGAAGTTAGGGTTCCGAGTTGATGGAGAACCCTAAAGATATATGATACCAAGATTCAAGATGCGAAGTTAAAGGAACGGAATGATGAAATTCAGGAACTTCGGGACCATGCTTTACTTTGTATTCAGAACTATTAGCAAATTGCTTCTCGATATTACAACAAAAAGATTCGAGATCGTCCTCTAGATGAAGGAGACTTAGATTTACGAATGGTGTTCGAAAACATGAAAGAACCCGGAGCTGGAAAACTCGGGGTTAAGTGGGAAGGTCCCTACTTAATAGAAAAGAAAGTTAGACCCAAAGTTTATCGTTTGAAGACTATGGAAGGTGAGGATGTACCTCGGGCTTGGAATTCATTCCAATTAAAAAAGGTATCATTGCACGGATGAGCCGTAGAATATTCAAAAAAAAATAATAATAATAAAAAAAATAATAATCTAGTAAGGTTCGAACTACAGATAGCTTGATCCCTATTGGGTACGTAGGCAACTCTTCGGAGTCTCGCTATGAAAAAAAAAAACAAACAGAGTGCATTGATCAGGTGCTCGATAACAGGGTTTATCCCTTTACACATTCTTTACCGAATGCAGCAGGAGATATCGGATCTCGATAAAGTAGAGCCGAGAAATCACAAGGCAAAGTCGGGTCATTCCAGCATATGTAAAACAACTTCAAGTACTGGAATTCGATAAAGTAGAATCCGGTATAACAGATAATGGTCGAGCATTTCTCGTTAAATCACTTTTTTCGAAAATGACAAAAGCTTTCATGTGATAAAGTAGCATTTGAGCAAAAAGTCATTAAATTTAAAACTTTCAAATGAGTTCATACAAGGCAAACACGAAAAACAAACAACAAAACTTACAAAGAAAGAAAAGATCAATATGGATTATGCACTCCTGGAGGCAACTTCATCTTCACATCATCCGACCGACGATAACATTCGAGGTCTTGTCGAATTAAAGGCGGGACTACTAAGTCTGAAGGACTTAGGGGAAAAGTAGGAAATTCTTTTAACTGATGCTCGAGGTTGTTCAGCTGAGAAGAGAGTTCCTCTTTCATTATAGGAGGAATCAAAATCTTCTCCTTCTCGAGTACCTTAATCAGATCGCACTTTCCTTTCACCTGCTGAGATAAGTCAGTCAAAGAGTTACGAAGCCGGCTTGCGTCAATGTATTTACGAATCTTTTCAAATTTAGCCCTACATTCTCCAAGAGCATCTAGTCGACCAAGCATATTTTGGTCAATGTTATTACCTTTATTCGGTTGGTCCGGAAGTGGACGACTTAGGCCGACGCGCCTCTTCTAGTTCACGTTTCAGGCGTTTCACTTCATCTGCAAGCTCGGCAGACTTTTTAACTTCCTCTCCGGCCATCTTGCAGACAGCTCCAAAATCAAGAGAAGACTTCTCCTCCATGAGTCTTAAACTCCTAATTTCCTTCTTCATCGCTGATTGCTTAAACTCGACATCCGACAAAGGACGGTTGAAAGAAGCTGCCGTCTATAAATAGAGACGAGGGTCAGATAAAATTTAATAGAAAAAGAGACACAAATAGGTATGAGACCTTGAAGAAGGATGAAGCCGCGCTTCGGATTAATGCGTCCTTTTCGGCCTCGGAAAGGAAAGGAAGAGATTCCGATCGACCTCCGAGTCTGCCAAAGAGTTTCCACATTCTCTCTAGTCTTCAAATAAAGGAACATTCTTTCCAAAAGAGTATCAGAAGGAATAATGTGAAGGTGGAGCAACATGACCTTGTTGAGAAACTTTAGCTTGCCCCTTTTTATCGGTTATTGATGGTGGGGTTCTACCCCCTTATCAATAGTTTGGCAATAATTGGAGTTTAGTCCCTGCCGAGCTCTTCCCTGATAACTTATTAGGTTACAAGTCCCGACAACAAGAATATTAACCCTCGGCCCAGATGACCGAGGGATACCTCGGTAAATAATGATCGAATTTAGTGTTCGAAGCGGGGGTATAAACAACATCGTCCTACGCTGAAGTCTAAATCACGGACAGTATAAGATCAAGTCTTATCACAGATTCTCTAGTCTTAGAAAAATAGAAATATTTCTTTTTTACGAGGTTAGCCCATGGGCTTACTAGACCGACTATTAAGGATATATAAATACATACCCCCCCCCCTCACTAATAAGTTGGATTCAGAATCGGGGAGAAGACGAACTAGATCACCTAGGTTTTACTTCTCTTTGATAAAGTCAGCCGAGGTTTCCTCTTGTTTTCTTACTTTACACTTTTCCAAAAACGAACCCCTCTAATTATAAATAATTAGAATTTGAACCCAGTATTAACATTTAGCGCGCTAGGTAGGGGGGTTACCGACTTTTGGTAAGTAAATAAGAGACCTCAGAGAAAGAATTACCAAATGATAACTACGAATCGCGAAAGACCACGGATGACACGATGGGATCAACCGCCCATTGAGGTTTTATATAAAAAAACCGGACTACCGACTCGGTGGAAAAACCACAGGCGTGGAGAATCCTTAAAAAGTCTTCTGGAGGGCAAGGAAGCAAGTGATCAGGATTGCGAGCCAATAAGCAGCCCTCTATCAAACTGTCAATCATCGGATGAAGCGGAACAAGGTACGGAAGAGATAGAGGAAAGGAAAAACGAGGCAACAAGAACTCAAGAAAAGATTATAAGCAGAAGATCAACCGATGACGAGCCGACTTCCATAACAAGTGACTCAATAGCGGAACTGCATCGCGAGTTTTGGGACATAAAAGTTTTGCTCCAGAATCCTCCGATCAACATCCGACACCTAAACCAAACGTTCGAGAATAGAGATAAGAACCCACTCGAGACAATCAAGTTTGGACCCGATTCACTCGAAAAAAAGGAAAATGGAGTTACCAACCTATAATAGAGTAGGTGATCCGAGAACTTTCCTTAAAACATTATGATCCCTATCAACCAAGCTAGAATTCACCCTTCGGAGAAGGAGGGAAAGAAGTGTTAGTATTTTGCAGAAAGCTTACGAGGAAACACTAAAACATGGATAACCAACTTACCACCCAATTCAATAAGAAATTTTGACGAACTACGGCAGAAGTTCCTAAAGAAATACATCTTTAACCTTGAACGACCAACAACGATCTCCGACCTTTATTCCATAAAGCAAACGTCAACCGAGTCACTTCATAGTTTCATGAAGAGATTCAAGACCATATACTTCCAGTTAAATATTTCGGACGAACTAGCCATTGATGTTCTAACTAATGGAGTGTGGTATGAGACAATATTTTGGGAAGAACTTTCAGCTTACCGGCCTCACTCCATAGAAGATGCGTTTTACGGAGCAAGTGTATACATCACGGCGGACGAGAATAAAGCCCGGTTATCAGAGAATGATCAAATTACTTCAGAAGATGAAGACATAAGGAAAAGATTTAAAGAACCTCGCCGGCACTACAATAAAACGTTCGAGCAAAAAGGAAAAGCCAGAGCGAAAATCTCATTCCTAACCGATAAGCATCCATAACAAAGGAAGAGAGCTAGGACCAAAAAAGAAAGAACCCCTCCAGCGTGGTTTTGTTATCATACCGCCTATGGACATAGCACAGAAGAATATTGTAACCTTCCAGAGTATCGTTTGGAAAAATACTTGGAACGGATTTCCGAGCTGCCAAGAGAAACCCTCACCGACAAAACGCCAATCAAAGTTGAATGAGCGACTCCTAAAGAATAATCGTCAAAGAAGGAGGGAATCTCCCCAAGAAGGATCCCTGTACTATCACAGAAGGATAAACATTATCTCCGAACTCCCTAGGGAAACACAAGAGCAAGCCAAGCAGCAGACGAAGGCGAGGTTAACTTTACAACATGAGCTCTTCTTTACTCTCGAAGACTTGAAAGGAATCGACGTCCCACATAACGATCCTTTGGTGATACTCTGGAACCGCGGCCAATGTTATAAGTATTCATGTTTTTCAAGAATTATGGTCAAAGGAAATAAGGATCAAACAAGGACTTAAGTCACTAACAACTTTCAATGTCGAAAGTGTTCCGACTCTTGGGACAGCGCAACTCCCAATAACGGTTGGAGGAAATATCAAAATCGTTAACTTCGATGTAATAGGAAAGCCAATTCTCTACAACATAATTCTCGGGACCCCCTGGCTATTTCTAATGAAAGGAGTGGTTTCAACCTATCACCAATGCCTCAAATTCCCAACTCCACTCGGAATTTTTTCGGTAAAAGGAAGTCAAGCCGAAGCAAGACGATGAATTCGAGAAGACCTAAAGGAGAAAAAAGCCGAACCTCCTTTCGGAAAGGAAATTTAAAATTTCAAAAGGTTCCGGTTATAGAGCAATAAAAAAAAACAAAAATCGTTGTTATCTCGGATTCTCCGAGATAATTAACGAAACCTCGAAACTACATGTCGCTTGATCCCATCCAAGGGTACGTAGACAACCTTTCATATGGTTC
The DNA here is from genome assembly GCA_900116095.1 of Euclidium syriacum. NCBI lineage: Eukaryota > Viridiplantae > Streptophyta > Magnoliopsida > Brassicales > Brassicaceae > Euclidium > Euclidium syriacum. The sequence continues at coordinate 1,876,485 of FPAK01000003.1, read as the reverse complement.
AGCTACAAACATTTAATCTTGGTTTTATAGTAATGAAGTCTCAATGACTCGACTATACTTAACTATGATTCACTAAAAACAAAAACAAAAACACACGAAATCGATGCCTTGATCACGTACTCGGTAACAGGGTTTATCCCTCCTAACACATTCTATACCGAATGCAGCTGAAGGTTTGGGAGCATGATAAAGTAGGGCCGAGGGATTCTAAGGCAAAGTCGGAACATTCCCGCTTATGTTGAAAAACATAAAACTCATACCCAAAGAATCCAAGGATTTGATAAAGTAGGATCTAAGGATTAGAGGTCAAAACAGTCGAGGTTTAACTCACTGAACATTTTTGGCTCTTCCCTTGATTATTCGGTATTATATTGAAGGAATTCTTGAAAAAAGACCAACTTACAGAGTACTCGAAGAATCTTTTCTCGAAATTCAAGGAAAGATAGAAATAAGAAAGACACAAGAATATAATCTCGGAAGACCCCGAGGGTTATCATTCAAAGGTACTTTGACCAAAAAAAATAATAATAAAAATTAAATAAAACGACATTACAATTCGAAACAAAAGGCGTTTGGTTCAAACTCAGGAAAATTATAATTTTTAACTTCTTGTTCGGCTGCTTTGGCGTCCTTCTCCACTTGCTTCAAATAATCAGCAGGAATGTTTATACCTTGAGAAGAAAGTTCATTAAGTACTCCGAAAACTGCCTAGACTTGCCCGAGATACATCGTTCTTACGAGCCCTTCTTCCCGAGCCTTGACGGTTTTCTCAATGGAGCTCAGCTTGTATTAGATTTTCTCAGCCATCACCTTTTTGGTGGATTGTACCTGACGAGTTAAAGAAGCAGCAGCATCACGAGCTTCCTTCTTCATAGCCTCGACTTGGTGAATAAGAAAAGTCCGGTCAACCTCCAAAGCCTCATTTTTCTTTTCGATATTGTCGATGTGATCGATTTTCTCTCTCAACAAGCCTTTGTATTCACCTACAAGGAGACAAGTGTTCCGAGCTTCCTGAAAAATAAATTTGTGAAGACCTCGGAATATTGTAAAAGATAATCAAAGATAGAGACAGATCATCAAACCCGAATGAAGTTCGTTGCAAGCACGGATACATGCTCCTTCACAAGAAAATCACCTTCTGGCTTTAAAGAATTACAGCCTGCCATCTTTCAGAAAAGTCCGACTCTCTTCTCCTCATCAATTGAAAGAAGTTGCGGTGAATTGAATTCAAACTTAAAAGGAGCGTCCTCGGCTTCAAATTGAGATTTATGTCTGATGTGATCCTAGGTAGGATCTACTCCCTGAATGACTCCAAGAGGCTGTGAAAGTGATGGTGTGAAGATCAAGGTTGCGGAAGTGAAGTAATGGTGGTGAAAGTTGCGGATTGGTGAGCTCTTAAGTGGATGGATCCGAGGCAAGGGTGAAATGAGTGATACTTCTCAAGGATGGTGGAAGATCCTTGGACTATCTACTTGCTCTGTGTGAATAGCAAATGCCAGACACGGTGGGCAAGAGGTGAATTGAAGTGAAACTTCCAAGGGGTGCGAAGATTCCCTTAGACTTTCGACTCTTAAGTGAAATGGGATGATGATCCAAATTTCGGATTCAAGAGGAAGATCAAACGAGTTTAAGAAGATGATTTGATATTAAAATGTTTGATGATCTGAATAAAGGACCAAGAGATCTTACATATAGTGTTCAGCATGCATAGTAAATAGCTAAAGACTTAATGAAAACATTAAACACACAAAGAATAAAGATTAAAGACTAAACATTAATAAAGGCTTGACTAGACTCTTGATCTCCTCTTCATGCATGAAATTTGTAGATAGAATTGGGCTTGGGTTTCCATCAAGAGGCTTTTATTAAAGTGTTGTGAACAAGTCTCATTAAAAACCTTGTTTGGAAAACCCAATGGGATATAACCAAACCAATGGAAAAAGAGTGCAAGTCACAACACCTCTCTTGATGAATTGTTTAGGTGGCTTGGATCACAACTATGATAGTTGGATTAGCACACACTAAACTGCCATGGATGGTGTTGAGAAGGTACTGTAGTGTTGTCTTAAGTTTGGCTTGCTTGGATCGGGTAATGGGACCATTGAAGATTTGTAGAGTTTCTTCTTCATTATCCGCAGGTTCTAACTGCTCCTTAGCTTCTTCACTAGCTTCTTCCTCCTCTGGTTCTAGCTGCTCCTTAGGTTGTGGTTCCTTGCTGGGCATGCTCAAATCATCCTCCCTCAGTTGAGAAGGATTTGACCTCAAATCGGTTTCATCTGCAAAATAGGGATCCAAATCAGTAATATTGAAGCTTGAACTTACTTGGTACTTACCTTGAAGATCTAGCTGGTAGGCATTGCCATTGATCTTTTTGATGACTTTGAACGGACCATCAACCCTAGGCATTAGCTTGGATTTCCTTTCACTCGGAAATCTATATTTGCGCAAGTGAATCCACACTAAGTTTCCTTTCTCAAAGGTTAGCTTTTCCGGTCTTTATTGGCTTGTTGAGCATACATCTTGGTCTTATTTTCAATATTGAGTCGAGCCTTCTCATGAATATGTTTAACCAACTCAGCCTTTTTCTTTCCATCAAGGCTTGTCCTTTCACTCAAAGGTAAGGGCATTAGATCCAAAGGTGAGATGGGATTGAACCCATAAACAATCTCAAAAGGTGAATACTTAGATGCAGTGTGCCTAGCATGATTATATGCGAATTTAACATGAGGAAAAACATTCTTCCCAAAGTCCTAAGATTCTTGTTAATCAAAGCTCTTAACAAAGTAGACAAATTTTTATTAATTACTTCTGTTTGACAATCCGATTGTGGGTGACAAGTCGTGGAGAAACAAAGCTTAGTTCCTAGCTTAGACCAAAGTGTTTTCCAAAAGTAACTAAGAAACTTAGTGTCTCTATCTGATACTATGCTCCTAGGCATGCCATGAAATCTAACTATCTCCTTAAAGAACAATACAACAATGTTAATAGCATCATCCGTTTTATGACAAGGAATAAAATGAGCCATTTTGGAAAACCTATTAACTACAAAAAATAATGAATCCTTTCGAGTCTTAGTTCTAGGCAATCCAACAAAAAAGTCCATAGAAATATCATGCCAAGGGTGCAAAGGTATAGGAGGAGGGGTATACAAACCGTGCTTGCTTCCAAGTTACACATCTTTGGCAAGATTTCTCAACATCACTTCTCATGTGTGGCCAAAAGAAGTGTTCTTTCAGTACAGTCAATGTCTTTACTACGCCAAAGTCACCCATAAGACAACCTGCATGTGCTTCCTTAACAAACAAATCTCGCAAAGAAGAGTTAGGCACACATAATCGATTACCATAAAACAAGAAGCCTTCACTCTTAAAGTATTTTCCAGTACCAAACTTCTCACAACCAGCATAAATATCCTTAAAATCAGCATGAGTAGCATATAACTCTTTGATTTGATCAAAACCTAGCAGCTTAACTTCTAAAGAGTTCAAGAGCGCATACCTCCGAGAAAGAGCATCAGCTACTACATTCTCTTTACCTTTCTTGTATTTGATCATATAGGGGAATGTCTCAATAAATTCGATCCACCTAGCATGTTTTTTGTTCAGCTTTTGTTGCCCTTTGAGATGTTTGAGTGACTCATGATCAGTATGGATGACAAACTCCTTGGGCCAAAGATAATGTTGCCATGTTTGTAAGGCCCAAACGAGTGCATAAAGTTCTTTGTCATAGGTTGGGTAATTGAGTGTGGCCCCTCCAAGTTTCTCACTAAAATAGGCTGTTGGCTTCTTTTCATGCATAAGAACAGCACCAATACCAATTCCTGAGGCATCACATTCAATTTCAAAAGTTTTCTCAAAGTTAGGAAGAGAAAGCACCGGGGAGTGTGTGAGCTTGTCTTTCAAGGTTTGGAATGCTTCTTCTTGAGCTTGATCCCACTTAAATCCCACATTCTTTTTGATGACTTCAGTAAGTGGGGCTGCTAGAGTGCTAAAGTCTTTGACAAATCTCCAGTAAAACCCAGCAAGACCATGGAAGCTCCTTACTTCCCCAACATTCTTTGGGCTCGGCCACTCCTTAATCGCTTTTATCTTTTCTTCATCAACTTTGACACCATCTGTACTCACAAAAAAACCTAAGAAGACAAGGTTATCAGTTCCAAAAGTACATTTCTTAAGATAAGCATACAAGGTTCCTTTCTACGGACTTCAAAAACCTTTCTAAGATGTTCCACATGTTCATCTAAACTTCGGCTGAAAACTAGAATATCATCAAAGTATACTACCAAAAAGTGACCTATGAATTCTCTAAGGGCGTGATTCATCATTCTCATGAACGTACTAGGTGCATTGGTTAAGCCAAAGGGAATTACTAACCGCTCATATAAACCTTGTTTAGTTTTAAATGCAGTTTTCCACTCATCACCTTCTTTCATCCTAATTTGGTGATAACCACTCTTAAGGTCTATCTTAGAAAAGATATTAGAACCATGCAACTCATCAAGCATATCATCTACTCTAGGTATAGGGTGGCGATACTTTACAGTGATACTGTTGATGGCTCTGCAATCAACACACATCCTCAAACTACCATCTTTCTTAGGCACTAGCAAAATGGACACAACACATGGACTGATGCTCTCGCGGATATGACATTTCTCCATGAGCTCAGTGACTTGCTGTTGAAGCTCCTTGGTCTCCAGGGGATCGGTTCTGTAGGCTGTCTTGTTTGGAAGAGATGCTCCTGGTAGAAAGTCAATTTGGTGCTCAATTCCTCGAATTGGTGGTAAGTCTTGCGGTTGCTACTCCGGAAACACATCTTTAAATTCCTGCAAAAGAAGTTGAATTTTGCTAGGCATGTCCTGCATAGATTGGTTAGTATGAAAGCATTCTTTAAGCACAAAGAGTAGATGTGGTAAGTGACTCCCTGGGTTGGACTTAATCATAAGATTAGTCGATTTTTTAGCCGGTGGTTTGATTGGCGGTTTGGTGATGGTACCGCCATGGGTTTTGCTTTTGGATTCGGATTGGTTTTTTTTTTTTCTTTAAAGCTATTTGATCTAAATGAACCTCTTGTGGGGATGAAGGTACTAAAATATGTTTTTTTTCCCTTAAACTCAAATGAGTACCTATTAGTAAACCCATCATGAATAACAATTCTATTCAATTGTCAAGGTTTACCTAACAAGTTGTGACCAGCATCCATGGGTAAAACATCACACAAGACCTCATCTTCATATTTGCCTATGGACAAAGGAACTAGGACCTGGTTCTCTACTTCTAGCTCACCCTCATCATTAAGCCATTGCAACTTATAGGGTTTAAACCTCTTAATAATCTCAAGTCCTAACTTCTCTACCATAATCTCACTAGCTATATTGGTACAACTACCCCCATCTATCACTAAGTTATGGATCTTACTTTTAACTAGACAGCGAGTGTGGAATAGGTTCTCTCTTTGCTCCTTTTTCTCTGTCCTAGTTTGTAAGTTTAGAGTTCTCCTAGTGACTAAGAGTTGTCCAGCATGGGGCATGTCTACATTTTCTTCCAAGGACTCAGCATCCGAATGGTTATCCTCTGATTCTACCTCACCATTAGCCTTAATAACTATGGCTCTCTTATAGGTACATTCCCTAGAGTAGTGACCAAAACCCTTACACTTAAAACACTGAATTTTCCTAGTTTTGGTGCTAGAACCCATAACCCTTAAGTTTCGAATCTTCTACCTTAGATTTAGTGAAAGGCTTGTAATCTTTGCTAGATTTATCCTCCTTAGATTGACTAAATCTATTTGAACTAACTCCGAGTTTGGGGTTCTTTCTCTTAATTTGTTTCTCAAACATTATGGCTTTATGGAGAAGCTCTTCTAGCTCGACATAATGATTAACCTCAAGCCTATCCATAATTTCTCTATTGAGGCCGCCCAAAAACCAAGCCATAATGGCTTCACTATCCTCTTGAATATCAGCCATAAGCAACAAGGTTTCCATCTCCTTAAAGTACTCATCTACTGATGCGTGAAGTTATTCACCCAAAATTAACTGCAAGTGCACAGTGTACAGTTGTAGTATTTAGGTTATCGATCCCATAGAGAGCTTATGGTTGATTTGTGAGTGAAATATCTTAAGTAAACCTCTTTGTAAACCGAGAAAACTTTTAAAACGTTTGGTGACTTCAAATTAGGGAATTCCAGTTGGAAACTATGAATTTTATGAATTAGGAACACAATCAATTTCAAATCTCAAAACTCTAGAACTCTAGACACAATAATAGCTACGATGTTCTAATGATGTGTTAGAACAACGCCTTTGTTTAAATCCCTAAATCTCAAATCTCTTTGGATTGTCGCTGAAAATAAACAAGCATGAGAGTGCAAGCTAAATATGTTCACAAGGTGTCTAAACAAACATTCATTTGAATTAGAACGCACCTTGCTCACTACAGAACCGTCTACCGATCCTCGGTGTCTCTCGACTACCGGATCTCGATTTATGATTGAATAAAACGGTTCGCGAGTCCGTCTACTCAGTGAAGAACAACTGTAGTGAAGAATTTCGTGATTGAAAGATTGTTTAAAACTATTTTAGCAATTCATAGCAAAATCGTAAGAAAACCCTAGATCTAATAAAGTAACTACTCAGACATGAGTTTGGTAAAACAAAATCAGCTTTTTATTAATGAAATGAATATAAACGAAATAGACAATAGAAGATCAAAGACTCACAAGCTCAAAATGAGGAAGAAAACCCTCTAGATCTTCTTCAGAGTCTGGAACAGTGATAAGAACAATTTCTTTAGAAAGCTAAAAACAATGGAAGCAAAGATAAACTTGTATTTCTCTAAGTTCTTGTGGGGTGCGTCCTCCTGCCTCTAGTGCTTAAGAGTTGTTTATATAGGTCGTAAATGAGTCTTAGGGTCTAGGGTTCCGCGAAAGGCCCGATAAGAAAATCTTTTAATTAAGTCGGCGTCACAGTCGGTCGACTGCATCTCTTCCAGTCGGTCGACTCGGGGCTCGCAACATTTCTTCATTTTGGCTCCAAATCTTCTAAGTCTTCTCAATTCACGTGGAAACTTCCATAAAACCTTCTTTCTAGCTCCTTTTGCTCCAAAGTGTCTTTTGCTAGTAAATCCTGCATAAATGCTCAAAACATGCTACAAAGACTCCATAAAACCTACTATATCATGGTAGAAAACCAGAAAAATCCATGATACATCAAACTCTCCCAAACTTAAACCTTTGCTTGCCCTCAAACAAATAATCAAGGCTGCTAGGTAAAATTCTAATGACTTTGAGAACTCATTTGGGAAGTCACATAAGCGAAAAGTTTATTAAAACCAAAACCAATCAAGTCGAGACCAACATGTACATTCCCTATTAACTCAACAATCTTTCATGCATCCCCCACGATTCACAAGTCAATCAATCCAAAGCATCATAGCTATTTCATAACCATAGAAGTAATTCAAAGCATCATAGCTATTTCATAACCATAGAAGTACTGCCCAAGGAACAAGTTACTTCCCTTTTCAATATCATAATAAGAAGTCATAAAATTACTTCACTCTCTCCTAGACTTATTCATTTCTTTATCTTTTGAAACTCTCAAGGTTTAAGCGAATAGTGGTATCGCAGGAAATTTTCCTAACCTCGCTGTCAACCAAGTTCTCAAAGGTTCTAATGCATAGTGGTATCGCAGGAAATTTTCCTAACCACATAGATCCCGAGCTTCTAGTGACGAATAATTGGCGTCCTAAGGAATTTCCCTCTCCCTCATCACTAGGTTTTAGTTAAAAACGGATTCTTTTCATTTAAATAAGGGTAGAGTGGAATGCTATAGATATCTAGACATTCTTATTATGACCTTGAACAAGGTCTGACCCATATAGTTATGAACGTGCAATAGCTCAGACTTACATGGATTTCATGACTCAAGGATATGGGTATTTTCTGGTTGATTGAATTGTATCAAGGTTTTCCAATAGTCATAGACTCTAACTGTGTTCCTGCATCAATGTTCTCAAGTGTGAAACAGAATCTGATTACTGTCCCAGATTAATCATTGTTCCCTCAACGGTTTGACTCGATAAAAAAAACTAAAAACAAGGCGAAAAACCATGAGATAAACAACAAGAATTTCATTAGCATGGATAAACTCCCCTAGACTTAAATTACGCCGTTTAGGTGTAACAAAAGAGAGAAGATATCTGAAATGAAATGTAAAAGGATCGAACGCGGTACCTCGAAAGTGAAGTCGGCCGACCCTAATGAGAGGTCGGTCGACTCGGGTAGCGTATAATCCAGTTTTGCTGAATCTCCTCGCCTGAAATCAAATAAAAAACACCTAAAAATGAAAATAAAACGTACCTAGTGGGTTGCCTCCCACTCAGCACTTGTTTATAGTCAATAGCTTGACTGTCGTGCCCGGTTATGGTTGTGGAAGTGGTGCTTCTTGAAGGTGCATGATGGGTTCATTCATTGATTTGTCACCTTCATAGTAGAGCTTTACCCGCTGTCCATTCACAGTGAAACTTTCACCATCCTTTCCATGTAAAACAATAGCTTCATAGGGCTTCACTTCCTTGACAACAAAAGGTCCAGACCAACGAGATCTCAGCTTTCCCGGGAAAAGACGAAGTCGAGAGTTGAATAAAAGGACTTTGTCATTGATTCGAATGTCACGTGGAATGATCTTCCTGTCATGCTGGATCTTTGTTCTTTCCTTGTAGAGCTTTGCGCTTTCATAGGCATTGTGTCTAATCTCATCAAGATCGTTTAGTTGAATGAGCCGTTTCTCACTTGCATTCTTGATGTCGAAATTCTACGTCTTGACGGTCCAAAATGCTTTGTACTCAATCTCAACCGGGAGATGACACGCTTTGCCATACAATAGCTGAAATGGTGTTGTCCCTAGTGGTGTCTTGGAAGCATAGGCCCAAAGCGCATCATCAAGCTTTAGTGACCAATCTTTTCTCGTACGTCCCACCGTTTGTTCCAGTATGCTCTTGATCTCACGGTTGGAAACTTCGACTTGGCCACTGGTTTGCGGATGATAGGGTGTTTCCACCTTGTGTCTTACACCATTCTTCTTTAATAGCTTTGCAAATATCCGGTTGATAAAATGTGTTCCGCCATCACTAATCACGATCCTGGGTACTCCCAAACGTGGGAAAATTATGTGCTTAAAAGCCTAATCACCACTCTTGCATCATTGGTGGGGCTTGCCACTGCTTCAACCCACTTGGATACATAATCTACAACAACCAGTATGTATTGGTTTCCATGTGAGTTCGGGAACGGTCCCATGAAATCGATGCCCCAGCAATCGAAAATTTCCACTTCCATGATGAAATTCATTGGCATTTCATTCCTTTTACTGATGTTTCCCTTTCTTTGGCAGGCATCACAGGTTGAAACAAAGTGATGTGCATCGCGGAACAAAGTTGGCCACCAAAAACCAGCTTGGAGAACCTTTGAAACTGTTTTGAAACTTGCAAAATGACCAGCATAATCAGAACCATGACAGTGGTAAAGCACTTGGGGTACCTCGTGTTCAGGTATACAGCGTCGAATGATCCCATCAGCGCAATTCTTGTAGAGGTAAGGCTTCTCCCGAAAGTATTTCCTCACTTCTAGCAAGAACTTCTTCTTCTTATATCCAGTGAACTCTTCAAGTTTGACATCTGCGGCTAGGAAATTTGCAATTTCACTGAACCATGGTGGAGTGAGTGGTCTGGACGTCATCTTGGCTTCCCCTTGTATGACTTTTATCATTTTTTCAGTGGTTTCTTCAGGATAGTGTGGTCAGGATGGTTCGGTCGGTCGTCCTTAGCATGCAGTCGGTCGACTGTGTTGGAGACGGGCGTCTCTGGATGACGGTCGATTGACTCGAGTCTCGCAGAGACTAGTCTCTGACTTCTTTCTCCTTGCTCAGAGTTTATCGTCACTCCAATCGCATAGATATGCTATACCGAGAGGTGATCTTTGATAGGGACGTCATCTTCTATTCTAATCCTGGACAAATGGTTAGCTACTCCATTCTCTATTATTTTATTGTCGTGTACCGATATATCGAATTCTTGTAGGAGTAGAATCCATCTCAAAAGTCGTGGCTTGGCATCCTTCTTCTGCATCAGGTACTTCAAAGCAGCGTGATCAGTATGTACTATTTCCTTCGATCCAACTAGGTATGAATGGAATTTCTCAAATGCAAACACAACTGCGAGTAATTCCTTTTCCGTTGCTGCGTAATTTCGTTGTGCTTCATCAAGAGTCCTGCTTGCATAGTAGATTACATGCAATTTCTTGTCTTTCCTCTGGCCCACGACTACTCCTACTGCAAAATCACTTGCATCACACATTACTTCAAAGGGTAGTTCCCAGTTAGGTGGTTGTACAATGGGCGCGGACTCTTTAAGCATCTTAAATGCGTTCATGCAGTCTTGAGTGAACTCGAACTTTGTTTCCTTGCAGAGTAGAGCTGTGAGAGGTAGTGCTATCTTGGAGAAATCCTTGATGAAACGCCGATGTCCAAGGACAATCCCATCTTGCACCATGAAATGACACTTCTCCCAATTCAACACCAAATGCTTTTCTTCACACCTTGCTAGAACTTTGCAAAGGTTGTCTAGACAATCATGGAAGGATGAGCCGTAGACTGAGAAGTCGTCCATGAATACCTCCATTGTTTCTTCAATCATGTCCGAGAATATAGACATCATACACCGCTGAAAGGTTGCTGGTGCATTGCATAGACCAAAAGGCATTCTTCTGTAGGCGTATGTTCCGTATGGGCATGTGAAAGTTGTCTTCTCTTGGTCATCAGGATGGATCGGGATTTGGAAGAAACCCGAATACCCATCTAGAAAACAGTAAAACTTGTGATTCGCCAATCTCTCCAACATTTGATCAATGAATGGCAATGGAAAATGGTCCTTCCTTGTGGCTGCATTTAACTTCCGGTAATCAGTGCACATCCGGTGTCTGGTACTAGTCCTCTTGGCTATCAGCTCCTCTGCGTCTGTCTTGACTACCATGACTCCTCCTTGCTTGGGTACCACGTGAACAGGGCTGATCCAAGTGCTGTCCGAAATGGCGAAAATGACACCCGCATCAAGCAGCTTCAAAATCTCTTTTTTTACCACATCCTTCAGATTAGGGTTAAGTCTCCTTTGGGTTTCGATTGATGCTCTCGCTCCTTCTTCCAAATGAATCCTATGCATGCAAAGGTCTGGAGAAATACCTACAATATCATTCAAAGAATATCCAAGAGCTTTGCGATACTTGCGCAGCTTGCTCAGTAGAATTGTTACTTCAACATTGTTCAAATTTGCATTTATAATAACTGGGTAAGTGGAATTTGGACCAAGAAAAGCGTACCTTAACCCTTTTGGTAATGGTTTGAGCTCGAGCTTCGGAGCATTTTCTTCACTCCAGCCATCTTGAGTTTCTTTGTTGTTTCTGTTGGTAAGTCCAAATTTTTTACCATTTGCTTCATCTGCTCGCTTGAATCCAACATCTTAGTAAACCCATTTGCTAGGTCATCCATGTATCACTCCTTATCAACTGCTACTGTCAAAGCTTTTTTCAGTGGATCAGTGATACTTAACTCTTCAAAGACTTCTTGTGTGACTTCTGAGATGACATCTACAGCAAACATTTGTTCCTTCATAGGTGGTCGGCTCATGACTTTCTCCATTTGGAAGTTTAGCTGTAATTCTCCAAGTTGTAAGAATATTCTCCCCTTCTTCACATCAGTTATGGCACCTGCAGTAGCTAGGAAAGGGCGTCCTAATATGATAGGGTCGAAAGACTCCATATCGAACTTCAAAACTACAAAATCAGCTGGTATAAAACATCCTTCTACAAGCACCGGGATGTCGAGTAAAAACCCTTCTGGATAACGAACTGACCAGCCAGCGAGTACAAGACTCAGCTGAGTAGGTTCGTATTCAGTATATCCAAGCCTCTTTGCTACTGAATGTGGCATCAAATTCACAGATTATCCAAGATCGCATAGACTATGATCAAATTTAACATCATCAATGCTAATGTTACAGACAAATGCACCTGGGTCTTCTTGCTTTCTCGGCATCTTGTTCTGTAGTATGGCACTGCACTCACTAGTCAATAGCATCACTCCTTCTTCAAGACTTGCTGGGTTTGCTATTATCTTCTTCACATATCGCTTGAAACAAGGTGACATTCTACAAGCATCTAAAAATTGAAGTTGAATTACCAATTGTTCCACCAACTCTTTACATCTTGTGTCTTCCATCTCTTTTTTAGACTTCTTGTTTCTTCTCGGATAGGGCGGAATTGCTCTATAGACTCGCCTTTCTTCGATTTGAGGTTCGTCGATCTTCTGAGTTTCTGGTCGGTCGACCTCAAGAGGGTCGGTCGACTCGTGGATCCGATCGAGATTAATTTCTTCTGGGGTCGGGTCGGTTGTCTTCCGCTTGTGTGCTCCGCTGTGATTTCCTCTTCTATTTCTTCCAACACAATGTGGTCTCTTGTGGTCAACCATTTTCTTACTACAGGATCCAACTTCTTTCCGCTCTTTAAATTTATGGATTGAACGAACATCTTTGGATTAGCATGCGTCTTTCCAGGTAAAATTCCTTCTGTTCGCTTGACTGAGTCTGCTGTTTGTGCCACTTGGGTTTCGAGCTGTCTCACATGAGTGGTTAATGCTTCAATCTTGTTGTTTAGCTCTCCATACATAGAATCTACCTTGCTCATCATTTCTTCATTCATCCTCTGTTGCCCCTCCAAAATTTGTTGAAGCATGTTGTCTTTTCGATCCGGATTCATGGGGGCTCCTTGTTATAGCTGGTGTTGGGGTTGTTGAGGTTTTTGGGGTTGACCATACTGTCTGTATCCTCCTTGCTGTCGTGGGTATTGCTGCTGCTGACCATAATGATTGTATTGACTATTTGATATGATCTGGCTGGCAAGGAAACGAAGGGAACTAAGGAGCAAGAGGAGCAGCTAGAACCTGAGCTCAATGGAGCTAAATGTGGAGAAAAGGAGCAACTTGAACCAGAGGATGCGTTTAGAGCGGAGAAAGAGTACGTAAGATATGTTATCTTAACCTCACTGGTTTTGATACATGATCCTCAAATGGGCATGTGTCTCATTTGTACTCTTTTTCCCTTGTCAAGTTTTGTCCCACTGGGTTTTCTTGACAAGGTTTTTAATGAGGCAAATGTTTTCACATTCAAATCACCCATTTGTTGATCAAAACCAAGGCATAAACTTCAGAAAATGAACCAAGGAGATAGCTAACCAGCCCAGCCCATTTTATGCCTATTAGAAGTCCAAGAGAAGCCCAAAACAAGTGTCTAATTTTCTGCCCAAGAGGAGTGACGAAAATAGAAGGGGAAGGGTCTAGTTTTATTTAAATTTAATTTGGTCTTTGTAAACTTAATGATCAGACTTTGACTCATTAAGTATTTTCTATTTCCTATGTTTCTAGTTCCTAGACATCCTAAACACTATATGTATGTGTGATCCTCCTTCTTTCTGAATCATCAAACATCTTTTTATTAAAACATCTCTTAAACTTGTTTGATCAAACTTTCTTGCTTAAGTGTATTCGGAGCCTTGTGTCCTTGCCTAAGACAAGCCAACGACAATCCAGAGGCCTTTCGCATCCTTTGGAGGCTCATCATCTTATATACTATCCATTCCATCCATCCACAAAAGCATTAACTACCATTGCAGCCCTTGTTTCATCATCTTCTATTGTGTACCACTCACTGAATAAAATTGAATCATCAACCAGCCACAAAGAGCATCAAAGAGACAGGATCCTATCACCTAGGATCACATCACTATTGAATGGTTTCGTACCTTGACTTTCATACCCATAATTGTTTCTTGGTCAGAAACCGTTTCCCCCGAAAAAGTTAACTTCTTCTACGTGTGGCTCCTCAATTGGGTCTTCCTGTAGAGAATGAACTCCTCTTCTATCTTTCATCAACATCTGCTCCATCATTCCCTTTAGTTCTGCTATTTGTTGAGCTTGGAAAGTGTTTGGTTCGCCTTTCCCATTTGTTGTCTGATTTGCACTGCTACTCTTTGCGAATTTCTCAATAACCTTGAGGGCATCAGTGTGCTTTTGGCCACGAAAATTACCTCCACTTGCTGAATCAAGTTCGCATTTGTGCTCCCATTGCAATATCCTGAAGAAAGTGCTTACAATTTGTGATCTTGTAAAACCATGGTGAGGACACTCCTTGAGATACTGGCTGTATCTTTCCCAAGTATCATTAAATGTTTCTCCCATCTCTTGTGAAAAGGTGGAGATTTGCTTCCTTATCTCATCTGACTTGGCTTCATCGAAAAATTTGTTGATGAACTCCTTTCTCGTCTCACTCCAGTCCTTCAACGATCCAGGTTTAAGTTGTTTGAACCAGCTCAGCGCCTTGTGTGCAAGTGAATGTGGAAATCACTTGCAGCACAACCATTCCTTCGAGACTCCTTCAGCATTCATGTTCCCCACGAGGTCTTCAAGCGCCTCGATGTGGTCCATTGGGTTTTCGCTCTTTAATCCATTGAACTGCCGTCACGTACAAAAGATATTGTACTGTTCTTCAACTCATAAGTCTTTTTACCAGGATTAGGCAGTACAATTTGTGATTTGTTAGAGAAATATTCGGCGGCCTTGAGCTCATCTTCGAGGTTTTGAATGTCCTCTCCATCATCTAGGGTTTTGTTTCCTTGGCCATATAGTCGATTTCTTTCATCATCAATCCGCTCTCCCTTCTCATTCCACTTGATGACGGCCATCCTTCTTCTTTGATTAGCCTTTTTTCCTCGCGGACCTGCTTAGTTGTATGTGCTCTGGTTGAGAGTCGGTCGACGGTGTGGCTGGTCGGTCGACTTGTGGCCCGAGTCGTTCGTCTTTTGATGACGGTCGGTCGACTCGTTCTTCATGTGCGGTTGTTAATTCTTCCCTTCTCTTTATTCTAGCCTTGCTTCTTGTTGTTATGCTCTGCATACACTAGGAAAAGAAAACAAATTCAACCAACACGGAATCTACTTTCCTATCTAAAAACTTCTATTTTAAAAAAAAACTCTAAATCAACACCGAAACTCCCCGGCAACGGCGCCAGAAAAACTTGATGCGTGAAGTTATTCACCCAAAATTAACTGCAAGTGCACAGTGTACAGTTGTAGTATTTAGGTTATCGATCCCACAGAGAGCTCATTCGTGAGTGAAATATCTTAAGTAAACTCTTTGTAAACCGAGAAAACTTTTAAAACGTTTGGTGACTTCAAATTCGGGGAAATATTAGATCTTAGGGAATTCCAATTGGAAACTATGAATTTTATGAATTAGGAACACATTCAATTTCAAATCTCAAAACTCTAGAACTCTAGACACAATAATAGCTACGATGTTCTAATAATGTGTTAGAACAATGTCTTTGTTTAAATCCCTAAATCTCAAATCTCTTTGGATTGTCGCTGAAAATAAACAAGCATGAGAGTGCAAGCTAAATCTTTCTATCTCAGCCCCCATGGTTGCCATACTCTCGTCCATCATAGCGTTGAAGGAATCCATGAGTTGTTGGTTGATAGAGTTCGAGGATTCTTCTCTATTGGGGTCTGTTCCTACCATGGTACCTGAAAGATTGAGACAACTAACAAAGTAAAATGTTCAAAAGAAAACACAAAACATGAAACATCAATTCGCAGAAACAAAGACACAAGAACAAAGAAAAAACCCTAGCAAAATATGTTTTAGACCTTTAAGATTCTGGATTTGAAAAGAGTGAATCTAACAACTTTAAAAATGTTTTCAAGCTGATTTCCAGGTTCTTATAAGTTCTAAGTTCAAGTTTAAGCAAAAATTAAACCTAGAAATATTCAAAAGAAAATCACAAAATGGAAGGTGAAAAGTCTCAAAACATTTTTTGCGAAAAGGTGAAGAAGTGCAAATAAGTTGAAGAGTTACAACCTGGTTTGGAGTGGGCTCTGATACCACTTGATGTGATCCTAGGTAGAATCTAGTCCCTCAATGACTCCAAGAGGCTGTGAAAGTGATGGTGTGAAGATCAAGGTTGCGGAATTGAAGTAATGGTGGTGAAAGTTGCGGATTGGTGAACTCTTAAGTGGATGGATCCGAGGCAAGGGTGGAATGAGTGATACTTCTCAAGGATGGTGGAAGATCCTTGGACTATCTACTTGCTCTGTGTGAATAGCAAAGGCCATACACGGTGGGCAAGAGGTGAATTGAAGTGAAACTTCCAAGGGGTGCGAAGATTCCCTTAGACTTTCGACTCTTGAGTGAAATGGGATGATGATCCAAATTTCAGATTCAAGAGGATGATCAAACGAGTTTAAGAAGATGATTTGATATTAAAATGTTTGATGATCTGGATAGAGGACCAAGAGGTCTTACATATAGTGTTCAACATGCATAGTAAATAGCTAAAGACTTAATGAAAACACTAAACACACAAAGACTAAAGATTAAAGGCTAAACATTAATGAAAGCTTGACTAGACTCTTGATCTCCTCTTCATGCACGAAATTTGTAGATAGAATTGGGCTTGGGTTTCCATCAAGAGGTTTTTATTAAAGTGTTGTGAACAAACCTCACTAAAAACCTTGTTTGGAAAACCCAATGCGACATAATCAAACCAAGGGAAAAAGAGTGCAAGTCACAACACCTCTCTTGATGAATTGTTTAGGTGGCTTTGATCACAATTAGGGTAGTTGGATTAGCACATACTAAACTACCCTGGATGGTGTTGAGAAGCTGTTGTAGTGTTGTCTTAAGTTTGGCTTGCTTGGATCGGGTAATGGGGCAATTGAAGATTTGTAAAGTTTCTTCTTCATTATCCGCAGGTTCTAGCTGCTCCTTAGCTTCTTCATTGGCTTCTTCCTCCTGTTGTTCTAGCTGCTCTTTAGATTGTGGTTCCTTGCTGGCCATGCTCACATCACTGTCTTTTAGTCAAAGGAGTCCCAATAACCGAAGAAGTAGACCTTTTCTTTGAAAACTTGGTTCTCGGGGAAGTGGTGGTTGCTTTTCCACGTTTTCTTTCCGAAGAAGCTGAGCTTTGTGGGCAGAGAAGTCAATCTCACATTTTTGAGATTTCTGGAATCTCGACCTTTTCGGGGGAGCTCGGATAAGTGATTTATGGTATAATTGAAGATGATCTTTCCAGTGGACAGTCTGATTCGGAAACCATATAGCCTATAAAACAAAACCCGAACAATAAGAAGCAGCAAATCAAAATTTCGAAAGAAATTCGAGGTACCTGAGCGTAGCCGAGCAAGATTGACTAGATCCTCAGGAATTTTCGGAAATACCAGAGGAGGAAGGTTGTAAATTTGGTTCATCTCATTTTTAAAGATCGGAGGGAGTTCTTTAAAAAGGATCGGTTTTACGATTGTCGAGCTATCAACCGACCATGTCGTAATTTCCTTGGCACTAGGATCAAAGATAGAAGCCTTCTTGATCTGAACGTAGAAGAAATTAGTACGCCAGTTTTTTGCGTTAGAAGTAAATCCTTTTCCTAGTTTAGTGGCGTTCTTAACCAAAGTATACCAAGTTCTGCCATCTCGATTATCGACAAGTTTGGCAAGTTCGGAGAATTTCCAGCACGGAATGGTAATGTCAGCTCTGCTGGCTTGGATAAGAAAAGCTACCATATGTCTAATAGCACCAGGTCCTAGTTGAGTGAAAGAAATCTTCAATTGTTTACAGAACTCAACCAGAAGGAAAGAAATAGGAAACCAAAGTCGAACTCCGGTAAAGAAATGAAAGTAGAGACACATGAATCCCTCAGGGGGAGTCCAAGGTTTTTCTCCAGACTTCGGAATTTGAACATCGAGACCTTCTGGTTCGGAAGCGAATAGGCGGAGAGTGTCGATGTCACCTTCTTTGAAGGTACAGTCTCCAAATTCTTCGGAAAGTTCTTCTCCTGTGGTTGCCTGGTTGGAAATGGTGTCGGAACTTTTGCTTTTAGATGGGGAGTTAGCCGGGATAGGCGAAGTAATATTTTCAGTTTCTTTCTCGACTGAAGAAACGCCTTCGATATCGATGAGGGAGTCGATTGTTTGATCTCCGTGGTTTGTTTGCTGCGATTCGCTGGACCCGGAAGAAGAAGAAGCTTAGGTTGGATCGGTTTTGGAGCTGGAGCTAGGAGAGTTTTTATGCGAAATTTTGAGAAGAATATTTAGAATGATTGCGAGAGTAATATGATAAAGGATAGTGATTTAGTCTCTTTAAATAGTTGTTTAGAGAGAGGCGGTTCAACATTTGCGGGAAGATCAGCCAACGTTTTTAATAAGTGTTGAAATTGTATTGGAAGGGCCGAGTTCCAGAGAGGAGAGGAAGACGAAGTAATATGTCAGCTTTTCCTCGAGAGCTTAAGGGGGGATGCCCAATCATGGTTTACCAGTTTACCCTCTAATTCAATCAGTTGTTTTGCTGAACTCCGAGAAGCTTTCTTTAAATAATACATGTTACACTTAGAGCAACAAGCCACCACATTAGATCTCTATGCAGTAAAACAAGGACCGAGGGAACCGCTTCGAGACTTTATTAAAACATTCAAGGCGATTTACTCACGTTTAAGGATAGACGATGATTTGGCAATCATAGCACTTAGTGCGGGAACCTGGTATCAGTCGAGGTTTTGGGATGAGTTATCGGCCCATCGTCCTCAGTCCATGAATGATGTGTTTGACCGGGCAAATACACATATAAGAATTGAAGAAAATCGCGCCGAGCTTGAAAAAGCGCATGGGTCTACAAAGGTGAATAAAGAGATGAAACATGAGGAGAAAGGAGAAGGACAACGAACAGAGAGAGATCAACCTCGGAAGGACAAGTCTAAGTCAGAAATCTATTTTTCTGTGACCGATCCACAAAGAGATCAACCTCGGAAAGATAAGTCGAAGTATACTGATACTCGAGAACCTGACGCTCTGACCCTTCCGTTGTGTGAATATCATAAAAGACCGGGTCATAAAACCGAGGACAGCCGAAACCTGAAAAATCATTTAATGGCTATCCGATTTGAGCAAGACCGAGAAAAAGAAAAGCGTAAAGCAAGGGAAATTGAGGAGAAACAACTTCCTTTAGAAGATGCGGAAGAAGGGGAGATCCTGCCCCCACTACCACCAACTCATAGAAAAATGATCAACATGATAATGGGTGGACTCGTGAATTGTGAAGATTATGTTCGATCGATTCAACAGAGTATCTTTAGGTTATCCGCATATCAGATTCCACGAAGTACTACTCTACAAAAGGATTTGATGTTCACTACAGAGGATTTGAAGGGAATCAACACTCCTCATAACGATCCACTCATAATTGAACTCCATATTGGCGACTGTGATGTCCAAAGAATTTTGGTTGACACAGAAAGCTCGGTAGACGTAATATCTTTGGACACACTTCAAAAAATGGAGATCAAAGATCAAAATATAAAAGCTCGGGTAAAGCATTTAACTGCTTTTGGAGGAGATACAGTTTCAACGGTCGGTACTTTCAAACTTCTAGTATCTGCCAGAGGAGTGACAAGAATCATAAAGTTCGACGTAGTAGAAAGGGCCACCATTTACAACACAATCGTCCGAACTCCGTCGTTATATTCTATGGAAGCTGTTCCATCTACTTATCATCAGTGTCTGAGGTGATCAGAAAATGGCTCGGAGATGCTTCGTAACAGAAAATAAACTTCATCGAGAAACGCAGAATCAAATGAAAACTTCGGATCAATCCCTCATGGTTGTTTCTGCTAACAACAAGAAGCCGACATCTGCCGAAATCTTGGCATAACTTTTCGAAAGGGAAGGGTACTTAGGAAGGTCAATGAAGAAAGTTCGGAAGGGAAGAACTTAGTTTCTCCTCTTAGGCAAAAAAAAAAAAAAAATGTTGATATCTCGGATCTCCGAGATAGTCAACAAATATTCAAATGTTAGAACTACGTGTGGCTTGATCCCTTCCGAGGGGACGTAGGCAGCCTTTCACGAGGTTCAACTACAACATCATAATAAATCTCGGTTTTATAGTCAACAAGTTTATACAACTCAACTATATTTAACCGACATTCAAACAAATCAATATGTCAAAGCCTTAATCACGTTCTCGACAAAAAATTAGGCATTTTTTCCTAATAAAAAATAAAATTGCCGAAAAGAATCTCGGAACCCGATAAAGTAAGGCCGAAAGATTAAAATGTACGAAATTACAAAAATTTACTTACACATTCTTTATCAAATGCAAAGGTTCGACAATTAGTCTGATAAAGTAGGACTTGTTGTTAAACTTTAAGCAAATAAATAGGGAAAGCGCGCCTTATTTTTTTTGCTACTTCTGGATTTCAAAGTTTTAAATTTTGAACTTTCGAGCAAACATTCTGAACATATGAAAACAAAATTTTATTCTTTGAAGAAGTCATTACAAGGCAATTGCAAAAAAACTGTGATCAATTTAGAGGTTTTAATACAAGATTACTAATCTGGATATTAAAATCTTCATCTTGAAACTCCGGAATAGAAAGCGTTTGCGAGAGCGAACAGTCAATCACGTTCTCTTTCGGCTTCAACAATATCCGTCTGCGAGATAGCATACTCCTTTTCAAGAAAACAACGAAGGTTTTGAGCAACAGCAGCAGCTTGTCCTTATTTGTTAGCCTTGTCGAATGCCACAAAATACTTGTCGAGGGATCCGCGCATTTTTTCCAACTTCTTTTGGCAAGCATCGAAAATCGCGCATCCCCCGTCCTACTGCCCTTTCTGGAAATACTCGGTTCATTTGGAGTCGAGAATAGCTTTACAGATATGGCTAGGATGAACGTCACCCCACAAAAGTTCTCCTAAACCTCACCAAGAGAGGTGCCTTGGATTGTACTCTTTTTCCCTATTCTTAGTTTTGTCCCAATGGGTTTTCTAAGATAGGTTTTTAATGAGGCAAGCCCAAGGTACTTTACCACAGCCTCTTGGTGAATCAAGGCCCATTCTATCTCAGTCATGCACGAAATTGGAATCAAAGATACCTTTAATATTGTGTTTAAGTCTTAGTCTTCTTTATTTATGATTTTGTAATTTTCTAGTCTTTCATAATTGTCTTGGTGGAATCCTAGGAGTCATTTGTGATTCCTATACACCCCTAGACTACTATAAGTACTCTCTTGTATTCACCTTTCTAAATCATCAAACATTTTATTATCAAATCTTCTTCTTAAACTCGTTTGATCATCCTCTTGAACTAGAAATTTTGGAACACTTTCCCATTCCACTCAAGGGTCGAAAGTCTAAGAGAATCTTCGCACCCCTTGGAAGTTTCACTTCAATTCACCTCTTGCCCACCGTGTTTGGCCTTTGCTATTCACATAGAGCAAGTAGATAGTCCAAGGATCTTCCACCATCCTTGAGAAGTATCACTCATTACACCCTTGTCTCGGATCCATCCACTTAAGAGTTCATTAATCCGCAACTTTCACCACCATAACTTCACTTCCGCAAGCTTGATCATTACACCATCACTTTCCCAACCTCTTGGAGTCATTCAAGGACTAGATCCTACCCAGGATCACATCAATATCATATATAATAGGGACTTAAGAAAACCTAATTAACCATTGGTTCAAAACCAATGATTAATTAAACCGAAAACCAAAATCAATATTCTGGTTCGGGCTGTGTGTCGATCGACACAACATTTGTGTCGGTTGACACACTCTCCAGAAACGCAATAACTTGATCATTACATTAATGATCAATCCTAACAAGCTCTATCCAGTTTTCTTAGGTGTGTGACCCTGTAGGATCATATAATACTAGTAATGAGATCCAAACTCATAGATTACAAGACGCTTCTAGCAAAGCATGATAATCACCTAGTATCATATGATTGTCTTATCTTGACAACTATATGCAAGAGTAAATACAACTGTGATTTCAAGACATTCTCAACAAGGGTAATATTTGAAGATGATCGGAGTGTAGCAAGAGAACCTAGGACACCAACTTCGACTATACGCCGAGGTTCGAGAATTGGAGATAACGAAGTACGGGCCCTAAGTACCGATCAATCAATTGCGATTCTAAAAATAGAATTAGAAGAAATGTGATCGTTGGTTCATAAGGCAACAAGCACCGCCCCAAAGGTTGATCAACTACTTGCAGAAACGAAAAGGAGTATGTTCAGTTACAAAATCACGCGAGCACAGGTGCCACTCAATGATAAATTAAGACTCTCGACGTTTGATGAAACCCGAGACCCAGCGGTTTACATGAGGGCATTTTTAGCGAAGGTCGGAAGAGCCGAGTTCCAGAGAGGAGAGGAAGATAAATGAAAATGAAGGAAGATGCTAGCTTTTCCTTGAGAGCTTAAAGGGAGATGCCTAAGCTTGGTTTACTAGTCTACCTCTTGACTCGATTAGTTGTTTTGTGGAACTTCGAGAAGCTTTTTTTAAACAATACATGTTGCACTTAGAACAACAAGCTACCGCATCAGACCTCTACGCAGTAAAACAAGAACCGAGGGAACCCCTTCGAGATTTTATTAAAAGTTTCAAGGCGATTTACTCACGCTTAAGAATAGATGATGATTTAGCGATCAGAGCGCTTAGTGCGGCAACGTGGTATCATTCAAGGTTTTGGGATGAGTTATCTGCTCATCGTCGTCAGTCCATGAATAATGTGTTTCACCAGGCAAATACTCATATAAGGATCGAAGAGAATCGTGTCGAACTTGCAAAAGCACATGGATCTGCAAAAGTTAACAAAGATATGAAACCAGAGGAGAAAGGGAAAGACGACGATTATAACGAGACCAACCTAGGAAAGATAAGTCAAAATCGAAGTACACTTATACTCGAGAACCCGACGCTCCGACCCTTCCGTGGTGCGAATATCATAAAATACCGGGTCATAAAACCGAAGACTTCCAAAACCTGAAGAACCATTTAATGGCTATCCGATTTAAGCAAGACCGAGAAAAGGAGAAGCGTAAAACACGGGAAACCGAGGAAAATCAACTTCCTCAAGAAAACACAAAAGAAGGAGAAATCCTACCCTCACCACCTCCAACACAGGAAAAAGATTAACATGATAATGGGAGGACTTGCGAATTGTGAAGACTATGTTCGTTCGATTCAATGAAGCATCTTTAGATTATCCGTGGATCAGATTCCACGAAGCGCTACTCTACAAAAGGAGTTGACATTTACTACCGAATATTTGAAAGGGATTGATGCCCCTCATAACGATCCACTCGTAATTGAACTTCAGATTGGTGACTGTGACGTCTAAAACATCTTAGTTGACATAAGAAGCTCGGTAGACGTCATATCTCTCGACACACTTCAAAAAATGGAGATCAAGGATCAGAAGATTAAAGCTAGAGTAAAACATTTAACCGGTTTTGGAAGAGATACAATTTTCACTGTCAGAACAATCAAACTTCCAGTATCGGCTGGACGAATGGAAAAAATCGTAAAGTTCGACGTAGTAGAGAGAGCTACCATTTACAATGCGATCGTCGAGACTCCGTGGTTATACTCTATGGAAGCCGTTCCATCTACTTATCTCCAATGCCTGAAATTCCCAACTCCGAAAGGATACTTTACAGTTCGATGTGATCAGAAGATGGCTCGGAGATGTTTCCTAACAGAAAATAAACTTCGACGAGAATCCCGGAATCAAGGAAAAATTTCGGATCAATCTCTCATATTAATCTCTACAAACAAGAAGAAGTCGACGTCCGCATAAATTTTGGCATAACTTTTCGAAAGAGAAGAGTACTTAGGAAGGTCAACGAAGAAGGGTCAAAAGGGAAGGACTTAGTCTGTTTTTCCTGGAGACCAAAAAAATAAAAAAATAAAAAAATAAAAAAATAAATAAAAAAAAGAACATTGATATCTCGGATTTTCTGATATAGCCGACAAATATTGAAACGTCTGAACTACGTGTGGCTTGATCCCCTCCGAGGGTACGTAGGCAGCTTTTTATAAATTTCAGCGACAACATTATTGTAAACCTTGATTTTATAGTCAAGAAGTTTATACAACTCTACTATACCGAGATTTACACAAATCAAAACGTTGAAACCTTGATCACGTTCTCGACCCAAAATTAGGACAGTTTGTCTTAATAGAAAAAATAAAACTTGCCTAAAAGAATCTCGGAGCTTGATAAAGTAGGGCCGAGAGATTAAAAGGTACGAAATTACAAAAATTAGGACTTGCTGTAAAACTTTAAGCAAACGAATAGGGAAAGCGCGCCTTATTTTTTTTGCTACTTCCGGATTTCAAAATATCAAGTTTTGAAGTTTTGAGCAAACATTCCAACTATACGAGAACGAAATTTTATTAAAAATATTCGAAGAAATCATTACAAGACAGTTACAAAAAAAAATGGGATCAATTCGGAGGTCTTAATACAAGATTACTTGTAAGTGCAATGAGGTAGTAATAAGTGCAAAAATTAAATAAGACACAAGATTTGTTAACGAGGTTCGGTTCTTGTTCCTACTCTCTGGGACCACGACCAGATTCGAATTCACTAGAACAAGAAGGCAAATACAACCTATTTGCAAACGCATAAATCAAGCCCAACCCTCTGGACTTACCGTTACGTTCTAATCCGTGAACTCTTCAGGATAAAATAAACCTGAGCTAAACTCTACCCGAGCCTAGACTTGAACCCTTGCGGAACTCCGCAACCCGAAATCCGTAACACAGTATTGTTAACACCAAGCTGTTCATGACCTCACCACAAGCCTCACCAAAGTATTGTATCAAAACAATCAGAAGCACACTCAAAATGAAGACTCTCACACACACCCAACCTATGATCTTTCTGAAGGGAATGTCTTGGATATCATACTTGTATACACTCTAATATAGTTGTGAAGTCGAGAGAAGACTATCATGTAATATTGGGTAGTTATAATGCTTTGCTAGAAGAACGCTTATAACTTATGAGTTATGAACTCATTGCTAGTATTATATGATCCTACAGGGCCACACACCTAAGCAAACTGGATAAACAAGATTGGGATTGATCATTAATGTAATGATCAAGTTAATGTATATTTGATATACATTACTATGTGCTTTGGCTGAGTGTGTCGACGGACACTAGTAAGTTGTGTCGATCGACACAGTGACTGAAATCAGACCGAATGGTTTGATTAATGATTTAATTAATGATCGGTTTAGTCCGGTTATTAATTAGGTTTTTCGTGGTCCCTATATAAGAGATAGAGGCACAAAATTCTCAGTCTCATCTTTTGATCCGCAGCCGTCTTACAAACACAGAATCCCGAGAGTTCTTCCGGTACTAGCATCCCGGTGATCCAGTTTGTGTGCGTGTGGACTTTCCGTAGAGGCGCAGCATCTGAAGCGCTCTTGATCTCGAATTCCTGATTCATTCCACTGCTTTAAACTCCAAATATTCTCGAGACCTAGTATCAAAGATTCAATAAACATAGATCCGGGCTATAGAATTTTTCATTCGGGTTTTAGAAAAGTTTTAAAACCTACACCAAATTCCTTCAGTGGTATCAGAGCCATATGTTTGAATTGAATCTTTAAAATGCTATCTAAATGCTTTGAATTCGAATTTGATTCATAAAATTCATGTATGATGGATGTTAGATCATTTGGATGCAAAATCGTTTTGAAAAACTCAAAAATTAGGTTTTCTGCGAAAGGCGTGTCGACCGACACAAAGCGTTTGTCGATCGACACGGCCTGTTGATTCGCGAAACGCCTGTTTTTGAAAATTTTCAAAACTAGGGTTTCTGCATGGTTGTGTCGACCGACATTAAGCGTGTGTCGATCGACATAAGCCTTAAAAGCAGAATAAAATGTTAAGTGTCGATCAAATGATCGATATTCCAAAAAATCGCCTCTTTCGATCGACACACTGTTCGTGTCGATCGACATGCGTTGATGTCCATTAGTTCAATTGGATTGAACCGGATTGGTACGATCGGTCTAATCGGTTCAGTCGATTTCATCACGATTTTAAACCGGTTAGCTCGTGTCGACCGACACAACTACGTGTCGATCGACACCAACATAAATCGACACCGGTTCAATTGAATTGAATCAAAATTGATCGTTTTAATCGGGTTAAATGGTTTAACCGCGATTGAACCGGTATAGGTGTCTCGCAGTCTGAATTAGATTCAGCACTCTAGATTTAAATCAACTTTAATTAGATTAAAGTTTTAACCAAGTCTTAAAACCTTTTGAATTAAATCTAGTCTTTCTTAAACATATAAGTGATATGTATTAAGATCAGTGTTCCGTTCCTCAAACTAAATATCAAGCGTCTTTGATGTCTTTCCAAATCATTTCAACTGCCGGGTCTTGTTTTGTTGTGTGATGGGCTTGCCAAAGCAATGCATTCACAATTACATGAGTAAAGAAGGTGGTAATCGTTACCACATGACTCGAAGATTGGTTTGCTTGGATGGGCTATCAAAATGGTTTTGGACCCAGAGACGTAAGATTGGGTTTGATATAGGATATCAATCCAAGACCAAGAGTCATATTGGATATGATCAGCAAAGAGTTGCTCACTTAAATAACTGAATTTTGGGCGATGAGCCAAAGCTCACTCAAATCTCAGTGAAATATGGATCTTGGATCATTATATTCAACTGGAGAAAAATTAATTTTGAATATAATGCGAGCTGTCTTAAATATTAAGATTTCTCATTCCTTGAACATCAAAACTAATTAAACTCTCTTTTTCTTTATTCAGCTATGTCTAGCAACAACACAAACTCATTCACGTTAAGATCCGTCCTTGAGAAGGAAAAGTTGAAAGGATCCAACTTCTTGGAACGGTATCAGAACATAAGAATCGTTCTCAGAAATTAGAAGAAGGATATGTTCTTGAGAAACCTCTTCTTGAAAATCCCAGATCCAATGCTCCTATTGTTGATAAGGACAAGTGGGAAAAGCATTCGGATGATGTGACAAATGTGATTTGTCTGATGTTGGCCACGATGAACTCGGAACTGCAAAAACAGTTTGAGAACGCGGGGTCACCGATCGAGATAATCACAGGAGCAAGCTTGCACTGAGAGATTCCAGGCGGTTAAATCTCTCATTGAGTGCAAGCTGTCAAAGGATAGTCCAGTGAGCCCCCACGTCATCAAGATAATGGGTTATATCGATAACCTTGCTAAACTGGACTCTCCCCTTAGCCAAGAGTTCGCTACGGACATCATCCTGCAATCTTTTCCGCATAGCTTCGATCATTTTGTTATGAACTATAACATGAACAACATGACGAAGTCTCTGACTGAGCTGCATGGCATGCTCAAGACGGCAGAACCCAATGTCAAGAAGGCTGCTCCTGGTGTACTTATGGTACAAAAGGGTAAAGGGTTTAAGAAACCTGCTAAGGGCAAAGGAAAGAGCAAGGCTGTCCAGGTTGAGAACCGGGACAAGCCTGAGTCGTCTTTTAAGCCCAAGCGTGGCCCATTTGATATTGATACTTGTCTTTACTGCAAGAAGCCTGGGCATTGGAGGAGAAACTGCAAGGAATACCTGGAAGGTTTGAAGAACATGAGGAAGTCGTACGAGACGGCGTCTAAAGGTATTTATGTTATAGAAGTAAATGTTACTTCAGCAGGTTCTAATTCTTGGGTAGTGGATACCGGCTGTGGTGCTCATATTTGTACAAATATGCAGGACCTACGCAGCAGTAGAACGTTGAAGAAGGGACAAGTGGACCTACGTGTTGGGAATGGAGCAAGAGTTGCTGAATTAGCCGTAGGAACTTATCATTTGTCTCTGCCATTAGGCATGATTTTAGAGTTGGAGAATTGCTACTATGTACCTGCGATAAGCAGGAATATCATTTCTATTTCTGTTTTAGACATGAATAGTTTTGAATTTTCGATTAAGAACAAATGTTGTTCTTTTATTTGAGATAATATATTTTATGGTAGCGTCCCATTAGAGAATGGACTTTATATTCTCAACCAATCAATGCATGTTTATAACATAAATAACAAACGGTTTAAATCAAATGACTCAAACCCTACTTATCTCTGGCACTATCGTTTGGGCCACATCAATGAGAAAATGATTCAAAAGCTCCATCGTAATGGGCTTTTAGACTCATTTGATTATGAATCATTTGAGAAGTGTGAATCCTGCTTATTGGGGAAAATGACAAAGGCCCCTTTCAACAAGTTTAATGAAAGGGCCAGTGATTTGTTGGGCCTTATACATACACATGTGTTTGGCCCAATGAGCATTAGTGCAAGAGGAAACTTTAGGTACTTCATCACATTTACTGATGATTTCAATAGATATGGTTATGTCTATCTTATGAGACATAAGTCGGAATCCTTCGAAATGTTCAAGGAGTTCCAAAATGAAGTACATAACCAACTTGGCAAAAGTATCAAAGCTCTTCGATCTGATCGTGGAGGTGAGTACTTGAGCCAAGAGTTCGATGATCATCTTAGATATTGTGTAATCGTTTCACAACTCACTCCTCCTGGAACACCACAGGGAAATAGTGTGTATGAGAGGAGGAATCAGACTTTATTGGATATGGTTCGATCGATGATGAGTCATGTGGATCTACCGTTATCCTTCTGGGGATAAGCTCTTCAAACGTTTGCGTTTACGCTGAACAGAGTTCCAACAAAATCAGTTGAAAAGACTCCATATGAGATGTGGACTGGAAAGGTTCCAAGTCTGTCCTTTCTCAAAATATGGGGTTGCAAAACTTATGTCAAGCGATTGATATCTGATAAGCTCGCACCCAAATCTGATAAGTGCTACTTCATTGGTTACCCTAAGGAAACCAAGGCATATTACTTTTACAACCGATCCGAGGACAAGGTATTTGTTGCTCGGAACTGTGTCTTTCTTGAGAGAGAATTTCTTTCCAAGAAGAACAGTGGGAGTAAACTACAACTCAAAGAAATTTGAGAACCACAGGACGCTGTTCAACCTGTTGAGGGAGAGCAGTCGTTGGATTCACAAGAAGTTTTGGAACCAACAATTGTGGTGCCTGTAGTTCGCAGGTCCAGAAGGACTCGTAATGAAGTCGAGAGATACGGATTTCTCGTGACTAACTGTCATGATCTTCTGATCGTTGATAGTGACGAACCTGCGATTTTCGAAGAAGTAATGTTGGGCCCTGATTCCGAAAAAAGGTTAAAGGCCAGTGAATACGAGATGGAATCCATTTCAATCAACAAATTTTGGTCTTTGGAAGATTTGTCCGATGGTGCAAAAGCCATTGAGTGCAAATGGGTCTTCAAGAAGAAGATTGACGTGGATGGTAATGTACAGATGTACAAAGCTAGATTGGTGGCAAAAGGTTTCAAACAAGTTCATGGTGTTGACTATGACGAAACCTATTCCCCAGTCACTATGCTTAAGTCCATCCGGATTCTCCTAGGTATTGCCGCTTATTATGATGGACGTGAAAACTGCCTTCTTGAATGGGATTTTGGAAGAGGATGTGTACATGACACAACCTGAGGGTATCATTGATCCTAATAACCCTAGGAAAGTATGCAAGCATCTCGGGCTTGGAATCTTCCTTTTGTTGAAGCTATCAAAAAGTTTGATTTCATCAGGAACGAAGAAGAACCATGCGTTTACAAGAAGACTAGTGGGAGCGCATTTGCATTTCTCGTATTATATGTAGATGACATATTGCTTCTCGGAAATGATATTCCGTTGCTTCAGTCTGTTAAGACTTCGCTAGGAAGTTGTTTCTCGATGAAGGATATGGGAGAAGCCGCGTACATTCTTAGAATAAAGATCTATAGAGATAGATCAAAGAGGCTAATTGGACTGTGTCAGGGTACTTATATTGATAAGGTCTTACACATGTTCAATATGCATGATTCCAAGAAGGGATTGCTTTTGATGTCACATGGCATCACTCTCAGCAAGAAGCAGTGTCCTTCGACACCTGCTGAGCGAGAGCGCATGAGTAGGATTCCCTATGCTTCTACGATAGGATCCATCATGTATTCCATGGTATGTACACGTCCAGATGTCGCTTGTGCTTTGAGCATGATGAGCCGATACCAATCCAATCCCGGTGAGAGTCACTAGACTGCCGTCAAGACAATCCTGAAGTATTTGAGGAATACTAAGGATAAGTTCTTGGTTTACGGAGGGAGTGATGAGCTTGTGGTAAGTGGATACACTAACGCCAGTTTCCAGATGGACAAAGACGATTTCCGATCTCAATCTGGTTATGTCTTATGTCTGAATGGCGGTGCAGTCAGTTGGAAGGGTTCCAAGCAGAACACCGTGGCGGATTCCACAACTGAAGTTGAGTACATTGCTGCTTCAGAAGCGGCAAAGGAAGCTGTTTGGATTAGGAAGTTCATTACTGAACTTGGTGTGGTTCCTAGCATTTCTGCGCCTGTGGCGTTGTTGTGTGATAACAATGGAGCCATAGCTCAGGCAAAGGAACCTAGATCACACCAGAAGTCCAGACATATCGAGAGAAGATATCATCTGATACGAGATATCATTGAGAGAGGAGATGTGAAGATCAGCAGAGTCCCGACGGACGAGAATGTTGTTGATCCTCTGATTAAGCCACTCCCACGGCCCAAGCATGAGAGTCATGCTCCGGCAATAGGAATTAGATTTCTCGAGTAGTAATCTTGATTTGAGTGGGAGTTGTTTATTTTGTTTTGATGTTCATGTAAACATGTTTTGGTTATGTTTTAATTAATGAAATTTTTTCAGTATTATTTAATAATGTAGGTGACTAATTAAATAATAGTCCCAAAATAATTGAAGGCATTCTTATAGGTCATCAAAGACGTGATTTGATCATGAAACCCTATAACGATTGATGTCATAAATTACTGAGGTCCCTGGTTGAAGGTTGTTAAATTGGGACATCAATAACCGCGCAAGACTAGTATGTGATGTGACTGATGCCCAAGTTTCATGGTGTCATTGATAGGAGTATCAAAGTCAATCACATAGATATGTGTTGTGAACACGGTATCAGATATGACCTGCTGATGAGAACTCAACAAGATTGTTATATGAGTGTCATATGAGTTTCTCATTACGACTATAGAGTATAGTCCTTAGACCGGAGTTCATCATGATTTCTTGCATATGAATTGGTCTGCTTTGAACTTTTCAAACGTCAGCCGTAACTGGTGACTATTCAGACATTGATTGGGCATATCTTGAAGTGTGTGGGGAACAGGGGATGGAACAAGATGGGATTTGTCCCTCCTATATAACGGGAGTTAAATATCTCTGGGCCTATCGAAGATTTAATAGTGAGGGAATGTGTGGCCACACTCAAACAAGCTGAATGTCAGTTGTTTGCCTTGATCAGTACATATCAGAGTTCGATAAACGTGATTTGGCTTTATAAGGATGACATGAGTTCTTGCCTTATGCTGAATCGAGATATAGAGACAAAGGGATTATTGGAATAAGTTGAATCCAGTACAAGTGGGAGATTGAAGGGAATGTCCTGAATATCATACTTGTATACACTCTAATATAGTTGTGAAGTCGAGATAAGACTATCATGTAATACTGGGTAGTTATAATGCTTTGCTTGAAGCCGCTTATAACTTATAAGTTATGAACTCATTGCTAGTATTATATGATCCTACAGGGTCACACACCTAAGCAAACTGGATAAACAAGATTGGGATTGATCATTAATGTAATGATCAAGTTAATGTATATTTGATATACATTAACTATGTGCTTTGGCTGAGTGTGTCGACCGACACAAGTAAGTTGTGTCGATCGACATAGTAACTGAAATCAGACCGACTGGTTTGATTAATGATTTAAGTAATGATCGGTTTAGCCCGGTTATTAATTAGGTTTTCATGGTCCCTATATAAGAGATAGAGGCACAAAATTCTCAGTCTCATCTTTTGATCCGCAGGCGTCTTACAAACACAGAATCCCGAGAGCTCTTCCGGTACTAGCATCCCGGTGATCCAGTTTGTGTGCGTGTGGACTTTCCGTAGAGGCGCAGCATTTGAAGCGCTCTTGATCTCGAATTCCTGATTCATTATGCTGCTTTAAACTCCAGATATTCTCGAGATCTAGTACCAAAGTCTTACCTTCTCCCAAGGCTTTTCTCTCCTTTACATAATGATGGAAACACCCTCATAAAACCCAACTGCAATCACGTGGATCCTTTCCTAAAATAAAGGATCTTCACAAATAAGGGAACAATCAAAATCCTTGATAAGGAAAGTTGGAAATCACTTTAATCCTTGATTGCCTTGAATCCTTGATTAATAGATTCTTGATTCCACTCAAATCTTTGGAACCTAACAATCCTCGATCTCCATAATCTTCAAATAACATCACACATTGATCTCCAAGAATCTTCTCACTCGTACTAGCTACTTCCTCTGGTGTAGTACTTTGTGTGACATCCTTCTGGTGAAGGAATTTGTACATGTTTTAAATTATATTTAGTAACCCCTAATGAAAAATTATAGGCCTAAGGATCATGTGGTCATATTTAAAATTGAATCCTTTAGATGAATCTCGAATATACATGAATGATCAAGCAGCAAAAGGGATCAGGGATTCGAGATTGAATAGCGCCTCCAGTGCTGCACCTCTATTGGTGTCCATACTCACAAAAACTGGAACACCGGGATGCTAGTGCCGGGAGAGATCAAATCTCTGAAGGAAGCTGTGGATGGTGGGGTTCTACCCCTTATCGATAGTTTGACAATAATTAGAGTTCGGTCCCTGCAGAGCTCTTCCCCGATAACTTATTGATGTACTGTTATTTTTCCCGGTTTTCACGATGATATTTTACGTTGTTTTGGAACATTTTCTGCATTTTATATAGGTTAAATGGAAGATTCCACAAGCTGAGGTGTTTTGTAAGAATCTAGAAGATTTGGAGCTAAAAATGAAGAATTATGATCCGAATCCCGAGTAGACCGACTGGAAGGAAGAGTCGACCAACTCAGAGGCCGCCTTAGGAAAAAGGAATTTCTTTTTGGGCCTTCTTTTCGAAACCCTAATTTCTAGGACTTCTTTGCCGACTCATGCATGACCTAGAGGACCTATATAATCGACTTTAAGCAGAGAAGAAAGAGAGAGACGACTTCTATCAAGCTTTTGAAGCATTCAAGCCTCTCTTTACCAAAAATCACCAAAAAGTTACTTAGATCTTGTTTTCAGAGAGCACCCTTGTGTGAAGGTTTTCTTGTGCCCATGTTCTCTTGATTTTACAGAGAGAGAGAGCCACGTTTTTGCTCTGGTCTCTTTTTGATATTACTTTCATATTGCAAACTCTTGATATTAATGATTATGATTGGTTTGTTTGCTATGTGTGAGTAGTTCCCTAGTTAGATTTAGGTTGTCAAAGGTTTTATGGGTCATTAGGTGCACAAATTGTTGCTGAATTCGTGACTACTCTATGCTTTCATATTAATTCATACAATATTTTGACTTTATCACTTAGAATATTGAAGTTTAGGGTTTGTTGCATCATACACCCATTTTACATTAAATGCAGAGCATTGTTTTTAGCAGGTGATTTCGTCCTTGTACAAACGAGAGTTTGACTTGGAAGATCATGAACAATCAAATCCATTCCCAATGCATATATTAGCTATATAGGTTGAAAGCATCCTTGATGATATGTTGGTTGATTCATAGTGCAATACGCAAAGAGATTTGGTATTATATACATTTGTCTTTTGTGTTTAATAGTAGAGCAACATCCAATTTCGTGCATGGCCCATATTACCCACGATTTACCTAAGTCTAGCGTTTTTAATCCATAAGTTACACAATTAGTTGCCAGATAGGTTGCATTCTAATAGAATCGAAACTCGACATAATCTCTGTGGGATCGATAACCTAAATACTACAATTGTACACTGTGCACTTGCAGTTAGTTTTGGGTGAATAACTTTTCACGCATCAAGTTTTTCTGGCGCCGTTGCCGGGGATTTAATGGTGTTTTCGATTTTTGTTAGAATTAGAGTTAGGAAATTATGATAAAAACAGCTACACAATATTTTTCTTCTTTTTTGTTTGATAGACAGAAAATGATGCAAGGAAAGCACAAAGGAGATAGGAAGCCGGATGTAGATTTCGTGAGAGCAAACCCATACCAAGATGGATAATTCAACCCGCACTCATTTTACAAGCTAATGCCACCAACAAATGGAGCGGAGAGCCTAGTTGAAGAAGTCCTGGAGATGCAGAATAGAACCTATGCTACCCTTTTGAAGAAGATGGATCAACTTTTCCTTACCCTTGATTCGCGTATAAGCTACCTTCAGATTGATGTCGGAAGACTTCAAGAGCAAATGAAAGAGCTTGAAGAATTTGTGGGAGTCAGAAGAGTCACAAAGTGTCCATTATCCATCCGAGCTATCCATATGAAGGAGATTGAAGAGGAGAAAACCCTGGAAGAAACAAGTGAAGAAGGATCGTCTGACACATACGGTCGACTGCCATCAATGTTCGGTCGACGTGTCAACGGTCGGTGGACCGAGGAGAAGGTCGGCCGGCTCTTAGCTTCTGAAAAAGAAGTGGGATGTCCTTTGATGAAGACTCCACCCAGGAAGAGTGTCTAAAATCCATGGTGCACTAATCAATTAGTGTATCCATGGATTCCAATTCATGAGTACGAAGTTGATGACTTAGGAATTGATATAGAAGCTAAAGAAGATGATTGGGAGCTCAAGAAAGAAGTTGAGACCTACTCTAAAGTGTTAATGAGGAGGATGCCATTTGGAAGAGCCTGCAAGCTGAACGCTGAATTTGAAGACGTCCTCATTAAGGTGATGACATGGAAGATAACCCCAGAAGATGGGAACTGCCTGTTCGTTGCGATTTGTGACAGAGCGATTATGTCCCGGAAGCAAGACAAGAAGAAGGATCCTGGACAATTTGAACTTACTTTGACAATTGGAGATCAAGTCTTCAAGAGATGCATGTGTGATCTAGGAGCGAGCGGTAACATTATGCCTTTGTCTGCCATGGAAAGATTGGGACCACTCGAATTGAAGACTACCAAAAAGGAGATGCGATTAGCAGATGATACAACTGTTGTACGTTTGGGAAAACTCACTGAATTTCCATTTATAATTGGTGATAGATCATTGCTTTGGATTTTTACATCCTTGAGACTTGCTATGTTGATGAGAAAGTTGGGATAGAGCAGATTATACTTCGAAGATCGTTCCTTAAAACCGCTGGAGCTTTAATCGATTGCTCGGAAGACACAATAACATTAAGAGGTCTGGGAAGTCCGAACATTAGTTTCAAGATCAAGGATAAAGAAGTTGAAGAAGAAGATTTCGCCTGCTACTACCCAGAGAAGAAGAAGAAGAGGTTTGGCAGTCATCACAAGTTCCAAACCAAAGATGAGAGTTATCGAAGAACCCATAAGGAAAACTTTTCGACGCACGAGTCGGTCGACCCTACCACCATTCGGTCGACCCGAATCCCATGAAGCTAAAGAAAGATCAATTTCTATGACAGCTTGTTCTATGTCTGATGAAGACATTCAATCCACTTCTCGTTGGATACGACCTGAGCACATTGAGGACAAAATCACTTTCTTCGCGCACTCATTGAAGGTACTTGAGACACAATTCAAATATGATGTGGAGAAGTTTATCAAAGAATGTAAGGAGATTTGGCCACTTATGGAGCAATGTGGAATGGAGACGGAGTTACAAAAGTTGACACCATACTTACTGAAGAATAAGATGGGAGCCAAGGAGTTTTGCAGTAGACTTGCTAAGATGTGTGATGAAGTGATCGAGAAATGAATGCCAAAGAAGCTTGAAGACTTTGGAAGAGCTGAGATTAATGTTATGATTGGGCACACATGGTTTGAGAACGTCCCATGTGATATTGCAGCTGGAGTAAACCTAATGTCGCTCTCAGTTGCCAAAATGATGAAGTTTGACCAAATGGTGAACAAGCGAGTGTTTTTGAGGCTAGCTGATACTTACAAGATAACCGAGGGAATAGTGGAGAATGAACCTGTGAGAGCCAATGGCCGGTTCTTCGTAGTAGATATCCACGTGGCAATGTTTGAAAGTGAGCCTCAACACCCGCAAATCCTTGGAAGACCATTCTTACACACTGCATACGCCGAGATAGACTCCAGAACAGGAAGAGTTAAGTTCAGAGCTGCTGAATCCATTGAAGAAGAGAAGATGATGATGACTGGAACTACACCTCTAGGTTTTGAACGTGCCCTCTACAAGGGAACCTACATTCCAATCCTAAGGAACAAGAAGCATGTGTCCACCAAACAATCACTGTTCACTGCAAGAATTGAGATTGAGGAACTAGTAAAGAAAGCTGAGAATGAAAACAAATTTGTGGTTCTTACTGAAGATGATGATGATGAGGATTGTGAAGACGATCCTATGGAGGAACAGGAAGAAGATCAAGGAGCTGAGATGTGCTCTACCAAGTAAAAGATTCAAGTCAGGCAAAGTACGCTATTGAGTGTAAAGAAGCGCTTAGTGGGAGGAAACCCATTTGTGAGTCTGTTTTAGTTTAATTCTTAAGGATTTCGTGCTTTTAGTCCCAATTTAGATTGAGTCATTAAAAAATGCTAAAAAAAAATTAAAAAAAATAAAAAAATTAAAAAAATTAAAAAATTTGTTTTTGGGACCCAGTCGGTCGACCCTGCGCAGAGCAGTCGGTCGACTCGTGGGTCGAGTTCTATTAAAACCAAGTTTTTCATCATAATTTCATTAAAACTCAAATCTTCAAACCCGATTTTCTCTCTCAATTCTCAACAAAATTTTGTGATTCAAAGTCCCCTGGGATCGCAATTATAAATAATTAGAAGTTGAACCCCTATAATTATAAATAATTAGAAGTTGAATTTAGTATCAACATTTGGCGCCAGGTAGGGGGGGGACTTCTATTTAGTAAAAGAAAGAAACCTTGAGGATGGAAAAATATTTCGGTGTGATTCTCGATAGTTCGAATTCCAAAGGAACTATAAAGAAGCGTATCCGAGAAATACCGAAGATTCGATCTATAAGCCGACCCCCAACATATCATTCTTCGGCAGCCTTCACAGGTGCAGATTCCGAGGGAATTATAATTCCCCACAACGACCCTTTAGTCATTCGTGTCTTCTTGGCCGGAAATCTCATGGAAAAGGTGCTCATAGATAACGGAAGTACGGTGAACCTATTAAGTGTAAAAGCTATGATTGAATGAATATAGTATCTAAAGATATGGAGGTAAGAACAGAACCCGTAACCTCACTTCCGGCGAAAAGAGAAGTAGCGGTAGGAATCGCGGTCTACCCAGTATCCGTTAGAGTAGTCACTATGGATACTATCTTTCATGTGGTGTCAGGATCCCTAATATTCGACGCAAATGGGAGTACCTTGGCTAACAATTATGGAAGCAATCCCTTCGACCTATCATCAGTGCCTCAAATTTCCGACCCCACACGGTGTTTGTTCAGTTAAAGGAGACCAACAAATAGCAATAATTTGTTCCAGGCCCCCGAAGAATCAGTCACGAACGATCTCGCTAATCTCGGAACCGGAGCTCCCGCCGAACGAAAATCCGAGCTTATCAGTAGTTGGAGAATTAGATCCGAACATCTTTGACAAAGATTAATACAAAAAAATATATGTCGACGAGGAAAATTCATAACGCTATTTAACTATAGCATAAAATTTGGAGAAAGAAACAAGAACAAAGTTCATCAACCTACTAAAGAAAAACAAAGGAACGTTCGCCTGGTCATCCGACGATATGGTAGGGATCGATCCAACACTGATATCAATCGGTTAAGCGTGGATCCTACCTATAAACCAGTCAAGCAGAAGAAGAGGAAGTTATGACCCGAAAGAGCAGCAGCTGTTAACGAAGAAATCGATCGGTTACTGGCAAAACGCTCGATAACCGAGGTTCAATATCCGGAGTGGTTAACCAACCCTGTAGTAGTAAAAAATAAAAATGAAAAATGGAGGATTTGCGTAGATTTCACGGACCCAAACAAAGCATGCCCAAAGGATTGTTTCCCCCTCCCAAGCATAGAAAGAATGGTGGAAGCCACGGCAGGAAATGAACTTCTTTCCTTTATGGACGCATTCTCGGGGTACAACCAGATTATGATGCATCCGGATGATAGGGAGAAAACCGCCTTTATCACAGACATACGAACACCCTACTGTTACCGCGTAATGCCCTGCGGCCGGAAGAACGCAGGAGAAACGTATCATAGGTTGGTTAATCGAATGTTTGCCGAAAAGCTCGGAAGTACGATGGAGGTTTATATTGATGATACGTTGATGATACATTAAAGTAATTTTCGTCACGTCGGCGGCTTCCTTCCTGAATAGATCAAGTGGTACTTCACACCACTTCATGATGGGGGTCAAAAGTGTTGATACTGGGTTCAACTTCTAATTATTTGTAATTAGAGGGGTTCGTTTTTAGGTAACTATTCGATAAGAAAGTAAAGAAGAAACCTCAGAAAAAGGGTATTTTAGTATTATAAGTGATTACAAGGCTCGTTAGCTCCGGATGCTGAACTAACTTTATCAAAGAGAAGTAAAACCTAGGAAATCTAGTTCTTCTCCTCCCGATTCTGAATGAATGTTATTAGTGGGGGGGGGGGGTATGTATTTATATATCCTTCATAGTCGGTCTAATAAGCCCATGGGCTAACCTCGGAAAAATGGAATATTTCCATTTTTTCCAAGACTTGGGAATCTGTGATAAGATTTGATCTTATACTGTCCGAGCTTAGACTTCGGCTTAGGACGATGTTCGTTTATACCCCCGCCTCGGACACTAAATCTGATCAACCTTCTCCGAAGCATCCATCAGTCATCTGGGCTGAGGGTCGGAGTTCCTGTTGTTGGGACTTATAAATAATAGATTATCAAGGAAGAGGTAGGCAAGGACCAAACTCCAATCATTGCCAAACTATTGGGAGGGAGTGAAGGTAGGACTTCTCCTTCTTCCATATCTTCGAGGGGAAGCTGATTTTCCTCATCTTCTCGTGTCTTACGTTTCTCCTTTTCTCAATCTTGTTCAAATCGGATGGCCATCAGGTGGGACTTTAAAGTTCGACAATCTTCGGTTTTGTGGCCTGGTCTTTTGTGGTATTCACACCAAGGAACGGTTGGATCTTCAGGATCTCGGATGTAGGTGTATTTCGACTTATCTTTCCGAGATATGTCTTTTTGTGAGTCCGTTACGGAAAAGGTTGTTTCCGACCTTGATTTATCTTTTCGAAGGTTATCCCTTTCTACTCGCCGCCCTTCTCCTTTTTCCTCTGGTTTCACCTCTTTGTTCACCTTTGTGGATCTGTGTACTTTGGCAA
Source organism: Euclidium syriacum (assembly GCA_900116095.1). Lineage (NCBI taxonomy): Eukaryota > Viridiplantae > Streptophyta > Magnoliopsida > Brassicales > Brassicaceae > Euclidium > Euclidium syriacum. The sequence continues at coordinate 1,837,143 of FPAK01000003.1, read as the reverse complement.
GTTCGGCACAATTTTCCTCAATCCTTATGTGAGTATTTGCTCGATGAAAAGCGTCGTTCATAGACTGTACGATGAGCAGATAGTTCGTCCCAAAACCTTCATTGATACCAGGTCGCCGCGCTAAGCGCTCCGATCGCTAAATCGTTGTCAATCCTTAGCCGCGAATAAATCGCCTTAAATATTTTAATGAAATCTCGGAGTGGCTCTTTCGGTCCTTGTTTTACTGTGTATACGTCCGATGCGGTGGCCTGTTGCTCTAAGTGGAGCATGTGCTGTTTGAAGAAGGCTTCTCGGAGTTCTGCAAAACAACTGATTGAATCGGGGGGTAGGCTAGTGAACCAAGCTTGGGCATCACCTCTCAACCTCTCTAAGAAGAGTTGACATCTTCCCTCGTCCTCTTCGTTTCTTTGAAACTCAGTTCGGCCAACTTTTACCAGAAAGGCTCTCATGTAGACTGCAGGATCTGTGGTTCCGTCATAGGTTGGGAGTCTGAGCTTGTCGTTGAGTGCGACTCGTGCCCGCGTGATATTCTCAGTGAATGGGCTCATCTCTGTTTCCGCCATTAATTGATCGACTTCGGGGGCGATGCTAGTTGCCTTATGGACTAGCGATCGCATCTCTTCCAATTCTCTTTTTAAGATTGCGACCGATTGGTCGGTGCTCGGGTTCTGAGTCGTGTCATCTCCACTTCTCTGACTTCGGCGGATAATGGGCGTCCTGGGATCTCTTGAACTGGTTTGATCATCTTCAAATGTTACTCGATGGGGAGTGGCTCGTGAAGTTCTAACCGAAGTCGTTCTAAGAGTTTGGTTATGGTTTTGGGCTCTTAAAACTTAGAGTTCTTCTGATATGATCGCCAGTTGATCGATCAGACTTCAGTTTATCTTTTGTTGGTGGTCGATTTGCTCTGTCATCCAACTTTTGCGCTGCTATTGTGCTCTTACTACTACTCCATCGGGGGTTCTTATCTCTTCTATGTTGGGAGTTGGATTTATTATCCGGTTTCCTCTGTTATTCGATGATAACATTCCTGCGGGTTGCTCTGTCGCCTGGGAGTTAGGACGAAGAGTTTCGTCTAGTACTCCAAGAGAATTCTGGGTTTCGGATGTCGAGGTTCGAACTATCGGATTAGTAGGCGTCAAAAATCCTTGTTCTCCGAGTTGATTGGGTGTAGTATGAGGATAACTTAGTTCACGGGCTATTGGATTAAAGCTCTGGTCGATATTCTGGACCGCTTCTTCTTCGTCGCTTACTTCTGCTTCTTCACCGTCTCGACGCTCGTTAGTAGGTGGCTCTTCCGTGCTCATCCTCCTGTCCGAGATCTCTCTTTTTTCTTACCAAAAGTTAGTCACCCCCCTACCTGGCGCCCCAAATGTTCATACTGGGTTCAACTTCTAATTATTTGTAATTAGAGGGGTTCGTTTTTAGGTAAGTATTTGATCAGAAAATAAAGAAGAAACCTCGGAAAGAGGGTGTATTATTATTGAAGATGTTTACAATGCCTGTTAACTCGAAATGCCGAGATTAACTTTATCAAAGAGAAGTAAAACCTAGGTGATCTAGTTCTTCTCCTCCTGATTCTAAATGAATGTTATTAGTGAGGGGGGTATGTATTTATATATCCTTAATAGTCGGTCTAATAAGCCCATGGGCTAACCTCGGAAAATGGAATATTTCTATTTTTCCAAGACTACGGAATCTGTGATAAGATTCGATCTCATACTGTCCGAGCTTAGACTTCGGCTTAGGACAATGTTCGTTTATACCCCCGCTTCGGACACTAAATCTGATCAACCTTCTCCGAGGTATCCCTCGGTCATCTGGGCCGAGGTTCAAAATTCCTGTTGTCGAGACTTATAACCTAATAGATTATCAGGGAAGAGCTAGGCAGGGACCAACCTCCAATTATTGCCAAACTATTGATTAGGGGTAGAACCCCACCATCAACAGTCTCCAGGATATAAAAATCCAAAGCAATGAATCTATCACCAATCATACATGGCAATCCAGTAAGTTTTCCCAAAGGTACAACAGTTGTATCATCAGCTAATTGCATCTCCTTCTTGGTAGTTGATGCGTGAAGTTATTCACCCAAATTAACTACAAGTGCACAGTGTACAGTTGTAGTATTTAGGTTATCGATCCCACAGAGAGCTATGGCTAGTTTGGATTCAGATGCAAATGTAACCGAACTATGACAATTCTAATATGCTAATGACTTTGTGATGTGCTGCAAACTTTAAAAGAGACATTAGATCTAAAGGAAATCAGTTGGGAAAACTCAGGATCACGGTTATTGGTGACTTCTTGAACTCTAAACACTTTAAAATACTAAATCCTATTGGTGTACTAGAAAATAGCCTTTATTTAAATCCCTAAATCTCTAATCTCTCTGGATTGTCGCTGGAACTAAATAAGCTTTAATGCGAACAAGTTAGATCTGTTCACAAGGTGTCTAAAAAAACTCTCCTTTGATTTAGAACGCACCTTGCTCACTACAGACTCTTCCGGCGTCTCTATCTCCGTCTCCGGTAGAAAAATCGACCTTGATAATCTAAAAGTGGTTAATTACGTCACTTCTAAATATGAAACACTGTTTGTAGTGAAGAATCATGTGGGTTATTCCACAAATCAAAACCGTTTAGAATGATCCCTTGTAAACCCTTTGAAAACCCTAGATCTAATGAATAAACTACTCAGACATGGTTTTGTTACAACAAATCATCTTTTTATGAATGAAGTGCATCTAAAAAGAATTAGACAATAGAAGATCAGAGGTTCACGAAGCTCAAATGAGAAAGAACACTTCTCTAACCTTCTTCATAGTCTAGAACAATGATAAGAACAGTATCTAAAAGCTAAAACAATGGAAACAAAAAGCAAAGATAAACTTGTATTGCTCTGAGTTCTTCTGGGGTCTGTCGTCCTCTAGTGCTTAAGAGGTGTTTATATAGGTCGTGAATGAGTCTTAGGGTCTAGGGTTCCACGAAAGGCCCGATATGAAAATCTTCTAAATTAAGTCGGTGTCACAAACGGTCGACTCGGGGTTCGCAGCAACATTTCTTCATTTTGGCTCCAAATCTTCTAAGTCTTCTTAATTCACGTGGAAACTTCCATAAAACCTTCTTTCTAGCTCATTTTGCTCCAAAGTGTCTTTTGCTAGTAAATCCTGCATAAATGCTCAAAACATGCTACAAAGACTCCATAAAACCTACTATATCATGGTAGAAAACCGGTAAAATCCATGATACATCAAACTTCCCCAGACTTAAACCTTTGCTTGCCCTCAAGCAAATAATCAAGGCTGCTAGGTAAAGTTCTAATTTCTTTGGGAACTCATTTGGGAAATCACATAAGCGAAAAGTTTATCATGCCAGAACCAATCAAGTCAAGACCAACATGTACATTCCCTATCAACTCAACAATCTTCCACGCATTCCCCACAATTTACAAGTCAATCAATCCAAAGCATCATAGCTATTTCAAAACAATAGAAGTACTGCCCAAGGAACAAGTTCCTTCCCTTTTCAATATCATAATAAGAAGTCATTAAATTACTTCACTCTCCCCAGAATTATTCATTTCTTTATCTTTTCAAACTCTTAAGGTTTAAGCGAATAGTGGTATTGCAGGAAATTTTCATAACCTCGCTGTCAACCAAGTTCTCAAAGGTTCAAATGCATAATGGTATCGCAGGAAATTTTCCTAACCGCATAGATCTCGAGCTTCTAGTGACGAACAATTGGCGTCCTAAGAAATTTCCCTCTGCCTCATCACTAGGTTTTAGTTAAAAACATATTCTTTTCATTTAAATAAGGGAGAGTGGAATTCTATAGATATCCAGACATTCTCTTTATGACTTTGAACGAGGACTGACCATATGGTTATGAAAGTGTAATAGCTCAGACTTACATGGATTTCATGACTTAAGGATATGGGTATTTTCTGGTTGATTCAATTGTGTCAAGGTTTTCCAATAGTCATAGACTCTAACTGTGTTCTTGCATCGATGTTCTCAAGTGTGAAACAGAATGTGATTAGTGTCCCAGATTAATCATTGTTCCCTCAACGGTTTGACTCGATAAAAACAACTAAAAACAAGGCGAAAAACCATGAGATAAACAACAAGAATTTCATTAGCATGGATAAACTCCCCCATATTTAAATTACACCATCTCGGTGTAACAAAAGAGAGAAGATATTCGAAGTGAAATTGTAAAATGATCGAAAGCGGTACCATGGAATTGAAGTCGGCCGACCCTAATGAGAGGTCGATCGACTCGGGTAGCGTATAGTCCAGTTCTCCTGAATCTCCTCGCCTGAAATCAAATCAAAAACACCTAAAAATAAAAGTAAAACGTACCTAGTGGGTTGCCTCCCCCTCAGCGCTTGTTTATAGTCAGTAGCTTAACTAAAGTTGGCGACTATGGCCGAGTTGATGATAGATAGGGGTTGGTTGTGCTCATGAGATGGGTGCAAGGGCAACTAAAAATACTTTCGTACTGCGACCTCCAGACGTGTAAAGAATGATCGTCTGAGGATGAATTGCTCTTTAGTTAAATCGAACGAGCGGAGTACGACAAAATCTGTGACGACTGCCACCTTGTTAACGCGTACTGTGGTATTTCGGGTGAATCCCATTGCTACACAGAGTGTTCCGTTCTCTCACCTCAGCATTAAATCACATTTTTCAGTTTCTCCCCAAGTTGTTGCAAGGGTGGCAGATACCACATTGACTTCGTTTCCCTGAATAACAGCTGAATTGGGGTACTTCTTGCTGTTTATGGTGCAATTCATCCTGATAACATCGTCTTCATTACATCGTCTTCATTGCTGTTTATGGGTCATCTTCTTGGCTTCTACTTCATCCTGTGTATGGAATAGCTTGTTGCCTTGCTGCGATTTGAGTTCTTTCTCCAGAGAACGATAGTCGGTCGACTGAGTGCGTGGTTGGTCGACTCGTGTGTTCGTTTGATGCTCGCCAACGACAATAGGATGTTGTGTTGCCTTAGTAGTAACTAGTGACTGGGCGATCTTCATCATGATGAGATCATTTGAATTTTGGAATGCAAGGTTGCTCACTCTACCAAAAAGGGTGATTAATTTTGTCATCTGACTCTGCGTAGATGTCACAAGCTCCTCCACCACTTTCTCTAGTGTCTTGAATCTTTCTTCCTTCACGAATTGGAAGTAATGTGGTGGTAGTGGAATCTGGTTCAGTGGTGGTGGCCGTTTGTAACTGTATGCTGTAGAGGTGTCATGAGTGGTTGACTGCGGATGATGGTTAATGATTCTCCATTCTGGCTCTGTTCTGAATACATGATTGGCTGTTTCTGTACTCGCTTCGTTTTGAAATTGTGCTCAGGCACTCGGAACAGCTTTTTGGAGTGGTCCTATTTCCTTGAATTGGATTTAATTGCTCGTCATGAACTGGTTTTTCCCTTTTTGGGTGAGCCCTTTTGATTCCTCAACAACTTTCTTTGTTCCTTTGATCTTATTCACGTACTGCAGGTTGTTTTCCAGTGACTTCACGTCCTGCATCCGGGGACTGGTGATGGTCTTACCCGGGGGTTCCTTTGCTTTTACCTTCTGCTCGACTATACAAATCGTCATTCTGTTAAGTGCTCTCTTCATGTCAAGAGATGGTCTCCCTTTGAGCGGCTCCTCAATCCTTAATAGTCTCGGATTGGGTGTTATTCCTTGTGGTTGGATTCTAAAGTTGAAATGGAGGATCGGTGTGAAACAACTTTGAAAGAGATTAAAATGCTCATTTGCTCGAGATGTCGAGTCGATCGTCCCTCAGTGAGAGACGGTCGTCTCCAGGGTGGTCGGTTGACTTCATGACCAGGTCGATCGACTGTAATGCTTCGGTTTGTTCATTTGTTCTGATTGCTTGATTGTGGGTTCTCCTTGGTGGTCTGATTACTTGAAGCATCTTTAGTTCTCCCCTGGATCTTGATTCAGCTCTTCTTTCGAGATCTATTTTCAAATGAGTATGACTTTGCGGCTTCCCATATTGATTTCCTCCTCCAAGATTTTCGTTCACCATTCTCCTTCTTCTTTCTTCAGCGATCTCTTGTTGATTATTCATACTCATCCATCTGTAATTCCCATCTTGTTGTACCCTCCTAAGTGGTTTCATCGCGTTACCTTGCATGGGTCCTCGGGTTGGCTGCTCTCGAGCCTTCCTTTCGCCTTGCTAATGGGCATCTTCTTCTCTTCCATGATTTGAAAATTCAATCATTAGTAACCTCCTCTTGATCTCTTGGATTTTCCTATCGTGCCTTGATGCTTTGATTTGACTGGTACCCCTGTTATTCACGCTTTCACTCCTTACATAATCTTGTATTAGCTGGGTTCCCTTCTTGAAATTCAGAGCGTCGAAATTTCCATTGCTCATTGTGTCAAGGATTACTTGATTCTCCCATAGCAAACCATTATAGAAAATTGAAACTAACTCCTTTGGATTGAAACCATGATTTGGGCAATTTCGCAAGTGGTCCTCCTGTCTTCTCCATGCTTCATTGAAAGTCTCGTCTTCGGATTGCGCAAATGATGCAATGTTCATTCGTCGTTCAACCAAGAACTTATCAATAAACATTTCCCTCAGATTTTTCCACGTCCTGATGTTCTTGGACTCAAGTCTCTCATACCAAAGTAAAGCTCCTCCACACAAAGAGTACTTGAAAAGGTTTAAACATAACTTGTTGTAGGTACCTTCATCCTTGGCAGTTCGTGCCAATGTGTCTTCTACTTCCTTCAAGTGTCTCGGAGGGCTGCTTCTTCCATTCTCATAAGGCTCGATCTCCAATAGACTTCGTATCACCTTGGTACTGATGTTGAGCTCACTTTCTTTTAGTGCGGCCTTGATGTGGTTTGGATCATATCCTCGTCTAGGGTAGAAATTTTGTTCAGAACTTCCATCATTGGCGGTAGCATAGACATCATCTTCTAGTCCAAGCATCTCCTGTTGACCTTCTCTTTCCGTCTTGAAAGTAATCGAATTAGGCTTCTGCCTCCAGGTCGGTCGACTTCGTGGAAGTCGGTCGTCTCGGATCTGGTCGACTGGGTTTGTGCGGATGGAACGAATTGTTTCTCCAGAATTTGAGTTGATCATATGCCCTTCAGTGCTTTTTGAGTAGAGAATCTGTCTAGATTCGGTTGTTGTTTCTTCTTCCCTCTTCTCTTCTTTTGAAAAATTGTTCGTCAAGCTGTTTGATGTTGACATGCTCATCACTCCTTGTGCTACCTTGGATTTGTCCTCCATTGTTTTGTTTTCAGAACTTTCAGCAGTGTTGATATGGCTTTCGTTGGCTGTCTCAGTGGCTTCCTCCTCTATCTCCTGCTTTTCTTTCTTCTCCTCTTGAGGTGGATCGTGAGTCGGTCAACTCGGGTGTTCGTCCTCTTTAATTGATCGGCTTTGCGTGTCTCTTTCCTGATTCATCATGAATTGTTACCTGTATCAAATCAGAATAAAGGTTTCCAGACGTTTTAATCGAAAAATATCTTGATGCAATGTTATGCGAAATCTTAATGCAAACTTCCTAATGAAACCAAACTAAACACCGAAGCTCCCCGGCAACGGCGCCAGATAAACTTGATGCGTGAAGTTATTCATCCAAAATTAACTGCAAGTGCACAATGTACAGTTGTAGTATTTAGGTTATCGATCCTACAGAGAGCTATGGCTAGTTTGGATTTAGATGCAAATGTAACCGAACTATGACAATTCTAATATGCTAATGACTTTGTGATGTGTTGCAAACTTTAAAAGAGACATTAGATCTAAAGGAAATCAGTTGGGAAAACTCAGGATCACGGTTATTGGTGACTTCTTGAACTCTAAACACTTTAAAATACTAAATCTTATTGGTGTACTAGAAAATAGTCTTTATTTAAATCCCTAAATCTCAAATCTCTTTGGATTGTTGCTGGAAGTAAATAAGCTTTAATGCAAACAAGTTAGATCTGTTCATAAGGTGTCTAAACAAACTCTTGTTTGATTTAGAACGTACCTTGCTCACTACGGACTCTTCCGGCGTCTTTATCTCCGTCTCCGGTAGAAAGATCGACTTTGATAATCTAAAAGTGGTTAACTACGTCACTTCTAAATATGAAACACTGTTTGTAGGGAAGAATCACGTGGCTTATTCCACAAATCAAAACCGTTTATAATGATCCCTTGTAAACCCTTTGAAAACCCTAGATCTAATGAATAAACTACTCAGACATGGTTTTGTAAAACCTAAGATATCATGGTAGAAAACCGGTAAAATCTATGATACATCAGTAGTCTTCAATTCGAGTGGTCCCAATCTTTCCATGGCAGACAAAGGTATGGTGTTATTGCTTGCTCCTAGATCACACAAGCATCTCTTGAAAACTTGATCTCCAATTGTCAAAGTAAGCTCAAATTGTCAAGGATCTTTCTTCTTGTCTGGCATCTGGTACATGATCGCTCTGTCACAAATTGCAGCGAACAGACAGTTCCCATCTTCTGGGGTTATCTTCCATCTCATCAACTTACTGAGGATGTCTTCAAGTTCAGCGTTTAGTTTGCAGGCTCTTGCAAATGGCATCCTCCTCATTAACACTTTAGAATAGGCCTCAACTTCTTTCTTGAGCTCCCAATCATCTTCTTTAGCGTCTACATCGATTCCTAAGTCATCAACTTCGTACTCATGAATTGGAATCCATGGATACACTGATTGACTAGTGCACCATGGTTTGTAGACACTCTTCCTGGGTTGAACCTTCATCAAAGGACATCCCACTTCTTCTTTAGAAGCTAAGAGTCGGCCGACCTTCTCCTCGGTCCACCAACCGTTGACACGTCGACCGACCATTGATGGCAGTCGATCGACTGTGTCAGACAATCCTTCTTCACTTGTTTCTTCCAGGGTTTTATCCCCTTCAATCTCCTTAATATGGATAGCTCGGATGGATAGTGGACACTTGGTGACTCTCCTGACTCCGACAAATCTTTCAAGCTCTTCCATTCGCTCATGAAGTCTTCCGACATCAATCTGAAGGTGGCTTATACACGAATCAAGGGTAAGAAAAAGATGATCCATCTTCTTCAAAAGGGTCTCATAAGTTCTGTTCTGCATGTCCAGGACTTCTTCAACTAGGCTCTCCGCTCCATTTGTTGGCGGCATTGGCTTGTAAAACGAGTGCGGGTTGAAGTATTTGTCTCGGTATTGGTTTGCTCTCACGAAATCCACATCCGGCTTCCCATCTTCCTTGTGCTTTCCTTGCATCACTTTTTGTCTATCAATCACAAAAGAAGAAAAATATTCAGTAGCTGTTTTTATCATAATTTCCTAACTCTAATTCTAACAAAAATCGAAAACACCGTTAAATCCCCGGCAACAGAGCCAGAAAAACTTGATGGTGCGAAGTTATTCACCCAAAACTAACTCCAAGTGCACAGTGTACAATTGTATTATAAATTAGGTTATCGATCCCACAGATATTATGTCGAGTTTCGATTCTATTAGAATGCAATCTATCTGGTAACTAGTTGTGTAACTTATGGATTCAAAACGCTAGACTTAGGTAAATCGCGGGTAATATGGGCCATGCACGAAATTAGATGTTGCTCTACTCTTAAACAAAAAAGACAAATGTATACAATACCAAATCTCTTTGCGTATTGCACTATGAATCAACCAACAAATCAGAAAGGATGCTTTTCACCCTATATAGCTAATACATGCATTGGGAATGGATTTGATTGCTCATGATCTTCCCAGTCAAACTCTCGTTTGTACAAGGACGAGATCCCCTGCTAAAAACAATGTTCCGGATTTAATGTATAATGGGTGTATGATGCAACAAACCCTAAAATTCAATATTCTAAGTGATCAAGTTAAAATATTGTATGAATTAATATTAAAGCAGAGAGTAGTCACGAATTCAGCAACAATTCGTGCACCTAATGATCCATAAAACCTTTGACAACCTAGATCTAACAAACAAACCAATCATAATCATTAATATCAAGAGTTTTCAATATGAAAGTAATATCAAAAGAGATCAGAGCAAAACGTGGCTCTGTCTCTCTGTAAAACGAAGAGAATAGGGGCACAAGAAAATCTTCACACAAGGATGCTCCCTGAAAACAAGACCTAATTAACTTTTTGGTGATTTTTTTGGTAAAGAGATACTTGAATGCTTCAAAAGCTTGATGGAAGTCGTCTCTTCTTTTCTTCTCTACTTAAAGTCGATTATATAGCTCCACTAGGTCATGCATGAGTCGGCAAAGAAGTTCTAGAAGTTAGGGTTTCGAAAAGAAGGCACAAAAAGAATTTCCTTTTTAGTAAGGCGACCTCAGAGTCGGTTGACTCTTCCTTCCAGCCGGTCGACTCGGGCTCCGGATCAAAATTCTTCATTTTTAGCTCCAAAGCTTCTAGATTCTTGCAAAACACCTCAGCATGTGGAATCTTCTATTTAACCTGTATAAAATGCAGAAAAGGCTCCAAACCGTCTTGCCATCAAAGCCATTGGATCTTCAGTGCAAGATGACTTTAGAGAAATCCCGATGGGTTCTTCCTTTTTCTTTTCTTCACTTGCTTGCAATTTGCTCAACTCAAAGGCCTGAAGAATATAAACAAACTCATCAAAACCATTTCATCAAGATTATGAGTCTCTTCGACTGCAGAAATCTTGGACTCAAACTTTGAAGACAATGATCTCTTCAGTTTCTTCACCAGCTTTTTGTCCTCGTATTGCTTCCCAAGAGCAAACGACTCATTAGATATATTGCATAGCTTAGCACTAAACTCAGCCATAGTTTCTCCTTCATCCATCCTTAGAGTTTCAAATCTTGACGCCAACATATCCAACTTTGTCCTCTGATGTGATCCTAGGTAGGATCTAGTCCCTGAACGACTCCAAGAGGCTGTGAAAGCGGTGGTGTGAAAATCAAGGTTTCGGAAGTGAAGTAATGATGGTGAAAATTGCGGATTGATGAACTCTTAAGTGGATGGATCTGAGACAAGGGTGAAATGAGTGATACTTCTCAAGGATGGTGGAAGATCCTTGGACTATCTACTTGCTCTGTCTTAATAGCAAAGGCCAGACACGGTGGGCAAGAGGTGAATTGAAGTGAAACTTCCAAAGGGTGCGAAGATTCCCTTAGACTATCGACTCTTGAGTGAAATGGAATAATGATCCAAATTTCGGATACAAGAGGATGATCAAACAAGTTTAAGAAGATGTTTGATAATAAAATGTTTGATGATTTAGAAACATGAATACAAAAGAGTACTTATAGTAGTCTAGGGGTGTATAGGAATCACAAATGACTCCTAGGATTCCACCAAGACAATTATGAAAGACTAGGGAATTACAAAATCATAAATAAAGAAGACTAAGACTTAAACAAAAATATTAAAGGTATCTTTGACTCCAATTTCGTGCATGACTGAGATAGAATGGGCCTTGATTCACCAAGAGGCTGGGGTAAAGCACATTGGGCTTGCCTCATTAAAAACCTATCTTAGAAAACCCATTGGTACAAAACTAAGAATAGGGAAAAAGAGTACAATCCAAGGCACCTCTTTTGATGAGGTTTAGGTGGCTTGAATCACAACCAATGTGGTTGGATTAGCACACACTAAACTGGCCTGAATGGTGTTGAGAAGGTGCTGTAGTGTTGTCTTAAGTTTGGCTTGCTTCGATCGGGTAATGGGGACATTAAAGAACTGTAGAGTTTCTTCTTCATTATCTGCATGTTCTAGCTGCTCCTTAGCTTCTTCATTGGCTTCTTCCTCCTCTGGTTCTAGCTGCTCCGTTGATTGAGGTTCCTTGCTGACCATGCTCACATCATCCTCCCCAGTTGAGATGGATTTGACCTCAAATCGGTTTCATCTGCAAAATAGGGATCCAAATCAGTAATATTGAAGCTTGAACTTACTTGGTACTTACCTTGAAGATCCAGCTGGTAGGCATTGTCATTGATCTTTTTGATGAATTTAAATGGACCATCAACCCTTGGCATTAGCTTGGATTTCCTTTCACTCGGAAATCTATCTTTGCGCAAGTGAATCCACACTAAGTCTCCTTCTTCAAAGGTTAGCTTTTTCCGGCCTTTATTGGCTTGTTGAGCATACATCTTGGTTTTATTTTCAATATTGAGTCGAGCCTTCTCATGCATCTGTTTAACCAACTCAGCCTTTTTCTTTCCATCAAGGCTTGTCATTTCACTCAAAGGTAGGGGCATTAGATCCAAATGTGAGATGGGATTGAACCCATAAACAATCTCAAAAGGTGAATACGTAGATGTAGTATGCCTAGCATGATTATATGCGAATTCAACATGAGGCAAACATTCTTCCCAAGTCCTAAGATTCTTTTTAATCAAAGCTCTTAACAAAGTAGACAAGGTTCTATTAATTACTTTCGTTTGACCATCCGATTGTGGGTGACAAGTCGTGGAGAAGTAAAGCTTAGTTCCTAGCTTAGACCAAAGTGTTTTCCAAAAGTAACAAAGGAACTTAGTGTCTCTATCTGATACTATGGTCCTAGGCATGCCATGAAGTCTAACTATCTCCTTAAAGAACAATCCAACAATGTTAATGGCATCATCCGTTTTATGACAAGGAATAAAGTGAACCATTTCGGAAAACCTATCAACTACAACAAATATTGAGTCCTTTCCAGTCTTAGTTCTAGGCAATCCAACAACAAAGTCCATAGAAATATCATGCCAAGGGTGCAAAGGTATAGGAAGAGGGGTATAAAAACCGTGCTTCTGGATTGTGGATTTGGCTTGCTTGCAAGTTACACATCTTTGGCAAGCTTTCTCAACATCACTTCTCATGTGTGGCCAAAAGAAGTGTTCTTGCAGTACAGTTAATGTCTTTGGCACGCCAAAGTGACCCATAAGACCACCTGCATGTACTTCCTTAACAAACAAATCTCGCAAAGAAGAGTTAGGCACACATAATCGATTATCATAAAACAAGAAGCCTTCACTCTTAAAGTATTTTCCTGTACCAAACTTCTCACAAGCAACATAAATATCCTTGAAATCAGCATCAGTAGCATATAACTCTTTGATTTGCTCAAAACCTAGCAGCTTAACTTCTAAAGAGTTCAAGAGCACATACCTCCGAGAAAGAGCATCGGCTACTACATTCTCTTTACCTTTCTTGTATTTGATCACATAGGAGACGGTCTCAATGAATTCGATCCACCTAGCATGTCTTTTGTTCAGCTTTTGTTTCCCTTTGAGATGTTTGAGTGACTCATGATCAGTATGGATGACAAAATCCTTGGGCCAAAGATAATGTTGCCATGTCTGTAAGGCCCTAAAGAGTGCATAAAGTTCTTTGTCATAGGTTGGGTAATTGAGTGTGGCCCCTCCAAGTTTCTCACTAAAGCAGGCTATTGGCTTCTTTTCCTGCATAAGAACAGCACCAATACCAATTCCTGAGGCATCACATTCAATTTCAAAAGTTTTATCGAAGTTAGGAAGAGAAAGCACCGGGGAGTGTGTGAGCTTGTCTTTCAAGGTTTGAAATGTTTCTTCTTGAGCCTGTTCCCATTTAAATCCCACATTCTTCTTGATAACCTCAGTGAGCGGGGCAGCTATGGTGCTAAAGTCTTTGAAAAATCTCCGGTAAAACCCAGCAAGACCATGGAAGCTCCTTACTTCCCCAACATTCTTTGGGCTCGGTCACTCCTTAATCGCTTTTATCATTTCCTCATCAACCTTAACTCCATCTGTACTCACAACAAAACCTAAGAAGACAAGGTTATCTGTTCCAAAAGTACATTTCTTAAAATTGGCATACAAGGTTTCCTTTCTAAGCACTTCAAAAACCTTTCTAAGATGTTCCACATGTTCATCTAAACTTCGGCTGTATACTAGAATACCATCAAAGTATACTAACACAAAGTGACCTATGAATTCTCTAAGGACGTGGTTCATCAACCTCATGAAAGTACTAAGTGCATTGGTTAAGCCAAATGGCATTACTAACCACTCATATAAACCTTGTTTAGTTTTAAATGCAGTTTTCCACTCATCACCTTCTTTCATCCTAATTTGGTGATAACCACTCTTAACGTCTACCTTAGAAAAGATATTAGAACCATGCAACTCATCAAGCATATCATCTAATCTAGGTATAGAGTGGTGATACTTTATAGTGATATTGTTGATGGCTTTGCAATCAACACACATCCTCCAACTACCATCTTTCTTAGGCACTAGCAAAACAGGCACAACACATGGACTCATGCTCTCGCGGATATGACCTTTCTCCATGAGCTTAGTGACTTGCTGTTGAAGCTCCTTGGTCTCCAGGGGATTGGTTCTGTAGGCTGGCTTGTTTGGAAGAGATGCTCCTGGTAGAAAGTCAATTTGGTGCTCAATTCCTCGAATTGGTGGTAAGCCTTGCGGTTGCTCCTCCGGAAACACATCTTTAAATTCCTGCAAAAGAATTTGAATTTTGCTAGGCATGTCCTGCATAGATTGGTTAGTATGAAAGCATTCTTTAAGCACAAAGAGTAGATGTGGTAAGTGACTCCCTGGGTTGGATTTAATCATAAGATTAGTCGACTGTTTAACCGATGGTTTGATTGGCGGTTTGGTGATGGCATCGGCATGGGGTTTGCTTTTGGATTCGGATTGAGTTTTGTTTTTCTTTAAAGCTATTTGATCTAAATGAACCTCCTGTGGGGATAAAGGCACTAGAATATGTTTCTTTCTCTTAAACTCAAATGAGTACCTATTAGTGAACCCATCATGAATAACCCTTCTATCCGATTGCCAAGGTCTACCAAACAAGATGTGACCAGCATCCATAGGTAAAACATCACACAAGATCTCAACTTCATATTTGCCTATGGACAAAGGAACTAGGATCTGGTTCTCTACTTCTAGCTCACCCTCATCATTAAGCCATTGTAACTTATAGGGTTTAAACCTCTTAATAATCTCAAGTCCTAACTTCTCTACCATAATCTCACTAGCTACATTGGTACAGCTACCCCCATCTATCACTAAGTTACGGATCATACTTTTAACTAGACAGCGAGTGTGGAATAGGTTCTCTCTTTGCTCATTTTTCTCTGTCCTAGTTTGTAAGTTTAAAGTTCTCCTAGTGACTAAGAGTTTTCCAGCATGGGGCAAGTCTACATTTTCTTCCAAGGACTCAGCATTCGAATGGTCATTTTCTGATTCTACCTCACCATTAGCCCTAATAACTATGGTTCTCTTATTGGTACATTCCCTAGAGTAGTGACCATAACCCTTGCACTTAAAACACTGAATTTTCCTAGTTTTGGTGCTTGAACCCATATCTATACCCTTAAGTTTCGAATCTTTAATCTTAGGTTTAGTGAAAGGCTTGTAATCTTTGCTAGACTTATCCTCCTTAGATTGGCTAAACCTATTTGAACTAACTCCGGGTTTGGGGTTCTTTCTCTTAATTTGTTTTTCAAACATTATGGCTTTATGGAGAAGCTCTTCTAGCTCTACATAATGATTAACCTCTAGCCTATCCATAATTTCTCTATTGAGGCCGCCCATAAACCTAGCCATAGTGGCTTCACTATCCTCTTGAATATCACCCCTAGGCAACAAAGTTTCCATCTCCTTAAAGTACTCTTCTACGGTTCTAGATCCTTGAGATAGGTTCCTAAGCTTAAGGTGAAGTTCCCTATGGTAGTGACTAGGTATAAACCGTCTCCTCATGATGATTTTCATTTGGTTCCACGAATCTATAGGTAAATCCCCAGCCCTTCTCCTAGAAGAAACTAATTCATCCCACCAACTTAAGGCATAATCTTTAAAAGCGATTGGTGCTACTATAACCTTGCTATTCTGAGTGTATTCCCTACATTCAAAGACTATTTCTATCTTCTTTTCCCATTCTAGGTACTCCTCAGGGTCATTGGTTCCATGGAAAGAGGGGATTTTGATCTTAAGGCCAGCTAAAAGATCACGGGTGTTGGTTTGGGTGTTCCTAGGCATCCGATCATCTTATGGCCGTCTCCTTCTAGATTGGTGTGACCTAGATGAGTGACTATAATACTGCTCAGTATCAGAGGGTAGAGGACGTCTCCTAAGTCTATCATTAATGGATCTTTCTATCTCAGCCCTTATGGTTGCCATACTCTCATCCATCATAGCCTTGAAGAAATCCATGAGTTTTTGGTTGATAGAGTTTGAGGATTCTTTTCTATTGTGGTCTGTTCCCACCATGGTACCTGGAAGATTGAGACAACTAAACAGGTAAAATGTTCAAAATAAAACATAAAACATGAAACATCAATTCGCAGAAACAAAGACACAAGAACAAAGAAAAACCCTAACAAAACATGTTCTAGACCTTTAAGATTCCGTTTTTGAAAAGAGTGAATCTAACAACTTTAAAAATGATTTCAAGCTGATTTCCAGGTTCTTATAAGTTCTAAGTTCAAGTTTAAGCAAGAATTAAACCCAGAAATATTCAAAACCAAATGGAAGGTGAAAGGTTTCAAAACGTTTTTTTTTTTTTTTTTGCGAAAAGGTGAAAATTTGCGAATAAGTTGAAAAGTTACAACCTGGTTTGGAGTGGGCTCTGATACCACTTGATGTGATCCTAGGTAGGATCTAGTCCCTGAACGACTCCAAGAGGCTGTGAAAGCGGTGGTGTGAAGATCAAGGTTGCGGAAGTGAAGTAATGATGGTGAAAGTTGCGGATTGGAGAACTCTTAAGTGGATGGATCCGAGACAAGGGTGAAATGAGTGATACTTCTCAAGGATGGTGGAAGATCCTTGGACTATCTACTTGATATGTGTGAATAGCAAAGGCCAGACACGGTGGGCAAGAGGTGAATTGAAGTGAAACTTCCAAGGGGTGCGAAGATTCCCTTAGACTTTCGACTCTTGAGTGAAATTGGATAATGATCCAAATTTCGGATTGAAGAGGATGATCAAACAAGTTTAAGAAGATGTTTTGATAATAAAATGTTTAATGATTTAGAAACGTGAATACAAGAGAGTACTTATAGTAGTCTAGGGGTGTATAGGAATCACAAATGACTCCTAGGATTCCACCAAGACAATTATGAAAGACTAGGGAATTACAAAATCATAAATAAAGAAGACTAAGACTTAAACAAAAATATTAAAGGTATCTTTGACTCCAATTTCGTGCATGACTGAGATAGAATGGGCCTTGATTCACCAAGAGGCTTGGGTAAAGCACATTGGGCTTGCCTCATTAAAAACCTATCTTAGAAAACCCATTGGTACAAAACTAAGAATAGGGAAAAAGAGTACAATCCAAGGCACCTCTCTTGGTGAGGTTTAGGTGGCTTGAATCACAACCAATGTGGTTGGATTAGCACACACTAAACTGGCCTGAATGGTGTTGAGATGGTGCTGTAGTGTTGTCTTAAGTTTGGCTTGCTTGGATCGGATAATGGGGCGATTAAAGAACTGCAGAGTTTCTTCTTCATTATCCGCATGTTCTAGCTGCTCCTTAGCTTCTTCATTGGCTTCTTCCTCCTCTGGTTCTAGCTGCTCTATTAATTGAGGTTCCTTTCTGACCATGCTCACATCTTTCTCTTAACACTTGTGGTGCCTTCAAACATGTTCTCTAATGTCTTCCATGCTTTCTGAGCTGATGCACATTGAAAAATCAGCTTACAATGTTTTGCATCAATAGCATTATAGATTGCTGTCTTGGCTTTCGAGTTGCAGCTTGATTGTTGCTTCTCTGCATCTGTCCATTTATCTCTCGGCTTAAGAACCACTTCTTTCTTATCATCAATCATCGTAGGAGGATTCCAACCAACTTCAATGGAATTCCAACAATCTTCATCAAGACCACTGATAAATGCCTGCATACGAACCTTCCAGTAACCATAATTTGATGAATTAAGACATGGTGGTCTTGTCATAGATGTGTCTTCTTTACAAGACTCCATTAAACCTAATTCAATCTCTGTCTCACTTCCTCAGCTACGTTCTGAGCTACTTCATGAGCTACTTCCTGAGCTACTTCCCAAACTAATTTCAGTACTTCACACTTGATCTACCCGAAATAAGATTAAATCTCTACGGGAACCCGCTCTGATACCAATTGTAAGTGCAATGAGGTAGTAATAAGTGTAGAAAATAAATAAGACACAAGATTTGTTCCTACTCCCCGGGACCACGTCCATATTCGAATTCACTAGAACAAGAAAGGAAATACAACCTATTCACAAACGCATAAATCAAGCCCGACCCTCTTGACTTACCACTCCGTTCTAACCCGTGAACTCTTCAGGATAAACTAACCCTGAGCAAAACTCTACCCGACTCTAGACTTGAACCCTTGCGGAACTCCTTAACCCGAAATCCGTAACACAATATTGTTAGCACCAAACTGCTCACGAACTCACCCCAAGTCTCAGCAAAACAGAAGCACACTCAAAATGAAGACTCTCACACACACCCAAACTATGATCTTTCTTTCTCTCTAAAGTCTTACCTTCTCACAAAGCTTTTCTCTCCTTTATATAATGATGAAAACACTCTCATAAAACGCAGCTGCAATCACGTGGATCCTCTCCTTGATAAGAAAAGTTGGAAATCACTTTAATCCTTGATTGCCTTGAATCCTTGATTAATAGATTATTGATTCCACTCAAATCCTTGATTGATGTCAATCCTCGATCTCCATAATCTTCAAATAACATCACCTCTTGATCTCCAAGTATCTTCTCACTCGTACTAGCTACTTCCTCTACTGTAGTACTTCGTGTGGCATCCATCTGGCTCACAAACTGCTTCATGAACTGGTTCACGGAAGCTTCTCTTCATACTGATGTAAAACTCATTCAAAAAGAGAACGAAGACTTTGAGCAATGGCCGCAGCTTGCCCATATCCATTAGCTTTGTCAAAAGCTTCGGAATATTTTACAAGGGATCCGCGGATATTCTCCAACTTCTTCTGGCAGGCATTGAAGATAGCTCGTTGCCCATCCAATTGTCCTTTCTGGAAGTACTCAGTACACTTGGAGTCTAGGACAGCTTGATTAACATCCCTCTCCTCCGAAATAACAAGGATTTGACGTTTAGCCTCCGGAAGTTCGAAAAGATTGGAAGTTTTCGACTCTTCCTCCGCGAAGTTTACGTTCAGATTACTCAAGGTTTTGTTTTGGTTTTCAACTTCGCCTCGCGCCTCAGCTAGAGCTTTCTCGGCATCAAGAGATCTTTGCTCCAAATCTTCATTATCAGATAGAAGAGAGCCAATCCTCAAATCAGAATCAGCAAGTCTCTTCTCGTACCGAAGAAACAATTGACCGATGAAGCCTATAGATCGAAACATTGGAAAATAAGGAAAATCAACATAAAATATATTTTTTTTAAAAAAAGAAAAGATGCCTAGGTAGGTGGTTTACCCTAAACATTGAACAAGAAAGAGCTCCTAGAGTTTCAGATTCGCAGCAGATTTCAGGCATACAATTGTCGTAACCACTTGCCTTCCCCAAAAGTTCGGTGCATTTTTTCTTATCTTTGCAAAGAATGTCTACACCATCAAATTCGAATTGGAACGCGTGTTGTTCCCTCACAGGCATTTCAAGCTTCCTGTTCTCGGCTCTCTTCTTTTTAGCAGCTTCAACATTCTGCTTTTTGGCTGCTTCGGTATTTTGTATGTTCCTCGGAAGGAGATCTTGATTGCTGCCAGAAGCTCCTTCGGGGTTAGATCTTTTCATTTTAGGAACATGATCGATTTTTTCCCCAGTCTTCCGTTCCTGGAAGATTGTTTACAAAGTTAATAATAGTTCGAAATGTGATTTGAGAAGTTCGGAGAAAACATACATGTCCAAGAAATGGCTCTGCGGATATGAATTGGAAGATTGTTTCCCCACTAAAGTTCCCCTTCTTTCTTGAGTTTTTCGAATTCTTCGGAAAAGTTTTGAGGGAGAGCTCAGAAGCAGCTTGGTTTAACTGAAAAATAACGAAATGGATGGTTAGAATTCAAATAGGGAAAGAAAGAGAAGACCTAGTTTTCTACCCATTATGGTCCTTCAGTTTCGGAAAATTGTGGCATCAGGGTTATAAAACGAAGCTTGGATGATTCGAACGTAAAAATAGCTTTGAAACCACTATTTTGTGTTAGAGCGAAGTCCGGCATATCTTCCTTTTAGGTTTGATATCAATTTTGAAGACTCCGCTTGGGTTTTCGAAGGCGGTGAAATTCATTAATTCTTCCAGTTTCGAAGAATTTAGTCGAACACCACAACGAGTGGCAAGCACTAGGAGTCCAGTGATAGTTTTGAGTGAGTGGGCTTTAGTTGAGACATGGCCATTCCTCAACGAGCGCAGTAACCCACCATTAACTGCGGGATTGGGAACCAGAGATGAGCTTCGGAGAAGAAACTCTCATAAAGATAGATGTAACCCGGTGGTGAGGTCCAAGGTCTCTAGTCATACCCTGGAATTATGATCTCAATATCATCAACCTCATAAAGATAGATTTTTTCTAATCTCAGATTTAGAAAAGAGAGTGTCCGCCATCTGGTATATTGGGCCACGAGATTGTACTTCTGGAAACCGAAACATCGGATTTTTTTCTTTCAGCCATTGTTAAAAAAAAGATGTTAGCTATTTGAAGAGGGGGATCGAAGATTACTTCGGAGGGTGGAGAAGTGATTATGAGAAAAATCAGCCGTGAAATGAGGATTATATAGGGAGTATGAATGATGATCGACGCTTTGTTTTCTGCGTCAGGAAGATTTGATTAGCTATCGTTTCAGGCGAAATGAGGCGTCGTTCCTTTTCATTTATTATCGCCTCTTTTCAAAACGACACGTCATAGGGGAGTTGAAAGGTTTTGCGACTACGGAGAAATTAGCGCGTGTTACAGAAGAGACCCTTTGCTTTCTGTATTCTTTCCCGCCCATGTTAATGGACAAAGAAGATTCAAGACTTTCGTAGACAAAGATCAACAGCAACCGAGATTCATTTATCGACAAGCTACATAATTATGGAAATTCGCCAACTCTACCCGAAGACATCCTCGAAAGAACTGGGGGGGGGGGAACATACCTGTTGATTGTGGGGTTACTACCGCTTATCAATAGTCTGTCGATAATTGCGGTTCGGTCCCTGCCGACTTTTCCCTGATAATTTCTTCGGTCATAAGTCCCTTCAACCGGATTAGAACTCTCGGCCTAGATGACCGAGGAAAACCTCGGTGAAGAATGATCGGATTTTTGTGTCCGAAGTGGGGGGTAAACAACTTCGTCCCAAGCCGAAGTCTAAACTCGGACAATATAAGATCGAATCTTATCACAGATTCTCTGATCTTAGAAAAATAGAATATTTCCATTTTTTTCGAAGTTAGCCTATGGGCAAAGATAACCGACTACTAGAGTATATAAATACACCCCCCCTTCACAAAGGAGGATCATTTAGAATCGGGGAGAAGAATTACTAGATAACCTAGGTTTAATACTTCTCTTAGATATAGTTAACTCGGCATTCCAAGTTAACAACCTTATAAACCGCAATAATCAATAAAATATTTTTTTTTCCGAGGTTTCTTTTTTGTCTTTTACTTAACTTTCTCCAAAAACGAACCCCTCTAATTACAAATAATTAGAAGTTGAACCCAGTCTCAACAACGACTTGGTGGTTGAACAAAGTCCAGTGATTATCTTCATTTTGGGTTTGATATCAATCTTGAAAGCTCCCCTCGGGTTTTCAGAGGCTGTGAAATTCGCTAATTCTTCCAATTTCCAGGAATTTAGCAAGAATTAGGAGTCCAGTCATGATTTTAACTGAGTTCGGTGTCAGTTGAGACATAGCCATTCCTCGACAACCACAGTAATTAACCATTAACTGCGGAATAGGGAACCAAAGATGAGTTTCGATGAAAAAAGTCTCATAAAGACAGACATAATCCGGTGGCGAAGTCCAAGGTCTCTGGTCAGGCCTCGTAATTACGATTTCAATCTCATTAGGTTGTTGAGCGTTATCTATGATCTTTCTGATCCTAGATTTAGAAGAAGAGAGTGTCCGACATCTGAAATATTCTGCCACGAGATTTCACTCCCGAAAACCGAAGCCTCGGAATCGTTTCTTTCAGGCATTACTAGAAAAAGAGATAAGAACTGTTCAAAATAATGAGATTGAAGATTACTTCGGAGAGCGGAGAAATGTTTATGAGAAGAATCAACCATAAATTGAAGATTATATAAGGTGTATGAGTGATGAAAGCCGCTTCGTTTTCTGCGTCAGGAGGATTTGATTAGGCGTCGTATCAATTAAATGGAGGCGTCGTTCCTTTTCATTTATTGCGTTCCTTTTCATTTCTTGCGCCCCTTTTCGAAATGACACGTCATAAGGAAAGCGAAAGGGTTTGAGAGTACCAGGAATTCAACATACGTAATTGAAGAGACATTTCGTTTTCTATGTTTCCCCGCCAATATTAATCGACGAAACAAAGGAGGGAAGGAGCACTCAAGAGTTCCAAAGAACACAGTCATCTACAACCGAGTTTCACTTATCGAGAGGCTACATAACTTCATAATTCGCCGACTCTTCTCTAGGTCTATCCTCGGACGAACTAGGGGGGACTTACTGTTGATGGTGAGATTAGCACCCCTTATCAATAACTTGGAAATAATTGAGATTCGGTCCATACCGATCATTCCCTAGTTATAAGATTAGGTTGTAAGTCCCTTCAATAGGATTGGAACCCTCGGCCCTGATGACTGAGAGATACCTCGACAATGAATGGTCGTATTTTAGTGTTCGAAGCGGGGGTATAAACTACTTCGTCTAAGGCCGAAGTCTAAACTCGGACAGAATAAGATCAAATCGTATCACAGATTTCTTGATTCTGGAAAAATGGAATATTTCCATTTTTACGAGATTAGCCCATGGGCTTAGATAACCGACTACTAAGATATATAAATACATACCCACCTTCACAAAATCGGGGCATTCAGAACCCGGGATAAGAATTATTAGCAACCCTAGGCTTAATCCTTCTCTTTGTTAAAAGTTAACTCGGCAGTCCGAGTTAACATTCTTGTAATCAATAATATCAATAAAAGCTTATTTTCCGTAGTTTCTCTTTTGTCTTTTTACTTAACTTACTCTAAAAACGAACCCCTCTAATTATAAATAATTAGAAGTTGAACCCAGTCGCAACAAGTATTTATATATTACGATAAATAATTTACATAGAAAATATGTTTTTTTTTATAACTAATATGTACATATGTTAGTTTTAGGAACAACAAACACAAACATAACTATTCGAGATTTTGCATTTTAGTTTTGAAAGGTTTAAGTTTTGAAATTTACACAAGGCATCGCCACAGTTTAGCCACTGTTTTGTCGTGGTTACAAGAAGACGGTATTAAAATTTTGTGGCTATATTTTAATTATAGCCACGGCATAGCCATAGGTTTCCGTGGCTATATGTTAACCTAATAAATAATCACATTTCGTACAGAACAACGCTGCTCACTCTTTTTTTCCACAGCGCCTATCTAGCGTCTTCCCTTGAGATCTGGTGATCTCGTGCTCTCGCCGGAGCTCATGCGCCATCGTCCACTCCAGCCCGAAACTAGGTACATCGTCTCTTTTTCTTTTCTTCCAATTTTCTCTTAGTCTGAGTCAATTTATTTTATTTTTTTAGGTTCTCCGCCTCTGCGTCTTCGATTCATTCTTCATCGTTGGCTGCGACCTCGCTCCACTGTTACCGCCCGTTGCCGCAACTATCGCTAAGTTTTTTAATTTTGTTTTTATTTAATTAGTGTGTATTTAGTAAATAATATTATCAAACTTAGTTTGTGTGTATTTAGTTAGTATGTATGTTTATAATTATGATTATGTATAATTTAATGTTAATTAGTTATATTACGATGTATGTTGATAATGTTAATTTATTAGTTATATTAAGATGTATGTTAAGTTAAATTTTTGTATGATAATATACTTAGTTTCAATTTCTTTTTAGTGTTCAAAATAGGAGTTGTGATTAAAGTTTTGAAATACATGAAACTAAGATTTCAATTAAATTTGTAAAATTATATTCATTATGCTAAGTTATTTATGTATTTTGCTTATTAAAAATATTTTATATTTTTTGAAGCTACAAATGTTGAAATTCAAACACTACTAGCTGAGCTGACTTGTCAAGACCGACCTCGTCTTCATCCCGAGCGGATTGATGGAACGCTTTGGTAATAATATTATTTATTGTATATATTAGATAGTTTTTATATATTTATTGTTTATGACTATTTTTTGCTTATTGTGAAGGTTCGGACATGATCCTGAGGTCATTACATCTATCACCTCGATGTGGTAGAACAACTTCAACAGTCATTGGATTAGTTTCGTTTTGCCGAAAAGAAATTTATGGTGGGGACTCTTCATTTTAAGTGTTTTTAATTTGAGTGTAGACATAAATAATTAATTAAAAACAAGTATATTTTATCTAACGCATAATTTTATTATTATTTCAGGATAATATCCACATATATGTCGTCTATCAAGTTTGGAAGCATTAATGTAAAAATTCCATCCCTGCTGCCATACAACGAAGTAAGAAGACCGGGAATCGTCCGCCGTTCATGTCTGAGGAGATCTTGAAGCAATGTGTTGCTGAATGGCGCGATATTGATCATACGCGAAAGCGTTTTAACAGATGCTCGGCTCGTTCTAAGAATTATATGGGGTTCTAGAACGTTGTTTTTATTTTGTGTTTTGTGTTTCTTGAAATTTAAACAATTTTAAAATATTTTCGTGATAAACATTGTTTTATTTTCTGTAAATTTTTTTTTAAAATTAAAATATATGCAAAAATAATCGTGAAAGCCGTGGAAAATACGACGGAAAATCGGAGCTAAAGCGAAAAAAATATAAGGTTAATAAGCCACGGTTACAAATATAGCCACAAATTATAGCTTGCCAAAATCTGTGGTTATTTGGCCACTGAGGACGGGTTGCTATTTCGTGACCGTTTAGCCATGCTTGTCTCTAGGCTAAGTCGTGGCTATACTATATATAGCCACGGTCCTTAACTGGAAAAGACGTAGCTAGATATTCACGGTATAGCCACAGCATATATAGTCACGACCCTATAGCAACAAATTTCTTATATAGCAACGGATTTTTGGCTAGTCATAAGAAATTTTTGTGGCTAGTTTGAGAATTCTACTAGCGAATACCATTTCGAGTTCCCCTGCTTAGTGATGAACAGTGAAATCATAGTTTGATCGAATCATTTGAGGTTTAGGTCTTGGGTTTCCCAAGAAGAAGAAAAACATAGATAGATATTACAATCTCTTCTCAGGATCGTGATGTAAGATCACAGGGATTTAATGTCACAAGGGGAATGATGGGATCAAGTAGCTGGTCACTCACTGCTCTGCCAGATCAATGGGTGGTCAAATGAAGAGATTAATGGATAAAAAAATTGGTCATGGGGCACTCTTTAATATAGAAAAGGAATGAAATGTGATGATGGAAACCACACAAGTTATGAAGAACTTGTGATAATTTAAGAACTAAAGTCGTTTTGGAATGACTCCAAAGAAATTTTAGAATAAAAAAGTAACAATTTTTCCTTTGAAAAAGTGTGTTTCATTATTTCATAAAAGTTGTGTGTTCCAAGGTTGCGAACTGAAATTTATAAATAGCTCATCAACTATGACCTTCTAGGGTCTAAAACCAAATACATCAAGTGTTACAAGACTGAAAAATCAAAGAAAAATATCCTAATACGAACGGTCTAAAATCTATGTGCAAACGAAAGGAACTTGAACTAGTTTAGAACATGCAAAATGAGCAAACCCTTACATTGTGGTCATTTTGATAACTGTTGAAAAGACTCTAATTGGGCCTTGATCATGAATAGCATGGCTTGGCCTTGAAGAGACGCCAAATGAGCTTTATCACGTCTTGCTTGGTTTGCGTTCATTTTTTCGATGCCTTTATGGTCAATGAAGCTTTGAAATGATCCTATGAAATACTCTCCAAACTTCCTAATGCATGATCTTGTCTTTGGAGAATGCCTCATGGTGATGCTTGGATCAGTGCCTTGATCACTTGATGTGTCTGACCTTCTACCTTCTAAGTCACTTAGGTGGTTAATATCCTCATCACATCGACTTTTATCAAATCACTCGATTGTAAAAAAAAAAAATTATTGAGGTAGTACAATGATTTCGGAATATTAGAATGGGGATGAAATTAAGTAAGACATCAATAATTTCCAGGATATGACGAAATTACACCAGTGATGTGGAGATAAAATTTTACCATTTCTGATTCCTTTCCTTACATCATCTCTTTATCATCATCTTGGGGACTCACATCTTAACCAAATCGGAGGCAAAAAGTAATATACCCAAAGAGGATGCTTTGGTAAATTATGAGCATCGAGAAATAACATCGCATTGAAAATTAAGTGGCTACATCAAGATACATGAAAACACGCTATGGATTCTCTCAATATCATGGACAAGAAGATGAAGAATAAAAAAAAGCTAGTAGCTAGGTTAACTAATACTATATACAAATATTTTTATAAGAAAATCCAACATGATTCTTGAATGAATATACTCACTTTTAACTGGTTTCATTTTAGGCATGTTACCTATACACTCTCATGGACGCATTATTCAGACATTCAAGGTAAATGGGTTAAACTGTGAATGCTCTAGAATTTGTTATACGGGATAATATGTTAGTTATTGAATTTGTATTCTGAAGGAATGAATCATAATAGTTTTTTGAAGTATCGTAAATCATCATCTATTTAATAATCAAAATCTCCATTTTTAAAATGATAATTAAGATTAAATATTTGTTTTATTGGATCTATGGTATATAAGACTCTAGTGAAATTTGAATTTTCACGTTTTAATAAGTTTTAAAAAGATGCATGGGAGAGGAAAAAAAATACAAAAATGTAACTAAAAATTTGATGAGAAATTAAATTATATACCCACGGTTTGTACCGAAATTAAATGTAAGAGAGATGTAGGAGAGATAAACGATTGTCATGAGGGAAGATACAGTATTGCCCTTAAGGCTATGCGACTGGGCAAAAGAGTAGGTCATATCTCTAGGCTATCTTACGCCAGACATGCCTAAATAAGGAAAATAATCTCTTAACAAAAATACAAAAGGTCGTTAATAAAAGAACAAAGTGAGTGGCCAGAAAAAAGGGGAGAGAAAAGAGCCAAATATCTAGGGCAACTATCTCGGTTCTTTGGTTTTAACGGACTGAGGAGAGAAGGAGAAAAGACGGAAACTCTATCTGATTATCAGTCGAAATCCAGCGTTAACGAACGAAAGCATCAACGGTACGAAAGTAATTACGTGTCTTAAAGAGTGATTTCTCCAATTCTAATACGCAAATTGACGGATCCCGCCGTTCGATTTTACAGATGGAACTGGAGTACGATCTTCCGCGCAGACTATTTCAGGAGGGACTTGATCCGAAGGGGGAGAAAGTGAAAGTGAACGCATATTGTAAGATGAAGTGGTTGAAGGATCTTATCAAAATTCTAAAGAATGATGAGGTTGAGGAACTGAAGAGGGCTGGATTCCAGAAGCTTCTAGAGTTGAGTGAGAAACCGGCTTGGTCAGAGAGATTTGGGATGTTTTTGCTCGGAAGGCAATTGGAAGTTAAAAAAACGAGTTGTGGTTGCTATTTGGTGGAAATCTGTGAGGTTTTCGCTGAGGGAATTCAAGATTATCACGGGTTTAAGATGTTGACAATACCCAGCAAAGCAACCGGTTCCAGATGTACCTTACTATTTCACTTTATTTGGCCGGGAAGACAATGTTACAGGTTAAACTGTTCTCTCGATTTTGAACAAGAAGTCCACTAAAGATCCGAAGATGAGGCTTAGGTATGCGTGCCTTGTCATTGTCGATGGAATTTTTCTTCCGACAAGACAGACTTCCAAGATTAGCCTGGAGCATGCTGATATGGTCCGGGATCTGGAGTATTTCTATTCTTACCCATGGGGTAGAATGTCGTTTGACGCGATGGTTTCGTCAATCAGAGAGAGGAATACTTGGGAACTCACTTTTAGAAGTGTCGCAGTACATGATTTCTTCCCGGCATTGCAGCTTCTTATGTTGGGGGCAGCACCTGCTATACAAGATCCGAGGAAGGGTGAAGATAGCGACGAAAGTGATCCGGAAAAGGGAGTAGTTGTTGAGATAGGGTCTAAAATCATTGTCAATCTTAGCAATGCTAGGTCTCTCGATGAAAGTGGGGAGGTATCAATCACTTAACCTGCTATCACTTGACAATATAAATTATATTTTAGCGGCATTTTTGACTTGGAATGGTAGAATAATGTTTCTAGATGTTGCATAAACTATTAATTACCCACCAACATAACATTATAAGTCTCCTTGTCCATCGTAGATATATTTACCCGGGTATTTTACTATTTATATTGTATGCGCTTATATTTTTTTATAATTGAATCTTGTGGTTATATAACCAAATGTGAATACTCATTAATTCCCCGCCATTGTTTTAGGTTAATCTATTACGGAGGATAAATTAACTTTTATTTTGCTCCACGTATAGATTATCCAGGGATCTTAACATACTATATGTCCTTTTCGAAATTTGGCGTACTCTCGGTTACAGTTCCTTCTATAATGGGTATATTGTTTTATTTCTTCATAGGTTTGATGTCCAATCCATAATATCTCCTGATTTGGTTCTAGACTCTGCAATCGAGGATCTTTCTTGGCTGATGATGGAACAGATCATCCGGTGGACAGACTGGTTGAACTAGTTAACGAGGGGTTTCCTTTCGAGAAAGATATGTTCACTGGTGGGTGTGACCCATCAACACTTGTAAAGCCAGCGAAGCCCCCAAAGGTAGTTCAAGGGAAGAATGGAAGAGGTAAGACAGCCCTGAATACGGGTAAGCCGGCTAAGACGGCTAAAACCGGGAAGATGTCAAAGACGGCTAACCCGTCTGCAACTGCTGCGTCGAGTTCAACTCTGTTTGAAAACGAGAATGTGACGGAACAAGTTCAAACCCATGGTCAAGTTTCTCATGCGCAGATTAAATCGGTTTTTGAGGTTAAAACAAAAGCGATGCATGATGTTTTTTTAAAGAAGATGAGTGACTTGCTACGTACCTATCAGGATGTGGTCAGTACAAAGATAGAGTCGGTGGAGACAAATGTTGTTAAAAATTTCATTGATTGGTTAATAAAGAACAATGTTCTAGAGGAGGATAAAGGGAACAACTCGCAAGGGAATGCCGGTGTACAAGGTATGTTGATGGTGGGGTTCTACCCCTTATCAATAGTCTGGAAATAATTGGAGTGCGGTCCCTGCCGAGCTCTTCCCTGATAAACTTATTAGGTTATAAGTCCCGACAACAGGAATGTTAACCCTCGGCCCAGATGACCGAGAGATACCTCAGTAAATAATGATCGAATTTAGTGTCCGAAGCGGGGGTATAAACAACATCGTCCTAGGCCGAAGTCTAAAACTCGGACAGTATAAGATCAAATCTTATTACAGATTTCCTAGTCTTGGAAAAATGGAAATATTCTCTTTTTCCGAGGTTAGCCCATGGGCTTACTAGACCGACAATTAAGGATATATAAATACATACCCCCCCCACTAATAACAATTATTCAGAATCGGGAAGAGGACGAACTAGATCGCCTAGGTTTTACTTCTCTTTGATAAAGTTAACTCGGCATCCCTATTTAACACCCTTGTAACACAAATCATTAATAATACATCCTTTTTCCGAGGTTTCTTCTTGTTTTCTTACTTTATATTTTTCCAAAAACGAACCCCTCTAATTATAAATAATTAGAAATTAAACCCAATATCAACATTTGCCGCGCCAGGTAGGGGGGGACTGAGTTTTGGTAAGTAAAATAGAAACCTCTAAAAACAGGAGGATGAACACATAAACGCCATCTACAGACGAACGTCGAGACGGCGAAGTCGCAGAAGTAAGCGATGAAGAAGGTACGGTCCAAGATACTAATCATCCAGCTAGGGAATCGGCCAGGACCCTATTTGAGAGTCGCAATCCCATAATCCGTGAACTGAGTTACCCTCAGGCTACACCCATTCAACTCGACGAGCAGGGATTCATAACTCCTACCAATCAAATAGTCGGAGCTTCAACAGCCGAGATCCAGAACTCGCAAGAGTTACCAAGCGCGTCAACAACCCCTCGTAATGATCCTCGAACAGCCGAGCAATCCGCGCCAATACAATCGTTAAATAAGGGAGAAGAACGACAGATAACAAATCGAGTTCCCAATGTAGAAGAGGTGACGACCCCCGAAGGAGCAATGATAGGAACATAGCAGCAGCGTGACAGTTGGCAGGCAGAGCAAATTAACCATCAGCAACGGGTTAACCGAAGCCTAATCGACCAACTCGCGACCATATCAGAAGAAATCCAAACTTTGAGAGCCCAGAGTCATAACCAAACTCTTAGAACGACTTTGGTTAGGCCTTCACGAACCACTTCTCAGCGGGTAAAGTTCGAGGACTACCAGACCGACCTGAGAGAACCCAGGACGTCCACTACTCGCTGAAGTTTGAGAAGTGGGGATGATGTAACTAAGACTCCGAGTACCGACGAATCAATCGCAATCTTGAAAAGAGGACTAGAGGAGATGCGATCGCTAGTCCACAAGGCAACAAGCATCGCCCCAAAAGTCGATCAATTACTGGCAGAAACGGAAAGAAGTCCGTTCACTCATAACATCACACGAGCGCGAGTCCCACTCAATGACAAGCTAAGAGTCCCAACCTACAACGGTACCGGAGACCCCGCAGTCTACATGAGAGCCTTTTTAATCAAAGTCGACCAAGCCGAGTTCCAAAGAGGTGAAGAGGACGAGGGAAGATGTCACCGCCCCCAAACCAGAGAAAAAGAATTAATATGATAATGGGAGGACTCGCAAACTGTGAAGATTCTTTTCGATCAATTCAGCAAAGTATCTTTAGACTATCCGCAGATCAGGTTATGCGAAGCTCCACTCTGCAAAAAGAACTGACATTTACCACCGAAGACCAGAAAGGAATCCACGCTCCCCATAACGATCCACTCGTAATTGAACTCCAGATAGGCGACTGCGATGTCCAAAGGATACTCGTCGAGACTGGAAGCTCAGTGGATGTCATATCTTTAGACACACTACAAAAGATGGAGGTTAAGGATTAGAAGATTAAAGTCCGGGTTAAACACCTAACCGCTTTCGGAGGAGATACAGTCTCAACTGTGGGAACCATCAAACTTCCAGTATCGGTCGGAGGGGTAACAAAAATAGTGAAGTTCGAAGTAGTAGAAAGAGCCACCATTTATAACGCGATCGTCGAAACCCCGTGGTTATACTCTATCGAAGCCGTTCCATCTACTTATCATCAGTGCCTGAAATTCCCAACTTTAAAAGGATATTTCACGGTCCGAGGTGACCAAAAGATGGCTCGGAGATGCTTAATAACAGAAAAAAAAAATTCCGGACGAAGTCAAGAAGAACCCCCGAATAAATTTCTCACATCAACCACGGTCAACAAGAAGAAACCAACATCTGCTGAAATCTTGGCATAACTTTTCGAAAGGAAACAGTACCTAGGGAGAACAACCAAGAAAGGCCGGAAGGGAAGAGCTTAGTTTTTCTCGGAAGGCAAAAAAAAAAAAAAAAACGTTGATTTCTCAGATCTTCCGGGATAGTCAACAGAAACCCACAATTCGTAACTATGTGTGGCTTGATCCCCTCCGAAGGTACGTAGGCAGCCTTTCACAAGGTTCAGCTACAACACCATGAATCCTTGTTTTACTCTTGAAGTTTACAAGTCAACTATGTCGAGGTTCATACAAAGTCGGAACCTTGATCACGTTCTCGACCAAAATAAAAATTACCCGAAAGAATCTCGGAGCTCGATAAAGTAAGGCCGAGAGATTAAAGGGTAAAACATCAAACAAAAATCTCTTACACATTCTTTACCGAATGCAAAAGTTCGACAATTAGTCTGATAAAGTAGGACTTATTGAAAAACTTTAAAGCAAAAAAATAGGGAAAGCGCGCCTTATTCTTTTTGCTATTTCTAGGTTTTGAAATATTAATTTGAGAAATTTCGAGTAAACAAATTCAATCATACGAGAAACAAAGCTTTCATTAAAAAGTCAGAGATATCACATTCGGATGGAGATTGAAAGATTAGTATTCCAATTATACGAGAAAAACAAAAAGAATTTTATTAACGTCCAATAAATATATTTACAGAGAGTCGAATTGAAGTTTTAATACAAGGATTACTAATCTAAATGTTAAAATCTTCATTTCGAAACTCCGGAATCAAAACAGTATTTGCAAGCTCGGCTAGTCGGTCGCGTTCCTTCTAGGCCTCAACAACATCCTCTTCTGGAATCGGAAGTCCCTTGTCAAAAAGAAGACGAAGATTCATAGCAACAGCCACGGCCTGTGCATATTCGTTAGCTTTGCTGAAGGCATCAGAATAAGCTTCGGAATACTCGTCAAGAAACCCGCTAAGGTAGTTTAACTTCTTTCGACAAACGTCGCAGGCTGCGCGTTGGCCTTCCCGGTAGCTTTCGACACACTTGCATTCCAGAATAGCTTTATTAACATCCCGTTCCTCTGAGATATCAACTACCTGACGTTTCACCTCAGCCAGTTCAGTGATTAGCCGAGAATTCTCTTTAAAAATATCATAAATTCTCGATTCTTCCTCCTCAAAGTGTGCCTTCATTTTACCTAGGCGTTTATCCCTATTCGCAATTTCATTTTTCGCCTCGGATAAAGATTTCTCGGCGTCGAGGGACCTCTTCTTTATATCTTCGTTGAAGAGAATCGATCTTCAAATCGGATTGTGCAAGCCTATTTTCGTACCGAAGAAACATCTGACCGACGAAACCCACCGTCTGGAGCATACATAAGGAAAATAATAGCAGAAGATTCTGAAGAAAAGAAAAAGTCTTCTTGGTTGTTACCTTGAAAAGTGAGCAAGAAAAGGCTTCCAGAGTATCCGATTCACAGCAGACCTCGAGCAGACGACTATCATAACCACTCGCCTTTCGCAACAGCTTGGCACTTTTATTTTTTTCCCCAACAAGCAGATGTGCACCATCAAATTCGAACTTGAATGCATGGTGATCCTTCACAGGCAAGATAAGCTTTATGTTCTCCGCATTCTGCTTTTTGCGGCCTTGGAGCTTTGTTTCTTTCTTAGGAGAAGGTTCTGATTCCTGCCGGAAGCTCCTTCGGGGTTTGATCTCTTCATTCTAGGAGAAGAGTCGTTGCCTTCCCAGTCTTCTCCTCCTACAAAAAATCGATCGTGAGAAGAAGCTCGGCAAAGAATTAGGAAGATTGAAGAGAATGTACCGGCCCAGGAGCGAGCTCTAAAAAATGAAGATGGAAGTATATCGCCCCACTGAAGTTCTCCTTCTGCTTTAAGTTTATCGAATTCTTCGGAGAAGTTCAGTGGAAGCGCTCGGAAGCAGCTCAGTTTGACTGTAAAGGAAACAAAGAAAGTTTAGCGTCGAAATAAAAAAGGAAAGAGAAGAACTAGTTTCTACCAATTATAATCTTCCAATTTCAGAAGATTGTGGCGTCAGATCTGTAAACCGAAGCTTCATTGATTCGGACGTAGAAGTAACTTCGTAGGGCACAGTAACTTACCATTAACTCTGGGATCGAAAACCAAAGATTGGCTTCGGCGAAGAAGGTTCCGTAGAGACAAACGTAACCTAATGGTGGGGTCCAAGGTCTCTGATCGGACCTCGGAACCAGAATTTCAATCTCTGCGGGGTTTAAAGCTTTTCTTTTAATTGACCCGATCTCAGTTCTAGGAAAAAGAGAGGGTCCAACATCCGGGATATTTGGCCAAGGATGAGTATTCCCAAAAATCGAAACCTCGAAGTCGTTTCTCCCGGATATTTTGTAAATGGATATTAGTCAGAGAAGAAAGATTGAAATCGGAGAGTGGAGAGTTGATTATGAGAAAAATTAATCGATAATGAGCGGTTTTATAGAATGAACAAATGATGATGAACGATTCATTTACAGTGATGAAGAAATTTGATTAGCCAACACCTGAGGCGAAAGGAGGCGCCTTTCGAGATGACATGTCACTTGGGAGGTGAAAGGTTTTGCTAGAATCGAACAGTTTGCGCGAATGGACTTTTCGTTGTCCGGTGTTTTCCTGCCAAATTGAAGAACGAAGAATGTTGGAAAATTAAAACTAAGACTATTGAAGACGAAGATCGACTAATACCGAACTTCGTTTATTGGAAGACTATTGAAGACGAAGATTACGGAAGTCCCGACAACAGGAATGTTAACCCTCGGCCCAGATGACCGAGGGATACCTCGGTAAAGAGTGATCAAATTTAGTGTCCGAAGCGGAGGTATAAACAACAGCGTCCTAGGCCGAACTCTAAAGCTCAGACAATATAAGATCAAATCTTATCACAGATTCCCTAGTCTTTGAAAAATGGAAATATTCCATTTTTTCGAGGTTAGCCCATGGGCTTACTAAACCGACTATTAAGGATATATAAATACATACCCCCCTGGCTAATAATAATTATTCATAATCGGGAGAAGACGAACTAGATCGCCTAGGTTTTACTTCTCTTTGATAAAGTTAACTCGGCATCCCGAGTTAACACCCTTGTAACACAAATCATTAATAATACATCCTTTTTCCGAGGTTTCCTCTTGTTTTCTTACTTTATACTTTTACAAAAACGAACCCCTCTAATTATAAATAATTAGAAGTTGAACCTAGTATCAACAGGGTACATCTGGGATTCAAGCTTCACCGGCCGCTGAACCAGGTTTTACAGCTTTTGAAACGCAAACAGCTAATAAGGGCACGGACGTCCCACCACCTCCGGGGATAAACTTGCCTGCCGCGTCACAAACTATTCATGTAACAGGTGTTCCACCCGCAACGCCTCCACAGTGGACTGCGGAATCACTACTTGATCCTATCGATTTCGCTGCGGAGACTGCCAGACAATACAATGCTGTTAGTCCAACTGTAATACTACATTTATCCCTCTTGTTTGACCCTCTAGATTCTAAATTTCCTGTCTAATTCTTATCTCTCTCTAGAACGACCTTCCCCATGATGCCGATAATGCATCTGACAAAGGAGTACAAGATTATGAGGACACTGAAGATGGCGAGAATGGAGGAGTCAAGTGTAATGCCGAATTTAGTGACGAAATTTGTGTACCCAAACCCAACCTCTACTTGGTTTGGAATCCATTGTTGAGTTTGTGTCACCGGTAAGTAGAAATTCCAATTCGAAAATATTGTCTATGTTACTTTAGTTTGAGATGTTATATTTAGGAGTTTTAACAACTGTATACGGAATACAAAATGTATTATCCCTAGTTTTTTAAAAATATACAATATGTTACCAGCCTGTTGATGGTATCGTGAATAAGAGTATTGTTATATTACATAACATATTATATACATGGACATATAACATGTTATTTATATACCCATTCTATTATTGCATTACCTCTCTCCCCTGCACAACTACAAGTAGCCTCCTCAATTTCTTTAACTTTCACATTGTTATTCTTTACAGATTTCCACTCAGTCCACTGATCCTGACGAGGTAAACACACAATATTGTATTTTTTCCGCTCTCCCCTATATTTTTTTGTTTTACCTATCCCATCGCATTTCAAAATGTCCCAGCTCAGTTATGATGATGACACTATGTGAGACTGGGTTTACACACTAGGCCTAACGGAAGCTCATTTCCAGGAACCTGTGAATGCACATGTGGAGGGAGATCAGGATAACGCTCCTGGAAATGTTGTCACCATATCGGATGAGACATTGGTTGGTGATGGTGGTAGACATGCAGTGGTACAGGGGAGGCGTGGATGGAGATAAAGGTAAGGCAAAGCAAGAGGATTTGTACCGCCACTACAAGGATAGACGGTCGGTTTCACTGCGACAAGCGCGTGAAACGAACAATAGGTCATCCTCATGTATCACCAGAGAAACCCGAAACACAAGTTAATTTGGACCTCCGCTACTCTGAAGCACTTGCAACAATTAAGCTCAACGGGTAATAAATTTACAATCTTTACCTCGCTATGTTTCAAAATTTCATCATTTATTCAATTTTTATCCAATATATCTCAATTGTAATAGCCGTTATCTACATACCAACTATTTTTTCCGGATAATTTCGTATTATACAGGTCTGTGCAAATCGCGGATGGCTTCATTATTATGGAGAAAGATGTGTGAGACATAGTTGCTGGGAATAATGCCGTTCCGAGCAAGGTATGTTCCCGTTCATCTCTTCCCACTTTCTTATTCGAAGGATAATTGCTACCATATGCGCTCTAGTTCCATATTCATAGGCAATGGACACATTGTTGGCTTTTGCACGTAAAGAAATTTCGACTCAAAGTTTGTCTCGCAGGTCACGCGTTTGTTCTCCAAGTTCTCCAAAGCCTCTAACAAGGACCAATTTAAGTTTAGTGAACAACTCTATGAGGCAATATGTGCCAACCTAAGTACTCCCGAGGTACATACACTCTACATGCTTTTCAATTTTGATAGGCACCATTGGGTGAGATTAGTCGCTAAATGGTCGCAAATCGGCCATTTGCCACTGTTTAGCGACTGTTTGTGCAATCGCTAGTTCAATGTTTTCTTGTAGTGACTTATGGTGGATTTTATTGGATTTAGCTTTGATTGAATTTGTTTTAAATTTCTAATTTATAATTAGGGTTTCGTTAACTCTAATTAGATATTTTTATTTATAAGTGTTTCATATTTTTAATTTTTAATTAGATTTCTACTTATTTAATAATTAAGAATTGTAATATATATTCATATAAATCATTATTCATTATTTTCACAGATTATGAATCATTTATTGTTTAATGGGAAATCGGCCAAAAAAAACACCAACTTTTCACGAATTGCCTAAAAAAACACCACTTTTTTAACTCACCAAATAAAACCCGAATTATTGTTGACTTGCCATTTTATTCGCAAACTTTACGTTGACTTGCCAAATTAATCACGCCGTAACAGAATGACAAAACGACGTCAATTCATCGTTTACTGTTGCCGTGAAGTCAATTCATCGTTTCCTTTTAATCCAAAATGATGGCCAAAAAAAGCCCCAATTTTTTAGGAATCGCCAAAAAAAACACCACTTTTTTTAGTGACCAAAAAAAAGCATGAATTATCGTTGACTTGCCAATTTATTCGCAAACTTTACGTTAACTTGCTAAATTAAGCACGCCTAGCAATTCGTACACCCCGAGGTACTTGATCTTAGCCGAAAAGAAAACGATATTGACCTTGAATTAGGAATACCAGACTTAATTAGTTTTTCTAATAGTAGTCCACTTGAATTTTTCTTATGTTGACCTTGGATTAGGAACATAATGGATGAGGTAGGGATTAACGCTTTACCACTCTCTTGATAATATGAAAAAATTCTATTTACAGGTAAAGGTAGTGCATGATCGTGAATATGTTCGCACAAATAAGGTCAATAACTACGTTTTTATCCTTTCAATAGGCTTGACTTGCCAAATTAAGCATGCTGTAACAGAACAATGATGTGGTCAGTGTTTCAAGTTTAAAATTTATAAAACACATCAATTGTTGCCCAAGTATAAGTATAAACACATCAATCGTTGTAGCAATTGAGGGATCAAATCCAAAGGAGCTAAGGAACTTTATCGAAAGGTTTGAAAACCCAATGAAAACAAGATGTAAAAGTACGGGTTTTGGTTATTGGTTTGCTTTTTGGAAGTCTTAGCCAAAACTAGGAGATTGCCATCTAAGTAAATAAAACCGCAAATTGGAATTTAGAAAATGAGAAATCAAGATTGCTATTATGGTCTAATGTTTGGTGGGGCTGGTTAGAAGATAGCGAGATATGATAGTAATTCGATGAGCTAATACGAGCGTTGATCTAGATGTTTCGGGAACACAATACCTCTTAGATATCCTAAGCAATAATTTACGTAACGGTCTGATTCCACTCCACTAATTGGTTCTACGGTTTAGTGAGACATTTAGCTATCTTTAACTACTCTTCCTACATTTTAAGCATATTGAAAGGATACAAACGTAGTTATTGATCTTATTTGTGCGAACACATTCACGATCATGTACTACCTTTACTTGTAAATAGAAATTCTTCATATTATCAAGAGAGTGGTAAAGCGTTAATCCCTACATCATCCATTATGTTCCTTATCCAAGGTAAACTTAAGAGAAATCAAGTGGACTACTATTAGAAAAACCAATTAAGATTTGGTATTCCTAATCCAAGGTCAATATCGATTTCTTTTTTGCTAAGATCAAGTACCTCGGGGTGTAAGAATTGCTAGGCGTGCTTAATTTGGCAAGTTAACGTCAAATTTGCGAATAAATTGGCAAGTCAACGATAATTCATGCTTTTTCTGGCCACTAAAAAAATGGTGCTTTTTTTTGCAATTTATAAAAAGTTGGGGCTTTTTTTGAACGTCATTTTGGATCAAAAGGAAACGACGTCGTTTCACTTCACGGTAACAGTAAACAGTAAATTGACGCCATTTTGTCGTTCTGTTACGGCATGATTAATTTGGTAAGTCAACATAAAGTTTGTGAATAAAATGGCAATTCAACAATAGTTCGGGATTTATTTGGTGAGTTAAAAAAATGGTGCTTTTTTTGGCGATTCGTGAAAAGTTGGTGCTTTTTTTGGCCGATTTCCCATTGTTTAATTATAGTTCAATTCTCGAAAAAAATCGATTACTTCTCTTTATGTATAAATTCATCTGCATGTGTAGTAATGTTTTACACGTGGAAGGTTCTTTACTCATATTGACAGAAGATGTTCTAATAAGTCTTCTTTCGTATGATTAATATCTATAAGGCTACGTCTTATAAAAAATAAATAAAAAATACTTTATTTTTAAAATATTAACGAGTGGAATTAAAATCGGTAGTTATATTAATTAAGGGAGTCATAAATATTCCCTATGATTTATTTACCATCCAACTTCTCTACTCTCTCTTTAACAAAAAAAAAACTTCTCTACTCCCATATTACGAACCGCTTAACATTCTCAATCTCAAATCTACGGATACGACAATCATGAGCCATATCACACCGATCAGACAAGTAAACAAGACAAGGAACGACTGGAATATCCAAGTTAACGTCTTTAGGGCGTGGAACGACGCCATGTCAAACGATCTTTGTTTCGTCTTCAGTGATGAATCAATAAGTTTTATTTATCGTTTTTAAAATAATGAATTAGCTATTTCGAACATTGGATTAATCGATGTTTTTGCCCAGGGTAATCGGATAGTTGGTACGGTTCCTGGTGAGTTGGTTGAAATTTTGTCAGATTCTTAATAGAGAAGACTACTGGTTGGAGATACGAAACTTCGATGTTGAAGAGGCACCAATTTTTTGGAAGAATTCTATACATTATTTCCAGATCAGGTTTTCGAATGATACTATTCTCCGTTGGAAGTCACATCTTGCTCCTCGAAAATTCTATGACTTGGTAACCCTTGAAGAAGTTTACGGAGACATCGCACCAACAACATATCCTATAGGTTAGTCAACCCTAAATAATTTGTGCAATAATTATATATAAAGAAATTATGATTTACTTTTATTTTTATAAAGATATGATTGCAGCTATAACTAAACTAAGTCCATTGAAAACATGGCGTCACGAGAATGGATTACCTCAACCATGGTATGTCAGATCTTCTGTGGATTTCGAAGTTGAAGACGATAAGTAAGTAAATCCACTTCCTTATACAATTACATGAGTCAATTAAATAGATTTTTTTGGATTCTTCGAATCGTTATTTTTTGTATTTTTTGTATTTTCCATCGTTATTATTTGCCTGGTCATGAGTGATATAATGATACATTCTTTTAAAAAGGTATCGCTCCATTATCGGCACTGCGTTCGCCGCCCAAGCCGAAGATCTCTATGATAGATGGGAGGAACAAGTGAATGGTTTTATACTCTGTGTTTTTAGGCCGGTTAGGATTTTGAAGGTTCAAGGTACATTGAAATTTCTCTATGTTCATTTGTTTTTTTCCACACAAATTTCTATTTATTCAGTTTATATTTTGTCACTGATTAGGGTTGACGACTCTAGAAGTTGATCCAAAAATATCAATTATGATGTACAAATGGGATAATGTTCCTGGAGCTGATGAATTTGAGACAAAGTTTGTATTATGTTTTGGATATTTTTTTTATAGAATATACACATTTGTTCTATGCATGTATCTTACAATAATAAAATTTTTCTTTATTAATATAGTTATATACTCCGAGATTAAGGACCTATATCACCGTAGTACGAAGATTAAAATGATTTGATTTTTTTATGTGGTGTTAAGTGATAATTCGGCAGATGGATCTATTTTATGGTTGTATTTTACATCTGTTTTTTTTTCTTTCTCTATTCTGGATATTTTTATTTATCATACCTTTTATGACTATTTTAAATTTGTAATTGTTATTTTGTTTAATTATTCTGGTTGTCAGAAAATTCCTTATTTATTATCGGCAACATATATTTTCCTCGCCATTTTTATTGTCAATTACTATATTTATTACTCCACTATATATAACACATTATAAAAATAAAGTTTATCAAATCGGACAAAATATTATTTTTTTTTTTTGTCTTTTAATGGATCATATAAAAATAAATAAACTTTATTCTAAATAATCCAAACACATTCTAACATAATTTATGTATATAATTTTAAAAACTATTGACATCTACCTCATTAAATGGACATCACATTTGTTAATTTCATATTTGTTAAGATCTATATATTTATGGGAATGTACCTAGATACATCTTAAAAATATATAAAAAAACATTTCAAAAATCAAAAATATTTAGAAATTAGAAAAAATTACAATTTAAAAAAATTCAAAATAAAGTAAAATCTCCATAAGATCATAAGTATCATATAAACATATATATAATTACAATAATAATTCATCACAGTTCTATTATTTTCCTTTTATTATGTAATTACGAATAAACCAACTAAATAATTCATCTGATATTTTAGTAAACAAAGCATATCCCGAACAAATATAACAAATATCTTAAATATAAATTACATGTTTAATATAAATAAAGTTAAACTAAAATGTTAACTTTATTAAAAATATTAACAATAGGAAAATACAATTTTACGGTTATTCTTTATATCCGGAAACTATGTTTCTTTTGTCTCTTCTCTCATAATTCTAGGGTTATTCTTTTGACTCTTCTTTCATAATTCTCTTAAGATGAGTAGTTATGTGGTTGTTGATGTGATAAAATCTCGAAAACCTAATAAAAATAATTATCGCATTACCTTGTATGTACAACATCTCTGGGAGGTGTACGCTTATGATAAATTGAGCTCAATTGAATTAGTGTTTCAAGATCGCGAGGTATGTTTTGATTTAATATAACTATGTCTATGTTGTATTTGTCAGTATTCTTATGTAACAAAGTTTGGTAATCTATCAGAGCGCCATAATTCATGTTTCATTGGATGAAGAATTAATAAGTATTTTCCATAATCAGATAAGAGAAGGTCACACTGTTATCTTAGATAAATTTGGATTTGTTCCTTATGATTTTGTTTATCAGAAGAATATGCTATCATTGAAGATATTGTTTACTTGCGAAGCTTCTGTTAAGAGGATTAAAAATTTTCCATCTCCCGTTGCTGAAAAATACCTAAAAAGTTTCACAAACATTATTGTCCGAGAACTTGACTTCGATATACTTATTGGTTGGTTACCCCTCTCTACTTGATAGTGTAAAAGTATTGAGACTAATATGTATTCTAATTCTATTATTTACCATTGTAGATGTTATGGGGTGCATAAATTCAAGGCTTCCTTTCCTTGAAATCCTAACAAGGGATGGTTTTCCTCAAAGTGTCGTACTAATTCTACATGATGCAATGTTAGTTCACTTAATAATATGTGACAATAACATATTAATAATAATATTATACTTTTTTTTATTTTTTACTGTGGTAATCCATCAAAGGTATGGAGATAGTTATTTTTGGGATAAATATGCTTGAGATATTACCATGTTCGTGAAAGGATGTCATAGAAAACCGATGATATGTTTATTGCAATTGGTGTGTATCAAACAATATAATGGTACTTATGGAACATCCTAATTTTATATGGTTTTATTTTCCTCTTATGAGACATCATAATTTAAAAATATGCACATCTAACCCGTACCTTAACTTTAATATTTTAGACGAATTTCGGCTGTCTAATCACTATGATTCAACCATGTTAATATGTGATCCTCAAACACCAAAAGCCAAACTTTTCCGCTCATCGTAAGTTATATTTTATTCATATACACCAATAAACGGACTAATACAATTATAAGGTATTTTAATATATTTCTTTTGTTTTTTTCTCGTTTTTATGATATTATGGTCTTATAGTTGATTGGTTTTTTACAGTTATCGCCTACTCCTACATGTTACTGATATTCACGAACATAGGCCATGTTTATGCTATTAGAAGTGTTGCTACTAAGCTTTTGCGAACAAATGCAGTTTGATTAGCGGAAGAATACATTAAGGTAGTTATGTTTTATCCATTTTTTTTATTATGATGTTTTAATATTGATTTTGTGTGTGTTATATGAATTGTATAGGGTGGTTTCGCTCGACTGCCAACAACTTTACTTCAATTGGTCGGGAGGAAAGTGAATTTTAAAGTTGCAGTATACAGTGGCAATTTAAAAGATGCTAACTCTCCTTATATTGTCAATGATTGCTCTACTGGAGATGTTTGTTAACTTTCCATATAGTTCCGTGTGTTCTCTTGGTTCTATCCTATTATTTATATTGAATTTATTTGGTTGAAACTTATAACTTAAATTTTATTGAAATACTCTTAATTTTTATAATATTTAATTTTTATTATACTTAATGAACTATATATTGGTTTCTCTAAATCCTATATATTGTTATATACTTATACTAAACCTAAAACGGATATTTTAATTAAAACCAAATGTATATCTTCTAAATTTTAAAGTAAAAATTGATAGTCGAATATAAGTATTTTATTCCTATATAAATCATTAAATTTTCGTTGACAGTAAGAATTTTTAAAATGATACCTCTCCATCTATCATCAGTGATTGCTCTACTTGGAATGTTTGTAAACTTTCTTTGTTGACTTTCATTAGCAACTCCATCAAATTAGTTTTATTGATTTTATTTGCTTGGATCGTAGAGGAAATTTTAAAAATAAGCTATTCTATATTTTTTTTAATCTTCAACCTTATCTACATATATATATCCAAAAAGAAAATATTCTTCATTATATAATGTTGTCCATAAATCTTATATTATGATATACTTATACTAAACCAAAAAACGGATATTCAAATTTTAACTATATGTATATCTTGTAAATATCTATATCTTCTCATTTAAAAAGTTTAATGTGATAGTAGATTATAAATATTGTATTCCTATATAAACCATAACGTGTCATTCTTTAACATAAAAGGTTTTTACGTTTAATTATTGACCTAATATTCTTTCTTTGAAACATGAACACCTCTATCGCTATAAATCTTATTAAAGACATCAAGTCTTTGTCTATGAAATACAAGATAAAACTGCGAATTCAACATGTTTGGAAGTTAGATTTATGCAAAAGCTCGTAGCAGTTGAAGCAATCTTACAAGATAGTGAGGTATTAGCTTATATATTGCTACGCACATATTAATAGCGTTGTATGTATAAAGCTAAGTTTTACTTTTATTTTAAAATTTTGCAGGGAATTCGAATTCATGCTACTATTAGTTGCTCCAATACTCACTGCTATGTTGATCAAATGGTCGAAGGTCTCACAATAAACCTGGAAAATTTTGATTTCATACCATACATAGTGGGATGTCGAACAAATCCTCTGTCTTTTAAAATATACTTCAATAATACTACTCGTGTTAAACCTACTACTAGATTACCAGCACATATACTCAATAAA
Source organism: Euclidium syriacum (assembly GCA_900116095.1). NCBI lineage: Eukaryota > Viridiplantae > Streptophyta > Magnoliopsida > Brassicales > Brassicaceae > Euclidium > Euclidium syriacum. The sequence continues at coordinate 1,793,061 of FPAK01000003.1, read as the reverse complement.
TATTTCAAAGGTTTTTCTGAAATAATTATTGTTCGTTTCAATATGGATATACTTATTGGTAATTATTTTAATCTATGAATATGATCTTAAAACATTTAGTTAGCCTATGTTACTATTTCTGATAATTTGTTATGATTCTAGATGTCATTCGCGAGATTGTTTCATTAAGCCCTATTAAAGAATACTATACTAGATCTGAACGATTTGAGTATGTCATACTTTGTCTCTGTAACACTGTGTAAGTTTTCTATAATCGATCATAATCTTACCATATAGATATGTTGTTCCATAAAATTTTATCTCATATTGGTTTTATTAAAAATTTCATATAGTGGGCTGGTTTTGGAATGCATACTTTGGGGCGATCATTCTAGGACACTTTATAAGTTCATCATTGAAAGCCGTGCAAAAATAAATATTTGTGTCTTACGTTTTGCTTGCATCAGACAAATTGGAGGTAGAGAAGTTGAAACAATCTATCATTTTCTAACCTAATTTCCTTCTTTATACTTATTTTCTAAATAATTTTCCTGTAGACAAGTATGTTGTCACTAATACTCACGATTCAACAATGGTTCTTTGTAATCCTAAAATACCACATGCTCAAGATATACTTTCAATGTATATTTTCATTTTCCCTACCTATAGCCTTCCTTATATATATCTCTCTATATATTTCTGTTCTCAAATTGTGCTTCTATTTGCAGAATATCCTAGTGTAATGTTGAACGTGACATTGTCCGTACATCTAAAATGATGAGGTCCTTGGCTAATACTACTTCTAATGATATTTTGAATCATAATTTCAACATTATTACGTTGGATAAAGTTCTACATTAAAATAAGGTTAATCTTCAGTTAGTATAATATTAATAATTATTACTAATTATTTTTTTATGTACATACAGATTGGCAAATATAATGTACTTGCAACCATTATCTCTGTCGATACTACAAATCTTTGGTTCTACTACAACTGCGAAATATGCAATACAAAAGTGCAACCATCTTCAGTATACAATGATGATGATGAATCTAACCACTACATATGTTATAATTGTATGACCAATACAACGAGCATCATTGGACGGTAATTGCACTTATTTGTTTGATATATAACTATCTTATCAAAATTGGTGATCTTATATCCTCTATAACTCGTGATTATGTAGTTATTCAATTGTGACCCGTGTCACTGATTCATCCGGCGTTCGGGCAATGTTTAGATTTTCCGATAGTGTTGCAATGTCATTATTGCAGAAACCTGCTAGCCATGCTATACAAGAATGTCGTGAGGTATATACAAATTATATATACTTCTTACAAAATAAATATATTATTATACTACTCATTTATTATACAACTTTTATTATCAGGATGATAGTATAGGTCTACCACGTCCTCTAGCTCCTATGATAGGGAAGCCCATACTCTGTAAGGTTTTTGTATCACATTACAATCTGAAAAGTTTTGAAATCTCATTCGTTGTTGAGCAAATATACGAAAGTAATGATGTCGTTGAAGAATCTGATGCCGTCATCGTCTCATAAAGATATGCAATGTTATAAAAAGATTTTACTTAGTTGAATACTTTATAGTTATCATTTTATAGTTATTTTACTTATTTGAATACTTTATTTGGATTTTAATTAATTTTTAAAATATTTGTTTAAAATAATCAGCATTAATAATTTACATTATTGATCTTTATATATATAAAAAAATTAAAAAACTGCATTATTAATAAAAAAAATTGAATAAATGAATCATATAAATGTTGATTCTACTTATAATAATATATTACATGTTAACTTTGATCATCTACAATATGACATAGTTAAAATGCATCAAATTATTTAAGTAAACTCTATTTAAAAAAAAAAAAAACTAAAGTGTTATTAATAATAAAATCGAACAAAACGAATGGTATAAATTTTATATTGTAATGAATTCATAATATCCAGACTCACCGTTTAAATTTATTAAAATATGTAATTTACAATTTCTATTATAGTTATAATAAGAAAAAAAATAAAATAGATATACACATATTCCAGTTTAGATATGGAACCATCCTATATCTGTTTAGATATATAAATATTTCAGTTTATATTTTTACTTTTAAAAATAATAAAAAAAAAAAATTTTATCATGGTTACTTTTATATAAATACTATAACTTCTTATATATAACTCCACCTAATTATAAACACATTCATGGAGTATTCCAATCAATTATCATACTAATAATGATTGATGCAGCATTCAACAAATTCCTAATTGAAGAATACACTAAGGGTGAGATGAGCAGGCTGAACTCCAGACGTTTGGAATCCTATGTTCCTCCGAATGTAGAAGAATCTTCCGAATTTGACAGAGGTATTGTCTATAAAACTAATAAGTTTTAATATGTCTATGTTATGTTTTACAAATTACAAAAAAAAACTGAGATAAGATGTTGATATTTAGTACCTGGATTGGACAAACATAATTATATGTTAGCGAGAATGAGGCAATTGGAATAAATTAGAAGAAAATGGTTTGTCAAAAAAGAAATCAGTGAGTTCTTTATCTACAACAACTATAATTAGTCCTCATTCTTATTTATCTTTGTCTAAATCTTAAATTAATTTGACATAATTAGAAAAGCTTGCACATTATTTTTATAATACGGATGACGATTATGGACGTGGTGCAAAATCAATAATATGTGGTGAGACATATTACTTCAAATTATTGCTTTATTACCCTCATAATAAATATGACGTTAAATTTATTTTAATATGTAGGAAACAAAGGAAATCCACTTATTCTCGAATACGACAATGACAATAGTATCCTGCTAATGATCCCCATACGGATTACGATAAAGTTACTAATTTATTTCCTAAACACGAAACTTAGGTAATGAAACTATAATTATATATGATAGACTAATGTTACACGTCTAATTCATCAAATTACGAAAGTATATTTCATGGAAATAATTTTTTTATTTTCTTTTTAATTGGTAGATTCTCCTCATCGTGAAACTTATAGTTTCAAGAACATGAACATGATCGATTATTCACCGGAAGTTCTAGAAAATTTTGTAGATTGTCTTGGTTAGTTAATCAATTTATAGTGGAGAATTGCATATTGTTGATTTGAATATATATTAACTACCATTGTTCTTTTTTTGTTTTGCAATTGTATAGGAAAAATAAAGAAAAAACTATTATTTTGAATAGTAATGATGAATTAAAAGTCGAAGATGTCTTCAAAATTAAAAATGATGGAATAAGAAATAAAGGAATTCCAATAATATTGGACGATGATGAATCTGAGTGGGACATTGTAAGTGACTGTGATGCTATTTTTGAACCATGTCGTCTCAACCAAGCACCACCATCCAATGTATTTTTAAAGTTCAAAACTTTGTTTATGGGATAACAGAGATATGTTTTTTACAATACTCAGGAATTTTTACCGATTTCTTCTTTTAATGTTTTTTTATTTTTGATGGGGATGGGGAAGTGATATATAAAGATAATTTCACCATTCTTAATAATTTGATATATTGATTTAAATATATAGTGATTTTACATAAAAACAAAAAAACAAATTGACAGGAGTCGAACTAGGGTTTTTAATGGATTCATGTGTTTTGTATCCATTTTGCTTTGTTATCAACTTCGGACATGATTGAAATCATCAAAATATATTAAAAATGCAGTATTAAAAAAAAAAAAAAAAAAAAAAAAAACTGAGATTTAGGTTTTCCACAGATTTCAATATAAGTGTACATATCCTTAAGCTATAGTGGAAACCCAAAAGTCATCTGTTTAGTAATGGATTCTAATGAAAGCAGGCGAGTTCTCCATGGCGGTTCCTCTAATGGTAGACCCAAACGGCGTGTTAGAAGGAAAAATCGACGAAATACCAGCTTAATGGAACTACCAACTGAACTTCTTCACTCAATTATGCTGCATGTCTCTCGATCATTCCCAGAGCATTGTGTTGCTAGGGCTTCATGTTGGACCATAAGGAGAATCACAGATAATGAAGAATTCTTAAGAGAAGTCGATCTCTTCACCATGCAAACACCTAACATTATCGACGATGGTATTCCTAATTTCAATATCTTGTGTTTATATCATGGTAATATCTCAGCTCTCCTCTTATAAGGATGTTATGAATTCTTCTATCTCGGTAACCTAGAAAACAGTATTGCCTTAATTCGTGAAGCAGCTATTAGGGGTTATGAACTTGCAATTTATGCTTACTGCAATTTAAGGCGTATTATGTATCTTGATCAAGAAATTGATTTTGAATTGGCTAATCCTGATCGCAATTTAGTACGCCGTATGAGATTTAGAGTTGAGTCTTCTACAAATAGTTATTGGGGCCCTAATCAGCTACCAGGATTGTACTTAGAGCGATGTCAAAATATGGATTATGGAATAATTAGGAGATGTAGATGTGCAAAATCAAATGGGTGGGGTTACCTATGTGAGGAGTCGGTGAAAAATTCATCAATGTGTGATTTGTGTTTCTACACAATACATGCTCTTTTTTTCTCAAAAACTTTCACTTCGAAAATATTTCAATGGCCTATGATGTATTATTTTTAGATGAACTCTTTTGTTCTTTTGGTCCAGATGATCTCCTCGAATCCAATATCTTTTCTCTCCATGTATCTATAGCTATGGATATCTAGAATGTCGATCTAATCTTTTAATGCCTTATTTGGTGTATTTTGTTATTAACTTTTTTGGTGTTGTAATAACTAATCAGATTATTGAATATATATTTTGATGTATTTCTATTGTATAATATCTTAATTTGGTATTGATATATTATTCTTTCTATAGATGACGTTTGCAATTTGATATTACTGATGTATCATGGATTTAACCGGTTTTCTACCACGATATAGTAAGTTTTATGGAGTCTTTGTAGCATGTTTTGAGTATTTATGTAGGATCTACTAGCAAAAGACACTTTGGAGTAAAAAGAGCCAAAAATAAGTTTTTATGGAAGTTTCCACGTGAATTGAGAAGACTTAGAAGATTTGGAGCCAAAATGAAGAAATGTTACTGCGAGCCCCGAGTCGACCGACTAGAAGAGCTACAGTCGACCAACTGTGACGCCGACTTAATTTAGAAGATTTTCTTATCGGGCCTTTCGCGGAACCCTAGACCCTAAGACTCATTCACGACCTATATAAGCACCTCTTAAGCACTTGAAGAGGCACGCACCCCAAAAACACCTCAGAGCAATACAAGTTTCTCTTTGTTTTTTGTTTCCATTGTTTTAGCTTTTAGATATTGTTCTTATCATTGTTCTAGATTCTGAAGAAGGTTGGAGAAGTGTTCTTTCTCATTTGAGTTTCGTGAACCTCTGATCTTCTATTGTCTAATTCGTTTCCTATGCACTTCATTCATAAAAAGATGATTTGTTTTAACAAAACCATGTCTGAGTAGTTTATTCATTAGGTCTAGGGTTTTAAAAGGGTTTACAAAGGATCATTCTAAACGGTTTTGATTTGTGGAATAAGCCACGTGATTCTTCACTACAAACAGTATTTCATATTTAGAGGTGACGTAGTTAACCACTTTTAGATCATTAAGGTTGATCTTTCTACCGGAGACGGAGATAGAGACGCCGGAAGAGTCTGTAGTGAGCAAGGTGCGTTCTAAATCAAACGAGAGTTTGTTTAGACACCTTGTGAACAGATCTAACTTGTTCGCATTAAAGCTTATTTATTTCCAGCGACAATCCAAAGAGATTTGAGATTTAGGGATTTAAATAAAGGCTATTTTCTAGTACACCAATAGGATCTAGTATTTTAAAGTGTTTAGAGTTCAAGAAGTCACCAATAAACCGTGATCCTGAGTTTTCCCAACTGATTTCCCTTAGATCTAATGTTTCTTTTAAAGTTTGCAACACATCACAAGTCATTAGCATATTAGAATTGTCATAGTTCGGTTACATTTGCATTTGAATCCAAACTAGGCATAGCTCTCTGTGGGATCGATAACCTAAATACTACAACTGTACACTGTGTACTTGCAGTTAATTTGGGTGAATAACTTCACGCATCAAGTTTTTCTGGCGCCGTTGCCGGGGAGCTTCGGTGTTTAGTTTTGTTTTCATTAGGAAATTTGCATCAAGATATTTTTCGATTCAGACGTCTAGAAACCTTTATTCTGATTTGATACAGGTAACAACTCATGATGAATCAGGAAAGAGACACGCAAAGCCGATCAATTGAAGAGGACGAACACCCGAGTCGATCGACTGTATCACTCAGTCGACCGACTCGCGATCCACCTCAAGAGGAGAAGAAAGAAAAGCAGGAGAGAGAGAGGAGGAAGCCACTGAGACAGCCAACGAAAAGTCGTATCAACATTGCTGAAAGTTCTGAAAACAAAACAATGGAGGATAAATCCAAGGTAGCACAAAGAGTAATGAGCATGTCAACATCGAACAACTTGACGAACGATTTTTCAAAAGAAGAGAAGAGGAAAGAAGAAACAACAACTGAATCTAAACAGATCCTTGACTCAAAAAGCACTGAAGGGCGCATGATCAACTAAAATTCTGGAGAAACAATTCGTTCCATCCGTACAAGCCCAGTCGACCAGACCCGAGTCGACCGACTTCCACGAAGTCGACCGACCTGGAGACAAAAACCTAATTCGATTACTTTCAAGATGGAAAGAGAAGGTCAACAGAAGATTCCAGGACTAGAAGATGATGTCTATGCTACCACCAATGATGGAAGTTCTGAACAATATTTCTACCCTAGACGAGGGTATGATCCAAACCACATCAAGGCTGCAATAAAAGAAAGTGAGTTCAACATCAATACCAAGGTGATACAAAGTATATTGGAAATTGAGCCTTATGATAATGGAAGAAGCAGCCCTCTGAGACACTTGAAGGAAGTAGAAGACACATTGGCACGAACTGCCAAGGATGAAGGTACCTATAACAAGTTATGTCTACACCTTTTCAAGTACTCTTTGTGTGGAGGAGCTCTACTTTGGTATGAGAGACTCGAATCCAAGAACATCAGGACGTGGAAAAATCTGAGGGAAATATTTATTGATAAGTTCTTGCTTGAACCATAAATGAACATTGCATCATTTGCGCAATCCGAAGATGAGACTTTCAATGAAGCATGGAGAAGACAGGAGGACCACCTGCGCGATTGCCCAAATCATGGTTTCAACCCAAAGGAGTTAGTTTCAATCTTCTATAAAGGTTTGCTATGGGAGAATCAAGTCATCCTGGACACAATGAGCAACGAAAATTTCGACGCTCTGAATTTCAAAAAGGGAAACCAGCTAATACAAGATTATGTAAGGAGTGAAAGCGCGAATAACAGGGGTATCAGTCAAATCAAAGCATCAAGGAACGACAGGGAAATCCAAGAGATCAAGAGGAGGTTACTAATGATTGAACTTTCAAATCATGGAAGAGAAGAAGATGCCCATTACCAAGGCGAAAGGAAGGCTCAGGAGCAGCCAACCCGAGGACCCATGCAAGGCAATGCGATGAAACCACTCAGGAGGGTACAACAAGATGGGAATTATAGATGGATGAGTATCAGCAATCAACAAGAGATCGATGAAGAAAGAAGAAGGAGAATGCTGAACGAAAATCTTGGAGGAAGAAATCAATATGGGAAGCCGCGAAGCCATCCTCATTTGAAAGTAGATATCGAAAGAGGAGCTGAATCAAGATCCAGGGGAGAACTAAAGATGCTTCAAGTAATCAGACCACCAAGGAGAACCTACGATCAAGCAATCAAGAGAAAGGAGCAAACCGAAGCATTGGAGTCGACCGACCTGGCCATGAAGACCACCGACCGCCACGGAGACGACCGTCTCTTACTAAGAGACGATCGATTCAACACCTCGAGCAAAGGAGCATTTAATCTCTTTCGAAGTTGTTTCGCACCGATCCTCCATTCCAACGTCAGAATCCAACCACAAGGAAGAACACCTAATACGAGACTATTAAGGATTGTGGAGCCACTCAAAGGGAGACCATCGCTTGACAAGAAGGGAGCACTTAAGAGAATGACGATTTGGATAATCGAGCAGAAGGTAAAAGCAAAGGACCCCCCGGGTATGAGCATCATCAGTCCTAAGATGCAGGACGTGAAGTCACTGGAAAACAACCCGCAGTACGTACACAAGATCAAAGGAACAAAGAAGGTTGTTGAGGAATCAAAAGGGCTCATTCAAAAAGGGAAAAACCAGTTCATGACGAGCAATTCAATCCAATTCAAGGAGATAGGACCACTGCAAAAAGCTGTTCCGAGTGCCTCAGCACAATTTCAAAACGAAACGAGTACAGCAACAGCTAATCATACCTTCAGAACAGAGCCGGAAGGGAGAATCATTAACCATCATCCGCAGTCAACCACTCAGGACACCTCTACAGCATACAGTTACAACCGGCCACCACCACTGAACCAGATTCCACTACCACCACATTACTTCCGATTCGTGAAGGAAGAAAGATTCATGACACTAGAGAAAGTGGTGGAGGAGCTTGTGACATCTACGCAGAGTCAGATGACCAGATTAATAACCCTTTTTGGCAGAGTGAGCAATCTTGCATTCCAAAATGCAAATGATCTCATCATGATGAAGACAGCCCAGTCACTGGTTACAACTAAGGCAACACAACATCCGATTGCCGTTGGCGGACATCAAACGAATACACGAGTCGACCGATCGTACTCATAGACGGCCGACCATTGCTCTCTGGAGAAGGAATTCAATTCGCAGCAAGTCAACAAGCTATTTCACACACATGATGAAGTGGAAGCCAAGAAGTCGAACCTTGGAAGTAATGAAGATGCTGTTATCCGGATGAACTGCACTATAAATAGCAAGAAGTACCCCAACTCAGCTGTTATTCACGGGAACGAAGTCAATATGGTATCTGCCACCCTTGCAATAACTTGGGGAGAACATGAAAAATGTGATTTCAGGATGAGGAAAGAAGACGAAACCCTCTGTGTAGCAAAGGGATTAATCCAAAATATCACAGTGCGCGTTAACAAAGTGCCGGTCGTCACAGATTTTGTTGTACTCCGCTCGATCGATTTAACCGAAGAGAAGTTCATCGTCGGACGACCATTCTTTACACGCTTGGAGGTCGCAGTACGAAAGTATTTCCAGTTGCCCTTGCAACCATCTCATGAGCACGACCAACCCCCACCTATCATCAAAGTGGATGCTAGAAGCACTGCTTCCACTCCACCTCGGCCATAGTCGCCAACTTTAGTCAAACTACTGACTATAAACAAGCGCTGAGTGGGAGGCAACCCACTAGGTACGTTTTATTTTTATTTTTAGGTGTTTTTTATTTGTTTTTCAGGTGAGGAGATTCAGCAAAACTGGACTATACGCTACCCGAGTCGACCGACCTCTCATTAGGGTCGGCCGACTTCAATTCTATGGTACCGCGTTCGATCCTTTTACAATTTCATTTCGGATATCTTCTCTTTTGTTACACCGGGACAGTGTAATCTAAGTCTGGGGGAGTTTATCCATACTAATGAAATTCTTGTTTATCTCATGGTTTTTCGCTTTGTTTTTAGTTGTTTTTATCGAGTCAAACCGTTGAGGGAACAATGATTAATCTGGGACACTAATCACATTCTGTTTCACACTTGAGAACATTGATGCAGGAACACAGTTAGAGTCTATGACTATTGGAAAACCTTGACACAATTCAATCAATCAGAAAATACCCATATCTTTGAGTCATGAAATCCATGTAAGTCTGAGCTATTGCACTTTCATAACTATACGGGTCAGTCCTCGTTCAAAGTCATAATGAGAATGTCTGGATATCTATAACATTCCACTCTTCCCTTATTTTAATGAAAAGAATCCGTTTTTAACTAAAACCTAGTGATGAGGCAGAGGGAAATTCTTTAGGACGCCAATTATTCGTCACTAGAAGCTCGGGATCTATGCGATTATGAAAATTTCCTGCGATACCATTATGCATTTGAACCTTTGAGAACTTGGTTGACAGCGAGGTTAGGAAAATTTCCTATAATACCTCTATTCGCTTAAACCTTGAGAGTTTCAAAAGATAAAGAAATGAATAAGTCTGGGGGAGAGTGAAGTAATTTTATGACTTCTTATTATGATATTGAAAAGGGAAGGAACTTGTTCCTTGGGCAGTACTTCTATGGTTTTGAAATAGCTGTGATGCTTTTGATTGATTGACTTGTAAATCGTGGGGAATGCATGAAAGATTGTTGAGTTGATAGGGAATGTACATGTTGGTCTTGACTTGATTGGTTCTGGCATTGGTAAACTTTTTGCTTATGTGATTTCCCAAATGAGTTCCCAAAGTCATTAGAACTTTACCTAGCAACCTTGATTATTTTCTTGAGGGCAAGAAAATGTTTAAGTTTGGGGGAGTTTGATGTATCATGGAATTTACCGGTTTTCTACCATGATATAGTAAGTTTTGTGGAGTATTTGTAGCATGTTTTGAGTATTTATGCAGGATCTACTAGCAAAAGATACTTTGGAGCAAAAAGAGCTAAAAAGAAGGTTTTATGGAAGTTTGCACGTGAATTGAGAAGACTTAGAAGATTTGGAGCCAAAACGAAGAAATGTTACTGCGAGCCCCGAGTCGACCGACTGGAAGAGCTACAGTCGACCGACTGGAATAGCTACAGTCGACCGACTGGAAGAGCTACAGTCGACCGACTGTGACGCCGACTTAATTTAGAAGATTTTCTTTTCGGGCCTTTCGCGGAACCCTAGACCCTAAGACTCATTCACGACCTATATAAGCACCTCTTAAGCACTTGAAGAGGCACGCACCCCAAAAACACCTCAGAGCAATACAAGTTTCTCTTTCTTTTTTTTGTTTCCATTGTTTTAGCTTTTAGATATTGTTCTTATCATTGTTCTAGACTCTGAAGAAGGTTGGAGAAGTGTTCTTTCTCATTTGAGTTTCGTGAACCTTTGATCTTCTATTGTCTAATTCGTTTCATATGCACTTCATTCATAAAAAGATGATTTGTTTTAACAAAACCATGTCTGAGTAGTTTATTCATTAGGTCTAGGGTTTTAAAAGGGTTTACAAAGGATCATTCTAAACGGTTTTGATTTGTGGAATAAGCCACGTGATTCTTCACTACAAACAGTATTTCATATTTAGAGGTGACGTAGTTAACCACTTTTAGATCATTAAGGTTGATCTTTCTACCGGAGACGGAGATAGAGACGCCGGAAGAGTCTGTAGTGAGCAAGGTGCGTTCTAAATCAAACGAGAGTTTGTTTAGACACCTTGTGAACAGATCTAACTTGTTCGCATTAAAGCTTATTTATTTCCAGCGACAATCCAAAGAGATTTGAGATTTAGGGATTTAAATAAAGGCTATTTTCTAGTACACCAATAGGATCTAGTATTTTAAAGTGTTTAGAGTTCAAGAAGTCACCAATAAACCGTGATCCTGAGTTTTCCCAACTGATTTCCCTTAGATCTAATGTTTCGTTTAAAGTTTGCAACACATCACAAGTCATTAGCATATTAGAATTGTCATAGTTCGGTTACATTTGCATCTGAATCCAAACTAGCCATAGCTCTCTGTGGGATCGATAACCTAAATACTACAACTGTACACTGTGCACTTGCAGTTAATTTTGGGTGAATAACTTCACGCATCAATGACCATATATGCGATCGTTCTGCTCGAGTAAGAAGAGGAAACATTCACCATCTATGTGGAATGATTGTTTCGTTTGTTTTAAATTTGATATGATTTTTATTTGGTTCGGTTTGATGTGGATTAGTTTGATCAGAACCAATATTTGGATGACATTAGTTTGATCAGAACAAATTGCTACTTTGTATCCTTTCTCCGCAGCTTCATGAATCATATCAAGGCCAGCTTTGTAATTACGCCTTACAAAAAAAAATCATGTGTTCCTTTAAGTAACATGGCATATAGATTACCGTGAACCAAACATGAACACATTGATCCCGTTTTGATTCGAGAATGGACGTAAAATGTTGTATAGGTCTAACGTTTTACAAAAGTATGGATCATTTGTAATTTTCATAAAAGTTTTGCAACATGCTTTAACTCGAAAAAAGATCATAAAAAGATCTACAACAGACCTCTAAAAAAATTCTAACTAATAGTTTTGTAGAAAGTTCTACGATATTCTTTGTGCTTACTCTCATCACAAACCTTATATAAACCTATCAAATTTATAATATAAAAAAACATATATTTTAAATATATAAATAAATATATATATATATATATATTACTAATATGTAATATATACTACTTTTAATAAAAGGAAAATATACATCCAAGGGATATATACTAAATATTTACTAATGTCGATACTAAATATATATATATTTTGTTTATAACCGACATACATATACTTATGTATTTATGTATTTATATATTTATATAACCTATGAATATACCTATGGTTTTAAAAGGAACCTAAATCTAAATCATCATCATCAATAAGTGTTTGTGTCTATCAAAGAATCTATAATATTTGTCAGTTTTACGTGATAATTATGTGATGGAAATATCAAAATATGTTTAAAAAAAAAACGAGTGATAAATAAATATGCAAAATCTTTTCCTTTTTTGAAAATTTTTGAAATTATATAGGTAAAATAGCATATATAAAAAACAAACTGATATATGTGAGATTAATATAGAAGATATACGTTTATAAAAAAAATTAAAAATCGAATGATAATCATGTTTCTAAATATCTTTTCTTTTTTAAAAAATGTAAGTAATCTAAAACGTATAATTCAAATAAAAGTTATTTTGAAATATTAATAGGCGATAATCATGTTTTGAGAATATCTTTTCCTATTCTAATATGTTAATATGACATATTCAATCCCTATATATTGGACAGTATCATATATTTTTGCTTTTACAAAGAACAAACGAAACCGAACAAAAGTCAAGAGAAAAAAAAAAGGAGGAAAATCAAGTTTACACATGGTATCCATCTTTAAACAAAAATCTTCTCCAAATATTTTTCTAAATCTATTGAATGTCAATTCTTTCCAATATCTCATACGCGTTAAGATTCTAAGACTATGGAAAGGTTTCAAGAATATTGAGATGGTGTTGGTCGATGAAGAGCTTTATGTTTTTCACATTATAAATTGAACTTATATCAATATTTATATTTATCATTATCTTTATTTGATTTGAAAGGAACACGGATTCATGCTACTGTTGGTGAAGAGCTTAAAGGAAAGTTCCTACATGATATGCTGGAAGGTCAATCCAAAACCATCGATACATTCAAAGTTGTTGATTACTCTGAAAGCTTTAGGTCGTCCGATCTTCCTTACAAGATTAACTTTTATAGAACCAATGTTTTGTCTGAGTGTCTTGATTTTCTTTCCGAGGTTCCCGGACGTTATATCAAAAGTTTTGCCGATATTGTGGCACGACGTTTTGATCAAATAGTCTTATTTGGTAAGTTTTAATCCTACTTTAAGCTCATATTTCCCTCTACACATAAAACACAAAAGGTATATGTAAACTATTTGTCTCTTTCATACCATACATATGTTCTAGCACAAGTGGTAAGCTTTGAAGATTTGGAGCATCCTATAATCAAAGGGATGAAAACTTCTAGACTAAATATTGAACTTAGAGATATCACGTATGTATAAATTTCAATTGTCCATTATTTTTTACTATTTTCAAATTTTAATTATTTGTTAGTCAAGTTTTATTTTTGGTTATTCCTCTGGTCAATTACGTTGTACCTTGTTGGGTAATTACGCTACTCAAGTTCATGGCGTCGTGAAGGCCAATCCCAACGTCTGTGCTACATTTTTTGCAAAACTAATGTGCCTTAAAGAATATCTAGATATACTAATAAATACATATATTTTAATATATTTAGAAGTGTTATTTAGTTATTAAAAAATTTCTATCATTCATTGATTGATGAACTTATATTCATTATCTATATATATTGTTTACAAAACTTGCTACACTAATGATCTAGAATTTTCAGTGTTGAAACGGATGGTATTGTTGCTCCTAATGCTTCAGTGTATGTTATGAAAAGTTTAGAATCCCTTCGAAAAGAATTCTTTGGAACATCTACCAATAGAAAGAGTATTAAGGATATTAATAGCTGTACAAAGGTTATTCATCTATTACCACTCTTCTAATATATATAATTTGAGGTTTTTTGACATAACAAATTTTCTTCTTTTATAGAAATCGAAATTTGTGACTTTTGGTACTATCGAGTGTCTTGGAAAGAATCAGTGGTACTATATCGCATGCAGAGTGTGTAGTAGAATCGTTGAGCCATATCAAGGTTCATCTAATTCAGATGGCGGTGCTATTTTCTATTGTGACCATTGAAAAGGCGATGTCACGGCTATGGATGCAAAGTTGGATATTCGATATCTTTTGCTTTATTTATTTTAATCATGTATATTACAGTCAATTTACTCTTAATACACTCTTTTCATGTATCGGTTGGTTTTACAAATCGCTGACCAAACTATACATACATCCAACTTTCTTTTCTTTGATGGACTAACCCAACATCTTATTGGACAACATGGTCAAAGAAGTAATCCAGGTACCCTTAAATGTTACTGAACATGTATAAATTTGAAGTATACAATTATTACTTATTCGTTTTTCTTTGTGTTTTAGTGTGATGCCTCTGTGATATCTTCTGCTATAAAGGAGTTATTTGGAAAATCCATAATTTTCAAGATGGTCGTAAACGACGAGAATATTCATAGTACGGGGTTGGCTTACGTAGTTGAAAAATACAGTACCGATAGAGACATGATTAATGAATTTTTCGCAAAATACTACAGAGAGGTTCGTTATCTTAAATTCATCATACTCATAATATTCTTATAACACAAACATGATATATTTTAATCGTAATCTCATATAATTTTAAGTAAAAGAAGGAGCTGCAGATTTTGCTTTGTTGAAACGTAAACAAGATACTTCAAACAGAGATGTTCCTTTGAAAAAAATGAAAGAAGAAAACATGAGCTCTGATTAATTTTGTGTGTTCTCTTGGTGTTTTGGCGCTTTATACTATTTAAATTTTATTTTTTTCTTTTTAGGATGGGGGGTTTAAATCTATACAATTACATGGATTTTGGTGTTTTTTATTATAAAGTTTTAATAACTCAATGATAATCACATTATTTGAACATTTACTCAAACATTATTATTACAAATTTGTATTTTCGTTTTATATAGTTAATTAAACCTATACGTCTTATTATAATTAAACTTTTAAAATATGTTGTAAATCAAGTCCAAACTGAGATAAATTAAACATACTTAAGTTTTCTATACGATATATAATATAACATATCAGATAAAAACATATATAATATATAGTATTTGAATAAATAACTAATACACTCAAATATTCAAATTAAATAGATTTATAAAAAAAACAAAAAGATATATTATTATCCATATCTTTTGAATATATAAATAAAATTATAATCACTAAATAATAATTACATTATTTGAGCAGTTACTCAACATTATGATTACAAATATGGATTTTCGTATCACTTGGGTAATTTAAAAAACTTGATATAGTTATAGTTAAACGTTTAAAATGTGTTATAAAGCAAGTCTAAAATGAAAAAATATAGAACATAGTTAAGTATTATATATCATATATCATATAACATATATCATAAACAATCTTACATAAATTCGGTCTCTTATATATCATATATTCGTTCAAAATTTATTAATATCAAAAAAAATTGAATATATAAATATAGAATATTAACAAAAATATAGCTAAAAAAAATAAAGTTATATATATTTACAATACCCTAAAATCATCTATTTTATATAAATATAAGACTCATACATTCTTGATTTCTTATTCAACAAATACTTCTTCATCAATCTCGATTATCTTCATAATGACAGGAAAAAGTCGAAATCCTACCTCAAAAATAACATGCTTGTGCCACAGCTTCTAGCAAAATGTTAGTTGTTATATTATGTACATATGTTAATTATTACAATTTATATAATTATTGATATAATTTCTATAATTTCAACATACTATTCTTCTATGAATAATATTATGTCTCATCGTTATGCTCCACAAAGCATAATTGGCGAGCTTAATTCAGAACAGTACAACTATTCATGTGCTAACAAACCTGAGTTGACAAAACGATGCTCCTATTTGGATCGGAGGAGAAAGTAAAATATCCTAAAAAAGAAACGATACATTCAAAGACAACTAGGTTAGTATCCTTTAAGTGCTTACTAATTTTTATTAGATTACTATAACATATATATTTTTTTGTTTACATAGTACATGTTCTATATAGATCTATTTGATAAAGCGGAGCAAGCAAATAATTTCGCGTGTTTCGTTGCTACGGATTCAGAACCCGATGATGATACTCATGATGAACAAGACTCCGATGATATGCATAGATTTAACGATATATCTGATAATTTTGAAGATATTCCAACTACCTCTCAATCTGTTTTTGGAGAGAACAGCGATGTTACATATCAAACTGTTTCTCCCGGAGAGACCGCGAATGGTATGTTTGTTATAAAGCATTATCTCATATGTATGAAAAATACTAAAAAATATTATAATCTACACAGGTTATTATGATGATGGTGATCCTTCTTACACATGTTCTCACTGTCGAGCTTTTATGTGGTATGGAGAGCGTATATGCAAATCGGTTAAACGTGGACGGCCTATCTTTAGCATGTGTTGTATGCAGGTAAGGTAGTACTTCCTTTGTTACGAACTCCACCGACAAGATTGATGGCTTTGCTCTATAACAATGACGATAAAACTAGACATTATCGCGAATGTATTAGGCCATATAATATGATGTTTTCTTTCACGTCACTCGGGGGAACAGTGGACAATACTATCAACGATGGAAGTGGTCCATATTTTTTTCCTATGAGTGGTGAAAACTATCACATGTTAGGAGATTTGTTGCCAGATCCTGAAAAATTACCAGCGTTTTTACAACTATACATACACGATACAACTAATGAAATAGCTAATAGACTCAATCCATTCGGTGAGAATTTAAATTCTCCTATAAAAGATTGTTGGTTTATTGTTAGATTCTTTAGTTATCTAAATATCTCTCTATTAATGTAGAAGTGGCAGCGATGAACAAGGACTAAAGGAATCGTCTTGATATTAAAAAATATGTTGGACACTCACAATCCACATGTTAAGGCATTCCGAACAGCGAGAGAAAAATTTCCTGAAAGTTCCGACACACCAAATTTTCGCTTGGTCATTAGTGGTGATCGGGATTATGATTCAAAAGCACATAATCTACCAACAACATAAGAGGTAGTTGCACTGATTCCTGGAGATTTCCAGTTAGGAATTGATACACGAGATATAGTGATCGAGACAAAGATTGGAAAATTCAAACGTATAAGTGAATTACATCCAGTCTATTTAGCACTTCAATATCCGTTACTCTTTCCTTATGGAGAAGATGGGTTTAGACTAGGTATTGATATATGGTTTGTTGACAATTCTGGTAGAAAGAGAACAACTATAACAATCAGCGAGTTTTTTACTTTCCGTATTTTTGAACGGTTCATGGAAGCTCCAACTATATTAATGTCAGGACGATTGTTTCAACAATTTCTGGTAGATGTCTATACGATGATTGAGATCAACCGACTTCGTTATGTATCATTGAATCAAGATACATTGCGCTCCGAGAGTTATGATAACATAAAACAGACAGCTACAAGTGGTAAAAGTGATCTCTCAGATCAAGGAAAGCGGATTTTTATACCTTCATATTCACAGGTGGTTCTAGATATATGCTACAACATTACCTGGATGCTATGGCGAAATGTAAATACTATGGATTTCCTGATCTTTTTATAACAATCACATGCAATCCTAAGTGGCCTGAAATCACGAGGTATCTCAAACGCATAAATCTAAAGATTGAAGATAGGCCAGATATTTGTTGTCGTGTGTTCAAGATAAAACTAGACAATCTCATGGATGACTTGACAAAGAAAGAAGTTTTTGGTGCTGTTAGTTCGGGTATATTTTTATATACTATTAGTTTCCGATTTTTTGTTCGATCCAAGACAACTATATGTTTTGGCTAATGTATATTTTTTTAAAAACTAAATTTTGGTTGTTTTTTCTTTGCAGCAATGTACACTATTGAGTTCCAAAAGAGGGGGCTTCCTCATGCTCATATAGTGTTGTTTCATACACCTGAGTCAAAATTAGTTACAGCAGACGGATAATTAGTGCTGAGATACCCGATTGAGAACTCGATCGTCATTTATATGATATAGTTGGTGAGGTGATGATGTGGACCTTGTGGTGTACTGAACATGACATCAGTTTGTATGAAAGACGGCAAATGCACCAATTTTTTTCCAAAAGGGTATAGCGAGATAGTGTTGGTTACCCTCTTTATAGAAGACGTAACAACAACAGATTCATCGAGAAGAACAGAAAAAAACTTGATAATGGATATGTGGTGCCATATAACAGGTTTCTTTTACTTAAGTATTGTGCTCATATCAATGTCGAAGGGTGTATTCAGACACGTTCTATAAAATATCTTTTCAACTATATTAACAAAGGTCCGGATTATATAAAAGCCACGATTGTTGATGGACATGAAGTAATAGATGAAGTAAAGGATCACTATAATTGCAGGTATTCAAATACAATCATTATATCTAGACTATAATTGCAGGTATTCAAATACAATCATTATATCTAGATTTATATATGTCTATATGATACTTAATTAATTATTCAGATATTATTTTATTATAGCATCAAATATATGTAAATAATCATGTACATATAATAGGTATATTGCAGCATGCGAAGCAACATGGAGGATTCTTTCCTTTAATACTCACTATCGAATAACCACTATTGTTAGGCTTTCGTTCCATTTACCTAGGCAACAGATGATCATTTATAACAAAGATGATCCAACAGATGAAGTATTGAACAAATTATCAGTTGGAATGTCCAAGTTCCTCGCGTAGATTGAGTGCAATAGAAGATATGCATTAGCCAGAACTGTAATTTATGCGGATTTTCCATCTAAATTTTTTTTGGTATTTAAAGAAAAGAGCATGGTTACCTAGGGAAAGAGGATTTGCTATCGGTCGTGTTACTTATGTCCCCCCTTCAGTAGGAGAAGCGTATTATTTACGAGTTTTACTCAATGTTGTTAAGGGTCCAAGAAGTTACAAGGAGATACGACATATAAAAAAGTCGTTTATTCGACTTTTAAAGAAGTGTGTTATGCATGGGGATTGTTAGATGACAATAAGGAATATATCCAAGCAATAACCGAGGCCAGTGTCTCGAGCTCCGGAAAATGTATTAGGAGGTTATTTGCAGTCATGCTTTTGAATAATAGTATGACAAGTCCTATAGAAGTGTGAAATGCTACTTCAGAAATGCTATCCGAGGACATAGTGATCGAACATAGAAAGAAGACGGGTGATCCAGGTTAACTTTTTACTTTAAAACATTATGAAACGGTTTAAACAAAACCATGAGTTTTTTAATATAAATAATTGTTTTCTTTCTTGTTTTACTATTACAGGTTTCTCCATGACAATTGAGCAAATGAAAAATCATGTGTTGGCTGAGATTGATAACATGCTAAGAGAGAATGGTAGTACGTTGAGTAATTATTCTGGAATGCCAATACCCGACCACATTGGAATTCTAACGACAAAAAATTTGCTAATACGAGATAAGAAGCTATATAATCGTGATGATTTACGAGTTAAACATGATGAATGGCTTCAAATGATAAAGATTGAACAAAAGCATGTTTAAGGCACTATCTTGGATTCAGTGAAACGAGGGATTGGGGGTATGTTCTTCTTATATGGATTTGGTGGAACTGGAAAAACTTATTTGTGGAAGATATTGGGAGCTGCACTTCGATCTAAAGGTGAAATTGTTCTAAATGTAGCATCAAGTGGTATTGCTGCTTTGTTATTGCAGGGAGGACGTACATCTCATTCAAGATTCAAGATATCCATAAATGTTAATGAGTTCACAGTCTGCGCAATACAAGCTGGATCTGATCTAGGCAAACTGATTATAGAGGCTAAATTAATCATATGGGATAAAGCACCTATCATGCACAAACATTGTTTCGAGACATTAGACAGGACCATGTGTAATATTTTAAAATTTGATAAGCCTTTTGGTGGTAAAACAATCATTTTTGGTGGAGACTTCGTCAAATTTTGCCGGTAATTACTGAAGGAGGTCGAGTTCAAACTGTTATGGCATCACTGAGATCTTCTGTATTATGGAAAACGTGTACTATTCTACGTTTAACACAAAATATGAGGCTTGCTTCTGACCCACATAGTCCACAAAGCAATCAATTACGTACATTTTCAAAATGGATACCTGATGTCGGAGATGGTCAAATAAATACACCTAATAATGGAGAGGTTGAAATTGATATACCGGATGATCTGCTTCTTACTGATTGGTTCAATCCTATTGAAGTAATCGTAAAAGAAGTATACGGTGAGACATTTAGTACAACAATGGATCCGATTTTCTACAAAGAAAGAGCAATATTATCTCCAACAAATCAAGACGTTGATTTTGTTAATGAATACATGTTAGGTCGTGTTACATTTATATTTTACAATTTATGAGTTTTAAAAATTAAACACAAAAATATTACTATATATAATTATCCATCGACAATATGTAGGTGAAGTGAAAAACTACAAGAGCTCAGATAGCATTGAGACCTCAAATAGTAGCAGCACCGATAGTATGGAATACACACAAGAATTTTTGAATAGCATAAAAGTCTCTGGTTTGCCAAATCATAAATTAGCTCTCAAGGTATGAGTTCCTATTATGTTGCCGAGAAATATAGATCCAAAAGCTAGGATGTGTAACGGTACAAGATTGCTTATCACCAAAGTAGACGATCATGTCATCAAAGCTAAAATTATTACAGGGGATAATGTTGGAGACGATGTATTGATTGAAAAGATGCATGTTACTCCTCCAGAAGTAAAGCTTCCTTTCCAAATGAGAAGAAAACAGTTTTCGATAGTTGTAGCTTTCGCAATGACTATCAATAAAAGTCAAGACCCGTTTATATCTACCAAGACCCGTTTTTACACATGGCCAGCTTTATGTTGCTATCTCACGAGTAACGTACAAACAAGGTTTGAAAATTCTAATCGTAGAAAATGACGGAAAACCTCATAAAAAAACGATGAATGTCGTTTAGATAGAGGTTTTCAAAAACTTACGTGGGCGATGAAAAACAGTTTTTAGTCTTTATGTTTACTTAGCTACACTATCCCGTATTTTATCTAATTCAATAATTTTTAGTTTCATTTTAAATTTAATATACAGAGTTCCCTTACAGAGGATGATTTTAAAAAACCAAGAAAACCATAACAAATAATAATAGCAACAGAATAAAAACATTCATACTACTCTTGCAATACGAAAAAAAAAAAATTATTATTTCAATAACTTCAACAGACGAGATTTTCAAACAAAGATAAACAAACATCATTACCCAAACCAAATCCAAAAAAGAAGAAAATACAACCAAATTTTCATAACAAAGAAAAGCAAACATTACTCAAAACTATTACCATAACCATTAGTTAATATCTCCTCACATCCTTTACCATTTGACAACTTAACAGAACCTGCGAATATATAAAAAATAAAATAAATAAAGAAATAATGTAATAGTTTATGGAATATCATACCTAGACACAATTTTTTGAAAACTTATTACACAAAAAGCACTTAAAAGCACAGGTGATTGTTGTAGATATTTTTCCGTGTTGACATTAAGGTATCATGGTTCCTCTAATTAATTAATTGTTTTACTTTCTAATTCATTGTCCTAATATTTTATTAATGAATCAAATTAACGACCAAACAAAATAAAATCTAATTATCTCTATGTATCTTCTCTTCCGCCACTCAAAAACCAAACCTAGATCTGCTCGTGTTGGCTGGTGCGAGGCGGCTCCGTGAGCGCGCGACGTCGGCCTCGATCTCTCTTCTTCTCTTCTTT
This sequence comes from Euclidium syriacum, assembly GCA_900116095.1. NCBI lineage: Eukaryota > Viridiplantae > Streptophyta > Magnoliopsida > Brassicales > Brassicaceae > Euclidium > Euclidium syriacum. Next base: position 1,770,895 of record FPAK01000003.1, on the reverse strand, counting down.
TCATCGTGACTCTCCATAGTCTCCGATTTTGGGAACTTTCCACCGATTTACTCACAAATCGGAAAGATACGGGAGGAGCGGCGGTGGGCTTTCAATCTGTTCGATGAGGAGTAGCTGAGTTATGTCGGTTAATGGTGGTCCGGTTCTGAATTCCCAAGGTCTAGATCGTTCCGTTGCGAGGATGGCGGGTAATAGCTTTCTTTGTGTAGATCTCTACGAAGGCCTGAGCGGAGAAACTTTGGTGTAGATCTCGTTTTCTCCAGCGGCGGTGGTTCTGGCGATGGAGGAAACGGCTTAAGGAGTCGACGGTGGTTCTGGTGATGGAGGAAACGGTTTGAGGAGTTGACGGATGAGTTTATTAGTTGGACGGCATGAACGGAAAATCATCTGTTTTTTTTTTTTTACTTTCGAAATTCATGGTTAGTCTTCAATCTTTGGCTTAACCATGAATCAAGGATATATTGATGTGTTATTACCTACGATTTAATAGTTGCTTAAAGTGGCCATGATTTAAATGTATAAAATATATCAATTTTGGAAACAAATCTCTTAAGTAACTGTGATGTTCAAAAAATATCTCTTTAACTAGTTGTAATTAAGAAAATGCTCAATGTAATATGGTCAAATATTTTTGTCAATTTTTCATGGAAAAAATATCTTGGTCATTTTCTCATGGAAAAATATTAGTGAATGTGGTGGACACTGGACATTGATTTAATTAAATTTGTTTAACAACTTCTAAATGATAAGGATATTTTCGTCAAAAAACTGGCTAAACTGTGTCTTCAACAAACACATGTGTTTTCTTGTAATAACTTTTTAAAATTGTGCTGATGTGTAAATGACCCATACTTTATATATTGGTGAAAATGACATCAACTACAAAGACCATTTTCATAGTGAATCTTCCAAAACCTCAAAACACATGTCACCAAGTCACCGCCAAAAGTATTCCAATCTTGAGATAATTTCAAAGCAACATCTCCAAGTGCAACGCACTCAATCAGGTCACCGCTATTATATAAATGTTGCTTATTCTATAATGTATAAAAAATTGAATAGAGGTAAAAAAAAATAGATATGCCTCTCAATTCGCAAGTTAAACGAAATATCAGCATAATCATATGTCGTGCGGGTTTAATTTGTAATATGAAACTCACCAAGGTTTAAGATATTTCCAACAACCTCTATATTTTTAGAAAATTAAAGAAAAAATAAGTAAACCTGTAATTATATTGAAAACTATAAAAACTAAACCCAAAAGCATTCTTATTTTTACCAAAACTTACCAACATAGTATCTTTCATCAGCAGATCTGTCTACAATTGTTCGCGAGTCAATGAAGCTAAAGAAACGCTCATGATCAAACCGATTCATAGGATTCATGACTGTATCTTCATTAAATTCAATACGACAAGTATGGCGAGTGACCATATGATTACTATTTTGCTCAAACAATTCAAAATTTCTTATTGACTTCTATTCTCCTTTCTTAATCAAGCCTTCAAACTCATAAACCAAAACTTCCCTTATAGTAGCTTGAATTTTTTTTCCCTTGCAATCAAATAAAAACAATAGTAAGCACTTTAGAATTCAGTATCTAATAAATCGAAACAAATATAATACAAAAAAAAAACTAAAAATGACGAAAATTGCAGACAATTGAGAGTACACGATTTACCGCTTGATCAACTAAGATTAGGTGTACTCTACGCCCATTGATCGAGTTACCTACTCTCCATCTCTGAATAATCTTAACTCTGATACGAACATTCTAACTGTTTTAATTGAGAGCTGAAACAGGAAGGAGATGACTCATTTTAACTTATTCTTCAACTTTCTCTTGTGAAGTTTTACAAAATTTCAGTTAAACTATATATTAAGTTTAAGGCAACACTATGATAGAAACAACAATGTTTCTCCAAATTGGTGAAATTTACAACAAAATTAAATTTGACTACATTCTCTCAGATTACTTTTCTCCGATTAAAAGGTAAGAAACTCATCATCGATTATTAGTATAATTATTAACAAATTGAAAAAAACACAAAATCAAAACATACCATATTTAAAAAAATGATTAAATTTAAAATAACAAATATTTAATATTATCTCACCATCAATATTTATTTTAATGGAAATAATGTATAAGAACATAATGATATATAACAAAAGATAAATTCAAAAAATGAAAAAAAAAAAGAAAACCTAGATAATTGTCATATATAAATAGTATTCTCCATTACGATTCTCTATATTATGAATTACAAAGCCTTTGGATCTAAACCAACCCCAATACATAAACATGAAAAGTAAGTCAATCTTAAGCATAATTATTCTCCTATCTACTATATATTTCTTACGATTAATTAGATTGTATATTTGTATATAGGTATGTTTGGTAGCTCTCACAAAGAAGAACAACCTACTGGTGAAGGTAATGTCACATACGTATCATAAAATCCAAATTTTTAATACAATTTGATGTTATTTTTGTTCTTTCATAGAGAAGAAAATAAAACCAGTATTGATCAACGAAAGTATCAACACAAAATTTGGAATAAAAAAAATTCCAAACATGCTCCAAAGCAATTGAACAATGACAAACACTTCAACTGCAGCTTCAATACACATATTGATGAAGAGGAGTCTGAATGGTGTGATGAAGAATATTTTGAAGATTTATATCGACGTATAAAGATATATAATAGTTATGATGCACATCCTCGATTAGATGTTGATGGTGATGAAGCTGAGACAAGACTATATCTAAACAATGCAGAAGAAAAAATTACATCAAAGATAATAAAGAAAAGTATTTGATAGTTTTAAATTGATATTGATTATTCAATGATTTAAAGTTTAATTAAACAATAATTTAATGTTGTTTCAACAATGATTACAATCATAGTTTTAAAAAAACTACGGTACGTCACGATGCGACTGTCCACACCGAACCATACGTAACATTATCCCGCGAATCGCGCGGACGCACCATCTAGTATTACATATAGTGCCATTGAAAATTAGTTAGAAGGAAAAATATTTATTTATTAAGGTAAAATGGAAAAATAAATTTCAGTCTCAGATGGATAAAACTGCCAGGTTTTCGATAATTGGCGCGGATCCTACCATTTAAAATCTTAGCCGTTTAAATTATTTTGATATAATCACGTACGTTGATAATTGACCCGATTTTGAATTAAAACCCTACATGTCGTGACCTGTTTTAATAACAAACATTGTCAATGAGAAGAAAAAAAGAGCAAAAGGAGGTGATGGGTTCTAGATATAGGAGAGAATCTATTTCAAAAGAAAAATTCCAACTTGACAAACTCAAGAGAAATTTGGTATTCGGGATAAGTTAGGATTTGAAGAAGGTTTCGTCTCGCACTAGTCTTCGTTTTTTTTTGCTTCGAGATACTTTCTGTTCATCGTCCAGTTCAATCGCGAAAACTAGGAAGAGATTTAAAGAAATAATGTTTCTAGTTCTTACTCCAATCATGTTGCTTCCTCCTTGATTTCCTCTTTGTCTGGTAAGTATCGAATACTACCAACTAGTATAATGATACATTGATGTTAGGTGCATATTACTACCAAACCGAATCTGAGACTGCTTCTCTATTAGTAGAGGGAAAGGTTCCAGCAGACTTAAAAGATCAGGCATATAGTTGAAAAACAAAGAAACCTCTTCAAACTTCAATTGAATTTTCTAAACAATTACTAACGGATTTTTGTGCAATGGTTGTTTTGTCGGAAATGTATCATTGAAAAGAATGCCAAGATTGGTGAAAACGTGATCATCATGAACAAGTGAGTAAGCTTTTCTTGAATTCATAGTAAATATGTGAACTTTAAATTGTGACATTGTTTTCTGTGTGTTTCAGGGATGTTCAAAAACCGGATGTTGCAGGTGAAGATTTTCGGGAGATGGTCGACGCGGAATGTGACAAATGGGGATCGCAATGTTATTGTGAGTGTTTATTTTTTACTTGCGCTTAGATGTGAGATTCTTTTAACTGATCTAAGATTTTAACAAACATTTAGTAGGAGAATTTCAAGCCACCGAAAGATGGACTGCGCGTTCCTGCTTCAACTAATTTTCTGGTCCTAAAGATCTTTCAGGTGTTTTTTAAGCTCCATTTTATGTGTCTTTTCAGAATAAAAGGACTTGTATCATATTTTCATTGGGTTTTTCTGCTGTTCTCCGTGCAGTTTATTTATTTTTAGCACAGTAGTTTCTTTTCACTCAATACTTTCATTTGGTTTCCTTTTCTTATACTTGATCTTTGCTTAACTTTATCACTGGATGCATATATTAGAAAATCAGTATAGAACCAATTCAAGTTTGTAAAAGAAAATTTGGTTAAAAGTCTTGAAGCTAAATTTTTTGTAAATTCCTATATTGGCAAGTGTATAACTTATAGACAGTAGTGGCCAAAATTGTAAAAGGATTTTAACTTATGACAGAGAGACAAAAGGAAAAAAGCATATGAATGGTAGACATGTCGTTGATACATATGCTCTTTATGATGCGGTAACGAGCTAATTTGATTCAGTATGATTTGTATTGTTTTATTTGAACCAAATACCAAATATAGTCCTTCCGGTTTGGAACCAGTAAAAAATCATTTAATCGATTGGTTTAATCAAGCCAAAAACATATTAGTAAGGAAATAAGGAATTATCTATTTTAACTAGATCTTTTCATTTTGTTTGAATATTAGTAAGGATCGGTTAATTGGTTCGATTTTGAATTGGTATTAATTCATTAAATGTTATCGATTCTTTTATTTGTTTGTTAATGAATTGAACCAAATAAATTTGATAGATATTAATCTCAAAAAGATTTTGCTGTTTTTGGATGACAAAACAAAGCTTACGAAAAACATAATGTTTCTTCTGATTGATTCGAACGAGAAACTTATTAACTTATCGTTTTAGTCGAATCAAAAATTGATGAAATCGTAACGAATAAATTGGTTTGACTTACCAGGTAATGATTTATTTATTATTCCGGATCGGTTAGTTTCATATTTTATTGCACTTCAGATAATTCAGGTAAAACAGAATATTGATATTGGTTAGTTAAATGTTAGTTCGTATTCTTTTTGGTCTAAATTGGTTCTTACAAAAAAAAAATTAATCGATCAGTTTGCATCGCACCAAACATATTGTTTTCGGTCGTCAAAACCAAAAAAATATACAAACCAACTAAACCGCACCTATTATAATAAAATAACTAAACAAAATTATCCTGAGCGGGTTTCTTATAATTTGAATTGGCAGAAAATAGAAATAGAAACTCATGAGAATAAATAAATTTATTGGTAGATTTCAATTTTATTTTAAACAATTTCCAATTACTTATGGCCTCCGAATAACACTCCATCTCCAAAATATAATATATGTCAAATTTATAAACTTCTCAAACCTCAGATGCCTTCCCTATCTTTGTCAAAGTGCATTTGGAACAGAGGAGAATATTGAACCACTTTGTTTAAGAAACTAAGATTTAAAGAATTCCTCTCTTTATTGTTTAAGAAAACAACTCAAAACTTAAGCTCTCAATCTCTCAAACCTTAAGAGTTATATCACACATTGATATCTCCTCTTATTTATAAGAACAAACTATTCCTAATCCTTAAAGGAGAAGTTTTCCATATTTTAGATAACTCCTAAAATATATGTATATTTAGATTTCTCCTAAATATACTTTTTTTGTTCTTATTTTTCTAATTTCCTTTTAAGCTTATTCCAACATTCTCCCCCTTAAACGTAAAATCAATCTTCCAAACATCATGGACTCCAATGAGTTCTCTCATTTCCTTAAACTTGATTCTTCCAAGTGTCTTTGTCAGAATGTCAGCATTCTGTTCGTTTCCAGGGACATGTTGAACCTCCACTTGTTCGTTCTCAACACATTCACGAATAAAGTGGTACCTCGTATGAATGTGCTTACTACGACCGTGAAAAACAGGATTTCTAGTGAGAGCGATTGCCGATTTGTTGTCTACTCGAATTACTGTCCTTTCACACAACCTGCCAGTGATTTCTCCAAGTAATTCTTGAAGCCAAATTGCTTGCTTAGCAGCTTTAGTGGCTGCCATGAATTTAGCTTCACAAGAGGACAAAGCAACTGTCTCCTGCTTTTGAGAACATCATGTAATAGGACAATTATTCAAATAGAAGATGTGACCTGTAGTACTTCTTCCATCATCAACATCCACATTATGATTGCTGTCATTGAATCCAATCAACTCCAACTTCTTAGCTCGGTTGAAGGTAATACCATGAGAAAGGGTTCCTTGTAGATACCTTAACACTTTTTTTAGAGCAGCTCCATGAGATTCCTTAGGCTCATGCATGTATCTACTAAGAACTCCAACACAATAAGAGATATCGGGTCGAGTATGAATCAAATATCGAAGACAACCGATGTTTCTTCTGTATTCTTTCTCATTAATACCTCGCTTTTCCTTTGCTCTTGAAAGTTTCAAACCCGGATCCACGGGAACTTGACACGAATTGCAATCTTTCAAGCCAGCTTCTTCCAAGATTTTCTTCGCATATCTCTCTTGCTTAAGTGTAATTCCTTCTTCATGTTGAGTTACCTCAATACCAAGATAGTAAGTTAGTTTTCCAAGATCACTCATTTCAAACTTTGTCGACATGTCTTTCTTGAAGTTGAGTATGACATCACAACTGGATCCAGTCACGAGTAGATCATCTACATATACAGCCACAAGAAAAATGCATCCTTTCTCTTGTTTCCGATACAAAGAAGGTTCTTTCGAGCATCTCACAAATTTCATTTCATTAAGCACCTTGTTCAACTTCTCGTTCCAAGCCATAGGTGCTTGTTTTAATCCATAAAGTGCCTTATTTAGTTTATAAACTTTGTGTTCACTCCCTTTAATCACGAAACCCTCTGGTTGTGAGACATAAACTACCTCCTTTAAAACTCCATGAAGCAATGATGTCTTTACATCCAAATGATGCACTTCCCAACCATTAGAAGCTGCATATGCAATGAGGAATCTTACCGTTTCAATACGAGCTACTGGAGCAAACACCTCTTCAAAATCAATGCCATGTTTTTGCACATGTCCCTTAGCTACGAGTCTTGCTTTGTACTTGTTAATGCTTCCATCTGAATTACGCTTGATTTTAAAGACCCATTTTAAACCAATTGGTTTAACTCCTTGTGGGAGATCGACTAGATCCCAAGTCTTGTTCTTGTTTATCGATGACAATTCATCCGTACAAGCATCTCTCCAAACTTTCTCTGATTTGGCTTCTTCAAAGTTCCAAGTTTCATCATTGATCAGCAACAAAAATCGTTCAAACTCTTCCTCACCATCTGTTTCAGCTATCGACACATAATCATCCAAATAACGAGGTCTTAGACTTGGTCGAGAAGATCTTCTAAGGGGAGGATGACACTGAATTTCCTCATCATCTTCATCGGATAAGTTCTCAACTTCTCCCCCATTTTCTTCATTGTTTCCTTCATTAATAACTTCATCGTTATTATTCATGTCATCGACGGCATCATTGTTCGCGACCTCTGTCTCTTCACCGCTTCTCTAAAGCCGTTGTTTCCCATGCTTCCAAAATTGATTTTAAATTTTCCTGGTTCATCTTCTGCTTCTTTTCCAAGATTATTCCACCTCCAACACTTTTCTTCATCAAAGATGACATCTCTGCTCACAACGACCTTACGACATGTTGGATCAAACAACCTATAAGCTTTAGATCCAGGCTCTGTTCCGAGATGCACCAAAGGATGAGACCTGTCATCTAACTTCTTAAGATGTGGAGATTCTGTTTTGGCATAGCCAATGCAGCCAAATACTCGTAGATGCCCTATATTAGGTTTCTTCCCCTTGAACACTTCAAAAGGCATCTTTGAGATCAATACTCTTGTGTAAACTCGATTTATGATATAGATAGCATGTCTCACAGCCTCTCCCCACAAATAGTTTTGTATGTTCATGTGCTTGAGGACACTTCTTGTCATCTCCATGAGTGTTATGTTTCTTCTTTCAACAACGCCATTCTGTTGTGGAGAGTAGGGTGCGGTCAAATGTCTCTGTATTCCATGATTCTCACAGAATGTTTGAAATTCTAGTGATGTAAATTCGCCACCCCTATCAGTTCGAAGCGTGTTTAGTACAGCTCCTATTTCTTGTTCCACCATTGCTCTAAACTTCTTGAGCTTTTCAAAGGATTCTCCCTTTTCTTTAAGAAGAATCGACCACATGTAGCGAGAAATCGTCTATGAGAACAAAAATGTATCTATTTCTAGCTGCGGTTGGAGGGGTAATCGGTCCACAAAGATTGCCCTGGACAAGTTCTATGATTTTCTCTGCGCGGTATGAGGTTGCCTGAGGAAAGGTTTGTCTTGTTTGCTTTCCACGTAAACAAGAAGAACATGTTTCTTTTTCCACATCAAACTTTGGTATTCCAATGACCAGCTCTTTACTAACCAGCGTTTTCATAGAGTTACCTCCGATGTGACCTAAACGGGCATGCCACTTTGATGACATGTTCTGATTATTAAGGTGTAAGCACTTCGTGTCAACAGCTTCCATTATTAAGGTATAAACGATTAATTGATCTTTTCGCTCTAGTAATCAGATTTCGCGTCTTGTCATGTAAGGTGAGGTAATCTTCTCGCATTCGTACCTCACATCCCGTCTCAGTTGCTTGGCCTAAGCTAATGATTTTACTCTTTAACTTAGGTAAGTAGTAAACATCAGATAGAACTCTTCTTTCTCCACTTTTGCATAAAAACATAATTGATCATTTTCCTTTTATATCTATGCGGGAATCGTCTCCAAACCTAACTTTCCCTGTGATAGATTCGTCGATGTTGCTGAAATAGGCTCGGTTCCCTGTCATGTGGTTGCTGGCACCATTGTCTAAATACCAAATATTATCCTCGTCTAAACATGTCTCAAACTCCTTTGGCTTCAAATTCTTCTCGTTAAGATAAACCACTTCGTTTGATCTTATGGTTTCATTGTTGATGCATATCAACTCATGCATCATCAGTTCCTCTGCCTCTTGAGTATCGCTGTTGTTGGTTTCTTGAGCCTCCTGCAATTTGAGTAGTCGATCTGAATACTTGGAGGCATAATACCCAAATTTGTCACAACGGAAACATTCAACCGTGGATATATCTTTTGCGCCACTAGTCCTTCCTCCTCGACCTCTACCTCTTCTTCCTCCTCGACCTGTTCCTCTACCATAATCACCAGACGAATTTTGATTATGTTGCGACGAAGTTGATTCATTATTAGCGTACATCAATTTATTTTGCTCCTCCTTGGTCTCTTTGTTGTCAGCTACTCGTTCCTCGTAAGCTTTCATCCGGCCTATTATATCCTCGAACGTTGTTTTGTTCAAGTCTAATACTTGCTCGAGGGAAGCTATGATATGGATGTACTTCTTCCTCGGGAGACTTGATAGAAATTTCTTGACCAACTTAGGTTCTTCAAGTTCAACACCTAACGCCATGGATTTCGAGGAGATTTCAGATAACTTTCCCACAAATTCATCGATGGTTTATGTCTCTTTCATCTTGAGGCGATCGAAGTCCGCCATTAGGGTTTGCAATCTAGCTTCCTTGACTCTGTCTGCACCCAGATGTCTAGCTTTGATGGCTGCCCATACTTCTTTTGCTGAGTCGAGGTCACCTACTTGCAAGATGAGAGCTTTGGTATCGATTGGAAGATTAGGGCTATGGCTAAGTTATTCTTGTCACCATCGATTGTACCAAATTCTATCACGTCCCAGGCTTTGTTTAATTTCAGCAATATCTTCATTCTCATAGACCAAACCGTGTAATTGCTCGAGTTCAACATCGGGCACTTGATGGAAGAAGATCCGCCTCCTTCATTTTTCTTTCCCATCGTTGTTTCCCCGGTTTCGTCTTTTGTCATGGTTTTCTTCTTGTCGCTGTTCAGCTAGCGCGAAGAGTTGTTGAACTTTTGCCTCACAATCCTTTTGTAAGGCTCTGATACCAATTATTGAACCACTTTGTTTAAGACATTAAGATTTAAAGAATTTCTCTCTTTATTGCTTAAGAAAATAACTCAAAACTTAAGTTCTTAATTTCTTAAACCTTAAGAGTTATATAACACATTGATATCTCCTCTTATTCATAAGAACAAGCTATTCCTAATCCTTAAAAGAGAAGTTTTCCATATTTTAAATAACTCCTAAAATCTATGTATATTTAGATTTCTCGTAAATATACTTTTTTTTTCTTATTTTTTTAATTTCCTTTTAAACTTATTTCAAGAGAGGAAGTCCAAGAAAAAGCTTCCCATTACTACCCACTAAATGGGATGTAGATTTTTATCTCTCATGATTTACAATAGAAAACCTTTTTTAATAGAAAAGGAAAAAAAATCATAATTATTAAGAATCAGGTTTCGATATAATATTGAGTCACCAATTTTTTAACCGGTTTAAATTATATCTAATTTTTATCTTGACTCGTACTCGGTTAAGTGAACGATTCTCGGTCGGATCAGTCAGACCGGGTGGTCCAGTCGGATTTTTGCTTTTGTACAAAAATTTCTCAAAAATATACAAATTTAATTATTTCTGCTGAAAAATACATTAAGTTTTAGATTTTGCACAATAATACACAAATGTTGTGGATAATGATTATCCAAATGCTGTTTACTTATTTACTTGCCCATCAAGATAATTACTTCTCTTTGAAGTAAATGTTATAGTAATAGAATAATATGTAGGCCGACGTAAAGCTCCTATATAAGGAGCATGAGGCATTGTAAAGAGAATAATAAGTACAAAAAAATCATAATATTAGAAAGAGCTTTAGCTCTCGTCTCTCTCTTTGTTATACACTCGTAACACAAACATATATATACATATACTTTTATATATAGTTTACAACATGTTATCAGCACGAACGTCTCACCGCTCACTTCCGAACCTTTATTTCGTCTTTTCAATTTCTTGCTGTCCAACCATCTCTCTGAAGGTAAAATTTTATTTTAAAATATATCATGTCAAACTTGGCAAAACTCGATATCCATGCCCTTGATATATCTGGAAAGAATTATATGACATGGGCATCAGATGCAAAAATGCATCTGAGATCAAATGGGCCTCTTGATACTATCGATTCGTTAAAAAAGACGACCGATGAAAATAAAGCTAAGGCTATGGTGTTTTTACGCAACCATCTCTACGAAAACTTGAAAAAAGAATAAATCACGAAAAAAGATCCTCCGGATCTTTGGAAATCCATCAAGGATAGGTTTGATCACCAGAAACACGTGATCTTACCAAAAGCGAGATATGACTAGTTGTACCTCCGATTGGTGGACTACAAAAGCGTTGAAGAATACAATTCCGCGTTGTTCAGAATTATCATCACGATGACGTTGTGTGGAGAAAAAATGAGCAATTATGATTTGATTGAAAAAACGCTTACCACATTCCATCCTAGTAATGTAGTTCTGCAAGAACAGTATCGGGCCAAAGACTACACCCGATACTCGGAGTTGATGCAAGTCCTCCTTGTTGCGGAGCAGAACAATAAACTCATGATTATGAATCATCAAAATCATCCACCTGGATTAGCTCCATTCCCAGAAGCGAATATTGTATCATCCAGAGGTTATGATAATTCACATGAACGAGGACGTGGACGCAGCAGAAGTCGTGGTCGTGGCCGTGGTCGTGGACAAGGTCGTGGCCGTGGACAAGGAAGGGGTTCCCACTATAATAATGTTGAGACCAACAGCAGAAATGACGATGGCCGTGCTATAAAAAGGTAGATCGAAAGTTCTTGTTTCAGATGTGGCAGAAAAGGACATTGGGAACGTACATGCCATACACCAAAATATTTTGTCAATATGTATCAAGAACTGCAAAAGGCAAAAGGGAATAATGTTGAAACCAACTTCATCGTTGATGAAGCCGGACCTTCCTTCAACAGCCTAAATGAAGATACTCATATTGATATTGATGAGTTCGTTGTTGACACTGGTGATGTCAACGGGAAGCAAATCGATTAAGATCGGCGAAGTTTGATGAATTACCAAGGAGACTATAAAATTTATAGCTTAATGTTTTACTTTGTATAATATGTTTTTCTGGAAATTTTTTTGCGGCGGTTATCTTTTAGTAAGTTCTATAAAATATTTTTGTTAAAAATATAGTAAAATATAATGTTTTTAGTTGTAATATAAAGTATCGTTTTAAGATATTTTGCTGTTATTGATGCATCTCTATAAATATTTGTGACACAGAATATGTCACAAGTCGGGATTCAGGATGCAGATATTTGTTTAGCAGATAGTGATACAACGCACACTATACTTAAGGATAGACGATATTTCTCCTGTCTCAGTATAAAGGACTCTGCTAGAAGCGTGAGTACCATATTCGGTAATGCAAAGATAATACTAGGCTCAAGAAAAGCTAGTTTTTCAATGCCAAGGGGAACTAAATTTGAGATAAATGATGCATTATATTCCCCCAAATCTCACAGAAACTTGTTAAGTTTTCGAGATATCCGCATAAATGGATATCACATAGAAACTATGAATAAGAATGGCATTGAATATCTTTGCATTACGTCCGAGAGGAAACATGTGTTGGAAGAGTTACCAATGTTAGCCTCCGAATTATATTGCACAAGAATAAACATGAATGAATCATATGCTACGATAAACCAGAAGGTTACTAGCACATTTAAAGTCTAACATGAAAGGCTAGGACATCCAGGATCAGTCATGATGAGAAGAATTGTGCAACATTCTAGTGGTCACTCATTGAAAAACGAAAAGATTTCTAAATTGGGGGAGTTTCCATGTAATGCATGTTCCCAAGGGAAACTCATCATTCAGCTATCACCAACCAAAATTGGGAATGAATCCCCGATATTCCTAGAAAGGATACACGGTGATATATGTGGACCTATCTATCCATCGTGCGGGCCATTTCGATATTTTATGGTATTAATTTACTCATCTAGTAGATGGTCACATGTGTGTTTGTTGACCACAAGAAATATGGCTTTCGCAAGGTTCATTGCCCAAATAATCAGGTTGAAAGCACAATTCCCTGATTATGTCATCAAGAAAGTTAGGCTTGATAACGCTGGTGAATTCAATTCAAAATCTTTTGATGACTATTGTATGTCAATGGGGATCGATGTTGAGCATCCAGTGCCCCACATGCATACACAAAATGGCATGGCTGAGAGTTTAATAAAACGATTGCAGTTGATTGCAAGACCACTGATACTAAGAACAAAACTCCCAGTTTCAGTATGGGGACATGCTATATTGCATGCAGCCGCATTGGTCCAGCTTAGACCAAATGTATGTAATCAATATTCCCCATTACAATTGGCATCTGGCCAAAAACCTAATATATCCCATATCCGTATGTTTGGGTGTGCAGTTTATGTTCCAATAGCGCCACCACAAAGAAAAAAAATGGGACCACAAAGGAGATTGGGGATATATGTCGGGTATACATCACCGAGTATAATTCAATATCTTGAACCACATACTGGTGACTTGTTTACGGCACGATTTGCCAATTGCCATTTTGATGAAAGTGAATTCCCCGCGTTAGGGGGAGGATTGAGGGAATCACTAAAAGATATCACCTGGTGTATACATTATTTGGCTTACCTTGATCCTCCTAATAATCAACGGGAAGTGGAAGTTCAGAAAATTATACATATGCAAAGTTTGGCAAACCAGTTACCAGATGCGTTCACAGATACAAAGAGGGTAACTAAGTCTTATATACCCGCTGCAAATGCTCCATCAAGGATAGAAATCCCAAAGGAAAATATTAATTGGGGCAATTCAACCGAACCCAAGGCTCAGTTAAAAAGGGGGAGGCCAATGGGAGCGAAAGATAAAAATCCCCGGAAGAAAAAGAAGTTGGGAGAAAGAAATGAAAAGGTTCTAGTAGAGTCACAACATGAGAAATGTCAGGAAGACATATATGAAAAGGTTCCTGAAGAACCAGCTAAAGAAATTCGTCTTGAAGACGAACATGAAATAGAAAAGTGTGAGATATCCATTAATTATGCCCACGATAGAAACATGCGGGTAATAGATGAAATAAAAGATGATGGAATTTTATCATTTTCTATATTCAAAGAGATTAATGATGGATATGATCCAGACCCGAGGTCCGTATCGGAGTGCCAGAAAAGGCCGATTGGGATAAATGGAAAATGACCATAAGAAATGAACTATTATCCCTGAATAAAAGAAATGTGTTTGGACATGTTGTTATTACACCTAACGATGTAAAGTCAGTCGGATGTAAATGGGTTTTTGTGTGAAAACGAGATGAGAAAAACGAGGTCACAAGATATAAAGCCCGACTCGTGGCTCAAGGTTTTTCTCAGAGACCGGGAATCGATTATGATGAAACATATTCTCCGGTCATGGATGCAATCACATTCAGGTACTTGATGAGCCTAACGACATCTAAGAATTTAGAAATGTACCTCATGGATGTTGTAACTGCATACCTGTATGGATCACTTGATAGTAACATATACATGAAAATTCCAGAAGGATTCAAGATCCTTGAAAGATCAAAAATCTCAGAAGGATCCATAAGCATTTGTCCAGTTTAGTTACAGCGATCATTTTACGGATTAAAGCAATCTGGACGCATGTGGTATAATCGCTAAAGTGAATATTTGTTGACAAAAGGATATGTCAACAACGCGTTATGCCCTTGCGTATTTATCAAGAAATCCTCATTAGGATTTGTGATCATTGCTGTATATGTTGATGACTTGAACATCATTGGGACTCACAAGGAAGGTTATGATGCAAGAACTCATATGAAAGAAGAGTTTGAGATGAAAGATCTTGGAAAGACAAAATTTTGTCTCGGACTCCAGATAGAGCACATCCATTACGAGATATTTGTACATCAATCAAATTACACCATGAGGGTGTTAAAACGCTTTAATATGGATAAATCAAATCCTTTGAGTACCCCGATGGTCAATAGATTGCTTAATATTGAAAAAAGATCCATTTCGACCTTATGAAGATAATGAGGAAGTATTAGGTCCTGAAGTGCCCTATATGAGTGCTATAGGTGCGCTCATGTATGTTTCAAACTGTACTTGGCCAGATATAGCTTTTGCGACTAATCTGCTTGCAAGTTATAGTTCATCTCCTACGCGGAGACACTGGACCAGAATAAAGCAAATCTTTCGTTATCTTCAAGGTACGATATATTTGGGATTATTTTACCCTAGAAACTCTTCGTGTTGTCTAGTTGGTTTTGCAGATGCAGGTTATCTATCGGATCCTCATAAAGCTCGATCGCAAACTAGATATGTTTTCAAAATGGGAGGTAGTGCGATCTCGTGGCGTTCTCAGAAGCAAACATTGGTTGCTACTTCTTTAAATCATGAAGAGATCATAGCGCTTCATGATTCATGTAGAAAATGTGCATGGCTTAGATCCATGATCCATCATATACAATGATGTGATCCTAGGTAGGATCTAGTCCCTGAATGACTCCAAGAGGTTGTGAAAGTGATGGTGTAATGATCAAGGTTGCGGAAGTGAAGTTATGGTGGTTAAAGTTGCGGTTTTGTGAAACTTGAAATGGATGGATCCGAGACAAGGATGGAATGAGTGATACTTCTCAAGGATGGTGGAAGATCCTTGGACTATCTACTTGCTCTGTGTGAATAGCAAAGGCCAGACACGGTGGGCAAAGGGTGGATTGAAGTGAAACTTCCAAGGGTGATGAAGATTCCTTTAGACTTTCGACTCTTGAGTGAAATGGGATAATGATCCAAATTTCGGGTTCAAGAGGATGATCAAACGAGTTTAAGAAGAAGATTTGATATTAAAATGTTTGATGATTTAGAAAGGTGAATACAAGAGAGTACTTATAGTAGTCTAGGGGTGTATAGGAATCACAAATGACTCCTAGGATTCCACCAAGACAATTATGAAAGACTAGAGAATTACAAAATCATAAATAAAGAAGAATAAGACTTAAACACAATATTAAAGGTATCTTTGACTCCAATTTCGTGCATGACTAAGATAGAATGAGCCTTGATTCACCAAGAGGCTGTGGTAAAGTACCTTAGGCTTGCCTCATTAAAACCCTATCTTAGAAAACCTATTGGGACAAAACTAAGAATAGGGAAAAAGAGTACAATCCAAGGCACCTCTCTTGGTGAGGTTTAGGTGGCTTGAATCACAACTAATGTGGTTGGATTAGCACACACTAAACTGACCTGAATAGTGTTGAGAAGGTGCTGTAGTGTTGTCTTAAGTTTGGCTTGCTTGGATCGGGTAATGGGGTCATTGAAGATTTGTACAGTTTATTCTTCATTATCCGCAGGTTTTAGCTGCTCCTTAGCTTCGTCATCGGCTTCTTCCTCCTCTGGTTCTAGCTGCTCCTTAAGTTGTAGTTCCTTGCTGGCCATGCTCACATCATCCTCCCCCGGTCGAGAAAGATTTGACCTCAAATCGGTTTTATCTGCAAAATAGGGATCCAAATCAGTAATATTGAAGTTTGAGCTTACTTGGTACTTACCTTGAAGATCAAGCTGGTAGGCATTGTCATTGATGAATTTAAATGGACCATCAACCCAGGTATTAGCTAGGATTTCCTTTCACTCGGAAATCTATCTTTGCGCAAGTGAATCCACAGTAAGTCTCCTTCCTCAAAGGTTAGCTTTTTCCGGCCTTTATTGCCTTGTTGATCATACATCTTGGTCTTATTTTCAATATTGAGTCGAGCCTTCTCATAAATCTGTTTAACCAACTCAGCCTTTTCCTTTCCATCAAGGCTTCTTCTTTCACTCAAAGGTAAGGGCATTAGATCCAAAGGTGAGATGGGATTGAACCCATAAACAATCTCAAAAGGTGAATACTTAGATGCAGTATGCCTAGCATGATTATATGCAAATTCAACATGAGGCAAACATTCTTCCGAAGTCCTAAGATTCTTTTTAATCAAAGATCTTAACAAAGTAAACAAGGTTCTATTAATTACTTCCGTTTGACCATCCGATTGTGGGTGACAAGTCGTGGAGAAACAAAGCTTAGTTCCTAGCTTAGACCAAAGTGTTTTCCAAAAGTAACTAAGGAACTTAGTGTCTCTATCTGATACTATGGTCCTAGGCATGCCATGAAGTCTAACTATCTCCTTAAAGAACAATCCAGCAATGTTAATGGCATCATCCGTTTTATGACAAGAAATAAAGTGAGCCATTTTGGAAAACCTATCAACTACAACAAATATTGAATCCTTTCCAGTCTTAGTTCTAGGCAATCCAACAACAAAGTCCATAAAAATATCATGCAAAGGGTGAAAAGGTATAGGAAGAGGGGTATACAAACCGTGCTTATGGATTGTGGATTTGGCTTGCTTGCAAGTTACACATCTTTGGCAAGCTTTCTCAACATCACTTCTCATGTTTGGCCAAAAGAAGTGTTCCTGCAGTACAGTCAATGTCTTTGCCACGCCAAAGTGACCCAAAAGACCACCTGCATGTGCTTTCTTAACAAACAAATCTCGTACAGAAGAGGTAGACACACATAATCGATTATCATAAAACAAGAAGCCTTCACTCTTAAAGTATTTTCCAGTACCAAACTTCTCACAAGCAACATAAATATCCTTAAAATCAGCATCAGTAGCATATAAATCTTTGATTTGCTCAAAACCTAGCAGCTTAACTTCTAAAGAGTTCAAGAGCACATACCTCCGAGAAAGAGCATCGACTACTACATTCTCTTTACCTTTCTTGTATTTGATCACATAGGGGAAGGTCTCAATGAATTCGATCCACCTAGCATGTCTTTTGTTCAGCTTTTGTTGCCCTTTGAGATGTTTGAGTGACTCATGATCAGTATGGATGATAAATTCCTTGGGCCAAAGATAATGTTGCCATGTTTGTAAGGCCCTAACGAGTGCATAAAGTTCTTTGTCATAGGTTGGGTAATTGAGTGTGGCCCCTCTAAGTTTCTCACTAAAGTAGGCTATTGGCTTCTTTTCCTGCATAAGAACAACACCAATACCAATTCCTGAGGCATCACATTCAATTTCAAAAGTTTTATCAAAGTTAGGAAGAGAAAGCACCGGGGAGTGTGTGAGCTTGACTTTCAAGGTTTGGAATGCTTCTTCTTGAGCCTGCTCCCACTTAAATCCCACATTCTTTTTGATGACCTCAGTGAGCGGGGCTGCTAGAGTGCTAAAGTCTTTTACAAATCTCCGATAAAACCCAGCAAGACCATGAAAGCTCCTTACTTCCCCAACATTCTTTGGGCTCGGCCACTCCTTAATCGCTTTTATCTTTTCCTCATCAACCTTAACTCCATCTGTACTCACAACAAAACCTAAGAAGACAAGGTTATCTGTTCCAAAAGTACATTTCTTAAGATTAGCATACAAGGTTTCCTTTCTAAGCACTTCAAAAACCTTTCTAAGATGTTCCACATGTTCATCTAAGCTTCGGCTGAAAACTAGAATATCATCAAAGTATACTACCACAAAGTGACCTATGAATTCTCTAAGGACGTGGTTCATCAACATCATGAAAGTACTAGGTGCACTGGTTAAGCCAAAGGGCATTACTAACCACTCATAAAAACCTTGTTTAGTTTTAAATGCAGTTTTCCAATCATCACCTTCTTTCATCCTAATTTGGTGATAACCACTCTTAAGGTCTACTTTAGAAAAGATATTAGAACCATGCAACTCATCAAGCATATCATCTAATCTAGGTATACGGTGGCGATACTTTACAGTGATATTGTTGATGGCTCTGCAATCAACACACATCCTCCAACTACCATCTTTCTTAGGCACTAGCAAAACGGGCACAGCACATGGACTCATGCTCTCGCGGATATGACCTTTCTCCATGAGCTCAGTGACTTTTTGTTGAAGCTCCTTGGTCTCCAGGGGATTGGTTCTGTAGGCTGGCTTGTTTGGAAGAGATGCTCCTGGTAGAAAGTCAATTTGGTGCTCAATTCCTCGAATTGGTGGTAAGCCTTGCGGTTGCTCCTCCGGAAACACATCTTTAAATTCCTGCAAAAGAATTTGAATTTTGCTAGGCATGTCCTGCATAGATTGGTTAGTATGAAAGCATTCTTTAAGCACAAAGAGTAGATGTGGTAAGTGACTCCCTGGGTTGGATTTAATCATAAGATTAGTCGATTGTTTAGCCGATGGTTTGATTGGCGGTTTGGTTATGGTATCAGCATGGGGTTTGCTTTTAGATTCGGATTGGGTTTTGTTTTTCTTTAAAGCTATTTGATCTAAATGAACCTCCTGTGGGGATAAAGGCACAAAGATATGTTTCTTTCCCTTAAACTCAAATGAGTACCTATTAGTAAACCCATCATGAATAACCCTTCTATCCGATTGCCAAGGTCTACCTAACAAGATGTGACCAGCATCCATGGGTAAAACATCACACAAGACCTCATCTTCATATTTGCCTATGGATAAAGGAACTAGGACCTGGTTCTCTACTTCTAGCTCACCCTCATCATTAAGCCATTGCAACTTATAGGGTTTAGACCTCTTAATAATCTCAAGTCCTAACTTCTCTACCATAATCTCATTAGCTACATTGGTACAACTACCCCCATCTATCACTAAGCTACAGATCTTACTCTTAACTAGACAGCGAGTGTGGAATAGGTTCTGTCTTTGCTCATTTTTCTCTGTCCTAGTTTGTAAGTTTAGAGTTCTCCTAGTGACTAAGAGTTGTCCAGCATGGGGCATGTCTACATTTTCTTCCAAGGACTCAGCATCCAAATGGTCATCCTCTGATTCTACCTCACCATTAGCCCTAACAACTATGGTTCTCTTATTGGTACATTCCCTAGAGTAGTGACCATAACCCTTGCACTTAAAACACTGAATTTCCCTAGTTTTAGTGCTAGAACCTATATCTACACCCTTAAGTTTCGAATCTTCTACCTTAGGTTTAGTGAAAGGCTTGTAATCTTTGCTAGACTTATCCTCCTTAGATTGACTAAACCTTTTTGAACTAACTCCGGGTTTGGGGTTCTTTCTCTTAATTTTTTTCTCAAACATTACGGCTTTATGGAGAAGCTCTTCTAGTTCTACATAATGATTAACCTCTAGCCTATCCATGATTTCTCTATTGGGCCGCCCATAAACCTAGCCATAGTGGCTTCACTATCCTCTTGAATGTCAGCCCTAAGCAACAAGGTTTCCATCTCCTTAAAGTACTCCTCTACGGTTCTAGATCCTTGAGATAGGTTCCTAAGCTTAAGGTGAAGTTCCCTATGGTACTGACTAGGTATAAACCGTTTTAATGACCAAAACTTTTGCAATATAACTTTTCTTTTTATCAGACATCCTCAGCAGTCTGGATGAAAAGTCAACGACTAGGTCAATTACAAAAATACACTTGTTTTCAGACCTCTCTGGATGTCTGCTTTGTAAACTTCTCCCCAGACCGCATCCGCAGTCTGCTTTATAGCATTCCAATTGCCAAAATACCCTTTATTTAAGATTGCACTAGAGGTCTGATTTTCAATTTCTTCAGACTTCCTTGGCTGTCTGGTTTATTTATTTTTAGAAATTCATTTATGGCTTCATTTGTGATGAATTTCGTTTATTTCTATTTTTTAGAAAATAAGTTAGTTGTATAACTGCCGCCTGTGTGAATTTGAAATTCTTTAGTTTGGTAATTATTTATAAATAAAAGTTTAAATAATATTGGCAAGGTACCTAATAATTTCAGACTTCACGAAGAAGTCTGATATTTCCTACAAGATCGCTAATGTCAGTTATACATGTATTTTTTTTTTTTCATATAATGGTGCACTTACCCGTTAATTTCGGTGAATGGGTTGAGAGAGACAAGATTTGGCATTTTGTGGTTGACACCTCCAAAGGAGAAGGGATTATCACTTTGGACAATGCTGCCACATATCGTGAACTTGTTGAGATGGTACAAGATGATTATATGCTGGACAAGAAAACCGAGTTGGTGGATTTAGCTTATCCATTACCAAAAGCACTCTTAACCGACCTCGGACAGGATAGCCCTCCTATTTATGTCACAAATGATAGACAAGTAATGAGCATGGTCCAGTTAGCTAGTACGCAATTAATCCGTCTTTGTGTCTCGAAACGATCCGGTTGGGGAGCTCAAGATGCGGTGAAGCAGGAAGAAAAAGATGAGGATGATGATGATGATGAAGATGACCAAGACTGGAATGAGGAAGATGTGGACTCAGTATCAGATGAATCTATTTATGGCGGTGGTGGTGTTGATGATGGTGGTGATGGGCCTCAGCTAGTATTCAAGAAACACGCTGAGGCGTACTGCGACGATGTTGATTATAGCGTGTATGGGAAAGTGGGAGATGAAGATGAAGATGATGTAGAAGATGAAGATTACAAGACTTACGAGTTGGAGCATGTGATTGAACGGTTTGTTGGTCGAGGAAGAAATTGGTCGAACGGTATCTTTCTTGGAAAGTATTTTGATAGCAAGAAAGATGTAGTGTCGGAGCTGCAATTGACGGTTATAATGAGGAAATACGCATTCCGAGTAGAGAAGTCTGACAAGAGCCTTTATGTGGCTAAATGCCCAGTGGAAGGATGCAAGTGGAAACTACGAGCGGCTATCAAGAACGAACCGGACAAGTTTTGGGTGATGATATATGACAGAGCTCATACTTGTTCAGTGACTGACCGGATGGCTAAGCGTAAACGTCATACTCCGCGTTATATTGGGTGGTTGTTTCTAGAATGCTTTGGAATTATTGAGAAGATTACACCAAAGCATGTCTTAGTATCAATGGCGAAATAGTTTGGGATTAAGATGAGCTACACAACCGCATACAGAGCATTGTTACATGCTCAAAGGTTGGTTAGAGGATCAGCGGAAGATGGCTATGAGAGACTGCCTTCGCTATTGCATGGAATCAAGCAAACCAACCCGGGAACGCAAACTGTTCTAGAACTAGATGAGAAGAATAGATTTAAATATCTATTCCTTGCATTTGGAGCTTCCATAGAGGGGTTTAAGTATCTTAGAAGAGTCATTGTGGTGGATGGTACACATCTTACAGGTCCTTACGGAGGTGTCATGCTAGTGGCGGCCGGACAAGACGCCAATTTCCAAATATTTCCGTTGGCCTTTGGAATCGTTGACAACGAGAATGATGACTCGTGGGAGTGGTTTTTCACAAAACTTGCAGACTGCATTTCAGACCAATATCCGCTAGTTATAGTGTCAGATAGACACCAATCCATCGAGAATGCGGTCGAGAAGGTTGTTCCTTGGGCAAAACGAAGGATTTGTTATTACCATCTACAAAATAACAGAGTCAGAAAGTTCAGGGGCAAACATCTTTTGTACCTGGTGAAAAACGCGGCGTATGCATATACGATGTACGATTTTGACCGATATATGGCTTCTTTAAGAGCGGTAAATCCTGACCTTGCTAGCTACTTGGAGGAGGCGGATGCCAGTCTGTGGTCACGCGTCCATTTCACTGGAGACAGGTATAATGTCAGACTTCTCCCGCAGTCTGATCCTGCTGTCAAACTTCTATTGCAGTCTGAGTTCATTTTCCTTATTAGTTGTGTTAATTGCGTTCATTTTGTTGGAGAAAGGTACAACATAAAGATAAGCAACATTGCTGAATCTATAAACTCCGTAGTGAAGAAGGCAAAAGGATATCCCATATCTTTCCTTTTGGAGTTTATACAAGAGAAGTTAGGGACGTGGTTTTGTAAAAGGCGACTAGATGCAATGAAACTGACAACAAAATTTAGCCGAGGAGTTGAATATTTGATGGCTATTAGTGAATATTATGCTGACATGATGACAGCGGAACGCGTAGATGCGTATCGATTCGTTGTTAAGGGGGAACATAGGGATTGTGTGGTCGATTTGTACAACCGAACGTGTGAATGTGGTGTGTGGGATTACGAAAAGATACCTTGCTCACATGCAATATGAGCTGTGCCAGAACTTGAGCTACACCCATCTACACTGCCATGCCAATCATATGGGAGAGACTATCTGTTTGCTACATATTCACGCAACATTCTGCCCAAGAACTACACTGTGAAAGCACCTGACACCGTGGTTGTCCTCCCCCCGGAAATTAAGCCTCGTCGTGGAAGACGGAAGAAATCGAGGTGGCAATCTTGGTTAGAAATTGCCAAGACCAAGGGCAATAAACCTAGGAAGCTTCCCAAGCAATACAGTAGTTCGAATTGCAAACAACCTGGCCACAAAAAAACAACTTGTGTAAGCTTCCCAAGCATTATTAACCTTTGTTTGTATCTCTATTCAACTATCTTTTCTACATGATAATGTGTTTTCTGTTTCGGTGGAGACAGATAACTAAACTAGAGAAGTCTTAGTTATACGGAAGGCTGATGTAGGGTCAAAGGAAATGGAGAAGTCTGAGATCTTATAAACTCTTGTTTGGTATTTTTCTAAGTTTTAAAACTTGTTATGTGAAAGGTTTGAAGTTAGCCACCTTAACTTATGCGTTTGGTGCATTCTTTATATTTGCACAAAATGTCAGAATGCAATAAAAGTCAATTTGCACGAAATGTCAGACCGGATTAGACGTCATGATAACTAAATAAAAAGAGACTGCTATAGAGGTCTGAAACTAGACATCTCTAGCAGTCTAATACAGTTACCCTAGAAATACTCAATTCCCAATCGTAAGCCATACAGAAAGTAAACCAAAAGATGGATGAGTTTTTCTTACATCTACAAAAGATAATTATATGCAAGAATCCATTGTTTTAGGGGAATCCAAGATATTCAGGGATCTCTATTTTCCCTCGTAAAGGTCTAGCACACGGAACTCGGGACGTTCTTCTACACTCGTTCGCCGGAGCATAGTGAATATATCATATACAAGCTTGTCTCTAATTATCTTCATGTTCTTATCGCACAGAAACTCTGGAAACGGCATTCCTAGAGAGTGAAATTCAATGTACTTCAAGCAAAAGACACCACAATCACCTGTTTGCTTGTTTTGGGGGAAGATCTGGGCTGCGAACAATCTTGTACGTGTACGGGTCGAGTGGATAATTCCACCTATCATCTGGAGGGGCCAAACAATGCATCACGACCGGAAACAACTCACAGATTGGTTTCACTGCTGCTCCCACTTTTTCTTTGGTTTTCGGTCCAAGGATGCTGTCCCATACAGTTAAGTGCCTCTCCGGGATTGAAATCATAACAGCTACCCAGTGATTTTCCCCAACGAATAACGCAGTGTAGATTTCATCTATTTCCAGCCCCCATGTCTTGTTTGATCTGCAGAACTCGAGATGTTGACCAGTGTGGAAATCCCCCTTATTCTTTCCTTCTTCATCACCGACAACCACTCCTGCCGTTAGGTCAACAACCATGGAGCTGTCTCCCTTCAGCATCCGAACTTCCTTACGAAGTTCCTTTATCTGTCCACCCAACAACATAAAACCTTCGTTAACATAAGTTACGACCGTGTTCAGTCCATCATCAATTTGTTTCTCCAAATCCTTGTACAATTTCTCAAAACCTCCATCCTTGCTTGATTTGGCACCTTCTTTAACACCTCCACCATCTTCTTTTTCGTCAACCTCGTCATCATCATCATATTCCATCAACAGGTGATCTTGCTTCCTCTTCACACCTTTTCCCTTTCCCTTTCCCTTAACAGGACCCAACATTTTCTGAGAAACTCTGAACACCCCTTCATGTTTCCAGTTTTTAAAACTCCACCTCCAAGGTCTCTCAAAGTGACCCATCATTGCTTTCACAATGTTCACAACTCTCTCATCATTCTCACCAGCATCGTCCCATCGGGGAAATATTTGATCACATTCTTTGGGCAAGAAGATGTTGACACGAGTCTGCAAGTACGTGCAAGTGAAATAAATATATGTAAAAAAGTATTTATGCTACATTCAAACTTCAAATGCAGTCTGATATTAACATATGTCAGACTGCAACTTAAGTCTGATAAACATTTTCAGACATCGAGAGTAGTCTGATAACTTAACAGACGTAATTTGCAGTCTGACATATATTTTATCACATGTGATTAATAAGGAGAAAGGGTGAGTGTAGTACCTACTTGTGCAAAGCATCGTCGACTTTCTTCCGATTTCTTGATCCCTGGTAAGCCAAGAGCGGTGGAGTTGGGTTATTCGCGAGGGGCTGTCCATACGTAGCCTCAATCCCGGGACATGCCCAATATATCCAGATGTTCAAGACCACCGCAAAGCCCTCAATCTGGTAGTTTTTGTCATCTTGGAGTTTTTTGTTCGTCTTTGTTTTCACAGAGCCTATCAGATATTTGAAGGCCAGTCGTCCCCATGGATATCCTTCTAACGCCCCTGGAAACAACACTAGCTTAGAAAGGTCAGTCCTTGCGGCTGTTGACCAGTGTTGAGCCTCAATGAAACTCGTGTAGATGGCTAGATAGCCCAACGAAATCCGATCCTGCGATTCCCAACCATGACATCTACTGCAAGCCGAGAGTAAGTCATAATAACTTGGGCCAACCTCAAAAGACAGCCCAAGAAGTTGCCACATTGCTCTCATCCCGTCTGTGTACTCAACTTCCGGGAACTCCAAATTGTCAATATAGTCACAGTTGAGTCCAGTGATGTGTTCGAACTCATGTAGAGAAAACCTCACCGGTTGAAGGCCAACAAGAGACCAAATCTCGTACTTCTGACTGCAATCTAGTTGCATAGACAGCATGTAGTGCACCATCCTTGAACACCATATGAATTCCAGCTCATGGAAGTTTATAAAAACCCCAAAGGCGGACTGGCGGAGCTCTTCCCATTCTTCCTCGGTAAGCGCGCTTTTAAGCGCTTCCATCAGATCCCTCCTACCGCTGAAGTAGTGTATGCTCTTATCTGGCTGAGGCTCATACCCTGGTGTGAACATCCTCGTAGGGAATTCACGATCTGCCATCATGAAAACCTGCATCAACAACAACCTTCATCAGACTTGATACACAGTCTGATTATCATACCACACTCAACATGCAGTCCGAAAATATAATGGAAATGCAGTCTGACAACATATACTTATCAGACTTACTTTACAGACGGTCAACATTAATGGACCCCTAGACCCAAGATCCAAAGCGACAAACCAGACTCAACATGCAGTCTGACAATATAATCAAACTGAACCCCAAACACCAGGAAAACAAGCCGAACCACAAAAGAAGTCAAACCCATACCATAAACCATGAACAAAACATCTATTAAGTATACAGAGGAGTGGAACTTACCATATGTAGAAGACGAGTGTAAGCGGTGATAACGTCGATGAGAGAGAAACCAGATCTGAAATTCAAAAATAGTAGGGTTTAGCGATATGTTCGAGAAATTGATATCAAAGGAGGTGACGGTTTGTAGTGTAGAGAAGATTAGAAGCATCTTACTGTTTGAAGAATCTCGTCGCCGAATTCCGACAGCGGTGACGAACTAGTTTGAAGATGTCGGTTGAGTTCCTCTCAGAGAGAATCGGTGATTTTTTTTTCTTTCTTCGGTAACTGTAAAAAATGTGGGGATAAAAAAACTAATTTATATGTCTCCTAAGTAGCAGTTAAAAAAACGGTTTTTACCACAAGGTATATGTCATCGGCAATCTGTTATCAGACTTATTTCTATTAGACTTATTATGCAGTTTGTGTTCAGGCTTATTTAGAAGTCTGATATTATGGGCGGGAATATTGGAAATGTTTGGCGGTAAAATTCCCACGTGTTTCTCCGTTTTTTTCTAATATTTTAACTGCCTTTTTTGACGTTTTTTTTATATAATTCTTCTAATAATAGTGGGCCAACAATTTCAAAGTTAGAAAGAAGTCTGATAACATTCAGACTTCAATAGCAGTTTAAATCCATTGCGTTATAGCAACTTAAAAAAGGGGCAATTCTCATATAAAATTTCTCCTTACATGACCAAAAATTGTATTTCGTTACAAAATGTCACACATTACTTGAAACCAAAATGAATGACGATGATAAATACGATAATAATAGCACCAGCGACCATTAGACTCTTCAAGTCGACACCACGCTCGATCTGGTCATCTGGTTTATCCATCAACTGCTCCTTCAATTGAGCTATCTCTGCCTTCATAATGTTTAGTTCATCGCGCACTGTCTCAAAACACTTGCCCCGTTCAGCATTAGCTTGAGACATGCAATCAATATCATCACCATGTTGGTCATGATAAATCTTTAACAAGTTAAACTCCTCCATCATAACCTCATCCCACCACTTCATTATATGGTAACCACCGTCCTATACAGCCACATTTAAACAATCATATTAGGATCCCATAATAAAATATGACAAAAAAAGACTCACACAACAATTAAAGGACATTACATTATAGTTATGGCATCCAAAGAATCTTCTACCCGGATTATCGGCAGTAGTTGATGTTCGGATGACAGGGTCCAAACCGCAAAAGCATTTTTTGGGGAAACCATGAGATGATCCGGATCGACGTCGACCGGTAGAACTCATACTTGAGTATGAACTGCTCGACGTTGGAAGGTGACTAAATCGACCCATCCTGTGTACAAGAAAACATTTGCAATGTTTAAAACGTCTACCAGACTTCTAATAGAGTCTAATTCATGGTAAGTCTAAAATCAGACCTCTAATTTAGTCTAACTCGTATGAAGTCTAATCTCATACATCTACCAAAGTCTAACAGTATAAATTCATACTTCTAATCGGACGAAAAATAATCTTATTTCGTATAGATCTAAATGAAATTAATTAAAAACATGTCTGCTCATCTATATCTTAGCAATGAACATTGAGAAAATTACTTTTTTCATGTAGATCTAAACGAAATTAATTAGAAACCCCTCTGCTCGTTTAGACCTAAGCAATGAACATTAAGAAAAATATTTATGTCGTGTAGATCTAAACGGAATTAATTAAAAACCCGTCTGCCCGTTTAGATCTAAGCAATAATTTTTGAGAAAATTACTTTTGTCATGTAGATCTAAACGAAATTAATCAAAAACCCGTCTGCTTGTTTAGATCTAAGCAATGAACAATGAAAAAATTACTTATGTCATATCGATGTAACCATTTTGCAGAAAAATAGATTAAAAGGGAAAACTTCGTTTCGAGGAAGCTTAACTCAGATGCGAAGAAGAAGATGACGACGGCGGTTACAGCGGCGGCGGTGGCGGCGGCGGTGGGTGTGGCGGTGGCGGAGATTTCAGAGTGTTTAGAGTGATAGAGTCTTCCCGTTTTAGAGAGAGAGAGAGTTGACAATGAATTTCACAGATTAGTGTTGGTAACTTCAGTTTATATATGGCGGTAAATTGACAACTAGGGTAACTTATTTCAGATTAACCGTAAAGAAGTCTGACAAATCACAAAGATAATCCAGATTAAAATAGCAGTCTCATAAACCCTAAACTTAATAATTACTGCTTAATTACCATCATAATATATAGAAAACGTATGAAAACATCAAACTCGTCTAATATAGTCACAAATTAACCAGTATATGTAAATTTAACTTTATGAATGAAAAATTTACAACCTATAAATCTAACCCTACATACATAAACATGATATCCAACTTCCTATGTCGAACATAGGCAAAAACTTTTAATTTTTTTCTCAGTTGCATAATCCAATATATTAATCGATCTTCACACAGTTTTATAGTTAATTACACTCTACGATCAAATATGAACCATAAACCCAACAAATGTAGATCCCATAAACCCTAAACTCTAACCTACATGGTTTTTAGATCCAAATTTATCCCCAATGGTTCAATTTTTAAAAATTTAAATTTATATAAGTCAACAATGAGTATGTCTAATTTATCCAAAAAAATTTGTAGTAAATAAATTTCTTACAATTTTTTAATTTAGATTTTCAAATTAACTACGATTCAGACTTCTCCGAGAAGTCTGAGAAACCCCAAAAGTATCAGACTTCTCCTGAAGTCTGCGAAACCCTAAATATAATATTTATCATTTATAAGTGAAAATATTTAAACAAAACATCTAGGAAGCATCAAATTCGTGAAATATATGCACATTACAACACATATGTACAAATTAAAAATTTCGATAACCATGAATCTAACCCTAAAGTTATATGTAAATGTTTCCATTACAAAGCATGTTTTGAGGCTAAAAACCTACTTTACCTTACATGATTTTAATTTCATTCAATTTTACAAAATTTAATTTTCATACTTCACAATTGTCTATATTTAATTTATGTAAAAGAAATTTTTAACAAAAAATTTATTTTCAATTTTTAAATTTAAATTTACTATTTTATTATGTTTCAGACTTCTCGAAAAAGTCTGAAATTTTGTAGGTCAAGGCATAATTTAACTTACCTTCTTTAATTTGATTCAATTTTATGAAATTTTAATTTCATAACTTCAGCATCGTCTATATTTAATTTCGGTACAAAAATATTTAAGCAAATATTTTCCTACAATTTTATAATTTAAATATACTAATTTAATTTTTTAGACTTCTAAAAGAGTCTATTATCAAACCTCTACGGAAGTCTGACAATAGCGAAGGTTAAAATGGTAATTACGGTTTCGCGTTTTTTGTTTGGTCATAAGGAGGTAAATGTAACTTCCTTACCCCGAAAATGTAGCTGTGCATTTGATTCAAACGACGATGTAGTTTTGTAAAAAAATGAAATTATGGTATATTTTAAATAATTTTTCCATTAAAATTTGCGGTATTATTAGAAAATAAACTAATGATGCTATATATTTAGAACTTAAAAGTGTGGAAGTACCCTATTTTTAATTTTTTAATGATTTATAACTTTTTCAAACTGTTATGATGATTTGGAAAAAAAAATTATATAGTACATGGATATGTGTTTAAAATATATGTCAATCTATCTTTTAGTGTAGTAGTTTATGTAATATTTTGAATTTTCGCAAAAATAAATAAATTATTAAGAGGGTAAGTATAAGAAAAGGTTAGTAAATTGGTAATGATAAAAAAAAAAAAAAAAAAAAAAAAAACTACAAATAAATAAGAAGAAACGTAAGAAAAAGGAGAAGATGGTGGAAAAATAGAAGGTAAAATGTGGCAAAAAGTCATGAAGTAGCCTGGAGGGATCGAATCTTGTAGACAATAAATATACCACTAGACTACCAGCTTGCTTAAGCATGTGTCCTCAAATTTTTTGAAAATAAACGTGGCCTAAAGCATAGGCTTTACCTGCCTTATAGGAGATGGATCTTGTTTCATAGATAGACGTTAACAAAGTTAATACCACCGTTAATTTTGGAATAACATATTAATATATCATCCCTCCTACTATTATAATTATATGAGGTGTCTCTTAACAACTTTGTGTGATAATAAGTTAAAATTAAACAAATAGTCTTTATAAATCTGAATTTCTTTTTTTCCATTTTTTTTATGGAAGAATAAAACTCAAGAGAAGATGATGATACCAAAACTCTATCACCTTCTCTTAGAAAATGTATGTAAATCAAAAATATTTTTTAAAAAAAGATTAATATGTTTTTTAATCTTTTTTTTATCGAAGGTGGAAGATGATTCAATAGTTTGTTTGTACCATCGATTTGTACTTCTTCTCCATTGGTGCTAAAACGTAAGTGTTTTGTTTTAATCTTTCGATATTTATCTATTATTTTTTTTGTTTTAAACCATGATTTAAGAGGTGGACCATATGTTTCTCCGTCGTGTGTATTTTTTAAAACTTAATCGTCATATGTAAACAATTCCAGGGTCACACCTCCTCCTCTAAATTATTAAGATAAGTGTTGAGTTCTAATTCTTTGATATTTTGATTTTATGGAAAAATGTTTAAAATGTTTATATCATTGATTTACCTTATACGAAAATCACGCATGTGTTATGTTTACACAAACCTCATTATATGAGCTTTAATATACAACAATCAGGCATTTTGTTGTTAAGAGACCACATAAATTCAAGTACTTATTTATAAATTGTGTTTGTGATTTTTTAAACGTTATTGCTTATATTATAACCTTTGCCCAAAAGGTAGTATAACGTTAGAATGGAAATCAACATAGAATAATTCATACAAAACTATATCACCCTTGATTAAAAGACGTAAACCATCATATATATATTTTTTAACTATTTCCGTTTAGTTTATAATTATTTGTTAAGTATAGTCGGTAGACCACCAAAAAATAAGGAAACTATAGTGTATGATTCTGCAAAAAGATTTTGAAGGTGGTTAAGTGATTAATTGGATCGATGATACCTTTATATTTTGGTGCTTTTATCTTAAATTTTGGATCAGACTTGAACCGAGAGATTCGCAGTGTGAAGGTATGTGGACTTTGGAATCTATCTTTCTAAGTTAAGCTTCGACCTTATCCATAGTGAGAGATTTCAGACGCCGTCGTATTTTTTCCCGAGGTCCCTGGAGTAGCGCGTGCTCCGCTCTCGTCCATATCACATCTTAACCGGTCGAACTAGGTATACTGAGGTATTACGAACTACGTTGATAGTAGTTTTTCCGTGGTAGTTGTGCGTAGTCTCCTTAAATTCAGAACTGTCATTGTTGCGGATCCGTCCTTTACATTGTCGTTATTTTTGGTGGCCTACGTTATGTACAAAAGTCGTTTGATTTAAGAAATTTTAATTAAAAAAATCATTAAAACAAAAAGAAAAAACAAAAACAAAATGAAGACAGTCTCAACTTACCAGATCTCTTAGCAATATGAGTGAAAATTCAAAATTTTATCATCCATATGATATATCTATTTTTAATTATTTTGATTGACTTACTTAATCTTTTGAAATTTTTTCCTATTTTTTAATTATTTTGATTGACTTACATATTACATAATGATCTTTTCAGATATTTTTTGTACAAATTTAAGAAAGGTTTCATCTGGTGGTAGAAATCATCGTACATATAAAACTTGATCAACTCTCTCCAATTTTTGCATCACTTCGACATTGGAGAGAGCAACATGTGTACATTGCAAAAATTAATGCAATCGTAAAAAATGTTCACTTATTTTTACCTCTTCATCTTCCATTGGAATTATTCATAGTGTATTCGTAATATTAATTGTAAAAATAATCAATGACTAAAACTGAAAAAGTTTTCCTAATTTGTAGTATTATGTGTGTTTTTCCACATTTTAGGCAATTATATTTCTAAATGTAGTGATAAATAAATGGATTACACTGAGATATTGATAGAGATATAGTTTGAGATATTGATAGAGATATAGTGAAGCAATTATAGTTATGTGAGAGATTTGTTTAGTTGATGAAGAAGAGAGGGAGAACCTTTTGAGGTACTATACGGATCATGAATAATACGCTCTATCATTATGTCACGTCGGCATTTTAATGCTAGGAGAAATAACATATGTCACTTTTTATATTATATAAGTTAAATTTTTTTAGTAAACTATAATAAATCCATATTACCTTTAAACCACTAAAAACATGGAAAGTGATTCATTATTAAGATGGAAAATCGACTGCTCGTATTCTACATCGCAAGGGTTACTTTTTAAATTATATAAGTTACATTATATGTAGAAAACTATAATAAATCCACATTACCTTTAAACCACTAAGAACATGAAAAGCTTTTCGTTGTTAAGATGGAAGACCAACTGCTCGCCTCCTACATCACAAGAGTTAAAAATCCATGGCCCTTAATGGAACTTTTCGTCGTTCTCTCTTTATCTAAGAACTCGCCATGCTTCTGCCACATCAACAACTTCATGTTAGGAGAAAATGACAAGTGTCATTTTTTATATTTTATATGATATTTTTTTTAGTAAACTATAATAACTCCATGTTACTTTTAAACCACCAAGAACAAGAAAAGTTCTTCGTTATTAAGATGAAAAATTAATTGCTCGCCTCCTATATCATAAGGGTTACAAATTCATGGTCCATAATAGAGTTTTTCGTAGTCATTTCTTTATCTCCGTTCAATTTATCATGACTATAATATAAACCGTAAAGCCCTCAATTTTCTCTTTCATTTACTTCACACCTTTATTGATATCTCTAGAAAAATGCATCACCATGATTTGCATCTAAGTATTATACTTCAATCAGATCGTATTGGAGATATCCCTTAACTTATCGAGATATGTTTGCCACGGAGATTAAGTAGCTTGAAATTTGAAACAATTATAATAGGAAAACACTATTGTTTATTAATAATCTTTTTTATAAATATATTATTAATAATTAAATTTAAAATGGGTAAAGAATACAAAGTGTACAATAGATAAACAAAACACAATATATAAATTAAAAATCTGCGCATATACGCGAATATTCTCCTAGTATATATTAAAAGACAAGTGACAATGCACCAAATTAAAAGTTTGGATGGTAGATTACGGATTTTACCCTTAATGAATCGATTGATTTATATGGTATGTATGGTCTTATGGTTGTTTTGTTTGGTATTTAAAACCGAGGTTGGTTTGGTATAGTTATATTGGTGATTTTGCAGTTTAGCTAGAGTTTCTAACCAACGCTCTGGTTCGAGGTTGAGAAAATTAAATATTATGATGGTATGGATTGGCATCGGCGATGGCCTCTTCGCCTAAAAATTGACTATAAAGTAATGTTCTGTGTGATAACTTCTTTTTGCATTCATCTCCGTAACCAGACCATCGGTATGTGTTCTAGATTTCTTACATTTCTTCTAGAACAAACTAATAGAACCACGTACCTCACGTATTAGGATCTCAACTAATAAGTTTATTATAATCCTACTCTAATCTACTCAAACAATGTAGCAAGCACGAAAGGCATAAAGCAGATAAACAAACAAATGAATAGTAACATAAGTGATTATCCATTAACAAACCAATACATGGTATGACTTAACCCTCTTGGTTAAAGGACGATTACAACTCCAAGAACCTCCTCATGAAAATTGCTTAGACCTCAAACGAAAGAGACACGTACGTACTAATACAGCTCAAACTCGCACTCTACGAAAATTTCAGGAAATTTCAGCAGAGGTTCAGCTATACCGAATACTCGTTCGTGCCTGAAATGGTACACGAACAACCCCCTCTCGCTAAACCGGACCAGTTAACCGGAATCCCGAAATTGGTGCAGGTAGTTAGAACCGTCCCAATCTGTCGGGTTTTATCCCCTAGCACCTCTCTCTCTCTCGTCCTCTCGCCGGCGATTGTCGTCGTCGACGGTCTTCTTCTCCTCCGCCTCTCTCTATCTTCTTTCTCTCCTATTTCTATCTACAACTCTTTTAATAGTTGTAGTTTGGTGTGAAGAAAATAACACCCCAATGCCTCCTTTCATAGCAAAATGGGTCGTTGGATGGCTGCCACGTGGCACCATCCCAACGGTCCATTGTTATCTATAATATATATATATATATATATATATATATATTAAATAAGGAAACAAATAAAATGATATGTATTTTCTGAATTTTTAAAATTATTTATTTTTTATTTTTTACCAATCACGTCTCGATGTTCTTTACCGAGGGTTTCTGCGTTCTGTTTTGGGATTTCGCTATCACCGTTTTCGGAGATATTCTTCTAAACACTTCCCGAATTCATCTTCTATTGGATGGGTTGGTAAACCATCCCCCTTATTAGATTTCGTCCTCGAATTTTTAGGTTCGGATGGTCCCACTTCCTCCATGATCACGACTTCTTTAAAAACTTCGGGTGCACCTTCTTGAATTTTCCTTAATCTTTCTAAGTCACGATGACTCGATTCTTCTTTCCCCATAATACCTGAATTTGGGGTATCTCCCGGTTCTTCGACTTACATATCCACCTTTTGCCGGTTCGGATTGGTCCTTCTAGATATGTTAGATTTGTCTGAAGGTCTTCGATTCTTACAGGCTCTATGCAATCCAGATCTCGAACAATTTTCTGAAACATAGGTAAATGAAAGACAGGGTGCATCTGCATATCTCATG
Organism: Euclidium syriacum; assembly: GCA_900116095.1. Classification (NCBI taxonomy): domain Eukaryota; kingdom Viridiplantae; phylum Streptophyta; class Magnoliopsida; order Brassicales; family Brassicaceae; genus Euclidium; species Euclidium syriacum. The sequence goes on along the minus strand of FPAK01000003.1, from coordinate 1,735,860 downwards.
GAAGGTCCGACCGATATGCCACTACTCTGACCTTACCAATGATTTGGTATGGCCCAATGAATCGACCGCCAACTTACCCACCTTTCAGAATCTCTCCTCTCCACGTTGTGCTGAAACTTTGAGGTATACCCAATATCCGACTTCGAAGGATACCTTACGCCTTGCTTGATCCGCGTACTTGCTCTGTCTGTCTTGAGCTTTCTTCATGTTGGCTTGAATGGTTTGGAGCTTCTCCATAGTTTCTTCTACGATTTGTGGCCCGAAATTGCTTCGTTTTCCAATTTTTGTCCAGCACAAAGGGGTTTTGCACAGTCTTGTGTACAGAGCTTCATACGGTGACATTCCGATGCAGGAATGATAGCTGTTGTTGTAAGAAAATTCCACCAATGGCAAATTCCTCTCCGATCTTCCGGTCCAATCTAGTGCATACATCCTTAGCATATCTTCAATGGTTCTAATCGTCCTCTCCGTTTGGCCATCTTTCTTCAGATGATAAGATGTGTTGAGACCTAACTCTGTTCCTAAAGCCTTTTGCAAAGCTTCCCAAAATATAGCTCGGAATCTTAGATCGCGATATGAGATAATGTCTAAAGGTACTCCATGTGTAATCGAACGATTTGATCAATATACATTTTCGCCAATGTCTCAATCTTGTCTGTATCGCACATTGGTAGAAGATGCGAAACCTTTGGCTGGCGGTCTACTATGACCCAAATAGCGTTGTTGGATCTTCTTCTTGATGTTGGTAGACCCGTGACAAAATCCATCGAGATTGAGTATCATTTCCATTCTGGTATGAGTAAACTCTGGAGTACACCACGGCGTACTTGGTGTTCTCCTTTAACTTGTTTACATGTAGGGCACTGCGCCACCCATTTCACCACTGACTTTTTCATACCTGGCCAATGATAATACTACTGAACGTCCTTGTACATCTTCGTACTCCCAGGTTGGATACTGAGTAGTGATTCATGCGCCATCTTCAGAATCTCCTCTCGTAATCTTTAACCTTTCGGTACTGTGATTCTTCCGTTTAATAGTAAGGTGTCGTCTTCTGCAATGTGGTAACCACAATCTTCTGTATCTTTTCATGTCTCTGTTGCTCGTCTTGGATTCTTCAAAGTAAACCCGCTTGGTTCACCGCTTGCAATCCCAAGGGTACAGTTGATTCGCCATCCAGTGTTGCGAGCCTCACCTTCTTGAATTCTTCAGATAAAGCCTCGACTTCTTTTTCGTCGCTTGCGTCTGTCTTCCATCTACAGATTGCATCTGCTACTACATTCATCTTCACAGGGTGATATTTGATAATGATATCGTACTTAGTGTTGATGGTGGTATTAGCACCCCGAATCAATAGCTTGGAAATAATTGAGGTTCGGTTTCTACCGATCTTTTCCTAATTACGGATTAGGTCATTAGTCCCTTCAACAGAATTTGAACCCTCTGCCCAGATGATCGAGGGATACCTCGGTAAAGGATAGTCGGATTTTAATTTCCGAAGCAGGGATATAAAATACTTCTTCCAAAGCCGAAGTCTAAGCTCGGGCAGAATAAGATCAAATTTTATCACAGATTCCCTGATTTCGGGAAAATGGAATATTTCCATTTTTCCGAGACTACCCCATGGGTCAGATAGCCGACTATAGAGATATATAAATACATACCCTCCTTCACTAAAGTTGGTATTTAGAATCAGGGAGAAGAATTACTAGCAAATAGGTTTAATACTTTTCTTTGATAAATTTAACTCGGCATTCCGAGTTAACACTCTTGTAATCGGTATCAATAATAATATTTCTTTCCGAGGATTTTTCTTTCTTTCTTATTTACTTAATTTACTCCAAAAAAACGAACCCCTCTGTTCATGGTGGGGTTCTACCCCTTATCAATAGTTTGGCAATAATTGGAGTGTGGTCCCTACCGAGCTCTTCCCTGATAACTTATTAGGTTATAAGTCCCGAAAACAGGAATGTTAACCCTCGGCCCAGATGACTGAGGGATACCTCGGTAAAGAATGATCGAATTTAGTGTCCGAAGCGGGGGTATAAACAACATCGTCCTAGGCCGAAGTCTAAAGCTCAGACTATATAAGATCAAATCTTATCACAGATTTCCTAGTCTTGGAAAAATGAAAATATTCCATTTTTCTGAGGTTAGTCCATGGACTTACTAGACCGACTATTAAGGATATATAAAAAGATACCCCCCCTCACTAATAAATATTCATTCTGAATCGGGGAGAAGACAAACTAGATCGCCTAGGTTTTACTTCTCATTGATAAAGTTAACTCGGCATCCCGAGTTAACACCCTTGTAACACGAATCATTAATAATACATCCTTTTTCCGAGGTTTCCTTTTGTTTTCTTATTTTATACTTTTCCAAAAACGAACCCCTCTAATTATAAATAATTAGAAGTTGAACCCAATATCAACACCCTCTAATGATAAATAATTAGAAGTTGAACCCAGTATCAACATTTGGCGCGCCAGGTAGAGGGTGCACTTTTGTGTAAAAGTAAAAGAAACCTCGGAAAAACCGAGATGGTAGACACACAACAACCTTCAGAGGAACGTAGGGACGGAGAGCTCGCTGTGGTAAGCGACGAAGAAGAAAATACGGGAGTTCAGAACAATCCTCGTCAGGCTAGGGAATCAGCAAAGCTCTGTTTGATAACCATGACCCCGTAATCCGCTAGTTGGATTACCCACGATCAACACCCAGTCAACTCTGCCAGGAAGGATTTGTAACCCCTTTCAATCAAGAAACTAGAGCTATAGTAGTGGAAACCCAGAACTCTCAGGAACGACCGAGTGTATCAGCAATACCTCAACCCGTCTCTCAATTAAGCGAGCAACGTGTAACGACGCCGTCCTCAAACCTTAGACGAGAACAGTCGGTAGTCAACCAAATTCAAAATGAGGAAAGAACAGCAATCCCTGAAACAGGAAACAAAAGGGCATTGATAGGAACGCATCAGCAACACGAAAATCGATTGACATAACAAGTTCTTCATAAATAGCAAGTTAAACGAATTTTGATTGATCAAATCGCAAGTCTGTCAGAAGAACTTCAAGCCTCGAGAGCTCAAAACTATAATCAATCTCCTAGAATAACACAGAGCCGACCGCTATGAATCGCGCAAGAAACTACTTCTAGGCTAGGGAATCAGCAAGAGCTCTGTTTGATAACCATGACCCCATAATCCGCTAGTTGGATTACCCACGATCAACACCCAGCCAACTCTGCGAGGAAGGATTTGTAACCCCTTATAATCAAGCAACTAGAGCTATAGTAGTGGAAACCCAGAACTCTCAGGAACGACCGAGTGTATCAGCAATACCTCGACCCGTCTCTCAATTAGGCGAGCAACGTGTAACGACGCCGTCCTCAAACCTTAGACGAGAACAGTCGGTAGTCAACCAAATTCAAAACGAGGAAAGAACAGCAATCCCTGAAACAGGAAACAAAAGGGCATTGATAGGAACGCATCAGCAACACGAAAATCGATTGACATAACAAGTTCTTCATAAACAGCAAGTTAAATGAATTTTGATTGATCAAATCGAAAGTCTGTCGGAAGAACTTCAAGCCTCGAGAGCTCAAAACTATAATCAATCTCCTAGAATAACACAGAGCCGACCGCTTTGAATCGCGGAAGAAACTACTTCTAGACGGGTAACATTCGAGGATGGTCGTAATAGGGATAGATAACATAGGACTCCGATTTCAACTGTACGCAGAAGTTCAAGATCTGGAGATAATAATGTACGAGCCTTAAGCACCAACCAATCGATTGTGATTTTAAAAAGGGAATTGGACCAGTTGTTAGCAGAAATAGAAAGAAGTCCTTTCACGTACAACATCACATCTGCGCGAGTACCGCTCAATGATAAGTTGAGGCTCCCGACTTATGACGGAACCGGAGGTCGAGCAGTGTACATGAGGGCTTTCTTGGTAAAGGTCGGGAGGGCCGAGTTCCAAAGAGGAGAGGAAGACGAAGAAAGGTGCCAGCTTTTCCTCGAGAGCTCAAGGGGGATACCCAGGTGTGGTTTACCAGCTTACCTATTTATTCAATCACCTGTTTCACCGAACTCTGGGAAGCGTTCGTTAAACAGTATATGTTGTAGTTAGACCAACAAGCCACCGCCTCAGATCTCTATGTAGTAAAACAAGGACCGAGAGAACCGCTCCGAGATTTTATAAAAAGTGTTGATACTGGGTTCAACTTATAATTATTTGTAATTCGAGAGGTTCATTTTTGAGAATGAATTAAATAGAAGACAAAAAGAGAAACCTCAGAAAATAGAACTTTATTGATTATATCGGTTACAAGGGTGTTAACTCGAAATGCCGAGTTAATTTTAACAAAGAGAAGTATTAAACCTAGGTTATCTAGTAATTCTTCTCCCCGATTCTGAATGAATTAAATTAGTGAAGGGGGGTGTGTATTTATATATCCTTAGTATTCGGTCATTTAAGCCCAAGGGGTAACCTAGGAGAAATGGAAATATTTCATTTTTCCAAGATCATGGAATCTGTGATAAGATTTGATCTTATTCTTTCCAAGCTTTAGACTTCGGCTTGGGACGAGGTTGTTTACACCCCCGCTTCGGACACTAAAATCCGATCATTCTTCACCGAGCAATCCCTCGGTCATCTGGGCCGAGGGTTCTAATCATGTTGAAGGGATTTATGACCTGATAAATTATCAAGGAAAGGAACCTAAATTATCGCCAAACTATTGATAAGAGGTAGTAATCTCACCATCAACAGTAAGTCCCCCCAGTTCGACCAAGGATGTCTTTGGCAGAGTTGACGAATTTCCAAATTAAATAGCTTGTCGATAGATGAAGCTCGGTGTTGGTCGATCCTTATCATCAAAACTCTTGAATCTTCATCTTCTTTCTCGATCTCGATCCTTCAATATGGCGGGAAAAGGAGCAGACAGTGAAAAGCCTCATTTGTTTTACGCGCAAATTCCTCGATTATCACAAAACCTTTCAACTCCCCATGACGTGTCAGTCATACATCTTCGAAACCTCAGATGCGATTTTTGGCGGGAAAAAGAAAAGAAAATATTCATTATTTCAACATCTGTTTCCCCCAATCTTGGTTTAATATATCTCAAAGAACGTCGGTTGAGCTTCCGTGACCATAAAATCGTCTTCTTTTAAATAGTTATTAAGAAGATTTCATCCTCAACCTTCTCATTTCTAAAATTCCCTGCGAAATCCTTCTAAGAATCCTAAATCCTCCTCCTTTTCCTCGCAATTCTCCTAAAATGTCGTCGAACAAACAAAACTCCCTCGGTTCCGACTCCGAAACCGATTCAACTTCATCTTCTTCTGGATCTAGCGAATCTCAGCAGAAAACCTCCGAGGATTACTAATCAAACAATTCTATGATCAACATAAAAGATGTTTCGTCCGCTGAAAAGAAAACTGAAATCCCAGATCCGTCGATCCCGGTCAATTCCCCATCCAAAAGCAACAGTTTGGAAACTATATCCGACCAAGTAACAGTGGGAGAGGAATTCTCGGAAGACTTCGGAGATTCTTCCTTTAAAGAGAGTGATATCGAAACTCTCCGATCATTTGGCTTAAACCCAAAAGACCTTGAAATTCTGGTCCCAAAAATCGGTGAAAGACCTGGGAGTCCTCCAGAAGGATTTATGTGTCTTTACCTTCACTTTTTTACCGAAACTCGACTTTGGTTCCCAATTCATTTCCTCTTAGTAGAATTCTGCAGACAGCTGAATATTGCTTTCACCCAAGTAGGACCTGGCGCCATCAGACACATGGTTACTTTCCTAATTCAGGCCAACATAGCCGCATTATTGTTCCATGTTAGAAATTCTCCGAGCTTGCCAAACTCGTGGATAACCGAGATAGAAAAATTTGGTATACCATGGTGAAAAACGCTCGTAAACTAGGTACGGGGTTCACTTCCAATGTTAAAGGCTGGCGTACTATCTTTTTTTTTGTTCAGATAAACGAGGCCTCCATATGTGACCCTAGCGCCGAGGTAATCAAAACATGGTCAGTCGATGCCTCAACAATTTTAAAACCGACTCTTTTCAAAGAACTCCCTCCAATCTTCAAAGAAGAAATGAATCGGATTTAAAATCGTACTCTTTTGGTAAGTCCGAAGATTCATGTGGACTTCACCAAACTTGCTCGTCAACGTTCAGGTATCTCAAACTATTCTCTTTCTTTTATAATCTTAGTTCGCTACTATTTATATTCATCTCGGTACTTCTTTTAGGCTATGAAATCTCCGAAGTCGATTTTCCATTAGAAAGATTACCCTCGGATTACTCCATTAAATCACTTATCCGAGCTCCTCCTATGAAGTCAAGATTTCAGAAATTTCCGGTTGGTGAAATCGACTAATCCGCCTTTAAAACTTCTTATTTGGTTTCCTCGGAGAAGAAAAGCGGAAAAGTTATCACTATATCTCCAGAAACCAAGTCTTCAAACAAAAGATCCGCTCCTTCGGCTATTGGAACCCCTTTAACCAAAAGACATAAATCTCAATTCGAAGCTAAATACGTCCCGTTTAAGTTCGAATTCAATTCATCACAACTTCTTTCAAGTGATGAAGAGAAGAGAGTTGAGCTGTTCTGGAAGATGGCTGGTTGTGAATCTCTAAGTCCGAAGGGTGATTTTTTCGTGAAATAGCACATATCTTCTGTAGCCAGGAATTCTATTCAGGTTTGATGGTCTTTCTCTGCTCTTGTTTATCTTTTAATTTTATCCGAACCTTCTACAAACTTTTTTCCTTTTCAGGAAGCTCGGAACACTTGCCTCATTGTCGGCGAATACGAAGGCTTGTTGAGGGACACCAACAAATACATCGACAATCTCGAAAAGAAGAACGAGTCTTTGGAGGTTGATCGAACTCACTTATTCACCCAGTCGAGGCGATGAAAAAGAAAGCTCAGATTGCCGGTGCTTCTTTAGCTCAAAAGGTGCAATCTACCAAGAAGCTGATGGCTGAAAAAACCAAATAAGGCTAAGTTCTATCCAGAAAACCGTCCTGAATCGGGAATACAGACTTGTAAACACCATGAACCTCGGTCAAGCCCGGGCAATCTTCGAAGTACTCAACGATCTTTCTTCTCAAGGTGTCAATATCCCTGCTGATCTTTTGAAACATGTGGAAAAGGATGCAAAAACAGCCAAACAAGAAATGAGGGACTATAATTTCCTTGAATTTGAGCCTAACGCCTTTTGCTTCGATATTTTATTTATAATGTTGTTTTCTTTCTTCTTTTAGTAAGTATTTTTAAGACTATTTAAATGACAATCTTTAGGGTTTTCTGAGATTATACTTCGTACGTCTTCTTAAATAATCTATCTTTCTTTGAATTCTCATTCAAAATTCCATAAAAGATTCTGCGAGTATTCTGTATGTTGGTCTTTTTCAAGAATTCCTTCAACAAATTACCAGATATTCATGGGCAGAGCCGAAAATTTTTAGTGGGTTAAACCTCGACTATTTTGACCTATAATCCTTAGATCCTACTTTATCAGATCCTTAGATTCTTTGGGTAAGCGTTTTTATGTTTAATATAAACATAAGCGGGAATAACCCGACTTTGCCTTGTGATTCCTTGGCTCTACTTTATCAAGCTCTGAAATCTCTAGCTGCATTCGGCAAAGAATGTGTAAAGGGACGAACCCTTTTATCGAGTACGTGACCAAGGCACCGATTTTTTTTTTGTGAATCGTGGTTAAGTATAGTTGAGTTATAGAAACTTCATCACTATAAAACCGAGATTTATTTTGATGTTGTAGTTGAACCTCATAAAAGGTTGCCTACGTACCCTCGGAGGGGATCAAGCCACACATAGTTCCGAGGTTTGATTATTTTTTATTATTATTTTTTTATTATTACCCTACATTCGGAACCTTTTAATTTTTAGAGTTTCGTTTCCGAGGGAAAAGTCGGCTTCCTTTTCTTTCTTTGGGCTCTCACGGAGGCAGCACCTTGCCTCGGCTTGATTTCCTTTTACATAAAAGATTCCATGTGGGGTCGGAATTTAAGGCATTGATGATATGTAGAAACCCCTCCCTTCGTTAAAAACAGCCAGGGTGTTCCGAAAATTATGTTGTAGAGAATCGGCTTTTCTATCACGTCGAAGCTAACAATTCTAATTGTTCCTCCAACTGCCACTGGGAGTTCTACTGTTCCGAGCGTTGAAACACTTTCACTACTAAAGGCTGTTAGTGATTTGAGTCTTGACTTGATCTTTGTTTCTTTCGACTATAATTCTTGGAAAACGTCGATGCTCACTACATTCGCCGAACTTCCAGTAACTAGTAATATTTGGGGAACTTGATAGTCTCCAACTTGAAATTTTATTACTAATGGGTCGTTATGGGGGACCTCAAATCTTCGCGAGTAAAGATGAGATCCTTTTGTAAAGTTAACTTCGGAGGAGTCAGCTCCGTTTGAGACCTGACTCGCTCTCGTGTCTCCGTGGAGAATTGTGAAATAAGGTTTATCCTCCTGCGTCGAGGTGAGGAATCTAACTGCGGGAATTCATTTTTTCGTTCACGATTCATCTTCGAGATTCGTTCTTTTTAATTCTACTTGATATCTTTTGGTAAGAGTTTCTTTTAAGCTTGGTAGTTCGGAAATCCGCTCTAGGTATTTTTTCAAGAGATACTCCGGTAACTACGACATTCTTCCGTACTGTGTCCATAGGCGGTGTGGTAACAACACCATGCCGAGAGAATTCCATCCTTTTTAGTTTCGGCTTCCTTCTTTTGCTTTAAATTCTGGTCCCGACAATCGGTGAAAGACCTTGGAGTCCTCCAGAAGGATTTATGTGTCCTTTACCTTCAATCTTTTACCGAAGCTCGACTTTATGTGTCTTTACCTTAATTCGGGAATGATGGAGTCGCGATTCTCGAACATGGCTCTCGCTGATTCCCTAGCCTGATGAGTGTTGTTCTGAACCATTACTTCCTCTTCGTTGCTTACTTCGGCGACCTCACCGTCTCGACGCTCCTACGTGGATTGTTCCTGTGTGTTCATCCTCTCAATTTCTGAGATCTCTGTCTTCTATTCCCTAAAAGAAATCCCCCCCTACCTGACGCCAAATGTTGATATTGGGTTCAACTTCTAATTATTTGTAATTAGAGGGGTTCGTTTTTGGGAATGAATTAAATGAAAGACAAAAAGAGAAACCTCGGAAAAGAAAACTTTATTGATTATATCGGTTACAAAAGTGTTAACTCGGAATGCCGAGTTAACTTTATCAAAAAGAAGTATTAAACCTAGGTTATCTAGTAATTCTTCTCCTCGATTTTGAATGAATTAAATTAGTGAAAGGGGTGTGTATTTATATATCCTTAGTAGTCAGTCATTTAAACCCATGGGCTAACCTCGGAAAAATGGAAATATTCCATTTTCCCAGGATTAGGGAATCTGTGATAAGATTTGATCTTATTCTATCTGAGTTTTAGACTTCGGCTTTGGACGAAGTTGTTTACACCCCCGCTTCGAACACTAAAATCCGATCATTCTTCACCGAGGTTGAAGGAATTTGTGTAGGTTTTAAAAAATTTCTAAAGTCCTAATGATTCCTTTTAGCCCTTAAGATCATGTTAATTGAATCTATAGTTCGGATCTCGATCATACATGAAGTTTATGAGCAGCGGAAATGATCAGGATATCGAGATCAGGAAGTGCCTCAGATGCTGCGCCTCTACAAAAGTCCACACGCACACAAACTGGAATCCGGGATGCTAGTGCCTTTGAGAACAATTCTCCTTGGGATTCAGAAGTCTTTGGTGGCTGTAAAACTAGGTTAGATTTCTCGAGGTCGTGCCTCTATCTTATATATGACGACCTAGAAGAATCCCTAGTTAACCGATGAATCGAACCGGTTTAATTTAAGTTAATAAATAAAAACCCGGTTCTGTTCAGAGGCTGTGTCGATCGACACCAAATAGGTGTGTCGATCGACACACTCACAGAAACTTCAAATTATGCATATCGAATATGCACTAATCAGATCATTACACTAATGATCAATCCCAACATTGTTTATCCAGTTTGCTTAGGTGTGTGACCCTATAGGATCATATGATACTAGCAATGAGTTCAAAACTCACAAGTTATAAGCGGCTTCTAGCAAAGCATTATAACTTCCCAGTATCACATGATAGTCTTATCTCGAATTCACAACTATATTAGAGTGATTACAAGTATGATATCCAGGACATTCCCTTCAATCTCCCACTTGTACTGGAATCAACTTATTCCAATAATCCCTTTGTCTCTATATCTCGATCCATCATAAGGCAAGAACTTGTGTCATCCTTATAAAGCTAAATCACGTTTATCGAACTCTAATTTATACTGATATAGGCAAACAACTGACATTCAGCTTGTTTGAGTGTGGCCACAGATTCCCTCAGTACTAAATCTTCGATAGGCCCAGAGATATTTAACTCCTGTTATATAGGAGGGACAAATCCCATCTTGTTCCATCCCCTGTTCCCCACACACTCCATGATATGCCCAATCAATGTCTGAATAGTCACCAGTTACGGCTGACGTTTGACAAGGTCAAAGCAGACCAATTCATATGCAGGAAATCATGATGAACTCAAGTCTAAGGACTATACTCTATAGTCGTAATGAGAAACACATATGACACTCATATTACAATCTTGTTAAGTTCTCATTAGGGGTCATATCCGATACCGTGTTCACAACACATATATATGTGATTGATTTTGATACTTCTATCAATGACACCATGAAACTTGGTCATCAGTCACATCACATACTAGTCTCGCGTGGTTATTAATGTCCCAATTTAACAACCTTCGACCAGGGACCTCAGTAATTTATGACATATATCGCTTATAGGGTTTCATGATCAAATCACAAATTTGATGACCTATAAGAATGCCTTAAATTATTTTTGGGACTATTATTTAATTAGTCAACTACATTATTAAATAATACTGAAACAATTTCATTAATTAAAACATAACCAAAGTATGTTTACATGAACATCAAAACAAAATAAATAACTCCCACTCAAATCAAGATTACTACTCGAAAAATCTAATTTCTATTGCCGCAGCATGACTCTCATGCTTGGGCCGTGGGAGTGGCTTAGTCAGAGGATCAGCAACTTTCTCGTTCGTCGGGACTCTGCTGATCTTCAAAGCTCCTCTCTCAATGATATCTCGTATCAGATGATATCTTCTCTCGATCTGTTTGGACTTCTGGTGTGATTTGGGTTTCTTTGCTTGAGCTATAGCTCCATTGTTATCACACAACAACGCCACAGGCTCAGAACTGCTAGGAATCACACAAAGTTTAGCAATGAACTTCCTAATCCAAACACCTTCCTTAGTCGCTTCTGAAGCAGCAATGTACTCAGCTTCAGTCGTGGAATCCACTACAGTGTTCTGTTTGGAACTCTTCCAACTGACTGTGCCGCCATTCAGACAGAAGACGTAACTAGATTGAGATCGGAAATCGTCTTTGTTCGTCCGAAAACTAGCGTCGGTGTATCCACTTACCACAAGCTCATCACATCCTCCGTATACCAAGAACTTATCCTTAGTATTCCTCAAATACTTCAGGATAGTCTTGACGGCAGTCGAGTGACTTTCACCGGGATCTGACAGATATCGACTCGTCATGCTCAAAGCACAAACGACGTTCGGTCGTGTACATAGCATGGCATACATGATAGATCCTATCGCAGAGGCATAGGGAATCCTTTTCATGCGCTCTCGCTCAGAAGGTGTCGAAGGACACTGCTTCTTGCTGAGAGTGATGCCATGTGACATCGGAAGCAAGCCCTTCTTGGAATCATGCATATTGAACCTGTGTAAGACCTTATCAATATAAGTATCCTGAAACAGTCCAATCAGCCTCTTCGATCTATCTCTATAGATCCTTATTCCAAGAATATACGCGGCTTCTCCCATATCCTTCATCGAGAAACAACTTCCAAGCCAAGTCTTAACAGACTGAAGCAACGGAATATCATTTCCAAGAAGCAATATGTCATCTACATAAGGTACTAGAAAAGCAATTGCGCTCCCACTAGTCTTCTTGTAAACGCACTGTTCCTCTTCGTTCCTGATGAAACCAAATTCTTTAATAGCTTCATCAAAACAAAGATTTCAACTCCGAGATGCTTGCTTCAATCCATAAATGGATCGATGAAGCTTGCATACTTTCCTAAGGTTATTAGGATCTACGAAACCCTCAGGTTGTGTCATATACACATCCGCTTCCAGAATCCCATTCAGGAAGGCGGTTTTCACATCCATCTGCCAAATCTCATAATCATAATAAGCGGCAGTCCCTAGGAGAATCCGAATGAACTTAAGCATTGCGACTGGGGAATAGGTTTCGTCATAGTCAGCACCATGCACTTGTTTGAAACCTTTTGCGACCAATCTAGCTTTGTACATATGTACATTTCCATCCACGTCAATCTTCTTCTTGAAGACCCATTTACACTCAATGGCTTTTGCACCATCGGGTAAATCTTCCAAAGACCAAACTTTCTTGATTGACATGGACTCCATTTCAGATTCACTGGCCTTAAACCATTTTTCAGAGTCAAGGCCCAACATTGCTTCTTCGAAATTTGCAGGTTCGTCACTATCAACGATCAACAGATCAAGACAGTTAGTCACGAGAAATCCATATCTCTCGACTTCATTCCGAACCCTTCCGGATCTGCGAACTTCAGGCACCACAGGTATTGGTTCCACAACTTCTTGTGAATCCAACGGCTGCTCTCCCTCATCAGGTTGAACAGTGTCATGTGGTTCTCGAATTTCTTCGAGTTGTACTTTACTCCCACTGTTCTTCTTCGAAAAAAATTCTCTCTCAAGAAAAACACAGTTCCGAGCAACAAATACCTTGTCCTCGGATCGGTTGTAAAAGTAGTATGCCTTGGTTTCCTTAGGGTAACCAACGAAGTAGCATTTATCAGATTTGGGCGCGAGCTTATCAGATATCAATCGCTTGACATAAGCTTCGCAACCCCAGATTTTAAGAAAAGACAGACTTAGAACCTTTCGAGTCCACATCTCATATGGAGTCTTTTCAACTGATTTTCTTGGAACTCTGTTCAGCGTAAACGCAGACGTTTCAAGAGCGTATCCCTAGAAGGATAACGGTAGATCCACATGACTCATCATCGATCGAACCATATCCAATAAAGTCCGATTCTTCCTGTCAGACACACCGTTCCACTGTGGTGTTCCAGGGGGAGTGAGTTGTGAAACGATTCCACAATCTCTAAGATGATCATCGAACTCTTGGCTTAAGTACTCACCTCCACGATCAGATCGAAGAGCCTTGATACTTTTTCCAAGTTGGTTATGTACTTCATTCTGGAACTCCTTGAACCTTTCGAAGGATTCCGACTTATGTTTCATTAGATAAACATAACCGTATCTACTGAAGTCATCAGTAAATGTGATGAAGTACCTAAAGTTTCCTCTTGCACCAATGCTCATTGGGCCACACACATCTGTATGTATAAGGCCCAACAAGTCACTAGCCCTTTCATTAAACTTGTTGAAAGGGACCTTTGTCATTTTGCCCAATAAGCAAGATTCACACTTCTCAAATGATTCATAATCAAATGAGTCTAAAAGCCCATCTCGATGGAACTTTTGAATCATCTTCTCATTGATGTGGCCCAAACGACAGTGTTAGAGAAAAGCCAGGTTTGAGTCATTCGTTCTAAACCGTTTGTTATTTATGTTATAAACAGACATTGATTGGTTAAGAATATAAAGCCCATTCTCTAATGGGGCGCTACCATAAAATATATTATCTCGAATAAAAGAGCAACATTTGTTCTTAATCGAAAATTCAAAACCATTCATGTCTAAAACAGAAATAGAAATGATATTCTTGCTTATCGCAGGTACATAGTAGCAATTCTCCAACTCTAAAATCATGCCTGATGGCAGAGACAAATGATAAGTTCCTACGGCTAATGCAGCTACTTTTGCTCCATTCCCAACACGCAGGTCCACTTGTCCCTTCTTCTGCGTTCTACTGCTGCGCAGGCCCTGCATATTAGTACAAATATGAGGACCACAGTCGGTATCCAATACCCAAGAATTAGAACCTGATGAAGTAACATTTACTTCTATAACATAAATACCTTTAGATGCCGTCTCATACGACTTCCTCAGGTTCTTCAAACCTTCCAGGTATTCCTTGCAGTTTCTCCTCCAATGCCCAGTCTTCTTGTAGTAAAGACAAGTATCAGTATCAACTGGGCCACGCTTGGGCTTAGAAGACGACTCAGGCTTGTCCCGGTTCTCAACCTGGACAACCTTGCTCTTTCCTTTGCCCTTAGCAGGTTTCTTAAACCCTTTACCCTTTTGTACCATAAGTACATCAGGAGCAGCCTTCTTGATATTGGGTTCTGCCGTCTTGAGCATGCCATGCAGCTCAGTCAGAGACTTCGTCATGTTATTCATGTTATAGTTCATAAAAAACTGATCGAAGCTGGGCGGCAGATATCGCAGGATGATGTCCGTAGCCAACTCTTGGCTAAGGGGAGAGTCCAATTTAGCCATGTTATTGATATAACCCATCATCTTAATGACGTGAGGGCTCACTGGACTGTCCTTTGACAGCTTGCACTCGATGAGAGATTTAACCGTCTAGTATCTCTCAGAGCGAGCTTGCTCGTAAACATAGATTTCAGGGTTTTGATTATCTCGATCGGTGACCCCACGTTCTCAAACTGTTTCTGCAGTTCCGAGTTCATCGTGGCCAGCATCAGACAAATCACATTTGTCACATCATCCGAATGCTTTTTCCACTTGTCCTTATCAACAATAGGAGCATTGAATCTGGGCTTTTCAAGAACATATTCCTTCTTCTCATTTCTGAGAACGATTCTTATGTTCCGATACCATTCCAAGAAGTTGGATCCTTTCAATTTTTCCTTCTCAAGGACGGATCTCAATGTGAATGAGTTTGAGTTCTTGTTGTTAGACATAGTTGAATCAAGAAAAGAGAGTTTCATTAGTTTTGATGTTCAAGGAATGAGAAATCTTAACATTTAAGAAAACTCACATTATATTCAAAGTTAATTTTCCTCTAGTTGAATATAATGATCCAAGATCCATATTTCACTTAGATTTTAGCAAGCTTTGGCTCATCGTCCAAACTTCAGTTATTTAGGTAAGCAACTCTTTGCTAATCATATCAAATATGACTCTAGGTCTTGGATTGATATCCTATATCAAACCCAATCTTATGTCCCTGGGCCCAAAACCATTTTGATAGCCCATTCAGGCAAAACAATCTTCGAGTCATGTGGTAACGATTACCACCTGCCTTACTCGTGTAATTGTGAATGCCTTGCTTTGGCAAGCCCATCACACAACAAAACAAGACCCGGCAGTTGACAAGATTTGAAAAGACATCAAAGATGCTTAATATTTTGTTTGAGGAACGGAACATTGATCTTAATACATATCACATATATGTTTAAGAAAGACTAGATTTAATTCAAAAGGTTTTAAGAAAAACTCTTAATCTAATTAAAGTTTATTTAAATCTAGAGCGCTGAATTTGATCTTGTGTCGGTCGACACGATCTAATTCAGACTGCGAGACACCTATCGGTCGACACAGACATCTTGTGTTGGTCGACCGATCCAAATCGGTTCAATCGCGGTTAAACCATTTAAACCGATTAAACTGATCAATTTTGATTCAATCCAATTGAACCGGTGTCGGTTTATGTTTGTGTCGATCGACACGTAGTTGTGTCGGTCGACACGAGCAAACCGGTTTAAAATCATAATGAAATCGACTAAACCGATTAGACCAATCGTACCAATCCGGTTCAATCCAATTGAACCGATGGAGATCGACTCGTGTCGATCGACACGAATGTTGTGTCGATCGACACTGGCGATTTTCTGGAACATCGGTTCTTTGATCGACACTTATAGTTTTATGCTGCGATCAAGGCCTTTGTCGACTGACACACGCTTTGTGTCGATCGACACAACCCCGCAGAAAATCCTAGTTTTGTATTTTGAACGAAAATTCGTTTCGCGAATCAACAGGCTGTGTCGATCGACACAGTGATGCTATCGATCGACACACCTTCGCAGAAACCCTAATTTTCCTTTTCATCAAAAACGTTTTTCAATCAAATCTAGCATGCTTTCCTATACACAACACTTGTATATCAATTGAATCCTTATAATTCATCAAGCATACAGTCATATTCAATAATAACTTTTCTAAAGTTCTAATGATTCCTTTTAGTCCTTAAGATCATGATAATTGAATCTATAGTTCGGATCTCGATCATACCTGGAGTTTATGAGCAGCGGAAATGATCAGGATATCGAGATCAGGAAGCGCCTCAGATGCTGCGCCTCTACAGAAGTCCACACGCACACAAAATGGAATCCGGGATGCTAGTGCCTTTGAGAACAATTCTCCTTGGGATTCAGAAGTCTTTGGTGGCTGTAAAACTAGGTTAGATTTCTCTAGGTCGTGTCTCTATCTTATATATGACGACCTAGAAGAATCCCTAGTTAACCGATGAATCGAACCGGTTTAATTTAAGTTAATAAATAAAAACCCGGTTCTGTTCAGAGGCTGTGTCGATCGACACCAAATAGGTGTGTCGATCGACACACTCACAGAAACTTCAAATTATGCATATCGAATATGCACTAATCAGATCATTACACTAATGATCAATCCCAACATTGTTTATCCAGTTTGCTTAGGTGTGTGACCCTATAGGATCATATGATACTAGCAATGAGTTCAAAACTCACAAGTTATAAGCGGCTTCTAGCAAAGCATTATAACTACCCAGTATCACATGATAGTCTTATCTCGACTTCACAACTATATTAGAGTGATTACAAGTATGATATCCACGACATTCCCTTCAGAGGTATCCCTCGGTTATCTGGGCCGAGGGTTCTAATCTTGTTGAAGGGACTTATGACCTGATAAATTATCTGGTCAAAGGTCGGCAGGGACCGAACCTCAGTTATCGCCAAACTATTGATAAGGGATAGTAACCTCGCCATCAAAAAAAGGATTCAAAGCAATCTACTCAAGTTTAAGAATAGACGATGACTTGGCAATTGGAGCATTTAGCGCAGCAACTTGGTATCAGTCGAGGTTTTGGGATGAGCTATCGGCCAATCGTCCCCAGTCAATGAATGCCGCGTTTCACCGGGTGAATATCCATATTAGGATTGAAGAAAATCGTGTCGAGCTCGCAAAACCACATGGATCCGCAAAAGTGACTAAAGAGACAAACCTGAGGAAAAAGGGGAAGGATGCAGAACGAAAGGGATCAACCTCGAAAAGATAAGCCAAAGTCGGAAATATTTTTTTCCGTGACTGATCCACAGAAAAAGAAGTACACATATACTCGAGAACCTGACACTCCAGCTGTTCCATGGTACGAAAATCATAAAAGACCGGGTCATAAAACCAAGGACTGTAGAAACTTGAAAAAATAACTTAATGGCTATCCAATTTGAGCAAGACCGAGAAGAAGAAAAACGTAAAGCAAGGGAGACAGAGGAGAAGCAGTTTCCTCCGGAAAATAACGAAGAGACGGAAGAAGGAGAGATCTTGCCCCCACCTCCACTAACTCAAAGAAGACGGATCAATATGATAATGGGCGGACTTGCGAATGGTGAGGATTTTGTTCGATCGATTCAGCGGAGCATTTTTAAGTTGTATGCAAATTAGATCCCTCGAAGTACTACTCTCCAAAATGATTTGATATTCATCACCGAATATCTGAAAGGAATTGATACTCCTAAGAACGATCCACTTTTGATTGAACTGCAGATTGGTGACTGTGATGATCAAAGAATTATGGTTGATACGGGGAGTTCGGTAGACGTAATATCTTTGGACACTCTTCAGACGATGGAAATGAGGGACCAAAAGATAAAAGCTTGGGTAAAGCATTTAACTGCTTTTTGAGGAGATACAATTTCAACCGTCGGTACACTACACCAAAACTGGATCTTCGCTACTGATTGTGCAGTCGGTAAATTTACCTATTGTTTCGCTACTCATTTGCGACTGATATGGGACTGAAAATTAACAGTAGCAAAATAGTCGGTATTTAAGGACCAAAAAAATCATTCAGTAATCAGTAGCAAATTTGCGACTAATTACTGACTAAAGGGTAGTCGAAAAAAGACAGTCGCAAATCAGTAGCAGAATTTAGAGACTGATTTGCTACTGTTTTCGGTGGGTCATATAACAGTAGCAAATCAGTAGCGAAAATTAGGTACAAACCACGTGGATTTCATTTGGTGGTTGGTGTACAAAATAGTAGAAAATCAATAGCAAATTAATGACTGATTTGCTACTGTTTTCGGTGGATCGTATAATAGTAGCAAAACAGTAGACAAAATTAGGTAGAAACACGTTGAATTCGTGTGGTGGTTGGTGTACATAATTTGGTATGCAGTAGCAAATCAGTAGTATATCAGTAGCAAAAATTTCTATATATAGTACAAACTCGAATTTTCTTGTTCCATTTGTAAAAACATAAAGCAAATAAAGAGATTATAAACACAAATAAAAGGGTGAGAAGGTTTCTTAAGTCATATAATGTCGGGAAATTACAATTCGGGTAATTTATGCGCGTAGATGTATAGTAGGCTTGATGAAGCGACGGGAAATCTCTCGACATAATTCATAACGGGGGTGGATTAGTTCGTGGAATTTGAAAATATCCAGCCTCTAGCGCAGAGAAATCGCGGTATGTTTCATTGTCCTTGTCTTGCTTGCGAGAATGAAAAATTTATCCCATGTAGAAGAGTTCAGAAACATCTGTATAGTAATGGATTTATGTCAGATTATCATATCTGGTATAAACATGGCGAAGAACTGGATATGGATATAGGAATGAGTAATGTTGATAGAACGCATATAAGTGAGGTAGAAGATAGATATGTGGATATGGTGAATGATGCATTTCGTGATTACGTGGGTTTTGATGATAAATATTATCATCATGGTAGTTATTATCAGAATGTAGAAGAACCGGTACAAAATCATTCAAAAAAATTTTACAACTTGTTAGGTGGAACGAATACTCCATTATAAGATGGTTGTGGTGAAGGTCACTCGCAGTTATCCTTAGCTGCTCGAGTCATGAAGAATAATGCAGAGCATAACTGGAGAGAAGTATTAGTGGATGCGGTATGCGGACTCTTGACAGATTATTTACCAGAAGGAAATCGGGCCACCAATTCACATTACAAGACAGACAAATTAATGCGCAATTTAGAACTCCCAAGTCTCGCAATTGATGTTTGCATTAAAAATTGTATGATATTCTGGAAAGAAGATGAAGGTTTAGAAAAGTGTAGGTTTTGTGATTCAGAAAGATGGATGCCTAATGAGCAAAATCGGATGACCAGTATACCATATAGTCGTATGTGGTATATGCCCATTGCTGACAGATTAAAGAGAATGTATTAGAGCGAGACGACTGCAGCGGCAATGAGATGGCATGTTGAGCACCACGCAAAAGAGGGAGAAATGTGTCATCCATCAGATGCGGCGGCGTGGAAAAAATTTCAAGATCAACATCCCCAGTTTATCGAAGAACCCCGTAATGTTTATCTTGGATTGTGTACAGTCGGGTTCAATCTGTTTGACATGTCAAAAAATCATTCACTATGGCCAGTGCTTCTGACTTCGTATAATTTACCCCCTGGTATTTGCATGAATATGGAGTACCTGTTTCTAACAATTATGAATTCCGGGCCAAATCATCCAGGAGCTAGTCTCGATATTTTCCTACGACCTCTCATTGATGAGTTAAAAGAACTGTGGTCTACTGGAGTCGACGCATATGATGTGTCGTTGAACCAAAATTTTATACTCAGAGCAGTGTTGCTGTGGACGATAAACGACTTTTCGGCGTATGGCATGTTATCAGGATGGACCACCCATGAGAAATTGTCTTGTCCAATTCGCATGGCAGATACAAAGTCTTTTTATCTCCCGCATGGAAGGAAAACTTGTTGGTTCGATTGTCAGCGAATATTTTTTCCTCCTGATCATCCTCTAAGAAAGAATAAAAAAGATTTTTTGAAGGGTAGATGTTGATGCAGGGTTTCAATATTTAATTATTTCTAGTTAAAAAGATTCTTTTGTAAATACATCTTATTTAATATCACTAAAAAAAATTGAATATTGATAGCGTCCGAAAAACGCTATCGTATGATATAATAGTGCTAAGTTAAATGTTATGTCAAATCTGATACTTTATATAGCATTTTATTAGAATGCTATGGTTTGTATTTTTAAAATAACGATTTCTAATCTGTATTTTGTTATTATAGTATTTATTTTGTGTTATTAATTAACTATATATTAAATATAATAATTTTTTTTATTATATATTTTGGTTTTTCTGTTGATTTTCTGAAAATATTAAAATTAAAAGAAGATTAAATTGAAGCCAATTATATTAGATAATTGTTAATACTACGAAACCATAATAGAGTTAGATCAAAGTATTATAAAAAAATGGAAATAAATTTTAAATAATTGTATATTCACAAAGAAACAGATGCTTCAAGAAACAATTAAACTTTAAGTCCGTAAATCTTTTGAAGAAACTCTTGGTTCCTCTTGGCTTTTGCTATATCCCATCTTGCCTCATTTACTCTCACTTGTCACTCATTGTCATTATGTCTTCACCACAACGAGAATCCAACATTTCTAGAAAATATATGTGCAAGCATAAACTAGAGCATCTGCAAGTGTTAGTCGTCCTTCAACATTTGTATTGTTGACCTGCACAACACCGAGCCAAACAAAACAAAACAAAAAGCTTTGAACCTAACAAATGATTAATCCATACTCAAATTTCACCACAAAGAAAATACAATATTCCTTTCGCGCCTCAAGAGTTCAGTGGTTTTACTCGCCTAATAAACTTACATCGAGGTCTCTTGCTTTTAAGCTCACATCAGCTTCATCAATATGCTCTTTACAGAGCTCCCACTTAAGACTAGCTTCCACCTCCTGATTTGCTTTTGCCTCAACCTGCACACATCAATGAGTATGAAGGAATAGAAAGGAACGGTTTTGGTTTCTGAAATCAAATGGTAATTAACACAAGAAACTTGAACAATAGAATAAAGCTTACCTCTTTTCAGCATTAGAGCCATATTTTTCAAATTGAACAGTTACTTCTCCGTGATTAACAACTCTTCCTGGAATTGAAAACAAAAGCTTCAAGTTAAATCAAGTCACTGATACAATACAGCAACTATACAAAAAAAAAAAGATATGGATAAATTCAATAACACAAAGACAATAAATAAATATACTGAGCAAATTGTAGAGAAGAGAGAAGACATAAATTCGACCTTCGATCTCTGAGAATAAAAACAAATCATCTTCAGATCAGAATGATCTACATTAAAAATATATAAGAGAATATTTTATAAAAACGGTAAGATTAATTATCAACATATAAGAGAAAGAAGAGACACGCTTTATATACCTTCAAGTCCGGATTTGAGGAAAGGAACATTGAAAGAAGATGGATCCAGTTGATCAAGACAGTTATCGAGCAGAGTAAATACATACTCAAAAGCTGCTTTCATCAGCTCAAGCCCATTGTCAAAAACGTGATTCAATGGACCCAGATCTACCATCCTTATCAATTCTTTATGCAATAGACAAATGCCTCAAGACGATTCCAAAAAAAAGACAAAAGTGAAGTAAGATCAGGCTTGGACTTGTATATGAACTTTGCAACATCAATGTCTGAGTATCAAATAACCTAACAACACACATAAAACACATATAAACATTCAAAAATTACTAAGTCCAATCTTTAATCTGAAGAACACAAAGTGAATCACCTTTTGACAAGCATTCTCAATTGTCTTGCATTCAGAATTACAACACCCTTCTTCTTTCTATTCAACCAGCTGCAAACAAAACCAATTAAAAAGCTTTAAAGATTAAAGGAACTGAGATTCAATACAACTATAATAGTCTTTTTTTACCTCAATCTTATTCATGTTCTCCACTATATCAATCTTTAGAATCCAAGCTTCACCTTTCTTCAAATTACATACATTCTCGGAAATCTCAATAATCTCATACTCCGAGATATGTCATTTGTTTTTAACCACCCATAGTAAGAACCCAGAAACCATAAGAAATTTGCATCAACGACCTGTGAATCTCTCAAATTTTGACGATAATCTTGTTTCATCATCAGCGCCTTCAACCAGAAATACGTAAGAAAAAAAGAAAAAAAAAATCGAATTATCGAAGGATACAGAAAAGACCAAATGATTTACACGGAGAAGGGCAGCAAGTTACCTGGTTCAGGGTAGATTTAACTATAGAGACAACAATCCTGGACCAGATTTCGCCTTCTATGATATGTAACTCTGTTGATGGCAAGTCCCAAAGATCGGAATCCACGAAGAAAACCGAAATTATCAGATCCGTAATTTTAAATCAAAGCCTCAGATCTAAGTTTAGAGAGAGAGAGAGAGAGAGAGAGAGAGAGAGAGAGAGAGGTTGTACGAAAAAGGAAATTAACTGGAGACAGAGCAACGGAAGTAGACGAAGCGGCCATTGACGGAGGATAAAATCGCGGTGGTGGAGGGGTAAGCAAATACTGCCATCGAGGTTTCTCCAGATTTTCTTGGATGAACGGAGAAGAGAAGACAACGGGAAATGATTAAGCGAGAGAAGATGACGGTCACCGGAGGGAGAGACAGTGACAAAGAGAAACCCTAATTTTGTTCGAGACAAAAGACATAGAAGAAAAAAATAGAAAGGGGGAAAATGAATGAAAACATGAGAGGGAGAGTAAAATTTGGTGGCGCTCATTTTTTCGCTAAGTCCAAGAGGCGGACAACTTAATTATTTTTTCCGCGTCAATTATACATAGCGTTTCAACACTAACCGACCAAACACAACATTTGTTTTTTTTGTAAATGCTATCTAAAATAAAGGAGAATGTCAACCATAGCATAAAAAACCAAAACGCTATCTGCAACTACTATCAATACTCAATTTTCTTGTAGTGTGTGGAGATTAAATAATTAGGTTCGTCTCGATGTACATCCACTCGGCAATTAACGGTAAATTTTGGCTCCGAGAAGTCCCCCGAAGGGGTCTTCATGTTGTAGATGAACCCCATCAAAGGCTGCCTACGTACCCTCGGAAGAGATCAAGCCACACGTAGTTCCGTCTTCGGATGATGATCCGAGCTTAGGCTTGGGAATCTTGTGATTAACTCCGGCTCTTAGGCCGATTTGTTAATTCAGGCTCTTAGGCCGAGTTGTTGTTAATTCATGATCTAAGGTCGAATTGTCCTTAAATCGAGCTCTAAGGCCAAGTTGTAAGTTACTGATGATTCATTCTATTTTCGGGACCTCTCAGAGCCTAGAAACTATATTTTGGTTTTCTCCCTGAGTCTCTCACATGTTTTTTGTGTGTCTCTCGGAGTCTCTAAACTTTCTCTCTTTTTTTATCTCTTCTTTGTATCTGAGTCTAAAGCTTATTTTCTTAGGATCATTTTTTTACGAGGAGGAGGTCCTCCTTTTATAAGGAGAGATAAACGGTCTATTTAGACTCAATAACCTAATAATAAGGAATTTTTCCTTATTCTCCCAAAAATAAGGAATATTTCCTTATTTCCGAGAAATAAGGAATATTTCTTTTTCCCATTAGCTGAAGAATACGGACAAGGTTTAACCCTATTCTTTCCGAATCTAGAGTTCGGCCTAGACAAGATAACTAATACCCCCTTTGGATATCAGAATGAGGCTAAACCTCGGCAAAGCAAGCCTCGGCCATATGGACCGAGAGTAATGATAGAAATAATACACCTAACAAATGGGCTCGTGATCTAGTTTGTGATTAGGAAAGATCGGTTAGAACTAAACATTAATTATTGCCAAGCTGTTGATAAAGGGATGCTAATCCCACAATCAACAGTAAGTCCCCCTAGTTCGGCCGAGGATGAGCTTGGGAAGAGTTGACGAATTTTAAAGTAACACAGCTTGTTGATAATGAAGGTTGGGTTGACAGCGATCGGGAGTCTTGGAATTCTTAATCTCGAAAACCTTTTCTTTGATCAAGATATATATCTAATGTTGTATTTGTGCCCTGGGAAAGGCTGCCTACATACCCTGAAAAAGGATAAAGCAATTCGTAGTTCATCTTAAATCTATAAGGTGAAGAAGTCGCTATAATCCTTGAAATCCATGAGTCAAATGATGGCTAGTTATGAGGAGTTGCCTAGTCTATGAATTTTTGAGAAGCAAGTAAACCGAACTAACTAGTAAGTAGGAGGCTTATGAGAGGTCAGCAAATTTGACTAACTAAGAGATAAGACACTTCCGAGAGCTAGGGAAATTGGCCAAATTGAAGCGTCCGAGAAGTGGGAGAACTTCAAGGGATAAACAAACTGGTCTAACTGATTTTTCTAATATGATAGAGCTTTCCGAGCTTATAGCGTAAGGAAACTAGTTAGAGGAACTCTCGGCTTATACCACTTGATCTCACGGTCCTACTTTATAAGGCTCAGAGATGTCGAACTGCGGATTATTTCACCACTAATTCCAAGTTTATACCGCTAGGAAATTTATGCGAAGAAAAACTCTCGTATTTCATGAAACTAAGTTTTATTAATTCAAAGAGTTCTTCGCATGATCTGTACTTCGAATTTACTAATCCTTTGAATATATCACCGGACGTTCTTGGGCGAAGCCCGAATTTCGTATTTGTTATTACAGTGAGGATACCTCGACTGTCATCCGTCAATCTTACGATCTTACTTTATCGGATCTCTAGATTTTCGGGCGTCCTCGGGGGTGTTTATTTCCTTTATTTTATTTTGTACGAACTTATTCCGAAGTTTTCGGAATTCATTGTAATTTTTTTTCGAATAAAAATTGAAATTTTTTATTGCTTAAATGTTACTTATCTCATAATGTTTACTCGAAATTTCAAAGTCTAAACTTCGAAATTCTAAACTTCGAAATCCGAAAAAGAGCAAAAAAAATAAGGCGCGCTTTCGTTATTCACTTGCTTAAAAGGAAGTTTAACAACGATAACTACTTAATCAGACAAATTGTTGAACTTTTGCATTTGGTAAAGAATGTGTAAAGGAAATTGTTTTAACGAGAAATGCTTGACCATTATCTATCATACCAAATTCTTCTTTATCGAATCCAGTAATTGAAGTGGTTTTAAATATGCGGGAATGACCCGAATTTGCCTTACGATTTCTCGGCTCTACTTTATCAAGGTCCGAAACTTCCAGCTGCATTCGGTAAAAAATGTGTAAAGGGACGAACCCTGTTATCGAGTTCGTGATCAAGGTACCGATTTTTATTTTTATGTTATAGCTGGACTCCGAAGAGTTGCCTCTGTATCCCCGAAAAGGATCAAGTCACCCATAGTTCGAACCTCATTAGGTTTTTTTTTTTTTTTTTTTTTAGTAAAAGGATTCTCGAGATGGACCGATCGGATTAATTCGACAAGCGATTTTTTTTTCCGATCGGTTGCTCAATAGTCGAGATAATCAATTTATTTATTGAAAAGTAAAGTGTAGGTAATACCTGAATATTTAAAGCGCTACTTTGACGAGCAATTCGGTGATGCCGAACTTCTCCATAATAAGTTATGGCTTGTGAGTCCGGAGCTGACCCGTGCATCCAAGGATTTATTTACAAAATCCCCTTATTATGTTGCTTTAGCTAGCTTTTGCTTGAGGGTTTGCCTAATAATTAAGCACATTTTTTACCAAACTATTCTTCCGAACTTGGTTTGAATAAACCAAACTTTGACTTTTTGTTATTATTATTTTTATACTTCTCTTCGGGCGATTTTTTTGCTTTGTCCAGGACTTCCAAAAGGTTTTGGGCCGAGCTTTAATTTTGCTTCTCTATTTCAGCAGAACCTTTTGTAGTCCCATTGATGACGACGATTTCAAAATTTTGAACCTGAACTCCATGCGCTCCAGATCTATCTGCTTTTTACTATGAATCCCGTAGAGTTATTGCGGCGGAGACAATTCGTCGATCAACCTCCATTGCCTCACAAATTGAACTCACGGAATCTGAACTCGATTTCTTCGGATGAACTCGATTTCTTCGGATCCTTCGATTGCGTTTTATACGAAGAGATTTGGTCTCTCAAGCTCCTCCAGACAACTGCTTCTGAGCTGATCTTCGTCTTACTATGCGGAATAGAATCTTGGTAAGCTCTTCTTCTTTATTTCGCAAGGAAAATTCTAAGTTGACATCGACACATGTTCCGAGCTTTCCAGACATCATGATTTCGTTTAAGACTCTCCATTGAGGCTTCCCAACTGTAAGTCTCGCTTGTTTTCTTGTGTTGATTCCTGATCTATCCCTAGGCCGGGTAACTTTCTTCTTCATTTTAATTTGATTTCGGATACCTCGGAATGGTATTTTTTCCTTTGTTGAAGACGACGTTCCAACTTCTTATTTTCCGGTTGATATCGAATCATGTGACCATTCTGATCCTATGTTACTTTCCCGATGCTTCTTTCGTATATTGTAGCATTTCTTTTGTCTTTCGTTTTTGTGCCAAGCAAACGATGGCCAAACAAGTTCCTTAACCCAGGTGAGCGAATTTGTCTTCTTCTTCTTCCTCGTTAATTGATGTGTGAATTGTTTTCACCTAAGTAAACTACAAGTGCACATTGTACATTTGTAGCATGAGAGGTTATCGATCCCAAATGGAACCAAGTGATTACCGTAGATCTGGTACTTTGGAACTTGTCAAAGTAAAGCATGATTAGTATTATTAGTGATATCATTAGACTAAAGTAAATTGGATGTTTCATCATTGGTTTAAGAGCGCTAGATCCAGAGGAAATCGCAGAAAATATATATCAACAATCAATCAATAATCAATAGATTCACAAACACAGAAGACGATATATATAATAACCGATCTCTCAATATATTATACCTATGAGTTAACCATTAGATCAGAAAGGATGCTTTCCAAACCTAATATGAAAATACATGCAATGAAACAGATCTGATTGTTCATAACCTTCCAAGCCAAACTCTCGTTTGCACAAGGACGAGGTTACCTACTAAAAACCATCTTCTGGAATCATTACCAATGGTGTATTGGTGTAACTCTTCCTATGAACAATATTCTAAATGGCCAGATCAGAATAAAGTAGAGAATACCATTAAAGTAGAGAATATTGATTATATCATGTTGAATGCATTAGAAATCTATAAAACCATTGAAAACCCTAGATCTAACAAGTTGTCTACTTGAAGATAGGAAAACTCATGCACAAAGTAAACTTCATTAAAGTAAAGAGGTTCAGAGATACAAACTCAGTATATTGGTATGAAGAACAAACTCAGTATATTGGATTAAAAAATTAGGTTTGTCTCGATGCGCAACCGCTTGGCAAATAATGGTAAAGGTCGGCTCCGAGAAGTCCCCCGAAGGGGTCTTCATGTCGTAGCTGAACCCCATGAGAGGCTGCCTACGTACCCTTGGAAGGGATCAAGCCACATGTAGTTCCGTCTTCAGATGATGATCCAAGCTTAGGCTTGGGAATCTTGTGATTAACTCCGGCTCTTAGGCCGAGTTGTTAATTCAGACTCTTAGGCCGAGTTGTTGTTAATTCATGATCTAAGGTCGAATTGTCCTTAACTCTGGCTCTAAGGCCAAGTTGTAAGTTGCTGATGATTCATTCTATTTTCGGGATCTCTTAGAGCCTAGAACCTATTTTTTGGTTCTCTCCCTGAGTCTCTCACATGTTTTTTGTGTATCTCTCGGAGTCTCTAAACTTTCTCTCTGTTTTATCTCTTCTTTGTATCTGAGTCTAAAGCCTATTTTGTTAGGATCCCTTTTTTACAAGGAGGAGGTTCTCCTTTTATAAGGGAAGATACACGGTCTATTTAGATTCAATAACCTAATAATAAGGAATATTTTCTTATTCCCCAAAAATAAGGAAAATTCCATATTTCCGAGAAATAAGGAATATTTCCTTTTCCCATTAGCTGAAGAATATGGAAAAGGTTTAACCTTATTCTTTCTGAATCTAGACTTCGTCCTAGACAAGATAACTAATAATACCCCCTTTGGATATCAGAATGAGGCTAAATCTCGGTAAAGCAAGCCTCGGTCATATGGACCGAGAGTGATGATAGAAATAATACACCTAACAAATGGGCTCGTGATCTAGTTTTTGATTAGGAAAGATCGGTAAGAACTAAACCTTAATTATTGCCAAGCTATAGATAAAAGGGTGCTAATCCCACCATCAACAGTAAGTCCCCCATTTCGGCCGAGGATGAGCTAGGGAAGAGTCGACAAATTTTAAAGTAAAGCAGCTTGTTGATAATGAAGGTTCGGTTGACAACGATCGGGAGTCTTGGAATTCCCAAATGGTTATGCTTCAAACTTATTTAGTTGTGCTGATTTAGTGAATGCAAATTTTTCTCAAATGAAGAGTCATGACTGCCATGTATTTATGGAGCGGCTACTTCCATTTATTTTTGCAGAACTACTCGACCGGAAGGTTCACACTGCGTTATCAGGTACTCATTACTTTAGTCAAAGCAATTAAATCACAAAAATATGATTGAAATAATTTATATTAACCATTTGCTGTTTCAAAATATACGTCGTAAGGGTTGGACAATTTTTCCGTGACATATGTGCGAGAAATTTGCATAGAAGCCCAGTCGAAATTCTAAAACAAAACATCGTTTTAATCATATGTAATTTGGAAAAGATCTTTCCAACCATCTATTTTCGTCGTGATGGAGCACCTTGAGAATGCAAGTTAGTCGGTGATGTAAGCTGTGTGACAGCTGAAGAGATAACACACGAAGTACCATTGATATATCAAAGAATCCAGTTCAACACTCTAGAACCAAGCATATCGACATAAGACACCATTTCATAAGAGAGCTAGTTGAAGACAAAAAGGTAATGATTGATCATGTGGTTACCGAGTTGAAATTAGCTGATTTGTTTACTAAACCACTGGATCTCAATCGCTTTGTAAGTTTACGCAAAGCAATTGGGGTGTGTGAACACTAACTCTCTTATTGAGCATGCTGAGCTGACACAGGAACTAGCACACCATGTATATCTGACTCAGACTCAGCATGGAGCTTCTTATGCACAAATGGAAAAGAGCTGCCTCTCATGTCGTCTCATAGGCAGTACAGGTATCAGACTGAGAGTGGAGTACAAGGATCTGAAGGGCAAAATGCCCGAAAAAACAAGAGAATCATGAGACTAGATCATGAGATAGCACATAAAAAAAAAGGAAAAATTTTGCTAATAAAGAAAAAAAAAAAAAGGAATACAAATCCAGCCGCCCTCCAGTGTTGGATAAAGGTTGAAAACTACTGTGAGATGAAGACATGAGAGTGTGAAAGCTAGCCAAAATTGAGGAAGCAGCCATGTCCTAAGAAACATGTCATAGCACGATATGCCTTGGTGGGTCAGTTCCTGAGGTAGCGCATGTGGTAGAGGGTGTGTGATCTTGACACATCTGAGGGGCAAAAAATCCAAGAAAAAGAACAACTAAACTCGTTGGGTAACTACTGATTGATCATTATACTTTGAGTTTTTAGCTTGATGAATATGTGGATGTTAAAGTTGTATGTAAGTCAAGGGAGTTGAATATTGGACAAAAAAATCTCAAGATTTTCCTAAAATTGATTAATGGAATGTGATTGATTTACTTGCCATTTTCGGATATTTTTCAAATATTTGAAAATACGTGATTAGTGGACAAGTGGGGCCGTTTTCCATGGGAGACAGTAGAGAGAAGTTTTAAAAAGGGAAGTTACAGAGTCTTCCTCTTTCATTTTCTTCAACTCAACCAAACGTCTGCATTCTCTCTCCCTCAACAAAACGATGGTGAATCACCAAAGAGGAAGTCGTGGTCAAAGATACGCTATTGAATCATCTTCATCATCTTCAAGATCCTCTGCATCTAACCCAAAATCCGACGAGTCAGTTCGTGATGCACCAGGAGAAGCAACGATCAACACATGCACAACAATGGTGCTTCACTCATCAGTGCTTCCGAGCCATACCTCGTCGAAGCCCACCCTAGAGCCATCAAAGGTGGCTGAAGACTCAGGAACTCCATCCTTCGTGAGTTCTCGTGAGGCCTTCCCAGAAACCCTAGATCCAAATTTGGGGGTTTCTTCTGAACAAAAGGGCAGATCTTCACAAACAACTCCAGAGGTACGTGGTGTGCCAGAATTGGTGGATGAAGACTCCAATGACAACATTCCGCTGCAGTCTGTCGCAAGGAGACTAAAAGAGCGCAAGAAGCATGGCTCTGTACCGGTGAAAAGAAAGAAGATCTCGAGAAAAAAAAGGAAGCTCAGGATGTGGTAGAGCTGAGTACAGAGGATAAAGAACCACTCAGCAAAAAGGCGAAGCATGCACCTACAAAGTCTACCTCACACAGAGTCACATCGCGACAAAAAGGAAAAGGCAAAGCTGTTAAAAGTCCAACGTCCTCTGGTGAAGCAGTCAAGTCCAAACGCTTCAAGACTGATGAAGCACGCAAGGTGTTTCAACACTATCTGACCCGGGAGATCGTGAGTCAAAGGTATGTTGATTTCTGCTCTGAGGCATCTGCTGAGATAGTTGCGATGATTAGGAGTAGCAAGATGGAGTCAACAGTAGATCGTGAACTGTTGCCTCCTTATATTCCTGAGGTAATCTGTGAGTTCTATGCTCACTTGCCACATAAGAAGACCAGGCAAAAGGAGGTTAAGGTATGGGTCAGGGGATATGAGTACAAATTCTCCGCCGATCTCATCAACAAGGCACTGGAATGTCCTATACCTACAGCTGAGGAAGCCATTGCTGCAGCCAAGTGTGGCAATGTCAGTGACAATGCTGTGGCTCGATTCTTGTGTCAAGAGAAAGTGACCTAGAAATCATTCTCTACCACAAGGTGTAGCCCGCGGTTTGCATCTCTGTGGATGTTATCGGGTTACAACTGGCTGCCAACTAAGAATCGCACTTCAACTCCAATCGAAAAGGACATATTTCTTCATCAGATGGCTCATGGGCACAGGGTGAACTTTGGTGAGCTTGTATTTCAGAGGGTTCTTGCACAAGGAAGGATCACCTACAACAAGGCAGGCTTGTACTTTCCACCTTTGATCTTTGCTATTCTGATGAATCAAAAAGCGCCTCCAACGTTTGCTGGTGAGAATTCCATGTTTCCTCTTGAGTTTGTTCCTGATAAGAGGTCTAGAAGAGCATACTCTCGAATCCACTCCAAGAAGGGTAAAGGTGTGGATGTGTCAAGTGACAAGGAATCTGACTCAGACACTATCTCAGCACAGAAATATGAGACGCTCAAAGTGAAGATTCCTACAGGAAAGGTTCATGCTGTGGCATCTATTGAGGCACTTCGTGACACAGTCACCAAGCTACAAGACACTCTTGCCGCACTTGAAGAAGGTAAGTGATCTTGTCCTGATACATGTATTGTTTGACTTGCTGTTTTTAACTGAATATGCACTCAAGCAGGGGGAGAAGAAAGTTCTAGTGACTCTGAGGAGTTCTATGGATTCAGAGGGAGCTGATGATGCAGCTGAAGGCTGTTTTGCTTTTATTTGTGCTATTCTGTTGTTTTTCTTTTCCTTAGAGAGACAAAAAACTTTAAGGATTAAACCTTGTGTGTTTGTCTACTCTTGTTGTTGTTTGAACATTGCCATTATGATTGTTATTGCATTAGTATTTTGATAATGGTCATGTATCCATTGCTGATTGTTGTGTGCACTTGAGTTTCTATCTTGCAGATGCTTGTCACAGGCTGGTATTTTGGACATAACGCCTGAAAATGTTCAAAGCTTCCACACACAAGGCATGAACCTAGATTAAGTTCTTCATCATCTGAGATTTCTCCCTCTTGTAAGGTATGCGGTGAGGTGCGTTGTGTGGTAGCCAATTGGTTTGCCTCTTTAGCGAACTTAATCTCGGATGAGCTTGTTGCTCCAGTGTATCATATGTCAAAGTTGTTTTTCTCATACCTCTGTTGATTCAGTATATGATCAAGTCCCTTGGTTCCCGTCAACATCTTTATCTTCTTGAGCTGCTCCGTAAGATCTGTAAGGAGTTTCAAGCTCTTTGCTCGTTCTGCCTCAAGCTCTGCTTCAAGTAGCTTGATTTTGCAGGAATGTTGGGAATTGATTCGACTGACATCCATCACTTGCTTACACATCTTCTGATACTCCTCTTCAACATCGATGTCAGAGTCGCTGTCACTCTCAACTGTTACCTCATGCCTTGGATCGATATCCACAGGTTCTTCAGAAATGCCCGCAAATGCAACAAAGTTGTTACACTCTTCTTCATCAGTCTCATCTGAATCATCACTTTCTTCAACACCAAGCATGGATTTTTCTTGCCCCTTCTTCTGATCATTTAGACAATCTTGTTGCGTGTGTCCAAAGCTTTTACACTCAAAGCACTTGATTTCTTTTCTCTTGAGGGTTTGGCATTCACTTATGTAGTGACCATATCCTTTACACTCATGACACTGTATGGCAGAGCGTGAGGTAGTTTTGACTGCATCACCAGACCTTCTTGTTGATTCATTCTTCTTGAATCCTGAATCATTCCTCTTGAATGCTCAGTTGAAACGCTTTGCCAGGAGTCCTAGTGAGTTCTGCAGTTCCTCTATCTTGTGTGACTCACCTTCTGCCACAAGAGCTACACCTTTCTTCTTGACTTCACCTGTTGTCTCCATCTCGTATGCTTTCAGTATTCCGACTACCTCACTAAACTTGGTTTCATCTGTGTTGGATGAAACGGAGAGAGCTGTCTTGTAGGCCGTGTACTTCTCAAGTAGGTTCCTTAGAAGTTTCTTCACCAGCTTCTTCTCTTTGTACTTCTTCCCAAGAAGTTGGGCTTCATTTGCAATGTTGCTGATGCGTGCACTGAATTCACCAACTGACTCACTCTCCTCCATCTTCATCAGTTCGAACTTAGAGGCTAAATAGTCGATTCTAGTCCTCTTCACGGCATCAGTTCCTTCATATTCGCGTTGAAGGATGCCCCATGCTTCCTTGGCCGTCTCACAGTTTTGGATGGTTTGGAATTGTTCCGAGTTCACCGCTCCAAAAATGGCAGATAATGCACGAGCATTAAACTTGGACATCCGTTTCTCTTCATCTGTCCACTCAGATTTGAGCTTAAGCACCGTTTTTTTTCTACCGTCATCATCTATGCTTCTGATGTTTGCCTTCATACGCTGCTTCCAATGGCCATAGTTGTTCCCTTCTAGAACAATCTCCTTAGTCCAGAAATCTTTACCCTTCCCCATTCTTCCTCCAGGATCTTCACCTGCTTCCAATACACCCAAGTGATTGGCTCTAATACCAATTGAAAGTGCAGAATGATAAAGAATGTGTTGTAATCACACAGTGGAACACAATATGGCACACAGTAGTTTCTCTACAAAGAATATGCTTTGATTAGAAACTCTTATGATACACTTACAAGAAATATCAAATCGCTCTTCTTACAAAAGAACTCGCTCTCTAATCCCCAGATGATCAAAGCCCTATGTTCTATTACAAACCCTTGGCTATAGATCTTCCCAAATTATCTAAGCCCTATGTTGTGTTTCAAACCCTTAGCTTTAGATCTCTCTCTCTATTACAACTTGTAAAGTGATGACCCTTATACACAGGTCCTCGTCTCCTTTTATAGTTAGAGAGATTTCCTATGTTTTCTTTACTTGCACACTCGGAAATCTCTTACCTATTCTCTAAGATTGATATCCAAAGTTTCCTTATTTGCGATATTGGAAATCTCTTAGCATTGATTGCCTTCATTCCTATAATTAAGGTTTCTTGATTCTGCTTCAAATGCTTGATTGCTGTCAATCTTTGATCTCCAAAATCTTCAGATTCAATCACCCTTGATATTCGCATTCCAGAATCTTCTCCATTGACCTCGCACACAGTCTCCGGTGTGGTACTTCGGAAAAAGACCACACGTCAAAACACGCATGGAAGTTGTTTTGTGTGTGGAAGCTTGGATCACTTCAAAGCCAAGTGCCCAGAATTCAAGGCTAAGGTGGCTAAACTAGCAAGGCAAAACAAAGTTCACTATGATGAAGCCATAAGGAACAGAAGATGGATCAGGAAGACTCATCTGAATGAGGTACAAGGTCAGAGACAGAGAAGATCACAACCTACCTCACAACGAACCTCACGCCAACGATTTGAATGGGCAGATGTGCGTCAGCTGAGGTCAAGAAGACAGGAGAATAAAAGAGCTCATGCAGCAAATCATGGCAGGTCATACCCAATCCATAGGTATGACTCAAGGTATGATAACCGCTATGGGTATCCTCAGCAAAGATTTTGGGATGAGGAATATAGAGCAGAACCAAGGAGAGACTACTACCACAGGAGTCACAACATGAACTACAACATGCGATGTCACATGGCTTTCCAAGATGACGTAAGAGGAGAAGAGGAGGAGACCTGGTATTTTGATAAAGGATGCTCCAGGCACATGACTGGGAAACTTAAGCATCTTCAGGAAGTCAAAGGGGTCAGAGGAGGAAAAGTAACCTTTGATGGTGGGACCACATGACAGATTCGAGGCAAAAGAAAAGCCTCCAAAGACCAACAGCCCCAGCTGATGAATGTGTACTTCGTTGATGGCTTCAAGGCTAATCTAATCAGTGTGAGCCAGCTGTGTGATGAGGGGTTGAAGGTAGTCTTTACAAGTATAGATTGTGAGGCAATTGATAAATATGGGAATGTTGAGATGAGAGGAATCCAATCAGGGAACAATTGCTACATGTGGAAGAATCCCACGAAGAGCCACACAACATGCCTCAGTGCTACAACTACGCTGGATCTATGGCATCAGAAACTTGGACACATGAACACTAGGACACTCACCACTCTGGTGAATCAAGGAAGTGTACGAGGAGTACCAGTGCTGAAGCATCAGGATGTAGTTTGTGGACCTTGCAAGAAAGGTAAACAAATCAAGATTCAGCACAAGAAGTGCAAGATGTACAAACATCCAAGTCATTGGAAGTAGTTCATATGGACTTGATGGGTCCTATGCAAGTGGAGAGCCTAGGAGGGAAGAAGTATGTCTTTGTGCTAGTTGATGATTTCTCGCATTTCACTTGGGTGAGGTTTCTTCGAGAAAAATCAGAAACTGTCAATAGTTTCAAGATTTGTGCCTTGCAACTCATGAACCAGAGGGGAGGCATCAAGTTCATTAGGAGTGATCATGGTGGAGAATTTCAAAACAAGATAATGGATGACTTCTGTGATAGTCAAGGGATAGTACATCAGTACTCAGCTCCTTATACACCTCCGCAAAATGGAGTGGTAGAGAGAAAGAACATAACACTTCAGAAAATGGCTCGTGCTATGATACATGGAAACCAAGTTTCTCAGAGGTTTTGGGCTGAGGCGATAAGTACTGCATGTTACATCATCAATAGGGTGTACATCAGAAAAGGGACAACTAAAACACCGTATGAGATATGGAAAGGAAAGATACCTAACTTGAGCTACTTTCATGTTTTTGGTTGTAGGGTGTACATCATGAATGAAAAGGATCATCTCGGCAAGTTCGACTCACGAAGTGACGAGGGGTTCTTTCTGGGTTACTCAGGAACATGCTCAGCTTTTAGGGTTTACAACAAGAGGACTAGATCTGTTGAAGAATCATTCAATGTTGTTTTCGATGATACATCTTACCGGTGTGTAGATGTGGAGGATTCAGAAAGTGACTCTGAAGAAGAACAACCAGGAGCTGAGAACGACAAGAAGTTGGTTGGGTCAGATGAAGAACCAGAGGTTCAAGCTAAAGACGATACTACAAGGTCTACCACATCAGATAAGTCACTGACGCAAGTTCATCGACATCACTCACCTGATGATGTAATTGGTGAGGTAAATGATGCGAGAAGAACTAGAGGGGTGGTTCGTGACTACATGAAGATGGCAAAATATGCATCTGTTGGATTTCAAGAAATGGTCATGTTTGGTTGCTTTGTGTCAAAGCTAGAGCCTTCCAATCATGTTGCTGCACTTGAAGATGACTACTGGATAGTAGCCATGGAGGAAGAACTGGAACAATTTGTCAGAAATGAAGTTTGGGTACTGGTTCTACGACCTACAGAAGGAAATGTGGTCCGCACCAAGTGGATCTTCAAGAACAAGTGTGATGCAGATGGTGTGGTAGTACAGAACAAGGCTCGCTTAGTGGCACAAGGATACTCTCAAGTAGAAGGTGTTGATTTTGATGAAACTTTTGCACCAGTGGCAAGACTAGAGTCTATCAGATTCTTTCTGGGGATGGCGTGTATACTGATCTTCAAAGTATACCAAATGGATGTCAAGAGTGCATTCTTGAATGGTTATCTTTAAGAAGAGGTCTATGTTGAGCAACCCAAGGGTTTTGAAGATGCTCATCATCCTGACTACATGTACAAGCTGAACAAAGCACTGTATGGGGTGAAGCAAGCACCCCGAGCTTGGTATGAGAGACTCACGAGCTTTTTGATCTCGTGTGGTTACACGCGGGTAGTGTGGACAAGACTCTCTTCATACTATCTCATGAATCAGAGTTGATGATCGTTCAGATTTATGTGGATGATATTATCTTTGGTGGAACTTCTAAGAAGTTGGTTGATGTGTTTGTTGACAAGATGACCAAGGAGTTTGAGATGAGTATGTGTGGGGAGCTGAAGTACTTCTTGGGGCTGCAAATAACTCACGATGATGAAGGGATCTTTATAAGTCAAAGCACGTATGCAAGGAACTTGATCAAAAGATTTGGATTAGACAACAGCAAGACTTCAAGCACACTTATGAGCACCACCACCAAGCTATCGAAGGATGAAGAAGGAGTGAAAGTTGATTCCAAGCTCTATCGAGGAATGATAGGAAGTCTTCTGTACCTCACAGCAAGCAGACCAGATCTGAATCTCAGTGTTGGTGTGTGTGCTAGATTCCAAGCTGATCCAAGGAACTCACATCTTCAAGCAGTCAAAAGGATCATAAAATATGTAAAAGGAACAGCTGATCTTGGGGTGTACTACTCAAAGGCATCGAACAACAACCTTGCTGGATATTGTGATGCAGATTGGGCTGGAAATCTGTTGGATAGAAGAAGCACAAGTGGTGGTTGTTTCTTTCTAGGAAATAACTTGGTGTCGTGGCACAGCAAGAAGCAGAGCTCTACCTCATTGTCTACCGCAGAAGCTGAATACATCGCTATGGGGAGCTGCTGCACTTAGTTGCTGTGGATGAAGCAGATGGCTTCTAACTATGGGATAGATTCCAGACCACTACTGGTGTACAGTGACAACAAGAGCGCCATTGATATATCAAAGAACCCAGTTCAACACTCTAGAACCAAGCATATCGACATAAGACACCATTTCATAAGAGAGCTAGTTGAAGACAAAAAGGTAATGATTGATCATGTGGTTACGGAGTTGAAATTAGCTGATTTGTTTACTAAACCACTGGATCTCAATCGCTTTGTAAGTTTACGCAAAGCAATTGGGGTGTGTGAACACTAACTCTCTTATTGAGCATGCTGAGCTGACACAGGAACTAGCACCCCATGTATATCAGACTCAGACTCAGCATGAAAAGCTTCTTATGCACAAATGGAAAAGAGCTGCCTCTCATGTCGTCTCATAGGCAGTACAGGTATCAGACTGAGAGTGGAGTACAAGGATCTGAAGGGCAAAATGCCAGAAAAAACAAGAGAATCATGAGACTAGATCATGAGATAGCACATCAAAAAAAAAGGAAAAATTTTGCTAATAAAGAAAAAAAAAAAAGGAATACAAATCCAGCCGCCCTCCAGTGTTGGATAAAGGTTGAAAACTACTGTGAGATGAAGACATGAGAGTGTGAAAGCTAGCCAAAATTGAGGAAGCAGCCATGTCCTAAGAATCATGTCATAGCACGATATGCCTTGGTGGGTCAGTTCCTGAGGTAGCGCATGTGGTAGAGGGTGTGTGATCTTGACACATCTGAGGGGCAAAAAATCCAAGAAAAAGAACAACTAAACTCGTTGGGTAACTACTGATTGATCATTATACTTTGAGTTTTTAGCTTGATGAATATGTGGATGTTAAAGTTGTATGTAAGTCAAGGGAGTTGAATATTGGACAAAAAAATCTCAAGATTTTCCTAAAATTGATTAATGGAATGTGATTGATTTACTTGCCATTTTCGGATATTTTTCAAATATTTGAAAATACGTGATTAGTGGACAAGTGGGGCCGTTTTCCATGGGAGACAGTAGAGAGAAGTTTTAAAAAGGGAAGTTACAGAGTCTTCCTCTTTCATTTTCTTCAACTCAACCAAACGTCTGCATTCTCTCTCCCTCAACAAAACGATGGTGAATCACCAAAGAGGAAGTCGTGGTCAAAGATACGCTATTGAATCATCTTCATCATCTTCAAGATCCTCTGCATCTAACCCAAAATCCGACGAGTCAGTTCGTGATGCACCAGGAGAAGCAACGATCAACACATGCACAACAATGGTGCTTCACTCATCAGTGCTTCCGAGCCATACCTCGTCGAAGCCCACCCTAGAGCCATCAAAGGTGGCTGAAGACTCAGGAACTCCATCCTTCGTGAGTTCTCGTGAGGCCTTCCCAGAAACCCTAGATCCAAATTTGGGGGTTTCTTCTGAACAAAAGGGCAGATCTTCACAAACAACTCCAGAGGTACGTGGTGTGCCAGAATTGGTGGATGAAGACTCCAATGACAACATTCCGCTGCAGTCTGTCGCAAGGAGACTAAAAGAGCGCAAGAAGCATGGCTCTGTACCGGTGAAAAGAAAGAAGATCTCGAGAAAAAAAAGGAAGCTCAGGATGTGGTAGAGCTGAGTACAGAGGATAAAGAACCACTCAGCAAAAAGGCGAAGCATGCACCTACAAAGTCTACCTCACACAGAGTCACATCGCGACAAAAAGGAAAAGGCAAAGCTGTTAAAAGTCCAACGTCCTCTGGTGAAGCAGTCAAGTCCAAACGCTTCAAGACTGATGAAGCACGCAAGGTGTTTCAACACTATCTGACCCGGGAGATCGTGAGTCAAAGGTATGTTGATTTCTGCTCTGAGGCATCTGCTGAGATAGTTGCGATGATTAGGAGTAGCAAGATGGAGTCAACAGTAGATCGTGAACTGTTGCCTCCTTATATTCCTGAGGTAATCTGTGAGTTCTATGCTCACTTGCCACATAAGAAGACCAGGCAAAAGGAGGTTAAGGTATGGGTCAGGGGATATGAGTACAAATTCTCCGCCGATCTCATCAACAAGGCACTGGAATGTCCTATACCTACAGCTGAGGAAGCCATTGCTGCAGCCAAGTGTGGCAATGTCAGTGACAATGCTGTGGCTCGATTCTTGTGTCAAGAGAAAGTGACCTAGAAATCATTCTCTACCACAAGGTGTAGCCCGCGGTTTGCATCTCTGTGGATGTTATCGGGTTACAACTGGCTGCCAACTAAGAATCGCACTTCAACTCCAATCGAAAAGGACATATTTCTTCATCAGATGGCTCATGGGCACAGGGTGAACTTTGGTGAGCTTGTATTTCAGAGGGTTCTTGCACAAGGAAGGATCACCTACAACAAGGCAGGCTTGTACTTTCCACCTTTGATCTTTGCTATTCTGATGAATCAAAAAGCGCCTCCAACGTTTGCTGGTGAGAATTCCATGTTTCCTCTTGAGTTTGTTCCTGATAAGAGGTCTAGAAGAGCATACTCTCGAATCCACTCCAAGAAGGGTAAAGGTGTGGATGTGTCAAGTGACAAGGAATCTGACTCAGACACTATCTCAGCACAGAAATATGAGACGCTCAAAGTGAAGATTCCTA
This sequence comes from Euclidium syriacum, assembly GCA_900116095.1. Classification (NCBI taxonomy): domain Eukaryota; kingdom Viridiplantae; phylum Streptophyta; class Magnoliopsida; order Brassicales; family Brassicaceae; genus Euclidium; species Euclidium syriacum. The sequence goes on along the minus strand of FPAK01000003.1, from coordinate 1,695,868 downwards.
CAGGAAAGGTTCATGCTGTGGCATCTATTGAGGCACTTCGTGACACAGTCACCAAGCTACAAGACACTCTTGCCGCACTTGAAGAAGGTAAGTGATCTTGTCCTGATACATGTATTGTTTGACTTGCTGTTTTTAACTGAATATGCACTCAAGCAGGGGGAGAAGAAAGTTCTAGTGACTCTGAGGAGTTCTATGGATTCAGAGGGAGCTGATGATGCAGCTGAAGGCTGTTTTGCTTTTATTTGTGCTATTCTGTTGTTTTTCTTTTCCTTAGAGAGACAAAAAACTTTAAGGATTAAACCTTGTGTGTTTGTCTACTCTTGTTGTTGTTTGAACATTGCCATTATGATTGTTATTGCATTAGTATTTTGATAATGGTCATGTATCCATTGCTGATTGTTGTGTGCACTTGAGTTTCTATCTTGCAGATGCTTGTCACAGGCTGGTATTTTGGACATAACGCCTGAAAATGTTCAAAGCTTCCACACACAAGGCATGAACCTAGATTAAGTTCTTCATCATCTGAGATTTCTCCCTCTTGTAAGGTATGCGGTGAGGTGCGTTGTGTGGTAGCCAATTGGTTTGCCTCTTTAGCGAACTTAATCTCGGATGAGCTTGTTGCTCCAGTGTATCATATGTCAAAGTTGTTTTTCTCATACCTCTGTTGATTCAGTATATGATCAAGTCCCTTGGTTCCCGTCAACATCTTTATCTTCTTGAGCTGCTCCGTAAGATCTGTAAGGAGTTTCAAGCTCTTTGCTCGTTCTGCCTCAAGCTCTGCTTCAAGTAGCTTGATTTTGCAGGAATGTTGGGAATTGATTCGACTGACATCCATCACTTGCTTACACATCTTCTGATACTCCTCTTCAACATCGATGTCAGAGTCGCTGTCACTCTCAACTGTTACCTCATGCCTTGGATCGATATCCACAGGTTCTTCAGAAATGCCCGCAAATGCAACAAAGTTGTTACACTCTTCTTCATCAGTCTCATCTGAATCATCACTTTCTTCAACACCAAGCATGGATTTTTCTTGCCCCTTCTTCTGATCATTTAGACAATCTTGTTGCGTGTGTCCAAAGCTTTTACACTCAAAGCACTTGATTTCTTTTCTCTTGAGGGTTTGGCATTCACTTATGTAGTGACCATATCCTTTACACTCATGACACTGTATGGCAGAGCGTGAGGTAGTTTTGACTGCATCACCAGACCTTCTTGTTGATTCATTCTTCTTGAATCCTGAATCATTCCTCTTGAATGCTCAGTTGAATTGCTTTGCCAGGAGTCCTAGTGAGTTCTGCAGTTCCTCTATCTTGTGTGACTCACCTTCTGCCACAAGAGCTACACCTTTCTTCTTGACTTCACCTGTTGTCTCCATTTCGTATGCTTTCAGCATTCCGACTACCTCACTAAACTTGGTTTCATCTGTGTTGGATGAAACGGAGAGAGCTGTCTTGTAGGCCGTGTACTTCTCAAGTAGGCTCCTTAGAAGTTTCTTCACCAGCTTCTTTTCTTTGTACTTCTTCCCAAGAAGTTGGGCTTCATTTGCAATGTTGCTGATGCGTGCACTGAATTCACCAACTGACTCACTCTCCTCCATCTTCATCAGTTCGAACTTAGAGGCTAAATAGTCGATTCTAGTCCTCTTCACGGCATCAGTTCCTTCATATTCGCGTTGAAGGATGCCCCATGCTTCCTTGGCCGTCTCACAGTTTTGGATGGTTTGGAATTGTTCCGAGTTCACCGCTCCAAAAATGGCAGATAATGCACGAGCATTAAACTTGGACATCCGTTTCTCTTCATCTGTCCACTCAGATTTGAGCTTAAGCACCGTTTTTTTTCTACCGTCATCATCTATGCTTCTGATGTTTGCCTTCATACGCTGCTTCCAATGGCCATAGTTGTTCCCTTCTAGAACAATCTCCTTAGTCCAGAAATCTTTACCCTTCCCCATTCTTCCTCCAGGATCTTCACCTGCTTCCAATACACCCAAGTGATTGGCTCTAATACCAATTGAAAGTGCAGAATGATAAAGAATGTGTTGTAATCACACAATGGAACACAATATGGCACACAGTAGTTTCTCTACAAAGAATATGCTTTGATTGAGAATGCGAGTTAGCTGGTGATGTAAGCTGTGTGACAGCTGAAGAGATGACACACGAAGTACCACACCGGAGACTGTGTGCGAGGTCAATGGAGAAGATTCTGGAATGCGAATATCAAGGGTGATTGAATCTGAAGATTTTGGAGATCAAAGATTGACAGCAATCAAGCATTTGAAGCAGAATCAAGAAACCTTAATTATAGGAATGAAGGCAATCAATGCTAAGAGATTTCCAATATCGCAAATAAGGAAACTTTGGATATCAATCTTAGAGAATAGGTAAGAGATTTCCGAGTGTGCAAGTAAAGAAAACATAGGAAATCTCTCTAACTATAAAAGGAGACGAGGACCTGTGTATAAGGGTCATCACTTTACAAGTTGTAATAGAGAGAGAGATCTAAAGCTAAGGGTTTGAAACACAACATAGGGCTTAGATAATTTGGGAAGATCTATAGCCAAGGGTTTGTAATAGAACATAGGGCTTTGATCATCTGGGGATTAGAGAGCGAGTTCTTTTGTAAGAAGAGCGATTTGATATTTCTTGTAAGTGTATCATAAGAGTTTCTAATCAAAGCATATTCTTTGTAGAGAAACTATTGTGTGCCATATCGTGTTCCACTGTGTGATTACAACACATTCTTTATCATTCCGCAATTTCACACCTACCTATACATCTCCCCTACGAGAATTAGGAGGCCCCGTGCTATACATGTGGATGTACCCTTTTGAAAGGTTTTTCAAAAAGTTGAAAGGGAAAGCAAAGAACCAAAGATATGCATCAGGATCGATTTTTCGATCATATCTAAGGGAGGAGGTAACTTATTTCACAAGGCACTATTTTCCCTCGGATATATAAACCAAAGCAAGGTAAACTCTATAACTAGTCACATGTTCACTAAGCATGATAGTTCTTATAAATTGATTTCCACTAATTTGGTCAGGTCAACAAGATTCACCGAAGGTGAAGTCCCCGAATATCATTTTGATTGAGTTCCCGATATATTTACTCACGTAGGTCGATACAGTGGCCAAATGCATGAAATAAGGCTTTCTTATCGAGACATTCAATGCGCACATGCATATCTTTTGCGAAATTGTGGCTATTTCGACGTAGTTGACAGGTATAAGTTGAAATGTCTTTAACTTCCAATTTACTAGAGTCCATACTCGATTTCCCATATATATTACTTGTGTTTCTTGTGTTAAATATCCGGACCTCTTCGAGGCAGTGTTTACGAAAAGAGCTGAAGAATATATTTCATGGATCAAAGAACATGTATGTGTTTAATTAATTTACATATTTGACTATTTGTACTTCAGTATATTTGATACTCTCTATCTCTATGCAGGTTATTTAGTGGAACGGCAAGGTTCCTTTTACAACTTGGGTGCTAGACATAATTCATGGACCCATAAATAAGGTCAAAACTTGGCCCATATATTATACAAGAGGATATTTTTTTAATACCGAGAAACACAGCCAGGGAAGAAGGACGTGTAACTATGGTGTATGTGTTACTGGAGAGAACTATAGCATTGTACCTGACCGAGCTGATTACCACGGTGTCTTAACTGATATCATAGAACTGGAGTACGAGGGTGTGATTAGTTTTAGAATCACACTTTTTAAGTGTAGATGGTTCAACCATGTGATCGGTATAGGAACTCCGAGGAGCAATGGTGACATTGTAGACGTTCTTCCATCGAAAAGATACAATAAATACGAACCCTTTATTTTTGGTAAGTATATTTCCCCGGCCCGTTTTCAACTTTAAATTTGTCGATACATATATATGTATATATATATATATATATTTCTATGTTTATATTTCGATATTGCATAGCTTCTCAAGCCGATCAAGTTTGTTATATCCCGTACCCATACAAGAAGAAACTGAAGAGTTTATGGCACAATGTTGTTAAAGTAAACCCGAGAGCAAATATTTTAGGCGAATATATAGACACGGAAACTACTCTTTTACAACAAGAAACTGATGATCTTGTAATGATGACTACAATTGAAGATGTTGTAGTCGAGAATTTGGTAGCAAGAGTAAACCCAATAAATCTCGATTACGATGTGGACGTTGCGGAGCCAAATGACGAATTCTAATGTAACTTATCGGATTCAGAGACGATGATGAAGAAGGTATAGCACCCTACTAATTATGAGAAGATTATATGCTATCTATGTTATTTTCAGTTATGTTTATGTATTATTAAGTTTTATAAGATAAATATTCTTAATTGGTGGGAAAAAGATCAGATAACGAAAGGTCTCGCTCGCGCAAACTTCTTGGTTTTCGTAAAACCTTTCAACTCCTAAGTGACGTGTCATCTCGAAAAAAAGCATTATCAGAACCTAATTATCTTCTCATACTTTCTCTAAGAAACTTAAATTTCTCATTCTCTCTCTAAAAATGTCGAACCCTTCCATGAAGAGTCTTAAAATTTACAAACCTCGGGTATTCGTACCACAACCCAATGTATTGAAAATCGAAGAGGAGAAGACACCGATCAAAACAACGGTCCCTTTCGAGGTGAACATTCCGAAGGTAACAACTAACAAACGACATTTTTCGGGAATTCCCAGAAAAAAGTCAAAATCGAAGAAGAGGAAAACTGAATCTTCCTTCGAGAAGTCTCTCGTTCCGTTGGATACCTCGGTAACCAACCCCGTTACTCTTCCGCATTCTTCTACTCTCTCGAGTGATACCTTGACTGCTCCAGCAGCCGTCGAGACGAACCCGAATTCAACATCTTCGGAGAAAAATTCGATAACAACAGTCTCCGACTCCGTCATTCTAACGGAAAACGCCAGTATTCCTCCTGTCCTAACCCAGGACAAAAATAAAATCTGCGAAAACATGCCTCCGCCGAAAACTAAAACTCCGAGCTCTGCTGCTCCGAGTTCTACTCCGACATGTCTCCCGAAGCCACTTCCCGAGACCACTAAAAAGGAGCCAGCTAAAACTCTTCAACAAAATCCCTATACTCAATCTTCGCATCAATCTTTCCAATACTCCTTCGGAAAGAATTTCCCTTTGTTCGATTATCAAAGGGAATGCGTGAAACTTTTCGGCAGACTCGAAGGTCGATCCGGCCCTCTTCCTCTCCTTTCCAAGGACGACAAGGATTCATTAATCCAAACTGCGGCTTCATCCTTCTTTAAGGTCTCATACCTATTTGTGTCACCTTCTCTATCGAATTTTAGCTGACCCTCGTTCCTATTTACAAACGGCAGCTTCTTTGAACCGTCTTCTGTCGGATGCCGAGTTAAAACAATCGGCGATGAGGAGAGAAAACAAGAGTTTAAGACTTATGGTGGAGATGTCTTCTCTGGATTCTGCAGCTGTTTGCAAGATGGCCACGAAGGAGGCACAAAAATCCGCTAAGCTCGTTGATGAAGTTCGGCGTCTGAAGCATGACCTAGAGGAAGCTCGCCAGTCTAAACCATCAACTTCCGGACCAACCGGAAATAAAGGTAATGCCGTCTATCAACATATGCTTATTCGCATGAATGCTCTCGGAGAATGTAGGGGTAAATTTGAAAAAGTTCGGAAATACGGCGATGGAAGCCGGCTTCATAACTCTCTGACTGACTTATTTCATCAGGTGAAGGGGAAATGTGATCTGATTAAGGTGTTCGAGAAGGAGAAGATTCCGATTTCTTCCATCGTGAAAGAGGAATTGTTTTCTCAGTTGAGCAGCCTGGAGCGCCGGTTGAACGAATTTCACACTTTCCATCTTAGTCCCTCCGATCTAGAAGCTCCGCCTCTGTTTCGTCAAGACCTCGGACACCATCATTGGTCAAATGATGTTAAAATGAAGTTGCCTCCAGGAGTGCATAATCCTTAAGGAACTTTTCTTTCTTTGTTTGCTTTGTAAAAATATTTAATTTAATGACTTTTGGCTTAAATGCTACTTTATCACATTAAAGTACCGAGAAATGCTCGACCATTATCTGTCATACCAGACTCTACTTTATCGAATTCCAGTATTTGAAGTGGTTTTAAATATGCGGGAATGACTCGACTTTACCTTATGATTTCTCGGTCCTACTTTATCAGACTCCGAAATCTCCAACTGCATTCGGTATAGAATGTGTAAAGGGATAAACCCTGTTATCGAGTACGTGATTAAGGCACCGATTTTGTGATTTTTTTTTCGTCATAGCTGGACTCTGAAGAGTTGCATACGTACCTCAAAGGGATCAAGCCATTCGTAGTTTGAACCTTACTAAGTTTTTTTTTTTTGTTTTTTTTATTTTCTATTTTTTACGGTTCGTCCGTGCAATGATACATTTTCAGATGGAAATAATTTCAAGTCCAAGGTACATCTTCGCCTTCCATAGTCTTCAAACGATAAACTCCGGGTTTAACTTTCTTTTCAATTAAGTAGGGACCTTCCCACTTAGCCCCGAGCTTTCCAGCTGCAGGTTCTTTTGTGTTCTCAAACACCGTTCGTAAAACTAGGTCTCCTTCATCTAAAGGACGATCTCAGACTTTCTTATTGTAATATCGAGAAGCAATTTGCTGGTCCCGAAGTTCCTTAATTTCATCATTTCGTTCCTTTAGCTTTGCGTCATTCACCTCGGTGTCGTGTATCATTAGGGTTCTTCGCAAACTCGGAACCCTGACTTCGGCAGAAGACATTGCTTCCATCCCATGACAGAGTGAAAAGGGAGTCTGTCCTGACGCACTTCGAGGAGTTGTTCTGTGTGACCATAGTACTCCTTCCAATTCATCCAACCATCTTCCCTTTTTTCCGAGGAGTCTTTTTTTTTTTTTTTTTTCCGGCGACGATCGTTTTATTAGTAGCTTCGGCTTGTCCATTTCCTTGTGGATACCTCGGAGTTGATTTGTTTAAACGAATTTCTCATTTTTCGCAGAAAGCTTTAAAATTATTCGAGATGAACTGTGATCCATTATCTGTTACTATCTCGTAAGGAATCCAATATCTACAGACTATGTTCTTCCAGACAAAACTTTCAACCTCGCTGCTTTGAATTTTTTGATATGCTACTGCCTCGACTCACTTCGTGAAATAATCAGTCAGGATTAAGAGAAAACGCTTTCCACTGATCGACTTCGGGAAGGGTCCTACAACGTCCATCGCCCAACGCATGAACGGATAAGGGGGTACCTCGGCCATAAGTAATTCTATTGGTGCGTGAACTTCTGGGGCATGCCTTTGGCATTTCTCACAACGTGCCGTAAATTTGTCACTATCTGCCATCATAGTTGACCAATAGTAACCCAACCTTCAAAGTTTTACGGCTAGCATCCTTCCTCCTGAATGATTTCCTCCTTCTCCCGAATGGGTAGAAGTCATTACTTCGTTCGCTTCTTCTTTTCTAATGCAGTGAAGCATCAGCCCTCCGGCTGATCTTTGAAACAAAACATCATCCATTATCAAATATTGAGCAGCCACAGCTTTGAGCCGACGTGCTGCTCATTTATCTGATGGAACCTCGTCATTTTTAATATATCGAGCAATAGGTGTTCTCCAATCTTCATGTTTCCCGAGGATTTCCGGTTGAGGTTCTTCTTTATTCGCATCTTCGATTGCTAGAGAATGCTGTTCGTGATTGCTAATACTTGGATAGTAAATTGTCTTGACTGGAATCGTTCTTTGTAAATGGGGATCCGATGCTGTTGCAAGAGCGGCCAAAGAATCTGCCATCATGTTCTCTATCCGTGGAATTCATTTTAAATCTAATTCTTTGAAATGCTCGACCAAGCGTCTCACTAGCTTTATGTAGGCCTCCATTCGTTCGTTCTTTGCTTCAAAATCGCCATTGAATTGATTAGCTACTAGTTAAGAATCGCAGCAAGCTCGGAGATACTGAGCGCCCAATTTCCTTGCGAGATGTAATACCTTAATTAAGGCTTCGTACTCCGCCTCGTTATTAAATATTTCGAAGGCCAAACGAAAACTCTGCTCCAAAACTTCTCCAATTGGATATTTTAACCAGATTCCAATCCCAAAACCGAATTTTGATGATGAACCATCAACGAAGAGAGTCCATCGTTCGTTCTGAGGGGCTATCGTCATAACTTCTAGGGGTAACTCGGATAGAAAATCGGTTAGCACCTGGGACTTTATTGTGGATTTGGTTCGATATTCGATGTCATACTCCCTATCCTCGACCACCCATTTTGCCAATCGTCCCGACTGACCAAGGCTATGTAGTATTGTTCGGAGATGATGGCTCGTCATTACGGCTATCGGGTGTGGTTGAAAATAAAGTCGGAGCTTCTGAGCTGCTATCAATACTGCGAACGCTAATTTTTCTAACGCTGGGTATCTGGTGTCCGCATCAAGCAACGACTTACTCACGTAGAAGACTAGTTTTTGTTCTCCTCGGTCTTCCCGGACTAATATGCCACTTACGGCTGATTCGGATACCGAGACGTTGATAAGTATCTTTTTAAGTCTTGAAAAGCTTCCTCGCATTCGCTGTTCCATTCTAATTGTTTGTTTCCTTTTAACGGATTGTAAAAAGGTAGACACTTGTCCGTTGACCGTGAGATGAATCGGTTTAAAGCCGCGATTCGGCCGGTGAATCTTTGTACCACTTTTGAAGTTTTCGGGGATGGGAGGTTCTTTATCGCATTGATTTGTCTCGGATTGGTTTCTATTCCTCGTTCCGTTACTAAATATCCGAGGAACTCCCCCGAGATAATTGCAAATGTGCATTCATCCGGATTTAACTTCATGCCGAAGCGGTTCAAGATATCGAAACAATCTTGTAGATGAGTGACATATTCGGATGCCACCTGAGATTTCACCAACATATCGTCGATATAAACTTCCATCGTATATTCGAGCTTCTCTGCGATCATTCGATTAACCAGTCTCTGGTATAATGCTCCGACATTTTTTAAATCGAAGGGCATTATGTAGTAACAAAAAGTTCCTCTATCCGTTATAAATCCACGCAAATCCTCCATTTCCCATTTTTCTTTTTTACCACAACAGGATTGGCTAACCACTCTGGATACTGAACCTCGGTTATCGAACCTTTTGCCAGTAATCGATCAATTTCTTCGTTAACAGCTGCTACTCTTTCTGGTCCTAATTTTCTTTTCTTCTGCTTGATTAGCTTATGGGTGGGGTTTACATTCAACCGATGTGATATCACTATTGGATAAATTCCCACCATATCCTCAGATGACCAGGCAAACATTCCTCTATTCTTCTTTAGTAAGTCAATCAACCTTGTTCTCATCTTTTCTCCAAACCTCCTCCTATAGATCCGCATCGTTCCAAACGCTCCTCGATAATACATATTTTTTCGTATGAATCTTTCTCAATGATGTTCGGATCCAATTCTCCGGCTATTGATAAGCTCGGATTTTCAATGCTCGGAATTTTTGGTTCCGAAATCAGCTAAATCTCGTGCGACTTGCCCTTCACGGGCATGGAGCAAATTTTGGTATTCTGTTGGTCCCCTTTTACCGAACAAAAACCGTGCAGGGTTGAGAACTTGAGGCATTGGTGATTGATCGAGGGAATTGCCTCCATCATTGTTAGCCAGGGTACTCTCATGATTGTATCAAACACGAGGGGTCCTGATACTACATGAAAAATAGTATTCATAGTGACTACTCCAATCGATACTGGGTAGACCGCGGTTCCCGCTGCTACTTCTCTTTCTCCTGGGAGCGAGGTTACTGACTTTGTCCTTACCTCCATATCTTTGGATACTACGTTCATCCGTGCTCCCAGTATCTATTAGTAACTTTTCCATGAGATTTCATGCCTGGAAAACGCGGATTACTAAGGGGTCATTGTGGGGGATTACGACCCCGTCGACATTTGCGTCTGTGAAGGCTGCTGAAGAATGATATGTCGAGGCTGGACTTATCGTTCGAGTTTTTGATATTTCTCGAATGCGCCTCGTTATAGTTCCTCTAGAGTCCGAACTATTGAGGATTATATCGATGTATTTTCCATTACCGAGATTTTTCATACTTTAACAAAATCGACTCCCCCCCTACCTGGCGCGCCAAATGTTGATACTGGGTTCGACTTCTAAATATTTGTAATTAGAGGGGTTCGTTTTTGAAAAAGTATTAAGTAAAGAACGCAAAAAGAAACCTCGAAAGAAGAACTTTATTAATGATTTGAATTACAAAGGTGTTAGCTCGGAATGCCGAGTTAACTTTATCAAAGAGAAGTAATTAAACCTAGGTGATATAGTAATTCTTCTCCCCGATTCTGAATGGATTTTATTAGTGAATGGGGATATGTATTTATATATCCTTAATAGTCGGTCTTGTAAGCCCATGGGCTAACCTCGGAAAAATGAAATATTTCTATTTTTCCAAGACTAGGGAATCTGTGATAAGATTTGATCTTATATTGTCAGAGCTCTAGATTTCGGCTAAGGACGATGTTTTTTACACCCCCGCTTCGGACACTAAATTTGATCATTCTTCACCGAGGTATCCCTCGGTCATCTGGGCCGAGGGTTAATATTCCTGTTGTCGGGACTTATAACCCAATAAGTTATCAGGGAAAGGTTGGCAAGGACTGAACCTCAATTATTACCAAACTATTGATAAGGGGTAGAACCCCACCATCAACATGATTATCTAAACATTAATTCGGAGATTTTAATACAACATCATTAGTTCGGAGATCAAAATCTTCATCCTTAAACTCAGGAACAAAGACATCGCTTGCAAGTGCGAACAATCGATCACGTTCTCCCTAAGCTTTAGCAATGTCAACGTCCGAGATAGCATTCCCTTTCTCGAAGAGAGAACGAAGGATTTGGGCAACAACAACAGCTTTTACATATTCGTTAGCATTGTCGAAAGCTTCGGAATACTTAATAAGGGACTCGCGAACTTTGCCAACTTATCCTGACAATGTTTGAGAATTGCACTTCGCCCATCAGACTGCCCCTTTTGGAAATATTCTGCACATGTGGAGTTTAGAATAGCCCGACCGAGGTCCCTCTCTTCTGAAACATCAAAGATTTGACGTTTAGCTTCAGCCAGTTCAGTAGTTAACCGAAATTTTTCTTCAAAAAGACCAGAAGTTCTCGACTCTTCTTCTGCACAATTCGTCTTCTAATTACTCAAGCTCTTCTTATGGTTTTCAATTTTGCTTTGCGCTTCAGCAAGGTCTCTCTCAGCATCAAGAGATCTTCGTTCCAAATCTTCGTTCCCCGAAAGAAGACTACCTATCTTCATATCAGAGTCGGCCAGTCTTTTCTGGTATCGCAAGAACGGTTGACCGATGAAACTCACAGACTAAGGAATATAGCATAAAAAACAAGCTCAATATCAAGAAGATAGTAAAACAAAAAATTATAGACTGATCATTTACCCTAAACTTAAAACAGAAGAGAGCCTCTAGAGTGTCTGATTCATGGCAGGTTTCAGGCAGACAACTATCATAACCACTCGCTTTTCGAATAAGTTCAGAGCATTTTTCTTTATTTTTACAAAGAATACATGCACCATCAAATTCGAAGTGGAATACGTGATGTTCCTTCACTGACTTCGGACAGTCCGCAAGAAAATTTCCCTTCTTGTTGGCAGCTTCGGCATTCTGCTTTTTCTTCGGAGGTAAAGTTCGGGCGCTACCAGAAGCTTCTTCGGGATTAGATCTCTTCATCATGGGAGAAGGATCACATTCTTCCCAGCCTTCTCTTCCTAAGTAAATAACGAAAGTTATGATTAGTTTGGAGTATGGTTTAAGAAGTTTAGGAAAACATACCTATCCATTTGATGCTCTACGAATATGGCTAGGATTAATGTCACCCAACTGAAGTTCCCCTTCCTGTTTGAGTTTTTCAAATTCTTCAGAGAAATTTGGTGGAATAACTCTGAAGCTGCTTGGTTTAACTAAAAAGAAAAGAGAGAATACTTGATTAGAATTCAGATGAAGAAAGAAAGAAGAGACCTAGTTTTCTACCAATTACGGTCTTCTAGTTCCGGTAAATCAGAGCGGAGGGTTTATAAATCGAAGCTTGATTAATCCGAACATAAAAATAGCTTCGGAACCAAAATTTGGCGGTCGGAGGAAGTCCAGTAATTATCTTTCATTTCGGTTTCATATCAATTTTGAAAGTTCCTTTCGGGTCTTTTATAGCTTTGAAACTCGTAACTTTTTCAAATTTCAAGGAACTCATGTGAACGCCACATCTTGCGGCAAGAATTAGAAGTCCGGTAATATTCTTGACAGAGTTTGGCATCAGTTGAGACATCGCCATTCCTCGACGAGCACAGTAACTAACCAATAGCTGCGGAATAGGAAACCAAAGATGAGCTTTGGTGAAGAAATTTTTGTAAAGGCAGATGTAACCCGACGGAGGGGTCTAGAGTCTCTGATCAGGTCTTGGAACTATGATTTCGATTTGGTTGGGTTGTTGAGCACTTTCTTTGATCTTCACAATCCTGGCTTTGGAAAAAAGGGAGTGTCCGATATCTGGTATGTTTGGCCACAAAATCTCATTCTCGAAGATGGACGTCTCAGAATCGTTTCTTTTGGCCATTTCTAAAGGAAGAAATAATAACTACTCGGAATGAAACAGAAGAGAGATTAAAGATTACCTTGGAGAACAAAGGAGTGATTATGAAGAAAATCAACAATAACTGGGGTTTATATAAAGATCATAAACAATGGTTGACACTTCGTTTTCTGCGTCAGGGGATGGGGGTTTAATTAGCCATCATATCAACAAAAAGGAGGCGTCGTTTCTTTTTCCTCCATTCATTGCGCCCCTTTTTGAGAAGTGACACGTCATGAAGAAGGCGAAAGGTTTTTTGAGAGTTCCGAGAATTGAGCACACGCGTCAGGAGGGACCTTTCGTTTTCCACATTTTTTCCAGCCAAAATAAATCGACGAAACAAAGGAAGAAAAATTGTTCAAGATTTCCGAAGATCAATGTCGTCAACAACCGAACTTCACTTATCAACAAGCTACATTATTTCAAAATTCGCCGACTCTTCCCCAAGTTTATCCTCGGACGATGATGGTGCGAAGTTATTCACCCAAAATTAACTGCAAGTGCACAGTGTACAGTTGTAGTATTTAGGTTATCGATCCCACAGAGAGCTATGGTTGATTTGTGAGTGAGAGATTTGAAGTAAATCCTTTTGTAAACCGAAAAACTTTGAAAACGTTTGGTGACTTCAAATTTGGGGAAATATTAGATCTTAGGGAATTACAGTTGGAAACTATGAATTTATGATTTAAGAACACAATCAAATTGGAATCTCTAAACTCTAGAACTCTAGACACGATAATAGCTACGATGTAATAATAATGTGTTAAAACAACGCCTTTGTTTAAATCCCTAAATCTCAAATCTCTTTGGATTGTCGCTGGAGATAAACAAGCATGTGAGTACAAGCTTAATCTGTTCACAAGGTGTCGAAACAAACATTCATTTGACTTAGAACGCACCTTGCTCACTACAGAATTGTCTACCGATCCTCGGTGTCTCTCGACTACCGGATCTTGATTTATGATTGAATAAAACGGTTCACGAGTCCGTCAACTCAGTGAAGAGCAACTGTAGCAAAGAATTTCGTGATTGAAAAGATTGTTTAAAACTATTTTAGCAATTCATAGAAAACCGTAAAAAAACCCTAGATCTAATAAAGTAACTACTCAGACATGGTTTTGGTAAAACAAATCATTTTATTATAAATGAAATGCATACAAAACGAATTAGACAATAGAAGATCAGAGGCTCACAAAGCTCAATTGAGAAAGAACACTCTCTAATCTCCTTCAGAGTCTATAACAATGATAAGAACAATCTCTAGGTAGCTAAAAACAATAGAAACAAAAAGAAAAATCTTGTATTGCTTTGAGTTCTTGTGTCGTCCTCCTCTTCTAGTGCTTAAGAGGCGCTTATATAGGTCGTGAATGAGTCTTAGGGTTTAGGGTTCCGCGAAAGGCCCGATAAGAAAATCTTCTAAATTAAGTCGGCGTCACAGTCGGTCGACTCCTTCTTCTTCAGTGGGTCGACTCGGGGCTCGCATCAACATTTCTTCATTTTGGCTCCAAATCTTCTAAGTCTTCTCAAATCACGTGGAATCTTCCATAAAACCTTCTTTTTAACTCTTTTTGCTCCAAAGTGTCTTTTGCTAGTAAATCCTGCATAAATGCTCAAAACATGCTACAAAGACTCCATAAAACCTACTATATCATGGTAGAAAACCTGTAAAATCCATGATACATCAAACTCCCCTAGACTTAAACCCTTGCTTGTCCTCAAGCAAATAATCAAGGCTTTAGGTAAAGTTATAACGACTTTGAGAACTCATTGGGAGGTCACATTAGCGAAGATTTATCAATGCCAGAACCAATCAAGTGAAGACCAACATGTACATTCCCTATCAACTTAAAAATCTTTCATGCATCCCTCATGATTTACAAGTCAATCAATCCAAAGCATCACAGCTATTTCAAAACCATAAAAGTACTGCCCAAGGAACAAGTTTCTTCCCTTTTCGATATCATAATAAGAAGTCACAAAAATTACTTTACTCTCCCTCGGACTTATTCATTTCTTTATCTTTTGTAACTCTCAAGGTTTAAGCGAATAGTGGTATTATAGGAAATTTTCCTAACCTCGCTATCAACCAAGTTCTCAAGGGTTCTAATGCATAGTGGTATCGCAGGAAATTTTCTTAACCGCATAGATCCCGAGCTTATAGTGATGAATAGTTGGCGTCCTAAGGAATTTCCCTCTGCCTCATCACTAGGTTTTAGTTAAAAACGGATTGTTTTCATTTAAATAACGGAGAGTGGAAGGCTATATCCAGACATTCTCATTATGACATTGAACGAGGACTGACTCATATAGTTATGAAAGTGCAATTGCTCAGACTTACATGGGTTTCATGACTCAAGGATATGGGTATTTTCTGGTTGATTGAATCGTGTCAAGGTTTTCCAATAGTCATAAACTCTAACTGGATTCCTGCAATAATGGTCTTAAGTTTGAAACAAAATGTGATTAATGTCCCAAATTAATCATCGTTCCATCAAAGGTTTGACTCGATATAAACAAACTAAAAACTCGGCGAAAAACCATGAGATAAACAACAAGAAATTTATTAGTGTGGATAAACATCCCCCAGACTTAAATGACACCGTTCCGGTGTAAAAATGAGAAGAAATGCGAATGATAGCCAAAAATAAATTAAAAAGGATCGAACGCGATACCTCTGAGTTGAAGTCGGCCGACCCTAATGAGAGGTCGGTCGACTCGTGTAGCGTATAGTCCAGTTTTGCTGAATCTCCTCGCCTTAAAACAAATCAAAAACACCTAAAAATGAAAATAAAACGTATCTAGTGGGTTGCCTCCCACTCAACGCTTGTTTATAGTCAATAGCTTGACTGTTGTGGCCGGTCATGTTTGTGGAGTTGGTGCTGCTTAAAGGTGCATGATGGGTTCATTCTTTGATTTTCCACCTTCATAGTAGAGCTTCACTCGCTTTCCATTCACAATGAAACTTTCACCATCCTTTCCATGTAAAACAATAGCTCCATAGGGCTTCACTTCCTTGACTACAAAAGGTCTGGACCAATTGAATAAAAGGACTTTGTCATTAGGTCATATGTCCCGTGGAATGATTTTCTTGTCATGCTGGATCTTGGTTCGTATTTTCATAAGCGTTGTGCCTAATCTCATCACGCTCGTTTAGTTGAATGAGCCGTTTCTCACTAGCGCTCTTGATGTCGAATTCATCGTCTTTACGATCCAAAATGCTTTGTACTCAATCTCAACCGGGAGATGACATGCTTTGCCATACAAGAGTTGGAACAGTGTTGTCCCTAAGGGTGTCTTCAAAGCCGTACGGTATGCCCAAAGTGATCATCAAGCTTTAGTGACCAATCCGTTCTCGTACGTCCCACCGTTTTTTCGAATATGCTCTTGATCTCGCGGTTGGAAACTTCGACTTGGTCGCTTGTTTGCGGATGATAGGGTGTTGCAACTTTGTGTCTTACACCATTCTTCTTCAATAGCTTAGCAAATATCCGGTTGATAAATGCGTTCCGCCATCACTAATCATGATCCGGGGTACTCCAAAACGCGAGAAAATTATGTGCTTGAAAAGCCGAATCACCACTCTTGCGTCATTGGTAGGGATTGCAACTGCTTCAACCCACATGGATACATAATCTACAGCAACCAGTATGTATTGGTTTCCATGTGAATTCGGGAATGGTCCCATGAAATCGATGCCCCAGCAATCGAAAATCTCCACTTCCATGATGAAATTCATTGACATTTCATTCCTTTTGCTGATGTTTCCTTTTTTTTGGCAGGCATCACAGGTTGAAACAAAATGGTGTGCATCGCTGAACAAAGTTGGCCACCAAAATCCAGCTTGGAGAACCTTTGAAACTGTTTTGAAACTTGCAAAATGACCAGCATAATCAGAATCATGACAGTGGTAAAGTATTTCGGATACCTCGTGTTCCGGTATACAGCGTCGAATGGTTACGTCAGCGCAGTTCTTGTAAAGGTAAGGCTTCTCCCAAAAGTACTTCCTCACTTCTCGCAAGAACTTCTTCTTCTTATATCCGGTGAACTCCTCAGGTTTGACATCTGCTGCTAGGAAATTTACAATTTCACTAAACCACGGTGGTGTGAGTGGTCTGGACGTCTTCTTGGCTTCTCCTTGTATGGCTTGTATCATTTTCTTCAGTGGTTTCTTCAAGATCGGATTGTCAGGATCGTTTGGTCGGTCATCCTTGTTGATGGTGGGGTTCTACCCCTTATCAATAGTTTGGCAATAATTGGGGTTTGGTCCCTGCCAAGCTCTTCCCTAATAACTTAATTAGGTTATAAGTCCCGACAACAGGAATATCGACTCTCGGCCCAGATGACCTGGGGATACCTCCGAGAAGATTAATCAGATTTAGTGTCCGAAGCGGAGGTATAAACAAACATCGTCCTAGGTCGAAGTCTAAGCTCGGACAGTATAAGATAAAATCTTATCACATATTCCCTAGTCTTGGAAAAATGGAAATATTCCATTTTTTTC
Organism: Euclidium syriacum; assembly: GCA_900116095.1. Taxonomy (NCBI): domain Eukaryota; kingdom Viridiplantae; phylum Streptophyta; class Magnoliopsida; order Brassicales; family Brassicaceae; genus Euclidium; species Euclidium syriacum. The sequence continues at coordinate 1,678,729 of FPAK01000003.1, read as the reverse complement.
CGAGGTTAGCCCATGGGCTTATTAGACCGACTATTAAGGATATCTAAATACATACCCCTCACTAATAATATTCATTCAGAATCGGAAGGAGAATAACTAGATTACCTAGGTTTTACTTCTCTTTGATAAAGTTAGCTCGGCATCCCAAGTTAACAAGCATTGTAATCGCTATTATTAATAAAACATCATTTCTCCGAGGTTTCCTCTTTATTTCTCTTTGAAGTACTTTCCTAAAAACGAACCCCTCTAATTATAAATAATTCGAAGTTGAACCCAGTATCAAGATTTGGCGTGCCAGGTAGGGGGTGACTTTAAAAAAAAAGACATCCCGGAAGAAAGGGGAATACTAGTAATGATTATCTTTCAGCAAAAGATCCGGAAAACTCGATGGGATCAATCGCCCGTCGAGGTCTCCGATCCAGAATTTGGATTACCAACTCGATGGAAAAATCAAAGGACTGGAGGATCTTTAAACGGTCCCCTAGATGATAAGGAAGCGAGCAGTGAAAGCAATCAACCAATATGGAATATTCCAGCGAACTGTTTATCACTAGATGAAGCGGAACAAGGAACGGAAGAGGCGGAAGAAGAACAAGACGGGTCGATCAAGATTCAAGGAACGATTATCGGCGAGAGGTTCGTAAATGACGAACCAACTTCTACAAAAGACTCAATAGCAGAATTGCACCGTGAACTACGGGATATGAATGTTATGCTCCAGAACCCCCCGTACTTAGACAAAAATTTCGGAATTATAGAGGAGAACCCATCTAGGGCGACGAAGTTCGGACTTGATTCGTTCGAAAAAGGAAAGTTGGAGTTACCAACCTATAATGGAGTAGGAGACCCAAGGACCGTCCTTAAAACATTTATAATCGCTTTCAACCAAGCACGGATTCACCCGTCCGACAAGAAAAGAAAGAAGTGCCAATACTTTGCGGAAAGTCTACGAGGAAACGCCCAAACTTGGATAACCAACTTACCCCCTAGTTCAAAAGGAAGTTTAGATGAACTACTGCAAAAAATTCTAAAGAAGTATATTTTCAACCTCGAACGACCAGCAACAATCTACGACCTTTATTCCGTAAAACAAACACCAACCGAATCACTCAAGAGTTTTATTAAGAGATTCAAGACAATGTACTTCCAGTTGAATATCTCGGATGAACTAGCCATCAATGCCCTAATTAGTGGAGCTTGGTATGAGACAAGATTTTGGGAAGAACTCTCATCCTACTAGCCTCAATCCATAAAAGATGTGTTCTACAGAGCAAACGTATACATTAGGGTGGACGAAAGTAAAGCCCGGTTATCCAAGAACGATCAGATTACTTCGGAAGATGAAGAAATAAGGAGAAGAGTTAAAGAGCCTCGCCGGCACTATAATAAAACGTTTGAGCAGAAAGAAAGAGCCATAATTACCTTCCTTACCTCCAAACTCCCAAGTCAGCATCAAGAACATAAGGGAAAAACTGGAACCAAAAGAGAATGAATCTCCCCAGCATGGTGTTGTTACCATACCACCTATGGACATAGCACATAAGAATGTCGTAATCTACCAGAGTATCTTTTGAGAAAATACTTGGAACATGTCCCCGGACAGCTAAGCTTAAGGGAAACTTTCGTCAAAAAATACCAACCGAAGAAGCGACCCGCGGAAAAGAATCATCAAAGAAGAAAGGAGCTTCCTCAATTAGGATATTCATTCCGTCACAGAATGATAAACGTTATTTCCGAGCTTTTAGAAGAAGCACAAGAACAAAACAAGCAGCAAACAAAGCCGAAGATAATTCTACCAAAGGAGCTCGTCTTCACTCACGAAGATTTGGAAGGAGTCGAAGTCCCACATAACGACCCTTTGGTGGTAGAACTACAAGTCGGGGATTACAAAGTTCCCTGGATATTAGTGGATACCGGAAGCGCTACAAATGTCATGAGTATCGAGGTCTTCCAAAAGCTATGGTCAAAGGAAATGAAGATCAAGTCAAGGATTAAGTCATTAACTGCCTTCAGTGGTGACAATGTTCCGTCTCTTGGAATATTGCAGCTCTCGGTAACAGCTAGAGGAACAATCAGGATCGTTAACTTCGACGTAATAGAAAAGCCAATTCTCTACAACATAATTCTTGGAACTCCCTGACTGTTTCTAAAGAAAGGAGTGGTATCAACCTATCACCAATGCCTTAAATTCCCAACTCCATTTGGCATTTTTTCGGTAGAAGAAAATCAAGCCGAGGTAAGACGCTGCCTCCGAGATGACCTAAAGGAGGAGAAAACCGAACTTTCTTTCGAGAAAGAAATTTTAAACGTAAAAGGCTTCGACTATAGAGCAAAAAAAAAAAAGTCCGGTGATATCTCGGATTCTCCGAGATAATTAACAACACCTCGGAACTACGTGTGGCTTGATCCCATCCAAGGGTACGTAGGCAGCCTTCCACTAGGTTCAGCTACAAACATCGGATCCTGGTTTTATAGTTTCAACAATTCGACTATACTTAACCTCGGTTCACCAAAAAATAATCAAACATACAAAAATCGATGCCTTGATCACGTATTTGATAACAGGGTTTATTCCCACCCAACACATTCTATACCGAATGCAGCTGAAGGCTTTGGAGCCTGATAAAGTAGGGCCGAGAAACTCTAAGGCAGAGTCGGGGTTTTCCCGCTCAAAAACTCATACCCAAAGAATATAAGGATCTGATAAAGTAGGATCTAAAGATTAGAGGTCAAATCAGTCGAGGTATAACCTCACTGAACATTTTTGGCTCCGTCCATGAACATTCAGTATTCTTTTGAAGGAACTCTTGAAAAATACCAACATACAGAATACTCGAAGAATCTTTTCTTAAGCGTTTAAGGAAAAATAGATAATTTTACAACAAAAAAGTCACCATTTAAACGGTTTTTACAAAAGAGAAGAAGAAAATAAAAAATTATTACAAATCAAAACTAAAGGCGTTATGCTCAAATTCCGGAAAAGTATAATCCTTAGCTTCATGTTCAGCTACTGAAGCATCCTTTTCCACTTGCTTCAAAAGATCGGCGGGGATATTCACACCTTGAGAAAATAGAGTACTAAGTACTCCAAAGACTGCATGGGCTTGACCGAGATTTATAGTTTTTTCGAATCCAACCTCCCGAACTCGGACGGTTTTTTCAATAGAGTCCAGCTTATCTTGAATCTCCTTGGTCATCATCTTCTTAGTAGATTGTACCTCATGAGTTAAAGAAGCGGCAGCTGCACGAACCTCATCCCTCATAGAAGTCTGATGAACCTCCAAAGCCTTGTTCTTCTTTTCAAGATTGTTGATATGATCGTTCTTCTCCTTCAACAAGCCTTCGTACTCCCCCACAAGGAGACAAGTAGTCTGAGCTCCCTAAAAGAAAAGGAAGAAGAGATTCGTTAAAGACCTTAGAATATTTAGATGACGAAAGATAGAGATAGATCATCAAACCCAAATCGAATTCCCTACAACAATTGATATGTGCTCCTTCGCAAGAAAATCACCTTCCGGTCTTAAAGAATTACAACCTGCCATTTTCCAGAAAATTTCAATTCTCTTCTCTTCATCGTTTGAGAGGAGCCTTGGCGAGTTGAATTCAAAGTTAAAAAGAGCGTCCTCGGCCTCAAGTTGAGATCTCTGTCTTTTGGTCAAAGGAGTCTCAATAATCGAAGAAGCAGACCTTTTCTTTGAAAGCTTTGTTTTCGGAGAAATGGTGGTAGTTTTTCCGCGTTTTTCTTCTGAGGAGGTTTTGTGATAAGAGGAATTGATTTCACCTTCTTGAGATTCTTGAAACCTCGGTTTTTTAAGAGGAGCTCGGATAAGTAATTTATTAGTGTAATCCGAAGCCGATCTTTCCGAAGGATAGTCTGTTTCAGAGACAGCATAACCTATAAAAACACACCTGACAAGAAGAAGAAGTAATCTAAATTAGGAAGAAAGGAGAGAATTCGAAATACCTGAGTGAGATCGAGCTAAATAGATTAAATCTGCGGGAATCTTTGGAAATACCAGCGGTAGAAGATTATAGATCCGATCCATCTCCTTTTTGAAGATAGGAGGAAGTTCTTTAAACAAGATCGGTTTGGAGATTGTCGAAGTATCGACTGACCACGACTTGATCACCTCGGCACTAGGATCAAAGATGGAAGCTTTATTGATCCGAACGTAGAAGAAGTTAGTGCGCCAGTTTTTGGCGTTAAAAGTAAATCCTTTTCCCAGTTTGCTGGCGTTCTTAATCATAGTATACCAGGTTCAGCCATCTCGACTATCGACAAGTTTGGCAAGTTCGGAGAATTTCCAGCACGGAACGATTGTTGATACTGGGTTCAACTTCTAATTATTTATAATTAGAGGGGTTCGTTTTTAGAATATTTACATTTTTCCAAGACTAGGGAATCTGCGATAAGATTCTATCTTATATTGTCCGAGCTTAGACTTCAGCTTAGGACGATGTTCGTTTATACCCACGCTTCGGACACTAAATCTGATTAATCTTCTCCGAGGTATCCCTCGGTCATCTGGGCCAAGGGTCGATATTCCTGTTATCGGGACTTATAACCAAATAAGTTATCAGGGAAGAGCCCGGCAGGGACCAAACTCCAATTATTGCCAAACTATTGAGAAGGGGTAGAACCCCACCATCAACAGTAAGTCCCCCCCAGTTCGTATGAGGATGTCTTCGGGCAGCGTTGGCGAAGTTCAACTTAAAATAGCTAGTCGATAAATGAAGTTCGGGACCAATTGATCTTCGTCTTCGATTACTTCAACTTCAATTCTTTTAAAATCTCCGTACTTTAATTTTGGCGGGAAAACATTGGAAAATGAAACGTCTACTCACACGAACTTCTCGATTTCCGCAAGACCTTTCACCTCCCAAACGATGTGTTGTCTTGAAAACTAATAAAAATAAATGAAGAGGAAGAGACGCCTTCTCTTTCCTCAAGAATCAACTAATCAGATCCTTTCACAGTTGGCAATGAAAAATCCATCAGTTTTCTGTTCGTTCTATATAACCACTGATTATTGATTAATTCCTTCCATAATTGACTCTTTGCTCTCCGAGATAACCTTTGATTAATATTTTTAACACAATGTCCGGGAGAAACGACCTCGAAGTTTCGATTTCTGGGAATACTTGCCCTTGGCCAAGTATCCCGGATTTCGGACCTTCTCTTTTCCCTAGATCCAAGATTGGATCAATTAAAAAGAAAGCTCTAAATCCTGAAGGGATTGATATTCTGGTTCCGAAGTCCGATCTATTCTGGTTCCGAAGTCCGATCAGAGACCTTGGACTCCACCACCAGGCTACGTTTGTCTCTACGAAAGTTTCTTCGCCGAGACCAATCTTTGGTTCCCAATTCCACAACTAATGGTAAGCTACTGCGTCCGTCGAGGAATGGCGATGTCACAACTAACACCGAATTCTGTAAAAATCATCACCGGGCTTCTAGTACTCGCGGCTCGGTGCAATATTCGGCTAAATTCTTGGAAACTAGAAGAACTGATGAACATTTCCGGTGCTAAAAACCCAGAAGGAACCTTCAAACTAAACATCAAACCTAAGAAGAAAATCCTCACTAGATTCCGTACAAACGCCAAGTTATGGTTCCGAAGTTACTTCTATGTTCGAATCAATGAAGCTTCGGTTTACAAATCTGATAAAAAAATCTTTTCAGAATTGGAGAACTACAATCGGTAGAAACTAGGTCTCGTCTCTCCTCTTTGTTCCGATGCTAATCCTTCTCTATTTCTTTTTCAGTTAAACCAAGCTGTTTCTGAACTTTTCCACCGAACTTCTCTGAAGAGTTCGAAAAACTTAAAGCGGAAGGAGAACTTCAGTGGAGTGAAATACTTCCTGCTTCATTTTTCAGGGCTCGCTCCTGGGCTAGTATACTTCCATCGAAGTTCCTAATTTTACCAAGCTTCTCCTTGCCTTATGACTGAATTTTTGTAGGACGAGAAGATTGGGAGGAAACTGATTCTTCTCTTCAAATGAAAAGGTCGAACCCCGAAGGAGCTTCCGGCAGTGATCAGAATATTCCGAGAAAGAAACAAAGCTCCGAGGTTGCCGAAAAGAAGAATGCGGAAACTTCGAAAAAGCAGAATGCTGAGAACAGGAAGCTAATCTTGCCTGTAAGAGACCACCATGCTTTTAAATTTGAATTTGATGGTGAGGAACTACTTTTCCAAAATAGAGAGAAAAGTGTCGAGCTTCTATGAAAGGCAAGTGGTTATAATAATCGTCTGCCCAAAGACTGCTACGAATCAGATACTCTGGAGGCTTTTTTTTGCTTGCTTTTCAAGGTAACAGCCGAGACAAATTCTCCTTTTCCTTAGAACTCCTACTAATATTTCCTTTGTATTCCAGTCGGTTGGTTTCGTCGGCCAGGCATTCTTTCGGTATGAGAAGAGGCTCGCACAATCTGACTCAAAGATTGACTCCCTTCAAGCCGAGAATGAAGACTTGGAGAAGAGGTCCCCCGACGCCGAGAAAGCTTTGTACGAGGCACTCAATGAAGTTGCAAATAAGGACAAATACTTGAATAAAATGAAGGCACACTTTGATGAAGAAGAGTCGAAGATTTCTGATATTCTTAAAGAAAACTCCCGGCTAATCACTGAACTAGCTGAAGTGAAGCGTCAGGTGGTTAATATCTCGGAGGAGCGGGATGTCTATAAGGCTATTCTGGACTCCAAGTGTGCCGAAAGCTACCAAGAGGGGAAATGCGCGGCTTCCAGCATTTGTCGAAAGAAATTGCACCAACTTCGTGCATCTCTTGAATCTTGGTCTTCTTCTTGAAAAGGGAATTCCAATTCCAGAAGAGGATATTGTTATGGCCGAGAAGGAACGCGACCGTCTTGCCGAGGTTGCGAATTCCCTTGTAATTCCAGAGTTTCGAAATGAGGATTTTAATATTTAGATTAGTAATCCTTGTACTAAAACCTCAACTCGATTCTCTTATGTAAATGTGCTTCTTTGAATGTTAATAAAAATTATTTTCTCATATATCTGGACTATTCTTTCAATTTCCATCCCAAATATGAAATCTCGGATGTTTAAATGAAAGTTTTGCTTCTCGTATTATTTGGATTTGTTTACTCGAAGTTTCTCAATTTGATATTTCGAAACACGAAAATAGCTAAAGAGAACAAGGCGCGCTTTCCTTATTCCTTTGCTTTAAAGTTTTACAATAAGTCCTACTTTATCAGACTTACTGTCGAACTTCTGCATTCGGTAAAGAATGTGTAAGAGGTTTGTTTTTGATTTTGTACCCTTTAATCAATCGGCCTTACTTTATCGGGTTCCGAGATACTTTCAGGCAATTTTATTTTGGCCGAGAACGTGATCAAAGTTTCGACTTTTTGTGAACCTCGGTGTAGTTGAGTTGTGAACTGCGAAACTAAACCGGAGTTCATGATGTTGTAGCTGAACCTTGTGAAAGGTTGCCTACGTACCCTCGGAGGGGATCAAGCCACACGTAGTTCCGAATTGTAGATATCCGTTGACTATCTCGGAAAATCCGAGATATTAACAGTTTTTTTATTTTTTATTTTTTTTTGTCTTCGAGGAAAAGACTAATCTCTTCCCTGCCGACATTTCTTGGTTTTTCTCTCTAGGTATTCTTCTCTTTCAAAAAGTTCCGCCAGGATTTCAGCAGATGTCGGTTTCTTCTTGTTGACTGTAGTTAGAATGAGAGGTTGATTCAAAGGTTCTTGGTTCCTTCGGAGTGTATTTTCTGTTACGAAGCATCTTCGAGCCATCTTTTGGTCACCTCGGACCGTGAAATATCCTTCGGGAGTTGGGAATTTTAGGCACTGATGATAAGTAGATCGAACAGCTTCCATGTAGTATAACCATGGGGTTCCGACGATCGCGTTATAAATGGTTGCTCTCTCTACTACTTCGAACTTCACGAATTTAGTTACTCCTCCGGCCGATACTGGAAGTTTAATGGTTCTGATGGTTAAAACTGTATCTCCTCCAAAGGCGGTTATGTGTTTAACCCGAGATTTATCTCCATCTTCTGCAATGTGTCTAAAGATATGACGTCTACCGAGCTCCCAGTGTCGACGAGTATCCTTTGAACGTCGCAATCACCTATCTGAAGTTCGATTACAAGTGGATCGTTGTGGGGAGCGTCGATTCCTTTCAGATCTTCGGTGGTAAATGTCAACTCCTTTTGCAAAGTGGAACTTCGTGGAACCTGATCCACGGACAATCTAAAGATGCTTCGCTGAATTTATCGAACAAAATCTTCACAGTTCACGAGCCCTCCCATTATCATGTTAATTCTTTTCCATTGGTTTGGGGCGGTGAAGGTAGAACTTCTCCTTTTTTCGTATCTTTGCGGGGAAGCTGGTTTTCCTCGTCTCCTCGTGTCTTTCGCTTCTCCTTTTCTCAGTCTTGTTCAAATCGGATGGCCATTAGGTGGTTCTTTAAATTTCGGCAATCTTCGATTTTATGGCCTGGTCTTTTGTCGTACTCGCACCAAGTAGCGGTTGGATCGTCAGGATCTCGGGTGTATGTGTATTTTGACTTATCTTTCCGAGATATATCCTTTGGTGAATCCGTTACGGAGAAGGTCGTTTCCGACCTTGATTTACCCTTTCGAGGGTGATGGTGCGAAGTTATTCACCCAAAACTAACTGCAAGTGCACAGTGTACAATTGTAGTATAAATTAGGTTATCGATCCCACATAGATTCTGTCGAGTTTCGATTCTATTAGAATGCAATCTATCTGGTAACTAGTTGTGTAACTTATGGATTAAAAACGCTAGACTTAGGTACATCGCGGGTAATATGGGCCATGCACGAAATTAGATGTTGCTCTACTCTTAAACACAAAAGACAAATGTATACAATACCAAATCTCTTTGCGTATTGCACTATGAATCAACCAACAGATTAGAAAGGATGCTTTTCAACCTATATAGCTAATACATGCATTGGGAATGGATTTGATTATTCATGATCTTCCAAGCCAAACTCTCGTTTGTACAAGGACGAGATCACCTGCTAAAAACAATGCTCCGGGTTTAATGTAAAATGGGTGTATGATGCAACAAAGCCTAAAATTTAATATTCTAAATGATCAAGTCAAAATATTGTATGAATTAATATTAAAACAGAGAGTAGTCACGAATTCAGCAACAATTCGTGCACCTAATGACCCATAAAACCTTTGACAACCTAGATCTAACTAGGGAACTACTCACACATAGCAAACAAACCAATCATAATCATTAATATCAAGAGTTTGCAATATGAAAGTAATATCAAAAAGAGATCAGAGCAAAATGTGGCTCTCTCTCTCTCTCTCTCTCTCTCTCTCTCTCTCTGTGTAAAACTAAGAGAACAGGGGCAAAAGAAAACCTTCACACAAGGGTACTCCCTGAAAACAAGATCTAAGTAACTTTTTGGTGATTTTTGGTAAAGAGATGCTTGAATGCCTCAAAAGCTTGATGGATTTCGTCTCTCTCTTTCTTCTCTGCTTAAAGTCGATTATATAGCTCCTCTAGGTCATGCATGAGTCGGCAAAGAAGTTCTAGAAGTTAGGGTTTCGAAAAGAAGGCCCAAAAAAAATTTCCTTTTTACTAAGGCGGCCTCTGAGTCGGTCGACTCTTCCTTCCAGTCGGTCGACTCGGGCTTTGGATCAAAATTCTTCACTTTTAGCTCCAAATCTTCTAGATTCTTGAAAAACACCTAAGCATGTGGAATCTTCCATTTAACCTATATAAAATGCAGAAAAGGCTCCAAAACAGCGTAGAATATCATCATGAACACTGGTAAAAATAACAGTACATCAGAGGGTTATCCCTTTCCACTCGTCGCCCTTCTCCTTTTTCCTCTAGCTTCACCTCTTTGTTCATCTTTGTGGATCCGCGTACTTTGGCGAGTTCGGCGCAATTTTCTTTGATCCTTACGTGAGTATTTGCTCGATGAAAAGCGTTGTTCATAGACTGGGGACGATGAGCTGATAGTTCGTCCCAAAACCTCAATTGATACCAGGTTGCTGCGCTAAGCGCTCCAATTGCTAAGTCGTCATCAATCCTTAGCCGCGAGTAAATCGCCTTAAATCTTTTAATGAAATCTCGGAGTGGCTCTTTTGGTCCTTGTTTTACCGCGTAGAGGTCCGATGCAGTGGCCTGTTGTTCTAGATGGAGCATGTATTGTTTGAAGAAGGCTTCACGGAGTTCGGCAAAACAACTAATTGAATCGGGGGGTAGGCTAGTGAACCAAGCTTGAGCATCTCCTCTCAAACTTTCTAAGAAAAGTTGACATCTTCCCTCGTCCTCTTCGTTTCTTTGGAACTCGGCTCGGCCGACTTTTACCAGGAATGCTCTCATGTAGGCTGCGGGATCTGTTGTTCCGTCATAGGTTGGGAGTCTTAGCTTGTCATTGAGTGGGACCCGCGTCCGCGTGATGTTCTGAGTAAACGGGCTCCTCTTTGTTTCTGCCAATAATTGATCGACTTCTGGGGAGATGCTAGTTGCCTTGTGGACTAGCGATCGCATCTCTTCCAATTCTCTTTTTAAGATTACAATTGATTGGTCGGTACTCGAGTTCTGAGTCATGTCATCTCCACTTCTCTGACTTTGTCGGGTAATGGGTGTCCTGGGTTCTCTTGGACCGGTCTGATCGTCTTCGAATGTTACTCGCTGTGAAGGTCTAATCAAAGTCGTTCTAAGAGTTTGGTTATGACTTTGGGCTCTCAAAGCTTGGAGTTCTTCTTATACGGTCGCCAGTTGATCGATCAAACTTTGGCTTATCCGCTGTTGATGATCGATTTGCTCTGTCCTCCATCTTTCACGCTGCTGTTGTGTTCTTACCACTACTCCCTCGGGGGTTGTTATCTCTTCTATGTTGGGAACTCGATTTATCATCTGGTTTCCTCCGTTATTTGATGATAAAATTCATGCAGGTTGCCCAGCCGCCTGAAGAGTTTCGTCTGGTACTTCCTGAGAATTTTGGGTCTCAGATGTCGAAGTTCGAACTATCGGATTAGTAGGAGTGACTAATCCTTGTTCTCCGAGTTGATTGGGTGTGGTATGAGGATAGCTTAGTTCACGGGCTATTGGATTGCGGTTCTGGTTGGTATTCTGGACCGATCCTTCTTCGTCGCTTACTTCAGCTTCTTCACCGTCTCGACGTTCGTCGGCTGGTGGCTCTTCTGTGCTCATCGTCCGAGATCTCTCTTTTACTTAAAGTTACCCCCTACTTGGCCCACCAAATGTTGATACTGGGTTCAACTTCTAATTATTTATAATTAGAGGGGTTCGTTTTTAGGTATGTACTTCGAAGAGAAATAAAGAAGAAGCCTCAGATAGAGGGTATTTTATTATGAAAGTGATTACCAAGCTTGTTAACTCGGGATGCCGAGTTAAATTTATCAAAGAGAAGTAAAACCTAGGAAATCTAGTTCTTCTCCTCCCGATTATGAGTAAATGTTCTTAGTGAATGGGGGGTATGTATTTATATAGGGATTCAATTGATCGATTTTCGGAGTTCTCTTGGTGAGATTCACTGGATCCAGAAGAGGAAGAATCCGGCGTAGAATCTGTCGTGGAACTAGAGTTGGAGCTAGGAGAATTTTTTTTAGTAAGCGACATTTTGGTTACTTCGGAGAAAAGGAATATTTAGAAGGAATATATGAATGCTATGAGATAAGAATAGGGATTTAGTCCCTTTAAATAGTTGAAGGCGGTGTTAAACTCGCGGAAGTTCAATCGGTGTCTTTAAGAAGTGTCGAAATCTCAATGGGGAAATAGGATTTCAATGTACGAACTGCGATCTCTTTATTTTCCCGCCAAAAGTAATTTCGGAAGATCCGAGTGTATGATTGACACGTCATCAGGAAATGGAAGGGTCAAATGGAACCGAGATTTTTCGCGCGAGAACGATAAAACCTTATATTTTTCGACCTTTCCCGCCACATTGAATAATGAAGATTTTTGAAGAATTAAAGTTGAAGTAATTGAAGACGATGATCGATTGGTCCCAAACTTTATTTATCGACAAGCTATTTAAAGTGAAACTTCGCCAAGGCTGCCCGAAAACATCCTAGGAAGAACTGGGGGGGACTTACTGTTGATGGTGGGGTTCTACCCCTTATCAATAGTTTGGCAATAATTGGAGTTTGGTCTCTGCCGAGCTCTTCCCTAATAACTAACTTATTAGGTTATAAGTCCCGACAACAGGAATATCAACTCTCGGCCCAGATGACCGAGGGATACCTCGGAGAAGATTAATCAGATTTAGTGTATGAAGCGGGGGTATAAACGAACATCATCCTAGGCCAAAGTCTAAGCTCGGACAGTATAAGATAAAATCTTATCACAGATTCCCTAGTCTTGGAAAAATGGAAATATTCCATTTTTCCGAGGTTAGCCCATGGGCTTATTAGACTGACTATTAAGGATATATAAATACATAAGCCCCCCCCCCACACTAATAATATTCATTCAGAATCGGGAGGAGACGAACTAGATTACCTAGGTTTTACTTCTCTTTGATAAAGTTAACTCGGCATCCCAAGTTAACAAGCATTGTAATCGCTATTATTAATAAAACATCCTTTTTCCGAGGTTTCCTCTTTATTTCTCTACGAAGTACTTTCCTAAAAACGAACCCCTCTAATTATAAATAATTAGAAGTTGAACCCAGTATCAACAATCCTTAGCAGGCGATCGGTCGTCTTCGACGGAGACGGTCGTCTCTAGGCAGCGTTCGATCGACTCGAGCCTCGCAGAGACTAGTCACCGGCTTCTTTCTCCTTCTTCAGTGGCTATCGTCACTTCAATTGCATAGATATGCTCTTTAGGGAGGTGATCTTTGATAGGGACGTCATCTTCTATTCTTATCCTTGACAAATGGTCAGCTACTCCATTCTCTATCCCTTTTTTGTCGCGTACCGTTATATCGAATTCTTTTAAGAGTAGAATCCATCTCAGTAGGCGTGGCTTGGCATCTTTCTTCTGAATGAGGTACTTCAGTGCAGCATGATCAATATGCACTATCACTTTCGATCCAACTAGGTATGAATGAAACTTCTCAAAAGCAAACACAAACGGCGAGTAATTCCTTTTCTGTGGTTGCATAGTTTCGTTGTGCTTCATCAAGAATCTTGCTTGCATAGTAGATAACATGCAATTTCTTGTCCTTCCTCTTGCCTAGGACTGCTCCTACTGCAAAATCACTTGCATCACACATTACTTCAAAAGGTAGTTCCCAGTCAGGCGGTTGTACAATGGGCGCAGAGATTAGTGCTTCTTTCAACGTCTTGAATGCGTTCATGCAGTCTTGAGTGAACTCGAACTTAGTTTCCTTGCATAGAAGTGTTGTGAGAGGTCGTGCTATCTTGGAAAAATCCTTGATGAAGCGCCTATAGAAGCCTGCATGACCCAAGAAGATGCAGATTCCGCGTACATCGGTGGGTGCTTGGAAACTTGTCATCACTTCGATTTTTGCTCTATCTACCTCGATCCCTGCTTCTGAGATGCAATGTCCAAGGACAATTCCATCTTGCACCATGAAATGACACTTTTCCCAATTCAACACCAAATGCTTTTCTTCACACCTTGATAGAACTTTGCAAAGGTTGTCTAGACAATCATGGAATGATGAGCCGTAGACTGAGAAGTCATCCATGAATACCTCCATCGTTTCTTCAATCATGTCCGAGAATATAGACATCATACACCGCTGAAAGGTTGCTGGTGCATTGCATAGACCAAAAGGCATTCTTCTGTAGGCATATGTTCCGTATGGGCATGTGAAAGTGATCTTCTCTTGGTCATCAGGATGGATCGGGATTTGGAAGAAACCCGAATATCCATCTAGAAAACAGTAATACTTGTGATTCACCAATCTTTCCAACATTTGATCAATGAATGGCAATGGAAAATGGTCCTTCCTTGTGGCTGCATTTAGCTTCCGGTAATCAATGCACATCCGATGTCCGGTAATGGTTCTCTTGGCTATCAGCTCATCTATGTCTGTGTTGACCACCGTGTCCGGAAGAATTGATGAGATGGGAAATTGAGTGTTTTAGCACCTGATTTTTGTAAGATTTTATCCAATTTATCCCATCTTCATGTCATTTCTCATGCATTTAGGGTAGATTTCTACTTTAGGCGTCCTAGGAGTCCGCATTTGTGTATTTTGTGTATTTCAGGCGATTTTAGGTCAATAAGGAAGGGAAAGAGCTCAAATAAGGAGAAAGCAAGTCAAGGATCAAAGGCAAGGGAGCAAACTATCGATTGGTCGAACCTCACTCATATCGAAGACGTATCGATCGATATGGGATGGAGAATATCGAGACCCATATCGATCGATAGGTAGACGCCAGAAGCAAAGAAAAAGACGGAAATGCCCTGACCGACCAAGCTCCCCTATAAATAGAGCTTGTCCCATCATAGGGGACACACACCCTCTCCACACTTCCTTTTTAGTCTTGTCTAGGTTTATATTTTGCTACCATAAAAGGTAGCTTTGTAAATATTTTTATTTTCTTCTTTTCTTTTTATTTTAGTTATGTAAGACAATTATGTTTAATTAAAGTTTAATTAAGGAAGTTAATTAAGAGAGAGACAGTGATTATGGTTGTCTTAATTAGGGTTAATTAGTTGGGTTCTTTGAAACCAATTAGGTTTATGTCTCCTAATCATGGGTCTTTAGAGGTGAAGAGAGATGGAGATTAATGACTCCTCCTATCACTCTGTTCAACCTCTACCCCCTTCTAATCCTAGAGATTAGTGGGTAAAGCCCAATTGATTAGTTGAGAGGCTTTCTCTACCCTAATAGATCTATGGAATAGAGATTAGGGTTTCATTTGTGGAACCTTTGTGTGCTTATAGCCTAGCTCTATGTTTGTACCCTCTCAAATGGCTTAACTTGTTACGAGAATAGATCTAGAGAGCTAGTTGAATTCCTAAGAAATTGATGGATCAATTGGCTAGATTAGAATCAAACTTCCACATTAAGATATGCAAAGGCACTTGTAGCACTTAAGACCTCTAGATGTTTATCTTGATTCAATAGGGCCCATTGATAGAGAAACACTTAGTGGTACGGTTATTTCGGATCGGATGATCGGGTAGCTAGTAAAACCGAAGCAACAAGTCCCTAACCCGAGATAACAACCTTAGTTAATAAACTTCCTAATCCAATCTATCTTAATTAGCACTCCTTAGTTACCTAGATTTCTATCTTAGTCAACTAGAAACTTCAAAACCAACAACTACAAAACCCCTTTTTATATTTAGGCTTTCAATTTGGCTTAGATATAGCTTGATAACTTTCATGCTCCTTTGTGTTCGATCCCTCAATTCCTACAACGATTATAGCTTATACTTGGGCTAAGATTGAGGTGTTTATAAATTTTAAAGCTTGAGCAATTGGCAAAGCTTATTAAGAAATATTTAGACCGCTAAGTTAGCCAAACCCTATCATAAAAAAAACAAAAAAAAAAACCTTACCCGACCGCCAATATCGACCCCATATCGATCGATACAGCCAATGTATCGACATCGAACCGGTCGATATCACATCACGATCTGGATAACCCAACTCGTGTCGACCCTGTATCGATCGACACAAAAGAATATCGACCCTATATCGGTCGATATTAATCATTCTGTAAAATATTATTGTTTATCTGGGTTTGTATATCGACCTTATATCGGTCAATATTGTATAGTATCGAGTATCTAGTTTAGCATATCGACTGCATGTCGGTTGATAGTAGTAATGTATCGACCCTATATCGATGGATACAAAACATACTGTGAAATTATTCAATATTTTTTGCTTTCTTTGAAACATACTAACTAGAGTTCCATCTTTGTTCTCTTGTGTTTTCAGGTTGAATGCGAAGGAGCAACAGCGAAGGAAACCTTATTCCACCCATAGACATAACCAAACTTGAGCGCACCATAAAGAGATCAAAGAAGAACCGTAAGAAGGGCACTCAATCACCAAAGATGGGGGACCGAATAGAAGGAGCAGACGAAGGAGGAGTTGAAGAGCCGGAACAGTTGATCGGAAGATATGATGAGCCGACCTTAATGCCGTCACAAACCGGAATCAAAATCCTGGATGGAGGAGACAACCAACTTGATATCAAAGGAATGGTGCTCAACATGGTGCTTCAACACCGATTCAACACTCATGAGAACCCGCTGGACCATCTCGAGAAGTTTGAGAGGATATGCCAAATCGTCCGAACCAATGGAGCTAATGCCGATGCATACAAGCTCACTCTATTTCCGTTCTCTCTAGCGGATAAGGCGAGCCATTGGGAGAAGAATGTACCAAGTGCTACAATTAAGACTTGGGAGGATTGTAAGAAGGCATTTCTAAACAAGTTCTTCAACCGACAGCGGACTATCAAGTTCCGAAATGATATATCAAGCTTCCGCCAAGGTGCCAATGAAGATCTACTTGAAACATGGGAGAGATTCAAGGGATACACGAATGATTGCCCACATCATGGTTTCAAGAAGGAACAACTTCTCAACACATTCCACCAAGGATGCCAACCCCAATGGAGATTAGCAATAACCACGGCAAGCCAAGGAAGTTTTGCGGATCTCACTATTAGCCAATGAGAGAAGATTATTCAAAATCTAGCTCAATCGGAGCATGGCTTGACTAATCCGCAAGACAAACAAACCGACACTTCAGAGTTGAAGGAACTTAAGGAACAAACTGAGAAGATGGCCAAGAAGATGGAGCAATCCTTGTTAATGGCTCAACAAGTTCAAAACCATAAGAGGAGTGTCAACATGGCACAAGATGAGGAAGTCTAAAAAGTAGAGGATATGAACTTTGTTGCCAACAATGGTCAATACTCTCAAGGATACAACAACCAAGGAGGTTTTGGTAGGCAAGGCCAAGGTTATGGTAATCAAGGGTATAGTGGATATGGAAATCAAGGTGGGGGCTATCAAGCCCAATCCTCTAACACAACCTCTCAAGATGAAGGCACAAACTCCATTTTAAAACAAGTGTTTGAAAGCCAAGGGAAGCACTCAAGTGAGACATCAGCCAAGATGAATGAAGTAGCCGCCAAGGTAGAAACAAGCCTTGGGGTGATGAACAAAAAGATTGATGGGTGCTACGCTGAACTTAATAGCAAGATGGAGAAGCTCTCTAACAACATGAGGCTCCTGGAGAAAAGGACAACCGACCTAAGCCAACCTTCTCAAGCCACAACTTCAACTCTACCCGGAAAACCTGAACAAAATCTGAAAGACTTTTGCGGAGCAATCAATGGAAGAGAAAAGTGGGAAGAGTTTGAAGACTATGAGGAACTTCAAGACATGATGAGCGATCCCGAGAACTTTGAAGAAGACAATGAATTCATAGCCGAGTTCCTCGAAACTTGGCTAGAAGATGGCGATGATTCCGACCTCAATGATCAATGGCATGAAGAGGAGGACTACGAAATGTTCCAAATGGATGAAAAAGGTATGGGTGCTGGAACGATCTACAATAGTCAAGGTGAACAAATGAAGATCGGTGAAGAAGGGATATCGATCGATAGCATGGTCATATCGACTTATGCATCGATTGATACCAACTACCCAGAAAGAAATAAACGAGTATCGACCACTCTATCGGTCCATACCAATGTCTCTGCAATCAAGAAGATGATGGGAAAGCTTCACATAACCAACCCAAGGAAGAGCCAGCCGAGTTCATCATCACAACGCCAAAGAGTCTCATTCCCCAAAGTAAGAGTGCTTGAAAGAAGAGAACACGAAGAAAAGACATGGACGAGAAGTGTGAACAAGATGAGTGATCCGGGACCTTTCTCAATTCCTTGCCGTTTGGGAAGCATGAAGATCAAGGAAGCTTTGGCAGACACGAGAGCAAACATCCATGTAATCTCCCAAGCTCTTCTAGCCGAGCTAGGCATCACTGAGATTGAGCCACATTCCAAAAAGATAGCTCTAGCCGATGCAACAACAAGAACCCCAAAAGGAATAGTGAGAGATGTCCCAATTGGAGTGAAGGGATGGATTGTGCCCACCGACCTAGTGGTGGTGGAGGCGATGAGGAATGAGCCGGTACCACTAGTACTTGGCCGCCCCTTTCTAGCCACCAAAATCTCACCACTGATCTTTAATTTGATTTAAAAGAGGTTGGTTGAGTGTAATGCAATGTGGATTAATAAGGGTGTGGTAATGAGGACACTTGAATGAATGGGGAATATGTTTTCGAAAAGGGAAATTCTCTCTTTTACCACACTCTCGATTTGTCAACCAACAAACCATTTTCTCTATACCAAAGGATTTGAAACCTTTCTCTTTAGGATTCACCTTTGTTTACTCGAGGACGAGTAAAAGGTAAGTCCGGAAGAATTGATGAGATGGGAAATTGAGTGTTTTAGCACCTGATTTTTGTAAGATTTTATCCAATTTATCCCATCTTCATGTCATTTCTCATGCATTTAGGGTAGATTTCTACTTTAGGCGTCCTAGGAGTCCGCATTTGTGTATTTTGTGTATTTCAGGCGATTTTAGGTCAATAAGGAAGGGAAAGAGCTCAAATAAGGAGAAAGCAAGTCAAGGATCAAAGGCAAGGGAGCAAACTATCGATTGGTCGAACCTCACTCATATCGAAGACGTATCGATCGATATGGGATGGAGAATATCGAGACCCATATCGATCGATAGGTAGATGCCAGAAGCAAAGAAAAAGACGGAAATGCCCCTGACCGACCAAGCTCCCCTATAAATAGAGCTTGTCCCATCATAGGGGACACACACCCTCTCCACACTTCCTTTTTAGTCTTGTCTAGGTTTATATTTTGCTACCATAAAAGGTAGCTTTGTAAATATTTTTATTTTCTTCTTTTCTTTTTATTTTAGTTATGTAAGACAATTATGTTTAATTAAAGTTTAATTAAGGAAGTTAATTAAGAGAGAGACAGTGATTATGGTTGTCTTAATTAGGGTTAATTAGTTGGGTTCTTTGAAACCAATTAGGTTTATGTCTCCTAATCATGGGTCTTTAGAGGTGAAGAGAGATGGAGATTAGTGACTCCTCCTATCACTCTGTTCAACCTCTACCCCCTTCTAATCCTAGAGATTAGTGGGTAAAGCCCAATTGATTAGTTGAGAGGCTTTCTCTACCCTAATAGATCTATGGAATAGAGATTAGGGTTTCATTTGTGGAACCTTTGTGTGCTTATAGCCTAGCTCTATGTTTGTACCCTCTCAAATGGCTTAACTTGTTACGAGAATAGATCTAGAGAGCTAGTTGAATTCCTAAGAAATTGATGGATCAATTGGCTAGATTAGAATCAAACTTCCACATTAAGATATGCAAAGGCACTTGTAGCACTTAAGACCTCTAGATGTTTATCTTGATTCAATAGGGCCCATTGATAGAGAAACACTTAGTGGTACGGTTATTTCGGATCGGATGATCGGGTAGCTAGTAAAACCGAAGCAACAAGTCCCTAACCCGAGAAAACAACCTTAGTTAATAAACTTCCTAATCCAATCTATCTTAATTAGCACTCCTTAGTTACCTAGATTTCTATCTTAGTCAACTAGAAACTTCAAACCCAATAACTACAAAACCCCTTTTTATATTTAGGCTTTCAATTTGGCTTAGATATAGCTTGATAACTTTCATGCTCCTTTGGGTTCGATCCCTCAATTCCTACAACGATTATAGCTTATACTTGGGCTAAGATTGAGGTGTTTATAAATTTTAAAGCTTGAGCAATTGGCAAAGCTTATTAAGAAATATTTAGACCGCTAAGTTAGCCAAACCCTATCATAAAAAAAACAAAAAAAAAACCTTACCCGACCGCCAATATCGACCCCATATCGATCGATACAGCCAATGTATTGACATCGAACCGGTCGATATCACATCACGATCTGGATAACCCAACTCGTGTCGACCCTGTATCGATCGACACAAAAGAATATCGACCCTATATCGGTCGATATTAATCATTCTGTAAAATATTATTGTTTATCTGGGTTTGTATATCGACCTTATATCGGTCAATATTGTATAGTATCGAGTATCTAGTTTAGCATATCGACTGCATGTCGGTTGATAGTAGTAATGTATCGACCCTATATCGATGGATACAAAACATACTGTGAAATTATTCAATATTTTTTGCTTTCTTTGAAACATACTAACTAGAGTTCCATCTTTGTTCTCTTGTGTTTTCAGGTTGAATGCGAAGGAGCAACAGCGAAGGAAACCTTATTCCACCCATAGACATAACCAAACTTGAGCGCACCATAAAGAGATCAAAGAAGAACCGTAAGAAGGGCACTCAATCACCAAAGATGGGGGACCGAATAGAAGGAGCAGACGAAGGAGGAGTTGAAGAGCCGGAACAGTTGATCGGAAGATATGATGAGCCGACCTTAATGCCGTCACAAACCGGAATCAAAATCCTGGATGGAGGAGACAACCAACTTGATATCAAAGGAATGGTGCTCAACATGGTGCTTCAACACCGATTCAACACTCATGAGAACCCGCTGGACCATCTCGAGAAGTTTGAGAGGATATGCCAAATCGTCCGAACCAATGGAGCTAATGCCGATGCATACAAGCTCACTCTATTTCCGTTCTCTCTAGCGGATAAGGCGAGCCATTGGGAGAAGAATGTACCAAGTGCTACAATTAAGACTTGGGAGGATTGTAAGAAGGCATTTCTAAACAAGTTCTTCAACCGACAGCGGACTATCAAGTTCCGAAATGATATATCAAGCTTCCGCCAAGGTGCCAATGAAGATCTACTTGAAACATGGGAGAGATTCAAGGGATACACTAATGATTGCCCACATCAAGGTTTCAAGAAGGAACAACTTCTCAACACATTCCACCAAGGATGCCAACCCCAATGGAGATTTGCAATAACCACGGCAAGCCAAGGAAGTTTTACCTCAACATTGTTCAAACTTGCATTGATAATAACAGGATAAGTGGAATTAGGTCCAAGAAAAGCGTACCTTAGCCTTTTTGGTAATGGTTTGAGCTCGAGTTTTGGAGCATTCTCTTCACTCCAATCGGCTATCTTGGGTTTCTTGGCTGTTTTTGTTGGTAACTCCAAGTTTTTCACCATTTGCTTCATCTGCTCGCTTGAATCCAACATCTTGGTGAACCCATTTGCTAAGTCATCCATGTATCCCTCCTTACCAACTGCGACTATTAAAGCTTTCTCTAATGGATCAGTGATGCTTATCTCATCAAAAAACTTCTTGTGTGACATCTGAGATTACATCTACAGCGAACATTCGTTCCTTCATGGGTGGTCGGTTCATTACCTTCTCCATTTGGAAGTTCGGCTGTAATTCTCCAAGTTGTAAGAATAGTCTTCCCTTCTTCACGTCAATTATGGCACCTGTAGTAGCTAGGAAAGGGCGTCCCAATATGATAGGATCAAAAGGCTCCTTATCGAACTTCAAAACTACAAAATTAGCCAGTATGAAACATCCTTCCACAAGCACCGGGATATCGAGTAAAAATCCTTATAGACAACGAACTGACCGGTTAGCAAGTACAAGGCTCAGCTGAGTAGGTTTGAATTCAGTGTATCCATGCCTCTTTGCTACTGAATGTGGCATTAAATTCACAAATGATCCAAGATCGCATAGATTATGATAAAATTTAACATCATCAATGCTAATGTTAAGGACAAATGCACTTGGGTCTTCCTGCTGGGTTTGCTATTATCTTCTTTATGTATCGCTTGAAACAAGGCGACATTCTAAAAGCATCTAGAAATGGAAGTTGAATTACCAATTGTTCCACCAACTCCTTGCATTTCGTGTCTTCCATCTCCTTTTTAGACTTCTTGTTCCTTCTCGGGTAAGGTGGAATTGCTCTGTAGACTCGTCTTTCTTCAATCGGTATTTCGTCGTTCTTCTGAGCTTTTGGTCGGTTGACCTCAAGAGGGTCGGTCGACTCGTGGGTTGGATCAAGATCGATCTCTTCTAAGGTCGGGTCGGTCGTCTTTCGATTGTGGTCGGCCGACTTTTCCTCCACTGCGAATTTCTTCTTCAATTTCTTCCAACACAATGTGGTCTATTGTGGTCAATCCTTTTCTTACTACAGGATCTAACTTCTTCCCACTCCTTAAATTTATGGATTAGACGAACATCTTTGGGTTAGCATGCGTCTTTCCAGGTAAAATTCCTTCAGTCCGCCTGACTGAGTCCGCTGTTTGTGCCACTTGAGTTTCGAGCTGCCTCACATGAGTGGTTAGTGCTTCAATCTTGCTGTTTAGCTCCCCATACATAGAATCTACCTTGCCCATCATTTCTTCGTTCATCTTTTGTTGTCCCTCCAAAATTTGTTGAAGCATGTTGCTTTTTGGTCCGGATTCATGGGGCTCCTTGTTGTTGTTGTTGTTGTTGTTGTTGAGGTTGTTGACCTTGACCATATTTTCTGTATCCTCCTTGTTGACGTGGGTATTGCTGCTGTTGAACATAATAGTTGTATTGACTATTAAATGGTTTTGCGCCTTGACTCCCATACCCATAATTGTTTCTTGGTCGAAAACCATTTCCTCCAACAAAGTTGACTTCTTCAACGTGTGTCTCTTCCATTGGATCCTCCTGTAGAGAATGAACTCCTCTTATATCCTTCATCAACATTAGCTCAATCATTCCCTTTAGTTCTGCTATTTGTTGAGCTTGGAAGTTGTTTGGTTCGCCTTTTCCGCTTGTTGTCTTATTTGCACTGCTACTCTTCGCGAACTTCTCAATAACCTTGAGGGCATCAGTGTGCTTTTGGCCATGAAAATTGCCACCACTTGCTGAATCAAGTTTGCATTTGTGCTCCCATTGTAATCCTCTAAATAAAGTGCTTAGGATTTGTGATCTTGTGAAACCATGGTGAGGGCACTCCTTGAGGTATTGGTTGTATCTCTCCCAAGTATCATTGAATGTTTCTCCAATCTCTTGTGTAAAGGTGGAGATTTTCTTCCTTATCTCATCTGACTTGGCCTCATCGAAGAACTTGTTGATGAACTCCTTCCTCGTCTCACTCCTGTCCTTCAACGATCCAGGTTTAAGTTGTTTGAACCAGCTCAGCGCCTTGTGTGCAAGTGAATGTGGAAATAACTTGCAGCACAACCATTCCTTCGAGACTCCTTCAGCATTCATGTTTCCAACGAGGTCTTCAAGCGCCTCGACATTTGGTTTTCGCTCTTTAATCCATTGAACTGCATGTCACATACAGAAGATATTGTACTATTCTTCAACTCATAAGTCTTTTTAGCAAGATTGGGCAGCACAATTGGTGATTTGTTAGAGAAATATACGGCGGCCTTGAGCTCATCTTCGAGGTTTTGAATGTCCTCTCCATCATCTATGATTTTGTTTCCTTGGCCATCTAGTCGATTTCCTTCACCATCATTCTCTCCCTTCTCATTCCACCTGATGTCGTCCATCCTTCTTCTTCGATTGGCCTTCTTACTCACGGATCTGCTTAGTTGTGTGTGCTCTGGTTGATACTCGGTCGACGCTGTGTTAGGTCGGTCGACTTGTGGCCTGAGTCGTTCGTCTTCTGAAGACGGTCGGACAACTCGTGTGTCGTGTGCGGTTGTTGCTTCTTCCCTTTTCTTTGTTCTAGCCTTACTTCTTGTTGTTATGTTCTGCATACACTAAAAAAAAATAAAAAAAATATTCAATCAGCACGGAACCACTTATATCAATTATCTTACCTAAAATTTCTATTTATAAAACTCTAAATCAACACCGAAGCTCTCCGGCAACGGCGCCAGAAAAACTTGATGGTGCGAAGTTATTCACTCAAAATTAACTGCAAGTGTACAGTGTACAGTTGTAGTATTTAGGTTATCGATCCTACAGAGAGCTATGGTTGATTTGCGAGTGAGAGATTTTAAGTAAATCCTTTTGTAAACCAAAAAATTTTGAAAATTTTTGGTGACTTCAAATTTGGGGAAATATTAGATCTTAGGGAATTCCAGTTGGAAACTATGAATTTATGATTTAAGAACACAATCAAATTCGAATCTCTAAACTCTAGAACTCTAGACACGATAATAGCTACGATGATCTAATGATGTGTTAAAACAACGCCTTTGTTTAAATCCCTAAATCTCAAATCTCTTTGGATTGTCGCTGGAAATAAGCAAGCATCCGAGTACAAGCTAAATCTGTTCACAAGGTGTCTAAACAAACATTCATTTGACTTAGAACGCACCTTGCTCACTACAGAACTGTCTATCGATCCTCAGTGTTTCTCGACTACCGAATCTTGATTTATGATTGAATAAAACGGTTCGCGAGTCCTTTAACTCAGTGAAGAGGAACTGTAGCAAAGCATTTCGTGATTGAAAAGATTGTTTAAAACTATTTTAGCAATTCATAGAAAACCGTAAGAAAACCCTAGATCTAATAAAGTAACTACTCAGACATGGTTTTGGTAAAACAAATCATCTTTTTATAAATGAAATGCATAAAAAACGAATTAGACAATAGAATATCAGAGGCTCACAAAGCTCAATTAAGAAAGAACACTCTCTAATCTCCTTCAGAGTCTATAACAATGATAAGAACAATCTCTAGGTAGCTAAAAACAATGGAAACAAAAAGAGAAATCTTGTATTGCTCTGAGTTCTTGTGCCGTCCTCCTCTTCTAGTGCTTAAGAGGCGCTTATATAAGTCGTGAATGAGTCTTAGGGTTTAGGGTTCCGCGAAAGGCCCGATAAGAAAATCTTCTAAATTAAAACGGCGTGACGGTTGGTCGACTCCATCTTCTTCAGTCGGTCGACTCGGGGCTCGCAGCAACATTTCTTTATTTTGGCTCCAAATCTTCTAAGTCTTTTCAAATCACGTGGAATCTTCCATAAAACCTTCTTTTTAACTCTTTTTGCTCCAAAGTGTCTTTTGCTAGTGAATCCTGCATAAATTCTCAAAACATGCTACAAAGACTCCATAAAACTTACTATATCATGGTAGAAAACCGGTAAAATCCATGATACATCAGACGAATTGGGGGGGGGGGGGGACTTACTCTTGATGGTGTGATTAGCACCCCAGAGCAATAGCTTGGCAATAATTGAGGTTTGGTCCCTATCGATCTTTCCCTAATTACGGATTATGTCATAAGCCCCTTCAATAGGATTTGAACCCTCGACCCAGATGACCGAGGTATCCCTCGGTAAAGGATTGTCGGATTTTAGTGTCCGAAGCGGGGATATAAACTACTTCGTCCAAAGCCGAGGTTTAAGCTTGGACATAATAAGATCAAATCTTATCACAGATTCTCTTATTTCGTGAAAATAGAATATTTCCATTTTTCTGAGATTAGCCATTTGGCTTAGAGTTAACTCGGAATGACTACAGAGATATATAAATACATACCCTCCTTCACTAAAACTGGTATTCAGAATCCGGGAGAAGAATTACTAGCAAACCTAGGTTTAATACTTCTCTTTGATAAAGTTAACTCGACATTCCGAGTTAACACCCTTGTAATCGATATCAATAATAATATTTATTTCCGAGGATTCTTTTTCTCTTTCTTATTTACTTAACTTAATCAAAAAACGAACCCCTCTAAATATAAATAATTAGAAGTTGAACCCAGTATCAACAATCAGCAATGAATTATATCCATCATTTATGGCGTAGGTTGAGATTAGGCTGAGTGAAATGATAAATATCTCCACTTCTTCTCCGTATAAGTAAGACCTCCATATGCGTAGTGCGAAAACTACAGCTGTTAGCTCCAAATCATATGTCGTGTAATTCTCCTCATGCTTCCTTAGTTGTCGAGAAGCATAGGCGATTACTTTTCCTCCTTGCATGAGGAAACATCCTAATCCGATTCTTGATGCATCCGTGTAAACCGAGTATGGTTTATCCTGCTCCGGTAACGCCAAAACTGGTGCGGTTATTAATCCCTTCTTCAACATGAGTAATGATTTCTCTGCTTCTTTACTCCATATAAAGGGAACTCCTTTCCTCGTAAGCTTAGTCATCGTTTTAGCAATGGATGAGAATCCTTGCACAAATATGCGGTAGTATCCGACCAAATCTAGGAAACTTCAAACTTTAGTTACCGAGGTAAGCCGAGGCCAGTCTTGTATTGTTTTGATCTTCTTCGGTTATGCTGAAATGCCTTTCTCTGATACTCGATGTCCGATAAATCCAATCTCTCTCCTCCATAACGAACATTTGCTAAACTTTACAAATAACTTATGGCTTCTCAATCTCTCGAGAACCATCTTCATATGTTCTCTACGATATGCTTCATTCCTTGAGTAAAGCTGAATATCGTTGATAAATATGATGACGAATTTATCGAGATACTCGTGGAATACTTCGTTCATAAGTCTCATGAACGCTGATGGTGTGTTGGTAATCCCGAAAGGCATTACCACGAACTCGAACTGTCCATATCTAGTTCGAAATGTCGTCTTCATAATGTCTTCTTCACCGATAGGGATTTAGTGATATCCCGACGCTAAATCAATCTTCGAGAACAAACTCGCTCCCTTGAGTTGATCTAAGTACTTGATCCGTGGAAGTGAATATTTGTGTTTGATGGTGATGTTGTTGATTCCTCTGTAGTCGATACAGAGCCTCATGCTTCTGTCTTTCTTCTTCACGAACAATATTGGAGCTCCCCATGGTGATGAGCTTGGCCGAATGAAACATTTCCTGATCAAGTCTTCTAGTTGCTTCTTCAACTCTGCTAACTGCGCCGGCGTCATTCGGTTTGGTGCCTTTGCAATCGGCTTTACTTCTGACTCCAAGTTAAAGGTAAAAGGATTGGTCCGATTGGAGGCAATTCTTTTAACGCTATGAATATGTCTTCAAATTATTTCACCACCAAGATGTCTTTAATCTTGACTCCTCCGTCTTTAGGACCTTCGCCAATAGATAGAGCGACTAGATACACTTCTCCGTCTTCAACCAACTCTTGGACTCAGATTGATCCCGTAGTAAATATAACTCTACCTCTTCCACAATCCTACTGTACATGATATCCAGAGAGCCAATCCATGCCGAGAATCACTTTGTAGTTCTCCAACAAGACCACGAACAAATTTGCCAAGAATTTCCTCTACTTGATGACCACTGGTACATTGATGATGCAGCTTTCTGCTTCAAGGTTTTGGTCTCCGAAGGGCAACACCGCTACACTAGTCTTGCAGGTTTCAAAAATACCAATAAACTCGGCAGCGGCCTCGGGAGTCACAAAACTATGTGTAGCTCCCGTGTCAAATGGTAAATACGTGGGGCGGCCCGCAACATGTAAAGTTCATGTCCGCCATTAGTAATATCACAATTGCTATTACTGGAAATTCCATAAAACTCAAGACAAGGTTAAGAGTTTATAACATTCATACCTACAATGGGAACCGCGACTGGGTCCACTGGGGTTTCAAGGTTTTTAATATCTAAGGCATAAACTCTAGCTATGATTTTCTTCTTTGTTGGCGGCTCAAGAGCTGGAAGAGTAGGAGGAGGATGAATGGCTACTGGAACTTCTGGAACAGGCTGCTTCTTTGGGCACGCATTCGCATAATGATCAATCTCTCCACAACCATAACACCGAGAAGTGATGGAATCTCCAAGTCAATCCTTATAAATATGGCCTAAACGTCCACAATTATAGCACATCACTGAATTTCCTCGCCTTTGATCTACTTTGAAACCTGCCTTCTTCGAACTATCACCTTTGGTTGTATTTCGTCGTCTGCTTCTTTTTCTTCTGGTTGGACCCCAAAAGTCCTCCTTTATATGATTTTTCCTTATCCGTCGCAAGCCTTTCTTTGATACTGACAGCTTTCTCGATTACTTTGTTGAGACTTGTAAATTCCACCACAGCAAATCTGCTACTTAGCCTTGATTGCAATCAATTTAAGAAATTTTGAATCATTACCCCTTCATCGTCTTCTCCGTAGAACACATAACAACGCGTTCTTGTGAATTATGCTTTGTATCCTCTAACTGAACGGTTGCCTTGAACAAGATTTCCGAACTTTCTCTCCAGACGATCTTGTGCTTCAGGAGGGAAATACTTGTCTTCAAACTCCTCTCGAAAAATCTCCCATGGTATCTTGGATTTTCCGTACTGTCACTCCACGTTGGCCCACCATCCTGCAACATCCTTTTTGAGATAGAATGCCGCAACCGCCATCTTGTGATCTTCTAGACACTTCGCCACCGTGAAATTCTTTTCGAGTTAACGGAGCCACTCATCAGCTAGAAGGACATCATTTTCTCTATCAAACTTCCGGGTGCCCATCTTATTCATCTCGGTTATGATTCTTGAGAAGTAAGGATTTGAGTGCATTGTTCTAACAAAAATTTCGTAGAGAAGCTTCGATGTTAGATCTTGATTTGGTTGTGATTGTTTGGGAGTCTCCTTCCGATGTATCATGGATTTTACCAATTGTCTACCATGGTACAAGTGATTTTATAGAGTCTTTCTAGTGTGTTTTAGGTATTTATACAGGTTTTACAAGCCAAAGGAGTTTTGGAGCAAGAGGAAGCAAAAAAGAAAGAATTGGAGAAATTATCAGAAAAAGAAAGTGGAGAGGCAGAATCAATGCTCAGAAGTCGACCAACCTTTGACCAGTCTACAAGAGGATCCTGGACACGATCTACATATCATTTTGTAGCTGCAGAAGTTAAGTTTGTCGTCCAATTTGATTCAGGTCCATCCGGCATCTTCAACCTAAGATATAATCGTTTTACTGAAGACATATCATTCTGACGGGAATTACAAAACTGTCCTGTTTAGCTCCGACCAAGCTCAACTGAAGTTTTAAGGAGGTTATGACCTAGGCACGACCTCTACAGATAAAAAAAGATCCTTAAGAAGTGGAGAGGAAGGCACGCCCTCAATCACAATCACAACAGCCTCCATAGCCACCAAATATTATTTGCTTTCTAGATTTTTTGGGTTTTTTACACTAGCTTTGCTTGAGAGTTTGAAGGGGAGAAGAGATATGTTCTTGTTCCAATCTAAAGAGTTTGATTCTCTGAACATCTGTACTTTTCTTATTGAAGTTTATTTTGTGCATCATGATGAGTTCTCTTATAAATATGTGTGAGTAGACAACTTGTTAGATCTAAGGTTAAATGATTTTATAGATCTCTAAAACATTCAACATGATATGATCAAAATAATTTACTACTTTAATGGTACTACATTCTTATTCTATATTAGATACTTAGAATATTGATCTCTAGGTTTTGCTATTTTTATTTACCATTCTATAGTAAGGTCATAACATGGTTTTTAGTAGGTAATATCATCCTTGTTCAAATCAACATTTGGCTTGGAAGGTTATGAACAATCAAATCTAAGCTTATTGCATGTGCTAGCTACCTTAGTTTGAAAATCATCTTTTTTGATGTAGTGGTTAGTGCATAGGTATAGTATTCAACAGATTGGGTACTATACATTCACGTCTTCTGAGTTCTAGACAAAGCATCCTCATGCCTCGTCTGCTCATTTGCATTGTCACCAACGGGTTGCCTTCCATTTCTATTCTCTGTGATGCCCTTATCCTTGTCACTATTCCCCCTCACTACCTCCTTTCCAGTTTGATCTGCCATCTGCAATTCCAATGGAAAAAGTGTTAAATCCTAAAACTAAGTCATAACGTAGTCGAGTTCCTAATCGTTTGTTTTTGAAATTTTGACAAACCGTTGAAAAAAACGTGTGTCATGAGCCTGGACGGAACCATGCTCTAATACCACTTTCTTGTAACGCCCTTGAACCTTTTCCAACTCGGATCCGCCACCGTCTGTACCACTTTCTCGTTATAGTAAGGTTTGATGTTTTGCTGGATATGAGATTTTTCTGGGTGATTATGGTTTCTAGATCTCCCTTAAGATGATCTGAAAGAAGAACTTGAATATGTTTTTAATTGTAAAACCAGTGATAAGATCGAGGAAAATTTCTGAGGACACAAATTTTTCATCACTAGAAGCTCAAGATCATTACGGTTAGGAAAATTTCCTGCAACACCATGATGTATTTGAACCTTTGAGAACTTGGTTGACAGCGAGGCTAAGAAAATTTCTTGCAACACCATGATGTACTTTAACCTTTGAGAACTTGGTTGATAGCGAGGCTAGAAAATTTTCCTATAATACCACTATTCGCCTAAACCTTGAGAGATTTTTTTTAAAAAAGTAATGAAATGAATAAGTCAAAGGGGGAGGGAAGAAACCTGTGTGTTAAGAGGACAATTCTTAGATACAACCCTTGGGTGTACCCTTCCAGTCACCTCTCATGTTATAACCAATGATTCTGCCACGTCATGTTGGATTAAAATTAAGAGAAAAAACAAATAAACATTACAAATAAACGAATTGAGAAAAGGAAAAATAAAAGCCATCCATCGGCGTTAACGCCGTCAACCAAAACAGAAAAAAATGCTCTCTTCCCTCTTCTTCATCAGAATTCATAGGCTCTACCATCAAACCTGTTAAGCAGCAGATTTTGTCTTCACCCCAAAAACCTGAAGTAGTTGTGAAATAGCCCGAAAGATGAGATTGATTGATTGATTGATTTTTCATATACTGTTTTCAATTTTGACTCTAGTTTTCAATTTTAGTGAATTTTTTTTGGCAAATACGTATCAAGTTGTCGTCTAAGAGAGATTACGCACGTTGTCGTCCAAAGCTATTTTAGAGGGCATTAAGCATGTTGTCGTCTAAAAGAGCTTAAAAGAGGAATTAAAATAGGAATTGATGTTCTTCAATTATATTTTGCTCGTTTTCTCAATTTTTTGTATTGATTATCTCAGAAGCAATTTTAACTTAAATTGTGTAATGGCTTATTTATACATCCATTTGTTTCAGTTGTTTTTGGGGAAATGATGTGATCCTAGGTAGGATCTAATCCCTGAACGAGTCCAAGAGGTTGTGAAAGTGATGGTGTAATGATCAAGGTTGCAGAAGTGAAGTAATGATGGTGAAAGTTGCGGTTTTCTGAACACTTGAAGTGGATGGATACGAGACAAGGGGTGGAATGAGTGATACTTCTCAAGGATGGTGGAAGATCCTTGGACTATCTACTTGCTCTGTGTGAATAGCAAAGGCCAGACACGGTGGCAAGAGGTGAATTGAAGTGAAACTTTAAGGGGTACGAAGATTCCCTTAGACTTTTGACTCTTGAGTGGGATGGGAAAGTTTTCCAAAATTCCTTGTTCAAGAGGAAGATCAACCGAGTTTAAGAAGAAGATTTGATAATAAAATGTTTGATGATCTGAATAGAGGACCAAGAGTTCTTACATATAGTGTTGAGCATGCATAGGAAATAGCTAAAGACTTAATGAAAACATTAAACACACAAAGACTAAATATTAAAGACTAAACATTAATGAAAACTTGACTTGACTCTTGGACTCCTCTTCATGCACGAAATTTATAGATAGAATTGGGCTTGGGTTTCCACCAAGAGACCTTTATTAAAGTGTTGTGAACAAGCCTCATTAAAAACCTTGTTTGGAAAATCCAATGGGACAAAACCAAACCAAGGGAAAAAGAGTGCAAGTCACAACACCTCTCTTGATGAATTGTTTAGGTGGCTTGGATCACAACTAGGGTAATTGGATTAGCACACACTAAACTGCCCTTGATGGTGTTGAGAAGGTGATGTAGTGTTGTCTTAAGTTTGGCTTGCTTGGATCGGGTAATGGGGCCATTGAAGATTTGTAGATTTTCTTCTTCATTATCCACAGGTTCTAGCTGCTCCTTAGCTTCTTCATTCGCTTCTTCATCCTCTAGTTCTAGCTGTTGCTTTGGTTGAAGTTCCTTGATGGCCATGCTCACATCATCCTCTCCCAGTTGAGAAAGATTTGACCTCAAATCGGTTCCTTCTGCACAAAATAAAACTAAGTCAGTAACATCAAAGCTAGAAATCTCAATAAACTTACCTTGGAGCTCGAGCTAATAAGCATTGTGTTTGATTCGTCTCGCTGGGTTGAAAGCTTCAGCGATCAGATTGGATCCTCTTTTAGTTGGAGATCGTTTCTTTCTAAATTCTTTCTCTCCAACCTGAAATATCATCCTAAAATGGGCAATTGTTTTCTTATTCTGGACCAAGATGACTCCAATTCCAGTTTGCACAAAGACAATTTTCAAGGGATCTTCTAACTTCGGTGACTCCTTTGTCGTTCCTGCAATGTGATCAACACCTTTGCCAAAGAGCAAGTGCATTATTACAGTCATGAAATAAGAAACACATGAGCATGCCTCAACTTGGATCATAACATTATCCTTTTCATGTTCCTCTTTCCTAAGACAAAAATTTGATCTCAAATATTCTTTGAACAAGCCTAATTTTTTCTTAGTGTTTTTTGGATGAAATAAACTCATAATCATTGTTCCTAAAACATGAGAAACAAACAGAGTCAAATAAGTACTTATCTGATTAAGGCCATGGATATGTTTATCACTTGTTCTCATCAAAGCTATTGGTGTTGGATATGGGGGTTCTTCTTGGATCATGGAAAAATCCTTAACGTTTTTATGCTCCATTGGTTCAAGGAAAACTCGCACTGCTGTCTTCTTAAGCCACACATGGTAAAGCCACGTTTTTTGGGGATAAAAATTCAGCTTACTATTCTGTATACTCACAACAAAATCTCGAGACAGGCAATCATAGGTGCAACATACATAATCAAGTCTACTAGCAAGCGAATTCTTACTTAGAGCATCTAAAATATAATTCACTTGTTTAGTAGAATCATCTAAGTTAAGATTCAGAATGCTATCATAGTAAAAAAACTTCTCCAAAGAACAGTTCAGCAACATTCGAAGCTCGTGAGTTTATCAATACTCTTCAAAACATAATTCAACAAAGAACAACTAGGTTTACACAACTTATTTTTTTCAAATAGAAAACCTCCATGGCTAAAGAATTTCGTATGCTCAAATTCTTCACAAAATGGAAACACATTATTCAAGTTATCATTTGAATGGTAAAGCCTTTTAATGTGTCCAAATTCCAACGATTCATCATTAGGGATGAGAAGAGATGCATACCTTGGAATTATTGTAACATCCACAATAATTTCCTTACCTTTCTCATTAAGAAATGTCTCAACGAGTGTTCATGGGTAAAATTTAAGCAGTTGTTTGGCTGATGGTTCGGTTGTTCCGTCGGCATGGGAGTTGGGTGTAATAAGATCTTCCTCAACAAGCAACTCCTCAAAATTCTCCTTGAAACCTGCAATATTTCCTTTTGGCAAAGACAAGTGCATTATACATGAAGTAGAAAACTTAAAAGCATTGAGTTTGAAACTAAGACCTATTAAGAAAGTTTGCCAATATTGAATCAAGGTCCGAGTTTTACTTTTCTTTGTACCAAGAAGAAGATGTTGGGTTGGCTCAGCTGTGATGATTGTTTCCTTTGAAGTAAGATCAGGTGGTTCGTATGGTTTAGAGGCTGGGCAAACACGTGAACTGCTTGTTTCTGGTCGTTTGATAAGGAGTTTGGTGGATTGATCGGCTGTAGAGGTAGCTTGGGCTTTGTTCTTTTTCATAGCTAATTGATCTAGATGGACATCCTGTGGGGTTAATGGCACTAGAATATGTTTCT
Source organism: Euclidium syriacum (assembly GCA_900116095.1). Taxonomy (NCBI): domain Eukaryota; kingdom Viridiplantae; phylum Streptophyta; class Magnoliopsida; order Brassicales; family Brassicaceae; genus Euclidium; species Euclidium syriacum. The sequence continues at coordinate 1,645,128 of FPAK01000003.1, read as the reverse complement.
TTCCCTTAAACTCAAATGAGTACCTATTAGTAAACCCATCATGAATAACCCTTTTATCCGATTGCCAAGGTCTACCTAACAAGATGTGACCAACATCCATGGGTAAAACATCACACAAAACCTCATCTTCATATTTGCCTATGGACAAAGGAACTAGGACCTGGTTCTCTACTTCTAGCTCACCCTCATCATTAAGCCATTGCAACTTATAGGGTTTAGACCTCTTAATAATCTCAAGTCCTAACTTCTCTACCATAATCTGACTAGCTACATTGGTACAGCTACCCCCATCTTTCACTAAGCTACAGATCTTACTCTTAACTAGACAGCGAGTGTGGAATAGGTTCTCTCTTTGCTCATTCTTCTTTTTCCTAGTTTGTAAGTTTAGAGTTCTCCTAGTGGTTAAGAGTTGTCCAGCATGGGGCAAGTCTACATTTTCTTCCAAGGACTCAGCATTCGAATGGTCATCCTCTGATTCTACCTCACCATTAGCCCTAATAACTATGGTTCTTTTATTGGTACATTCCCTAGAGTAGTGACCAAAACCCTTGCACTTAAAACACTGAATTTCCCTAGTTTTAGTGCTAGAACCCATATCTATACCCTTAAGTTTCGAATCTTCTACCTTAGGTTTAGTGAAAGGCTTGTAATCTTTGCTAGACTTATCCTCCTTAGATTGACTAAACCTATGTGAACTAACTCCGGGTTTAGGGTTCTTTCTCTTAATTTGTTTCTCAAACATTATGGCTTTATGGAGAAGCTCTTCTAGTTCTACATAATGATTAACCTCTAGCCTATCCATGATTTCTCTATTGAGGCCGCCCATAAACCTAGCCATAGTGGCTTCACTATCCTCTTGAATATCAGCCCTAAGCAACAAGGTTTCATCTCCTTAAAGTACTCCTCTACGGTTCTAGATCCTTGAGATAGGTTCCTAAGCTTAAGGTGAAGTTCCCTATGGTAGTGACTAGGTATAAACCTTCTCCTCATGATGATTTTCATTTGGTTCCACAAATCTATAGGTAAATCCCCAGCCCTTCTCCTAGAAGTAACTAATTGATCCCACCAACTTAAGGCATAATCTTTAAAAGCGGTTGGTGCTACTCTAACCTTGCTATCCTGAGTGTATTCCCTACATTCAAAGACTATTTCTATCTTCTTTTCCCACTCTAGGTACTCCTCAGGGTCATTGGTTCCATGGAAAGAGGGGATTTTGATCTTAAGGCCAGCTAAAGGGTCGCGGGTATTGGTTTGGGTGTTCCTAGGCATCTGATCATCTTGTGGCCGTCTCCTTCTAGATTGGTGTGAACTAGATGAGTGACTATAATACTGCTCAGTATCAGAGGGTAGAGGACGTCTCCTAAGTCTATCATTGATGGATCTTTCTATCTTAGCCCTCATGGTTGCCATACTCTCGTCCATCATAGCCTTGAAGGAATCCATGAGTTGTTGGTTGATAGAGTTTGAGGATTCTTCTCTATTGGGGTATGTTCCCACCATGGTACCTGAAAGATTGAGACAACTAAACAAGTAAAATGTTCAAAAGAAAACACAAAACATGAAACATCAATTCGCAGAAACAAAGACACAAGAACTAAGAAAAACCCTAACAAAACATGTTCTAGACCTTTAAGATTCCGGTTTTGCTGAATCTAACAACTTTAAAAACGTTTTCAAGCTGATTTCCAGATTCTTATAATTTCTAAGTTCAAGTTTAAGCAAGAATTAAACCCAGAAATATTCAAAACGAAATCTCAAATTAGAAGGTGAAAGGTCTCAAAACGTTTTTGCGAAAAGATGAAGAAGTGCGAATGAGTTGAAGAGTTACAACCTGGTTTGGAGTGGGCTCTGATACCACTTGATGTGATCCTAGGTAGCATCTAGTCCCTGAACGACTCCAAGAGGTTGTGAAAGTGATGGTGTAAAGATCAAGGTTGCTGAAGTGAAGTAATGATGGTGAAAGTTGCGGTTTTGTGACACTTGAAGTGGATGGATACGAGACAAGGGGTGGAATGAGTGATACTTCTCAAGGATGGTGGAAGATCCTTGGACTATCTACTTGCTCTGTGTGAATAGCAAAGGCCAGACACGGTGGCAAGAGGTGAATTGAAGTGAAACTTTAAGGGGTACGAAGATTCCCTTAGACTTTTGACTCTTGAGTGGGATGGGAAAGTTTTCCAAAATTCCTTGTTCAAGAGGAAGATCAACCGAGTTTAAGAAGAAGATTTGATAATAAAATGTTTGATGATCTGAATAGAGGACCAAGAGTTCAACATGCATAGGAAATAGCTAAAGACTTAATGAAAACATTAAACACACAAAGACTAAAGATTAAAGACTAAACATTAATGAAAACTTGACTTGACTCTTGGACTTCTCTTCATGCACGAAATTTATAGATTGAATTGGGCTTGGGTTTCCACCAAGAGACCTTTATTAAAGTGTTGTGAACAAGTCTCATTAAAAACCTTGTTTGGAAAACTCAATGGGACAAAACCAAACCAAGGGAAAAAGAGTGCAAGTCACAACACCTCTCTTGATGAATTGTTTAGGTGGTTTTGATCACAACTAGGTTAGTTGGATTAGCACACACTAAACTGCACTGGATGGTGTTGAGAAGGTGATGTAGTGTTGTCTTAAGTTTGGCTTGCTTGGATCGGGTAATGGGGCCATTGAAGATTTGTAGAGTTTCTTCTTCATCATCCGCAGGTTCTATCTGCTCCTTAGCTTCTTCATTAACTTCTTCATCCTCTAATTCTAGCTGTTGCTTTGGTTGAAGTTCCTTGATGGCCAGGAAAGGAATATGCGGAGTTGTTACGGAGGCATATGGTTTCTGCTGCCATACAGAGCCATGTTAAGAACATGATTGCTAAGAGACAATATAAAGCCAAGGTTGATTCATCTATTGTAATACAATCTGGTAAGTAGGGTTGATTTATTTTCATAACTGAGATAATCTCAAACTGTGCTCAAAATCAATGTTTCCAAGAATTGCTTAAACATCTAGTTTCTTCTTGCAGCAATTCGTGGTGAGCTGGTTAGAAGATATGCCAAAGTTTTGCTCTTTCTAAAACTACATTTAGTGGGCTGTGATGTACGCATCAAACATAGATTGTTTTGCTAATAGAAATGTGTATATGTATTTTGTGTTTTGCTAATAGAATATGCTATGTGTTTGTTAGATGTACTAGAAACAGCAAAAGTAATAAAGAAAACAAAACATAATTAAGGACTGCCTCCACATTTAAAATAACAGAGTTCTACTACGATGAGCCACCATAATTCTTTTCAAATCCATAACGCAACAATGGATGGTTTTCTAAGTGAAGCTTGATATGTGTTACCCGGAGCGGAGATCTTGCAGCTGAACTTGAAAGAAACATAATTTCCATCAAACACCATGCTCACAAAGGTCTTTAACAGTTATAACTCGAGATTAGTATTGTGTAGATACACAAAAATTTGGTTAAGTCTTCCTCTTCAGACAGCAAAGAAAAACGCAGGATCAATAAACTCCATATCTCCTCCACTATTAAAATTGCCACTGATACATGATATGCGTTCCAATAAAGAGGACCAGATAAGCAAACGTGTTCCTGCAAAATATGTGTTACAAAAGTTTAAAACAATAGTAGTGCTAAGACTATCAAAGATTCTAGATTTCTATCGAATTAAGTTGTAGAACAAAAAGGCGAACCAATTTGATGGTCTTGTTTCAAACTGTAACCATGATTGAGGATCTATACAATATCGCAGCTCGAGAATCTTCAGCTCAAAACTCAGAGTCGTCGATGATGGTAACGAGATTGGAGATCAAATACAGAGAATAGAAAAGAAAGTTCGACCAGCCAAATGGATTCATCCCAATGAAGAAGAAGGAAGAGAGATTTTTTTTTCAATTTTGGTTGACGGCGATGGATGCCTTTTATTTTTCCTTTTCTCAATTCGTTTATTTGTAATGTTTATTTGTTTTTCCTCTTAATTTTAATCCAACATGATGTGGCAGAATCATTGGTTATAACATGAGAGGTGAATGGAAGGGTACACCTCAGGAAGTGGATCTAAGAATTATCTGTTTTAAGACTATCTTGTATTTGGTAAACTCACATGCAAAATTGTGACTGGTAGAGAATTTTGCTAAGATGGTATCTGCAATATGGTTTTTCAATGTGATATGGCTAACTCTGATGTGTTCTTGAAAAAATTAATTTGGAAAGTACAATTAAGAATGGTTTTATTGAGATGTTGTTGAGATCACAATGAAAGAAATGGTTACTGAAGGGTGATGGTTTGATCACAGTTTTAACCGGATTTTTTACCTCACTAGTCTGGGGGAGTTTAATGTATTAATATGTTACCGTTTTTCACATGCATATTCAATATGGTTTTGAAGTCTTTTCTCCACTTTAACAAAGAAAAACAGGAGAATTCACATGATGGAGCATTTGGAGAAGACTTGAAAAATTTAAAGTGAAAATGAAGAATTTATCGAAGAAGATAGAAGTAGACTGACTGAAGCAATAGTCGACCTACTCGTTTATGCCGGTTAGAATAAAGAAAATTTTTTCACGCGCTTTTTACAAATCCTAAATGCTTGAGGATTCATTTTCGACCCATGCACGACTACTGAGCTATATACACTCTCCTAAAGCAAAATAATTAGGTCAAGCCTTCGAGTTCTCAAGAAGAAAGACACTCAAGCCACCAAAACTCTCCCTTTGCCTCAAGAAGCTACCTTTGTTCCTCAAGAAGTTCTACTCATAAAGGATTTTACAGAGAGAGAGAGAGCCACGACATGTTCTATTTTTTAAACTTTACTCTCTACTTTTATGCAAGCTATTGATTTTGATATTGTTTATGGTTTTTCTTGCTATGTATGAGTAGTTTACTTGTTTGATCTAGGATTTTCAATGGCTTTATAGATCTCTAAAGCATTTAATATGATAGATCAATAATGACTCTATACTCTAATGGTATTTCATACAATCTTGTGACTTGACCACTTAGGATATTGATCTCTAAGTTTTTCTATTCCATATATTATCTTATAGCAATGCCATAACATGGGCTTAGGTAGATTATTTCGTCCTTATTCAAATCAATGTTTGGCTTGGAAAATCATGAACAAGCAGATCAATGATTATTGCATGTGTTAGCCTTTTAAATTGAAAACCAATATTTCTGATCTAGTAGTTAATACATAGATATAGTGCCACAAGATATTGGAGACTATTTGGAGAAAACTCTTACACATATCCTCACTTTGGAGAAAACCATTTGCTCGAAACCCTAAATCCTTTCATCCCTCAAAACACAGACCCAAACCCTCTACGCTTTGTTCCCCCGCTAGATGAATTAGGTTTTGTCTTTGTTGCTTCATCAGCCTGTGGCTCCTCACCGTCCTATCTTTGGCGCGGCGGTTTCATCAGCCTGTGGCTTCTCACCTTCCCTATTTGGAGCTGCCAGTTCATCACCATCGATCTTCTGCGGATTCAAGTTGTTTTCTTCTTTCCCTTTCTCTTTCTCCTCTGAAATTTATTTTAAATCAAACCCACAATAAAACGAAAACTTAAAAAAGAAAATTGATTTTGGTATTTTTGGAAAGATGGTGCAGTCGAAGCTCTTGCCGCCGCTCGATTGTAACTCAGGTCTTCTTCGTCTCTCAAATTCAATTTCCGCCACCGGAGCCGCAAGAAGTGGTGGTGCTTCCTCCTCTGTCTTCATTAGAGTCTTCATCAAAGGTTTCGCCAAGTGAGTTTCTGTAAGTCTCAAGAAAACCATATGTGTCTCTGAGTCCTTTCTACAGGCGGCTCATCTTTTTTGTTGTTGTTGTTATTGTTAACTTATAGGTTCTTTAACGATTCAGGTTTTGAAGAACGAGGCCATGCTGAGAAGTTTATGAAGTACCAGGAACTTCAAATATCTATCAGGTTATGGACCCTTCAATAGAATTTCTTATGTTTAATGGATCTATCCTTAGAACAAGCGTTGTGGGAGAGTGAAACTGCCGTTTATTTTGATGCTAGTCTATGAGTTTGAGTACGATGAGCATATTCAGGTGATTAGAGGGAAGCTTGGGGAGAGAGACTTTCGATGAACAAGGAGAGAGGATACCGCGTCTACGGTATTTAAATGAAAGGTTGAGACAACAGAGAGCTGTATCAAAAGCTTTGAAGAAACTACAAAAGATGAAGGAAATCAAACCTAACATGGTATAATCTCCATATCTAGAATTGGTTCTCGACCTGTCTGGTTTTTTGTGATTAGAACCAACACGAACCAATGATTTTTTTTGTTCCTACAGATTCTGAGTCCAATAGCAAAAGAAGCTGAAGCAAGATCTTGGTGGTGTTCAGATGCCAGATAAGGAAGAAGAAGAGGAAAGAAGAAGCTGATATACATTGATTACTTCATGCATAACTTAAGCAAGGAGTGAATGGGTTAGTAAAATGGAGTCAAAATCAAGCTTGAGCAAGGATTGAATCTTCCTTACACATTTACTCGTAATGCTTCAGTCGTTTTGTCTCTAATTCTCTGGAAAGAAAAGTTTGCCAATGGGATTTAAATTTAAAGGTTACTGAAAATTGTAGGTTGGAGCAGCTAGGGAAGGGACAGCCGGCTGATCCTGTAAGCCACTATATAATCTTGTCTTTCTCTTTGATTTTCTTTTCTGCATTTTAAGCTTTAATTTTGGGGTTGTTGAAATTTTGCAGCTATGGAATGCATCAAGTTAGAGATGGTTTATCAAGGGAACATGCACGGTTTCATGAGGCAAGTGAAAAGTCATATATCTGTGCTTTTATTAAAACCAGTAACAATGGTAAAACACAGGTATTGATCAAACTACTAGCTAAGCACTTTCTTCTACTAAAACTCGTCGGTGTTTTAGCAGCCGCTTTCCTCATTGTTCCATCTGCAGACGCTGTTGACGCACTCAATACTTATGCTTGTTTGTTAAAGGTTTGCATGTAAATTTGCATTGTATCACTCGGTTCATGTTTAGCTAGAAATTATTTATTATGATACCAGAGAAACTAAACGTTTTTTGTTCTTCTTAGGTTATCTGTTCTTCATATGATCCCTTTAGCTTCTTTTTTTCCCAGCTACTAAGGTTGGTGATAAGATCCCTTTAGCAGGATCATCAAATAACCTCAACGCAAGGAATGAGTTCATATGTTAATTGTGTTAAGAATTTGTTTATATTTTCCTTCTTGGTTGCTCTTTTTCAGCCCACAGTTCAACTTCAGAAAAGATGGGTGATATTGTTTGCAAACTGATATGCGTTTCCTGAGCTATGTTGTACTTGCACTCTAGGAAGCTGCAGAAGCATACCTTGCTGGTAATTACCTTATGAAATTAGTATCTTAACAGTCTTTGTTTTTGTAGAAATTGAATCGTTTGGAGACCTAGCTATCAGTAGTAGACTGATGAAGATGGCGAACATAACCTGATAGACATAAGGTGTTGCTTGAGCTTGAATGTGAAAGCTTGGAAGTATAGAGAAGAAAGGAGTTCAGCTTAGGCAAGCAATAATTGACGCTGAGGCAAAACTAGCTTTACAAGTAGAGTAGTAGAACTTGCTAGCTACTAGAATTTGTGGTTTGGTTATGTACATATATTGTAACTTTTATTTGATAATAACATTTAATTCTTATTAATATTTATTAATATATTTCTAGTAATCAAAATAAAATCAAATACTATCAAAATAGCATAGCCAAATCAATATAGCCTAGCTACAAATTATTGAAATTAACAGTAAATAATAACAAAACGAAAACGTTATCAAATCATATTTAAAAATATAATAATAACGTAATGAAAATATTATTGAAAATATAATAATAACAATAATAACAAAAAAAACGATGTTAAAAAAAAATAATAACACAAAGGCAATGCTATTAAATAAAATTTAATTGCATAAAGAAATGCTATTGTAAGTTCCGATACGATAGCGGTGCAAAAAAACGCTATCGAAAGCGCCAGACTTTTTATAACGGGCGAATAGATAGAGGCTAAAAAAATGCTATGGTATCGTTAGATAGCGTTTTTCAGCCGCTATTAAAAACATTTTTTCTTGTAGTGAATATTTCATGGAATGTGATATGTGTTATGTAACAACACGAGGAAAATACCATGAAACAATTTTCAATGGCATTTTATATCTTTCACTGTAGATTAGATCACAACATTAAAAGTATTCTATGACATTTTTATGTGTTACATTAACATCTTTTACAGCACGAAAAAAAAATTCCATGAAAAAGAAATTTGTCACACGAATCAAATCCCATTTTTATCTATCAGGTAATTAACGCTATAATAGGTCAGACTATCGTAGTATTTTTTTTTGGGGGGGGGAGGGGGGTTCTATTATAGATGCGGCTGTTATAGCGTTTTAAAATTCGCTACCACAACCCTATAGTAGCATTATTTCCATGCTGCTAATGTCCATATTTCTTGTAGTGTTCTAATTGATCTCGAGACTGCTTTGTGATTTTGCGTATTGTATGTAGAGTGATTCAAAAAATAATACAATCATGCATTCTACAAAATAATATGATCATCTAAGATTCAAAACCTCTATTTCCTTTACCTCTTTAGTTAAACAAAGGCTACACTTGCTTGTGATTTTAATTGGTTATTGTTGTTCCTCCCCATGTAGGTCATATTATTCTATGTTTTGTGGCTAGTGAGAGATAAAGAGAAGGGGTCTCGTTCGCTGTTTTGCGAGGGTCTTCTCTTGCTGCACCCAATGGGTGTTTCCACTTGATGTGGTTCAATAAAATCTATCTCTAAAAATTTGTATTTCAAAATTGGTATGTTCAACTCACTAGAGTTTCGATTTCCCCTAAGACATGTGCTATATGAAGAGGCATTCGATAAGACAATGTTTAGATTCAATGTCAACAAAGTTGTTGATGTTTACCAAATGATTTCTAAATAATTTCCATTTAAATTTATCTTCTTGGTATGCTCTCGATATGTGTAGATGATATTGAAAAACTTTGAAACAATTAACATATTTGAGGTTCCTCCAAGATGTATTATGCTTTAGGTTAGTTTTAACTCTCTTAACATGAGGTTGATGCTTCCTCTACCAATTTATGCTTTAGGTTAGTTTTAACTCTCTTAATATGAGGTTGATGCTTCCTCTACCAATTTATTGGATTAGACAGTGTTACACATGCTCATCTTGTTGAGAAATACCTCATAACCTAGATGATTGTACTTGTAGGCTAAGATCAAATATGAGCTGCAAAATATTGAATGCAATTCCATCTTCATCCCCTTTACCAACCAATATGTGTCACTTATGATTTTCTCCGGCTGATAAAATTGTATCTAGAGAAAAAAAAACATTATTATCCACTTTTTGACCAATATCTAATTCACATTCGTCCGGTTATCACTGATTTATTCTAACTACGTTCTCTCATTTTTGTTGTAGTCCTATGGATCATGTTACTTTTTTTTGTTTCATTCTTTAATGCAATTATTTCGTGATGGAATTTGACATTTTATGGAGTAAAACAAATCGTCGACTTCCATGTTTTTTTAAGCTATAAATTTTACAGCAAGAAGTGAATTCTACCTCTTCCAGATTCTGTATTAATAATGAAAACGCTTCATTATGAATTAATGAATATAAAAAAGCGCACTGTTTGTCATAATATATATGGAATACATGTTCAATCAAAAAATTTACTTTATTAGTTAAGTAAACTAAAATCATCATGTACTATACAGGATTCTAAGAGAGTTCAAGGTTTTTTCAACATAATATAATGACAAGGCTTAGTTCTTTTATAGATTTATATTACACTATACTATTCTAAGTAGATTTTTATTTATCATATATTACCTAAGGATATGAGCGTATGTCTATTACACTTCAAATAAAGGTAGTAGCTCAAATTTAAAACTAAAGTGCAATAGAATACACGTTCGCAATAATTAGTTTTATAAGCAACATTCAAAATATGAAGTGGTAGATGATTTCTTAAGAAAATTTGTTCGTTTTTAATCTAGAAAACTGAAGATGATTAGAAAACATGGTTAAGTAAAAAATAAAATGGGACCATGGATGTATTGTAAACCTTTTAAAGATCTTATTAAAAATAAATTTGATGTTTAATATCAACATAAAATTTTTAATTAAATACACCCGAAGTTGTGAATAATAAAACAAATAAAAACAATTAATAAAAGCTTATTTAATTTAAAAAATTTGCATAGCACAAATACTCATCTAGTATATATAAAAGCTGAATAATTCTCTCCATGGGGTTGCAACGTAAACATTTAAGAGAGTGATAAGTGACGTGTAAATATTTTACTAAAAAAAACATTAAAATTTTTAAAATTTTTGTGCTCAATTGAAATTTAATATTCCTTACGTTACGTGTAAGTGAAATATATAATTTTAATTTTAGTGCAAAATTTTTTTATCTATTTATCTTATTTGATAACTCAATATAACTAAATGGGGTTTTTTCTGTTTTTTTTTTTTTAATTTTTTTTGTCATAGAAATAATGAATAGGAAAAATAATATGTGGAATAGGGAAGACGATGGTAAAGATGATAACAAAGGTAAAGGGGTGAAGTTGTAGATTTTGAAGATCTTGGAATGTAATCTAAGTGTAGAGGTAACAAGGGTAATATATATCAAGAAGATAAAGTAGGCGTGGAAATAAACAAAACCGTCTTATCGAGCTATGTGAATAGTGGATGAAATGCAAAACCGAATAGAGTTTTATGTTTTCATCGAGAACAAAGGGTGAAAATACGATATCAAAAATGGTTAAATTATATCAGTTTAAAGTCATTTAAATTAATAGGGTTTTAAGGTGATCTTAATCTCAATCAAAATGATTGTCTCCATTCACAAGAATATCTTTTTTTGTCAAGCCATTGACACAAATACAATATTAATAATATCTCAAATTTCAAAGTGCTATAACTGATTGCTAGGTACAACATATTAAAAAAAAAAAATATGATAACAAAATGTATGGTTTAAAGAAGAGCATATGAATCAAACAGTAGAGAATTAAAGATTATTATAGTTTAAATAACAAGATTTTGTTTCTCATTTATTTTTACTTGATAAATTTTAGATAAATTACAACAACAAAACTTTATGTATAAGTAATATCCAAATTGAATTTTATATATATTATAGGAAAAAATGTATGTTGACAAAACAATATACGCATATACATCTCACGTGTATACGTAAATACTTTTCTAATCTATAATAAAAAAACAAATAATTGTTTAAAAAATTAATTGAAAATAAAACAGGAAATCAAATTTTGAAGCTAAAATCAAATATGTGAATCCATGCGTAAAACGGATAATAACCTAGTTAATAATAAATTGATAACAAAATAAGTTTTTTAACCACATTGAAATTTACAAATATAGACATGAAACAAAACTAAATAAAAAATACTCATTTTAACTAACTAATGTATAAGCAACTACGTTACATATTTAAATGACATAACGAAAACTAATAGCTTGGAACTTTGACATTCAATATGTGATAGTTTGAATAATTTCTTGATTTTTTTTTGTCATCTTGGAAATTATAAACTAACGAAAAAAATTTGGAAATCCAAACTGGGAATACTACTTACATAAAAAAAATCCTTACCTTGAGCAGTAGCATTATACGCTAAGCAGTTTGTTTTTTCATTGAGTCTTCGAGGAATAAGGATGAACATAAATTTCTGAAACTGTCTTTTGAGGGTATGAAAGTCTGCAAATAGAGCCGCAAAAGCTGGCCAATCCTCCATCGTCGTTAATATCTTGACGAGCTCTGAACAGTATGTTTGAAAATTCATGGTGTCTTCTTGATGGGCAAGTATACACTCCATCGCCCATCAAGAAAAACCTAGAAGATTATCCATTTAAAACCTTGATTATATTGGGTTATTGTTGATGAAAAGACGAAACAAATGTCATGGTTTTAATCAAATCATTTTATTATATCGTATTCAATGTTTCATTTTTTTCTCAAAATAGTTTAAAAATTAATTCTGTTTTTTTTTTTTGTTGATAAAAATGCATGTATTAAAACTAAAACAACATATTTATTTCGTTAGATCGTTCAAAAAAATTATATATCCTTTGACTAAAGAGAATCAAAGAGAACAATGAGATTTTTATTCATAAACATTTAAGAACAACATATTTAAGTCAAAGAAAATAAATAAAAAATTAAATTTATAAAAGAATTTACTATTTTTTTATATTAATATTAAATAAGATCAAATATATTATCATTTCAAATAAACTATAGGTAGTATTTCAAAATCATTGTTAAAAAAAAAATGTACGTACAAATAATCACTGAACATAAAATAAAGCGAACTTAATCATATTTCGTTAAAATAAAATATAAAAACATTTATGACCCATGCATTGCATGAATCATGTTTTAGATATATATATATAAGCCACCTAATAACTACCACAAGGATAGCAAAAAAAACTAAGGTCTAGAAAAAAAATTTATAAACAAACTTGCCATTCTGTACCAGGTCAACAATAAAAAAAATAATCATTTTTTATTATTTGTTAAATTAGTAATAAAAAGAACTATGTTTATTAATGGCAAATGGTAGCCAACATTTGTGTAGAATTCGTTTCATCTTAAGGTTGTCTTTGTCAATGTTGTTCTCTATTATTTTCTGTTATAACCTATTAAACTCTGCATAAATCAGGAAACTAAACTGTTTCTGGTTTTTTTTTTTTTTAGGACAGTTGGATGTTTTCTATGTTCTTTGTATAAAACTCATCAAAACTCTTTGGAGGTATATATTTCATAGGGAATAGGAGAGGTTTTAGACGAAGAACAATACGTACAATATATTTTGCATAAAATGAGTTGTTTCTCGTGCTTCTCTTCAAAAAATACGGAGAATGAAGGTTCTTCCATGCCTGCTCCCTATAAGCAACCAAACTCACCTAGTACGTTCCGCTCTAAATTCTCATAAGCTTACATGCTCAATTTTAAGTCGTTTCAGATTTTTCGAAAATTGTTTAAAAATATATATATTATGCCTTTTTGTATGAAGGGAACCAGAGAGATAGAACAATCGGAGAAGTCGTGGCCAAAAACGTAGACTCGCCATCAAACAATATCGAAGCAGAGACTTTTACATTCCGTGAATTAGCCACCGCGACAAAGAATTTCAGACAAGAGAGCCTCATTGGCGAAGGCGGTTTCGGACGGGTATATAAAGGAAAGCTCGAGAAGACAGGACAGGTAAAATTCATATATTATTTAATATTAAAAATGGTTTTGAGTCAAACTCATTTGTTTGTTTTGTTTTGTTTCGGTTTGTGATAAGGTCGTGGCAGTGAAACAACTTGATAGAAATGGATTACAAGGGCCAAAAGAGTTCTTGGTCGAAGTCTTGATGCTTAGTCTTCTCCATCATCCGAATCTTGTGAATCTCATCGGTTATTGTGCCGATGGAGACCAAAGACTCCTTGTTTACGAGTACATGCCTCTTGGATCGCTGGAAGATCATCTCCTAGGTTAATCATCATCTTGACCCCTTCATTCATAATTCAAATTTTGTTGACTAACTAGTTTTGTTGTTCTAACTTAAACAGATCTTGAACCGGAACAAAAAGCACTAGACTGGAATTCTCGTATTAAGATCGCTTTAGGGGCAGCTAAAGGACTAGAGTACCTTCATGACGAAGCCAGCCCTCGCGTGATTTACCGAGATCTTAAATCATCAAATATATTGCTTAATCGAGATTTTGGTGCTAAACTATCAGATTTTGGTTTAGCAAAGGTAGGTCCTGTGGGAGATATACAACACGTGTCTTCTCGAGTTATGGGAACTTACGGTTATTCTGCTCCTGAGTATCAGAGAACCGGCCATCTTACAGTTAAATCAGATGTGTATAGCTTTGGAGTTGTGTTGTTGGAGCTTATTAGTGGAAGACGAGTTATCGACACAACCAGACCTAGTGATGAACAAAATTTGGTTACTTGGGTGAGTTATTTATTAACCATCTATGATTCGTGAATGAAGTCATCTTAACTAACTTAGTTTCTTAGCAATAAAATAATTAACAATATATAAATTTATGTTAGGCACAACCTATTTTCAGAGAACCGAACAGATTTCCAGAGTTAACTGATCCACTACTTCGAAATAAATTCCCTGAGAAGAGTTTGAACCAAGCTATAGCTGTAGCAGCAATGTGCCTTCATGAAGAACCTACAGTGCGACCACTAATCAGCGATGTTGTCACCACTCTTAGCTTCCTTGGCTCATCTTCTGAATCTTCCAATAATAGCATTAACCATTTACAACAAAATCATGATACAATTATATGGGACTCAAGTCCTAGATAACTTGCTAACTAACATTTTTTATTATTAAATTATTCAATAACTTTCAATTTCAATCATTTTTATTTATTTTTTATTATATATTTTATGTTATATATAACTATCATTCAAAAGTTTGCGTCATGTGTCAAATTGTCAAATTTCAAGTGAATACTTGAATGTGATACATGTCTATAAATTTTCACATTACAAAATTATAAATTTTAATTTTCATATTTTTCATTAATTTTATTTTGAAAATATATTTTAAATTTTTAGTTGGTTAACTCATCATACTCAACTTTATTTAAAAATAATGTTTAAATAAATTTTGTTTCTATTTTATGTATTTTTTACAAAAATAGCTTAAAGTGTCAAAATTTTATAAACAAATGGAAATTTTTAAAACCAATAAAGAAAATGTTACATGGAATTTGAAATTTAACAAAAAATAGCATAAAAAATAATTGACAACTTTTTAGTTTAATTAATGTATTTAATATTTAAAGTTCTTAGAATATAATTTTTTAGTTATCTTGCTTTAACTTTTTACATTGTTTATCATGTTTATTTAAAGTAAATAAATAAAGAAAATTCTATTTTGAAAATTTATCATTTTTTTAATTATATAATAAAACTTAAATAAATCTCTCCAACATCTCATTACTCATAATTTTATATTTAAAAAAAATGTCATATAAAACAATTTCAAACTTTTTCCCTCAATTTTATTTCTTGACGATTCAATAATAAAGCGACTTGCTTGGCGTGTAATGCAGTAGTTCAGGATAAAAAGTTTTTCTATGTAAGTAGTGTTTCACCTGTTTAGATAATCAAACCTTATTTAAGTTGTTTTATTTGTATGATGACAAAAAAAAATGTCACCTCAGTAAAAAAAATTAGTTTTGAAAGAACAATAAATTTTAATACATTAACTTTTTTTACGTTAAAGATGATTTCATTGATGGAATAGTCCAAGAGACAAGAAGCTGACAAGGATAATAATCTTACCTGAGATAAGATCGAGAAATAATAAGACACTCCCAGAGACAATATTCCAAAACCGGAAAAGTAAACAAATTGATAAATAACAAATTAAAAGATAACTAAAGCAACAACCACTAAAAAAATCGAGTATTTTTAATGCCAATAAAACACTATGTCTCCATATAATAGCGTTGTAGAAAATGCTATGCCACTACACGTGACCAAAATTTTGAGACCTACCGTAGCGATTTTAAATTATGCTACATTAATTATTTTTATAAAAAAATATCTTTAATGCAATTATATTTTTTAAATTAGTTATTTTTGTTATTTTTTATTACGTTACAAATGAAATTAATACTGTAACGTCTATTATTGGAATTTCATAATCAATTACTAGAATATCATTATCTTTGTAACAACAAATAAGATTTATTATCAATTTTAAATATCATTGTTCTATCAATTTACACATAACAATTTCTACTAAGTTCTACTATCCACACTAATACAAAATTACATATATAAATGATCAAAGATGTATATCTTCACTGCTCCTTCCATAGTTGCTTCCTTTTTTTGTGGTTGTAGAACACATTAGTAAGCTCTATACATTAACACACGATTGATATACTTAATCTATTTTTACACTTTGTCTTTTGAATAGTCATGTCAAACGATTAGCATGTTCAGTTTTTGAGATTTAAATTCAACTTACGTCTTTATTGTGGTTGGGTGCGAGAAGGTAACCACTCCTCTGTATAAACGATTAGCATGTTCTTCGTGAGTAATTTCTCCATTACTTTCTCTCTGTAAAACAAACACACAAAAACTAAATAGTTAAACTATAAAAGTCGTAACTTTTCATCATACATCTATAAAACATACAATCTTCCTTTTGAAGAAAACATAACAACTACGGACAGGCGCTTCAAAATGAAAGTTCTCTGAGTTTATTCATTACGCTAGTTGATCAATTCTTGACCTACGTCAGAGCAAATGATAAAGTAAGCAAATAAGAAAATTTATCTCTTTTTTCTTCTACATACATTGAACTGTAATTAACAATGTATTATGCATGGGAAGTAAGTTGAAGTTTTCGATTGTTCTAGTGGACGAGGCAATAGTATTTGGGATAGAGAAAGAAGAAGGAAATTAGATTGAAGTTAGTCAAGTTGGGGTGACCCTACGAGTTAGGGATTAGAGTAAGGTAATGACGTGAAAATCCAGAATACTTGTTGTATCTTTAGAGATCAAGAAAAAAGGATTTGGTGAACCGATTGAAAAAATATATGACACCCTATATAAGTAGGGAGAAATTGATCAAAAGAATAAGTATGGAGGAGAAAATGAAGAAACATGTGTGTTAAGACTATCTTGTGTTTGGTATTTTTTGGGACAAAGCGTTGATGATAAATGAGATGTTATGACAGCATATAAGTTCTTATAATGACCGTGTCGGGTAATTCTAGTATGTTCTTGAAAGGTTTTCGGGGAAGTACATGGAAGTTCAATATAAATTTAGACGATGTTAGTGAGTCGCAAGGGGAGAAACGGTCACCGCGGAATGATTTTCTGAGCAGTAGCTTTTTCAGTTTTTCCAAGCTACTACTGGTTTAGTTCTTTGTTTGCTTGAGGACGAGCAAAAGCTAAATCTAGGGGAGTTCGATTTGTCGATATTTTTACCATTTTTCTATCCCTATACTTATCACGTCATGGAATATTTGGAGAAGACTTGGACGTTTTGGAGTAAATTGGAGATATAATCGATATTTTGGAGTTACGTCAACCGATGCAATCCTTCTATGCATCGATGCAGTTTTTCCTGTGTAAGTAAGAAACATTTTATCGGGATTTTCTGAAAAATCAAAGTCGTTCTTTTT
Organism: Euclidium syriacum; assembly: GCA_900116095.1. Lineage (NCBI taxonomy): Eukaryota > Viridiplantae > Streptophyta > Magnoliopsida > Brassicales > Brassicaceae > Euclidium > Euclidium syriacum. The sequence continues at coordinate 1,627,889 of FPAK01000003.1, read as the reverse complement.
ATTTTATAGACCCATGTAGGATATAAATACAACTTTTAAAGCATATATTAGGTTATCACGTCTTAAGCATCACGCAGACTCTTGCCTTGAGAAGCTATCGTTTAAGCTTTTTCTAGGGTTTTCTTTTAGTTTTTCTTTTTCTCAAGGAGAGAATGCCACGACTTGAAATCCATGCATAGTGCTACTTTATTTTACTTTAATGCAAACTTTCAATTCAAGTATTTCTTTTACTTTACTTGATATTTTTGAGTAGTTTTCTTGTTAGATTATATAGGATTTTCAATGGATGTTATTGATATATATGCTTACAACATGATGTAATCAGTAGGATCACTGCTAGAGTTGTTCTCCATGCTTGCTTTGGGTTAATCACTTAGAAAATCGATGCTAAGTTGAGTTAATTCAAAGAGACTTTTTTAACAAATCTGATCTAGTTTTAGTAGGTGATTTATCTTGGATCTAAAATATTTGTTGTAAGGAAATTATGAATTGACCAGACTTATATTCACTGCATGAATTAGTTTTCATAGGTTTGTAAAGAGATTTTTGATCTATTTGTTAAGTCATAGGTAGAATTCTTTAAGAAGTTATGTTTTTTACACGAGTGTGTTCTGAGTTCAAGAATCTGACAGATTGTTGAATAGAGATTGTTGATTGATCTATGGTTCATGAGATTGCTACCCTAGGTTTAACGTTTTAGTCTTACTTGAATCTACATGTTTTTACTAAGCATGCAACGTAGTTTTGGTTTACTAGTTACACGTTTACTTACTTTAGACGAATTTCTAGTTTTGATTTGAGAAACAACTCAGTCGATGTGGGATCGATATCTTCAATACTAAAATTACACATTTGTGCACTTGCAGCAGTCTAGGGTGAAAACAATATACACATTATACTTGCATTTCCAAAGGAAGATTTAATTCGTGGGAGTGGTACCAATGGAGTAGATACTCTTGAAGCTAGGATCTAAAACTTCTTGATGTGCATGTATGTTCTCATGATCCTTCTAGTTCTACAACCAATATCCAAATTTAACAGGGTAGGCACCGTTTGGACCGTAGATCCAAGTGTATCCATTCTCTATAATGGATTCCCGTATTCTTATTTGGATGATCAGTCAATGTCTTCTGAAACAAAAATTCTCTGAAGTGAGTGTAGACTCCATTCGTCTAAGGAATGATCTTTGAGCATGGAAAGAGAGATAGATTTTGGATCAATGTCTTGTTGAAATTAAGGTGGAATTGGAGGATCTATCTTGAGCCGAGAATCCTAAGACAGGTTGACTCTATATCCATTACCAAATTCCTTCCTCATCTTTTTCTTCTTAAAAATTTGGGCTTTCTTCATGTATGCTTCTCCATGAAAATGAAGGTCTTTTTTTCCAAATTTGCTTCAAGGAATGATGATCTTGTGAAATATGTATCTTTGAATAATCTAGTGATGCGTTAATTATTTCACCTAAACTAACTGAAAATACAGAATGTACAATTTCACCTAGAGGTTATCGATCCCATTGAAATTATGCCGAGTTTCAATTCTAAATCAGGAAATTCCTTTTAAATTCAATTCTAGTATCCGGTAACCAAACTTATGGATTAATCTAAAGTAAAGTGTAAACCTTAATATTAAAAAATCTAGATCATATGAAATAGAAGGAAACATATTCCAATCAACAACCAAGTAAATTCTAGAACACAGAAGAAGCATGTATATAACTCTCTAATTCCTTTGAAATTATACCTACTTGCTAACAACTATACCAGAACGAAAATTTTCAATCTATGGAAGTTAACTCATGCAATAAATACGGATTTGATTGTTCATAATTTTCCTAGACAAAGAAACATTCGCTAGAACGAAATCACCTACTAATAACTATGTTACAGTTTCGTTATCCAATGATGTTTCATAATAAATAGGCTTAGTAACCAATATTCCAAGTGATCAAGTTAGAATAAGCATGTGGAACAGTTAAAGTAGAGAATCATAATGATCATATCATGATGAATGCATTAGGGATCTATTAAATCATTGAATCCCTATATCTAACTAAATAACTACTCACACATAGCAAGTAAAACCATAATCATATCAAAATCAAAGTATTCAATAAAAGTAAAGAGAGAGTAAGGGTTTGATAGAATAGGTAGTGGGTCGCTTTTCTTGTGAACAAAAGTAACCTAGAAAGGAAACTCAAACAAACCTTAGAACAAGGTGGCTTCTTGAGGCAAAAAGAATTTTTGGTGGCTTGAGTGACTTGAGATATGAATTCTCTTTGAGGTTTGATGGTTTGAAGGCTTGACCTAATTCCAAGCTTAGCAGTTTCAAGGGTCGTACATGGGTTGTAAATAAAACTAGAAAACTTCGGGTCTTGAGAAAAGGCTCGTAAATTAAATTTAATTCCATTTTTCTGACCGACCTTGAGAGTTGGTCGATCTCAGCTCTCAAAGTTGATCATTTCTTCATTTTTGCTCCAAAATCGTCTAAGTCTTCTCCAAATGTCCCATCACGTGTAAACATTTAATTATCCATCTAAGAATTTGGAAAAGGCTCCAAATCCGTATAAAATATGTATATGAAAACCGGTAAAAATATCGATACATCACCTAGCCATCAAAGAATTGAGTTTGGTAGCAATCCTCTATATGCTTTCCCATCAAATTTATATTGAAGCCCTCAGAATTCAAAAACTCATACCTCCCTCCTTTAGTCATCTTATATCAATCTTTCCAATGTATTCCTTTTCTAGTCTCATTGTTCATTCACCAGAACCTTACTAAAGAGATGTTTATCTTCTCACATAACGTTTTAGGAAATCTGAAGCAAGTGATGGTATATAGGTTTGTAAGACGAGAACAACCACTTTAATCATCACCTCTTTTCCTCCTTAAGAAAGGAGCTTATGGCTCCAAAATTTTATCTTTCCATCCATTCTTTGATGCAAGAAGTTGAGAGCAAACATTATATGACCATGACCGGCAATTGAACTGAAGCAGCGTAGAAAGTAGCTTAGAAAGAAACTTGGAAAGAGAACGAAACTGAGGTAGCTCAGAAAGAAGTTGAGACAGAGGAAAAGCAGCATGAACCAGAAGACTTACAAGTTCCCTAAGGTCCCATGACACGATCCAAGAAAGTTAGATTCAACCAGGCTCTACACAATCTCTTACATTCCATCCATGCAAAACTTGAGTGTGCTAATCCAACTACTTTGGTTGTGATTCAAGCCACTTAAGCATCATCAAGAAAAGTTTTGTGACTTGTACTCTTTTCCTTCCTCTTGGTTTCGTCCCAATGGATTTTTCAAGAGAGGTTTTTAATGAGGCAAGGCTACAAAACTTATACACAAGACCTCTTGATGAATTCAGCCCATTTCTACTCTACTTTGACGAATTTGAAGAAGGAGGTGCTTATTTCCATATTTCAAACTTTGTTTTAATTTTATTCTTTGCTTCAATAAGTTTCTAGTTGTCTTTGTTATTTCCTAAGCACTTCAAACTCTATATGTACGCTCCTACTATCTTCTTATGAGTTCATCAAACATTTTTTATCTAAAATCTTTCTCTTTTGTTTGATCTGATAGATGTGTAATATTCTATCAACTTGAAGATACTCATAGAGCAATATCAGTAGCTTTAAGCCACGAAAGTATAGAGGATTTCCGCAGCCTTTAGAATTTTCAATTCAATCCATTCACTTGTTCACAATTCACAAAACTCACTGATCAAACCATTTCATTCCAATCCGTCCATCATCTTTTGTCTTCAAAACCAGAACTTCTTCCATACAACACACAACTGATGAGATGGGAAATTGAGTGTTTCAACACCTGATTTCTACAAGATTTTACCCAATTCATCCCATCTTTATTTCATTTCTCATGCATTTAGGATATATTTCCGTTTCAGAAGTCTTAGGAGTCCGCATTTGCGTGTTTTGTGTATTTCAGGTAATTTCAGGTCAATAAGAGAGGACAAGAGCTCTAAAAGGGAGGAAGCAAATCCAAAAGCAAAAGGCAAGGAAACTACTATCGATTGACCAAGTCTCACCCGTATCGAAGACATATCGATCGATATGGGATGAAGAATATCGAGACCCATATCGATCGATATCCAGAAGCCAGAAGCAAAAAAAACAAAAGACCAAAATGCCCCTAGCCGACCATGTTTCCCTATAAATAGAGCTTGTCCCATCATAGGAGACACAACTCCACACCTTTTACTTTTACATCCTTCTAGGTTTTCTTTTGCTACCCAAAAGAGGTAGCTATGTAAATATTTTTATTTTCTTTTATTTTCCTTTTTTTATTTGTTTATGTAAAACCCTTTTATGATTAATTAAAGTTAATTAAGGAGATTAATTAAGAGAAATAGGGTAATTATGGGTTCTCTAATTAGGGTTAAGTAGTTGGTTCTTATGAAACCAATTAGGCTTAGATCTCCAAATCATGGATCCTTAGGGGAAGAGAGGAGATGGAGATTAGTGACACCTCCTATCACTCTTCTTGACCTCCACTTTCCATAATCCTAAGGGTTAGTGAATGAGTCTAAATGATTAGTTGAGAGGCTTTCTCTAACCTTAATATAACTATGGAATAGTATTTAGGGTTTGAATTGTGGAAACCTTTGCACACTGATAGCCTAGATTCAAGGTTGTATCCTTTCAATTGGCTTAACATGTTAGGAGAGTGGTCTAGAGGATTAGTTGAATTCCTAAGAAATTGCTGGATCAATTAATGAGATTAGAATCAAACTTCCACATTAGGAAATGCAAAGGAGCTTGTAGTATCTAAGGCCATTAGATATTTATCTCCATCCATTGAGCCCGTTGATAGAGTAAATGCTTAGTGGTACGGTTATCTTAGATCGGATGATCGGGTAGCTAGTAAAACCGTAGTAACAAGTCCCTAACCCGAATTAACAACCTTGATTAGCTAGCTCCCTAAAACCCCAATCAACCTTAATTAATCTTTCCTAGTAATTTAGATTCCTATCTTAGATAGTTAAAGACTCAAACCAACATCTACAAAACCCCTTTAAATTTTGGCTATCAACTTGGTGTAAAATACAACTTGATAACTTATGTGCTCCCTTGGATTCAAGCCTTCAATTCCTACAACGAGTATAGCTTATAATTGGGTTAAGATTGAGGTGTTTATAAATTTTAAAACTTGAAAACACCAACACATCAAGTTTTTGGCGCCGTTTTCGGGGAGAAATTGGCAAGGTTTATCGTGAAGTATCTAAACCGCTTAGTTAGCCAAACCTTATTATAAAAAATTAAAATTAAAAAATTAAAAAAAAAAATTGTGTCCGACTGCCAATATCGACCCCAATCAGTCGATACAACCAATGTATCGACGTGGTATTGGTCGATATCACATCACTATATGGGTAATCTGACTTGTGCCGACCATGTATCGATCGACACAAGGATATATCGATCCTATATCGATCGATATTAGCGATACTGTAAAATATTATCGCTTATCTAATCTACATGTATCGATCGATATTAGTTCTGTATCGATCCTATATCGACCGATACAAAACATTCTGTAAGATTTTTCAAATAATTTTTATTTTCTACGAAACATGCTAACAAGTGTTCCACCTCTATTCTCTTGTGTTTTCAGGTTGAATGCGAAGAAGCAATAGCGAAGGAAACCTCATTCCGCCCACGGACATTGCCAAACTCGAGCGCACTATAAGGAAATCAAAGAAGAACCGTAAAAAGGCCACTCACTCACCAAGAATGGGAGACCGAATCGAAGGTGCTCAATAACCGGAACAACTGATCGGGAGGTACGATGAGCCAACCCTAATGCCGTCGCAAACCGGGATCAAAATCCCGGATGGAGAGGACAACCAATTTGATATCAAAGGGATAATGCTCAACATGGTGCTTCAACATCGGTTCAACGGAATGACTCACGAGAATCCGCTGGATCATCTAGAAAAGTTCGAAAGGATATGTCAAACCTTCCGAACCAATGGAGCTAACGCCGATGCTTACAAGCTAACTCTATTTCCGCTCTCTCTAGCGGACAAGGCGAGCCATTGGGAGAAGAATGTACCAAGTGCCACGATAAGATATTGGGAGGATTTTAAAAAGGCGTTTCTAAACAAGTTCTTCAACCGACAGCGGACAATCAAATTCTGAAATGATATATCAAGCTTCCGCCAAGGTGCTAGTGAGGATTTGCTTGAAGCATGGGAAAGATTCAAGGGATATACCAATGACTGCCCTCACCATGGTTTCAAAAAGGAGCAACTTCTCAACACATTCCACCAAGGATGCCAACCCCAATGGAGATTAGCTATAACCACATCAAGCCAAGGAAGTTTTGCAGATCTCACTATCAGCCAAGGAGAGAAAATCATAGAAAATCTAGCTCAATCGGAGCATGGCTTGAGTAATCCGCAATTCAAAGAAACCGATACTTCGCAGCTAAAAGACCTTAAAGAGAAAATTGAGAAGATGGCCGAGAAAATGGAACAATCCTTGCTAATGGCTCAAAAAGTTCAAAACCATAAGAGGAGTGCCAACATGGTACAAGAAGAAGAAGTCTATTAAGTGGAAGACATGAACTTTGTTGCCAATAATGGTCAATACACCCAAGGGTACAACAACCAAAGAAATTTTGGTAGACCCAATCAAAGGTATGGTAACCAAGGTTATAGGAGAAATCAAGGGTACAACGGTTATGACAATCAAGGTGGGAACTGTCAAGCCCAATCCTCCAACACAACCTTTCAAGATGAAGGAACCAATTCAATCTTGAAGCAAGTGTTACAGAGTCAAGGGAATCATTCGATTGAGATATCCACCAAGATGAATGAAGTAGCCACCAAGGTAGACACAAGTCTCGGAGTTATGAACAAGAAAGTTGATGGATGCTATGCTGATTTGAACAACAAGATGGAAAAGCTCTCTAACAACATGAGACTTCTCGAGAGAAGGACGGCCGACCTAGGCCAAGCCTCTTAAGTCACCGCTTCAACTTTGCCCGGTAAACCCGAGCAAAATCCCAAAGATTTTTGTGGAGCGATCAATGGAAGAGATAAATGGGAAGAGTGTGAAGACTATGAGGAGATCCAAGGTATGTTGAGCAACCCCGAGAACTTCGAGGAGGATAATGAGTTCATATCTGAATTCCTTGAAACGTGGCTAGAAGATGATGAGGATTCTGACTTTGAGGATCAATGGCATGAAGAGGAGGACTATGAGATGTTCAAGATGGATGAAGAAGAAGGGATGAATGCTGGGGAGATATACGGAAGTCAAGATGAACCAATGAGAACCGGTGAAGAGGGAATATTGATCGATAGCCTGGTCATATCGACCTATGCATCGATCGATACCAACCACCCAAAAAGAAACAATGGAGTATCGACCGCTCTATCGATCGATACTGATGTTTCCACAATCGACAAGATGATGGGAAAACTTCACATAGCCGATCAAAGAAGGGATAATCCGAGTTCATCCATACAATCCAGGAGGGTACCATTCCCCGAAGCAAGGTTTACTCAAGCCCAAGTAGAAGAGTATGAAATGTTCAAGAAAGCCATGGAACAAGAGTCTATAGAACTTCCAATCACCTTGAGCATTGGGAACATGAACAAGAAGGGCTATATGACAGTAGAATGAGCTGCTTCGATGGTATCTGAAATATGGTCTTCATTGTGGTTGGGATAACTTTAATTTGTTCTTAATAAGTTTTTCATTGGAGAATACAACTTGGTCTGCGTATTGGTCAGCTGTTGGAGATGTCACAATGAAAGAAATGGTTGCTGAAAGTTGATAGCTTGATCACGGTAAACCGGATTTTTTTTTTACCGCTAACTAGCTCTTTATTTGCTTGAGGGCGAGCAAAAGCTAAGTCTGGGGGAATTTGATGTACTATTATTTTTACCGGTTTTCACGATGATATTTTATGCTGTTTTGGAGTCTTTTCTGCATTTTATACAGGTTAAATGGAAGATGCCACATGCTGAGGTGTTTTGCAAGAATCTAGAAGATTTGGAGCAAAAATGAAGAATTATGATCCGAATCCCGAGTCGACTGACTGGAAGGAGGAGTCGACCGACTCAGGGACGTTTTAGTAAAAAGGAAATTCTTTTTGGGCTTTCTTTTCGAAACCCTAACTTCTAAAACTTCTTGGCCGATTTATGCATGACCTAGAGGAACTATATAATAGACTTTAAGCAGAGAAGAAAGAGAGAGACGACTTCCATCAAGTTTTTGAAGCATTTAAGCATCTCTTTACCAAAAATCACCAAAAGTTACTTAGATCTTGTTTTCAGGGAGCACCCTTGTGTGAAGGTTTTCTTGTGTGAAGGTTTTCTTGTGCCCCTGTTCTCTTGGTTTTACAGAGAGAGAGCCACGTTTTGCTCTGATCTCTTTTGATATTACTTTCATATTGCAAACTCTTGATATTAATGATTATGATTGGTTTGTTTGCTATGTGTGAGTAGTTCCCTAGTTAGATCTAGGTTGTCAAAGGTTTTATGGGTCATTAGGTGCACGAATTGTTGCTGAATTCGTGGCTACTCTCTGCTTAAATATTAATTCATACAATATTTTGACTTGATCACTTAGAATATTGAATTTTAGGGTTTGTTGCATCATACACCCATTTTACACTAAACTCGGAGCCTTGTTTTTAGCGAATGGAAGAGCTTGAAACATTTGTGGGAGTTAGGAGAGTCACCAAGTATCCATTATCCATCCGAGCTATCCATACCAAGGAGATTGAAGAGGATAAAACCCTGGAAGAAACAAGTGAAGAAGGATCGTCTGACACAGTTGGTCGACTGCCATCAATGGTCGGTCGACGTGTCAACGGTCAGTGGACCGAGGAGAAGGTCGGCCGACTCTTAGCTTCTGAAGAAGAAGTGGAATGTCCTTTGATGAAGGTTCCACCCAGGAAGAGTGTCTACAAACCATGGTGCACTAATCAATCAGTGTATCCATGGATTCCAATTCATGAGTATGAAGTTGATGACTTAGGAATTGATGTAGAAGCTAAAGAAGATGATTGGGAGCTCAAGAAAGAAGTTGAGACCTATTCTAAAGTGTTGATGAGGAGGATGCCATTTGCAAGAGCCTGCAAGCTGAACGCTAAACTTGAAGACGTCCTCAGTAAGGTGATGAGATGGAAGATAACCCCAAAAGATGGGAATTGCCTGTTCGCTGCGATTTGTGACAGAGCAATCATGTACCGGATGCCAGACAAGAAGAAGGATCCTGGACAATTTGAGCTTACTTTGACAATTGGAGATCAAATCTTCAAGAGATGCCTGTGTGATCTAGGAGTGAGCGGTAACACCATGTCTTTGTCTGCCATGGAAAGATTGGGACCACTCGAATTGAAGACTACCAAGAAGGAGATGCGATTACCTGATGATACAACTGTTGTACCTTTGGGAAAACTTACTGGATTTCCATGTATGATTGGTGATAGATTCATTGCTTTGGATTTTTACACCCTGAAGACTTGCTATGCTGACGAGAGAGATGGGATAGAGCAGATTATACTAGGAAGATCGTTCCTTAAGACCGCTGGAGCTTTAATCGATTGCTCGGAAGACACAATATCGTTAAGAGGTCTGGGAAGTCCGAACATTAGTTTCAAGATCAAGGATAAAGAAGTTGAAGAAGAAGATTTCGCCTGCTACTACCCAGAGAAGAAGAAGAAGAGTTTGGCAGTCATCACAAGTTCCAAACCAAAGATGAGAGTTATCGAAGAACCCATAAGGAAGAGTTTTCGACACCCGAGTCGGTCGACCCTGCCACCAGTCGGTCGACCTGACTCCCCTGAACCTAAACGAAGATCAATTTCTATGACAGCTTGTTCTATGACTGATGAAGATGTTCAATCCACTGCTCTTTGGATACGACCTGAATACATTGAGGACAGAATCACTTTCTTTGCAAACTCATGGAAGGTACTTGAGACACAATTCAAATATGATGTGGAGGAGTTTATCAAAGAATGTAAGGAGATTTGGCCACTTATGGAGCAATGTGGAATGGAGACAGAGTTACAAGAGTTGACACTATACTTACTGAAGAATAGGATGGGAGCCAAGGAGTTTTGCAGTAGACTTGCCAAAATGTGTGATGAAGTAATCGAGAAATCAATACCAAAGAAGCTTGGAGACTTTGGAAGAGCTGAGATCAATGTTATAATTGGGCACACATGGTTTGAGAACGTCCCATGTGATACTGGAGCTGGAGTAAACCTAATGTCACTCTCAGTTGCCAAGATGATGAAGCTTGACCAAATGGTGAACAAGCGCGTGTTTTTAAGGTTAGCTGACGATACTCACAAGATGACCGAGGGAATAGTGGAGAACGTACCTGTAAGAGCCAATGGCTGGTTCTTTGTAGTAGATATCCACGTGGCAATGTTTGAAAGTGAGCCTCAACACCCACTGATCCTTGGAAGACCATTCTTACACACTGCACACGCCGAGATAGACTGTAGAACGGGAAGAGTTAAGTTCAGAGCTGCTGAGTCCATTGAAGAAGAGAAGATGAGGATGACAGGAAGTACACCTCAAGGTTTTGAACGCGCCCTCTACAAAGGAACTTACATTCCAATCCTAAGGAACAAGAAGCATGTGTCCACCATACAACCACTGTTTGCTGCAAGAATTGACATCGAGGAACTAGTAAAGAAAGCTGAGAAGGAAAACAAATTTGTGGACCTTACTGAAGATGATGATTGTGAAGATGATTGTGAAGATGATCCTATGGAGGAACAGGAAGAAGATCAAGGAGCTGAGATGAGCTCTACCAAGTGAAGGATTCAAGTAAGACAAAGTCAAGCTATTGACTGTAAAGAAGCGCTTAGTGGGAGGCAACCCATTTGTGAGTCTGTTTTAGTTTAATTCTTTAGGATTTTCTACTTTTACCGCCAATTTAGATTGAGTCATAAAAAATAAAAAAAAACTAATAATAATAATAATAATAATAATAATAATAATAATAATAATAATAATAATAATAATAATAATAATAATAATAATAATAATAATAATAATAATAATAATAATAATAATAATAATAATAATAATAATAATAATAATAATAATAATAATAATAATAATAATAATAATAATAATAATAATAATAATAATAATAATAATAATAATAATAATAATAATAATAATAATAATAATAATAATAATAATAATAATAATAATAATAATAATAATAATAATAATAATAATAATAAAAAAAAAATTTTATTTTTATTTTTGGGCCCAGTCGGTCGACTACGGATTCTGATTCCAGACGCACCTAAGGATACTGATTGGAACATGGGTGCCCTCTTTGCACGCCATTTGGTTGATACGAGGAGTCACATCTTCTTGGGAAACGCTATTTCCCAGAAGAAGGAGACCGTGGGGAGCCTTTTGACTCCCATCATGAAGTGGTGTGAGGTACCACTTGACCTATTCACCAAGGAGGCCGCCAATGCGACAAAGATTACTCTAGATGAGGCCTCACTTGATCTTCTGAGATTGTTCGTATAGGAGGATGATATGAGTTTATTCGGGATGATGGAGCGACTTGTTTGTTTCGCCTCCCGAACGAGAGTCATATTAGGCTCGATTCACAGGAGGATATTGGGTTTCACCCACCTGCTGACTTGCTGACGGTTATAGCCGCTGCACCGACTTTGCTACCAGAGGCCATGCATGCCCCACCTCGCCATACCAGACGCGCCGCCCAGCCACCGCGCACTTCTACTTCCCAGCCGCGTGATCCACACCGAGCTGATGACTTTCCATTTGCTGGAGTGAGATTCTCTACTGGCAGAATGCCAGATTTCTTTGATTTACCCGAGCAGCCACCATTTGAGGCGAGTCCAGAGGTGAAGTACGACTACAAGATGGAGCGCCACAGGAGGAAGAACAAGATTGCTCGCTGGTTTTATTCATTTTTCACAGGTTGTTTGTCTAACTAAGGAGTCCGCGAGTCAACCAGGAGAGTACCAGAGCCGCAGAGAGCCGGAGATACTGAGGACCGACAAGATGATGATGATGATGCGGAGATCGAGTCGAACGACTTTATCTTGAGTCGGTCGACTGCGGCACAGAGAGGAGAGACGATGAAGTTTTCCATAGCGCCGAGCAACTTGACGAGTTTCCCGGATGATCCGATGATAATGAGCCACGTGCCACCACATTTCTTTAGAGGCACCAGTTCTTCTCACGACTTTGACCCTACAGCTAAGAGGAGACGCACTCGCAGTCCTCGCGATTAGACACGGTTCCATCATTTTATTTACAGCATTTACTTTTATTTTTTTTCTGGATTTCTCTTTGCACTTTTTTTTTTACTTGGTTTCACTACGACAGTGAAATTTAGGTATGGGGGAGGAAGTATTATGACTTTCTTTCGTTTTATGGATCTTTGGTGAAATTTTTTGTTGTTTGATATGATGCTATTATCACTTTCCACCTTCTTTAACTATGATTGAGTGACTCAGCAGTATTGACAAGGACACACCATATGGAAATCCAGAGAGCTTGATAGATACAATACGGAGTAGACCCACGTGATTTTCTTGAATTTTTCAGCAATGCCAGAGCACAATACAGTTACGTCTGTATCATTTTGTTTGTCACATTTGCCATTATGTCTTGCTAAATATTCGTTCACAAGCATGATTTTCGATCTTCAGCTCTCTCTAAAGACAATTTGATGAAAAGTATGTATTTGGTAAAAACCTAGTGATGAGGTAGAGGGAAATTCCTTAAGACACCAATTATTCATCACTAGAAGCTCAGGATCTATGCGGTTAGGGAAATTCTCGACGATACCATGGATGCATTTGAACCTTTGAGAACTCAGTTGACAGCGAGGCTAGGAAAGTTTTCTACGATACCATTATTCACCTAAACTTTGAGAAATTTTGAGTTATAAATTGAATGATTAAAAAAAGATAAGTCTGGGGGAGAGCGAAAAGACCATCTTGTGCTAAATTAGGTGACGATTGATAAGCATTTCCGGCTATATGATGACAGTAGAATGAGTTGCTTCGATGGTATCTGAAATATGGTCTTCATTGTGGTTGGGATAACTCTAATTTGTTCTTAATAAGTTTTTTATTGGAGAATACAACTTGGTCTGCGTATTGGTCAGCTGTTGGAGATGTCACAATGAAAGAAATGGTTGCTGAAAGTTGATAGCTTGATCACGGTAAACCGAATTTGTTTTTGACCACTAACTAGCTCTTTATTTGCTCGAGGGCGAGCAAAAGCTAAGTCTGGGGGAATTTTATGTACTGTTATTTTTACCGGTTTTCATGATGATATTTTACGCTGTTTTGGAGTTTTTTCTGCATTTTATACAGGTTAAATGGAAGATGCCACATGCTGAGGTGTTTTGCAAGAATCTAGAAGATTTGGAGCAAAAATGAAGAATTATGATCCGAAGCCCGAGACGACCGACTGGAAGGAGGAGTCGACCGGCTCAGGGGACGTTTTAGTAAAAAGGAAATTCTTTTTGGGCTTTCTTTTCGAAACCCTAACTTCTAGAACTTCTTGGCCGACTTATGCATGACCTAGAGGAGCTATATAATGGACTTTAAGCAGAGAAGAAAGAGAGACGACTTCCATCAAGCTTTTGAAGCATTTAAGCATCTCTTTACCAAAAATCACCAAAAGTTACTTAGATCTTGTTTTCAGGGAGCACCCTTGTGTGAAGGTTTTCTTGTGCCCCTGTTCTCTTGGTTTTACAGAGAGAGAGCCACGTTTTGCTCTGATCTCTTTTGATATTACTTTCATATTGCAAACTCTTGATATTAATGATTATGATTGGTTTGTTTGCTATGTGTGAGTAGTTCCCTAGTTAGATCTAGGTTGTCAAAGATTTTATGGGTCATTAGGTGCACGAATTGTTGCTGAATTCGTGACTACTCTCTGCTTTAATATTAATTCATACAATATTTTGACTTGATCACTTAGAATATTGAATTTTAGGGTTTGTTGCATCATACACCCATTTTACACTAAACCCAGAGCCTTGTTTTTAGCAGGTGATCTCGTTCTTGTACAAACGAGAGTTTGGCTTGGAAGATCATGAACAATCAAATCTATTCCCAATGCATGCATTAGCTATTTAGGTTGAAAAGCATCATTTCTGATATGTTGGTTGATTCATAGTGCAATACGCAAAGAGATTTGGTATTGTATACATTTTCCTTTTGTGTTTAAGAGTAGAGCAACATTCAATTTCGTGCGTGGTCCATATTACCCGCGATTTACCTAAGTCTAGCATTTTTAATCCATAAGTTACACAACTAGTTACTAGATAGATTGCATTCTAATAGAATCGAAACTCGACATAATCTTTGTGGGATCGATAACCTAAATACTACAATTGTACACTGTGCACTTGCAGTTAATTTTGGGTGAATAACTTCACGCATCAGGGACGGTGTCAATTATGTCTGGGGGAGGGTTTTATAGTTACTAATGTCATTTTTCTCTTTTCTTACTTTATTTTAGGACCCTTAATCATTAAGTTTTCTTAATCCCTAAGTTTTAATAAATACAAAAAAAAAAAAAAAATCAGAAAAACCATTGAAAACAATTTTACAAAAAAAAAAAAAAAAAAAATTTTGAAAAACAAAAACGGGTTTCAATATCGATCGATATTGCAATCGATACATTTGTATCGACCAATGTATCGATCGATATAAAACATTCTGTAAGATTTGTGAAATATTTTTTATTTTCAAAATTTCAAGGCATTTCTCGCATGTAGTTGCATTAGTATGCTAAGATAAGAGTATAATCGAGTCTAGAAACCTTAAGACGCATAAATAAGCATGATTTGAAATTTTGAATTTCTTTGACAAAGCTCTTTTCAAATGGTTTGCATCATAAGGCAAAGAAAGAAAAGAATTCATAAAAAAAGAAATTATTATCTTTCATTCAGTGATCTCAAAAAAATTTTGATCCACTAAGCATTGCATGAAACAAGCTTAACCTCATCCTTATTCGGTTTAAAATTGAGCTCACTAAGTTTTGTTAAGGAAATTTTGAAAGACCAACCTTGTGGTAACCTATATACACATTTGGATCCTCTTTTTCCTTTTACCACCATCTTTTGGATCCAAATGGCCATTTTATCCAATGGTTATTTCTACCCTTACCTAAACCTTTCTTTTAGACCCATACATTACTTGTGAGTGAGTTGTCAGGTCTTTTTTGAGCGCATACTTTACAAAACATGTTGAGCCTCGATATCGACAAGGCCAAGATTGTCATGTAGAAGCTCATTCACTTTTAAGTTTAAAAAGTAAGTCTAGGATAGGATAGGATAGGATGGGATTGGGATGAATCCAGTTGGGAAGGAAAGTGAAAAATGTATAAAAATAAGTAGAATAATAACATAACTAAATCAAAAGATGAAAATCTATAAGTTATAAGTTTTTAATTGATCCTCTAATCTAGAAAGAAAATTGCTATGTGGATGAAAATCAAAAGAAGAGCTGTATGTAAAAAAAGAAAAAAAGAAAGAAAAGGAGAGCCTCTTTTTATGGGTAGATTAAGATGGGAAATAGGGTTTGCTTTAGATCTAATACACACACTTAGGAGGTGTATTGAAGACTATGGATTTTAAAAGGTTTTAGGGTTTTCTTAAAATCCCCTGTTATTCAACTAAGGATTTTAAAATATCTTCTCAAATCCGGTGTTATTGAAAATGAGATTTATATAAAGTATTTAAAATCACTTACAAACCTCTGTTATTCAAACAAGAGTTTTTTAAAATCATATCAAATCCACTGTTAATGAAAATGTTTTAAGTATTGGGATTTTAATGACTGCAGGAGATTTTAGAGGATTTTATGAGACTTTCTTTGTTAAAAATACAAAGATCCAAATCTCATGGTTTTAGGTGGAATTGTAAGGGATTTTAACACCAAATCATAACAACAACTTTAAAATCACCCAAAACCATCAAAATCATCTAAAATCTTATTAAAACTCAAATCACTCTAAATGCCAAGTTCAATACACCCCCCCCCCTTTAGAGTATGATACAAATGGGGGATAGAAAGGTTGATGATGATCTAAATCTTGTATGCACCAATTGTTCTTGGCTCTTAGTATTTTGCGAAAATACCGTTCATTTTGAGAAAAACTCATGTTCTAAATAAACCTTCTTATCACAATCTCCAAAACCTTTCTCTTACCAAACCAAGCAAGTTTGTTTTGATCAATTTCCTTAACAAAATCACACCGCTGATCTTTAATTTGATTTAAAAGAGGTTAAGTAAGTAGATTGCAATGTGGATTAATGGAGTTTGGTGAATGAAGACACTTGAATGAACTTAGAATATGTTTTTAAGGAGTAACATTATTTCTTTTTGCCATTTTCTTAATAATCAGCAAACAGTTTAATCTATACCAAAGGATTTCAAACCTTTCTCTTTTTTTACTTGAGGACGAGTAAAGGGTAAGTCCGGGGGAATTGATGAGATGGGAAATTGAATGTTTCAACACCTGATTTCTACAAGATTTTATCCAATTTATCCCATCTTTATTTCATTTCTCATGTATTTAGGATAAATTTCCATTATAGAAGTCTCAGGAGTCCACATTTGCGTGTTTTGTGTATTTCAGGTAATTTCAGGTCAATAAGAGAGGACAAGAGCTCTAAAAGGGAGGAAGCAAAGGCAAGGAAGCTACTATCGATTGGTAAAGTCTCACCCGTATCCAAGACATATCGACCGATATGGGATGAAGAATATCGAGACTCATATCAATCGATATCCAGAAGCCATAAGCAAAAAATAAAAGACTAAAATGCCCCTAGCCGACCATGTTTCCCTATAAATTGGGCTTGTCCCATCATATGAGACACAACTCCACACCTTCTACTTTTACATCCTTCTAGGTTTTCTTTTGCTACCCAAAAAAGGTAGCTATGTAAATATTTTTATTTTCTTTTATTTTCCTTTTTTTATTTATGTAAAACCCTTTTATGATTAATTCAAGTTAATTAAAGTTAATTAAGGAGATTAATTAAGAGAGAGAGGGTAATTATGGGTTCTCTAATTAGGGTTAATTAGTTGGTTCTTATGAAACCAATTAGGCTTAGATCTCCAAATCATGGATCCTTAGGGGAAGAGAGGAGATGGAGATTGGTGACACCTCCTATCACTCTTCTTGACCTCTACTCTCCATAATCCTAAGGGTTAGTGGATGAGTCTAAATGATTAGTTGAGAGGCTTTCTCTAACCCTAATAGAACTATGGTATAGTATTTAGGGTTTGAATGATGGAAAAATTTGCACACTTATAGTCTAGATTCACGGTTGTATCCTTTCAATTGGCTTAACATGTTAGGAGAGTGGTCTAGAGGATTAGTTGAATTCCTAAGAAATTGCTGGATCAATTAATGAGATTATAATCAAACTTCCACATTAGGAAATGCAAAGGAGCTTGTAGTATCTAAGGCTACTAGATATTTATCTCGATTCAATGGGCCCGTTGATAGAGTAAATGCTTAGTGGTACGGTTATCTTAGATCGGATGATCGGGTAGCTAGTAAAACCGTAGTAACAAGTTCCTAACCCGAATTAACATTTTTGATTAGCTAGCTCCCTAAAACCCTAATCAACCTTAATTAATCCTTCCTAGTAGTTTAGATTCCTATCTTAGATAGTTAAAGACTCAACCAACATCTACAAAACCCCTTTACATTTAGGCTTTCAACTTGGTTTAAAATACAACTTGATAACTTTCGCGCTCCCTTGGATTCGATCCCTCAATTCCTACAACGAGTATAGCTTATACTTGGGTTAAGATTGAGGTGTTTATAAATTTTAAAACTTAAAAACACCAACACATCAACAACCCACGAATATCATCCTAGGGCAGATGATCATTTCCTATAAGAATCGCATCAAGTGGTATCTGAGCAAGTTTCGTGACCTAGGTTGTATTATTTCAAAACCAATCAAATTCTGAGTTTTTGTGACTTTTCAAATTCTGAGATTTTGTGAAATTTAGGGTTCAAATTTGTTGGAAACATGTTTGCTAGGGTTTTAATCACTAGATCGTGCCTTATAAAGATCTAAATTGTTAATATTTGGAGATTTAATCAAAAAAATCTAGTGAGAGATAAAGCTAGGGATTATGTGATCAAGATAGGATTTACTTTCTGAATCAGTCCAGTAATGCTTTGAGTTAAATTTTGTGTTTCTTTTAGACATATCACATGATTTTTTATTAGAATTTGTTCAAGAACCATGGTAGGTTCATGGAACAAAGAAAATTGCCAAGCCAACCCACGCACTGAAGCTAACAACCTCAATCAACTTCTGATCGATGCTCTCACAGCCAAGATGATTACAATGATGGACCAGAAACTGGAGAACTTCGGGTCTAAGGTAGCGCAATCAGATCGTGAAAGATCCAGAAGGAGTCTAAATCATTATGCAACAAAACACTATATTAGCTGTTGATGGTGGGATTAGCACCCCGAATTAATAGCTTGGCAATAATTAAGGTTCGGTCCCTATCGATCTTTTCCTAATTACGAATTAGGTCATAAGTCCCTTCGATAGGATTAGAACCCTCGGTCCAGATGGTAAAGGATAGCCAGATTTTAGTGTCTGAAGCAGGGGTACAAATTACTTCGTCCAAAGCCAAAGTCTAAGCTCGGGCAGAATAAGATCAAATCTTATCACAGATTCCCTGATTTCGAAAAAATGGAATATTTCAATTTTTCCGAGATTAGCCCATGGGTTTAGATAACCGACTACATAGGCATATAAATACATACCCCCCCCCCTTCACTAAAACCGATATTCAGAATCGGGGAGAAGAATTACTAGAAAACCTAGGTTTAATACTTCTCTTTGATAAAGTTAACTCGGCATTCTGAGTTAACACCCTTATAATCGATATCAATAATAATACTTCTTTTTCGAGGAATCTTTTGTCTTTCTTATTTACTTAACTTACTCCAAAAAAACGAACCCCTCTAATTATAAATAATTAGAAGTTGAACCCAGTATCAACATTTGGCGCGCCAGGTTGGGGGTGACACTTTTGAGTAAAAGTAAAAGAAACCTCGGAAAAACAAAGATGGTGGACACACAGCAACCTTCGGAGGAACATAGGGACGGAGAGCTCGCTGTGGTAAGTGACGAAGAAGTAGATACGGGAGTTCAGAACAATCCTCGTCAGGCTAGGGAATCAGCAAGAGCTCTGTTTGATAACCATGACCCCGTAATTCGTGAGTTGGATTACCCACGATCAACACCCAGTCAACTCTATGGGGAAGGATTTGTAACCCCTATTAATCAAGAAACTGAAGCACTAGCAGCAGAAACTCAGAACTCTCAGGAACGACTGAGCATATCAGCAATACCTCTACCCGTCTCTCAATCAGGCGAGCAACCTGTAACAACGTCGTCCTCAAACCTTAGGCAAGAACAGTTGACAGTCAATCAAATTCACAACGCGGAAGGAACAATCCCCGAAACAGGAAACGGAAGGGCATTGATTGGAACGCATCAACAACATGAAAATCGGTTGACAGAGCAAGTTCTTCATCAACAGCAAGTTAATCAAATTTTGATTGATCAAATCGCAAGTCTATCGGAAGAAGTTCAAGCCTCGAGAGCCCAAAGAGGAGAGGAAGACGAAGGAAGGTCCCAGCTTTTCTTCGAGAGCTTAAGGGGGGATGCCGAGGCATGGTTTACCAACTTACCTCCTAATTCAGTCAGCTGTTTTGCCGAACTCCGGGAAGCTTTCTTTAAACAGTATATGTTGCACTTAGAGCAACAAGCCAGCACCTCAGATCTCTATGCAGTAAAACAAAAACCGAGAGAACCGCTCCGAGATTTTATAAAAAGATTCAAAGCAATCTACTCATGTTTAAGAATAGACGATGACTTGGCAATTGGAGCACTTAGCGCAGCAACTTGGTATCAGTCAAGGTTTTGGGATGAGTTATCGGCCCATCACTCTCAGTTAATGAATGACACGTTTCACCAGGCGAATATCCATATTAGGATTGAAGAAAATCGTGTCGATCTCGCAAAAGCACATGGATCCGCAAAAGTGACTAAAGAGACAAAACCTGAGGAAAAGGGTGAAGGACGACGGAACGAAAGGGATCAACCTCCGAAAGATTAGCCAAATTCAAAAATATCTTTTTCCGTGACTGATCCACAGAAAAAGAAGTACACATATACTCGAGAACCTGATACTCCAGCTCTTCCATGGTGCGAATATCATAAAAGGCCGGGTCATAAAACCAAGGACTGCAGAAACTTGAAGAATCACTTAATGGCTATCCGATTTGAGCAAGGCCGAGAAGAAGAAAAACGTAAAGCAAGGGAGACAGAGGAGAAGCAGTTTCCTTTGGAAAATAACGAAGAGACGGAAGAAGGAGAGATCTTGCCCCCACCTCCACTAACTCAAAAAAGAAGGATCAATATGATAATGGTCGGACTTGTGAATTGTGAGGATTCTGTTCGATCGATTCAGCGGAGCATTTTTAAGTTGTCCGCATATCAGATCCCTCGAAGTACTACTCTCCAAAAGGATTTGATATTCACCACCGAAGATCTGAAAGGAATTGATACTCCTCATAACAATCCGCTTGTGATTGAACTACAGATTGGTGACTGTGATGTTCAAACAATTCTGGTTGACATGGGGAGTTCGGTAGACGTAATATCTTTGGACACTCTTTAAAAGATAAAAATCACGGACCAAAAGATAAAAGCTCGAGTAAAGCATTTAACTGCTTTTGGAAGAGATACAGTTTCAACCGTCGGTACTATTAAGCTTCTAGTGTCGGCCGGAGGAGTAACAAAGATCATAAAGTTCGACGTAGTAGAGAGAGTTACCATTTACAACGCAATCGTCGGGACTCCATGGTTATAGTCTATGGAGGCAGTCCCATCTACTTATCATCAATGCTTGAAATTTTTTACCCCAAAAGGATACTTTACGATTTGAGATGATCAAAAGATAGCACGGAGATGCTTTGTAACAGAAAATAAGCTTCGCCGAAGAACTCAAAGTCAAGTGAAAACTTCGGATCAATCTCTCGTAGTAGTTCCTACGAACAAGCATAAACCGACATCTGCTGAAATCTTGGCAAACATTTTCGAAAGAGAAAAATACTTAGAAAGGTCAACAAAGAAAGGTCGAAAGGGAAGAACTTAGTTTCTCCTCTGAGGCGAAAAAAATAAGAATAAAAAAAATAAAAATAAAAATAAAAATGTTGGTATCTCGGATTGCCGAGAGAAGCAACAATTATCCAAATGTCGGAACTACGTGTGACTTGATCCCTTTCGAGGGTACGTAGGCAGCCTTTCACGAGGTTGAGCTACAATATCATAATAAATTTCAGTTTTATAGTCAAGAAGTTTATACAACTCAACTATATTTAATCGAAATTAACACAATTCAACATGTTAGAGCCTTGATCACGTTCTCGACAATAATTAGGACAGTTTGTCATAATAAAAAATAAAACTTGCCTAGGAGAATCTCGGAGCCCGATAAAGTAAGGCAGAGAGATTAAAAGATACGAAATTAGGAAATTTTCCTTACACATTCGTTAACGAATGCAAAAGTTCGACAATTAGTCTGATAAAGTAGGAATCGTTGTTAAACTTCCCCTTAAGCAAATGAATAAGGAAAGCACGCCTTATTTATTTTGCTCTTTCCGGATTTTGAAGTTTAGACTTTGAGGTTTCGAATAAACATTATGAGATAAAAAAAAGTTATTAACACAGACTCGTTTTGAAAAGAGTCATATTATTAAAGAAATTTTATTATTACAATGGTAATAGGATTATCTAAACAATAATTTGGAGGTTTTAATACAAGGTCATCAGTTCATAGATCAAAGTCTTCATCTTTAAACTCCAGAAGGGAAACAGCGCTTGCAAGTGCGAACAATCGATCGCGTTCTCCCTCGGCTTCAGCAACGTCCGCCTCCGATATAGCATTCCCTTTTTCAAGAAAAGAATGAAGGATTGGGCGACAGCAGCACCTTGTATGTATTCGTTAGCCTTGTCAAAAGCTTTAGAATATTTATTAAGGGACTCGCGAACTTTGTCCAACTTGTATTGGCAAGTGTTGAGAATTGCACTTCGCCCATTAGACTGCCTTTTTTGGAAATACTCAGCACATGTGGAGTCCAGAATAGCCCGACCGAGGTCTCTCTCTTCCGAAAGATTAAGGATTTGACGTTTAGCTTCAGCCAGTTCAATAGTTAACCGAGAATTTTCTTCAAAAAGACTAGAAGTTCTCGACTTTTCTTCCGCAAAGTTCGTCTTCAGATTAGTCAAACTCTTATTCAGATTTTCAATTTTTCCTTGCGCTTCAGCAAGGGCTCTCTCGGCTTCAAGAGATCTTCGTTCCAAATCTTCGTTCTCCGACAAAAGAGTACCTATCTTCATATCAGATTCGGCTAGACTTTTCTCGTCTCGCAAGACCGTTTGACCGATAAAACTCACAGACTAAGGAATATAGCAGAAAAAACAAGCTCAGTATAAAGAAGATAGTAAAATAAAAAGTTCTAGATTTATTGCTTACCCTAAACATAGAACAGGAAAGAGCCTCTCGAGTCTCTGATTCATGCCAGGCTTTGGGTAGACGGCTATCATAACCACTCGCTTTTCGAACAAGTTCGGAGCACTTTTCCTTATTTTTACAAATAATATCTGCGCCATCAAATTTGAATTGGAAAGCGTGATGTTCCTTCAGAGGCTTCGGACAGTCCGCAAGAACAATCCCCTTCTTCTTGGCAGCTTTAGCATTCTACTTTTTCTGCGGAGGAAAAATTCGGGCACTACCAGAAGCTTCTTCGGGATTAGATCTCTTCATCATGGGAGAGGGATCGCTTTCTTCCCAGTCTTCTCTTCCTAAATAAATTACGAAGTTAGGATTGCTTTGGAGTATGGTTTAAGAAGTGAAGGAAAACAGACCTATCTAGTCGATGGCTCTACGGATATGGCGGAAGAGCTCTGAAGCTGCTTGGT
The DNA here is from genome assembly GCA_900116095.1 of Euclidium syriacum. Classification (NCBI taxonomy): domain Eukaryota; kingdom Viridiplantae; phylum Streptophyta; class Magnoliopsida; order Brassicales; family Brassicaceae; genus Euclidium; species Euclidium syriacum. The sequence goes on along the minus strand of FPAK01000003.1, from coordinate 1,604,840 downwards.
TTAACTAAAAAAAAAAATACACGGTTAGAATTCGGATGAAGAAGGAAAGAAGAGAACTAGTTTTCTACCAATTACGGTCTTCCAGTTTCGGTAAATCAGAGCGTTGGTTATAAATCGAAGCTTGGTTAATCCAAACGTAAAAATAGCTTCGGAACCAAAGTTTGGCGATCGGATGAAGTCCAATAATTATCCGCCTTTTGGGTTTCATATCAATTTTGAAAGTTTCTTTCGGGTCTTCGGAGCTTTGAAACTCGTCAATTCTTCCAATTTCCAGGAGCTCATGTGAATGCTACATCTTGCGGCAAGAATAAGAAGTTCGGTAATATTCTTGACTGAGTTCGGCGTCAGTTGAGACATCGCCATTCCACGACGAGCATAGTAACTAACCATTAACTGCAGAATAGGGAACCAAAGATGAGTTTCGGTGAAGAAATTTTTGTAAAGACACATGTAACCCGACGGAGGGGTCCAGGGTCTCTGATCAGGCCTTGGAACTACGATTCGATCTCGTTGGGTTGTTGAGCGCTTTCTTTGATCTTCGCAATCCTGGTTTTGGAAAAAAGGGAGTGTCCGATATCCGGTATATTCGGCCACGGAATCTCATTTCCGTAGTTGGAAGTCTCAGAATTGTTTCTTTCGGTCATTCCTAAAGGAAGAAATAATAACTACTCGGAACAAAACAGAAGGAAGATTAAATATTACTTCGGAGAGCGAAGGAGTGATTATGAAGAAAATGAATGATAGTTGGGGTTTATATAAGATCATAAACAATGGTAGACGCTTCGTTTTCTGCGTCAAGGGGTTTTACCTAACCATCGTATCAACAAAAATGAGACGTCGTTTTCTTTTCCCCATTCATTGCGCCCCTTTTAGAGAAGTGACACGTCATGAAGAAGGTGAAATAATTTGAGAGTTCCGAGATTTGAGCACACGCGTCAGAAAGGACCTTTCGTTTTCCCTCCAAAATAAATCGGCGTAATTAAGAACGAAGAAATTTTCAAGATCGTCAACAACCGAGCTTCACTTATTAACAAGCTATATTACTTCAAAATTCGCCGAATCTTCCTTAAGTTTATCCTCGAACGAACTGGGAGGGTACTTACTGTTGATGGTGGGATTAGCACCTCGGATCAATAGCTTGGCAATAATTAAGGTTCGGTCCTTATCGATCATTCCCTGATTACGGAATAGGTCATAAGTCCCTTCGATAAGATTAGAACCCTCAGCCTAGACAACCGAGGGATACATCTGTTAAGGATAGTCGGATTTTAATGTCCGAAACGGGGGTATAAATTACTTCGTCCAAAGCCGAAGTCTAAGCTCGGACGGAATAAGATCAAAACTTATCACATATTCTCTAATTTCGGAAAAATGGAATATTTCCATTTTGCCGAGATTAGCCCATGGGTTTAGATAATCGACTACATAGGCATATAAATACATACCCCCCTTAACTATAATCGATATTCATAATCGGAGAGAATAATTACTAGAAAACTTAGGTTTAATACTTCTCTTTGATAAAGTTAACTCGATATTCTGAATTAACACCCATGTAATCGATATCAATAATAATACTTATTTTCCGAGGAATCTTTTTGTCTTTCTTATTTACTTAACTTACTCCAAAAAACAAACCCCTCTAATTATAAATAATTAGAAATTGAACATCAACAATAGCCATGCCTCTCGATCCAATGACTCAAGAAGAAGAAGACATGACAAAGAGGCGAGACAACCCCGAGCCAATGATCCTCTTGGTGGTGTGAAATTTAAGATTCCTATCTTTAAAAGCGCTAGTGATCCAGAAGTATACTTGGAGTGGCAGAAAAAGATAGAACTTGTGTTCAACTCCAGAAACTACACTCAATAGTACAAGCTAAAGCTCGCGCCTACAGAGTTTAAAGACTGTGCTCTTAGTTGGTGGGACAATCTAGTAACATCAAGGAGAAGTGCAAGAGACTTTTCCATTGCTTCATGGAGTCATCTTAAGGTTATTATTAGGAAGAGATTCGTGCCCAACCATTATCACATAAAGCTACATTACAAACACAAAACTTTGTCTCAAAAAAGTCGTTCCGTTGAAGAATATTTCAAGGAGATGGAGACTCTTATGTTAAGGGCCGATGTTCAAGAATATGATGAAGCCACCATAGCAAGATTCATGGGAGGGCTTAATAGAGAAATCATAGATATATTGGAGGTTCATCATTACATGGAGTTGGAAGAGCTGCTACACAAAGCCATCATATTTGAAAAATAACTCAGAAGCTACAAGTCCAACTATGGATCCAGCAAGCCAAACTACCAAAAAGATGAGAAATCAAGTCACCACAATGATTCTAAGCCATTCTCCAAGCCCAAGAGTGAAAAACAAAGTGTTAAAGGGAAAGAGGCGGTAACCACTTCTAAAACCAAAGACATTCAGTGTTTCAAATGCAAAGGTTATGGTCATTATGCCAGCAGTTGTTCTAAGAAGAGAGTGATGATCATTAGAGAAAATGGTGAAGTCGAATCTGCAGCACACTCTCATGTGGATTCTGAGGTAGATTTTGAGGCATAACAAGTGGAGATGCCAATAAAAGGAGAATTTCTTGTCACTGGGAGAACTTTGAAGTTACAAACCAAGATTGATGGAGATGAGCAAAGAAAGAATCTATTTCACACTCGTTGTGTTGTTCAAGACAAGGTGCGCATTCATTGATGGAGGTAGCTGTACCAATGTTGCAAGTGAGATTATGGTAAAAAAAATTTGGTTTGAAGGTGATGAAGAGGCCAAAAAACTATAAGTTACAGTGGCTTATCGATTAAGGAGAGATGGAGGTGAAGAACCATATCAAGGTGCCATTATCAATTGGGAAATACAAAAATGAGATATTGTGTAACGTCTTACCAATAGATGATGGTCACATTCTACTTGGAAGACCTTGGCAATCAGATATAGAAGAGTAATTCATGATGGATTCACCAACAGATACTCGTCTGATTTCAAAGGAAAGAAAATTTTGCTAGTTCCGTTGACACCTCAGGAAGTACATCAGGATCAGCTAGCCATGAAAAATAACAAGGTGCAAACCGATGCTCAAGCCAAACCATCAACCAATCTTATGATCAAAAGGCCAAAGGGAAGTCTTTCACCACACTTACTCTTTTTTAAAACGAATTCTTTAACTTTAACATGCCAATGCAGGCTATGCCTAGCAAGATTTAAATACTTTTGCAGGAATACAATGATGTCTTTCTAGAGGAGAATCCACAAGGCTTGCCACCCGTTAGAGGCATTGAGCACCATATAGACTTTATCCTTGGAGGCTTCCACCCATTAGAGGCATTGAGTACCAGATAGATTTTATCCCCGGAGCCTCTCTACCAAACAAACCAGCATACAAAACCAATCAATTAGAAGCAAAGGAATTACAGCAACAAGTTACTGAGCTAATGGATAAGGGACACATCTGCGAAAGCATGAGTCCTTGTGTTGTACCTGTCTTGCTTGGGCCAAAGAAGATGGTAGTTGGAGGATGTGTGTTGGTTGCAGAGCCATCCACAATATCACTGTAAAGTATCGCCATCCTATACCTAGATTAGATGAAATGCTTGATGAATTACATGGTTCTAGCATCTTTTCTAAGGTTGATTTGAAAAGTGGATATCACCAGATTAGGATGAAGGAAGGTGATGAATGAAAAACTGCATTCAAAACTAAGCATGACTTATATGAGTGGTTAGTTATGTCATTTGGGCTAACTAATGCACCCAGCACATTTATGAGACTGGTGAACCATGTTTTTAGGGATTAATAGGTCATTCCGTTGTAGTCTACTTCGATGATATCTTCGTCTACAGCAAGAGTTTAGATGAGCATGTTGAGCATCTTAGAATGGTTTTAGATGTGCTTAGAAAAGAAACCTTGTATTCTAATCTAAAGAAATGCACTTTTGGAACAAACAACCTTTTCTTTTTAGGTTTTGTTGTTCGTGCAGATGGAATCAAGGTTGATGAAGAAAAGATCAAAGCAATCAAAGATTGGCCAAGTCACAAAACAGTCGGTGAAGTGAGAAGCTTTCATGGTTTAGCTGGCTTTTACAAGAGGTTTGTTAAAGATTTCAGCACATTAGCAGCTCTGATCACTATGGTTACCAAGAAGAATGTTGGATTCAAGTGGGAACAAACTCAGGACCAAGCATTTCAGACTTTGTAAGAAAATCCCACTCATTCCTAGGTCTTATCTCTCCCTGACTTTACTAAAACTTTTGAAATATAATGTAATGCATCGGGTGTTGGTGTAGGTGTTGTGCTAATGCAGGAGAAGAAACCAATTGCATTCTTTAGGTAGAAACTTGGAGGACCACCCTGAACTATCCCACTTACAACAAAGAGTTTTATGCGCTTGTGAGAGCTTTGCAAATATGGCAGCATTACCTTTGGTCCAAGGATTTTGTTATTCACGCTGATCATAACTATTTTAAGCACTTAAAGGGGCAGAAAAAACTCAAAAAAAGACACGCCAGATGGGTTGAATTCATTGAGACCATTCCCTATGTCATCAAGTATAGAAAGGTAAGGACAATGTGGTTGATGATGCATTGTTTCGAAGCTATGTACTCTTGAACACTCTAGAGGCTAAGATGCTGGGTTTTGAGCAAATAAAGACCTTATATGATACTGATGCTGATTTTAAAGAAATTTATGCTTCTTGTGAGAAGTTTGGTAGTGGAAAGTACTATAGAGTTGATGGATTCTTGTTCTATGAAAATCGATTGTGTGTACCTAACTCTTCTATTCAAGATTTGTTTGTCAAAGAAGCTCATGCAGGTGGTTTGATGGGTCACGTTGGTGTGGCTAGGACTCTGGGCACTGTACAAGAACATTTCTAATGGCCACATATGAAGAGACATCGAGATAGCATGTGAAATATGTGTTACATGTAAGCAGGCCAAAGCCAAGGGCCAGCCACACGGTTTGTTTACTCTTTTGCCCATTTTGTTGCATCTATGGCATGGTATTTCTATAGACTTTGTTGTTGGATTGCCTAGGACTAGGGGTGGTAAGGATTCTATATTTGCGGTGGTAGATAGGTTTTCTAAGATGGCTAATTTTATACCTTGCAATCAAACTGATGATGCCATGAATGTAGCCAAGTTGTTCTATAGAGATGTTGTAAGATTTCAAAGGATGCCTAGGACCATAGTTTATGATAGGGACACTAAGTTTCTTAGTTTCTTTTGGAAAACTTTTTGGTCTAAGCTATGAACTAAGTTGCTCTTTTCTACTACATGTCATCCGCAATATGATGGTCAAACTGAAGTAGTTAATAGAACCTTATTTACTTTTTTGCGTGCATTGATTAAAAAAAAAACCTGAAAACTTGGGAAGAATGTTTGCCTCACATTGAATTTGCTTATAACCATGCTAAGCATTTTGCAACAAAGTTTTCTCCTTTTGAAATTTTTTATGGGTTCAATCCTATCTCACCTTTGTATCTAATGCATTTATCTTTGAGTGAAAGAGTTAGTTTGGATGGGAAGAAAAAGGCACAACTTCTGAAACAAATCCATGAGAATGCAAGAAACAACATAGAACACAAGACCAAGCAATACGCCAAGCATGCTTACAAGGGTAGAAAGGAAATGGTCTTTGAAAAAGGAGATATGGTGTGGATTTATCTAAGAATGAAAGATTTCCCAATGAAAGGAAATCCAAGCTCATGCCTAGAATTAATGTCATTCAAGATCATCAAGAAGATCAATGACAATGCCTACCAACTAGATCTTCAAGGTAAGTATTATGTGAGCTCTAGTTTCAATGTTACTGATTTATTTCCTTTTATTGAATATGAAACAGATTTGAGGTCAAATCCTTTTCAAGTGGGAGATGATTATATGACTATGACCGGTAATGGAGGTGAAGCAACACAGAAAGCAGCTCAGGAAGAAACTTGGAAAGAGAACGAAGCTGAGGCGACTCAGCAAGAAGTGCAGACAGAGGAAAAGCATCATGAACCATAAGACTTACAAGTTTCCCAGGACCCTATGACTCGATCTAAGCAAGCTAGATCCAAGCAGGCTCTACACAGCCTCTTACATTCCATCCAGTCTAAACTTTATTGTGCTAATCCAACTACTTTGGTTGTGATTATTTGGTTGTGATTCAAGCCACTTAAGCATCTTCAAGAGAGGTGTTTTGACTTGTACTCTTTTTCCTTTCTCTTGGTTTTTTTCCAATGGGTTTTTCAAGAGAGATTTTAATGAGGCAATACCACAACAGTTATACACAAGGCCTCTTGATGAATTCAGCCCAATTCTACTCTACTTTGACAAATTTGAAAAAGGAGGAGCCTATTTACATATTTCAAATTTTGTTTTAATTTTAGTCTTTGTTTCATTAAGTTTTTAGTTGTCTTTGTTATTCCCTAAGCACTTCAAACTCTATATGTGTGCTCCTACTCTCTTTTGTTTGATATGATATATGTGTAGTATTCTATTAACTTGAAGATACTGATAAAGCAATCATCCGTAACTTCAAACCACAAAAGTCTAGAGGATTTCCACAGCCTTTAAAAGTTTCAATTCAATCAATTTACTTGTTCACAATTCACAAAACTCACTTATCAAACCATTCTATTCCAATCAATTTATCATATTTTGTCTTCAAGACCAGATATAAAACACAATCCACGAAGATGGGCAGAGGATCCTTCCCCATAAGGATCACATCAAAACACCTCAGTGCCAATGAAAACCTCAGACAACCCAAGTGCACCATTGACCTCCCATATTGGTTATACCAAGACATAGTTTAGACTAAAGATTTACCGTCCATGCACTTTCTTACCAAAGATAATGCTGGACTTAGGAATGCTAACGTTTTGTCCATAAGTTCTCTGTTACTCGTTAAGAATCTCCACAACCACCCTATTTTATACATGAAAAAGGTTAGGAAAATGACATTTTTGTGTTTCCTAAAATTTTTGTTCTTTTAAGATTTTTGCTAATCAATGAAATATTAAATATCTTTCTCTTAAATGTAAAAAAAAAAAAAAAAAGGAACTAAGGAAAATTTGGTACGGTGGTGGATTATTGCTCTTGCCGCTAGCCAAAAGCAACACACCGTTCACATCATCCCAGATCTCTCTCTCTTTCTCTCTATTACTTTTTCATTTTTCTGTGATAATTTGGCAGAAAAGATATTGATCGAGCCTTTCCTCATCTCTACCTATGGAAGATAGTACGGTGAAGGACGATGGAGTTGAGGAAGAAATCGCCGACTAGTTTCTCTATTGTGTCTACATGTAAGCGTTTCTATTTCACCTGTTCCCTTTTTCTGACAGCGATTTCGCCTATTTTCTGTATTGATTAAGGGTCCTCCTCTTCCAAGATTAGGGATTAGGTCAATTTAGAGACATTGAATGGGTTCCTTTCTGCATTGGGGAATTCAAAAATGTAATAATTCAGTTATTTCTGTTGGTATGGGAAAACATCAGAATTGTGGATCCCTATGATACATAAAAATATAGATATGATACGTGTAGGGCTGAGATTCTTTCATTTGAATTCACCAGCTGTGATTAAAACAGAAAAACAACTCGCTTTTGTAATTCATTCGAAAATTAATGAGAATTTCTCAGTCTTCTTTGGCCTTGATTGGTACAATTTATATTAAAACAGTAGCATAAACCAGCATAAGCATCAGCATTAGTTGTTTATAAACTACATGCAATTTAATAAATTATGTGATTGGTAAAAATATAAGCATTTGGATACAAAATTACCATAATGATATAAGATAATAATTTAAAACTTAATTAAATAAGGGTATTATTGTAATTCTTAATTTATAATGCTAATGCTAAATCAAATGCTCTAACCTTGAGCATTAGCAAAATGAGCATTTAGAACTCCAAATACTTTGTTTAATGCTATAAATGAAAATAGTTGATTGGATATAACAAAGCATTAAACTCACTCAAATACTTTACCAATCAAGCCCTTTCTCTCTCTTGGTTGTTTGAGTGTGAGACATCAATCTTGAGCTCCGTCGTCGGTATCGGAAGTTCGATCGGTAAGAGTGGTTGCCGTTTACTTGTGAACGTTTAGCCTCTGTTCTTATCTTGTTTAGATACTGATTTTAATCGTATCACCCTAGTAGTTGTATATGAATCGCATGGCACAAATATATCTTCATTCGTCGTTTCTAAATCGAATGGTTGATGGCACTTAGCGTTTTCTGAATAATCTGTTAAAGAAGAATATGTCCGTTTATATTGCTCACTGGATGGATACTTTTCGTTGAAACGAGAAAAAGTAAAAGAAGACATTAATCATTAGAAACTGATTTTGTGTTGCTTCTCTTGTGCAGGGAACTTGTTTACAAACCGATTGTGCTATGTAAGTCGTATAAGTCTCAATAAATACATTCGTAGCCATTTAATATCTTAGTTTCTAATGCTTTTTTGGATTGCAATGTAGCATGTGGGCATATATCATGTTTTTGGTGCGTGCATTGATCTATGAATAGCCATTGTCCCATATGTAGGGACCCATATGTTCACTTTCCGTCTGTTTTCCAAAAGCTTCATTTCTTACGAAAAAAGATATACCCAATTGCGCACAAGAAGAGAGAAGAAAAAGTTTTGAGTGAGTTGTTTAAATAATTCTGCAAGTGTCAGTGTTTTATAGGTGAAGGTTTTTGTGTATTTATAGTTTGTTTGTGTTACATTACAGAGGAGGAACAGGAACGAGATTGTTTTTCTCCTATGATTGATGTTGTTTTGGATGAACCAAAGGCAAAGACTGAATCTATATGTAGTGGAAGTTCTCTGAATGTCTCTAGTGAGTGTACCATACCACACATGTGATCCCTTTCTGTTTTGTTGAGTTGAGTCGCTAATAAACTGCTTTATACTTAGATGGACGAAAGGTGGAAGAGTGCTCGAGTGCAGCGAAGTTATTATCTGGTTCACCGAGTATAGTTGACAGTCCATGTATCCCCTGCAATGAAGAACTCACAGATGCAAAACATAACAAAGACAAAGTCAGTATGCAAATTCTAAAAGGCGATTTGCTCTGTTCGGCATGTAAGAAGCTTCTGGTGCGACCCGTAATTCTCAATTTCGGACATGGTATGTTTTCTTTGGATAGATATTTTTTAACTTGGTCTCCTCCATTGAGAATCTCTGGGGTCATCCTGTTCCAGTGTATTGGGAGGATGTGTAGTAGATATGGGTTCGAAGAAAGTGCAAAGATCAGATGTCAAGAGTGTCATGTTTGTGACCCAATAGGATTTCCGAAAGTCTGTTTGGTTCTTGATCAGCTTTTGGAGAAAACTTTTCCTGAAGAATACAATTCAAGGAGAAGTGGTATACAGAAAAGGCTGGCCCATAATACGAATGAAAGTAAGTCCTAAATTATTTCTTTCTGAGGTTAGTACTTGTCACAAGACTCAAGAGTTTGTAATGATGTAATCCAGATTTGCAAAGCTGTCAAAAAGAAGGCCCATTCTTAGATCTTCCATGGTGGGAACGCTCTGGAATTAATAATGTTCACGTCGAAGCTGGTTGTGATTCTTGCGGAGTAAGTGCATTTTGTACATCTTACCTTGATACTTGAAAAAATACAAAATAACTGTGAATGGGGAAATTGGTTGCAGGTGTATCCAATAATAGGGGATCAATACAGATGCCAAGATTGCAAGGAGGAAATTGGGTATGACCTGTGCAAAGACTGTTACGAGACTCCTTCAAAAGTTTCGGGGAGATTCAACCAGCAACATACTCCAGGCCATAGGTTTGAGTTAGCGCCTCGTCCTGAGCTTGTGGTTAATTCTATGGGTTTCTTTCTAGGAACGTTGATTGGCTCAGCAGACCAAGTCGATGAGAGCGACGAGGAAGACCCTCCTCCTGACTATGATGAGTCAACAACAACCACAGCCTAAAATTAGTTGTCAAGTGTTTCGGAATCTTCAACTGTTGTTGTAACTGTACATGCCTTCGATTGTTTTATTCTACTTTTATTTGGACTTTTACGTGTAGAGTTCTGAATTCACAACTCCTAATTATAAAGGTAAACATCAAACACAAATTGAATAACGTTTGCATTTGGTGTTGGGGTTTATATTTTACTAAAAATTGAACAAATTTGTTTCACAAGAAAATAAAAATGCCATGTATTCATGTGAACCTGAATTTTAAAATCATGTGTTAATACCATGAATACCATTAGAATTTTAATACCACCTGTACTTAATTTTTGTATTAGTAGATCAATCATCTTAGCATCAATTTCTATCCGAAATCTCTTGAAAATTAGATTTTTTTAGTGATTTTTCGATTTATTGGCCGGTATGGTTCAAATCGCGGCGGCACCGGACTACGAAGGGCCTTGCCGTACACCTTTAAAATTCTAGTGTTGAACTATTTTACCCAAGATAATTCAAATTTTGTGCTATGTACTTGTTTATGTTATCTTTCAAAAAAGCCATAATTATCTGAAAATCCTAAATAAAACTATAACTATATATCACTTTTGTTTAGGAGAGGACGATAGAACCAATAAGTTTTCAAGCCTCTTATAAATATCTTCAAACATAACTTTTAACTTTCTTTCAATAATAAAGAACTTGGTCGAACTCTTGTAGGAGAAATCCAGTTGTGGTGAGACTGCCTCCATCGTCGCGTTGAGGAGCACTCCATCTTTAGAGTGGAGATTGTGTCATGTGTTCATTGAGCGAACCACCATATAAATAAAAAATGACATTTCAACGAATGAATAGTAGAAGTTTTTTATGACACTAAAACATATAAATCCTCTGTTGGATTACCGTAATCGACTGTCGACGCTATATTGTCTTCAAATTTGGAAAATTTTCGATACCTACAAGAATTTGTTTGCTTTGTGACAACGGAAATTTTCATCTCCTCTTCTTCAAGTGTCTTTTCTGGATACATCTATTCCATCTCCACCATCGTCGGCTCCCCTTCCTCATCAAATTCATACTCAATCAACAAACATAGATCTTAAGTTAATTCATCAGCTTCTAACCCATGCTCTCATCAATTCAATGTGGAAAGAACGCAACTCTAAAACTTAAATTTTAGTATAACTCAGACCTCTAGCTTTATGGCTACCCGAAAAATACTATCAATATAGATTACAAAAAAAAACCATTTCTCAAACATCTCATAATTGACAAGGGTGAATTTACTGGGCCTTTCAACATAAAAGTGACCGGGTCGATGCCATCGTCAACTTTGATGGTGATTATTTCATCGTTTCAACTCAATAAAACACAACGAATATGCCCACCTCCATAATCAACACATCCACCACTCTCGTTAAATCCCATGTCCTCCTCAGAGCTACAATGGTTACTCCTCCCTAAGCTTCAACACGCCAACGCAAAAATCCCTTTCGTAACCAATTTGACATTATTTTAACAACATCACCCTAATTTTAAATATTATACTATTTGATTAATTTCTACATTTAACTTAAGATAAATCATCTTACTTGAAAAAAACAACAACCACAAAAGTAAGATGCAAATTTTCATTTCCGACTTTATAAGAGCTCCACCTCCGGCGTCAGAATTCTTAGAGGAGAGAGATCCTTCCTGTCGAATCTTTGATTGTTTAGCTCCACCGATTGACATAGCTCAGAGAAGATCCACCACCGGAAGATTCACATGCTCATCTGAAATCGCAAACTATAAGAAAAGCTAAGAAATTATGGTTTGTCTCTTTTGAGTGCCCAATACCAATTCGAACATAATAAGAACTAAGATTAGAACATAAAATATTGATTCGATTCACAGTGTGAATTTAATACACACATTTGATTTATTAAGTTAGAACTTGGAAGTTGGAACGACTTTTTTGATTTAGATAAAGATGACGAAGGGGATGGATCTCAAGAGGGTTTTTCATTACTTCAATCGATTAGTTTTGGTATTGTTTTAAAAAAAAAAATTATAAATTAAAGTTTACGTGTTAAATTCTTATGTTTCTATTGGTTAATTTAATCAATCTTTTTAGATGAGGTGACACATTCTCATAACACAAAATAACTGATGTGGCAATGTTGGAGAGACTTGAAGTCTGAGATGGCTTGAAGCATGCATGTGCACTCTCTCCTTCTCTATAGATTATAATGGCCAGTTCCATGGATATTTTAAGGGAAAAAAGAGGACTCAGGCAAGGAGATCCCCTATCTCTCTATCTATTTGTTGTGGCTCTGAACACGCTCTTTCTTATGCTGAACCATGCTGCTGAAGATGGGAATTTCAACTTCCACCACGCCTGCGCGGAAAATAAAATAACCCATTTGGCGTTTGCTGATGATCTCCTTATTTTCTTAGAAGGTAGCTTAAGTGGTGTAAAAGCAGTGTTGAAGGACTTTGAAGCTATCTCTGGTCTTGCTATAAGTGTAGAGAAATCTTGTTACTATAGCGCAGGTCTTTCCCAGGAAGAAGATGATGAGATCTTCTCTGAAATAGGTCTGGCAAAGGGCTCCCTCCCTTTCCGCTATCTTGGGCTTCCCCAGTGTACAAAGAAGCTGACCATGCTAGATTGCGCTCCTCTCACTCAAAAAATAAAGAGACGTTTTGATTCATGGACCTCTAAAACCCTCTCTTTTGTTGGAAGACTGCAATTGATAAACTCGGTCATCTCTGGCATCACAAATTTCTGGACCTCATCATTTTTTATTCCAAAAGAGTGTTTCAATACTACCAACTCTCTATGCGGTGCTTTCTTATGGAATGACACCACTGAAGGTCACCACTCAGAAAAAGTTGCATGGACTCAAGTCATCTTACCTAAAGATGAAGAGGGGTTTGGAGTTTGAGACCACTCCCATTGGAACATCGCCTGCTCTCTCAAACTGATTTGGATGATTTTCTTCAAGCCCGAGTCCATCTGGGTAAACTGGTATCGCTCTTAAATCTTATCTAATTGCCTTTCAAACTTCTGGACCCTGAAAGAAAAACAACAGTTCTCCTGGTCATCTAACCTTCTCATCAGAATCAGAGATTTTGTCTAGCCATGAATTAAATTAAGAGTTGGAAACGAAAGTGATTGTATGTTTTGGACAGAAAATTGGTCACCAATGGGGAAATTGATTGATTACTTGGGTTCGAATGGTCCACAGAGAACTGACATCCCATTATCCAGCTCCATTGCATCATTGTCTACAAATGATGGCTGGTATGTTCCCCCAGCTCGCTCCGATCGCCAGGTTGAGGTATTATCTCATCTCTCCTCTCTTTCCCTCTCTAAATAGCATGATTCATATTCATGGTGGATTGATGATATATCAAAACCATCACACTCCATTCGAGCTATATACTCTGATATTAGACCAACTAAGCCTATCATTCCCTGGCGAAAGACGATATGAAACAATGGAGGTACTCCGAAGCACTGAATCATTGCCTGGCTCTTCACGCTAAACTGCTGTCCTACTCGAGATCGAATGTGCTACTGGGGTCTCAATGTTGACCCTATGTGCCCCATCTACTCCTCTCTCCCTGAATCCCGTGACCACTTGTTCTTCTCATGTCGCTATTCATGGTCTGTTTGATCCCAGATTGCGAGGAGGTGTAATTATCGCCCCCTTCAGAATTGGGCTCCCCAACTTGAAGCTCTGTCTAACTGATCCTTACATGTCCCTCATCGAAAGCTTCTCCAGATCACCTGGCAAGCCTGCGTATACCTCTTTTGGACTGAGAGAAACTCTTGTAACCATCAAAATAGTTTCAAGCCGCCTAACTTGCTCTGCTCGCAGATTGAACTCACCATAAAAAAAAACAGATTCTCCTCTCTACGAGATCAAAGCCCCAAACTTGCCTCCGAAATGCTGTAGATCTTTTTCTCTAATGGATGAAACCCTAAGCGCTCTCACATCTTAAGATTTTTCTCTTCTCGATTGTCACTAAAAGCCATTGAATGTGGTTTGGTTTAGCTTCTCAACTACCCAAACGCCTGATTTATGGTTACAGCATCAATTGGTGCTGGTTATTTTGTTTTGGTTCAATTATGATTCTATTATAATTATAATATATGGTCTAGTTCTTATATGTTTACGTTAGGTTTCCAATATTGGATCTTAACAGGTTTCTGTAAAAAAAATTTTCTTTGCAATTTTAATAGTAATATCTTTATAAAAAAGAAAAATGTTGGAGAAACTTGGTTTTATATTTATAGTATTAATTTCTTTTGTGTTTCTTTTTATCAAAATGATATTAGTAGGAGGGTCTCAGTAGGTGACCAACGCCTTCTTCTTCTTCTTATTATCAAAAGGTTTACACATTTATAATGAGTTTTCTAAACATGCATACTAAATAAAAAATAAAAAAACATACTAATTCACAAGTGCAACACTAGTCTTAATATATCTTAAGGTCGAATCATGACAATGAAGAGTTATACAATAGAAATATAAACAATATACTTAGCTAGGATGTAACTTGTTTTGGTTTATCTAATTCTTATGTGAAATGACTTATTAAAACAATAAAGTAGTCGAGATGCAAAAACTGCAAATAAATATGGAAGATGAAAACTAGAATATCTAGGAGATCTAGGAGATTATGGATCATGCAAAGGCATAATAGATTTGAAAAATTGGGATTGGATGTTAGTTCGCCCAAAGCTCAATCTACTGATTAGACACTAATTTATACAATAATTCGTTCTCATTGTATTAATAATCTATTAATCACCTAATTAGCTATTATCCCTCATGCAATAAGAAACTAATAGCCAGTAAGAATAGTCCTAAACACCCTATAAACCGACTTAATCAACTAATCTCTTACGCTAAGTGTGGTTTACTGATGCGTAAAGTTATATCTACAGCTTTGACAACTACTAAGCAAGAGACAATGATTTGGTACGAACGCCGGTTTGTTCGTTGGCGTGGAGGACCATCGAGGAGACGAGATTTTAGAGGTTTCATTGAAGAAGCTCAGATCTATAGTTAAAGAACTTAGATCTGCGTCGGGGGAGGTTGATGTATCATGGATTTTACCGATTTTATGCCATGATATGACTGGTTTTATAGAGACTTTCTAGTGTGTTTTAGGTATTTATACAGGTTTTACAAGCAAAATGTGTTTTGGAGCAAAAGGAAACAAAAGGAAGCAAAAAGGAAAGAATTGGAGCAATTGTCAGAAAAGAAAAGTGCAGAGCCAGAATTAAAATCTGGAAGTCAATGGACAATTGACCGACCTATAGGAAGGGTATAATAGGCAAATTACATATCAAATCGAAGCCCCGAGAGTTGACTTTCATTTCCATTTGAAATCGGATCAAACGAACTTCTGGAACGCGAAATATTGTTATTTTACTGAAGAAGGTCCATTCTGACGAATTTTACAAGACTGGCCCGTTTAGCTCCAATCAAGCCCGACTCAAGTTTTAAGGAGGTTTTGACCTATGCACGACTTTTCTACCTATAAAAGGATTCTTAAGAGGCAGAGAGCAGCCAGGAAGAGAATCACAAGAGAATCACCAATCACAACCACCAAATACTATTTTGCTTTCTAGATTTCTAGGGTTTTGCTACACTAGCTTTGCTTGAGAGCTTCAAGGGGAGAAGAGATCTGTTCTTTATACCAATATACTGAGTTTGTATCTCTGAACCTCTTTACTTTTATGAAGTTTACTTTGTGCATGAGTTTTCCTATGTGCGAGTAGACAACTTGTTAGATTTAGGGTTTTCAATGGTTTTATAGATCTCTAATGCATTCAACATGATATAATCACTTTACTGGTATTATCTACTTTTTTTGATCTGGCCATTTAGAATATTGCTCATAGGAGGAGTTACACCAATACACCATTGGGTAATGATTCCAGAACATGGTTTTTAGTAGGTAATCTCGTCATTGTACAAACGAGAGTTTGGTTTAGAAGGTTATGAACAATCAGATCTGTTTCATTGCATGTGTTTTCATATTAGGTTTGGAAAGCATCCTTTCTGATCTAATGGTTAACTCATAGGTATAATATCTCGAGAGATCGGTTATTATATATATCGTTTTTTGTGTTCGTGAATCTATTGATTATTGATTGATTGTTGATCTATATTTCCTGTGATTTCCTTTGGATCTAGCGCCTTTAAACCAATGATGAAACATCTCATTTGCTTTAGTCTAATGATATCACTAATAATACTAATCATGTTTTGCTTTCACAAGTTCCAAAGTACCAGATCTGCGGTAATCACTTGGTTCTCTGTGGGATCGATAACCTTTCATGCTACAAATATACACTGTGCACTTGCAGTTCGTTTAGGTGAAAACAATTCACGCATCAGAGGTGGTATTCGTAAGAGGAAGAAGGAGATCCTCGCGGTTGCACCAATGGAGGAGGAGAACCTGAATTCGTAAGAGGAAGAAAGAGATCCTTGCCGGCAGAGGTGGAGGAGAACGGCGGCTCATGAAAGTTTTGATGGAGAGAGAAAAGTCGAGAAAGAAAGATTTTTTTAAAAAGAAAATGGTAATGTTATTTCTTTCACATTTTCTTTGATATGATGGAATAAAATTAAAAGAAAAAAAATAGAAACTAACAAAAATAATATAGTTGGAGGAAAATTTTACTGTGTTTATGATTGAAAATTTTTGGGGGAAATTTTGTTGGGTAACTATTTTTTGATACGGAGAAATCTGGAAAACTCTAAAATTAAGATTTTATTGAGAAGTCTGCGAAACCCTAAATCTAATATCTGTCATTTATTAGTGAAAATATTTAAACATGACATTTAGAAAACATCAAATTCGTTAGATATAATTACATTATAACACATATATGTGTATTTAAAATATCAAATGTAACACATTTATGTATATTTACTATTTTAATTTTAATAAGTTTTTGGGGTATATACATACTTTAACAAACATTGTTTAATTTTATTCAATTTTACTATTAATTTATATACTATGAAATTTTATATATTTAATTTCTGTATATAAAATTTTTAACAAAATATGTTTTTTACAAATTTTAAATTAAAATCTACAAATTTATTATGTTTCTGAGAAACCCTAAAATTCAAATTTCATTGAGAAGTCTATGAAACCCTAAATCTAATATTTATCACTTATTAGTGAAAATATTTGAACAAAATATCTAGGAAACATCAAATTCGTTAAATATATGAACATTTATAAGACATATGTGCAAATTTAAAATTTCAAACGTAAATTGGGTAAACCTTGAATCCAACCCTAAAGTTATATGTAAATGTTTCACTGTAAAACATGGTTTGAGGTATAAAATCTCATATACCTTACATGTTTTCAATTTGATTCAAATTTACGAAATTTAATTTATATACTTCAAAATCGTCTATATTTAATTTATGTATTTAAAATATTCAAAATCGTCTATATTTAATTTATGTATTTAAAATATTTAGCAAAATATTTTTTTACAATTTTTAAATTTAAATTTACTATTTTTAATATGTCTCAGACTTCTTTCTTAGACTTCTTTAGTTTTTGGTGTATAGACATGCATTGTTTAATTTGATTCAATTTTACGAAATTTTAATTTATATGCCATGAAATTGTCTACATTAATTTCTGTATATAAAAGTTTTAATAAAATATTTTTTAACAATTTTTATATTAAAATTTATTAATTTATTTTGTTTCAGACTTTTACTTGACCCAATGACAAAAGAAGAAAAACATAACGGTAATTACAGTTTTTGTTTTTTTTGTTTGATCATAAGAAGGTAAGAGTACTTTTGCATTTATTTCAAATGATAGTATAATTTTACATTTAAAATCAAATTGTGGTGTATTTTAAACAAATTTCTCCTATATATATAATCAAATTGTGGTATATTTTAAATAAATTTCCCTTATATTAATGTAGAAAAAATTGTTTTTTATCCAAATGAAAATATGGGATAGTCCAATCGCGCAGACTCGCCATGAATAAGTTTGCCAAGGTGGAAAACTTGTTAGTCAAGATAATGTAAACTTAATCTCTCTCATTTGGATTGGATCGAGTAGCCAACTCCTCTGAACAAAAACCAAGTTGTTTCGTCTCTCTTCTTTCTGTCCTCTTGCTTTAAGTGGGTTTTTTACCGCCACTGCACAGTTTCTTCTGGAACCACCACTGTATCATGTCACCCTCTGAAGATGAAACCTTTTTGCTTTTTTTTGTTTGGTTACATAAATCCTTTCTTGAACATCCAACCATTGTGAACAAAAATTTACATGATTCGATACACAAGCGTTTAGTCTACAGTTTGCAAATACCTATCATGTTCATCCCCTAACTTCCGGCACACAAGTACAGTTCAGGGCGTTGCAGGTTCACTACTCAACCTCTGCCTTGTTTCTGACATTTCAACTTCATGCACACCTTTGCTATCTGAAATTTCAATGTCTTCCATGCCCATCCTCCTAATTTTAGCGTGTTGGATTGCGAGCTCCTCATATCTGCAAATCATTTCCAAAAAACCATCACCTTTTCATGGTCAAAACCCACGTTTCCACCAATACAATAAACGGAGTAACATGTCGCAGTTTACATCTCAAACGAAATTTGGGATAAGAAAGTACTTACTTTGCCACAAGGTTCCTCACAAGTTGGAAATATATCCTCCAAAACTGCTCTTCCTTCAATAGACGTGGGCATAACTTAAATCTCAGCTGTGAGAGTTCCTGTAACACCAAAATCAATCTTGTTTAGAGCAGCTTTGAAAAACTGTTTATATAATTAGACCTATTGTTCCTAATCCACCAAATTTGATTCTATCAACAGCAAAGCAAATCATTATTGAACTCTAAAACATGAGCAAGTTTGCCATTTTCAGTAACATACGAACAGAGCAGCTTTGATCTATAAGATTCAACACATGCATTTTCAGTGGGCCAAGAGCCCTACCGCTACCAATTCCATTCATTTTGAACTGAAGATCAATCAGAAATAACAAAAAGTAAGAAAACAAAAAAAAACCTTCGATTTGGATAACACAAGAACCGCATGTCTCTCCTGCCAATTAGATAAATCCTTCTTCACATTTGCTTTGGCAGATGAGCTTGTTCCGTCATCTTCATCTTTAAAAGGATTTACAGATGCATCTGCCGAGAGAGGAACTCAAGTCAGAGAATTGAAACATAAGAAGAAAAACCCTAGCAAATCGGGAACAGAATTCGTAACTACCGTTATGAGAGTTCTTAAAGGTGTCAATAGTGAAGGATCTGATGTAATCGACTAAATCATCTGTTACTCCCAACAAATCATCTTTGACTTGTTCGTTTCTGCGTGATCCATCGGTCGAGCTATTGTTTCCATTGGGATGTCTGAAAAAGCTGCGTCGAATCCTCGAAGCTATATTCATCTTTCGAGGTCCGGTCAAGAAATCCAATCTCTTCAACTTAGGGAAGAACCACACCAAGATTCACAATTGAGGATCCAGCCACACCGAGTTTGAGCCTTCTTATCTGAATATCAAACCAAATTGGTTAATTAACAACTATGAAGATATTTCAAAATCCAAAACAAGTCTACCAATCTTGAAATAATAAAAACTAGCTCAAGGAAACAATAATGTTTAGCAAATCGTGCAGCGGTACAGAGCTCAATCTTACAGAATCAGCAAAACCAATGCCCAACATCCAATTCTTATTCTCAAACTCAGATTTCTCAAAGAAGAAATGAGAGTTGGTGTTGGGATATGGAAGCTGATTCGCGATTGGCTCAAGGAAAACAATATTATTCAAAGGGAATCCCGTTACAATAAAAAGAACAACAATTCCAGAATCTCATGAAGCAGACCTACCAAAATAAGAAACACTCCCGGAGTTCTATGAACCAGAAATCGATCTTCATAATTGCTTAGCACCTTCAAATCGATTTTCTTACACTTTTGACCCTGAATTCGAAGTAAAATCTCAGAAACTATTAATTGCCAGCTTCAATTCGAAGATGGATCTCAGAAATCAGGCCTGAAAAACCCTTGATTCGGAGACGAATCCTTTGGAGCAATGACTCGACGTCGTCTTCTCACGAAAGCTTTAATTCAGATTTGGGTTCTCTTTAAATCTAGACGAGATAGAATAGAAGTTTGGGTTGATTAGGATTTGGTTTTGGTTAGTGTTGGTTTTCCCTTTCAAATCTATTTACGGTTTAGATATGTATTAAAATCTGTTAGCAATTGATTTATTCCGTGTAGAATGGGCCTACTTTATTTTGTAAAAAGCCCAGTAAACTAGGTTTTAGAAGCCATCAGTTCTCTCTGGGAGAAACCCTAGTGATTGTCCGCCCTCACATATAAATCCTCCATTGAAGTGTCGTCGTTACTTTCTCGAAGAGCGGCTGCAGGGAGAGAAATCATGGTTTCCGGCTCAGGTATTTGCGCCAAGCGAGTGGTGGTAGACGCACGTCACCACATGTTGGGCCGTCTTGCATCGATCACGGCTAAGGAATTGCTCAACGGACAGAAAGTGGTGGTCGTCCGGTGCGAGGAGATTTGTCTGTCAGGTGGCTTGGTTCGCCAGAAGATGAAGTACATGAGGTTTCTCAGGAAACGCATGAACACTAAGCCCTCTCACGGTCCCATTCACTTCCGTGCTCCATCCAAGATCTTCTGGCGCACCGTTCGCGGGTTCGTAAGCTGATCTCCTTATTTCAATCCCTTACACCTGTTGTGCTTATCTTATTCCACTCGCTAGCAATGTTAAGCCGAATTCGGAAAATGTATTTCTGGGTTACTAATTGTTGGATTTGGATATAGGTTAGGCAGTCCCTCTATCTCTGAAGTTGTTTGCTTTTCCTCTTGTCTGTCTTGAAATGTATTTTAAAATTTCGGGGCATTTTATGTAAGTGAATATTGGTCACAGGATGATTCCCCACAAGACTAAGCGTGGTGCTGCTGCTCTTGCCCGTTTGAAGGTATTTGAAGGAGTCCCACCTCCTTATGACAAGGTCAAGAGAATGGTCATTCCTGATGCTCTCAAGTAAGTAAATAATCCTGGTTTTTCTTTTTTCGATATTTAATAGATCAATGTTTATAGCTATCTATAATCTCATTTCACTTTTTGCATAGGGTTTTGAGACTCCAAGCTGGCCACAAGTACTGCTTGTTGGGCCGTCTGTCTTCTGAGGTTGGCTGGAACCATTACGATACCATTAAGGTATGTCCCTCTTGTGAATTTTTTATTTACTTTTAAGAACCTCATTTAACAACCAGTGTAGTTTAGTTGAGAGGG
This sequence comes from Euclidium syriacum, assembly GCA_900116095.1. Lineage (NCBI taxonomy): Eukaryota > Viridiplantae > Streptophyta > Magnoliopsida > Brassicales > Brassicaceae > Euclidium > Euclidium syriacum. The sequence continues at coordinate 1,583,609 of FPAK01000003.1, read as the reverse complement.
TAGTTTCGGTCTGTATATTGCATCTACGGAAATATCTATGTAATAGTTTGAACGCTTGGAATTTGTTCAGTGAATATGTTTTACTTTAAGGCCATTAGTTACTAAATCTGAGGAGGAATTTGAGGTTTACTTATGCTATGATTGTTTTTCAGGAGCTTGAGATCAAAAGAAAGGAGAGGTCACAAGTGGTGTACGAGCGTAAGAAGCAACTTGTCAAGCTCAGGACCAAGGCCGAGAAGGTTGCAGTGGAGAAACTTGGATCCCAGCTCGATGTTCTTGCACCGATTACGTACTAGAAATCGGCATTTATCTTTTCGTTCAACCCTTGCCTTAAAGCTTGTCTTGCTTCTACCATTGAGATTGGGTTTTGATTTTGGTAGATTTTTAGACATAAAGATTGGAAAGAGTAAACATTTTCGCTGTTCGGTTCTTCTTATACAATCTGTTATGGTTTTCTGCTTTCTCGCACCTTTTTTTTCTTTTTGTCCCCTTTTCCTCGACCATGATTTCAGTTCTCATCACTGGACTTCGTTAGCATTATCCGGATAATCCCAAACAACAGTTAGATATATTGTTAAGTGATGTAAGATAGCATACCAGACAAAATTCTAGGCACGATTTCCAACTTCTAAGCATCCCAAAAATGAAGATTTATGTCATTCGGGGTGGAAATTCAGTTTTCAGGATTTTAGTAAATATGTTATATTTGGAATCTAATATTCAGATCATGCAACGAAACTTTGGATAATTTTTGACAAAATCATGCTTCTTTTTGGGTCTGACTGATAGACATATATTGGGTTAGACATATACTGGGTCTGACTGGTAGGCATATATTGGGTTTGACTGTAGACATATATTGGGTCTGACTGGTAGATATATATAGGGGAAAGGAAAACAAAAAAATTAAAGTTCCCCTAATGTTTTATTAAAATTACCCTAAAGGTAAAGAACAATTTGTCCTCTATTTCATTTTGTCCTTTCTTTTCTTCTATATTTTTATCTTTCCATATATATAACTTTATATATAAAAAAAAAAGGTAGGAATCAAATCGTAAGTGATTATGCAGGAGACAAAAAATAAAAGTGTCTTCAAGCATTAACTAAAAAACGAAGAGCGGGGAATGGGATCAGAGCTTCATTCTTGGGGAGTTTTGGGTTACCTTAGATAGAAAATTGAGTAAGTTACGGTTAACTATTTCAGATATTTACTCTCGTTATCGTCCCTATTGAATTTTGAGGCACTACGAGAAGTTCCTTGTCAAGTTTCAGATCAAATCAATGTAATTTTCATTGGACCAATCTCAAACCAAGAACTTTGGAAGGACTTTTTTTAATGCACCATGACATAATGATATTATGGCCTTTTTTTACCAAAGGTCATGATCGATCATTAAATCGAATCATATTGGTTTGGTAAATAATTTTTTCACTCCAAAGTCTTTTGAGCTTTGATACTTGCTTGAATTAACGAATATCTGCATTATACCTCAATCGGAACACCCTGGTCATATTTTAAAAGTAAGTCCATGTAGTGTTAGTTATAAAATTATTTCAAAGGTTTAGGGGGTGTATTGAACCATGAATTTTGAGTGATTTGAGTGTTAATAAGATTTTAAATGATTTTGATGGTTTTGAGTGATTTTAATGAAGTAGTTATGATTTTGTATTAAAATCACCTACAATTCTACCTAAAACCATGAGGTTTGGGTATTTGTATTTTTAACTAAGAAAGTCTTCTAAAATCACCTAAAATCTCCTATAGACATTAAAATCCCAATACTTAAAACATTTTCAATAACAGTGAATTTGATATGATTTTAATTAATTGTTGTTTGAATAACAGAGGATTGTAAATGATTTTGAGTGATTTTACATAAATCTCATGTTCAATAACATTGGATTTGAGAATATATTTTAAAATCATTAGTTGAATAACATGAGATTTTTAAAAACTCTCAAAATCACTTAAAATCCATAGTTCAATTAATGTTGAAAATTGAAGCTTTCTAACTTATTCTCATATATCCAATTCTACATTTTTATTTGAGAGTTTAATTTCGATCTTATTTCTCAAGAAATGTTTTATGGGCTTCGAATGAATAAAGCTTGTAGAGAATCATGTAACAAATTGACTAGGTACCAAGTGAATCAAATTGACTTAGTACCAAGTGCACCATTATCAAACCGAGTAGCCTTTTGAGTTAATTTAGAAGACGTTAAGAATTTAGAGAATGAACTGAAGGACCTTTTGGACAAGGGTTATCTGCGTGAGAACCTTGGTCCATGTGGTGTACATGTCATCTTAGTCTGTATAAAAAGATGAAACTTGGAGGATGTGGGTGGTTTATCCTACCATCAGAAACATTACCATCAAATACCAACATCCAACCCAAGGTTAGATGATATGTTTGATAAACTATCTAGTCTGATATGCTTCTAAGATTCAACTCAGGAGTTGATATCATTAATTAGGAAGGAAAGATGATAATCAATGGAAGATAACATTCAAGACCAAACAAGATCTTTATGAATGGTTAGTAATGCCATTTCGACTAACCAGTGCACCAAGCACTCTCATGAGGCTCACTAACCTGGTCCTAAGGCCTTATATGAGTAATTTTGTTGTGGTATACTTTGCTGATATACTTTTCTTACAGCCACACTTTTGCTGATCACATATCTCGTTAAAAACAAGGTCTTAAAACACGTCAAAGGAAGGTCTTTATGCCAACTTGAAGAAGTGCACAGTTTGTACTAATGAGCTTATGTTCTTAATATTTATTGTTAGTTAAAAAGGCTTGAGATTGAACCAGTAGAAAGTTAAAACCATCCAAGAATGGTTTACATCAACAAACGTTAGTCAAGTTTGGAGCTTTCATGGATTGGCTAGCTTCTATAGGTATTTTGTGAAAAAAATTTATACTCTTGTTGTACCATTCACTGTTAAGAAGAATGGGGGATCCAAGTTGGAATTACCTCATGAACAAGCATTCAAAAGCCTAAAGGATTGATTTTCCAATGCACATGTTTTGGCTTTACCTGATTTTACTAAAACCTTTGAGATTGAGTGTGATGCATCAAGTTTAGGTATTTGAGTTGTTCTTACTTAAGGTGGCGAACCCATTGCTTATTTCAGTGAGAAACTCACTAGAACCACACTAAAAAATCCAACATATGAAAAGAGTTGTATGCTTTGGTCCAAACCGTTGAAACATGGAAACATTATCTTCTTGCTAGGAAATGTGTTATACACACAGATCATGAAAATTTAAAGCACTTGAGAGACGAAATCAACTTTCCCTTATGCTATCAAGTATAAGAATGGAACGGATATTGTGGTGGATGATTCTCTTTCAAAAAGAAGTGCACTTTCACCACCATTGATGTTGAGGTTCTTGGTTTTAAAATGATTCAAGCCTTTATATGAAACTGATCATGATTATAAAAAGTGCTCTACAGATCATGTAAATAGATTCTATGCATCATTATACATCCATAATGGTTATCTCTTCAAGGAAAAAAAGCTATGGATTCTACATTACTCTTTAAGAGACTTTATAGTTCGAGAGGTCTAAGGAGGTGGTGTAATATGACACTTTGGTGTGTAAAAGAATCTTGTCATGCTTAAGGAAAATTTATTTTGGCCACACCTCAAAAATTAATGGAAAAATTCTATGCAATATGTATCGCTTGCAAGAAAGTCAAGTCTAGGTTCCAACTCCATAATTTGTGATATAAGCCTTATATCCTAATAGCTTATGGAACCCGATTTGGTGAATATCTAAGAATGATCTTCCTTTCTCTCTTAGAAATTCAAGGATAATAGGGAGCGAAATGGATCGTTAGTACCACAATATCTACGGAAGGGCTATTGATACATCAAGGTCTTGTTCTAATCAAAGAACAAAAATAACAAAGACAAGTTTAACGAAAGCTAGTACTTTATTATGAAAAAAGAGAAGTCTCAAATTAGTTTGTAAAGCTCAAAGGTGAGGAAAAATAAGCAAAGGAAAGAACTTATCTATATTACCACGTCCATAATGAAAAAAAATAAAGAAAAATACTAAAAATCAGCAAACTAGCCGTTAAGACTTCTTATGGTAACTCTGGTTTAATGTCTTGGTCTTCTAATTGATTCTCCTTGCTACTCAATCCAACCACGAGTTTAATGAGTGTCTCTGGTTTCTTTGGAGTATTCAAATCACATGGTCTCTTCCAAAGAAAGGCAAAAATTGGCCACTTACCTTAGTGGGCTCGATTTTGGGCTAAATAGGCCCAAATGGCTATTAACCCAAAATTTTATGTCCTAACTATTCTCTTCTTGAATATAGGTTTCTTTAGTCTTGAATGAGTCTCTTGGATGATCGTTGGTAGTTGATCTTTAAATGATTGAGATTTGGCCAAAGATGGTCGCCAAATGCTCCTCTTTGGCATTGTCAAGGCCGTTTGAGGTCTTCGTCTTCTTTAGGGCGTTTCTGGTCTTGATATTATGGGAGAAGGTGAGTCTTTGAGTATACTTTATGGTATAGTATGTGGTCTTAGCTGTTGATACTTTGGAGGTGTTTGAGACATTTGGTCGCCATATCGCCTTCATCAGGTGGTTTGTTGGCCAAATGTTTAAGTACTTGGCCAACTGAGACTTGTGTGCATTCCAGGTGCTCCATGATAATCCTTGTGAGTGTATTGAACTTCCTATGCACGCCCCTTGCTGCTGACCTCGCCATTGGCTTGTTGGGAACAAAAGACACATTTATTGCTCATTGGTTTAGTTCATCCTCTTTCTGCTACGGTTCAGCTTGGATGAACTCATCAATTTGTACCTTCCTTTACCCATTCCTACTTCACCTTGGATTGATATTCCGTGGATTTTGTACTATATTTTTCAAATATCAGGCACAAGGACTCCATATTTGATGTGTTAGATAGGTTCTCTAAGATGGTGCATATTATCCCTTGTGCGAAAACCAATAATGCTAAACAAACCACATATATCTTCTTCAAAGAATTGTTTAGGATAGAGAAACCAAGTTTCCCATCCACTTTTGGAGAACACTTTGAAAAAATATAGGCACCAAGTTATTTTTTTCACCACTGTCATCAACCAACTGATGGAAAAATTGAAGTGGTTAACCGCACCCTTGCCACACTTCTCCAAGCCACTATAGGGAAGAATCTCAAAACTTGACTATAAGAATTTCTTTTTGTTTTTTTTTCTTATAATAGACATGTTCATATTGTTACTCTTATGTCTCATTTTAGGCTGTGTATGGATTTATTATAAATAATGCATATGACCTCACACCCTTTCCAAAAAATTGAGTTTATAAACTTAGATGGTGAAAAGAAGACCGAGTATGTTAAGAAGATTTACTTGAAAGTTAAGGAGAGCCTAGAAAAAAAGAATAAGCAGCGTGCTAAGATAGCCTAAAGGGAGAAAACTATTTTATTTGAAGTTAGGAGAATGGGTTGGGTTGCATGGAAGATTCCCCAACCAACAAAGCTATAACTTTTCACCAAGTGTCAATTCAAGATCTGGAAGAAGATCAATGATAATGCCTATAAGTTGGTTTCAAGTATCTTGTACCTTTAATGTTTTTTACTTGGATCATTTTGATGCAAGAGATAAGCTTTTGAGGTCAAAATCTCTTGAATTGGGAGGGAGTGATGAGGACATCGAGCCACCAAGTGCTTCACTCAAGCACACTTGTGACAAGTGGTCCAATGAAAAGGACACAAAGAAAGATCCTGGAGAACAAGCTCAAAATTTTGGTGTACCAGTTGAATCATGAAGGACTGATCAAACTTGATCGATTTTAAGAATTGCAACTTACTCCATCAGAGACCAAGGCTATGGTCAACCCAGTGCCACAGTCTGACCATTATGGGTCTGATGGTGATCCACCTACGTAATTGAAGATCTTTGAGTCATTTTTCCATAACACCAAATAACTCACAAAGAATGCCAACCAACCATTGAGAAAATGCCAAACAGTGAAAACATATCAAGTGGATATTTAGAAACCGATAACTTCAAATGGCTTATATTCATGCCCATGCGTGAAGTCCACTTCACCATGATTTATGTGGCTTTGGAAGAAGCCTATAAAAGACTCTAGTATTTCAATATCACACCAATACAAGTTGAAAATCAAAGATATCTGAATTATTAAATTTAGTTTATTTATTTGGTTAAGTCTAATGGCTCTTTTTCTTTGTTTATGTTTTTTTTTTTTCCTTTTTTTTTTTTTTTTTGCAGGTTTAGTGTGTTTTTATTTTTATTTTATGACCGCTGAGAATTTGGCTATGGAATGTCATGCATTCTAGTCTTTTTTCTTCACATTTTGATTAATAAAGATTTTGTTTTGGTTCCATTCCAATTTGCGTTTCACATTTTGATTAATAAAGATTTTGTTTTGGTTATATTCCAATTTATGTATCTTTTTGTTTGGTAATCTCGGATCTAGCTTAGAGTATGTAATATATTAATAGGCTTCCACACCTATTGTGGTTCACTTTAATCCACTATCGCTTCCACCTTATCCAAGATTTAATCCAAAGAGTGGTCTTAATCCAGTTGGCTATTCCGACCAACTTAAAATCTTAGACTTCAAGATTATATGATGTTTTGACTATTTGCTCTATAAACCAAGAGACAACAACATAAAGATAAGTCTGTCTAGGGTTTATTGTAAGATACACATAGGTATGTGTGGTGTCTCCCCACCAAAGAAAACTAGTAGATTTTATCAGTGGTTTTATTTATGAATCTTGCAACCGTTTAAGAAAACTAGTAGATCTTATTAGTGGTTTCATTTATGAATATTGCAACCGTTTAAAAAGAATATGGCATATCATAAATTCTTCATACAAATTGTATGTAGTATTGTTTCCATAGTCTTGGCCATTTAGAAAAGAATGGTAGGCATTGTATTGTGCAAATTCTTTTTAGTAAATTTAATTTGGATTAGGTACGAGAACATAGGAAAAATCAAATTTCATTAACGTTTTTCATTTGATGCTTGACATATCTATTTTATCGTTATAACACATAAATCTAGTGACAAATATATTGTTTTCAATCACAACCGACATTTACCGTCGATGTTAATGTTGAACTTAGTTTTTACCTCTTGTAGGAATTTGTCTTTATACCGTTTAGGGAGATTTTGTCCATATTCATTTTTGTCTTTCTTTTCCTTTGAAAAAGCCAGAAACTGATTGGTATTTTGCTAAGAAATTCTTTTACCCAAGTATCTTTGCTAGTTGTCTCTTTATTCTTTCATATGCAAATGCAAGGCCATTAATTGATGAACTCACGTGGTCGACCTGTCTCTCTCTCCTTTTAGGGCTTAAAGATGGGAGACGTGGCATTTCCTTAATTCCGTCCCTCGGGGAATTCAGAATCACCGTCGGCAGTTGCCATGGGGCTTGCTCCTAATGGAAATGACGTGGACAGAAACTATTCTGTCGGTGGGTCCACATGGAATTCCTAACAAACAGTTAAATTAAAAATGGTTAGTTCAGCTTAGCGCCTACGCGGACCGTAACCACCGCTGCACCAACCAAACGGACGTTAATCTCGCCGTGAATACAAGTTAACACTTTTTCTTTGACTAGCCGTAACGTAATTACTGCAATCGAAGCATTGACCATAAACAAAAGGTTGACGGTTCGACCCGGTTTACTCGTCGGCTCAGCAAATCCGCCGAGGCTATAAAAAGAGCGAGCATAACCGGCCTCTCTTCCTCCTCTTCGTCCTTCTTCTTTGCATTGATGTGCTAGTCTGAAAACGACGCTTCGTCTTCTTTCTATAAGCTACGCTCCCTGGAAACTATATACGTATATATATGTATATGTATGTGCTGTGTACATAAAGAGATTTGACTTCGTAATCTGAAAGCAACGTTTTTGTTTGGAGAGAGGGAGCGCGCTTTTTTCTTTACCTAAATCGGGAAAACAAAGAGTCTAAACGTATCTAATTTGATACTCGGCGATTGCGAGAAAGCCTATTAGGTAAGGAAGGAATTGTGGAGGAAAAAATGTAGCGTTTTACTTTTGGATCATTTCTGGGTTTCTGGATCTTTATTCTTCTTTTTGGGATCATATTTTTTCTCCTTTTAATCTGATGAATCTCGCTTCTTGATCTGTTTGCTTTTGGATTTGATTCCGATTGCGATTTTCTGATCCGGGCTTCCTCGTCGATTTCCAAGTAGCTACGATAAATCTGAGTTGATAAGTTTTATAAGCTTCTTGGGTTTCGCTTATTTCATTTGGTTCTCTCCGCAGGTTTACAGAATCACTTGTTTCTTGATAAAAACAAATGCCAGGTAAATAATTCAGCTCTTATCTGCTTTGCGTTTTCTATGAGAAAATGATTTCTGAGTATCTAATCATCTATTTGATCTGTTGACAGCTTTAGGGGAGATAATTTCGGTTCCAGAAACTGACAAGGGGAAGAGTAAGGAGTTTGTTGAGGGGTCAGAGGATGAAAAGATTCCAAGAGCTCGTTCTAGATCCTTAAAGAAGAAAGCCATCAAAGCTTCCACGAAATTGACACACAGTCTAAGGAAAAGGGGGAAGCGTGTAGCCGATCAATATGCAGCAATCGTGATTGAGGATGTGAGAGATGCAGAGGAGGAAAAAGCAGTCAATGTATTTAGAAATGCTTTGATTTCTCTAGATTTGCTTCCACTTGGGCACGACGATTATCATACCATGTTGAGGTAAGCAGGATATTTAAGAACCAGTATCTTCTTCTGGATACGTCATGATCAGCTGAGGTTTTTACTGTCGCAGATTCCTAAAGGCGAGGAGATTCGATATTGACAAAGCTCTTCACATGTGGGAAGAAATGCTAAAGTGGAGGAAAGAGAACGGAGTAGATACCATAATGCAGGTGAAGGATAAGAACCTTCCTCGGAGTTGGTAAAGAAATTGTTGTAGTGATCTTCCCACAATGACATGGGTGTTTTGCTGTTTCTAACTTCCTCCAGGATTTTGTTTATGATGAGTACGAAGAAGTTCAACGGTACTATCCACATGGTTATCATGGTGTGGACAGAGAAGGCCGGCCTGTATACATTGAACGGCTTGGTAAAATTGACCCCGGCAAGTTAATGAAGGTTACCACACTGGAGCGTTTCTTGAGATATCATGTACAGGGTTTCGAGAAGACTTTCTCTGACAAGTTTCCAGCCTGTTCGATCGCAGCGAAGAAGCACATAAACTCTTCGACAACCATAATAGATGTGCAAGGAGTGGTTGGTACCTTTCTCACTCAACCTTCCCTTTCAGTGATGTTCAGTACTTTTAATTGGATTTTTTGATGCAGAGCTGGATGAGCTTTAGAAAATTAGCTCAGGACCTTGTGATGCGCATGCAAAAAATTGATGGTGACAACTATCCTGAGGTGGGTTGTATGAAAGCTATTTGAATCTCAACCTATACAAGAACACTAACATTGGTTTTCGTTCATTGAAGACAGACGTTGAATCAGATGTACATCATTAATGCTGGAAGCGGATTCAAGCTTGTTTGGAACACAGTGAAAGGCTTTCTCGACCCTAAAACCACTTCTAAGATACATGTATTACATCTTCCACATATCGTCTATACACGAGTTTTGAGTACTTCTAGAGATTTACATTGGGTATTGCGCAGGTTCTGGGAAACAAATTTCGTAGTCACCTTGTCGAGATTATAGATCCAAGGTCAGCATTTTACTGCATCGGTGACAGTTCAGTATAATCCGGTTTTGCTTGATTGTTTGGAGTCTGATACGAATGGTCTCTGTTGTTTTCTATACACAGTGAGCTTCCAGATTTTCTGGGAGGAAGTTGTACGTGTGCAAATGAAGGTGGATGTATGCGATTCAACAAGGGGCCTTGGAATGACCTTGAGATAATGAAAGTAAGATTGTTTTTTGCTCAGTATGTATCTCTTGAAAAGCATTAAAATGATAAAAATATCTGATTTGCGTCATAATACCTGTAGCTAGTGCGTTCGAGAGATGGAAAGTACAAGGCAAAAGAACCATGGTTCCCAGAGAATGGGGAAGTAGCTAAATTATTTGCCTTACCGGTGAGTAACAACTCTGGTGGAGCGATTGGTTTTTGTTAGTTTCCGTCTTTAATATCAGCTTTGCCATCACATGCAGCCACATGTGAAGACAGAAATATCATCACCTGATGAAGGAGGAGCGAGGGAGAGAAAATTGCATACTCAACATGTTAGTTTTTTTTTGACATATAGAAAGTCTGATGCTGTTGTATTTTGTTTCATGGTCTAATAATGTCAATGAATGAATGGATATTAACCAGGAGAAACAAGCTCAGCTGAGAAATCAAGCTGAAGGAGTTGGGATTGGGAGAATTGAACAGTCTGATTCAGCAAGTATGTGAAAGCCACTCATGTCTGTGATCTATTTTTAGAAACATCTTTAATAATCTCCAGAAAATTTTCTTGTGTGCAGATGAATTAGCCAGTACTAGTAATATGAGAGTGGAAAGGAATTTGTTGGGTCGTTTGATCGTCCAAATTGTCGCGTGTGTGTGTTTCATGTTTCGGATATTGGGGAGGCTTGTTGCATATAAGAAGCAACCAGAGAACCAACTGAGAGGGGAGCAACAACAAGCTCCTCCTCCTCCTCCTGAGGTGCAAGGAGGAAGAGGAGAGTCTCTTCATCCATGTTGGTTGAGGTTGCAGAATCTGGAGAGCATGGTCACAGTATTGTTTGATAAACCTACAAACATTCCTCAGGAGAAAGAAGATATACTTCGTGATTCACTAGATCGCATCAAATCCATTGAACAAGATTTACAGAAGACAAAGAAGGTAAAACAAAACAAAACCCCTTTTCTCTTGTGTCCCAATACCAAGACTTAAACATTTAGTGTTTGTGACAGGCGCTCTTTTTGACGGCGTCAAAACAAGTGGAACTCGCTGAATCTTTGGAGAGCTTGAAGGAGAGCAGCAGCTCCACGGTAAGGGGCTTAAATTTAAATAGAGTATTCTCCAATCTCAAATATGAAACATTCTTCTTTGCCTTAAACGCAGGGAATGCGTTCGTGTTGGCCAAGATATTCCCCAGCTCAAACCTAATCAACAAAGATATTTTTGAATCTCATTTTTCACCAAACTTGTGCCTAGCTATTATTATTACTTCAAAACCACTTTACACAGGACATTCCTGGTGAGAGACACCATACACACATATATACATGTATATTTTGACGTCCTCAGTCTGGAGTTCTTTTCCTTTAAAACGGATTTTGGTTTTCAGATGGATATATCAAAGGGAAAATGGTTACAGGAAGTGAAATCGAAGAGGACAACTGTTAAATGTTCATCTTATCAGTTTCTTTAGGGGGTAGAAACAGCGGAACTAGTTAACTATTTTGGATTTTTTACTTTTCCATAATGCACGTCATTTCTATATTATGTAATCCATTAGTGGCACACACACTTTTACACTCTTGTGTAATTCTACTTACCATTACAATTACATATACAATTACGTTTCATGGTCTCTTGGCCATGTGAAGAAACATTAGCTGTTCGGTTATTAGAACATATTAACCTTAGCAAATTTACAACTAGAGATAAGGTTTTGTTTATTAGAACATATTTACCTAAGCAAATTACAAATCCGGCTGTTTTTTTTTTTAAATTTTTTTTTTTTATATATATATATAAAAAACAACAGCATGGGCCAAACTGGTACACAAGAGTCTAACATAGCAACATGTAGATGAGAAGTAGATATAAATTTGGCAATAGAATCATCTGTTTTATTTATTTTTGCCTCCTATCAAACTTGAAGACCGACTTTAATACCTCCAATCTTGACCAAATTCAGAAGCTAGATAACCTTGGTCAGTGTTTTGGTTCCTTAATAGCTTGAACGAGGGTGTAGCAATCAGTTTCAAACTCAACCTCTATCATTCCTCATTTATCCAAGCAATTCATCGCCCATGATAGGGTCGTTGTTTCAGCCTCCAAGATGGATAATAATGTTGGATAGCTTTTGGTTCCAAACAATTTGACTTCTCCCACTTCATCTCTCAAAATACATCAGACACCACATTGATTATTTCATACTTCATGAGGCATCAATGTTGCATTTAAACTTACATCTTGGAGGAAGTTCCATTTACATGTTCATAAACTCATAGGCAGAGAGGTCTAGACCTCATGAACTTAAACATCCAAGATTAAAGAAAAAGTAACCCCCTACCTTCTAAATTCTCCAAATCAGCCACAGCCATAGCTCTACTCTTTCTTTTGAACTTACTCACTCTTTCTCTCCCTTGTAAACCATGTTGCCATATTCTTAAAAATGAAATTAGTACCAAAATAAAGAATAGTGTGACTAAATTAGAAACTGTGTAACACTTCAATTCTAAATTATTTTATTAAAAATAATTATTTCGTAATTGATAGTGTCTCCAATGCTGTCAGATCCAAAAATAACGCTAACTAGACCCAACTTAGGGTATGTGCGCAAGAAATTTTTTTACCGGCCTCTTTTTTTTAGTTTCTCTTATATAATTAGAGTCCTATTTTTTGTTCATCTTTTCATTAGGGGCCTGAATTGTTTTTTTGGTTGTTAAGGTATCTAAATTTTTTCATTTAAACACTAGACCCAAAAGCTATTTGAGACGAGAAAGGCGTTAACACTAAATAGGGAGATGGATATCTTTGAACAACTCGGCGGCCCGACTAGCTAGACCATGGACTAATTTTACTCACTCAAATCATGGATAGACCATGGTTTAGTCGGATTAAGATGATTAATGGGTCAACAGTCGAAGTGGGAATTACTTTGGAATTATTGGAATTAATTTAGAAAAGGCAGTGACTCCTCAGAATTACTTTGGAATTATTGGAATTAATTTAGAAAAGACAGTGACTCCTCAGAATGGTCAGCGTTTAGTGGTGACATATCCATAAATGGCGTTAACGCTGTATAGGGGTGGGTATCCGTGAGAAACCGGTCAGTTCGGAGACTCAACCATGGATGGACCATGGGCTAGTTTTTATCCATTCAAATTATGTATGGGCCATGGTTTAGACAGAAAAATGAGATCAAATTGAATTAAAATCAATTTGGAAGAGTTTAGCTGAAGAGAATTTGAATGTTCGAGGAAACTAGTCAAGATTAACGGAATGATCGAATGACTAAGTTATACACGGTGGATTGAGTTAGGCCGGGTGATTTTCGAGCTAAAGTTGCTAATATGTGACTTTTGGGCCAGTTGGGCAGTTTATTGGACCAAGCGGGGTTTTCGTACAGTCTTGGTCAGGTTCGAACAAGGTTGGTGGGAAGTTTATCCAATTGACATCATAACTCGCTTGTTTACATAATCAGCGTGTTACTTTGAGCAGTAACGGTAATCTGGATGCGTGGCTGCGTGAAACCATATCGTGGGGTGGTTTCTAGACAGTTCATTTTAAACCATCACTTTAATGAGAAAACACATATTTTCTCCAATCTTTGTCATTCACGCGAAATGGAACTTAAAGAGTTTTAGAGAGAACTTAGAAAAACCACTGAGAAAGTTTGAGAAGAAAGCGGCTTCTTTTGTGGGTGCCGCGATCCAGCCTGTTCAATCTGTTTGAGAGAAGCGAGAATCATAAGGTATCATAACCATTGAACCTAGTCTCTAAGGTGAGTGTCCTAGACCATATCTTGATTCTAGTTTCATAGCATATATTCTCTTAGTCTTTGATTGTTTGAAATTTATTCATTGATTTGTTGCTATGTCTTGAAGATTGGCCCACTTTACTAGGTAAACTTAGGTAATTATATTTGATGAGTATATGTCTTGCAAACTGATAGATTGAAACCGAATGTTTACTTAATTGTGAAACAGTTTATCCTCACTTTGTAGAAGAAGAAATTAACCAATAATATTACAATATTAACCACTAACCTATTACTATTTTGCTCTCAAATTTAGCTACAATCACCTTTTTTTTAATAACGAAAATGCTACTAAAATAAAATAAAAACAAATTTGAAAATGAAAAACATAAAGACCACACTAACCCGTCCGAACCACCGTATCAACGGTTTTTCCATCGTCATCAATGTCGATCCAACAACCATACCCACCGAATTGGAGATGTAAATGCATATGATGTCTTGTTTTGAGCTTTAAAAGCTCCATCCCCTAGGTTGCAACCTCTTTTTCGTTTGTTTCCCTCTTTAGATCCATCGAAAAAAGCTAAAATTTGTAGATCAGAAAGCATGTTTTTGTCGTTAACGGTTGGTTGGGTTTGAGACAGCTACGTTTTTTGCGGATTGTTTGCGTTAGTAGTTCTGGGTGGTGGATGACGCTAAAGTACGAGCTCAGATCCGAAAATAAGTAAAGTCGACATATTACATATTTGCGTCGGGTATTCTGACTTCATCTGAAGTCTCATTGTTCCCTTAGATTTTACCTGAAATCTGAGAGTCAACGTGTATGATAGTTTTACAATTGACTTTTATGTCATAAATTTTGATTGTAGACTTCCTTCGTAATCTGAAAATACTTGTTTGTAAAGAAAAAAAAAAGAGTCCAGACTTCATCTAGAATCTGTTTCATAGAAGGTTACTTTTGCAATTGACCATAACTTTGACTTCGTATAATAGACTTCACTTGTAGTATGAGGTAATTTTTGCAATTTACCGGTTATTTGACCTTTTATTATAGACTTCAGTAGAAGTGTGCTCCAGAAAATAGAGGTTATTTTTGTAGTTGACCAAAGTGTTTAGACATTGACTTGAGAAATTATTAATTTTCAAACTTCGTTTGCAGAAAGAAGTATGCAATTAATTTATATCGACATTTTGGTCAACTACAAAAATAACCTGGTTTGTTGGAGTAGACTTCACCTGAATTATGAAAGTATCGCAAATTTCAAGAGAAGTCTTATTCGGTAAAGTCATCCCCGGCCCAACAAAAAGGATGACCTTAGGGCAAAAAAATTTGTGGACTCTTATTTTTTTTTGCTAAAAAGCGAGACCTTTTTATGTGGGGAAGTAAAATTTGGACCTCTTTAACACTAAAAAAAAAAGTTGGACCTATTTTTAATTTTTTAGGCCTAAAATATGGGTCTTTGTATGTAGAGAAAAAATTGTTTGGACCCATTAACTATAGAAAATAGAAAGAAAAAAAAAAAAATTTTAGACCCATTTTATCTTGTAAAATTTTTTTTGGATCATGGACCTGTGGGCAAAGACACTTCTGCCCTACCCACTTAGGCCGGGTCTGGGTAAAGTCAATTGCAAAACTAACCTTTACTATATTTATCTACTCAAGAAATCTGAATTATCGAAACAAGTTACAAGTGTAGTATGAGAACTCTTAGACTTCTAAATGAAGGCTGGTCATGAAAGTTAACTTTTTGGTCAATTGAAAAATTAATCCTTTTGTAAATCAGACTTCACCTGAAATTGTTCTGTAAAGTCAACCTTTGGTAAATGGCAAAACTAATCCGAAAATCTTACAAAGAAAACTTCTAACGAGGTCTGTTATTAGAGGAAACAATGATTGAAGTCTGCTACGTAAAATTGTAATTGCAAAAATAACATAAAATTCAAAGTATTGTAGAAACCTACTATCAGATTTAGGCTTTGATTGGTAACTCGCGGAATGGCGGAATGACGTTTTCTAACGCGAATCCACAAAATTTGTACCAATCAATAAAAGCTGCGGAATGGTGAAAACTTCTGCGAAAACGCGGGTCGTGTTTTTGTGGAAAAAAATATAAAGGAAAATCCATTACACATATAAAACTGATTGCAATTAGCTTATTCATGGAGGTGTTTAAATTATCAATTTTTTATAATTGTTTTCACCCTAAAAACTCAACGTCTCTTGTACCATTATAGATTTATTGAAGTAAATGCAGTTATTGCAACCAATAATTTACTGTTATAGTTATTAAATACACAATAACAACTTTAAATTTTTAAATATTAGCTAACTAATAAATTTGACCCACCAAAAATTTACTCCAACTAATAAATTATGGTTGTAGTTAATAAATAGGTAATAAATTTTAAGTTTTAGTTATTCAAATTCTGATTTTAAATATAAATTTTAAATATAAATTTAACAATTTTATGATTATTAATTAACATCTAAAATATAAAGAAATTTCATATTAAATTAGTTATTTTAAAAATAGTTATATTTTCCCCAAAAATATTATATTCCGCAAGACTTATCCAATCGCATAAATTTTTGTCATTCCGCAATTTTTCATTCCGGGGATTAAGTCATTCTGCAGCTTAACTTTATATTCCGCAATTCCGCCAATACGCAATGTTACCAATTAGAGCCTTAATATTAAAGGCGGACTTCAATATGATAAAAATTGTATTTTAAACAAATTTTTGTTTAGTTATTCTCATTTTAACAAGTGTTTTAGGTTATATATTGAGCATTGTGTTTGTTTCACATGCTCATATATACTAATTATTTCTAAATAACTTTTCCATTGTTTTAAGCAACCTAACTCATATATTTCCGATTTCACAAAGTAGTCTCATCCAGAGCATCTGTCAGATTGCAAAAGAAATCTAGAATATAAATTGTTGTATATTCTATTTTAAAGTGTATTTGTTAAACATTTTTTGCATTATATAATTTTTTTATGTGCGTTTGTTACTTTTGGTTCTAATGACTGAGTTTTACATTATTAGACTTTATAATTCAGTTTGAATCTATTTCATAAATTTTTTAAGATTAAATATGATATTAACAGACTATAACCAAAGTCTGATTATTTAAACTTCACATGAGGCATATGATCGTTAATGTACACTATTCATATTATTGTTTGGAAGGTAATGGCTCAAGTACCTATTTTTTACAGCGAATGGGTGATGGAAGTCAGTTCATTGTATTTTTTGGTGGACACTATGAAATGAGAGAGAATGCTCTTCTTGAATAACGAAAATACGCATCGTAAACTCGTTGAGATGACACAAGCTAATTTTTGGTTGGAAAAGAATTCTCATTTTGTGGAGCTTAGTTACTCATTACCACACTCGATGCTGCAACAAATGGATTTAGATTCCGCGTTTCATCAGATTTATAATATTAATGATAGTGGAGTTCGTAACTTGGTCGAGCTAGGTAAAACGCAACTTGTACGTCTTTGTGTATCTCAATAGGGGATGGGTATTAAAATAGGGTGGACAAGTGTGAACCAGTGGAGCATGATGATAATTGTGATGGAAATTATGAAGATGCTCCGACGAATACGTGGAAGAAAATGTGGACAAAAATAGCAATGGGTCTGATACTAGTGTTTGTGACATGGAAGAAGCTGCTGATGTAAAGGTTGGTGATGATAATGCCGATGATAAAAATGATGGGGATGTAGATCCGAATGTGGATTATAGTAAGTATGGCAAAGTGGAAGATGAAGATAATGAAGATGTTAAGTATTTAAATTTTGATAGTATGAAAGAGAGTCTTGGCAGGCAAGGAAGGGTTTTCATACAACAATGGTCTGATGGTTTCTTCAAGAAAAAGAGTTTTCATAGCAAAGATGCTCTTCTATCAAAGTTGCGGCTGACAGCGGTTATGAAAAAATTTTCATTCAAAGTATATAATTCTACAAAAACATTGGTTGTAGCCAAATGTCGGGTCAAAAGATGCAAATTTCAGCTATGAGCGATGGTGAAGAACGAGCGGAACACTTTTTTGGGTGACAGTATATGCGAAAGTCCATATGTGTGCAATAGGAGATCGAATTGCTGCGCGCAAACAGGTCACTCCGAAGTATATAGCTAACCTATTCTACGAGAGCATCAGACTTATTAATCACATTACGTCGGAGCGTATCAAGGTTTGCTTGTTTCACATGTATTAGAACACTTGTATTAGTTTCTCCGTAAACAATACTCTTAATCTTTTAATCTTCATATGAAAGTACAACAAAACAGAAATTAAAAACCAAGACAACAAGCATTCATTAACAATATGTTTAAAGCAACCATAACAGATTCGCACCAAACATTCATTAAAATGATCAAACTAACACAACAACGATAACAAAATAAAAAAGCACACATGAAAACAAACATCTATTGTTTCAATTTTTTCACCTTCCGATTTTTAATCCTGAAACTGCTTTTATGTTTCTCGTAGTTTTCTTAGCCCTTTTCGTAGCCCTTTTCGTAGCCCGTTTCTTTGTAACATTACCCTCATCATTAACCCCACCCTTATCTAGTTCATGACTAGCATTATCATCATTCTTAGGATCATCGTTTTAATCAATATTGTCACCCGTATCGTCACTCTTATCCTCAAAAATATTCTTTCTGAGAGAAGTTTTGAGACTAACCCCATCTGCAAGCGGTAGTTTTGTTTGTGTGTCCGAGCCATCTGGACATCAGGATCAGTAGGTTGAGCGTTGGTCTGCTCATGTGGTTGTGGTTTCAGAACTTCTTGAGGATCCAAGGTTTGAGTCTTGTTTTGGTCCACAACTTGTGATGGCGTGTCTCCTTTCGGCGTTGGAGGTGAAGCTCCTCACCTTGTCAGCGCTAAATTGTCTTTCAAGCCTGTGGCCAGCTTTCCAAGATTATCGACCTTCACTCCAAAGTCGATGAAGTTAATAGAAGTTGCAATCTTCATTTTCTCGAATCCAGCTTCCATCTTCGCTTTCAGTTCGGGTCTGAGAGACTCTAACGATGGTGCACCTGCCTATAAACTGGACTCTTTAGTAATGCCTCCCTTATGTTGTACCACCTTAGGTGGATTATTTGAGGGCTTTACACCTTTGGCTGGCCAGTGACTCATCTCCCACTTCCAAGCTTTCTTTCCCTTCCCAAGCTGTCCACAAAATGCATTGATTATGGTATTCGTTTTATCATCTTCTTGATCATTATCCCAACGCGGAAACATTTCCTCGTAAGGTTTCACAATGTCACTGACGATATGGGATCCCTACAGTGTTGGTTAAATTCAATGTGAAGAACAATTAACATATTAGCAAACTGAACTGATTATGAGTCAAAAAACTAACATGTTTTGTCATACCAGTCTTGACAGCTTTCCTACCCCTTGATCCTTTGTAAGATATCAGGAATGAAGTTGGATTATTCGGCAGAGGATCTCAAAATTTTGCAGCAATATCTGGCAAGAAAAAATATATCCAGGACTTCAGCACTTATACAAAACCATCAATAGTAGATGTTTTCCTGATATCCCTTCCCTTTACACTGTCAATCAGATTCTTGAAATAAACTCTTCCCCATGGATAATTCGGAATACAGGTTAAATCCATCACTAGCCTGGCCAGAATTACACGAGTAGGCGTCTTTCTAGGAAGTGTTTCAATAAACCCACAATATATAGCCAGATATTCCAACCTCATCCTATCTAGCCTAGTCCTATTAGGTCAACAATACTTGGACCTACATAAACAATAACCCCAAGAAGTTCCCCAAACTCTTTACATTCATTATTAACCTCCTTCTCCTATAGATACTCTAAATTTTCAATGTAATCGCAATTTAGACTGGTGATATGGTGAAACTCTAGCTACGAGAACCTCATAGTAATAGTACCAATGACATACCATATTTCGTACTTTTTGTTCCACACGAGTTAGAGACTGAGCATGAAGTGTACAAGCCACGATGCCCAACCAAACTTAAGCTCATAGAACTTCAGAAACACACCCACACTAGATTGTCTGATCTCCTCTCATTCATCTTTCTTTAGCGCTTTGTGGAGTGCTTTAAACAACTTCCTACTACCGCAAGAGTGGTCTATACTTTTACCGGATATAGGCTTATCATTGAGTTTGAATTGACGTGGAGGAAATTCGGGTTTCACTATTTTACCGACTTGTAACAACAAAGAAATACATAGTGAACAGTGTGAAAAAAAAATTAAGCTCATAGAACTTCAGAAACACACCCACACTAGATTGTCTGATCTCCTCCCATTCATCCTTCTTTAGCGCTTTGTGGAGTGCTTTAAACAACTTCCTACTACCGCAAGAGTGGTTTATATTTTTACCGGATATAGGATTATCGTTGAGTTTGAATTGACGTGGAGGAAGTTTGGATTTCGTTATTTTACCGATCTGTAACAACGAAGAAATACATAGTGAACAGTGTGAAAAAAATAGAACTCTCAAACAAAGAGAAGTTTGAAAAAAATTGAGAAGTCTAAAAAAAAAAAAAAAAAAAAAAACTTTGTAAACAAAGAGAATTCTGAAAAACATAGGGAAGTCATAATGTAAAATCTGAACCCGTCAGAGAAATTTGATACCCAAAACTCAGAGAAATCGTTTGCAGCATAAGAAAATGGATACAAATCGTTTCCATCATGAAGAAATGGGTATAAAGCAGTGAAAAATAAAGGTATCGATCTTCGATAGAAATCTCATACCAAAAACTAAGAGAAAATGATTAAAACACAAATAAATGGCTAGAAATCCGTCCAATCATAGAAAAATAGTTAAAAAGTGTTCAAAAAACAGTTGAAAATCCTAATAACCATAACACCGAGAAACGAAGCACATAATGACGGAAAATTTACCTACCCGAGGAAGATGACGAAAAATAGCTGAAAATCGTGTCGAATACCAGATATGCTAATTGAAAGCATAAACATACTCTGAATCGATTAGCGTTTTCGTTTTGATCGACGGCAAAGACTAACAAGCATTTTACCTTTAGCGGCGGTTTGAGTGACTGATAAATCCGTAAACAAAGGCGAGAGAATATGAGAAGGTGTTTACCGCCGGAGAAAAAATCGCCTAGGTTTTTTTTAACAGAAGTGCGAAATATCTCTATTATTGTTAGGGTTAATTTTTTGGTACGGGTAAAAAACAGGAATCGATGTAATTCATTTATCAAACCTGGTTATTTCTAGCTAACTTACAATTTCATACTATAATATAAGTGTGAACAAGAAACCGGTGGAGAATTTTGACTACTGATGTGTAGACTTCGTTTTATACTCTCAATTTAAAATTATACCTCGGGCTAAACCAACTTGGCAGTGAAATTCGACGATTTGGCTCATTTAAGTTTGGTTTGTTTCAGTTTTCAGACTTCTAAGGAAGACAGCTGGAATAGACTTCAATAGAAGTCTGATCGAAAATCACACAAAAAATTCATATACGACAACTTTAGACGTCAATTCTCTGATGCAACAACTTTAGGTGCCATGTCTTCAAATTTCAGAATATTCAAACTTTCGAATTTCAAATTTTCAGATTACAAGAGAAGTCCAAATTGAAAGACTTTGAGAGATGTATGTGATCATACTTGAAATTCCGATAACGATAAGAACTTCGAGAGATGTCCAGTCTGCTTATGAGTTACAAAATTACATAAATGTAAGCCTTTCTTACGAATTACAAAATAAGGGTCACATATTAAATACCTACAAATAACAGGAACTAGGAATTTAGAACCATAAAATAAAACAACCTAAAACCAATACAAACAGAGATGATGAGGATGAGAACAACAACATCAACCATCAGCTAATGGAACAATGCCTCTCTGAACCGCTTGATATCGATGTCTACATCTGGCAGCTCAGTCAGTTGCGCTCTCAGTAAATCTATATATGTATGCGTTTTCAATATGTCATTCTACAACGTGGTAACAGTTACGTTCTCAACACAAGTAACCCATAAACACTTTTTGGGGAATACTTGTGATGTTCCAGATTGACGTCGAGCTGTGGAACCCATACTTGTGTATGAACTACTAGAGGTTGGAAGGTGACTGAATCACCCCATCATGTTTAGCTAAAAAGAATAAAAACGATAAAAATTAAAAGTCAGGGAGGTTACAATTCGAACATTGGATATTTCGTTGAGTTAAGCTTCTAAAATCCGTATATCATACACCTCTGGTAGTCTGAGATTCAAATCACAAACAAAGTCCGTGTTACAGACTTCAAAAGATGTATTGTAGCGCAAAAGGAGTATGTTGTTCCAGATTTGTAATCAAACCAAAATCCATATTAAAAGAGAACTTTTATGTGAATCAAGCCTCGGATCTGGAATTTTTGTATTAGCTGATAAATTTTTTAAGGAAACAGAACAAAGAAAATTAAGCGAAAAACCAAATCTCACAAAAGCGAAATCAAGTTTCTCGAGCTCAAAACTTATGAACCAAAATTGATTGATTTTACTTGGATCTAAAAAACCCGAAGCAAAAGAACCTGATTTTTTTTATATATTCGAATAAATTATGTGAAAATGCGTTTTGAAAATAAATAAACCCAACGCTAGGTGATAATAGACGAACCTTATATTCGTGAAAACGACAATTGTAATCTCTGCAACAACAAGATGAAGTGGCTAGGAAGAGATGAGAGGACGAGGTATATGAGATTTACAACACATATAGAATGAGCTGAACGAAGGTGTACCAGAAAAAAAATAGGCGGCGGTGGGTGAGGGAAATCAAAGGAGTATTCTCGATTTCTAGAGAGAACAAAAAATTTAGAGATAGAAAATTGTATTGCCGTTCTAAAAAGAGAGAGTGATTCTGAAAAATATTTGGTAAATTCTGAATATATAGCTGGTAAAAATCTTATGTTAAGTTAAAATTTTGTGTATTTCAGACTTCTTATGAAGTCAAGAGTGAAGTCAAGAGTCTGACATACCCTAAATTTTAGATTTCTTTTGAAGTCTCTCATACCTTAAATGATTATTGATCAATTTAGTGGGAAAAAAATTAAGAAGAAAAGTTTATAACAATCATCAAAAATGTTTAATATACTTACAAACTAACAAATATATGGAAACTTAAAAAATCAAACGAAAAAAAAATATTCTAGAAATCTAACCCTAAAGATAATACGATATGTCTAACTATGTTTTGAAACCCTAAACTATAAACAAAACTCACTAGTCGGAGTATATGAAGAATTAAGGTAATATAAAACAACAAATTTTTAACTCTTTTTGCATGCACAATCAATGTAATAAGAAAGGTAAACTTATAAACACTACAACTAAACTGTAATCTGTGTGATTGGTTTTACTGTAAACAAAATATTCCGAGATTTCAAACCTAATTGGCCAAACATGGTTTTATTTGAATTTATATACATTAAAAATTTCATACTTAATTTATGTAGAAAATACTTCCATCAAATTATATTTTAATCTTTTCTTAATTAAAAATTAACATTTAAGTAGCAGTCTCATTTAAATTGGTTTTTGACCTAATTAAGATTACATTCTTTAGTTTGATTTAAATTTGTGAAATTATAATTTTTTATACAAGAAAGTTATTTTTAGTTAACATAATTATGAAAAAAATATTTAAATTATTTTTTGTAATTTAAACTTTAAATATAAGATTTAAATACAGATTCTGATTACGGTCAAAGTCTGCTTATTAACAGACTTCTACGAAAATGTTAAAACCGTTATTGTGGAATTCGGTTTTTTGTCTGGTGATAAGGGGTGTAATTATTATTGTATTACCCTAAAAGGTTAATTTTTCATTTGATTGAGTAAGGTGTGTACTTGTGCATTAAAATCAATTTTGAGGTTAAATTTGGCAATTCCCTCATAAATACTAGAGTCGTGTTCCGTTTTATTTGGCCGCACAAAAGCCCCTTTATCTTTTACTATGAATTTTTATTAGCCCCCAAAAACCTTGTGTATAGTCTCGAATAAATTTCATATTTGAAAAAAAGAAATTATCAATATACGATTACTTAAAAACTATTTATATCTAAATTATTTTAGTTTAATTTTAATTGCTAATTTTTATTAATATGTAATCACAAAAACATAAACACAAAATAGAATAAAAATAGTTTTTACTTATGGACTTTCACATCAAAGAAACAAGTTGCGAAAAAAATAAAAAAAGGTGTGGTAGCAATGATGAAACCATTGGATTATTTGTATGATTACCATCTCACAACAATTCGGAAATCATTCAAACATGATTTCTTGGATTATGTGGTACATATGGAAATATATGAATAAGAATGTTTATCAAGGAACTCAATGAGAGGCTTTGGAAATTTTGAATATTGATTTGAGTGAAAAGATTTTTTGGGAGGAGATCCAAGCGAGAGAGGATCTTAAGGATGATATTGAAGACCATGTGGAAACAATTACGTCATTAAGATGTCACATGCATGGATCATAGAAAGATTCGGATCCGACCACGGGCTTGGGTTGGGTTTTCTTTTGGCGCATCGAACATATAGTATTTTGGGATAAAAGTGTCAATGGAGGTCTCTTGCGATGAAGCATGTTTTACTAAGAAGAATAGATTGTCAGGTGTTTGAAACAGATTGTGCAAAGCTGGTTTCCATGGTACAATCTCTTGAAGAGTGGTCCGCTTTACCCAACTTACTCGAAGATTTTGGTATGCTTCGAGTTCAGTTTCCCTTGTTTTATATTTCTTACATTCCTCGTCTTTGTAATATTAAGGCCGACTGTTTAGTTCGTTCTTCTAGATTCTTTATTTTCAGATTACTCGTATGTAAATTTTATCCCTCCTATTTGGGTTACCAATAGGGGAGTGATATGTTAATTAATGTTTGGTTGGAAAAAATATTAAAAATAAATAAATA
This sequence comes from Euclidium syriacum, assembly GCA_900116095.1. Lineage (NCBI taxonomy): Eukaryota > Viridiplantae > Streptophyta > Magnoliopsida > Brassicales > Brassicaceae > Euclidium > Euclidium syriacum. Next base: position 1,559,022 of record FPAK01000003.1, on the reverse strand, counting down.
AATAAGTGCCAAATTTTATTACACAAATTGACTAAGCATTGAATTATTAGGTGAAATAAATAGAAGATGATATGGACAATTAAAAGATAAAAACAAATATGGTGTTGAATGTTTAAACCATTGTTGATAGTATACTGAAACCATACATGATACACAATTTCATCATTGTCTCCACTTCATAGACATATTAGTTAAGAGTCTTTTCTTGGCTAAATTTGAGGAAATTGTGATACAAATTTGGAATCACTTCAAGTCTTCTTGATCACGAGATGTGAAAACTAACGAGCGTGTTTTGGAAGTGGACGTTCGTAAAGATGGATGATGAAGCGTTTTTTATATTAAATCTTCGACCAACACACCAACAAGAAAGTTTGATTCCACAAACTATCTTAATCCACCAAATACTTTAGACAATCATATTCCACCAAATGACTCTAATTAACTAAACACAAACTCTAATTAACTAAACACAAAGCTAAATCTTTGAATATATATATATATATATATATATATATATATTGAATTTTTGAAATGATTGATGATCTCCTTGCGAAACAAGGAACAATATTCACCTTAATTCAATACTAGAGTTTTGGTGGATTCTTTTCGGGTCTTAGGTTTTTCTTGCGTAACTTTTTTTAAAATTTAATGTTACGTTATATTCAGCAAAAAAAATAAACTTTTTACATAAAGAAGTTTTCAAACGTTTTTGATCTTAAAACAAGAAACGAAACTTAGAATCTCATCATAATCTTTATATGTCATACCAAACACGAAATCCATCTTCGTATTTTTTGACACCATTCTTCCACATGGTGCTCAACCGATTCCATACCATGACATCAATCGTTTTCACCAAGATAATATTGGTGGTTGGCTTTTCTCCATGTCTTCTTTTATTTCTTTCAATTCATAAGAAATGTATGGTAGTTTGGAATACATACCCACTACAAGAAATTGGCATATTAATAGCACCCGATGAACGCTATATATAGTTTTCATAGCGTTTTAGTAAGCGGTCTATTTACGTCCGTTATAGTAGATCAAACACTTTTTATAACGATTTTTTGGTATGCTACAATAGAGTTTCATTTAATAATGTTTTATTTACTGCAATTATATATTCTATAATAGCTTCTTATTTTTTTGTTATTGTATACTTTATACACATCAATTTTTACTTTAGCATTTCCATTTTGTACTGCTGTTAATTCTTTTCTTAATTGTTAAATATAAAACTTACTTTCAAATTTGATTCTCCAAATTACACATGACGAGAAGATAACATGTTTCTATTATTAACCAAATCCACCTTTCACACATAAGTTATCACCAACACAAACCAAATACTAAACTACATATGTTAATATGTTAAGAGCATGAGCATTAAGGGTTTGTTACCAAGTTCTATGGCTCGGATTCATAGGTGAAACAGAAAAAAAGAAAATCAAATATTGAATAAAACCCTAGAACCGACTCTTAGTTCAGAGACTTTAAGAGGTGGGTTCTTACCACGTGGCACACTCTAATTCGTTAAATTCTTTTGTTTTTTTAGACCAAACCCTTTGGCTCATCTCAAAGCTTTCTCATACTTTTTTCTTTTCTCTGTCTCTGCCAGACGATTGCACTTCTTTCTTTCGATCAGTTTCTTTCTATTTCCACGCCTTGCCGAAAAAAAGCCCTTGGGAAGACGGGGATTCGATAATGAAGTTTGTTTTCACTTTTGAAATTGGATCTGTAAGTTCGAATCGACTCGTTACATCTTCTTTGATGCTTTGATTTTGTTGTGTGGTCCTGTGGAAATCGATTTCAGTAGCCTTAGGTGAGTAGGTGTTATCGATTGGATTTAATAGTTAAAGATGAAGGAGATTCGTATTGAATTCTAGGTGGATAGATATCATCGATGAATAGCTGCCTGACACTGATTATCTTGCTTCACTTTTGTTTTTTCTAGAAAATTTTGAACTGGTAATTGAATTTTAGTCAGATCATCTCTTCGGATTTTCGCTCTTCAATCTCGTTTTCGTTATATTTTAACAATCCGATCAGGCTTGGTCTTGGATATACGGTGTAATAGTTTCTCCTGTGAATTTGAAACAGGTTTTGTAAGAGGTAGAAGAAAATGTCAAGGCCGATCTTACTCGTCTTTCTTCTGGTCATACTTATAGTCACCTCTCAATTTAAGTGGAGACAACCTCTTGTGGAGCTTGATGCAGCTCCTAGCGTGTATAAGAAACAGCAGCAAATGGCAAAGAGGGAAGAAGCTGTGAAGGAGAAGGTACTGACTCTTATCTCTTTCATGTACAATTCTGTGTTTTCCAATCAAAGGTTGTCCCTTTAGAAGTTTATATACAAAAGAACTGAAAATGGTTTTGGGATTTGACACATCAAACATGGACTAGTAAACATTAGAAGATATTTGTGTAGACTTAGTATCTTTTATAATGCTCTGATCTTAAAGATTCATATATACCTGCATCATAAGCTTTTCTGGTTCGTTGAGATGCTTCTAGTCTCATGGAACTCTCTGCATTTTTAGCCTTTTTTTCTCTATTGTGACTGGATTTCATTTCTTTATCTTTATTCGTTTTGAGAATGTGTGTGGAGAATCCATCAGTAACTGTTCAGAATTCTTAATTGCTACACAGAAATATTGGTTTGAGCTTTCTGTTTTGAGTTCCTTGATTGCATCAAGTAATTAGAGGTCAATGGAGAACATTAGTAGAAAAACTAAATTTGTCTTGCAACCTTAGGTTCTATTTGGATATATGAATGATCTCAAAATAAGATAAACTTCCCCAGTACGTTGTTTTTTGTATTGTGTTAATTAATTGCTACATGTCATATTTGTCACAAGACATATCCAGAGACTAAATGAACATGTAAGAACTTTTCAAATACAGTTACTATGATGCAGAGGAGAGAACGAGACACGAAATGCCACAGAAACCGTCCATGTAAACAAACAATTTATTGAGCTCGAGAGGAAACACATTGTGGACGACTAGTTTCCTCCTCCTCCACTACAACAATTTCTAATAATAAAAAACCAATGGTACGTAAAAGCTGTGTGAGGAAAAACAAAAACATTTTTATTTATGTTTTTGTCTTAAAACACTACCTGATAATTTGCGTAGGAGGATTGCCTTATTATAACCCGGTTGAAATATTTAAGTGTTATTGTAAATGATTGATTTGGTAAATTTCTTTTTTAAGAACCCCAATATTAGATTCATCAATGAAGGAGTAAAAAAAACAGAAGTTCTTAACTATTCACCTCCTACCAAAATATTAATAAAATAATTTTAAGAACCCCAAGAGGGGGTTCTCTAATGCACATGTTCTAACTCCTCTCTAGTTCTTCTACTTCATGTCTCTGTACTGCACTAACACCATCTTGAGCCCAGCCACAGTTCAAGGTTAATGTTACTCTCGTGAGGCCATCTTTGGTAATCACCGCCACAGTTCCTTGCTTTGCAAATTCTAAAGCATAACGCAGACCCGCCACTCCACTGCCAATCACAATAAAATCATAATACTTTGTTGGAGATGACGATGCCAAGATTGCCCTAATACTTTTACAACTCTAATTGGTGGCAGAAACACCACGAGAGTATCAACCACGTCTCTCAGTCTTAAGAGTCTTTGAAACCCCACTTGACCTGTAAATTTTCATTGAAAGTCAGAAGATGAGTCCTCATGAGAACAAAGAGAAAAATCATAGGTGGGAATCGTCAGTCTTAATTGCTAACAAACCCAAAAAACTTAAAGTTTTTGAAAGAAGTGATACCACGAGAGGTCTTTGAATGGATTTTTCCTAAAAATAAATCCAGAACTCCATGAATCTTTGGTTTGTTTGAGGTAGATCTTTTCTTCTCATTCTTTGCTCTTTTTGAGTTTCTTTGCCTTAGGTTCATCAGATGTTGACTTCTTCCTATAAGATTCAAACAATATCAAAAAAAAAAAAACTAAATTCTTCTAGTAAAACCTAGATCTAAGCTTGATTTGCAAAGATTTAACACAATCACAAACTCAAAATTCGTTAGATAGAAGAAGAAGACATAGATAGTAGAGTAATAATACCAATTTGATGTTTGAATCTTCGGGTTCGTCAAGAACAAAGCCATGCCATCCCACCTACACACACGAAGAAACAAATCAAAACTCTTTTTAAGGGAATTGAAGCTATATGAACGGACCAGCATTGTTGCAATACAGAGCTTTCCACAAAACTCTCAGTTAAATTATCAAAAAGAAATCTCTAGAGCCAAGAGTAGCAAGCACCTGGTGAAAATAGATGAGATATCCAGTTCCTTTTCTGCTCATTGTTTTAAGCTTTTCAGAGTGTACATGAGGGAGTAAATCCAGTTCACAATCATTCCCACCACCTCCATGGTCTTCTTCCATGTATAAAACTTTCCATCAGATCTTTCTCGAAAGACTTAACTTCTTTCCCCTTGGCTGATACCGGCGACAACCCATTCTTCTGCTTCAACGCCTAGCTGTTGTTTCTCGATTTCTTAGCGGGAGCAGGATCTGCCATGTAAATTGAGAGATTAAGAGAGAGCGTAGTGAAGGTGAGATATAAGTAGTCTCGCAATTATAAAAAGAGAAGAGCGTTAGACCTTTGGAACCAGAATCAATATCGAAATTTAACTAAAGGGGATCAAATTAATAAAAAAGGGGAGAGAGAGAACCTCAATCGCAGAATATGAACAGCTAGATCCATAACAAGAAATTGACTAACGGCGGCACCGGTGCTGAGCTCGATAGAGAGAAGCGGAGATGGATGATACAGTTTTTAGGGATTTACTTTTGAATTGATAGAAGAAGAAGATGGATTAAGAGAGAAAACGATGAACGGAATGATAAAGATAAAATTGGGTAGATAATCTAGAAAATGTTCCTAAAACAAATTCTAACACCTTGAACGAACCACGGAATCAGGATATTCCGGATCGGAACTAGCCATTGTTGTAACAGAGAGAAAGAAGAGGATGAACACAAACAGTAAACAACGATTTTCAATTTCTGGGTAATGAGAATGAAAGATGCTTCTGCGTATTTGTTTCCATCTGATTATGAATTGAGTTATCTCAGCCCTCCACGTGTCGTGTACCATCACCCTTAATTTTCTTAATGAATTCGATAATAAAATCCGTATCAAATCCTCCCTGTTGAGAAAACCTTGACAACAAGGTTTAGAAGAAACAACACCACTGCATTTCAGGTGTATCAAAAGAAAATCTCCAGGATCCCAAATTCGCATACGAATGTCCATCGTAATTTCCGATGCACCAATCTCGCTCTGCATATACTTCTCTGTTTCCACAGACCCAGAAACCAACGCAGACAATATCCCCCACTGCTTTTCAAATCTCTCTTTCTCGTGCTTCAAAGATACAACGTTCTTAGAAAGAAACTCCTCGTGGTGTCTGTAGTCTTCACTCTCTTCTTTCTAGAATTCAAGACCGTTGAAGTTAGCTTGAAAAAGTTCATGTAGTGCCTTGACTTTCCAGCAATGCCAAACGTCAAAATATTTGGTCGGACACAAAGCAAACGCATACAATTCAAGTCCAGACTTTGTGAGAACCATTTGGCTGTAAAGTTCATTTGTCTTTCGGTATAGTTCCTTGTCAAGCAACTGAATTTCCGCTGCTCTAGTCTCTCTTTTTATTTCACCACCAACAACAAGTGCGCCATGTTTTGTTTTTTTTTCCAACGATGCCACAAAGCAGAAACAGTGACACAATCCTCCTCTTGATTGTAAAGAAACAGATCCTCTTGTATAAAAGTCTCCACCATAGAAGAAACTGAGAATTTCATATATGTTGAGCCAAGAAGAACCTCATAGCATGTTGTAAACTGCTCGTCTTGCTCAAGTCGTTTGTTATCAAGATTCACTTCCAGCAATGTTAACAGTTCCCTTTCCCTCACTGTATCAGCAGCTGTCACGTCGTTTTGTTTAGCGACCACGGGATGACTCTCCACCACCTCAATTTCTCCATGTGTTGTTTTGTTCTTCCAACGATGCCACATAGGAGAAGAATTATCACCAGTCTCGCTTATTTTTTCAGTAGCTAAGGACACCATAGCTGGAATCTGATCACTAACAACTCTGCATTGCTGCATATGATCCTCTTGTATGGAAGTTTCTTTCATATCTTGTTCTGGTTCAAGAACCCCATCTGGTTTCATGGCCAGAATTTAATCATTCTCCACTTCTATAACAGAGAAGAAGGAATTCTCACTAATGACATGGTGCTCCGTTTGGTTCTCTCTTTGTATTGCGGCACCAACAACAACTTCTTCCTGTGGTTTTTCCGAAAAATGCAGCGAAGAAAACGTTGCCATGACTGCGGGTGTTCGAGTTGGCTCAACAACATCAACCTGTTCAATATTCTGCTGATAAGTGTCTGCATATACTCGTTGTGCGTCAGATGTATGGATTCCACTGTCTTCTCCCGTAAGGTAAGCTCTTTCAAACAGCTTTCCAAAGAAGAAACAGAGTCTTATGGTTTGAGGCTGAATTTTCTGTACATACAGCTGAGTATCCTTCCTTAAACCAGATATATACACACGCACCAAATAATCCTCAGGCAAGCTTACTCTAGAGCTAATCAACTCAAACTTCGCATGATAATCCAAGATTCCCGCAGTTTCGCGCAACTGATGTAACTCGGCTATGGAATCATCAAACCGTTCCTGCAATAAAATCTTATACGATTCCCAATGACTTACACCAAATCTACTGAAATCAGAGGGCACGAGTGTTCGATCCCAAACTGCAGCAATTTCATCAAAATGAATCACGGCAAACCAAACTTTGTATTTCTCCGGGGTATTAGCAATATCGAAAAACTGTTCCACCTGATACAGCCAACTTTGTATCTTATCGTTATTGAACCTAGGAAATTCGAGCTTCCGACGTCTATTAACCCCAACATAATCCACCGGCGTACCTGTTCTTGAGCTTCGAATTTGATCTGGCATAAGAGGATTTTGATTTACCGGTGCCGTCACAGTAAGAAACTGATGTTGAATCGCGACAGTTGGATCCTTCTCACTCGCCATTCCATTGTACGAAATGTCATGTCGTGCTGCCTGGAAACTTGAATCCACCATGGAGTCTTCGATCTCACCAACGAATGCTTCGTTTCTCATTATAGCTTCTCGAATCCGAGAATCTAATGGCGCTGATACCTTTGATACAGTTTTTAGGGATTTACTTTTGAATTGATAGAAGAAGAAGATGGATTAAGAGAGAAAACGATGAACGGAATGATAAAGATAAAATTGGGTAGATAATCTAGAAAATGTTCCTAAAACAAATTCTAGCAGCGTGAACAAACCACGGAATCAGGATATTCCGGATCGGAACTAGCCATTGTTGTAACAGAGAGAAAGAAGAGGATGAACACAAACAGTAAACAACGATTTTCAATTTCTGGGTAATGAGAATGAAAGATGCTTCTGCGTATTTGTTTCCATCTTATTATGAATTGAGTTATCTCAGCCCTCCACGTGTCGTGTACCATCACCCTTAATTTCCTTAATGAATTCGATAGTAAAATCCGTATCAATGGATTTAGGGTTTAGGTCAGCTGGGTCTGAGGGAATGGGAGGTGAAGGAGGAGTGAGGTGTGGAGAGATGTGGAGCCAACACCCTGATGGTGATGGCTATGTCGGAGAGAGAGAGGACGAAGTGATATCGGAGGTGAAAAGGAGGAGATCTCAGAATGAAAGAGAAACTATCGACATTGAACGCGAAACGAAAGAGGCGGCGGATGGAAGAGAAGAGATTAGGTTTGAACAAAAGGGATTGCAAATATGTTGGAGCCAAATTTTTCGTCAAATTTTTTTGCTAAGTATGAGGCGGCAATTAAAAATTTTGTCCCGCTCAGCTTTATATAACGTTTTAACTCTGTATATGCTATTAAATATCAAGCGTGGAATCAAAAAACTAACACATGAGAATTGATAGCGTTTACAAATAACAAAACACTATCTAAAATATGGGGTATAGTCAACCATAGCATAAACAACTAAAACGCTATCTGCAACTTCTATCAATACCCAACTTTCTGGTAGTGACCTCAGGATGAAAAGACATGTATCCATTGTTGTATCACGAGAGATTTTGTTCATAATGTACGTCCAGTCCCAATTAAAATCTGATCCCATCAAGCTACCAACCAAGGCTTCCCATCTTTTCCTAGGGTATAGACATTCGAAGAACAAATGAGCATGTGTCTCCCTTGGCTCCACAAAAAAGGATCAACCAACATGAACATTAATGTTCCATTTTCCAATTCATTCTCTAGTATAAAGCCAGCTCATAACTGCCAACCAACACATGAAAGAAAAATTTGGGGTAGCGAAAGGAAACCAAATACCTCGATGACAGTCCAAAGTGGTGTGAAGACCACATAGAATGTGCCATGTTTCCTTCGATCGAATATGGTGGGGGAAGGCGTCTTCTTTTTTATGCCACAAAAACTCATCAGCTTGTCCCTGGATACGTCGATATTTTGTCCAAATATTTCATGTTCTACATGATTCAAAAGAGCATTACAATGTCTTCTATTTCGATTTCTCTCCATAACCAACACGAGAGTTGTTTGATCAGAAATCTCCAAGTCAATAAAACCTCGATGTCCAAATAAGTCAGATAAACAACCAAGTGAACACCAATAATCATTCCAAAAATAAACCAAATAGTCACATTTCACCTCTAGTTTATAGAACATTCTAGCCAGATCATTATATCTTAGAAGCTTCTTCCAAATCCAAGATTTACGTACTTAAGCCTTTTTAAAAATATTTTGGACAAGACATATGTAATATCACATAATTTAGAGGTTGAAAATCAGATTGGGTTGTATTAATATTTTTCATGGAATGGTTCGGTTCTACAACGTAGTTGAATTGGAATTCAAGGCTAATTTTGGTGCATTCTCTTGATATTTCCCCTCATCAATCCTTGACTTGTATTATCACTTTTTTACAAATACAAACACGTGATACTAGCATTAAAATTTTACAAGTACAAACACTTGGGCTTGGCCGTCAAATGCTTCAATGACATACTTTCACTTAGGTAGTTGAGGTTGCAAATTCAAAAATTGTTACATAACAATCAACACATGATGTTTGATGACTAATCCCATGCTCCCCAAAAATCATCGTAACATGTAATTCGTTTCCATTGTATGTGAGAAATGTTTTGATTTTTTTCATACACTGTCTATCAATCCAAACAATATGATAAACCTCATCAAGTTCTTTACATGCACTAGTCAGAGTGTTCGAGGCTTGGTCTTGTATCACACAAAACTGTTTAGTAACCACTAACACCATTTCACTTGCGATATTACACAAAAGTTAAGAAATATAAATCAAAGTAATATAGTGATATAAAGCATACAACATTCTGTGAAGAAAATTTTTTCCTCCAAGCCACAAGGTGTTATGATGAGGACATCGAACCAATTCAACCAAAACCCGACCAAATAGTCTAGAATAACTACTTCAAGAAGCTGAGGTCATCGCTATGGGAGCTCCGCCAAAGACAAGATCATGAGCTAGGAGACTTAGAGACATCTTTAACAAGACTATCCATACCATGCTGGCCCAAGAAATCCAAGATGAAATTCCCAAGACTCAACCAGACCGCCAGAATATTCCAATGGACCCGTTTGAAGGCTGGCAGCTTGTTTTCTCAATTCAGGCCCAATATGATCAAGACCCAAGACCAAGAACCCACTAAAAGAATAATAGCGGCTGGAAAACGATAGCTAACGACACCATAGCGTTTTTTTAGCTGTTGTCTATTCGTCCGTTATAAGAAGTCATACGCTTTCGATAGCGCTTTTTATGCAATTAAATTATCTTTAATAGCGTTGCCTTCGTGCTATTATTATATTTTTAATAGTGTTTTTGTTTTGCTATTTTTATATTTTCAACAGCGTTTTCATTATGTTACTATTAAAATTTTAATAGCGCTTCTTAATCGCTATGTTAAATATATTTATAGCACTTACATAGTATTATTGATTATGATGATTGTATTTTTTTTATTTTATTTTATAATATTATAATAATTTCTAATATATGATTTCGTTTTAGATTGTAAAACATTAACCATTAAAACAAATATCATTACAAAATCTGGTTCAACAACAAATATACAAAGGAACAACTGTATAATGAAATACAAAATATTACATATACTAAAAAACTCTAATCTTAATCTTAATATCCAAGAGATCCCTGATTTACTGATACTACCAGTGTTGGAGTCACCACTGTAAACGAAGAATTGGCAAACACATTCATCATAAACCAATACATGATTCGAATTTGTATATTCTTACAAAGGGTAGTAAAGAAACTTACTTGATTGCTTTTCTTGTCATTAGTTATACTTTTAAGATTGAGTAAGTATCATTACATGGAAGACTTGAGGAGTATTGTGCATGTTCAAAGGTAATCATCATTACATGCATGGACCTGAATGTTGAGTGTAGTTTTCTATGCATGCATGAACCTGATTGGATGTAGAGTGATGTGCATGTTCAGAAACTCGTCATTCATTGCATATTACCCTCTCTCTTATCTCTGCAAACGTCATGACATTTTAAATTATTATAATTAGCAATTAATAATAAATAAATAACCGTTTGGTTTCCACAATCTTACTTCCCTATAAATAGAGGCAGTTACGTCTCTTCTTTTTCACATCTTTGTCTCTGCAAATCCACAAAAAAAAAAATCAGAAACCATGACGGATTACAACATGCTTTCTAGTTTGGTGATTGACGATAAACTTACTACCTGGCGGTTTAGAGTGAAGATACTCAGGGTCTACTCGTATGAAGTCTTCGGAGATGGTCCGTGTTGGAAATACATTCTGGCAGACGAGGCGGTAAGTTTAAACCCATAACCTGTTCAACATGATACATCCATTAATTAACACATCTGACTATCACCATACATGTAGGGAACTAAAACTTCCATGGTAATCTACCCATCTCAAGCAAGTAAATTTGAAGGATTTCGAGACGAAGAGGGCAAATGGGTGGACAAAAGACTTCAGAATTAAGAGGGCAAGTTGGTCGAAATTTTCAAGGTTAAAGTTGAGAGATCGTTCGTAGGGTTCAAGCTTGTGAACTCTTGTTACAGACTTACAGTCATTGAAGGGACACGAATCAAACCCATCGACCCTCCCAACAACCATCGTTATCCTGATTTCAAAGCAATCCACCAGATCCGTTACACTGACTACGACAGTCTAATCAATATGATTTTTAACACTGACCAATATATAGTCCTAAATGAAGAATAAAACTAAGTAACCAGGTTTGGGAAACTTATCTTTTGTAGAGATAATGGGCGTCGTCTTCAACGTGCAGCCACTTAAAGACTCTTTTGGAGATCGTAAAATGACACAGTTCGTGTTCTACATCAGAGACAACATGTAAGTTAGTAGAATATATAATTAGAATATATATTATTTACATTAGGGTAGTTCACATAAGGTATTTTTGCATGATATAGAGAGAACCAGATTAAGTGTATTGTCAGAGGAGACAATGCTATCACATTCAGGGATGAGTATGCAAACTGCAGGGGTATGGGAGTGGTCATTGTGGTGTTAAAGATGTGGAGGATCCACAAGTATTTGACAGGGGATGAGGAGTCATGTCTTAAAACCTATGAAGGATTATCTGATTTCAGTTTTGACCCTCAGATCGAAGAGGTTGCTGATTTCAGGAGTGAGTTAGCGGCAAGTGACCCATATGTTGCAAGACACGGGGCTATTGTGCCTATCTAAGCTTGATTTTTATCATTCATGCGTTCTTCTCCCTAACACTTACCTTCTCATCTCTATCTAAACTTGGTTGTTATGTTGAACTTATGTTTTAAGTTTTTTCTTATTTTGTTGGTTTGTTTTTTTTTTTTTCGATGATCAGATGAACCCTATGATGTTTTATAACTTTCGTTTTATCTATGAAGGTTATGTGTTTCTTTTCTTTATGGTAGAAAACTAAAGTAAACAAACTAAGCATATGAACAAACAAGTAAGTGTCTAATCTAGAAAACTATTCAAACATAATACAAAAAAAGAATTCACAGTCACAGAGTTTTAGAAAACAAACCAAGATAAGTGTGAATGTGGACTGATTTTCTGAGTTCTCGTGTCCGAACAATCTACACCCGCAAAGCAATTCCTAGAGAATCTGGATTCAGATAGCGTAAAACAACTTTTAGACGAATAAAAACCAATTAATCGAGAAGAAAGGATGGAGATAACCTGAAAATGGTGAAGTCCCCTTCGATCTCTTGGAAGCTTTGATTCCTTATCTAATTAGGTGATAGAAAAAGTAAATTAGGGTTCTTAGGTTCAGATAACAAAAACACAGAGAAATGAAAAATCGATTTAGGGTTACAGCCGAATGAGATATTTGTGGACACGGAGCTGTCGAAGCTAAGTCGGAGTTTGACGATGGCAACGTTTCTTCTTCTTCCTTGTACTGTCTGAATCGCAATCGGAAACTAGGTTTTGTTTTTCTTCAGCTATTAGAGAGACAAGAGAGGAAATGACATGATTAAGGTTCGAGGAAGGATAAAATTGGAGCAAAAAATGGGCCTAATAGTTTGGTGAAAATGTAATGATTGATATTTGGATCCAAATTTCGGCCCAAATTTTACATGAGATGTCGGCAAATTTTGAGTCTCTCATTATTTTCAAGCTTTGCTTAATAAAAGGAAGACAACTGTATTTACAAACATGGTTTTGCACCATTATTTAAACTTATGTTCACAATTCAGCTTTAACCCAAAAAATATTGTACTTATGTTCACAATTGTTCACATAAAACTTAATGACTTATATGAAAACAACCTTGTCATTAGGCCAAACCAATGTACACCCTACTGCATCTGCTATGACTTCAACTTCAGAGTTTGGTCTCCACACCCGTTTCATTATCAACCTTTGAAACCTTTACCCAGACCTTAGTAGCATTGTGACCTAAAGGTACGAAATGTACCTTCTCCAGGGGATCGGTTGAAAACACACAACCTACTGAAACTGTCCGTTCAAAGTTATCTAAGTCCAATAGAGTGCACTTCTGCTTATCTCCTTTGCTACTACCAGTACTCGGACTAACACTCTTTACAGAGTTACCGGAATGGTTCGCCAAAGTTACCAGAATGGTTTTCTTGGTTGATTCATCAACCAAGGGTTGACGATGTAGGCTTAACCTATCAATGGGTCATACAATCATCTCATCTAGTGTATCATCCATCTTTGTCATTCCATTGGTAGGTCTCCACAAAAATGCAACATTTTTAACAACAAGATCAATTTTAACAATTGCATCATTCTTTCCAAGCGGGACACTGTTCACCAATTATGTTGGGTCAGTAGACAGCAACAAGCCCTCAGCAATCACTGCATCATCTTCGTTCCAGTAATCAAAGAGTTGAACTATCCCCATTGATGCAAACCTCGCCTAATGAATCATGTAAAATATTTACACAATCTATATTAGTAAGTAAATGATAACTATCAATTGAGACTAAAACAATACAACTGTTGATTTTACCTCTGATCTTACAGTATCATCAGGTTTTGAGATGTGGTCTTCAGTGTCCATGATTATCTTGTTAGCAGGCCATGCTATTTTAACACCTACAGCCTGAATAAGTGAGGTAACGGTTGAAGTATGTCTCCAGACAGTTGCGTCTACGTCTGATACGGACCTTACAATCACAGCAGCCGCATTTGGTCTCAGGGGAATACAACCAATCTTATATGCTGGTTCACTACAACAGAATTCTCCTTCAGCAACAACCGCTTCATCCGTGGAAAACCAATCCAGTAACTGGCACCTAATACCTCCCTTGCTAACATCACTTAATTCAGATCTTGAAACATCATCAGCTTGTCTCTATCAAGTTTGGCATAACAACAAAGGAAAAAGTTATAACCCTATTCATCACATAAGGATCATTTTGCATAACAAAAGAAGAGAATTTACCTTGCTAGCAGCCAAGTCAATAACCATATTTTGCAATCTCTCAAACTTGCTAAGTAGTTCTTATTGGTTGGCTTCGAGTTTTTGCACATGTGCGTCTCTCGCCTGTAAGAATGCCAACTTGGTCACCGTAGCCCCTCTGCCCAAACCTCTAATTCGCCCAGATCTGTCTTTTCCTAGAACCTTAGTCACAGCATCTTATGTGATATTGTCATTGTCGTTAGAATCCATTTCACTATCAACTTTATTGATCTTCTCCTGCACCCAAAAGCAGTATACAATTGAAAACAAGTAAATGAAGAAAAAGTAATCAGAATTCACATAACTCTTACAATTGTTTTAGCGAATTCTTCCCTAACAGATCTCCCATCAGAATGTGTATGACCTGCTAGCCAAACCTTAGTTCTAGTAACTTTCTTCGGATCATCAGAGTTTTTTTTCTACAATTTCCATACATAAAACTGTCAACAAACACATGTATTGTTGACAATTCACCAATCCAGTATACGGAAAAACATACCATCTCATGAGCTAGACGACTCATTCCTTTACGACTGGTGGTTTGAGGAATCTGATTCTTCCTGAGTTTCCTATATGTTTCACTTTTTTCTTATTGAAACGAACATGCAGTTGATTTAAGTAGGGCTATTTATGATTTTCACCCAAGATATAGCAGTCCACATTTTATTTTACCTGAAAAGTAGGGCTATTTCTTCTTTTCACCCAAGAGTTCCAAGCTGATGTAGATTGGATGTTGCTCGGCTTAATTTCCATGAGTTGGTCCTTGTTTTTAATCGATCTAACTTTTGAAGACAGCCTGGACCTTAAGGACCTCCACAAAGTACCCATCTGCTTGAAAACTATATCTTTTTGCTATTCTTCTGTCATGTTGAATCTTTCCTGACAAACAGTGAGAAGTAAAGTACTTAAACAGTCCACTTACACACATACTAAATGAAAAAGCAAAGAAAATAACCTGAATTTCATCCCACATAGCGTCTTTTGTCTTCTCTTTGACATGTCTCCAATCATCTAGCACTACTGGCACATACTCTCTCGCAATAGTACCAAGGAAAGAGGAAAGTAACACTGAACCACTACCAACAGGTACACCTAAATCATTCCACTCCAACTCTATCTTGTCATCAACATGTTTTGCCACTTTGCGCAATTTAGTTGGACCTCTTTTCTTTTTTTTCTATGTTATCTGACTGTTGTGTAGGTGTCCCTGAGTTATTGGAGACTCCATTGGTGGACTGAGGGATGGTCTCTTCTTCATAATTTGGTGAGGGTTGTTCCACCTCTTCATCAATAACCTTGTCTTTCACCGTATTTAAGTCTGTTGACACAGCTTGTTCCTCTTCCTCGTATCCATCATCATATGGTTGAGTTGTCTTCTCAATGTTCTTTTCATTCCCAATAGCCTTTTTGTGTTTTTTTTTTTTCAGAGAAACTTCAGAACTGACATCAAGACCTGTTTGGCGCTTACTACGACAAACATTGTCAGTTACAGCTTTCTTGGTAATCGTATCAAATTACCTGAAACAGAACGAATAAAGCATTAATAAACTACTAGAACACCTTCACAATCATCCCTAGCACAAAAACTTTCGTCATCAAAATCTCCTAAATCTTCAACTGGCTAGACAGGTGGTGGAGCATAAACAATATCCTCTACTGTCTCTAACTCATGATACCCTTTTGGCGGTGCCCTCATAACAACATACCAAGGTGAGTTGTCATCTTCTCTAGAGTAGAAAACTTGTTTAGCTGGCGATGGCAGAATGTAAGGATCATTTACAAATGATGACTGGTTCATCTGGAGATTCACAAGTGTGAAACCTTCTTCCTCTTTCACTCCTTTCCCTTTATGAGCCTAACTACACTTAAACAATGGAATCTGGAACAAGTGGTAGTCAACCAATATGATCTCCTTTATTACACCATAATATGCTACTATGTCTGCATGTTGAGTAGAATCATTAGCACTAGCTCTACACATAGAAAATGCTTTATATGTAACTCCACTATTCTGAGTCTTCCATTTTACGTCGCCTGTATGGAATCGGTGTCCGTTAGCTATGTATCCCTTATAGCTGTTTACCGTGTTTCTTGGTCCAGTAGCAAGCCATCTCAGCCTTTTAGAATGGTTCTTCGAGTTATGTGGTATCTAACATGAAAAAAAAAAAAACAAGTCAGCATCATTTAAAATGGTACATGAAACTAAACACAATAATTTACTAGAAAGAAGAGAATAAATCACTATAACATTATCTTTGATCCACTGTGTGAACATTTCAGTATGGTATTTCCATAACAGGGTTTCATTTTTTTGGCATCTTACATCCGTAGCTTGCAGTTCTTCCAGATGGAATCTGTTTTCCAAGAACCTTAGTTACTCATGGAACAAAATATGAAAATCTGAATAAGTAACACTTTTTGGATTACACTTACTCAACATAAGCATCCATGATTGTTGTATTCATGAGAATATAATGATGAGCAATATCTATCTCTTTATGAATAAATGTCACTGGTGTAGCTTTGTGTAGAGGTCGGCCTTCAAGGACCGTTTCAGGTCCTTCAAAATCTTCCTACTAACTGGTTCCTGGAGTGGAACAGAATTATGAAGGAATTCCATGCAAAATGCAATGGATTCTGAAGCTAAGTATCCCTCTGCCATACAAGCTTCTGGTCTTGCAAAATTCTTGACATAAGCCAATAGTGTCTTCATGTACCTCTCGAAAGGATACATCCATCTGAAGTGTACAGGACCACCCCAAACGTGCTTCTTTGGCTAGATGTAGTGGAAGGTGAAACATGATGTCAAACAGTGAAGGCGGAAAGAATCTCTCCAACTGGTACATTGTTTCCACAAGCTCTGTTTATTACTAGTAGCTTCTCTAGATCAATTACGCGCTGGCACAATCTGTTGAAGTAATTGCAGATACGAGTCGCTGCAGTGCGAGGTCCTTTTGGTAGTAAACCTGTCAATGCCACTACCAACAAATTCTGCATTAGAACATGATGGTCATGAGACTTCATGCTTCCAATGCTGAAATATTTGTTGTCTTCTTCATATTGGTCATCTTCTTCATCATCTCCATCGATCTTTTTCCGCTTACCTTTCTTATTTAAAGGTCTTCCAAATTCATTCCTGAACTGTTTGAGACTTTTAAATATTACTGATCCACTCTAAACCCTCTTTGCAGTACCAATCTCCATAGTGTTATCAAACCACATTCTTTTACGTCTGTAAGGATGACCAAACATGAGTCGCTCTCTGATTAGACGGTCGAATGGATACGGATAGAAGGTGAATCGAATGATGCCACACAAATGATGAAGAACTTGTGATAAGTCTGGTTCTAAAGTTGCATTGATATCACTCATAAGGAAAGCTTAGAACACAAATCATTGTCTCAGGGCATCGCACCAAGAGACAAAGATCCAAAAATTATCAAGAACACATTCTTGAAAATAAAGATAAATTCTCTAGACTTTTATTGAGTGGAAACTTGTTTTTTTACAATGAAACAAGAGAGGCTCTATAGCCATTACAAATGTACAAAATAGGAAACAAATATATCTACATAAATACAAATTAATCTGAATAAATGTAGAACAAATCAGTGGATTTGATTGATATCACCATTATAACATTGATTTGTTGATTTTCTTCTTTCCATTTCTTTTTCAATCTTTGATCCAATAATCTTCATGATCTGATTCTCTCAATAAGGCATTGATTATCTGATATTGCATCACATACTTACGAGTATGGGTTAACCACCTATGAGGTGTATCCTTCCCACAGACATTACACGCTTGCTTCCCCTTCACTTTACATCCAGCTAATGTCCCTAAAGCTGGATAGCCTGTGATACTCCACAACAGAATAGCTCTTAAATTAAAACTCTCCATCTTGAATGAATCATAAACTTCCATACCTTCTGTCCAAAAATCCTTTAAATCATCTATCAATGGTTGTAGATATACATCAATGTTGTTGCTAGGTGTGGTTGGACCAGGTATCAACATCGCCAATATGATATTTTCTGATTTCATATACTGTGTTGGAGCCATGTTGTAGTTGACTAAGAGAACATGCCATGTGCTATACTTGGTGTTTTGGATAGAGAATGAATTCATGCCATCAGTAGAAATACCTAGTCTAGGTTTCTTGCTTTAGCAGCAAAATCTGGCCATTTATCGTTTACTTGAACCCAGGTCAATGAATCCACTGGATGCCGCATAGTATCATCCCATGTAGCATTAGTGAAGTGCCAACACAAATCCTCAGCCACCCGTTTTGATCTGAACATCCTCCTGATTCTGTCTTTTATTGGAAAATACCTACGCACCTTAGCTGGAATCCCTTTCTTCACCTCACCAATATGCTTATCCCTTTCCCATCTTGATTCACTACATCTTGGACAGCTCAATAACTCTTCATACTGATTCTAATAGAGTATACAATCATTTTTGCAGGCATGGATCACATCATAACCAAAACCAAACTGTTTCAAAAAAAATTTCATCTCAGCTGTAGACTTAGGTAGAACATTGTCTCCAGGTAGCATGTCATGAACAAGTGCCAATAACTGATCAAAATAGCTCTCTGACAACCCACTCTTCACCTTTATCTGATAAAGTCCCATGATTGCAGCAACCTTTGTGTATTTATGACACGTTGGGTACAGTGGAGTTTATGCGTCCTCTAACTTCTTAATGAACTCAGCTTCTTTTAGACTATCAATACCCTCAAACTCTTATGCACTCTGCTTCTAGGATGGTTCATTACCTTCAACATCCGTAAATGCCGCCCTAATCAACTCGTAAACCTCATATTCAGACGTCTGAACATCAGTTGTCTTATCTTCCCTGTGTTTACTCCAGTAATCTCTTGTACCTCTCATCCATCCCTCTGATAACTAAATGCTCGAAAACTGTCTCAGTTGATTGATGGCAGACATTTCGGCAATCAAGGCAAGGACATAACATTTCAGCTGGATTACCCAAACGTCTCGCTGATTCAGACACAAACCCAGTAGCTCCTTGCTTATACTCAAGGCTATTCCTATATTGATAGAAAATGAGAAATAAACATCCAGAATAACAATTCATGAATCGAAATCAACTAAGATGTGTAAGGGCAGTCAAGTATATACCTTGGTAACCAGACCCAAGCTTTGTCCATGTTGGAAAAGCTCCTTCCAAATGTGCATACAAGTAATTAGCAGAGACAGCCACTTTTTTGACAGACCAACAAAATACAACGAGATCTTATAGGATAATCAAGTTTGACTGATTTTACCTGATAAAATATTGTTCTATTGTCTTCTGCTTAAATCGACCTGCAAAAGAAAAGCAATGCTGTAAATTCATTGAACTCACATGTATAATTACGCAAAATTTTAAGTGAAACAAAACCCAGAAAATAAGAACACTAATACCTTTAACAAGTGCAGAAATTGGAGACGAGCTTCTGAGAAATTGGAGCAAGATCTAGAAAGAGTTTACGTATTGAAAATGTAATTTACGTGGGAGAGAGACGGAAATGGCGGATATTGTGAGAATCGAGCAGAATGGAGCTAGAGAGGGAAAAACACGAAATTATGGCTGAAAATTTTGGGGATTTATTTTGGAGCCTAATTTGGCTAAGTGTCGCGGGAATGATTTTTGTATTACTGCCAAACATTCAATAGCGTTTTCATAATCGATATGCTATCGAAAGCAAAGGTCATGCGAGGTTTCTTTTCATTTTTATAGAGCCAAACTATATCATAGCGTTTTTATTTTTAGAAACCCTATGGAAAAACACGTACTGAGGCAACCATAGCAGAACTGAAAAAAACGCTATGCTAGACTGCTATTAAAAGCCTTTTTTTTGTAGTAACCATCTAGAATCTGTCTAGGTTCATTACCAACTCCCCAAGGTAAGCGTTTCAATACAATATTTCATTTTTACCTTATTTTGCAGGTGGAGATCTTTTCATCTATTTCTTAGTATAATCAGATTGTTATCTCATTTAATGCATTCGACTTTTAGCTTGTTTAGAAATCAGTTTTTAGGGTTCTTTTGAGCTGCCCGAACCACTATATAAGGTTCCTTAACATTTGTGTCATATTCATCACTTTCATAAAGCACAAGCATTTTTCCTACTAAAGAATCCGACCCCTCTTTTTTTTTTTTTCTCTCTAGTAAGTCATATCTATAGCCATTGAAACCAGACTTATCACGAGACTTTCCACTCCCTTGTGTGTCGTCTAACACTCCCCTAACACCTTCATCCACATCCATCTCTTCATCTAAGCCAATGAGTAACCTTAGTTCCCTTGATTATATCCATCAATCCGCCAAACGACCATCACTTGTTTTTGGGAGAGTGACCTTAGTCCAGCCCTCGAATCTTCTATATATCCATCAGTGAGATCATCCACGTGATCTTAAATCATCTGATATGAGAGCTAAAAGCTCCTAAACAAGTGTTATCTATCCTTTACTTTGTTTTAATTCTTTTTTCTTTTCAATCATAAACCAAAAACCCGTAAAAAATTTTTTTTATTAGATTTGTGTTTCTTTATAAAATCAATAAAAAATAAAAAGAAGTTTGATTCTCCTTTGTTTTTGTTTTGTTTATTTGCTTCACTAAAATAAAAATAAAAAAATACAAAGGAAGAGGATTTGGTCGTTGGAATTATCATCAACACATACCGATCGCTAGTTCACTCGAGATCAGATTCGGCCAGCCCTCAATTCACCAAGAAATATCAGTTTTTTCAAACAAAAACTTACAGGCAGCTATATTAGGATCTAATATAAGTTTTTGGTGAAGAAACCCAGCTCTATATCGGTTTAGTTTAGGAGATATACTCGTTTGATCTCTTTTAGAAGCTTAGAAGCTTAAATTTCTCAAGCATTTGATCTCTTTTGAAGTATTGAACATAGGAATAGTTTTACTCATGGCAGGAGACGCCCCTGAACCAACAGCTACCATCATGGCCATCATAACCGCTCTAAAGGATGACATGGCCGCGAGGTTTGGCCGCATCGATTAACGGGTGGGCCGCTTGGAAATTCCTAAAAATCAAAATGCATGGAACCAAAGACAAGAAGAAAATGATCACTCTAGTTAGGATGATGAAGAAGACGCCGAGCCATGCAATGGCCGTAGGAATCCTCCCAAGAACCACAACAACCGAGAGGTAAACCAAGATACTAGCAAAGATCTCAAACTAACACCTCCCACTTTTGCAGGTTGGATCAATGTCCAAGTATAGATTGGGAAAATAGGATGGAATACATCTTTGACTACTACGAATATTGTGAGTCCAAGAAGATAGCACTCGCTTCAGCCCAACTCACTGATAACGCTCTAACTTGGTGGGATAGAGAAGTTCAAGACCGTAGGAGGAATGGACTTGACCCAATCAACACATGAAAAGCCATGAAATTCAACTTCCAAAGAAAAATATGTACCCCCTCATTATCACTGTGAAATGCATAAACAATTCAGACAATTGTCCCAAAAGAACTCGAAGTGTTGAAGAATACTTCAGAGAATTTGAGCAACTAAGGAATAGAATGGCACTAGATGAAGATGAAGAAATACTCATGAGCCACTTCATAGATGGATTACAAGACCGCATAGCCAGAAAGGTCGAGAGATACCCATGCCATGATATGAATGAGCTCTTACATGTTGTTGTACAAGCTGAACAAGGCATCAAGCGCAAGACAGCTCCAGGCCCATCAACTCATGGAGTAACCCACAAGAAAAAGCCAACAACAAAGGAAAGGCCATATAATCATATTCGAAGGTAAAAAAACCAGCTATTGACAATTCCAAATCATCATGGCCAGAACCATGTAAGTCTTCTAACCCATCTAGATCAATAGATATTACTTGTTTCAAATGTCAAGGCATGGGACACTATGCAAGGGACTGCCCAAACCAACATGTAATGATCCTTACAACGGAGGGAGGCTATGAGTCTCAAGATGAGATAGATCACGCGGATGTTACTGATTCTGAAGAGGAAGTAGCTTTTCCAAAAACAAGATAAATGCTTGTAGTGTGTAGAGCCTTGAGTGCTCTAAGTGATCCAAAGACTGTGCAAAGAGAAAACATTTTCTTCACACGTTGTATCGTGAAAAACAAGGTATATAGCATGATAATTGGTGGTGGATCTTGTATTAATGCTGCTAGAAAGATTTTGGTTGAAAATCTATGTCTCAAAACAAGCAAGCATCCAAGACCATATCGCTTAAGATGGCTGGATTCCAACACAGAAATCAGAATCGCTGAACAAGTCACAATTACTTTCAACATTGGGAAGTATCATGATGAGGTTGTGTGTGATGTGCTGCCAATGCAAGTAGGACACCTGCTCCTAGGCCGTACTTGGAATTTTGACAGGGAGTTCATCCACAATGGACGCACCAGAACTTATATCACTCACAACAATCACAAATTCCAGCTTGCACCATTGTCACCTCAAAAGGTACATAAGATGCAATCTAAATGTGCTGCTGCTGAGTATAAGGCAAGTAAAACTAATCTCTATATCACTCCTAGTGTTGTTATCAAAGCTATTGATCATAAACAAACAGTGCTACTAATGGTATTCAAAGATTTTGGTGTTAACAGGCTCCAAAGAGATAGTACTTGCACCTGAAATCTATTCTTTGTTAGACAGGTTTAAGGATATATTTTCTGAACAGATACCAGCTGGATTACCACATATTAGAGGCATAGAACATCACATTAATCTTGTACCAGGTTCTGCATTGCCAAACCGACCAGCTTATAGGATGAACCCAACAGAGACAAAGGAGTTGGAGAAACAGATTCAAGACTTGATGGCTAAATGATACATAAGAGAGAGCTTGAGTCCATGTGATGTACCTGTTCTTTTAGTCCCAAAGAAAGATGTAACATGGAGGATGTGTGTAGATTGCAAGGCCATCAACAACATCACCATTAAGTATAAATACCCAATTCCACGGCTAGATTTCCACGGCTACATGACATGTTAGATGAGCTACATGGGGTAACCATATTCAGCAAGGTGGATTTGAAGAGTGGCTATCACCAGGTCCAAATGAAAGAAGGAGATGAGTGGAAGAATGCCTTCAAGGCCAAGCAAAGCCTCCATGAGTAGCTAGTCATGCCATTTGGCCTTACCAATGCCCCAAGCACATTCATGAGGTTAATGAACCATATTCTAAGGACCTACATCAGTAAGCTTGTTGTTTTTCACTGTGATGATATCTTAATTTACAGCAAATGTTTTGATGATTATGTGAGGCACCTTGAGCTAGTACTAGAGACACTCCGCAAGGAAGGCCTTTATGGAAACGTTAAGAAGTTCATATTCTGCACTAATGAGCTAGTTTTTTTAGGTTTTTTTGTGAGTTCTCAGGACCTACAGGTGGATCAAGAGAAGACCAAAGCAATTTAAGAATGGCCAACACCAACAACCACAGCTACATCTTTGACTGCTGTGAGAAAAAAGGATGTGGCATTCAAGTGGAGACCAGCCTAAGAAACCGCATTCCACCAGCTCAAAGATCGCTTAACCTATGCTCCAATTTTGGTACATCCTAAATTTGATTAAACCTTTGAAATTGAATTTGATGCTTCTCGTCTTGGTATAGATGTTGTACTTACTCAAGGAGGACGTCCAGTAGCCTACTTTAGTGAGAAACTCAGTGGAGCAAGCCTTAACTATCGTTAGAGACTTGGAAACACTACCTACTGTTAAATGAGTTTGTCATACATACTGATTATGAGACATTGAAGCATTTGAGAGGACAACCCACGCTTAAGAGAAGACATGCTAAGTGGTTAGAGTTTGTGGAGACATTTTCCTACGTTATCAAGTACAAGAAGGGAAGGGACAATATAGTTGTTGATGCTTTATCAAGAAGACATATGTTGATCACTACAATGGAAGCCAAGGTGTTAGCATTTGAGCACATGAAGGACTCATATGAAGAAGATCTAGACTTTGGTTACATTTACTAAGAGTGTATCAAATCACCATCAAGTCCTTTCTATACTCATAATGAAAAAAAATTTAGGGAGAAAATACTATGTATGTATTCCATAGGGAGTTGCTAATAAGTGAGACACATGGTGGATGACTCATGGGACACGTTGGAGTTGACAAGACTCTAGGTGTTTTACTGGACCACTTTTTTTTGCCACATTTGAAGAAAGATGTAAAACAATTATGTTATCAGTGTATCACGTGCCACAAAGTCAAATCCAGGTCACATCCACATGGTTTATACATGTCCTTACCTATAGCTATTATGTCTTATATATCTATGGATTTTGTTCTTGGCTTACCCAAAATCCGAGGAAATGATTCGATTTTTGTTGTAGTGGGCAGGTTCTCAAATATGGCGTATTTCATTCCTTCTGCCAAAACTAATGACGCCTCTCAAAGCATGAATCTTTTCTTTAAGGAGGTTGTGCACTTACGTGGAATTCCAAGGACCATTGTATCTAATCGTGATGTGAGTTTCATGAGTCACTTTTGGAGAGTCTTTTGGACAAAGCTCGGAACCAAGCTCCTATTTTCCACCACTTGTCACCCCAAACCGATGGACAAGCCGAGGTTGTGAACTACACTTTATCTACTCTATTAAGAGCCACGGTTGGTAAGAACTTGTTAGACTGCATTTCATATGTTGAATTTTCTTATAAATATTCTAACCATTCGGCTACCAAGTTATCACCCTTTGAGATTGAATATGGATTTAAGCCGGAGGTGTCATTAGATCTTTCCCCATTTTCCCCTTTGGTCAAGATGGAGAAAGCAAGGCAGATATGATCAAGAATCTACATAAGAAGGTGAAGGAGAACATAGAGAAGAAGACAGCCAAATACAAACAAGCCGTGGACCGAAACCGCAAGAAAGTTATCTTCGAACCAAGAGATTGGGTGTGGGTACACATGAGATCAGAGAGGTTTCCAAACCAGAGGAAGAGCAAGCTAGCACCACGTGGAGATGACCCATTCAAAGTGCTATAACGAGTCAGCAACAACGCCTACCGACTTGAACTCCCAGGTGAGTTAAACATTTCACCCACTTTCAATGTTGCTGATTTGTCTCCTTGTGTTGCAGATGATAGTGTCCTAAGGCTAGAACCTTATCAAGAGGGAGGAAATGATGAGAACATCGACCCAACTCAACCAGAACCCGACCCGGATAGTCTGGAAGAACTACTTTAAGAAGCCGAGGTCACCGATATGCGACCTCCACCAAAGACAAGATCGGGAGCTAAGAGACTTATAGACATGTTTAACAAGACTATCCAGACCATTTTGGCCCAAGAAATCCAAGATGAAATTCCCATGACTCAACCATGCCGCTAGAATGGTCCAATGGAATTGTTTAAAGGTTGGCAGCTTGTTTTCTCAATTCATGTCCAACCTGATCAAGACTCATGACCAAGAACCATCTAGAAGTTGTCTAGATTCATTACCAACTCGTCAAGGTAAGCATTTCAATACAATATTTTGTTTTTACCTTATTTTGCAGGTGGAGATATTTTCCTCTATTTCTTAGTAAAATCATATTGTTATCTCATTTAATGCATTTGATTTTTAGCTTGTTTAGAAATCATTTTTGAGAGTTCTTTTGAGCTGCACGAACCACTATATAAGGTTCCTTAGCATTTTTGTAATATTCAACACTTTCATAAAGCACAAGCATTCTTCCTACTAAAGAATTCGGCCCCGCTTTTGTTTTTTTCTCTCTAGTGAGTCATATCTATAGCCATTGAAACCAGACTTATCACAAGGCTTTCCACTCCCTTGTGTGGCGTCTAACACTCCCCAACACCTTCATCCACGTCCATATCTTCATCTAACCTAAGGAGTAACTTGAGTTCCCTTGATTAGATCTATCAATCCGCCAAACGACCATCACTTGTTCTTGGGAGAGTGACCTTAGTCCAACCCTTGAATCCCTCATCTATCCATCAGTGAGATCATCCACTTGTTCTTACTCTGATACCAAGATCATCCACATGATCTTGCTTTGCTTCTCCAGCTTTCATCTTAGACCGCATCTTCTCCATCTCGGCTTCCTTTGCCACATTAGCTTCCTCGAGTTCGAGAATCTTCTTCTACATCTTTTGAGTCGTACTCGATGAAACAAACGATGATGCATGTGTTCTCACCACAGAACCTAAACCGAAAGTTTGACCATTTTCTTTCACGTAGTATGAGACTTTAATAAGATGTGGAATTATTTTAAGGAATTAATAATCATTACTCAGAAAATTAGAAAAAAGAACTTCCAAGCACCAAAAACTGAGCAAAATCAAGCTAAATGATTATTAATGAAGTTGTTTATGCAAGTTCAACTAAATGAAAGAGCCAGGTGATAAATAGTGACCACACAGGATGAAAGAGCACATTCGACCTATACAACTTTTTTAAACGGAAGATGAATCCCCAACAGATTTCTCTTTACAAAATGTGTGAGCCGAACAATGTTAAATACATGTATGAAACTCCCCTTCCTTACGATTCTCAATTTCTTCCTCCATGAGATGTGGATATTTGAACTGAACGAAGTTTTTGTACATCATGTGTATTAAACAGTGTTTACTAGCTATAAGTTCATTAACTTATTTAAAATATAGAGTTATATAATGTAAATGTTTGTCGCAATTTGAGATGATGTACTTATGCAAGTGAGCTACCTCCTGCTCTCTTAAATTTCTCTTATCGCCTTTTCCACTTGGTTACCCGATTTTTTTGAATATTCTAGGGACTTTAGTTGGGTAAAATGGTATCACACCTCCATCATCATGTCAGTCAGGTTTTTGACTCTTGGTTTGCACTTGTCGAGGAAAATAGTATGAGGCAAAGTATGATGTTCTGCGCAACAATTGACCCCTCGACCCTGCTCATGTTTTTCACCTTCCTCCTTAGACGAAACATATACCGCTCAAAAGGATACATTCAACAGTATTAAACAGGGCCACCAAGTGTTGCTTCTCGAGGGAGGTGAACCGGTAGATGTTCCATAATATCAAAGAATGATGGTGGAAATATAATCTCAAGATTGCAGAGGATTATGGGTATCTTCGCTTCCAAATTCTAAATACCTTCAATTGTTAGTAATCTTGTGCATGAATCCCAAAAAATGCACATGCCCTTGTAATTACTTCGTGCACATTTTTTGGTAAAAGACCGGAAAACGCATATGGAAGCAGGCGCTGCATTACGACGTGAAAATCATGACTTTTCATCCATAAAATTTCCTAACATCTTTTTTAACATAATTTCGGAGATTAGACGCGTATCCGTCCGGGAATTTAAAACTATCGCAAATCTAATCCGAGAATGAATCCTATAGATCCTCCTTCAACCTGAAAGTAGGGAACTGAGCTTTACCATTCGGAAAAACATGAAATTTATCCTGGGAACGATGTTCTGAAAAGTCCGATCTAGATTTATATTGTCTTTGGTCTTTCCTTCGACGAGAATGGTATTCATGATGTTGTTGAAAAATTTATTCTCGATACACATGACATCTAGATTATGTTGTAACATATGGTCTTTTCAGTACGGTTACTCCCAGAAGATACTCTTTTTTGTCCATTTATGGCATACACCAAAACTCTCTTAATTGGTCTAAGAAAGAGCTACCGTCTATCCCAGAAGGTGGATGGTGTTGCACTGCTCTGTTTTTCCTAAACACGGTTATGTCTCGACGATACAGTGATCATTCGGTAGAAAGCATCTATGACAGTCAAACAACCACGTCTTACGTCCATGCTTCAATGAGGATGACTCAGCTTTATTATGGACAAGCTAACTTGCCATGTGTCCTCCATCCAGACAACATTCCTTCTGCTGGAAAATCACTTATAGTTCACATAAGCACTGCACGCATCATAAAATTTTGTCTGCATAAAACATCGTACGCTTCAACACTATGCGCCCCTAAATATTTTAAGTCAAAAATTAGTGGCTACAAAAAAAAACACATTGAGTGCTCTCTTAGGGTGCTCGAACCGGGAACTAGTATGGTGAGGAACAAAAACTCTCTTCTCATGCACAAGGATGGCGGCAAGTTTTAAGGTGTGACGATTACTGACTACGAGTAGTATTTTCACTCATTTTGTCCGAAAGGGTTGAACCCATCTGTACTTAAACCAAGATATGCATTTGTTGGCTCATACGCAAAAGCTTGATACTTGTCTTGAAAGTGTCTCCAAGCCAGTGCTTCAGATGGGTGCACAATTTCTCCATCCATGGTATGCTCACCGTGCCACCGCATAGCCTCTGATGTGCGTTCTGACTGATATAACCTTAACAGCCTATCACGTAATGGTAAATACCACATCCGTCTATACGGGACCTGAGCTCCTCTGCTTGTTTCCTTATACCAAGGTTTTCAACAAAATTTACATTCCTTACGGTTTCCGTCTTCCCTCCAATAGATCATGCAGTTGTCGATGCATACATCTATAATCTGAAAAGGTAAGCCAAGACAATCTACCAGTCTCTCTATCTCATAAAACGAACCTGGTCAAAGATTTTATTCCGACATAAGATCTTTTACAAAATCAGGTATCGCATCCACACAATCTTCACTCAAATTATGATCCATTTTTATGTTCATAAACCTAGTTGTTGATGATAAAAGCGAATGACTTTTTTACAACCGTTGTATAACGACTGCTTGGATGCATCTAACACATCGAAGAACTTTCGCGCTTCTATATCAGGTTCATGAACTATATCTTTCTCATGGTCAACCAACGGTATATACTCATGAAACGCATCTTGAACCATCTAGACAACTCTTATGATTTCTGCTTCCGATATTGGTTATTCTAAGCTATCATCTACCCTACCCACATTATATTGTTCACTAGTACTAGCAATATTAACCATCGAATCTTCCCCATGCTTATATCAAATCTTGTAACTGATCATAAACCCTTTCGCATACAAATGCCTCCAAATAAAATCTTTATGGATAAATCTTCTATTTCTTGTAAGTATAGGGACAAAACATATTACCGGCTTCTGTGGTTATGTCTTGTTTCTTTTTTGCAAATTTCATGAACTGATCAAGACTTTTTTGGTACTCGTCCGTGACTTGGTCCGTCTTTGGAAGTTGATAAGGTTTGTCCATCCACGATTGTAAATAATTTTTGTTATTTGACATCTTCTTGCGAATTTGTGACTGACTTTGCTACGAGTTTATGACGGACTTATAACGGATTTTGCGACAGATTTGTGACAAATTTCTTGACTATAAAATGATTATAAAACGGCAAAAAACAACTACAAGAGAACATTTTCTTTGTTTTCTCAGAAGTTTTTTTGATAAGATTCTTCTAATTGCTGCGAAAGAGTGAAGTGGTATTTATAGAGGTGGTTTCAGAGGGTTGTGATGGATTTGTGACGGATTTTGTGATGGATTTGTGACGGAAATAGACTTTTACAACGGCTAGAAAACAAATTTATCGGCTATAAGACGGCTATGGGATGGATACATTGTTATTAGATCTGTTGTAAATCTGTCACAAATCTCCATCACAATGTTTTAATTAACAGACAATTTCGACAAAATTTTCGACAATGTTTCCGTTTTAAATTGATCACAACTTTGTGATGGACTTATAAAAAAAAAAATTTATGTCACAAATTTGGAGAATATAGGTTTCGTCGCAAGTCGGTAAAATATGGACTATTCTTCCTAAAATTCCTTATTCTATTATCCAATAGATTTACTTCCATAAAATATGGTTGGGATCAATGTCACACCCTTTAACATTTTTGAAGACGAAGAGTAATAATCGATGTTGGAAATCTTCATTTCGAGTCTCCCACATGATTGAGCACGTCCGGTAGACTAGTTGGTTCGACGGTCGTCTTGTTAACCTTGACTTCGTAAGCTTCATCTTCAGACCACAGAGCTTCTGACCGATCGATTTGTCTTTATTTTTACAGTGGAGAAAATGAAAGAGGCATAGAAAAATAAAATAGACTAGAATTATTTCTCTGAAAGTTATCTACCATTTATCTAATTTTGAGTTTGTTTACGAGAACCCTTTTAAAAATCAAAATATCCATTTGGTTTAGTGGGTTAATCGAACCAAATCGAAATTGAAATCTTTCTACATAACTATAGAATTTTACTTTATAACCGAAAGTGAACAGCTATGTTAACCGGAATTACTGAACTAAAACCAATTTATGATACGTTAGGAATTGGAACAGAAATGAAAAGAGAGGGTCTATTGGGCCCAAAAGCAAAGTAAGTCAACGAGGAGGGAGAGCCCATGATCCATCCTAGTTGGAATTCACTCACAAAAGCCGAAGCCGTTGGCATTGGCATTATTACTTTTAAACCATGGAGACGCCATCACCGGCCTCTGACTCAAACCCTAATTGGACCGCTAGTCCGCCGCAGCAGGAGCAGCCCCCGTCGCATATCACCGTCGTAGCACTGGCCGCTTCGACCTCCGCTTGCACCAGAAAGACCCAGCCGGTGCTGTGGACTCACGACGAGACTCTCCTCCTGATCGATTCCTACAAGGAAAAATGGTACGCCATTGGTCGCGGTCCACTAAAATCCATGCACTGGGAAGAGATCGCGGTGGCCGTCTCCGCTCGCTCCGGCGTTGAACGGGCAGCGACACAGTGTCGGCACAAGATCGAGAAGATGCGGAAAAGATTCAGAACAGAGAGGCAAAGCATGGGACCCATCTCCATCTGGCCCTTCTACTCTCAAATGGAGGAATTGGATAGCAATCCAGCCCCAATCTCCGCCCGGCCTCTCACGCGGCTGCCTCCGAATGAAGAAGAAGAAGAAGAAGAAGATGATGAAGAGGACAAGTACGGACACGAAGAAGAGGAGGATGAGAGACAGAGCAAGTCGAGAAGCATCAATTACATAGTCAGGAGACCCGGCACGGTAAACAGATTCGCCGGAGCTGGAGGAGGATTGTTGTCATGGGGACAGAGAGGGAGATCGAAGAGGGGGAGGGAGAGGAAAGACGAAGATGAAGGATCCAAGAAGCGGAGGAAGGGAGCCAAGGCAGTGGCGGCTGAGATTAGGACGTTCGCTGAGAGGGTTGTGGCAATGGAGAAGAAGAAGCTGGAGTTTGCGAGGGAGACACTCCGGCTGCGTAACGAGATGGAGATCCAACGGCTCCACTTAATCAAGACTTCTCAGGCTCAGCTCCTCCAATTCCTCAACACTTTCTAACATTTCTCATTTTAGATTTTGTAACATAGATAGTAACAATTCTACAAAAAATGCACATGTAAATGTAAGTGAAAAAAAACTAAAAAGGAGACGCATTTTAGACATTATTTTTTTCTTCTTGTTTCCCAATATAACATAAGAAAGGATAAAGGACAGTGATTGATACATGAAATTAAAACTAATGTTAAACCCACAAGAGAAGAAGTTAAAGAAAGAAAAAAGGCTACTAAAGCCCCTAAATATATGCCACAAAGAGGAGCAAGCAAAAAAAAAGAAGGGCGGAGGAGGGAGCAGACTTCTTCTATACAAAAAAACAATTCCACTCTTCCAAACCAAAAGATGGGAAGAAAGGGGACTAGGGGGCTCTCTCTCTACGATGCAGTCAGTGGTAATTTACATATGGATATACCTTTTTGTCTGTTCAAAAGAGGTAAAATGACCAACATTAAATTCATCCTATCCACCTTCTTCCCCGTCCTGGCCTCTTCAAATCTGCAGAGAGCTTACCAATTTACTTTCCTTCCAACTTCATCTACGGCATCTCAGCCAAACCAAAAGACTAGACGCCACACGACTCTGACTGGGACCAGTTATGTCGGAGGTGACAAATCAGTTTGGATACCTGTACAGGGTTGTTGGTGAGGGCATCGCATGGTACCCTTGCATCATCTACAGCTACTCCAAAGTTCTACCTTCATCTGCCACGCCCTCTCATTCCACTTTTGTATCAGGAGGCTTGCTTGATGATATTTCTTGTGCTTCTTCTACTTGAGGCTGCTGCTGCTCAGAAGCAAGATGTTTCTGATTTTGATTTTCTACCGCTGGTGCTGGAGACTCTTCTTTTCTCTGTAAAGGCAACCCACCAGATATATGCTTTTGACCGACTCCTTGGGTTGCTGTTGTTACTGGATCACTCCCACCTGACTCTCTGTTTACTACTTTAGAAGCAGCGCTCTGCACAGAGGCTGGGGGTTCCAAAGGCACAGCAGTAGCACCAGCTGCTTTCGAGTTTTTAGAATCCTGAGCCATAACCTTGGCCGTAGCCGTTTGGTTGGTGACACGCGGCATACGCTCAGCCTGGGGCTTCCTCAATAGATCAGAGTTACCTAGATGAACTCGCTGAGCTGCCGATTGCACTTGATTGCGCTGCTTTTGGTGCAGCAGTAAATGCTGATGGTTGGATGTTGCAACTGCTGATGTGGATAAGCTGTTAGATGGAGGCACAGGTGAGCTTTGGCCTTGGATGCTATTGTCCGAATGTAATTGCACCTGTTGGGACGGAGATGAAGCACCAGGAAATGCTTTTGGCAATTGCTGTGAGTGTGGATGATGTGGAGAAACCAACGGTTTAGAGTGCGGATGCATGCTCCCTGCATTAGACTGCTGATCAGGCCTAACTGGAACGGCTGAGTCTCCTTTTTCGGTAGCCTGATTCCCTGGGGGAACGGTGAGACCATTCAGGTGCGACTGATCAACACTAATGTTCTGATGGATCATGTTTCCTCTTCCCATCCCCTTTAATAGTTTATTCTGTTGTTGACCTTGGGCTGGTTGCCGCTGGTGTGGGTGTTGTCTTCCAGCCTGCTGCAACTGCTGCTGGAGTTGTCGCTGCCGTTGTTTTCCAGGCTGATTGTTCAGTCCAGAAGCACCAGAATGAGGATTCCTACCCAGTGGCAACTGAGGCTTTTGAGGGTTCTGTTGTGCCATATTAGCAGAGGCCGGCACTGGAGGCATCGATAATGGCTGGGGCGAAACAGGTGGTTGAGTCTGAGGACTGTTTTGTGGAGAAGACGAAACAGAAGATCCCTGAGGAGGTTGCTGTACATGTGGCGTCACAGTACCAGATGCTGGAAACTGCTGCTGATGTTGCTGCAAATACCGCTGCTGTTGCATTTGCCTTTGACGGATAGCAAATGCGTCCCCAGTGGCATGACTTGGGCTCTGGAGATGAGGATGATGCGAGTTGCCAAGCACATGTGACTGCTGGGAAAGATGGCCTGGGTACGCCTGAACAGGAGTTGTCTGGTTGGTAAATCCAGAACTCAAACTACTGAAAGCTGGGATCCCCTGACTGTTCCCTTGAGCAGCCTGCATCTGAAACTCATGCATATCAGTTTTTCTCTTCACTGGAATGTTTGTAAGGTTGTCAACCACATTCAAAATATCAATCGACCAAATAAGGTAATCACACGGGTTGGTGGAGTAAGAAAATAGGTAACTACACTAAGCACCAAATAAGCAGAGCCAAATAGCTTACCCGCATCATATGCTGCATAGCTTCACGAGGCCTGATCATGGAGTTTCCTTGAGAAGCTCCTCCTCCAGAGTGAATATTTCCAGTGTTTGCAATTCCCACCATACCAGAGGAAAGCATGCTACCAGTACTTGGCATTGCTGATGAGCCCATCCCTTGAAAACCAGGCCTTGGCATTGGTGTGCTCCTGTTCATTCCACTTACACCCATAGCATTTCCACCAGGTACCATGCGATGTCCACGATCAGATCCTGAGACAGCTCCAGGAGTTGATAAGGAAGGCTGCTGCAAGTTTCTACCGGGTAACATCTGATTATATTGTTGGACTCGGTGTTGTTCATCAAGTGGCAAAGACCCTCTAGGAACGTTGAATCTACCATCCCTAACAGGCAAAAAGAAAAATATATCAACAACCAAAAGAATTAACAACTTCACAAACGTGTGCATTTATTCACCGAGACAAATCATTCGTTACAGCTCTACCTGACAGAAACACCGTGGGGGCCAGGTGTAGAAGGCAAATTGTTGCCGACAACCACACCAGATGATCCGGAAGTGGATGGATTTGCTCCAGACGTTGGGAGCACTGGCGTCCCCGGATTCAACATGGGAAGACCCGGATGCGAACCTGCATTTTCAAGTGAAAATACATCTTGACCTGAGGTTGACGCATCACAGACATCAAGGGGCCTTCATCCGATAGTGGCAAAATATTAGAATTTCTGAAGTAATTAATAATCAGGATATATATAAATTTTACGAAGGAATCACCCAAACTTACGTTAGAACACTTCCACTCAGATTATTTGGGAATACTTGAGAAAGAGCCATGACTTGTGAATTGTGAACTGGTACTATCTGCTTGGGTTCCCGACCATCATTCTTGAAGATGAAACAGTATCATACATACAGAAGCAGCAACAAGAAACAAAATCAGGGTCTTAGAATATTCAAACTTCAAAATGTCGTGGTTCCTAATTACTTCAGCAAATGTTAACCAAGCAGCTTTGCTTTGAAAAATGCAGAGACTCATTATGTCAGATAATAAAGAGTGATTGAGATATGCCATTCGCAGCACAAATTTTTTACTATAACAAAACAAGGAAGAAGCAAATTTCCTATCGTCTCAAATTCCATGTCCAGATGTCTATACGCCACAACTTTTAGAAACCCGGATTTAGTGAACAAGAAACCACAACTACAAGTTAAGACCTCTCCAGAATTCTTCTACCGAGGGACTCAAAAACTAAAAGTTGAATTATAGCACCCATCATATCATCTCCTTTATGCTACCCATGGCATACAGGAGGAACAATAATTATTGCCAGGCCAAAATTGAATGGACAGGAAAAAAAAAACCGAAAGATGAGTTCCACTAAGTTTACGTTACAAGCTTGGAAACAGTAAGTACTAGGTGAACCAACCTGTGTCCTTCGATTATGTAACTTCTTCCCAATCAAACAAATCTTCTCAAAATGGGACTTCAAGGTATCTTCCTCCATTGGCCCCTGCAGACGCTGAAACAACTGTCTCGCACTTCCCTGGATATAACAAACATATCCGGGAAAATTAAGTTTATCTAATATATAACAAACATATATAGAGGACACTTTATTCAGCGTCTCAGAGAAAAAAGAAAAACCTTTGGGATGCCAGGCAAAGTGGACGGATAAGACTGTGAAGTCCCTGAGTCTTCAGCACTATCAGCCCCATCACCAGCACCCCTGTCCATCAAAATCTTATGCCGCTCCTTGCACTCACTTGGATTACGATATATACACTGGAAAATAAAATTGCGGATCAAAAAACGGACGAATCAATCAGTCAACAACAAATCCAAATCGTGAACTGATACGATAAAGCAGTAACATCTATTGAAGTATAGCTCTTCCATTTTTTTAAAAAAAAATGCACGAACAAATAATACGAATTTTTTTCAAAACAACAGGCACCTACCTTAATTTTAAGAGTGCTGTTCATTGCATCACTAATGAGCTCCCAGTTAGGGCCCATGTCATGCACCAGGACAACAAGCGCCTAAATGGTGGGAAAGATTTAGATACTCATAGAACAACCTACGGTATATATATGTTACTGAAGAAGACGAAAAAGATAAAAACCTGATCCTCAAATAGTGACCACGAATTTCCAGAACCATATTGACCAGGAATAATCTGCGTAAATTAAATTTCTAGTTTGAAACATATATCTTAAAATTAACCTGATGGAGAAAGAGTTAAGCTTCAACAGCATATTACCTTCAGGCCTTTTATTTTTCTGCCCCTATCACGACCACCAATAAATTTGATAGATTTGTTGGGGTTGGACATATTGCTCATCTGGGAAGCTACCGGAGAAGGAATTGATCCAGTGAGAGGAATAGAACTATCGAAATTATTTTCTACCAATTGCTTGGTGGTCTTCTGCTTCTTTGAGCTATGAGGACCATACAGACCTTATAAAATACAATAAGAAAAACTGTCACAAATTTATAAACTCGTTACAAAGCAGCATGGAGAGGAAAAGAGAAGATGACGATAAAGCAATAGACTTCTCTTAGTTTCCAGAAATAGAATTCATTCAAATTACAACCTTCCACTTAATAACTCCGCAACAGCCATTACTAATTTTTGTAATTGGTAGTTTATCATAGCTGGTAAGCAAAAAATGCTGCCTACAATGCACCAGAGACTAAAAGAGGATTACCATTCATATCGAACTGATTCTCTACTCGCTTCTTCCAGTGGTCCTTCTGCCAAAATAAAAACGAATTACATTCCTTTCTGGGAAGTCAATTACCAGAACAGGGTATACAAACAATTATAACTAAAAGCTCTCATTTCAAGAAATATGGAACGGTCAACAATCACCTCTTCAAGATAAGAAAACGGAAACAAAGGATAATTAAGTCAACTACTTCATTTCCAAAAGTATAACTCAAGCACCAAACAACTTCAGCATGTAGCAAAATTTTCATTTTAGCATGCTTGTCAGGCATTAAAATTGCTTAGAACACACCATCCGAACTCCTAGCATGCTTTCCCTAAATATTTCTTCAATTTGATTCTTAATTACCAATGAACTCACCTGTTCACCATGAACTGACGAATCAAGATGCCAGGTTTGGTCATATGCAGATCCCTGCAACAAATGAAATAGCAAATCACAATGCAATGCAAGAACTGAAACCAATAGCAACTATTTTTAGCCGAAAGGCAAGTCAGAATATGCTAATATAGCAAACTACCAGATGAGTTTTCTTCTTCTTTTTAGGTTTTCCTGACGTTTCAGCCATGTCATAAGGTAGCTGCTTCTCAAAATTACCACTTGAATCAACCTCTATTCCTTTTTGAACTGCCGATCCACCATGCAAACTACTTTGCTCATCCTGAAAAGAACTAGTGTCCCCACTAGACGCATCTGTCTTTGAGGGCACTGGTAAACTCCCAGCAGTGGTACAGCCAATAGGACTCACGATTCTCTGCCTGGAAGCAGTGCGCATGCGCCTCGTTGGAACTGATCCGACATTGAGATTACTAGCAGGTCTTTTCCCCATCAAACTCGATGAGTTAGACCCACCTGTGTAGTTGACGTATGGTAAATCAGCTCCTAGATCATATGACCGGGCAGAATGAGACTTCATCAAATTCTTCCTTTTTTTGTGGCTTTGATTAAAGGATTTGCTGCTTTCGAAAACTCCAGGAAGATAATAGGTACTTGTTTCTCCTTCATCCTCATCAAACGCAGTGACGTTGTATACTAAATCTACAATTGGAGATCGAAAAATCAGCATATACTTAACCAGCACACGGAGCTCAACCAACCAAGAATTCTGCATACCTCCAGCAGCATCATAAGCTGATGTCTCAACCTCCTCTTGCATGCTACTTCCAGACTTCTAGAACAGAGAAATACTGTTAAATTTTATCGGAGAAAAGATATATACACTCTCAGGAAAAAATCACGTAATCAAGGTTATTATATGAGAGCTCCTAGCACAGAGAAATCTCGCATACCTCACAGCGTGCGAGATGGGACTCAATGGACTTTTGGTACGCCTCCATTGCACCAGATGGAACTGAGTAAAAGAGGCTTTCCTGCAAAGTCGCAAACTCAATTTAGCATATCACATCAATAGTATTCAACTGAGGCTGCGGCTTTTTTCAAGAAAAGGAATTCATACTTCTGTGAGCTGATTAACCAGAGTTGTATCCAATATTCCTGGGTCACAAATATTATCAGGTGTTGAGGGTGCCTCTACATGATAGGGGATAGAAGAGTTGCTATACTTCAGATATCTACTTGCATACTCTCTGACACCAGTAACTGAACATTTTCGGCCATTCTCACAATCAGATTCTTGGGAAGTTTCCTGCATATGACCAGAGCATATTACTTGGCAGAATACTGTTAAGTTTTTTTAAAAAACCGTAATATAAACAGCAGCTAAACCAGAGACCCCCGGAGGTAAATATGGGCAACAGTCCAGTCACTAACTTAACAATAAGGTTGCAGGCCGTCAGTATTGTCAAAACTTTGAAACAAAAGTATGCATAGTTTTAATTTAAAATAAAGGTAGATAACCATATGAACACCATTGTCATAAAACCCATAAAGAGAGGTCTGTCAGTCAAATACCTTATCAATTCCCAAACATGTCTCATCAAGCTCCCCAGGAACTTCCACAGAACTCCAGAATTGCAAGATAGCATTAGCTATGGTTGAAGCTATTCTTTTCAGCTTTCTGTGCTGAAATTGTTCCTCGAACTTTAACCGAGAAGTCAAAGCAACTCGATGGCAAATTTGTGCGGCAGCAGTCATCTTCCAAAGGCGCTCCTAAAAGAAAAAGAAAAAGAAAAAAAGAAAAAAGTGAGAACTAAAAAGGTGCAATCTGATCACCTAATTAAAAATGTTCAGGCAACAAAAAATGTGGAAAAACTCGTTTAGGCAGAGGAATGTCCAGACGCTATTGGAAATAAATAGCATAACAATCCAAAAGTTGCAGCATTTTCCATGCAGATATATAGAATTCAAATTAGAAAGCTGATCAACTAGACCAGACCTGAGCAAAATCATTTGCCAACCATGCCATTTCTTCGATGACATAATCCCACTGAGATTTCTCACGGACCTCCACTGGAGCGGCACCACAAGATAACTCGGCAATTCGTTTTCTCTTTGCCTGTTAGTGCATTATTCGAACATTAAAAAAAAAGAATACGTATATAACTTCTTCCAAATCTCGACAAGATACATCTTAAGATCACCAAGCCAAGTTGAAGAAAACCTGTATAATCCGTGCCTCCTCAAGGATAGAGTCCTCTTTCTTAGTATCTGAGCTAGGCTGTTGTTTTAATGCCTCAGCGTCAATTCCTGGCAATACATTGTTGCCAATTATGCAGGAACTTGTGTCTGCAGATGCCTGAGGATTACTAGGGTACAGAGAGCTGCGGGGATTGTCAGCTAAAACACTAATAACTTTCCTGTCATTTTCAGGTACAACGAACTCATCTTGAGGTTTGTCAGTGTCAGAACATTTCTCTTCATTTGGCAGCTCAGATGTACTACAATAACTTTGATTTTCAGTTTTAACTGATTTCATCTGTATTTCACGTGCAGGAATGCACTCACTAATGATGGCAGTAGATCGACCTGTCTCATTGTCGATCTTACTTTTTGTCATGTCACCAGCTGTTTGATTCAACAACCCCTCAACTCTTGAAGCCTTCTGCATAGAGATTTCATATGATTCAGGTTTGTCCACTCTATTGAGATCTCTTTCATTGTCTACATCTACTTCTACGTTATTAGCATGAGAAGACTCTGAATCTAACCCTGTTCTCCCTGCACCTCCTCTATTTGTTAAGCTTTCTTTGTCTCCAATAGAATCTCCTAGGCCATTCAATTGGGTAGAACTATTTTCCTGGCCCGCTATTGTTGCAGCTTCGGGAGAACCAATCTCTGTACTAGTCGAAACTGGGTGTGCCTTCTCCCCAGCAAGGCCAGTCTCTCCAAAAGGCATATATGGAGAACCTTTTCTATATGCAATGTCTGCTTCATCTTTTAAGAGACTAGTCTTGGAACCAGCGGTGCTCTCTCGTACAACAGACCCACCATCAACACCAGGAACGACATTTTTCTGACCGCTATTTCCATTCGACTTTGCGAGTACTGGACAAGACACAGAAGTTGTATGCCTATCCTTTTGATTGGCTGCTTCGGGAATGCAACCCTTTCCGTCCACTGTTCCTCTGCGAATAGAGATAGACGTTGCAAGACCACCACGACTCTGAACTAAATCCATAGAAGTTGACCGTGCTGGATCCCGATTAATCTTTGATCTGTTCCTACGAGCATATGGGCGAAAGATGGCAGAATCTTCTGTTTCCTTGGTATTCCGGTTGGTGTTTGCTTTGGAACACCGTTCAGACTCTGACGTTCTGTTTTGCCAATTAGGATATCTCAAATTTCTTTCGCCTTCAACTGACTTGTTTTCAGAATCAAACAGTAATAGATTATCCGCTGTATTGGGTTCAGAAATTGTAGGAACTCCAGGTCTACCACTACTCTCCACAGAGTCTCCATGTGGGGAAGTGGTCAGGGGAAAACTATCCTTGATTTCACTGTGAAGGTTATGGGTAAAATTTCATGAGTTAC
Source organism: Euclidium syriacum (assembly GCA_900116095.1). Taxonomy (NCBI): domain Eukaryota; kingdom Viridiplantae; phylum Streptophyta; class Magnoliopsida; order Brassicales; family Brassicaceae; genus Euclidium; species Euclidium syriacum. The sequence continues at coordinate 1,518,804 of FPAK01000003.1, read as the reverse complement.
TCCATGAAATTTAATAGGGAACTAAAGCAAATACAAATGTACCTGTTCACAAAATGCTCTGCTTGCTGATCTGTGAGTGATGTAGATTGGACGCTATGTGAAGTTGCAATAGCAAACTTGAAATCCAAGGGATTACCACCCTGAAGCAGAGAGGATAGCAAAGGATTGTCATACTAAGTTTTTCAAAGGGAAGAGAACAAAGGATATAGAAATTCATACTTTCTCCAGAAACTCCAATTCTCTCCTCCTTTCCTCGCGGACATCATACTCTTGCCTGTTGAAACAAGCATCTTTGTTACAAACTGGAACGAATGGTAGCTGTACAAAATGTAAAGCATTTAAACACATCGCGGAAGATGAAAAGGTCTCAATCTGAAATACCTTAGCTCTGCTTGAGCCTTCTCAATTGCTGTTCGGCGCGGAGATGTTTTGACACTAATACCACCTCCACTGTCGATAGCTCCTCCCATGAAATCAACCTCAGCATTTACTAGAAGATATCGTGAAACGCTTCCATGCATCACCACCTTGGATGTCCCATTAATTAAAATTCTAACTAAACTGGAAAAAAATATCAAGAAATTTATCAGTATTTAGAGCATTCCGAATGACCATACTGCAGAAGTTAGAATCAGCAACAATGGATCCTGAAAGATAAACTTATGGGCATTTCTGTCAAAGAGTATTGCAAAATTTAGTCAAATGCTCAACATCCAAGTGAAGCTAACTCCCCAGATTCTAGTGTTTGACGAGAAACTTATATCTAACACCAGCTCCCATTCTGATCCTGAAGAAAATCAGATGCAGAGAAGCGGCATAACACATCAAGAGCTAGAACTATCAACAGGAGCTAGAGCTATCAACTACGCGCGTACGCTTAAATTTAAAGTCAGGCTCAGTGGTAGATTTAACTCTTAAAATACCCACAAAAATGAAATGTTGCCTCACGGCTAAGAGGTTCTCGGGGCTAAGTCAAGAACAATCCGACATGAACAGCAATTATGAGGAACCGAAGTTGGAATGATCAGCCCAAGCTACTAAATGACGTGACCACGAACTCTTCCATCAAGTGTTGCACATTTCGAAGATAAACGAACAGAAGGCAAGAGTTACAAAGACAAATTTTCCGCACTCAACTCACATTCCTGATCAGAATATCGGAATGAGAAGCTCTGCACTATCAACCCCGAAGACTCGACAGAAAAAAGAAACCGAAACGTCCAAAATCACAGAACCTCCGGAAAGCTGGAGTCTAGGGTTTCAGAAGAAGAGTGAGGGAGAAGAGAAGGAAGCTGGTACCTGAATTGGACGTCAGACAGGGCGATGCAAGGCTAGGGCACACAACTCGGGCAATCACCAATCTAAATTAGTTTCTCTCTCCTAGGGTTTCCAAAATTTGAACCACAAACCCTCTTGACACTTCAATTCAAAGAAGAAATCAATTTCTCAGGGAAACAAGAGGGCTCCCACGAAATGGAATCCATGAATTTCTTCTTGCGATACTCCTAATTCAGAAATTTCTTTTCAATTTCGGTTTCCCTCTCGGGAGAAAAAAAGTTCTTCTCGGTGATGTTTTTTTTCGCTCTCCCTCTCTCTCTTCGACGCAGTATGCGACTCTCTCTCTCTCCGATTTGGGCCTGGGTCTTTTCCTCAGCAAAGACGACGGGGAGGAAGACGAAATAAGGGCCCCTTTTATTCTGTTTGGTACTCTTTTCGGGCCTTTCGTTGTTATCATAATCTATAAATAGTTTTCATGCAAACTTTATAATACGATTCTACGTCTCTCTCTCACGTACGAGGACGCTAGTTTGGTAACAAACTAACAATTTGTTATAGTCAATTGTTATTGTTTCCATGTACAAAAAGATATCTTGGTGTAAAGGAAGGTTATGCTCCAACGGTATATTAATTAATGAGAGAACTAGGGGAAAGTTTACAAGGTAAAACAGTGAATATTTACAACTTTACGAATTGAAGAAAATTTCTTCATCCAAAAAAGCATTAGATTGGGCATATATTTTCGTATGAGGTAGAGACGGTGTAGGCTTCAAATTGTGGTTTGCCACTTATCACAAGTAATTAGATATCTTGCGAATAAGTTAGAACAGTGACGATAATAAATACATAATATCATCCTACAATGCAACATCTTGATATGACCATCATATACATTCTCTTTTATGTTTCAGGGAAGATTTAACCATAAATAAACAAATCTCTCAGCATATATTTTTTTTGAACTCATTGTTTTAAATGATACTAACGAAATAACATTGGGTCATGCATTCTTTTTTTTTTCCCATATTGTGATCATTCATGAGTTGGTCAACTGTATTGTAGTCGACAACTTTGGGTATGGGATCAAGAAGCCATCAACATGTGGAAATTCACGACTAAGTGTAACGAGTGACAACGGAAAATTCTTTTAGACGAGGGTAATGGTTTGTAGACAATAGAAATTATGTTGAAAGAAGAGTACAACGTCACTCACCATCGGGTCGCTTTGGCTTTAAATTGGCCTGCTTGGATGGCACAATGAAACCAAAGATAATAAAGAACAATCAAGACATGGTTTGTTCTGAGCGATACGGGTGGACAAACTCAAACTCTATGTAACAAAGAAACTGGTTAACCATAAGGATGGTGAAGTACAACCTGGAAAATCAGTTGTTAACATATTACAGGCATAGAGAACGATTACGTTTAAGTGCATATGTCCGCCTCGCTAACTGATGAATTTGGCAGCTCATCCTCGCGTGATAGTTATAGTTGTCCACCTCCTTTAAAAAAATGAGTTTTAAACTTTGTTGACGAAATTCAAGCTGTAAATATTGTAAGTTTAAGTGGGGATACATGATAACACCTTATTTTCACCGGTTTCAATACTCATTTAATATAGGTTTTAGAGTCATTTTAAGTACTTAGATACCATTTCGGTTTATATTTCGCTCGTATTGCATGTTTATTTGTTTACAAAAATATTATTGGAAATGTATACAGTTAAGAGTCTAATGAAGCCAATGTGACAAAGGAAAGACTCATGAAAATCATTTAATGCTCAACCATCAATATGGAAGTGAAACTTGATCAATATTTACGAAAAACCAAATGCACCTTAGAGACTACTGAGGGTTTGAATCCCACAATAGTTTTAGGGTTTGAATCTCAAGCATCAATATGGACGTGAAGCTGATCAATACTTACTAAATGTAGTCGTTATGCTTTTTAATAAAATTTATTTCTTTATGTCCAAGTAGTTCTTCTAGTTGGTGATTAGGGTTCTATGGAAACCTCTGCAAACATCTGAAATGGGTATTTTCTTGTACGATTAAGAGTGGTGATGGTGGTTCAAAAAATCTTTGGGGCATGATGTTGCAAAGTGACTAGGCAACGAAAACCCTCGGATCAGAGTCGATCCAAGTGGGCATTAATTCTACAAGGGATTCTCGGTTCTTGACATAAACCCTACATAGACCATATGACCTGACACTTTAATTTTATGCTTAATTAGATATATAATAATGTCGTTACAGGGCTCGTTCTCTTAGTGTTTTGTACATTTATTGTTGTTACTTTGCTCAATCATTTACTTTTTCGCTTACTCTAGGTTATTTTTGTGACTCTGTTGAAATTATTTTACTGCTTTTGTTACTATTGCTACTCTACTTTACTTTATCCTTTTTATTTTTCGTCCTCGCTCATATCTAGGTTGTTAGAATTTGAAATTATTGGTCTCAAGTTGATTCAAAACCTTAAGTATTACTATATGTAATACAACTATGCACTTGCAGTTAGTTAGGATTTTATAATTTAATTAGGAAAGTAAAATCTGCATCAAATTTTTTTGCGTTGTTTCCAGGAACCATAACATATTTCTTACGCCTTTCAGTTTATAACTTTGAAAAAGACCCAATTTCTCTTAAGTGACTAATGAAACTCTTCTTTTATAACTTGACTATTCTTCAAGATACACAGATTTTTCAGGAAAGATAATTCGAGAACATGGAATTCAAAATGTTATAAAACTCCCTTGGACAAACTTCACGTCAGCTCTATGTTTGTCATTCTCTTTGGGTTCTTGTAGATATTTTCCTTTTTTTTCATACATTATATATTGCTATTGCAGAAGAAACGAGTATCTTTGTAGGAAACATTGTGCAAGCCGGTACAAATTCGATACTTTATTGCAGTTTTGTTCACCAATATTGATAGTTATGAAGAACAAAAGCATCAATGGTTCAAAGAAAGCACAAAAGCATATTGATGCATCATATGAAAGTAGAAGAACATTCATTGCAATTATTCAAAGTTTAATTTAGGTTTCAGTCTTTGAGTAATAATCAGGTTTGGTACTTTTGAAAATGGGTTCTAGTGAATGTGTAGATTCAGGAAAAATTGGAACAAAACTCAGATTGGAGCTTTTGTGGATTCTTATAAATGGAGTGGAGAAGCATCATTATGCAATGGGTCAATCGGTGGACGAGCAGCTTGTTGTAATTTCACAGGTTGCTAATTCTTTGTGGACAGTTAACAGTTTGGATCTTACATAAGAACTACGTGGAGTTAGCCACAACTGTGATGTTAATAACACGCATGTTTGCTTTGGAATGGTGGTAATCTCATTATCCTTTTTTCCTTTTTCTTTTTTAATAGTTTTGCTCCTATCACTTTGAATTGGGTTAACACTCAAATGATTTTGTTAGTATGGGCTGTAGGTTGTAGATTTTTTCATGCACTTGAAGTTGGAGCTATCACCCGGTGATATGATTTGCAAAGCATCTTATGAAGTTAGTCTTTCTTAAAGATTTGATGAGACTTATGGTTTTAGTGTTAAACTTATAATGATTATATATGTTAGTATAGGATTTGAAATAATATTATGTAAGACTTTTTTTGGTTAATGTAATAAATTTTTTAATGTATTTTTGGATAATTATGCATTAAAAAATATATCTATATTTAGATAATTTATGTAGTAAAAGAAATTATATGTATGTTGTGGATAATTTGTGAAATTTAAAATTTATACATAAATATAATAAATATATATATATATATATATATTAAAATTTTGACCATATATATATAATTCAAAAAATATACTAGAACACTAAACTATATTACAGTATGATAAAAATGTCATGAAACAATATATAACGGTACTATATTCGTGTCACTCTAAAATATTTTACAACACAAAAAAGTCATGGAAAAGTAAATCATAGCACGAATCAAATGTTAAAAAATAATATCCTATAGTAGACGATTAGCGCTACAATAGGTCCGTCTATTGTAGCATTTTAAAAAATACTACCATATAGGAGAGGGGTCTACAGTAGCTGCGACGGTCCTAGCGTTTTAAAATACGCTACCAATATTTGTTTTTCTTGTAGTGCAGGATAAAATTATGCTTCTCACAGATTAGGCAAAGAATCAATGTCCTCACAAACCGAGTCGATAACGTGAGCGAGCGAGTTGTCGAGATAGCCAACACCATGAATAAACCCGTTGAAGAACCTTCTAAAGAAACAAGGTCGGAACGTGTAACATCATCCAACTTGATTTCAAGTATCAAATACGACGTTTTTTCAAGAAGGGAGACCATGACGCCTTTTCATCAAAGGATCTTTACTCCCCCAGTGAGCCTAGCAACGTCGATTCTTACTACACATGAGCAATATACAGTAAGGACCCAAAAGATCAGAGCTATGGAAAAAATAACACTAATGTTAAGACAAAATAATAAGAATCAATTCATCATCACCAACGACGAGGAAGAAAACTCATTTGATGATGGGAATGTTGGAACCATGCAACCGAACAAGGCAACAACCAAGAACAACATTTCCAAGGCAAAAAGGGCTTGACTAAGTACAAGTTCAAATCTCATCTCATTATGATCATCCAATGAAGTCAAGATAACAACTCAAATCAAGAACTAAGTGGGAAACAACTCACTAGTAGTTCACGTTATCTTTATTTTCAATTATTGAACAATTTTACAATTTTATTTTTGTAAGGATCATGAGCTTACAGAATTACGATGTTTGGTCGAGTCTAGATTTAGGGAGTCAAAGGGGTCAAACAAACTAGCAAGAAAAAAGGCAAGGAATTAAAATTCAAGAATAGGTTAGTCTGGTCATCATGGAGACTAGAATGATCAAAAGCAATAAAATCAAACAGAGAACAAATAACACAAGGGTCGATCGTCTCAGTCGGATGATCGACCCACGATATAGATTTGAATTTTCTATTTTTTTCGATTTACTCTTAAACAATCTAACTTAAATTGAACCAGCCTAAACCATATTATCCCCCCCCCCTCAATGATATTAACTCCTAAAACACAAATTTCCCTTCTTCTTATTAGTTTCAATCCTCATCTTCATTTTTAAAGAAATAAAAGAGATTTTGATTCCATTTCCTATAACTTTGATTCAACCGATCATTTTTCACATTCTCGAATTTAAAACATCGTCATTCTCGTTATCTAGCCTCTCATACAAATTTTTCTCTCGATCCACTAAGGTATGAACTTCAATTTTTACTTTTAAGGATTATTCACTATTTACCACCGAAGTTTTTGTCACTAACGCTTTTTGCGTTTAGAATCATTAAAAATAAGGTGGATCATAGGCTAACACATTCTCTCATTAAAAATAAGGTGGATTGGGCTAGCCTATGATCCACCTCATTTGACAGCCCTACAAAAGATGAGGAGGGTATAAGAGAATGCCACCGACTATAGTCAAAGGACAATCACCGGAATGCAAACTCTTGGAAAACCAGCAGTCCTCTGTCGAACTTGTGAAGCAGCACATTTCTACCTCAAGTCGAACGGTGTAGTTACCTTTAACTTGTTCGAAAAAATCTCCTTTACTTAGTTTATTTGTTTCCTTTATTCTAGATGCGGCTTTACTTATAGGATTAGGGTTACAAGAATTATTCTTATCTATTAGGGTTTTATTTAAATGCTTTTCTTTTGGCTTTGTACGATATAGTTTATTTTTTGATAATAAAAGTGGGTTTAAATCTAAAGAGCTTTTGAGCCTTGTGAAGAGGATTTACAAAACTATTGTTAATCTAATTGGGAGTACCAACATATTAACAAGATCCGAGTTTGATTCGGTCATCACCTGGAGATCTCGTTTCCCTCTCGTTATATTGCTTCCGCTCTCCATCAGTTGGTATCAGATTCAAACGATCCTTTCGTTTCACTTTGATTCAACGAAACCATGTCACTAACAAAAAAAAACAATCCAGATCCATCAACAATTTCGTCGATGCAGGTGAATTTTAATGCTACAACTCATATGTTGATTCATCAATTATCAAAGATGGTTGATCCAGACCCGTTTTTGCAATTTTTTGCTTTGGATAATTTTTCTGATCAAGTCAAAGACATTATCGCCAAACCCGTCTATGATGTTTATGACAATGTGGTGCACCCCGTATACTATGATGATGCAATCTTTAGTGCTCGGGTTGAGTAAAAGCTGCTCCATGACTCATATCGTATAGAGATATATGATGATCCAGTTTTTAACAAGCATAATAATTTTGATTGTGATGAGCATCGAGATGGTTTTCAAACTTTATTTCTTCACATGAAAGACAAGATCAATAAATACATATATGGTGTTGATACAAGTGATGTTGAAGTTCCAATCCCTGCTATCTACGATGATGAAGATGACATTGATTTCATCGGAGTTCAAAGGGTGCAAGGCATAAAACTTGGATCAACAGAATGTGTTCAAGTAATCACCAAAACCAAAAAAGGAAGAAAACACGTATCTGGATATGAGAATTCACGGTGGTTTTAATTATATTGCAAATATTATTAGACACAACGATTATGAGCCACCCGATCATGGTCGCAGCAACAATTCATTCTGTCGCGGCAAAGAAGCTCTCTCTAACGCGGCCTATGCCGATCAAAATTTGTTGCATATGGTGAACAAGACAACGGGTTATATGATGATGCAGATGCCATCGTTGATGCTTGCGGTGATGCAAGTACAATCTTTGATATTAGAGAGGATGACGATCCGACAGAAGACGTACACCACCAAGATATATATGTTCACCTAGATACGAAAATCTATGTTAATATGATCGTGATGAGTATCTGATTCGAGTTCATGCTCAAATTATCTATCTTCAACAGAAAGATAAAATTGTGATAGAGGTATACAATCATCTCTACAAAGAAACTCATGGTGCATAGATATTAGATATGTATGTGGTTGAAAATCCATATTTATTTACATATAATAAAAGCTATAGTGAGTTATTTGAAGGTGAAAAGTTTGTTACTACTTGATTTCTCTTACTTTTTCGTTAATATAGACTAACAAGGAAAGATTTCCATGGGAGCTACAAGATAAATCCATAGAATTGACAACATCTACAACTTAACGCTAGAATTATATGAATTAGGGTTTTGTAAAAGGGGACCCATTATTTATGTCATCTTTTTTTCATGTTGTCTTCTATGATGATGGGTTACTTTGTAAAGATAGTGATGACGAATTATCGGTTCCAAACAATAAATATTGTTCGTGCTATAGAGATTCATTTTTTGATGTTGGTGACGATGAAGCTCAGACCAATACCGTAAATCTTAGTGACGACATAATTTTCATTGGTCTTGAAAGGATGGGATATATACCTCATGCACCAGCGACACTTATCATTATTCTAGGATTAATTGACTTAAAAAATAAAAAGTCAATGAATCAATGGTTGAATTGCGTTAAAGCGGGAAATGCGAGTTCTCAAATCAGTGAGGATTCGCCATATTATGTCCTTCACCAGTGGAGGTTACTAGAATTTATGTTCACCCAATTACACAAAACATCGAAGAACGGAATAAATCTACGTGAGCACTTCCAACTCAAGTTTTATGTCTGGAAATGAATATTCAAGAAAAAATATGTATTCTCTCCAAGAAAATAGTGTTGCATTCATGTTTTACGCCGTTCTTCCACCGCTGCCGCCATGACCGTGGATTAACAAGAATGTGTCATTTATTCTTCGCCCTCTCACAACAGTTATGCTGGTGTTCTTACATGGCCGTTCGTTACGACTTGATCACATTGTGGGGCTTTTAAATAGAGACAACAAGCTCTTAATTTCATAATAACGGATTCTATTATGTCGTCACCGTAGTTCTTCGTAACGAAAAAGCTGTATTTGGGTCTTTTGTGTTAAATGGTTATACTTCAACATTCGCCAAGCTGCCATATCATGGATACTATGGTAGGTCTGCAAGAGAAGCTAATATGATGTGGGTAACTCTTTAGTTGGTGTTCTTTCACACTTTCTTGTACTCCGGAATGCTTGGTATCGCAAGAAAAATTTATGAGATGTTTGTGCATCGTAAGCCATCGTCAACGGGCATCTCTTGTTCATATTCTTCAGATTGGTTTGAAAGATGTAACGGGTTTCTTCGGCCACTTACTCATTTTTGGAGTCTTGTTGGAACCCTCGTTTTCACGTCACCATCAAATATATATTTTTTTTCCAACGTAATAATGTTTTTTTTTTCATTGAATGGAGTGTAATGTTTACGTCATTTGGTTGGTGTTCTTGTGCTATAAGGGATTGCTAGTATGGCCTCATACGGTACAACATAGTTTCTTTTGTACTATTTTTGGTGGTCGGTTTTTGCTTTGCTGTTGAGCCTTCAGGGATTATCTCTTCGATGAAGACGGCCAAACAAATTTTTTTTGGCTACCATGGGCTAATGGAATCCTCATGATTCTTCTTCAAGCATTCTCGATATTTCCAACTTTTTCTATCCCGATTGTGTTGCATTGTGAAGTCGGAGTCGTCCGCAGCCCACGTTTGGGCTCCACCTACACAGCTCTGATAACTATTTGGTGGAGTACTGTTACTTGTGAATTAGAAAAGCTGGTTTTTGGCGTTTTTGCTTGACACAAGAAATTTTTTTGCGATTGCAGAGACAATAGAATCAGCTCTATAAAAACAGGCGACACCAAAAGACTAGACAATTTATTTTTTTGGGCATGGGGTACTCATGTAACTTGCTTTATGCATCTACGAACGAGTCAGTGAGCTCGATAGCGTTAACTGCTCTGATTGGTTTCTCACCAAATCTGCAAGTCACAAACTTCTATGTTAAACCCAATCATCACATTCTACTCCTCTCACGTTTGAATTTGGTGGCAACGAATACGAGATTACTGACTTGCTCCACCACACTAAAGACGACAAAGATAATGTGAGGATCATTCTCGATTAGAAGCGTCCTTTGTTTTTTCTAGAATCTATATCAACGACTAAAATAAGACGTATTTCTTTGATAAAAGTGTTCGTGACGAGTTTGTTAAGGAAACTCTACATTGGGAGTTTCTTTGGTTGCATGTTGCACAACAAAGTCATTTGGATTTTCTTCCGAAGACGAAAGACAACACACTTTTTACTAGTGGACACTTGTGGCACACGAGGTCTTAAGTTTCTTACGATTTCTTATTTTACGTGTGGAGAATTTAATTGGAGAATTAGAGTTGTTGCTTGTGATATTTTTTTTGGATGAAGTTTCCTTGTGACTCAAGATATTTTTTGTGGTACGTTTTGGTTTTGACTAGAGTGACACATCCTAATGTCAAGAATGTGTTTTCAAGAACAGTTGGTTTGGTGATCAACTTGGTGTACTTATGCCTTCACGTCTTTCATGTTCACATTTCCAGTTGCTTGTTTGACATATACAAGTCACATGTCGTGTTTTTTTCAAAAAACTTATGTGAGAAGGATAATACATATTATTTTGAAGTCTCATTTCGTAAAAGTTGATCCGGGTTCGTGATCGAATCCCTCCAACCGGGAAGGACCTAATGCAAAACATTTTCACCTGAAGTCGAACGACGTTGTTACCTTTACTTGTTCGACAAAATCTCTTTTATTTAGTTTATTTGTTTCCTTTTATTTTAGATGCATCTTTACTTATTAGGATTAGGATTACAAGATTGATTTATATCTTAAGGCTCTATTTAAATGTTTTTCTTTTGATTTTGTACAATACATTTGATTCTTTTCTATAATAGATGTGGTTTTTAATCTAAAGAGCTATTGAGTCTTATAAAGAGGATTCTCAAAACTATTGTTAATCTAGTAGGGAATACCGACATATTAACAAGATCCGAGTTTGATTCGATCTATCTCTTGGAGATCTCGTTTTTTTCTCGTTATACTGCTTTCGGAATGTTTTAGTATAAAAAAAAAAATAAAGGAGTTGATTTCAATGGAAGTAATAGTTATAACAATCAAATGCACTTGTCATGTGCTTAACAAATTACCGTTTCCTTAAAGAAACTCGCAGACAAACAAAGACGACTATCCGCCAAGCTGTAAGAAGAACTATCTCATATATACCCTTATGGCCCACAAGAAAGTAAAACAAAAGTCAAAAGAATTGATCAATAAAGACACATAAAGGCATGGGTGAGTAGGTAATTTGCAAGTGATGCTGTTAATAACGCTTACCCGTTACCACCAATCGTGGTCCTCTTCTGGTCGTACACACTTTTATATATCTCATTCTTTCACATAAAGAGAAAGCAAAAAGAAGAGTTCAAGAGTTCAAAGATATCAATCAAATATGTAAAATAAAGCTATTTGTATATTTCTACTGAGAAAATGATATGATTAATGTCTGACATTGATTTCTTTCTTTTAAGAAGAATCGGAAGTTCTCTCTGTATTGGCAGAATCTTATAATTTAGAGTATATTCTATTCATTGCAGATCTGCTCTTGGATTTCGGATTCTGCTGCAAACGGGTAGCGAAAGTGTTGATCTGGAAAAATCTCAGGAAACTATGGTTTTCTTTGAAGCTAGGAATAATAAATGAGACTGGATTAAAAGGTCGTTTTTTACCTCCACAGCTCCTTTGTTTTTCTAATGATTTTTCTCTTTTTTTTTTTTTTTTTGTTTGTGGTAGCGAGAGTTCCGGATGATTTTTCAGCTGAAATATTTTTTTAAAAAAAAACAAAAAAAATTGGGCGTATCGAGGTGCTGAAACTGATTCTTCATTCTTGAGCCTCGGTTTCGATTTCCTAGAAATCTAAGTTAGCGAAGCTGAGATACTAAGTTTAATCCCATCCTCGGTTTTGACGAGAAAATCTTCGATTCCCTCTTAATAACAGATTTCTTTCTTTTACTTTTAGTTCAGATTGTGTGATTTGCGATGGGGTTTGTGCTTTAAATCGGTAAAGATGATCCAAATGGACGGTGGCGATAGGCTGAGAGTGACGTTATTGGATCGTATGTCGACGGTGGAGAGTAGCCGGAGCTCGCTGACAGGATTGACTCTGGAAGCTATTCTAATGGCTGACAAGAACGGAACCTCGCCGCAGCCAGCGCCGTCGATGAACCAGTCGAATCGGACACTTGTCGATGTAATGCAGAGGGAGCACCGACACGACCATAGCCGAGATAGGACTGCTTGGAAGAGTCTCCGAGAAAGGCTCCGTCTCAAACGCAACGCTACTGTTTGGATCTCGTCAAATCCTGTCCCTGCCTTGAATACGCCTACCCCTATCCGGGATAACGACAGCCACCGACTCGGTTTCCTCCTCTCCAACTCCGGAAACGCTGTGCGCTCACCACCGGAGTCTGAATTCAGCGGGCGAGCAACGGCGGAGGGAAGGCTCCGGCTAGGGGCCGTGTTGGCGGAGGAAAGGGCGTTATCAGCGAGGGAAGAGGAGACGGCGCCGGTGACGACGGAAGTGCAGCCGGCAAGGATGTCTTTGATGGAGTTGCTGGAGGAGAACGAAGGGCAAATGAGTTTGGTAGTAGGCGTCCACGGAGAGGAAGAGGAAGAGGAAAGAGTTTGCGGCGGAGGGGCGGCGACGGAGATAAGTTGTTGTGTGTGTATGGTAAGAAGCAAAGGAGCGGCGTTTATTCCATGTGGTCATACATTTTGCAGGTTGTGTTCCAGAGAGCTTTGGGTACAAAGAGGAAACTGTCCTCTCTGCAACACTTCCATTATAGAAATTCTCGATCTCTTTTAGCTTTTTTTTTTTGTTTTTTTCTCTTACATTTATTTATGTTAATTATCATATTCATGCTGTTTCCTTTGTTGTTGTAATGTGTTGTCATTGAAGACTGAAGAGAAATTCTTTGTAGAAAGGATCTCTCTTTCAGCATCATTGAACTCTTTTCTCTTTCTGTTATTTGGGGAAAATAGGTCAGTTAGATCAAACTATTACCGTTAATCATCAAATTTGATCTACTCTACGGGGCGATTTCTTGAAGAGAAAGTGAAAAAAATTTGATTGTGGTTGTCAAACAACCCAACTTTCGGGTCAAACCCGATCCAACTCCTACCCAACCTCTTCTCCTCTTGCATTATTACATGTCTAGCCTTTTAAATCCCAAATGTCTAGCTTTGACACAAAAAGTTGCTATATTGTATGATTTTAGTGGAAGGAAGACTTTACCAAAACCCATATATCGTACATGTAAAATATGGTAACCAAATTTAAAACGAAGGAGTTGGCATAGAGGAGAAGCAAAAGTTGATGGTTGTACCATAAAGTTGTATTTAATTTGGCTGTCACTGATGCGTTTGGACGAGGGCAGTAAGTGGTCGGGCTAGACGTGACCAATCCTTCCAACTACACTTATGGCAACGACAATCACCTAACTAAGAGCATCACTGCTTAACTAACTCTACCTGTCTTTTGAATGTCTATTGATTAGGTCAACCAAGACGATAATTAACTTTACTCCGGTTTATAAATAGAGATTACCCACCGGTTTTATATCGGTCGTTGTGCGTCCCTTTAGGCTAAGAAGATCTGGGCTACCGAAAACAAGGCCCACAACGAGAAGTACTGGGCTTTCATTCTCTTCCCTTTTCTTACCATTTCTCCGATGTCATTTATCTTCTTACCATTTCTTTACCAAGGTAAGATAAAAAAAAAAAAGACACAGGACGAATTCGTGGAAACGCCACCAACGAGATCTAGATCTAGCACGGACCCGGAGTGTTGTGTAGAGGACGAACGAAGCAGGGAGCTTCAGAAAACCCTAAAGATCTTTGTTATCCATTTCAGAAAACGAGACGTGAAGGATTTAGCCACGATCGAAGATGAACATTTTCAGATTAGCCGGTGATATGACTCACCTGGCCAGTGTTCTGGTCTTGCTTCTCAAGATTCACACCATCAAATCCTGCGCTGGTATGTACATCGTCTCTATTCGTATCGGAATTTTACTGATAATTTGTGGTGTGCAATGATTAGTTTAGGCTATTTCTCGATTATTGTTCGATTCGCCTCTCAAAATTGACGTTGACCATAGGATTGTCGCTCGATATGTTTGTGTTATATTGGGACTTCCAACGGCCATTTCAATTGTAGAAATGAATTCGAGCTTCGCGTTGATCGAACAAAAATTCAACTGGTTAATGGATCTATGGAAATGTATCAGCACGTTCTATTCAATGTAAATGCGTAGGTCATTGGGTTACAATCAGTTTTTCTATCGTTAAGCAATGGCATCTGCTTAGTTTTCGTACGTTGACTGCAAATTTCTATCCGTCTTACCTTTTGGAGATGAGGCACGAAGCGAATAGTTATGACAATATCAAATGAGTTTGGTATCTGCAGGTGTCTCATTGAAGACTCAAGAACTCTATGCCATAGTCTTTGCAACGCGTTATCTGGATATTTTCACGAGTTTCGTGTCTGTCTATAACACCTTTATGAAGTTGGTATTCTTAGGAAGTTCCTTTTCGATTGTTTGGTACATGAAGTATCACAAGGCCGTCCACAGGACTTACGACAGGGAGCAAGATACGTTTCGTCATTGGTTCCTTGTGCTTCCATGCATACTCTTAGCTCTTGTCATACACGAAAAGTTTACCTTCCTTGAGGTTTGTCATCTGGAAAAAACACTGCAATATGTTTCTCAGTGAGTCTCAACTCTTCGGGTTGGACAGGTTGATTTATTTTTTGTGCAAATCAGGTACTGTGGACGTTTTCATTGTACTTGGAGGCTGTTGCCATATTACCTCAGCTTGTCTTGCTGCAGAGGACTAGAAATATTGACAACTTGACTGGTCAATATATATTTCTCCTTGGGTATGATCCTGTCTTTTTCTGAATAACATTATGATTAAGTTTCATAGTATACCAATATTGCCCTCTTCTTGCAGGGGGTACCGGGCTTTGTACATCCTCAACTGGATCTACCGATACTTCACTGAGCCGCACTTTGTTCATTGGATAAGTATGACTCTTTCTCTCCCTCTCCCTCTCCCTCATGAGAAACGCCCTAAGCATATTCACAGATTTTCAGTATAGTTTGACTTGATTAATTGTGATCTGACATTGCAACTGAAACTTTGTGATAACGATGATGCAGCATGGATCGCGGGGCTTGTCCAAACGTTACTCTATGCCGACTTCTTCTACTATTATTTCCTAAGGTAAATAACGATCTCGTTTTCTCTTCTTGTTCCTTGTAATTTTGCCCTTGACGGTTTCGATGTTTGCAGCTGGAAGAACAACAAAAAGCTCCAATTGCCAGCTTAATTTTCTGGATTCGATTTGGTGCCCGATACAGTTAGAAGAGAGAGACGATCATAGATTTGTGAACTCCAGCGATCCTTTTTTCATGAACCTTTTCGTGTCTCAACTCTTTTTTTGCTCGAGTTAGTGTTACTAAATATTTCTACAGGACAATAACATAATACCATCAAAGTGGGATGTTAATCATTTTTATATTTGGACGAAATGTGGAGCTCCTAGTGTCATAAAAGATTTATGTAACACTGTCCATGGATTATCTGGAGCTCAGGCATTGAAAATCTTATCTATCTACTACCACTCTCGTTATCTATCTTGGGAGCACTAGAAATCTAGAGGAACATGAAATATGTGTTACTAAAAGGATCCATCCCCTCACCTTCCAATGGGTGAACTCCCTAATCAATCTGGTAAGAAACTGATACTCTAAATTGATCAAACAACGAATTACAATGAATTTCTGAGTCTGAGTTTGTCAAAGTCAAGACTCTTGACTAGCCAATTTCACAAAGGTAGAGCATACTTTTCAATGACTAAGACCTTTTTTTTTTCTTTTCTTTTTAACTGCAATGATAAGACCTTTTGTATCGCAACGTTCCTTTACAACTTGACAACCAATTAAAATGCCACGTCATTTCCCTCATCTATTTCAATATCTAGTTTCTTCCTCACATAAACTCTTTTAGGCCTATCAATATCCCCTCAATAAGATTGAGCTGTCCTAAAACAAAAAAGTAAAAAACTAACCTTCAAATCCGTCACCTATTGTCTCATGTTTTGGCAAACCACACCACTACACCAAGGCTTCAAAATGTCCAACATCAACAAGATCATAACATGTCTTCAATATAGTCTCAAGTTCTACAACCAACCCATCATACACCAAAAAAGAAAAAGGTAATGAAGTAACCATGTTACTATCGCCCAATACTAGCCTCAACTGAAACACATGGAAGAAAAGGTGTATGTTAGACCCGAGAGGCAGCCTCAAACTATATCTCACCATACCAATTCTCTCAAAGTTTTCAAATGGACCAAAAGTAATGAGCTTCAAGTTTCTGACAGACACACCGACTTATAGATTATTTTTTGTAGGGTCTTCGGTATAAATATACATGATCCTACACCAAGTTTCCTACGAGTTTAGGCCACCTTGTTTTCCTAGGATGGATCTAGCTAGTCAATAATGCATTCACATAAATTGTCTAACCTAAGGGCTCATGTAGCTAATGCTAGATTTAAGTAATTCAAAAAACCCTAGCCAAAGATCAATTAAATAAACCCTAACAATTTAGTTTCATCAACAATCCTTCATCAGTTTCATGGAATCCCTAAATCTGATAAGAGTTGTACTCTAGCATGATTGAATTAAACAACATGGAAAAAGTATAAAGCATAAAGAGAATATTATTAAAAATAAAAGAGTTTGAAATATTCTATGAAACGGACATAGTGTAGGATTTTTCTCTCTAAAAGCTCTTAAGAAAACTCTCTAAGAAACCTAGGTAGAATAATGTGTAACCTAAACAATGGCTCTAAGAAAATATAGATAAGTGTTTAAAAACGTCATAGGCCTTCGTCTGGCAATATAAGGAAATTTGGTCCAAAACTCATGTGGAAAAGGAAATTCGGAGTCTGGTTTTGCGACCTATGTCGGTCGACACACTGCATGTTGACTTGGTCAACGTCCGAAAATCATCATCTTTGACTTTGCTTCGAATCCACTTCCTCTATGCTCCAATCCACTATTTAACACCTATCACCTATAAAATACATAAAAAGACTCCAAAAGCAATATGAAAAACTCGTAAAAACTGTCATATTATAGGGAAAAGAGGAAGCTCACAAGTAAGTTAAGTTGGCTCAAAGATCTTCTCAAAGAATTTGGAATTGAGTTACTAAATCCTATCACCATGCAGTGTGACAACCAAGCGACATTCACTTTGCAACCAACTCAATGTTTCATGAAAAAAACAAGCATATTGAGATTGATTAGCACAAAGTCCATGAGAAGATTAAAGAAGGTATGATCCTTCCATGCTACATAAGAAGTGAAGATCAATTGGCGGATATCTTCACCAAAGTCGCAAGTCTTAAAGTTTGCAACCACGTTTTTAGTAAACTTGGATTTGTGGACCTATCATACCCTTGATTTTATGTTCTCTAATCCATGAACATCATACTTTTTTTCTCTTAACATAGTTTTTTCCCAAGTGATTTTTCTATGTATATGTTTTTAATGAGGTGATGTTTCATTGGGTCTCCAAGTTTAGCCTTTTTTTTTTTTTTTTTGATAAAGAAATTAGCCTTCTTGTTGATTTACGATTAAGTTGAAGGGGAGTATTGACCAAGACTATCTACATAAAGTGAAGACTAGTAGAGTAGAGCACATGAAAAATTAAAAAACCACAAAAGTCTCCAACGTCTTTTTTCATTACTTTAATTTAAATTCATACTGTTTTAATAATTATTTACTCTTTTTGAAACTCTATAAATAAACTGTAATCATAAATATTACAAGAAATGAAATCATGAACATCTGAATGGAAATAGAAAGAAACGTCATTATAGAAAGCTCGTTTCGCCAACGAGTCCACCATTGAGTTTGCATTCCTTTAATTCCAAACTATTTTTGTAATGCTAAATCTTTGTCTCCACCTTTGAATACTTCGAACCCAATTAAAATAGCCAAAGTGTCGTTTCTTTTTGTTGAGTATTAACTCCAAAGAACGATTATCGCCTTCAAAAACCACAATTTTGCATTGCAATCATCAAGCTTTGAAACTCTGCTTCTAACGGCGAGGAGACTCTTGCAACTCGGGCTTGACCCGATCCCAAATATTTTTCATATGAAACTCGGATAACCCATCCAAGTATTTTCGAAAGTGTATTTACTTTGATATTACAGTTCGTTTTCGTTAATTATAATCTCTAGTTCTAACAATTACTCATCCTTATTTTGTATTGAGTCTAAACTCCTTCATCTTTGGTTATTTTATATCTTAACCTTAAAGTCTCGAAAAAAAAGAAGTATATTACTTAATATTGATAGATGAAAATTCTGGGAAAGGGGGAAATAGAATAGATTGTCAGCCCGCAAATTTGAACCAAGTTTATCTTTAGGCAAGGAAATGTCCAATTCTAAGACAAAAGTATTAATTACAGCTTTAAGAGGAAACAATGTAACATGGACTCCAAATATAGCCGCCTTTAACGGTAACGGCGTCAAGTGAAAAAAAAACTTTTTAGTTTCTCTCAGTTAATAGAGAGATTGAGTGAGCGAAGAAAGAGGAGAGAAATAGAGAGAGAAGATAGAGGAGAAGGGTCAGAGAAGACAAGCATCACTGGTCAACGGTTGATAAACCTCTTCTCTCTTGGTTTCTTCTTTCTTCCCATCTCTCTTGTAGGTACCTCTTTCCGCAACCTCTCTGGAAATCTCCATGGCCGTAAGTTGTTTCCATCTTCTCTTTTGTTTTGTTTTTTTTTTTTCTTTTAGGTTGAAAGCTATCCCTCTCTCTAATCATACTTTTTGCTCGATTTCGTAAATCTCTGAAACCGGCCTTGGAAAAATGTATTTGCCGACGGTGCTTTTTCTGGTCAAAAAACATTTGATGGATTGCGATTTGTGATTCTGATTGGTAGATAGATACCGTTTTTTGTGGAGGAATCTCTGTTTTGGTTCGACATATCATGTGTTAGTTGAGTGAAATCGAGAAACCATTTGGGCTTGTCTTGTGATTGTGTGTTTCGATTCAAAGTTTGTTAGAGTTACAAGATTTGGGTGCAACAGGGTTCGAATGTTCCCAAATTTGGCAACTGGGAAGGAGAGGAGAATGTTCCGTACACAGCTTACTTTGAGAAAGCTCGTAGGGTTCGAGCGCCAGGTGGCAAAGGGTTGAACCCGAACGACCCGGAGTTTCATAACAACTCGGAATCCAGAACCAAAGCAGAGAAAGAAGACCCTGTAAGAAGGTCACGGGAAGACAACGGTGGCTCATCAAACGAGGCTGCTAACAAAAGACAAGGAAGGGTCTCTCAGAACAATAGCTACGAGAAGTCGCCATTGCATAAGAACTCATATGACGGCACTGGGAGAACCAAGCCTAAAGCCAACCTTAAAGCTGATGAAAGCGTATGTTGGATTGATTCTCTACTTTGTTGCTTTTGTTCTCCACTTGGATTATATCTAACTCTGCTTTTTTAATAAATAGCCTGAAAAAGTGACAGTGGTTCCGAGATTTGGGGATTGGGATGAGAATAACCCGGCATCAGCTGATGGATACACGCACATCTTCAACAAAGTCCGTGAAGAGAGGAGTTCTGGCGCAAACGTGAGTGGTTCTTCAAGAACGCCCACTCACTCAACCCCTCGTAACCCTTCCAAGTCTTCCAAAGTAAGAGACACACATTCTTTATCTTCGTTCTCATCTTTGCATTATTCTAATTTACTCTTTTCTCTTCAATTCTCAGTGTTGCTGCTTTGGCTTTGGAGGCAAATGAAGTGTGCTAACGCTTCCGCAATATTGTATATAATTTCGAGACACCCCTTGCTGTAATTTTTTCGCTTTTTTCTTTTTCTTTTTCTGAGTGTCAAGACGTTCAAGCTTCTCTCCACGAATAAGGCACTAGTCCTACATGTTTAAGATTATAGTAAAATTGTATGTAACTCTTTAAAACTCTTTTTCACTGTTGGTGTTTTTATGTAGTTTTGGACCTGGTTACAGATCATCCCTGTTCGGTTAACCGACAGAGGTTTTATTTAGGTACCTCCAAGTTTTCTTTTTCGTTTCCAATGTAGCGGTGAGACAAGCCTTGTTTTGTTTGGGTATTGGTTCTAATTGAGACAGCTCTACCGATTGATAAATAGGAGACAAAAACTATGATTTTCTTGATGAGTTGAATATATTTTGTTTTTGTTGAAGAAGCAATTTCAAAGGTTCAAGCGTCTGCTTGTTGATTAAGAGTCTTGAGAGAATCAAGCTGTCGCTTATTGTAAGAGTTATCTCTAGGGTTTACAAGCCCTAATTTCTCTAGGGGTTTGAGGCCACGCGTCACTAGCAAAGTGTCACTTGTTTCTCAACTCTCTCCTCTTGTATGCCTTCTCTCACTAGTTGCCTCTCTTCTCTTTACTCCATTTGCTAAGCGGTTTTATAATCATGAGCAATATAAGCCGGCCACATAGCAAGGAGATAACACATTCATCCAGTTTTGATTTTATCTAAGTGAAGATGAAGCTTTAGAGGGGAGGATAACAAAATGGTCTTCATCATGTATCTAGTCTGCTAATTCATAACATTATAAAAAAGTGATTCAAACCGAAACACAACATATTATAGCTTCCTTGATCCCAACTTGATAACTAGAAAACAATCTAACACCACCCAACAAAACCACTTAAAGAGTGATTAATTTTCCTCATTCAACTTAGTACTGCTGCTTGAAAGTTCACCATCACCACCACAATGATCAGTCTGTTTGACAGGATACTTAATGGCATTGAGCTCGAGCTTGCGGAGAGCGGCTTTGCCTAAATTGACCCCACACGCATCAGAAAGCCTCACCAGATACAAGAGCACATCTGATAACTCTTCTCCAAGATGCACTTTCTCTTCTTCTTTCCAATCTGGAAGTCCTCTTGCCACTTCCCCTTTCCATTGGAATATCTCTGATAGCTCTCCCACTTCACCCACCTGCACTTTCATTTTCACTTATTACATCACATTTTCTAAGAAGCTTCTCTTGACTTGACCTTTTTTTGCTGACTCTGTTGTCTAGATTCTAGTGTAAGACATGTGTCCAAATCAAAAGTTGATCTCTACTCAAGAAAAAAAGGTCACATGGGTTTCTCCTTTGTTTATGTTAACTGGAAATCCTCGAGTCTCCCACTTACAATCAAGTCCAAGTTGGTATAAAACCACAATGACCAGACAAGTGTTCCCTTCAGGAACGGAAAACACACACACAAACGTCGAATTTTCATGGAGAAACAAATCAAACTGGAAAAAAAAACATATTTGAAAGCAAAAGAGGCCAATTATTTGTTTAACAGACCATCAAATAAAAGCAGGACCCATTTCAATTTTCATGGATTTTTAATCAAAGGAAGGAGATAACACTGAATAATGATTCTAGCGTTTTCTTAACAGTAACTCAAAATAAATCAAAGTAAACGGAGTAAAAGATACCATGGCTAGGAGGAGATTTCTTGGACTATGAAACTTCTCCCAATCTCTAGCCTTTGCAAAATCATCCATTTTCTTACTGAGACTTTCAAGAGAAACCAATTCCTCCTCTTCTCCCCTTTCCATCATACAAGAATTAAAAGATCTAAACCCTAGCTACCTTATAGAAAGAGGGGAAAATCCAGATTATATTCAAGAATTTGTGACAATTTTATGTTACACTTACACCTTAAGCCGATTCGATTCCCTTCTTTATATAAAAAAAGAGATTGGAGAGGAGGACCGGTGACCGGATATCGCCTGTCCAAGTGAGATATGTACTGGTCTAACGAGGTTAGTTGCTACGGACACGTGGCTCTCGTCCGAAATCTGTATCGCCGTGGCTCTACTCTATTTGGTATTCAAGGAATAGTGCTAGAAAATATGATTTTTTGTTGTTGTTGCCATGGCTAATAACTCGTTACAAAGAGATCCCATTTCACTTCCCCAAGATAGAATCGGTTTTACAGTTAAGTGCATAAAACTCTACCCAAACCACTACGTCCCTTGCTGCTAACATAAGATCTTTGTTGATTTTCCGTTGAATGAAGGCTGCAGTGAGGAGCTCCAATTGATTGAAACACCACCTGAATCACAAATTAAGAAGATTTTTCCTTACCAAGTTAATTTGGCATGAAGTACCTCTAGGTATACACTCGTCTAATTGAAAAAGTAAGCAGAAAATCCAATGTCGGTGTATCCTACTTTAGAGCCATCTAGGCAAACCGAAGAGACTCATAGCCATTACCCAAACAAAGACAAAGCTGATGAAGCAAGCAAGCTCTTAAAACCCAGAGAAAAAACCGACGAAACTACTAAGATGAATCATAGTGAACACAAAACAGGAAACAAACGACATTTCTACCAAATGAAGTAGAATAATCAAGGAAACTACAAACTGCCATCTCTTCCCAAAAAAACACATAAACCAGATCAAATCCTAGAAGACGCCAAAATTTTCGAGATGGGACCGGAGACCGAGATAAACTTTGGTGTTATCGAAAAATAGATATAGGAGCAAAAAGAGCTAACCCCGTAACATGAGATGGTCGGAGTTTGAAAAAGGCATAATGCCGTCCTCGAGACTAGATAATTCACACATATATCAACATTCCAGGTCTACACCGCAAAGAAACAACAGCTCCACCAGACGATTTTAGGATGGGATTTTACCGACCACCTTGGGAAGTTTCAAACCCTATGGTCAAAGCTTGAGATGCTTAGACCATTAACCACGGATGTGAAGACTCTCAATGAGAGGCCTGAGCAAGAAAATGTCTTTGGTCTTCTCCTTACCTTGGATCTTTGTTACAATGACTTCATCAAACACATTCTTAGATATGGCAAGCTTCCAACCCTTGAAGATGTGTGCTAAAAAGTTCAAAAAGATCAAGGTAACGTTGGTCTCTTTGGTGAAAAGACCGAGCTTGTGACAGCCAACAAAAGAGGCTACAAGCATGACAAGAATGACAAGAGAAGCTCAAAAGTCTGTGAGCATTGCAAAATCCCCGACCATGCTAACGAAAAGTGTTGGAATCTTCACCCGCATCTCAAACCCGACTTCTCAAAGAAACATCCTAGGGAAAATATCTCTCAAGGTGATGAATCCAAGTCAATAAGTGCATCAACCTATCAAGGAGAAGTGGAAATGGCAGCCTCCATAAACTATGTGAAGAAAAGTGACTTGGAAGCTCTAATCAAATCCTTCGAAACCCATAACTCCGGTATTACTCTCTATTCTCATCAATCTAGTAGAAAACTTGTTGTAGACTCGGGTGCTTCTCATCATATGATTAGTAATCCTAAGTTTCTAGACAAGATTGAATCAGCTATAGATAGAGTACAAATTGCTAATGGTGATGAAATTCCCATAGAAGAAAAATGAAACTTAAAACTATTTAACAGGAAAAGTGAAATCAAGGCCTTGAAAGGTCCACAAGGCCAAGTTTTCCATAGATGTTGTTGCAAATATTTAGACTTGCGGTCTTAGTGAATATATCCGCTAATTCATCTCCACTCCTGGTGTAACATGAAATTCGGTTGATGAGGTAGCATGAGGCTGGAACTGCATCTCTACAATAGCTTTTAGGTACATTGGCTTAGAACATCATTGATCTAGCCACTTCTATAAGGTGTCTATTCTTCCTCTCCGCCACTCTATTTTGTTGTGGTATGTAGGGAAAACTTGTTTGATGTAGAACGCCATGCTTAGCTAGGTGTTCTTTGAATCTAGCGCTTGTATATTCTCCTCCATTGTCAAACCCAAACACTTTTATCTTGGTATTTATTGGTTAGTCACATAGGTTAGAAAGTTAATGAAAGCTTCAAATATTCTATCTTTGGATGGTAACAATGTGACCCAAGTATATTTAGACTTTTCATCTTTTAAGGTCACAAAGTATTTTTTTTTTTTATCCCTAGACATGCGAGGAGATGTCCATATATCCGAATGTACTAAATCAAAAAAATGCTCATAAATAGTAGTAGATTTAAGAACGATAAATTTGCAATGTTTACCAAAAATACATGCTTCACAACTAGTGTGGTCAAAAGATACAGTAGGCAACATTAATCCAAGTGCCCTTCCATGGTGATGACCTAGTCTAGCATGTCACATTGCATCTACATTAGCTAAATAACAAGAATTGAAAGATAAAACATTTGGATCCTTAGGTGGTTCTTCTAAAACATAAACCTCATCTTTCGTTCCACCTTTCCAAAGCAACTTCCCACTCTCAATATCCTGAAAATAAACATCATTAGAACTGAAAATAGCATAGCAGTTAAGGTCTTTCTTAATCTTCTTAACCGATATTAAGTTAGACTTAAACTTGAGAACATATAATGCTTCACTTTTCTTGTTAAATAGTTTTAAGTTTCCTTTTCCTTTTACGGGAATTCCATCACCATTCACAATATCTACTCTATCAATAACTGATTCAATCTTTTCTAGAAACTTAGGATTACTAATCATGTGATGAGAAGCACCCGAATATACAACAAGTTTGCTACTAGGTTTATGAGAATAGAGAGTTATATCGGAGTTGTGGGGTTTGGAAGGCTTTGATTAGAGCTTCCAAGTCACTTTTCCTCACATAGTATACGGAGACTGCCATTTCCACTTCTCCTTGATAGGTTGATGCAATTATTGGCTTGGATTCATCACCTTGAGAGATATTTGCCTTAGGATGTTTCTTTGAGAAGTTGGGTTTGAGATGCAGGTGAAGATTCCAAAACTTTTTTTTCGCATGATCGGGGATCTTGAAATGCTCACACACTTTTGAGCTTCTCTTTATTCTTGTCATGCTTGTAGACTCTTTTGTTGGCTGTCACAAGCTCGGCCATTCTACCAAAGAGACCAATGTTACCTTGCTCCTTTTGAACCTTTGAGCACAACTCTTCAAAGGTTGGAAGCTTGTCATATGTAAGAATGTACTTGATTAAATCATTGTAACAAGGGTCCAAGGTAAGGAGAAGGCCAAAGACCTTTTCTTGCTCACACCTCTCATTGAGAGTCTTCACATCCGTGGTTAATGGTCTAAATATCTCAAGCTCGCACCATAGATTTTAAAAATTCCCAAGGTGGTTGGTAAACTCCTTGCCATCTTGATTGAGGTCATTGATAGACTTCTTAATCTCAAAGATTCGACTTAGGTTTGATTTGTTCCCATACACACCCTTGAGATTCTCCCATAGATCCTTTGGAGTCTCACAATATAAGTAAGCTTCCAATATGGACTTGTCTAGAGAAGATTGGAGGGGACTAAGCACGGTTTATTGATCTTCCTCCCACTTCTCAACTTCTTCTTGTAGAGCTTCTTCTAAATTTTCTTTAGACAAGTACTCCTTGTCTTTACCCTTCTTCTTGAGGGTTTTCTTTGGACATTCGCTTGATTCAACATGCTTTCAAAGCCTTGTACCACCAATGACGGTTTTGGTGGTTATAGACCACAAGAGATAGTTGTTTCCCTTGAGAATAGTAGGGACAACCAATGACTTTGAAATTTCAGTAGAAAGAACACAAGAACTCGGTATTTTTGAGCTTGAAAGAGTGAAGAAAAATGGACTAAAACTTTGAGAATAGAATAAGTTAGAAACGGTTAGATTTAGGAGATTTTAGAGTGTTTAGTAACTAGAAGAATGAGATATTAGGACCATTGCTCTGGTACCATGTTAGAATTTGCGGAATGATTAAGGTGGGTTATTGGAACAAGAATTTGAAATTATTTTAAATCGCAGAGATTTTAAGAGATTTTGTCAAATACCATCAAATGAGGTGGTATTTGAAATCCCTTATTTTTAACTATGAATTCTCTTTCAAATAATCTCAAATCCTTTTTGATATAATTAATTAATGAAATCTTAGTTCTCCAATAACCTAGGATTTGAAGGGATTTGTATAAATCTCATTACAATAACCTAGGATTTGGAAGAGGTTTTACAAATGTCAAATCCAATAACCAAAGATTTGGAAAAAACTTGAAATCTTCTCAAATGCCATGTCCAATACCACCCCCAAGAGAATTATAGAGAATTAGAAAGAGATTAGATATTATAGAGAACATGGAGAGAATAATTCTCCAAAATTATACTTTTCCATAGTAATTTACATCCTTATAAACAGAAGGGGAAGGAAAAATATCTAGCACAAATAAAGAGAAGGAAAGAGACATGATGAGAAAGAAAGAGTGTGTCTCGCTTTCTCAACGGTCATATTTCAAAATGCCTTCCCAGATTGGTAGATGTTTATCCGTTTATCCAACTTTGGATAAACATTTTCTCTTTCCAACGATCATATTTCACCGTATTGGTAACTACTTACTAAGCTCTTGATAAACATCTTTCCATATAGATAAACGTTTATCCACACTGATTATCCATTCTTTAGTAAAAGTTTATCTATTACTGAGATAAATGTTTACCCGAACTAAGTATTTAGGTCCTCTTGCTTAATAGAGATAAGATATAACCCCGCTCACAGAGCCACACAACGCTGGAATCCTCTGGTACTGAAAAAGGGAGGGAAGGTGCCGTCCTCGAACACCATATTCACAACCCCGTATTTCACAGATTCCTCAGTAACGCCGCTGTACTGAGGATAGTGTCTATTCGTAGAGAAGAACCATCACTCATCGTTAGAACTGGTTGCTACATGCTTCACTACATCTGAGACCAAGATGGGTCAGATCGGAAGAGAAGGGTCAATGAAAATTCTGAACAGCAGGAGCTGTCACAGCTGAAACAAAACCCGAGAACCAAGGCTGAGAAGAGGAAAGGAGTGGATTTGTTAGCCGTTGTTGCCATATTTTACCTCATCATCAAAAGATCTTTGGTTGCCGATTCCTAGGGAGCACCAAGCCTGTCGTATTCTTCACCGTTGAATGCTCACTTCAAGTAAAGAAGCTGACATGGGCAGAACATACCAGCAAAGGAGCGCTCAACTCCATATTCTCTGGTCTTCCACTACATTCACCACTAATCTTCATATCTTCACTTATTGAGCCGAAAAGAAAAGAAAGGGAGAGAGGGGGAAGAGAGACATATATGAGTTTATTTTATTGATGGCGGCTAGGGCTTCACATAATGGTAAAGAGAAAAGATTCTGATTTGGAGAAAAGGACTGTCCACTGAGAAAAAAAATAAACTTGTTATAAATATTTATTATGTATTTTTTTTTCATTAAAAAACATTAAATTGATGGTGGGTGTAATGAGTATAACTGGTGGTACTAGGACCATTATCTCATAAAAGAGAAGGAGAAAACTAAGCTTATCATACTCTAAGCCCTTCAACTAGAATCTTAAAACAACATGAGATAGAGATTCTACAAAATTCAATCCAAAATGGAAAACTAGGAATCTTACCACCACAACCGGTGAAACAGTCACTAAAGATCAGGAAATACACCACAACTCCAAAACACGAAACCAGTGCAGCCAAGAGAACCAAGGATCTACAAGTTAAAATGAATTCAACTAAACATGAGACCAAGGAGAAGACTTTGGGATGGTTGAAGGAAACACATCCAGTGCTTGAAGGTTACCGGTTAGGTGGGAACCCGATGAAACAATTTAAGTAAAATTAGAGAAATCACTCCATTCATGATACAATCTCGGAAAAAGTGTAATAGACATCACATGAGGGAGAAAACTCTAGATTTTTCCGTCTCTAATTGCTCATGCCTTTGAGAGTTACAAGCAAACCGTAAGAACCACATCCAGCAACATCTCAAGACCCACAAACTGATTACGATCCAAGAGGGGATATAATCGGAGTTTCCCAAAATTCAAAATTCAACCCAACACAAATCGATGCCTTACTACCGCATCAATGAAAACTATACAAAACACGGTTCAATCCGTGAAAACAAAGACCAGCTATAAGAGACACAAAACCTGGGCTTCAAGAACCGATTTATATCCGGAATCGAAACAGGTTTTCAAATCCACGGTAACTATGGAGATCTAATGTCCTCAACCAAAGATCCACCAACGCCTTTAATTTCTTCACCTCCAGGTCGAGGGATTATGTAACTGATGTACTGTTATTTTTACCGGTTTTCATGAGGATATTTTACGCTGTTTTGGAGTCTTTTCTGCATTTTATACAGGTTAAATTGAAGATTCCACATGCTGAGGTGTCTTGAAAGAATCTAGAAAATTTGAAGCTAAAAATGAAGAATTTTGATCCGAAGCCTGAGTCGACCGACTGGAAGGAAGAGTCGACCGACTCAGAGGCCGCCTTAGTAAAAAGGAAATTCTTTTTGGGCATTCTTTTCGAAACCCTAACTTCTAGAACTTCTTTGCCGAATCATGCATGACCTAGAGGAGCTATATAATCGACTTTAAGCAGAGAAGAAAGGGAGAGACGACTTCCATCAAGATTTTGAAGCATTCAAGCATCCCTTTACCAAAAATCACCAAAAAGTTACTTAGATCTTGTTTTCAGGGAGCACCCTTGTGTGAAGGTTTTCTTGTGCCCCTGTTCTCTTAGTTTTACAGAGAGAGAGAGCTACGTTTTGCTCTGATCTATTTTTGATATTACTTTCATATTGCAAACTCTTGATATTAATGATTATGATTGGTTTGTTTGCTATGTGTGAGTAGTTCCCTAGTTAGATCTAGGTTGTCAAAGGTTTTATGGTCATTAGGTGCACAAATTGTTGCTGAATTCGTGACTACTCTCTGCTTTAATATTAATTCATACAATATTTTGACTTGATCACTTAGAATATTGAATTTTAGGGTTTGTTGCATCATACATCCATTTTACATTAAACCCGGAGCATTGTTTTTAGCAGGTGATCTCTTCCTTGTACAAACGAGAGTTTGGCTTGGAATATCATGAACAATCAAATCCATTCCCAATGCATGTATTAACTATATAGGTTGAAAAGAATACTTTCTGATCTGTTGGTTGATTCATAGTGCAATACGCAAAGAGATTTGGTATTGTATACATTTGTCTTCTGTGTTTAAGAGTAGAGCAACATCTAATTTCGTGCATGGCCCATATTACCCGCGATTTACCTAAGTCTAGCGTCTTTAATCTATAAGTTACACAACTAGTTACCAGATAGGTTGCATTCTAATAGAATTGAAACTCGACATAATCTCTGTGGAATCGATAATCTAATTTATACTACAATTGTACACTGTGCACTTGCAGTTAGTTTTGGGTGAATAACTTCGCACCATCAGTAACCAAATCAAAGAGCATGAGGTTCGGCGTAGCCACACCATGCGGAGGAGGCTCCGTCCTCGAGAGCCTCGGTGTTGAGACTATGGAAGCCGACAAAGATAAACTTTTGACCATCACACCACCCCGACCTGCACTAGACCACCGGCTTGAAAAATCCGACTCCAAACCGTCGTCGAAAGTCACCAAAATTATCGGGAGAGATAACAACAAAGAAATATAAAGGAGGGAAATCATCTCCATACGACGTTGAGGCACCATGCGCGTCGGAAAGGTAGATTTGGGCGGACAAAGGAGGGGCGGCTAGAATGCATTTTAGGAAGATTAAGGGCCGCTCAAAGGTTTTTTCCGAGAGGTTAATAAAAAATTTGCACAATATTCTCTATGTATATGTATGGTAGAAATAATGTAGCTTAATATTAAAAATAGCAATAAAAACAAGTATATCCGATGAGGGAGAGAGAATGATTATTCTTTAAAAGTTAGATATGTGTTTTTACAATGGAACGTATGTGTTCATATTGATAGTGTAAAAGATACAAATTTTATTGTGGCTATGATAGTGAAATCGACTTTATTACTGTTTAGGCTTAGGCGTTCATGTATTCAGTTCGATTTTGGGTAGAAACCGTTCGGTTCGAGTTATTTCGATTCTAGAGATTTAGGACCCATCAAGTATTTATAAATTTTCGGTTCAGTTTCAGTTTGGTTCCTGCCGGTGTTGGGTCGATTCGAGTATAGAATTTGAGAAACCGTAAAATACTCGAAAAATCTCGGTTCTCAAACGGTTTCGGGTATTTAATACCCGAAATAGTAAAAATTACATGTAAAGAAAATACTAAAATAGTAGTTCAGACATAAAAAAGCATAAAACAAATTCCAAAAACATACATTAATCAGTAAATTGATGGACATAAGTTGTAGATTCGTTGTTACAAGCATCAAATACATAAAACAAGTTCAAGAAATCAAAGAGAAAAAAACAAGTTTATGATGGGTTGTTGTGACTTGTGAGTATTCATACTTTAAAACTGCTAAAAAGAGAGAAAATCTATAAGATAAAAAGTCAAAGACTCAGAACAATGAAGTGAGACAAAACAAAAACAATAGTTAGCTATTTCTTACCCTGTGCATGCAATTTCTGAACCCATTTCCTTGCCCTCCAAAATGATGTCAATGGATCTATAACAATAGAAAACAAAACTTAACTTGCATAAAGCTTTAAAATGCCACTAAAGTCCACCTAATGATGCATTCACGACTATATAAGCTGGACGTTGTGACTTCATACTTGATTTTTATGTCAAATACAACTGCAGTACATAGGAGTCAAGCTATGGTATCGTTTTTGACCAGTCGTATCCCATATCTCAAACTTTAGAGTCGCATCATTCACAGCCAATGTCCGAGAGAATAAATTTGCACCTATGGTTGATTCCTATAACAAAATAGAGTAACAAAGCTCAAGAATCAGCAACATAGAAATGAGACCAAAAATTACTGGAGAATATTTACTGATAAATAATGTATTAGATAAGAAATTGATTATATACCCTCTAATAAAGACATGAATAGATGTATATATACAACCAAAGTAGCTTAAACACTGTTGATGGTGGGATTAGCACTCCTTATCAATAGTTTGGCAATAATTGAGATTCGGTCTCTACCGATCTTTCCCTAATTACGAATTAGGTTATAAGTTCCTTCAATAGGATTAGAACCCTCGGCTCAGATGACCGAGGGATACTTCGTTAAAGAATAGTCGGATTTTAGTTTCCGAAGCAGGGGTATAAACTACTTCGTCCCAAACCAAAGTCTAAGCTCGGACATAACAAGATCTTATCACAGATTCCCTGATCTTGGAAAAATGGAAATATTCCATTTTTCCGAGATTAGCCCATGGGTTTAGATAACCGACTACTGAGATATATAAATATATACCCCCTTTCCTTAAAATAGATATTCAGAATTAGGGAGAATAATTATTAGCAAACTTAGGCTTAAAATACTTCTCTTTGATAAATTTAACTTAGCATTCCGAGTTAACACCTTTGTAACCGATATCAATAATAATACTTATTTTTCCGAGGAATCTTTTGTCTTTCTAATTTACTTACTTTACTTCCAAAAACGAACCCCTCTAATTACAAATAATTAGAAGTTGAACCCAGTCTCAACATTTGGCGCGCCAGGAAGGGGGGTGACTTTTAAGTAAAAAGTAAAAGAGATCTCGGAAAAACCGAGGTAGATGGAGAAATACATTGGGACAATTCTAGACAGTTTGGGACTCCAAAGGAACCATAAAGAAGCGTATCCGGAAGATACCGATGACTCGACATATAACCCTGGCTCCGACTTATCACCTTTCAGCGGCTTTCACAGACGCAGACCTCGACAGAAATACCTGTCCCCACAACGATCCCCTTGTTATTCGCGTCTATCTAGCAGGAATCCCTATGGATAAAGTACTAATAGATACATGGAGCACGGTAAATTTGCTAAGTCTGGAAACAATGAATCGCATGAATGTGGTTTTAAAGAATATGAAAGTAAGAACGGAATTAATAGCTTCACCCCCAGGAAAAAAATGATAGGGACCGCAGTCTATCCAGTGTCTGTCGGAGTAGTAACTATGGATATTGTCTTTCACATGATCTCGAGACCTTTTTTCTTCGATGAAATTATGGGGGTACCTTGGTTAACAATGATGGAAGCAGTTCCATCGACCTATCACCAATGTCTCAAGTTCCCAACCTCAAACGGTTTTTATTCGGTAAAAGAAAATCAACGAATAGCCAGAATTTGCTCCATATCCACGCAAAACAAGACCGTACACCATCTCATTAATATCGGAACCAGAGATTCCGAATAATGGAAACCCGAGGATATCAGTAGTTGGCGAACTAGATCCAAATACCTTCGAGAAAAATCAATATGAAAATATTTGTATCAATGAGGAGGAGGTTTGAAAAAAGAAATACGAGACAAGTTGATCGATTTGTCAACAAATCGAGGAACTTTTGCATGGTCATCAAAAGACATGGTAGGAATTAATCCTTGGTAATATTACACCGCTTGAACGTAGATCCAACTCACAAGCCAATAAAAAAGAAGAAGAATAAGTTAGGACCTGAAAGAGCAGCAGCCATCAACGAAGAAATCGATCGACTATTAGCGAAATGTTCAATTGCCGAAGTCCAATATCCGGAGTGGCTAGCAAATCCCGTGGTAGTAGAGAAGAAAAAGAAAAATGGAAAATTTGCGTAGATTTCACAGATTTAAATAAAGCATGTCCAAATGATTGTTTTCCTCCTCCGAGTATAGAGAGGTTGGTAGAAGCGACTGCCGGGAACAAACTTATTTCTTTTATGTATGCATTTTCGATATACAACCAAATTATGATGCACCCAGACGATAGAGAAAAAACAGCGTTCATAACGGACAGGGGAACCTATTGTTACCGCGTAATGCCTTTTGGTTTGAATAATACTGGTGCAACATATCAGAGGCTGGTTGACCAGATGTTCGCGCGGAGAAGCTCGGGAACACAATGGAAGTATATATAGATGACATGTTGGTAAAACCACAAGTAGCCTCCGACCATGTCATTCACCTACAAGATTATTTTGATATCCTAAACTGTTTCGGTATGAAATTAAATCCAGATAAATGTACCTTCGCGGTAACTTCTGGAGAGTTTATCGGATATATAGTAACGAAACGAGGAATAGAAGCCTACCCAAGAAAAAAAAATGCAATAAAAGATCCCCGAAGAATTCTAAAGAAGTACAAAGACTCACTGGGCGAATCGCGGCTCTAAATCGATTTATTTCTAGATCAACTGATAGATGCCTCCCCTTTTACAATATGTTGAAGGGAAATAAGCATTTCGAATGGAGTAACAAATGCGAGGAAGCATTTCAAGAGTTAGAAAAATACCTTTATACTCCTTCGATCTTGAACAAACCGGAAGATGGGGAGACCCTTTTTCTTTATGTCTCAGTGTTCGAATCAGCAGTGAGCGGAGTGTTGGTCAGAGAGGATAGAGGAGAGCAAAAACCCGTATTCTATGTAAGCAAATCGTTACTCGATGCGGAAACAAGATACCTAGCGTTAGAAAAGTTAGCATTCGCTGTGGTGATTGCGGCTCTGAAACTCCGACCTTATTTTCAATCTCATCCAATAGCTGTAATGACAAGTCAACCTCTCCAAACAATATTATACAGTCCGGGTCAATCGGGACGGTTGGCGAAATGGGCAATTGAACTCAGCGAATATGATATCGAATATCGAAGCAAGTCAACGATAAAATCCTAGGTGTTAGCTGGTTTTATTCCGGAACTACCTCCAGAGGTGGTAACGATAGCACCACAAGATGACCGTTGGGTCCTTTTTGTGGATGTTTCTTCATCAAAACTCGGCGCCGGAATCGAAATTTTGTTAAAGTCCCCAACTGGAAAAGTTCTAGAGTAGAGTTTCTGATTTGAATTTGAAGCTTCTAATATTGAAGCAGGGTATGAGGCTTTAATTGCAGGCATGCGTCTCGTCAAAAAATTAGGAGCTCAGTATCTCCGAGCTTGCTGTGATTCGCAGTTGGTTGCAAATCAGTTCAGCGGTGAGTTTGAAGCAAAAAAAACGATCGAATGGATGCTTACGTAATATTGGTAAGGCACTTGGCAGAAAAAGTTTAAGGAGTTCGACTTAGTTCCGCGAAGGGAGAATACAATGGAAGATTCCTTGGCTGCCCTAGCTACTGCATCGGAACCTCATTTGCAAAGGACGATCCCAGTTGAAACTCTCAATCATCCAAGTATCAGCAACCATGAACAACATTCTTTTGCAGTTCAGGACACAAACGAAGAAGAGGTTCTGCCAGAACCTCTCGGAGAGGATTTAGAGGTTTGGATAACTCCCATTGTTCGATATATTAAAAACGGCGAGGTTCCATCGGATAAGTGGGCGGCACGCCGACTCAAGACTCTGGATGTTAGTATTTGATACTAGATGATGTTTTGTTTAAACGTTCAGCTGGAGGACTTATGCTTCATTGTATCGGAAATGAAGAAGCAAATGAAGTAATGACTTCTGTTGATGGTGGAGTTACCACCCCTTATCAATAGTTTGGCGATAATTGAGGTTTGGTCCCTGCCGACCTTTTTCTTGATAATTTATCAGGTCATAAGTCCCTTCAACAGGATAAGAACCCTCGGCCCAAATGACCGAGGGATACCTCGGTGAAGAATGATCAAATTTTAGTGTCCGAAGCGGGGGTGTAAACAATTTCATCCCAAGCCGAAGTCTAAAGCTCGGACAGAATAAGATCAAATCTTATCACAGATTCCCGGATCTTGGAAAAATGGAATATTTCCAGTTTTCCGAGGTTAGTCCATGGGCTTAAATGACCGACTACTAAGGATATATAAATACACACCCCCTTCACTAATGGAATGGATTCAGAATCGGGGAAAAGAATTACTAGATAACCTAGGTTTAATACTTCTCTTTGATAAAGTTAACTCGGCATTCCGAGTTAACAACTTTGTAACCGATATGATCAATAAAGTTCTCTTTTCCGAGGTTTCTCTTTTTGTATTCTATTAAATTCATTCCCAAAAATGAACACATCTAATTATAAATAATTAGAAGTTGAACCCAGTATCAACATTTTGCGCGCCAGGTAGGGGGGCTTTCTTTCAAGAAACAGAATACAAAGACCTCGGAAAAAAAACCCAATGATAAGTACAACTCGTGGGAAACGACGGATAACTCGTTGGGACCAACGACCCACCGAGACTACAACCCAGGAGTTCAAGATACAAACTCGATGGACAAACCAATGGCGTGAAGAATCTTCAAGCTATCTTTTGGAAAACAAGGAGGATGGTAATCATGACCACATACAGATAGATAAGCTTTCAATAGATTGTTTACCATCGGAAGGAGAGGAACGAGATACATTCCATAACTCGGAAGAAATAGAGGAAGATCAGAACATGACACTAAGAAACCGAGAAATGACTAGCAATATAAAGTTGATAGGTGATAATCCAATTTCGAAAACGGATAATCAATAGCAGAGCGTACTTCGGGATATGAAAGCCTTGCTCCAGAACTCTTTCGTTGACGTCTCACATTCTAATCAAGCGTTCAAGAACATAGATGAAAACCTACCAAAGACAGCAATTGCCGGACCCTATTCACTTAGAAAAGGGAGATTGGAATTCCTGAACTATAATGGAACGGGAGACCCGAGAGCTTTTTTTAAAGCGTTTATGATCACGGTTAGTCAAGCTAGGATTCATCCATCGGAAAAGGAGAGGAAGTAGTTCCAATACTTTTTGCGGAAAGTTTACGCGGAAACGCCTAAACCTGGATAACCAACCTACCACCTAATTCAATAAGAAGTTTCGATGAATTACGTCATAAATTTCTGAAGAAATATATATTCAATCTCGAACGACCAGCAACGATCTCCGATCTTTAATCTATAAAACAATCATCAACCGAACCACTCTAAAGCTTCATGAAGAGATTCAAGGCGATGTACTTTCAGTTAGACATATTTGACGAGCTAGCCATTGACGCCATAACCAATGAAATCTGGTACGAGACAAGATTTGGGGAAGAGCTTTCAGCTTACCGGCTATAATCCATAGAAGATGCATTCTACAGAGCAAGCATATACATTAGAGCAGACGATAGTAGATCTCGGTTATCCAAAAATGATCAAGATGCTTCGAAAGGAGAAGAAATAAAGCAAAGATTAAGGGAACCTCGTCGACATTACAATAAAGCGTTTGAACAAAAATAAAAAGCCAAAGCAAGAGTTGCATTCCTAGCCGCCGAACTTCGAGATTAGAATTAAAAACAAAAGAAGAAAGCCAGAACTAAAAAAGATGGAATTCTCTCGGCATGGTGTTGTTACTACACCGCCTATGGACACAGTACGGAAGAATGCCGTAGTTTACCGGAGTATCTCTTAAAAAAAATACCTAGAGCGGATTCCCAAACAACCAAGCTTAAAAGAAACTCTTACCAATTAAAAGAATGAATCTCGAAGATGAATCGTGAACGAAAAAACGAATTCCCGCAGTTAGATTCCTCACCTCGACGCAGGAGGATAAATGTTATTTTAGAATTCTCCACGGAGACACAAGAGCGAGTCAGGTCTCAAACGGAGCTGATTCCTCCGAAGTTAACTTTACAAAAGGAGCTCATCTTTACTCGCGAATCTTTAGAAGGGGTCGAGGTCCCCCATAACGATCCATTAGTAATAAAATTGCAAGTTGGAGACTATCAAGTTCCCCGAATATTAGTAGATACTGGAATCTCGGCGAATGTAATGAGCATCGATGTTTTCCAAGAATTATGGTCGAAAGAAACAAAGATCAAGCCAGGATTAAAGTCATTAACAGCATTTAGTGGCGAAAGTGTTTCAATGCTCGGAACAGTAGAATTCCCAGTGAGAGTTGGAGGAACGATCAAAATTGTTAGCTTCGACGTGATAGAAAAGCCGATTCTCTACAACATAATTCTCGGAACTCCCTGACCGTTTTTAATGAAATGAGTGGTTTCTACATATTATTATCAATGCCTTAAATTTCCGACCCCACTTGAAATCTTTTCGGTAAAAGGAAATCAATCCGAGGCAAGGTGCTGCCTCCGTGAGATCCCAAAGAAAGAGAAGGAAGTCAACCTTTCCCTCGGAGACGAAAAATTGTGACTCAAAAAGCTTCGAATTTTGAGTCTTGAAAAATAAAAAATATGATGTTGATATATCGGATTATCCGAGATAGTCAACAAATAATCAAACGTCGGAACTACGTGTGCCTTGATCCCCTCTGAGGATACGTAGGCAGTCTTTTACGAGGTTCAACTACAACATCAAAATAAATCTCGGTTTTGATGTGATCCTAGGTAGGATCTAGTCCCTGAATGATTCCAAGAGGCTGTGAAAGTGATGGTGAAAGTTGCGGATTTGTGAAACTTGAGAATGGATGGATACTAGACAAGGGGTGGAATGGGTGATACTTCTCAAGGATGGTGGAAGATCCATGGACTATCTACTTGCTTTGTGTGAATAGCAAAGGCCATACACGGTGGGCAAGAGGTGAATTGAAGTGAAACTTCCAAGGGGTGCGAAGATTCCCTTAGACTTTCGACTCTTGAGAGGAATGAGAAAGTGTTCCACCTTGTTCAAGAGGATGATCAAACGAGTGTAAGAAGAAGATTTGATAATAAAATATTTGATGATCTGAATAGAGGATCAAGAGGTCTTACATATAGTGTTCAACATGCATAGGAAATAGCTAAAGTCTTAATGAAAACATTAAACACACAAAGACTAAAGATTAAAGACTAAACATTAAAGAAAACTTGACTAGGCTCTTGATCTCCTCTTCATGCACAAAGTTTTTAGATAGAATTGGGCTTGGGTTTCCATCAAGAGGCTTTTATTAAAGTGTTGTGAACAAGCCTCATTAAAAACCTTGTTTGGAAAACCCAATGGGAGAAAACCAAACCAAGGGAAAAAGAGTGCAAGTCACAACACCTCTCTTGATGAATTGTTTAGGTGGTTTGAATCACAACTAGGGTAGTTGGATTAGCACACACTAAACTGCCCTGGATGGTGTTGAGTAGGTGTTGTAGTGTTGTCTTAAGTTTGGCTTGCTTGGATCGGGTAATGGGGCCATTGAAGATTTGTAGAGTTTCTTCTTCATTATCCGCAGGTTCTAGCTGCTCCTTAGCTTCTTCATTGGCTTCTTCCTCCTTTGGTTCTAGCTGCTCCATTGGTTGAGGTTCCTTGCTGACCATGCTTACATCATCCTCCCCCAGTTGAGAGGGATTTGACCTCAAATCGGTTTTATCTGCAAAATAGGGATCCAAATCAGTAATATTGAAGCTTGAACTTACTTAGTAGTTACCTTGAAGATCCAGCTGGTAGACATTGCCATTGATCTTTTTGATGACTTTGAATGGACCATCAACCCTAGGCATTAGCTTGGATTTTCTTTCACTCGGAAATCTATCTTTGCGCAAGTGAATCTACATTAAGTCTCCTTCTCGAGGCTGGACGGTTTTCTGGATAGAGTTCAGCCTATATTGGATTTTTTCAGCCATCGCCTTCTTGGTAGATTGCACTTTTTGAGCTAAAGAAGCACCAGCAATCCGAGCTTCCTTCTTCATTACCTCGACTTGGTGAGCAAGTGAAGTTCGCTCAACAAGCCTTCATATTCGCCGACAATGTGGCAGGTATTCCGAGCTTCCTGAAAAGGAAAAAGAGTTTGTAGAAGGTTCGAATGAAGTTAAAAGGTAAACAAGAGTAGAGAAAGGCCATCAAACCGGAATAGAATTCCTGGCTAGAGCAGATATGTGGTCTTTCACGACAAAATCACCCTTCGGCCTTAGAGATTCACAAGCAGCCATCTTCCAAAACAGCTCAACTCTCTTCTCTTCATCACTTGAAAGAAGTTGTGATGAGTTGAATTCGAACTTAACCAGGGCGTATTCAGCTTCGAATTGAGATTTCTGTATTTTGGTGAAAGGGGTTCCAATAGCCGAAGGAGCGGATCTTTTCTTTGAAGACTTGGTTTTCGGAGATATAGTTATAATTTTTCCGTGTTTCTTCTCCGAAGAAACCATATAAGAAGTTTTAAGGCCGAAAGAGTCGATTTCACCCTTCGGAAATTTCTGAAATCTTTACCTCTTAGGAGGAGCTCGGATAAGTGATTTATTGGAGTAATCCGAGGGTAGTATTTCTAATGGAAAATCGACTTAAAAGATTTCATAGCCTAAAAGAAGTACCGAGTGATGAATATAAATAGTAGCGAACTAAGATTTTTAAAGAAAGAGAAAACTTTGAGATACCTGAACGTTGACGAGCAAGTTTGAGGAAGTCCACAGGAATCTTCGGAAATACCAATGGAGTAAGAGCGTAAATCCGATCCATTTCCTCTTTGAAGATTGGAGGGAGTTCTTTTAAAAGAGTCGGTTTTACAATTGTTGAGGCATCGACTGACCATGTCTTGATTACCTCGGCGCTAGGGTCAAAGATGGAGGCCTCATTAATCCGAGCAAAGAAAAAGTTAGTACGCCAGCCTTTGAAATTGGAAGTGAACCCCGTACCTAGTTTACCAGCGGATTTCACCATGGTGTACCAGGTTTTGCCATCTCGGTTATCCACGAGTTTGGCAAGCTCGGAGAATTTCCAACATGGAACAATAATGTCGGCTCTGCTGGCCTGGATTAGGAAAGCAACCATGTGTCTGATGGCGCCAGATCCTAGTTGGGTGAAAGTAATCTTCAGCTGTCTGCATAATTCTACTAAGAGGAAAGGAATTGGGAACCAAAGTCGAGCTTCAGTAAAAAAGTGAAGGTATAGACACATAAATCCTTTTGGAGGATTCCAAGGTCTTTCACTAATTTTCAGGACCAAAATTTCAAGGTCTTCTGGGTATGAGGCGAATGATTGGAGAGTTTTGATATCACTCTCTTTAAAGGAAGAATCTCCGAAGTCTTCCGAGAATTCCGCTCCCGCTGTTACTTGGTCGGAAACAGTTTCCGAACTGTTGCTCTTGGATGGGGAATTGGCCGGGATCAACGGATCCGAGATTTCAGTTTTCTTTTCGGCGGATGAAACATCTTCTATGTTGATCATAGAATTGTTTGATTGGTAATCTTTGGAGGTTTTCTGCTGAGATTCTCTAGATCCAGAAGAAGACGAAGTTGAATCGGTTTCGGAGTCGGAACCGATAGAGTTTTGTTTATCGGACGACATCTTAGGAGAATTGCGAGAAAAAGGAGGAGAACTTAGGAATCTTAGAAGGATTTCTCGGGGGAATTTGAGAAATGAGAAGCTTGAGGATGCAATCTTCTTAATATCTATTTAAAGGAAGGCGGTTTTATGGTCACGGAAACTCAACCGATGTTCTTTGAGATATGTTAAACCAAGATTGGGGGAAACATAGGTTCAATTAATGAATATTTTCCTTTCTTTTTCCCGCCAAAAGTCGCATCTGAGGCTTCGAAGGTGAATGAGCGACACGTCATGGGGAGTTGAAAGGTTTTGTGATAATCGAGGAATTTGCGCGTAAAACGAATGAAGTTTTTCACTGTCTGCTCATTTTCTCGCCATATTGAAGGATCAAGATCGAGAAAGAAGATAAAGATTCAAGAATTTTGAAGATAAGGATCAACCAACACCGAACTTCATTAATCGACAAGCTGTTTGGAAATTCTCCAACTCTACCTGAAAACATCCTCAGACGAACTGGGGGGGGGGTCTTACTGTTGATTGTGGGGTTATCACCCCTTATCAATAGTTTGGCGATAATTGAGGTTCGGTCCCTACCGACCTTTTCCTGATAATTTATCAGGTCTTAAGTCCCTTCAACAAGATTAGAACCCTTGGCCCAGATGACCGAGTGATACCTCGGTGAAGAATGATGGATTTTAGTGTCCGAAGCGGGGGTGTAAACAACTTCGTCCCATGGGCTTAAATGACCAACTACTAAGGATATATAAATACACACCCCCTTCACTAATGGAATGGATTCATAATCGAGGAGAAGAATTACTAGATAACCTAGGTTTAATACTTCTCTTTGATAAAGTTAACTCGACATTCCGAGTTAACACTTTTGTAACTGATATAATCAATAAAGTTCTATTTTCCGAGGTTTCTCTTTTTTTCTTCTATTAAATTCATTTCCAAAAACGAACCCCTCTAATTATTAATAATTAGAAGTTGAACCCAGTATCAACAACTTCAACTCATTCTGGTGAAGGAGGGAATCATTCAGGAGGAAGAGTGTTAGCGGTGAAGCTTTAGAGGTTAGGATATTATTGGTCTACCATGATAGCAGATTGTGATAAGTTTACGGCACGTTGCGAGAAATTCCAAAGACATGCTCCGGAAATTCATGCGCCGACAGAGTTGCTTATGACCTTGGTACCACCTTATCCATTCATGCGCAGGGCGATGGATGTCGTAGGACCTTTTTTGAAGTCCACGAATGGAAAACGATTCTTACTGGTCTTGACTGATTATTTTATTAAATGGGTCGAAGCATCAGCTTATCCGAAGATCAAAAGTAATGAAGTTAAAAGTTTCGTTTGGAAGAACATTGTTTGTTGACATGAGATTCCTTATAAAATAGTAATGGATAACGGTTCGCAGTTTATCTCTAACAATTTTGAGGCAATTTGTGAAAAATAGGGAATTCGCCTAAACAAGTCAGCTCCGAGATATCCCCAAGGAAGCGGACAGGCTGAACCTACAAAACAATTATAGCCAGGATAAAGAAGAGGCTTCTCGGCAAAAAAGGAAGATGGTCGGACGAGTTAGATGGGGTGTTATGGTCCAATAGAACGACTCCTCGAAACGCATCTGGTCAAACCCCATTTTCGTTTTCCCATGGAATGGAAGCAATGTCTCCCGCATAAATATGGGTACCGAGTTTGCGAAGAACTCTAATGATACATGATACTGAGATAAATGATGCAAAGTTGAAAGATCGGAATGAGGAAACTCAAGAACTTCGGGATCATACATTACTTCATATTAAAAATTATCAAAAATTGCTTCTCGATATTACACCAAAAAAGTTCGAGATCGTCCTTTAGACGATGGAGACCTAGTCTTACGAAAGGTGTTTGAAAATACTAAGGAGCCCGGGGCCGGTAAACTCGGAGCAAGATGGGAAGATCCCTATTTAGTAATAAAGAAGGTTAAACCTAAAGCTTATTATTTGTAAACCATGGATGGTGAGGATGTATCTCGGGTTTGGAATTCGTACCATTTGAAAAGGTGTTATTGTATTGATGGACCTTAAGGCTAAAAAAAAAAACCTAGCAAAGTTCGAACTACGGATGGGATGATCCCTTTTGGTTACGTAAGCAACTCATTAGAGTCCAGCTATAACAAAAAAAAAAAATCGATACCTTGATCACGTATTCGATAATAGGGTTCGTCCCTTTACAGATTCTCTACATAATGCAGCTGGAGATTTCAGAGCTTGATAAAGTAAAGCCGAGAAATCACAGAGCAAAGTCGGGTCATTCCCGTATATTTAAATCCACTTCAAATACCAGAATTCGATAAGTAGAATCAAGTATAACAGATAAAGGTCATGCCATCCTTAAGGTTAAAAAAAAAAAAAAAAAAACCTAGCAAAGCTCGAACTACGGATGACATGATCCCTTTTGGGTACGTAGACAACTCATTAGAGTATAGCTATAACAAAAAAAAAAAATCGATACCTTGATCACGTATTCGATAATAGGGTTCGTCCCTTTACACATTCTCTACAGAATGCAGCTGGAGATTTCAGAGCTTGATAAAGTAAAGCCGAGAAATCACAAAGCAAAGTCGGGTCATTCCCGTATATTTAAAACCACTTCAAATACCAAAATTCGATAAGTAGAATCCAGTATAACAGATAAAGGTCATGCGATCCTTAACGTTCAAAAAAAAAAAAAAAAAACCTAGCAAAGTTATAACTACGGATGGCATGATCCCTATTGGGTAAGTAGAAAACTCATTAGAGTCCAACTATAACAAAAAAAAAAATCGATACCTTGATCACGTATTCGATAATAGGGTTCATCCCTTTACACATTCTCTACAGAATGTAGCTGGAGATTTTGGAGCTTGATAAAGTAAAGCCGAGAAATCACAAAGCAAAATCGGGTCATTCCCGTATATTTAAAACCACTTCAAATACCAGAATTCGATAAGTAGAATCCAGTATAACAGATAAAGGTCATGACATCCTTAAGGTTCAAAAAAAAAAAAAAACCTAGCAAAGTTCGAACTACATATGGCATTATCCCTTTTAGGTACGTAGGCAACTCATTAGAGTCAAGCTATAACAAAAAAAAAAATTGATACCTTGATCACGTATTCTATAATAGGGTTCGTCCCTTTACACATTCTCTACAGAATGTAGCTGGAGATTTCGGAGCTTGATAAAGTAAAGCCGAGAAATCACAAAGCAAAATCGGGTCATTCCCGTATATTTAAAACCACTTCAAATACCAGAATTCGATAAGTAGAATCCAGTATAACAGATAAAGGTCATGCCATCCTTAAGGTTCAAAAAAAAAAAAAAAAAACCTAGCAAAGTTCGAACTGCGGATGGCATGATCCCTTTTGGGTACGTAGGCAGCTCATTAGAGTCCAACTATAACAAAAAAAAAAAATCGATACCTTGATCACGTATTCGATAATAGGGTTCGTCCCTTTACACATTCTCTACAGAGTGCAGCTGGAGATTTCAGAGCTTGATAAAGTAAAGCCGAGAAATCACAAAGCAAAATCGGATCATTTCCGTATATTTAAAACCACTTCAAATACCAGAATTCGATAAGTAGAATCCAGTATAACAGATAAAGGTCATGCCATCCTTAAGGTTCAAAAAAAAAAAAAAAAAACCTAGCAAAGTTCGAACTGCGGATGGCATGATCCCTTTTGGGTACGTAGGCAGCTCATTAGAGTCCAACTATAACAAAAAAAAAAGAATCGATACCTTGATCACGTATTCGATAATAGGGTTCATCCATTTACACATTCTCTACAGAATGCAGCTAGAGATTTCGGAGCTTGATAAAGTAAAGCCGAGAAATCACAGAGCAAAGTCGGGTCATTCCCGTATATTTAAATCCACTTCAAATACCAGAATTCGATAAGTAGAATCAAGTATAACAGATAAAGGTCATGCCATCCTTAAGGTTAAAAAAAAAAAAAAAACCTAGCAAAGCTCGAACTACGGATGACATGATCCCTTTTGGGTACGTAGACAACTCATTAGAGTGTAGCTATAACAAAAAAAAAAAATCGATACCTTGATCACGTATTCGATAATAGGGTTCGTCCCTTTACACATTCTCTACAGAATGCAGCTGGAGATTTCAGAGCTTGATAAAGTAAAGCTGAGAAATCACAAAGCAAAGTCGGATCATTCCCGTATATTTAAAACCACTTCAAATACCAGAATTCGATAAGTAGAATTCAGTATAACAGATAAAGGTCGAGCATTTCTCGTTAAATCAATATTTCAAAATAAATGATTAAAGCTTAAAATGTGATAAAGTAGCATTTAAAGTTGAAAGTCATCAAATTTCGATTAAGCCTTAGATAAAACAAAATCCGAAAACATCGGAATATGTTCGTACAAAAGAAATTTTTTTTTATTTATTACAGATTAAGAAAAGATCCATATGGATTACAAACTCCAGGAGCTAAACTCAACTT
Organism: Euclidium syriacum; assembly: GCA_900116095.1. Taxonomy (NCBI): domain Eukaryota; kingdom Viridiplantae; phylum Streptophyta; class Magnoliopsida; order Brassicales; family Brassicaceae; genus Euclidium; species Euclidium syriacum. The sequence continues at coordinate 1,474,067 of FPAK01000003.1, read as the reverse complement.
CACATCATCCGAACTGAGGTTACGCCCACATTCTTCTCGGAATAACGGCGGGATGGTCATGTCCGAGGTATCAAGGAGAAAATCAGGAAAATCTTTCAGCCGATGTTCGAGGTTGACTAATTGGGAACAAAGTTCCTCTTTCATGATAGATGGAATAGGAACTTTCTCATTCTCGAGTATTTCAACCAGATCGCACTTTTCTTTCACCTGATGAAATAAATCAGTCAGAGAATTACGAAACCGGCTTGCCTCAACGTATTTCCGAATCTTTTCAAACTTACCCTTACATTCCCCAAGAGCATCGAGTCGACCAACCATCTTTTGGTCCTCTTCTTCCCTTTTTGCTTTTGTCCCACTCGATACAAGAGCAAGCTCGGACAATATAGATTATCAAACCGTCTCTAATTCGCGCTCAAGACGCCTGGCCTGACCTGCAAATTTAGCGGCCTTTTGGGATTCTTGTTCGGCCATCTTTCAAACAATTTCAGAATCATAAGAAGCATTCTTAAGTTTGAAATTCAGCTCCTTGATTTCCTTCTCCATTGCTGATTGTTTGGTCTCGGCATCTGATATAAGACGATTGAAAATGGCTGCCGTCTGTGGATAAAGGAGAAGGTGAGGTAAACAAAAGGCCTGATCGAATAAAAGGAAATGTAGAGAACATATTATTTAACTTTGAAGTGAGCAACGGCTGCACTCTCAATCAATGCATTCTTCTCGGCTTCGGAAAGAGGAGGAAGGGAGTTAGATCGACGTCCGAGCATGCCCAAAATTTTGGTGCATTCTTTCCGATCATCAAAGAGAGGAATGTCCTTCCCGAAGGAGAATTGAAAGGAATGCAAAGAGGCCGAGGAACGAGATCCCTGTTTCGGAACCTTATCCGATCTTTTCTTATTGGAGGATAGAGGTACCGGCTTTAGATAATCGGTGGAAGAAGCGAGCTTATTCGCTTCAGGGGTTGAACCCGAAGGAGCTAGAGTTCTGGAGGATGCAAGGATTTTTTTGTTCTTAGGAGGGAGCATGATCGCGGAACTCTCTTTCTCACCTCGGGGCTCGGAGACGGTAACATTCATGCTTCCTCCATGGTTTTGAGAATCCACAGTAGGAATTTTCGTGGTCTGCTCCGGAGATGAAGGCTTCAGAGTGGAAATTTCTCGTTGCTCGAAAAAGTAATGATTGCTGTGTCGATATGAGTTGATGAGGACAGAAGAAAAGGGTTTGATACCGAGATATCAATCACATCCGTTTTAGTTTGGACTGGAGTTTTTCGGGAAGAAGCTTCAGACATTTTGGTTTTCTGTTTCTTTATGCGTTGTTTTTCCCCAGAAGTTTCCGAAGACGCTCGTTTGGAGGGGAGCAACTTTGGAGTATTTCCTTCCAAAGAGATCATTTGTACATTTGACGCCCTTTTTTCTTCGGCGTTCGGTTCCTATGGTTGGAGGACGATTAGTTGAGGCCTGTAGACCTTGAGTTTTTTCAAAAAAGGATTTCCGACATTGTCTTTGATAAGATTGGAGAGCTTTGTAAAGGATTATGCAATAATAAGAAAGGAAGTTCTAGTCCAGAAAGTCAGTATTTATAGAGCTAGAAGCGTCGTTTCTTCTTCCTCATTCATTGCATCCCTTTAAAGACTAACACTTCATAGGATGGTAAATGGGTTTTTGGGATACCGAGAATTTAACGCACGCATCAGAAGAAAGAGAAGGAATGTTCCGAAGATAAAGATTGATTCCAACCGAGTTTCATTTATCGACAAAGCTATGTAGTTTCGGAATTCGCCGACTCTTCCTTGGGTTATCCTCGGACGAACTGGGGGGGGGGACTTACTGTTGATGGTGGGATTAGCACCCCTTATCAATAGTTTGGAAAACTTAGTAAGCTCTTGATAAACATCTATCCATATAGATAAACGTTTATCCAGACTGATTATCCATTCTTTAGTAAAATTTTATCTATTACTGAGATAGATGTTTACCCGAACTAAGTATTTAGGTCCACTTGATTAATAGGGATAAGATATAACCCCGCTCGCAGAGGCACACAACGCTAGAATCCTCTGGTACTGCAAAAGGGAGGGAAGGTGCCGTCCTCGAACACCATATTCACAACCCCGTATTTCACATATTTCTCCGTAATGTCGCTGCACTGAGGATAGTGTCTATTCGTAGAGAAGAACCATCACTCATCGTTAGAACTGGTTGCTACATGCTTTACTACATCTGAGACCAAGATTGGTCAGATCGGAAGAGAAGGGTCAATGAAAAGTCTGAACAGCAGGAGCTATCACAGCTGAAATAGAACATGAGAACCAAGGCTGAGAAGAGGAAAGGAATGGATTTGTTAGCCGTTGTTGCCAGAGTTTGCCTCATAATCAAAAGATCTTTGGTTTTCGATTCCTAGGGAGCACCAAGCCGGTCGTCTTCTTCACCGTTGAATGCTCACTTCAAGTAAAGAAGCCGAAATAGGCAGAACATACCAGCAGAGGATCGCTCAACTCCATATTCTCTAGTCTTCCACTACATCCACCACTAATCTTCATATCTGCACTTATTGAGCCGAAAATTAAAGAAAGGGAGGGAGGGGGAAGAGGGACATATATGAGTTTATTTTGTTGACGGCGGCTAGGGCTTCACCTAATGGTAGAGAGAAAAGATTATGATTCGGAGAAAGGGATTCTCCACTCAGAAAAAAATGAACTTGTTATAAATATTTATTATGTATTTTTTTTTTCATTAAGAAAACATTAAATTGATGATGGATGTAATAAGTATAACTGGTGGTACTAGGACCATTATGACATAAAAGAGAAGGCAAAAACTAAGCTTATCATACTCTAAACCCTTCAACTAGTATCTCAAAACAACATGAGATAGAGATTCTACAAAATTCAATCTAAAATGGAAAACTAGGAATCTTACCACCACAACCGGTGAAACCGTCACTAAAGGTCAGGAAACACACCATAACTCCAAACAAGAAACCGGTGCAGCCAAGAGAACCTAGGATCTACAAGTTAAAATGAATTCAACTAAACATGAGACAAGGGAGAAGACTTTGGGATGGTTGAAGGAAACACATCCAGTGCTTGAAGGTTAGCGGTCAGGTGGGAACCCGATGAAACCAATTCAAGTAAAACTAGAGAAACCACTCCATTCATGACACAATCTCGGAAAAAGTTTTATAGACATCACATGAGGGAGAAAGCTCTAGATTTTTCTGTCTCTAATAGCTCATGCCTTTGAGAGTTACAAGCAAACCGGAAGAACCACATCCAGCAGCATCTGAAGACCACCATCCAAGAGGGGATATAATCGGAGTTTCCCAAAAATCAACTCAACAAAAATTGATGCCTTACTACCGCATCAATGAAACCTATACAAAACACGGTTCAATCTGTGAAAACAAAGACCAGCTATAAGAGACAAAAAACCTGGGCTTCAAGAACCGATTTATATCCGGAATCGAAACAGGTTTTCAAATCCACGGTAAAGATGGAGATCCAATGTCCTCAATCAAAGATCCACCAACGCCTTTAATTTCGCCACCTCCAGGTCGAGGGATTATGTAACCAAATCGAAGAGCATGAGGTTCGGCGTAGCCACACCATGCAGAGGAGGCTCCGTCCTCGAGAGCCTCGGTCTTGAGACTATGGAAGCCGACAAATAAAAACTTAAGAGCATCACACCACCCCGACTCGCACTAGACCATCGGCTTGAAAAATCCGGCTCCAAACCGTCGTTGAAACTCACCAAAATTATCGAGAGAGATAGCAACAAAGAAATATAAAGGAGGGAAATCATCTCCATACGACGTTGAGGCACCATTCGCGCCGGAAAGATAGATTTGGGCGGACAAAGGAGGGACGGCTAGAGTGCATTTTAGGAAGATTAAGGGCCGCTCAAAGGTTTTTTCCGAGAGGTTAATAAAAAATTTGCACAATATTTTCTATGTATATGTATGGCAGAAGTAATGTAGCTTAATATTAAAAATAGAAATAAAAACAAGTATATCTGATGAGGGAGAGAGAAAGATTATTATTTAAAAGTTAGGTATACGTATGTGTTCGTATTGATAGTGTAAAATATACAAATTTTATTGTGGCTATAATAGTAAAATCGACTTTATTACTGCTTAGGCATTCAGGTATTCGGTTCGATTTTGGGTAGGAAACGTTCGGTTCCAGGTATTTCGATTTTAGAGATTTAGGACTCATTAAGTATTTATAAATTTTCGGTTTGTTTCATGCTGGTATCGGGTCGATTCAAGTACAAAATTTGAGAAACCGTAAAATACTCGAAAAATTTCGGTTCTTAAACGGTTTAAGTGTTTATAAATTTTCGGTTTGTTTCATGCTGGTATCGGGTCGATTCAAGTACAAAATTTGAGAAACCGTAAAATACTCGAAAAATTTCGGTTCTTAAACGGTTCCGGGTATTTAATACCTGAAATAGTAAAAATTACATGTAAAGAAAAATACTAAAAACAGTAGTTTAGACATAAAAAAAAGCATAAAACAAATTTCAAAATCATACATTAATCTGTAAATTGATGGACTTAAGTAGATTCATTGTCACAAGCATCAAATACATAAAACAAGTTCAATAAATCAAAGAAAAATAAACAAGTTTATGATGGGTTGTTGTGACTTGTGACTATTCGTACTTTAAAATTGCAAAAAAAAGAAAGAGAAAATATATAAGATAAAAAGATAAAGACTCAGAACAATGAAGTGAGACAAAACAAAAACAATAGTTAGCTATTTCTTACCCTGTGCATGTAATTTCTAAACCCATTTCCTTACCCTCTAAAATGATGTCAATGGATCTATAACAATAGTAAACAAAACTTAACTTGCATAAAGCCTTAAAATGCCACTAAAGTCCACCTAATGATGCATTCATGACTAAATAAAGTGGATGTTGTGACTTCATACTTGATTTTTATGTCAAATACAACTGCAGTATATAGGAGCCAAGCTATGGTATCGTTTTTATCAGTCATATCCCATATGTCAAATTTTAGAGTCGCATCATTCATAGCCAATGTCCGAGAGGATAAATTTGCACCTATGGTTGATTCCTATAACAAAATAGAGTAACAAATCTCAAAAAATGAGACTAAAAATCACTAATAAATATTTAGTGATAAATAATGCCTTAGATGAGAAATTGATTTTATACCCTCTAATAAAGACATGAATAGATTAGATGTAAATATACAACAAAATAGCTTAAGCACTGTTGATGGTGGGATTAGCACTCCTTATCAATAGTTTGACAATAATTGAGATTCGGTCCCTACCGATCATTCCCTAATTACGAATTAGGTTATAAGTCCCTTCATTAGGATTAGAACCCTCGGCTCAGATGACCGAAGAATACCTCGGTAAAGAATGGTCAGATTTTAGTGTTCGAAGCGGGAGTATAAACTACTTTGTCACAAGTCGAAGTCTAAGCTCGGACATAATAAGATTAAATCTTATCACAAATTCCTTGATCTTGGAAAAATAGAATATTTCCATTTTCCGAGGTTAGCCCATGGGCTTAGATAACCGACTACTAAGATATATAAATACATACTCCCCTTCACTAAAATCGATATTCAGAATTGGGGAGAAGAATTATTAGCAAACTTAGGCTTAAATACCTCTCTTTTATAAAGTTAACTCGGCATTTCGAGTTAACACCCTTGTAACCAATATCAATAATAATACTTCTTTTTCCGAAGAATCTTTTGTCTTTCTAATTTACTTACATTACTTCCAAAAATGAACCCCTCTAATTACAAATAATTAGAAGTTGAACCCAGTCTCAACAAGCACAATCTTTCATGACACCAGAATAAGAAGTCGAGATGAAGAGGATGAACACATGAAACAATAAATTCAACTCAATTCCATGTAAAAACCTATGAATGCCACACCAGAAACCCTAAAACCTAGTTTGAATTGAAGAATGAAGAACGATGGAGAAAAAAAATCCTCTAAGTCAGATCGATTTCTCGATGAGCAGACACGACGCTGACTATGGTAACTCTGAGATTCCAAGTTTCTTGTTAGGTTTTTTATTTTTGAGAAAATAAATGAAGAATGCTTCAAACGGAGAAGAAATTCGCACCTTTGAGCATTGTAATCGACATAGGTAGGTGGTAGATATATAAGAGTAATGACTAAAAGTAAAATTCCTAAAAAACAGTCCTTATATATGTTCAGTTCTTTGGTTCCTACCCATGGTTCCTGGGTAAGAATCAGACCCGAACCGGCACTCACGGTTCCCTAGTCTTATGACCCATCATGTATTTAGACTATAACCGAAACCAAACCAAATCGATTATTTTGGGTCGGTTCCGGTTCTGTTCTTTGGTTCCGGTTTTTTTCTCATCCCTAACTGAGCTCACGCGAAATAATTTTATAACACTTCCGCTTAGAGTCCATTCTCATTATCGTCTATGTGTTGAGTCTTTTGTTGTCTCGTTAAAAAACATTTTTTAGAAAAAACAGTGGGAAATTCATAGTAGATAAAAAATAGTATAACTACACAAGCTCCCCCTCAAGTAGAAAAGGTAATACTTATGGGTCTCTGATGGCACATTCTAATGTTATGTACATGGTTTTCTAAAAATTGTGGTGGGTAACAAGTTTTTGAAGAAGTCTGCACCATTTTCACATGATTGGACATATCTCACTTCATCAATTTTTTTGTTCTTCTCAAATTCTTGAGTATATGAAAATAACTTCAAAGGGATATGTTTGGTTCTATCAGTCTTGATATAACCAAGTCATAACCACAAAATTGTTTTACGGAACACCTTTTGGTTTATGGAGTTGAAGGAAGATTATACTCAAACGGCAAGATAAATTGTTGACGTCAATTGCTTCCTACACAGTCGTCAACACTCCTTCTCCTCCGCGAGCTGCTGCTCCCTCCTTCCTTCGAGTCGTCGGTCTTGCTTTTCCTCCACGAGCCACCAGTCCTCTGCCGCGAGTTACCACCACCATTTACCACCTTTTGTGAGCTTATTGTAACATCCCAATTCTGAAATATTTATTTTAAATAATGAATTTAAAATTAGGTGGTGACTCTACACAAATACCAATGTCTATGCTGTCAGATTTAAAATTGGTGTTAAGGCTATATAGGGGGGGGGATGAGTATCCTTGACCGGCTGGGTGGTCGGAGAAATAGATTAGGACGAGCGACCGGATAGGTTACTCATCCGGATCATGATGAAAACATGGTACCGATATCTTGACGAGATTGAATCGATGGAATGCGGCTATGAGAATCCGAATGTTCGAGGAACTAAGCTAGATCGATTAAATGATCGAGACTGAATCGGTCAGGTCCAGAATCCATCAGTTCATCGAGAAATCTACTATGTTTGGTGAATTACGAGACTGAACCTATCAGTCCAAGATTTTCGGACAAGCTGGACGATTCTTCAACCAAGCGAGATTTTCAGACCAGTGTGGTCAGACTCCTATAGCACTGTTGAATTTGAACATGGCGGTTATGCTAAACTATCATTTCTTTGAGTCATTGTTTGCTAGATTCTATTCATTGTTCTACTACATGGATCGATGATCGATCCAGAGGAACTTGGGTGATTATGCTTGTCGAGTTGTGTCTTGTAATTGATTGATTGATATGTATGTTTGACTGCGATATTATGACTTTACTTGGTGAGACAGTTTATTCTACACTTACTAAGCATTTTTTTGCTTACACTCTAATTGACTTAACGCATGAGAGGATAAGAATTAAAGTGGCTAAGACCGCGGGACAAAGGTGGTGAGAAGGAAGGATGGTGGTCTTAATTTAGTATTTATTAAGGGTAGATGGTTTGGATATGATGTAGTAGCTTATTGAGTGAACTCATATTGTAATCTAGAACCGATGTTATGTTAATTCAAGTTTTCTGCTTCGCATGACCAGTCTAAAAATTGATGAACCTCATAAATGGTAACTCAAACAAAACAACCTAATTCGGCTAAGTTAAAAACGTAAGGAAAATCGGGTTGGGGTGTTTCAATTTGGTCGATTCTAGGAGTGATTTTGTGTTAGACGTGTAAATGGGCTAAGACCATCATTCCAGCGCCTATGTCTCGCGGTAAGTCTTCTAACTGTTAAAGGGTTTTGACCCAGATTACTGAGACCTATGGTCTATATTTTGTTAAGGGTTGATGCCCGGATTAATGAGACCTTATGGTTTAAATTCTGTTAAGGGTTATGAGTCCCTTTTTCTTCTGAGACTTTGTGTCTCAACTGTTAAGGGTTATGGAATCTGGCTATTGAGACTTGATTGTCTGAATTTGATAAAGGATTGAGCCGTACATTGTGTGTCTGAAATAATGTATGTGATAAAAATCTAAGTTAGTGCTGGGAATATTTGAGTGTTTCTACTGATCATTGCTGATGGCGAGGTGTACTACCCGAAGAACTAGAAATGATGAAACGAGTGTGAATGAGGACACTAAAGTTACTGGAGAGAATTAAGAGATTGTGAAAACTAATATTATGTTGGATGCTGAGACTGCTGCAGCTATGGCTATTGAAGCTGCGGGATTTGGAGAAGCTGCTCGCGTTGCGAAGGTATCACGTGTTGCTGAAGAGACGCGTATTGCCGAAGAAGCCCGCATGGCTAAGGGTGCTCAAGGTGCTCGCATTTCTGAAGAAGCTCGCGTAGCAGAAACTGCTCGTATTGCTGCGGAAGCTCGAAATGCTGAAGGTTCCGGGGGGAATGGACGAGCTGATGGGAATGTTGGCTTAGGTTTTGGCTAGGGGGCCGGTTGGTGGACCACAACCTGAACAGAACCGCAATGAGGGTGAGGCCAATCAAGTGCCGTCTTACCGGAGAATGTTAGAACATATGCGAAAGATCGGGACTAAGAATTTCACACGAGGGAATGATCTGATGGAAGCTTAGAAATGGAGGAGTCGGTTGGAGAGAACTTCAGTTCCATCCGATGTCTTGAGAAATATAAGAAGGATATTGATGTTCACCAGTTAGAAGGAGATGCACACCTCTTGGTGGTGCAGGGTGTCTGCCCAGATGGAAAATCCAAATTGTACTTTTGAGACATTCATGGAGAAGTATCTGGCTAAGTAATTTCCGGATGATGCTTTTGACCGATTGAATGCCGAGTTCCTGGAACTGCAGCAACAGTCGATGAAAGGGAGGGAATACAATGCCAAGTTCAACATTCTCAAGGTATTCGCTGGAAGTGATTATGAGACTGAGAAAGTGCAGGTGCATCGCTTCCTACGTGGTATGAGGCTTGAACTCCACAACTGCTGCATTGTATGTGATTACAGCCGTCTAACTGAGTTGGTGGAAAAAGCAGCACAGCAAGAGGAAGGAATGAACAAGGAAGCTTAGTTGGCTAGGGAGAAGCTGAAATTCCAAATTGCCTTACAGTTCAAGAAGTTTGATAATGCCACACGGGTGCATGTCACCGCTGTGACAGCATGGACGACAAATTCCGAGACTGTTCAGAGGGGGACACAAGGGAAAAAGATTGGGGAAGAGATGGTAATGTGAAAGTGGGTTACTGATGCGTGAAGTTATTCACCCAAAATTAACTGCAAGTGCACAGTGTACAGTTGTAGTATTTAGGTTATCGATCCCACAGAGAGCTATGGCTAGTTTGGATTCAGATGCAAATGTAACCGAACTATGACAATTCTAATATGCTAATGTCTTTGTGATATGTTGCAAACTTTAAAAGAGACATTAGATCTAAAGGAAATCAGTTGGGAAAACTCAGGATCACGGTTATTGGTGACTTCTTGAACTCTAAACACTTTAAAATACTAAATCCTATTGGTGTACTAGAAAATAGCCTTTATTTAAATCCCTAAATCTCAAATCTCTTTGGATTGTCGCTGGAAGTAAATAAGCTTTAATGCGAATAAGTTAGATCTGTTCACAAGGTGTCTAAACAAACTCTCGTTTGATTTAGAACGCACCTTGCTCACTACAGACTATTCTGGCGTCTCTATCTCCATCTCCGGTAGAAAGATCGACCTTGATAATCTAAAAGTGGTTAATTACGTCACCTCTAAACATGAAACACTGTTTGTAGTGAAGAATCATGTGGCTTATTCCACAATCAAAACTGTTTAGAATGATCCCTTGTAAACCCTTTGAAAACCCTAGATCTAATGAATAAACTACTCAGACATGGTTTTGTTAAAACAAATCATCTTTTCATGAATGATGTGCATATAAAACGAATTAGACAATAGAAGATCAGAGGTTCACGAAGCTCAAATGAGAAAGAACACTTCTCTAACCTTCTTCAGAGTCTAGAACAATGATAAGAACAGTATCTAAAATGCTAAAACAATGGAAACAAAAAGCAAAGATAAACTTGTATTGCTCTGAGTTCTTTTGGGTCTCTCGTGCCTGTTCTAGTGCTTAAGAGGTGTTTATATAGGTCGTGAATGAGTCTTATGGTCTAGGGTTTCGCGAAAGGCCCAATAAGAAAATCTTCTAAATTAAGTCGGCGTCACAGTCGGTCGACTCGGGGCTCGCAGCAAAATTTCTTCATTTTGGCTCCAAATCTTCTAAGTCTTCTCAATTCACGTGGAAACTTCCATAAAACCTTCTTTCTAGCTCCTTTTGCTCCAAAGTGTCTTTTGCTAATAAATCCTGCATAAATGCTCAAAACATGCTGCAAAGACTCCATAAAACCTACTATATCATGGTAGAAAACCGGTAAAATCCATGATACATCAGTTACCACTGTGGTGATGCGGGGCAAATTAGGCCAAACTGCCCCAAGATGGCTCTGCACCGCCTGCCAAGATGCAGAATGTGGCATTGAGGGTTTACTCGGCGGAGACAGCTCTGGAAGCGAGTACCTCTCTCCCGATTACTGGTTAGTCCTACTAACTTACTATGTGAAATTGCATGCCTGAGTTGCTAGGTTCTTAGCATTTTAGGTGAATGTGTAGGGACGATGTTGATATTCGGTTCAACTTCTAATTATTTATAATTAGAGGGGTTCGTTTTTGGGAATGAATTTGATAGAAAACAAAAAGAGAAACCTCAGAAAAGAGAACTTTATTGATCATATCGGTTACAAAGGTGTTAACTCGGAATGCCGAGTTAACTTTATCAATGAGAAGTATTAAACCAAGGTTATCTAGTAATTCTTCTCCCTGATTCTAAATGAATTCAATTAGTGAAGGGGGGGTGTGTATTTATATATCCTTAGTAGTCGGTCATTTAAACTCATGGGCTAACCTCGGAAAAATGGAAATATTCCATTTTTCTAAGATCAGGGAATATGTGATAAGATTTGATCTTATTCTGTCTGAGCTTTAGACTTCGGCTTTGGGATGAAGTTGTTTACACCCCTGCTTCGGACACTAAATCCGATCATTCTTCACCGAGGTATTCCTCGGTCATCTGGGCCGAGGGTTCTAATCCTGTTGAAGGGACTTATGACATGATAAATCATCAGGGAAAGGTCGGAAGGGACCGAACCTTAATTATCGCCAAACTATTGATAAGGGGTAGTAACCCCACCATCAACAGTAAGTCCCCCCCAGTTCGTCCGAGAATGTCTTCGGGTAGAGTTGGCGAATTTTCAAATTAAACACCTTGTCGATAAATGAATCTCGGTGTTAGTCGATCTTTATCTTCGAAAGTCTTGAATCTTCAACTTCTCTCTCGATCTCGATCCTTCAACATGGCGGGAAAAGGAGCAGACAGTGAAAAGCCTCATTCGTTTCACGCGCAAATTCCTCGATTATCACAAAACCTTTCAACTCCCCATGACGTGTCACTTTGAAAATAAACAAAAATAATGAAAAGAAAGGAGCCTCCTTTCCCCCCCAAACGTTAGCTAATAAAACCCTCTCGACGCTGAAAACGAAGGGTCAATCATTATTCTTACTTCCTATATAACTCTCAATTCACGGTTAATTCTTTCCGTAATCAGTTTTCCACTCTCCGAGGTAATCTTCGATTCCTCTCTTTGAATCACTAACATTCTTTCTTTAACGATGACTGAAAGAAAAAATCCCGAGGTATCGGTTTCTGGAAACACGATCTCATGGCCGGATATCCCAGACGTCGGATTCTCTCTCTTTTCTAGATCCTTGATCGGACAAATCAAAAGAAAAGTTCAGAATCCCGACGAGATTGAAATCTTAGTTCCGAGATCTGACCAGAGACCTTGGACCTCGCCACCGGGTTATGTCTGTCTTTATGAAAGCTTCTTCTCCGAAGCTAATCTTTGGTTCCCAATCTCGTAGCTAATGGTAAGCTATTGCGCTCGTCGGGGAATGGCAATGTCTCAACTAACACCCAACTCGGTCAAAATCATCACCGGACTCCTAGTACTTCTCGGCTTCCGGAAGCCCAGAGGGAACCTTCAAAATTAATATCAAACCAAAAAGGGAGATACTTACTGGACTTAGTTTAGGCACGAAATCGTGGCTCTGAAGCTACTTTTACGTTTGAATCAACCAAGCTTCAGTTAATAAACCTAACGCCACAATCTTCCAAAATTGGAATACCATATTTGGTAGAAACTAGGTCTTTTCTTCCTTTCTCAATTCGAATTCTAACCTTGTTTTGCTATTTTCAGTTAAACCAAGCTGTTTCGGAGCTCTCCCGCTAAACTTCACTGAAGAATTCGAAAAACTCAAAAAGGAAGGAGAACTTCGGTGGGGCGACATTCTCCCTGTTCATTGCTCCAAAGCCCGTTCTTGGGCCGGTATGCTTTCTCCGGACTTCTCAAATTATTCTCCAAACTGTTACTTACTTCGCAAACAATATTTTAGGACGAGAAGATTGGGAAAAGATTGATTATATTCCTAAAATAAAAAGATCAAACCCCGAATGAGCTCTTGACAGCAATCAAGATCTTCTTCCGAGAAAGAGACAAAACTCTGAGGCCGCCAAAAAGCAGAATGCTGAAGCTACTAAGAAGAAGAGCGCCGAGAACAACAAGCTTATCTTGCTGGTAAAGGAACAACACGCGTTCAAATTTGAATTTGGCGGTGCATACATGCTTTTTAAAGATAAGAAGAAATGCACCGAGCTTCTGCAAAAGACGAGTAATTACGATAATCGTCTACCCGAAATTTGCTGCAAATCAGATACTCTAGAAGCCCTATCATGTTCACTTTTTAGGGTAAGCAGCCGACCCAAGAATTTTCCTCTCTTAGACATTTTCTATATTTAGATTCTTTAATTTTCCATACTTCAGTCGGTGGGTTTCATTGGTCAATCGTTTCTTCCGGTATGAGAAGAGGCTCGCCGATTCTGATTTGAGGATTGGTTCTCTGCTATCATAGAATGAAGATTTAAAGGGGAGATCCCTCGATGCTGAGAAAGCTCTTTTCGAGGAAAACTCTCGACTAATCACCGAATGGCAGAGGCTAAGCGTCAAATACTTTATATCTCGGAAGAACGGGACGTCAATAAAGCTATTTTGAACTCCAAGTGTACAGAGTTCTACCTAAAGGGACAACTGGATAGACAACGCGCAGTTTTCGACCCCTGCCAAAAAAAGTTGGATAATATCCACGGATCTCTTGGCAAATATTCCGAAGCTTTCAACAAAGCTAACGAATATGGACAAGCTGCGGCTGTTGCTCTAAATTTTTGCTTTCTTCTTGACAAGGGACTCCCTATCTCGGAGGAGGATGTTATTGAAGCCGAGAAAGAACGTGACCGACTGGCCGAGCTTGCAAATGCTATTTCGATTCCGGAGTTTCAAGACAAAGATTTTAATATTTAGATTAGTAATCTTTGTATTAAGACCTCCAACTTGATTCCAGTCTTTCTTGTACTCGTATGTTTTGAATGTTAATAAATTTCTTGTTTCTCGTATAATTGGATTGTTTACTCGAAACCTCAAAATTTAATATTTTGAAATCCAGAAATATCAAAACTAAATAAGACGCTCTTTTCCTATTCGTTTGCTTAAAGTTTTACAATAAGTCCTACTTTATCAGACTAATTGTCGAACTTTTGCATTCGGTAAAGAATGTGTAAAAAATTGTAATTTCGTACCTTCTAATCTCTCGGCCTTACTTTATCGGGCTCTGAGATTCTTTCTGGCAAGTTTATTTTGGTCGAGAATGTGATCAAGGTTTAGACTTTTCATTTGTGTGAATCTTAGTTAAATATAGTTGAGTTGTATAAACTTCTTGACTATAAAACCGAGATTTATTTTGATGTTGTAGTTGAACCTCGTAAAAGGCTGCCTACGTACCCTCGGAGGGGATCAAGCCACACGTAGTTCCGACGTTTGATTATTTGTTGACTATCTCGGATAGTCCGAGATATCAACATTTTTTTTTCTTTTTTAACCTTCAGGGAAGACTAAGCTCTTCCCTTCCGACCCTTCTTGGTAGTTCTTCCTAAGTATTCCTCTCTTTCGAAAAGTTCTGCCAAGATTTCAGCAGACGTCGATTTCTTCTTGTTGGCCGAAGCTAACATGAGGGATTGATCTGGGGTTTTCTCTTGATTCCGGGTTTCTCGTCGGAGTTTATTTTTTCTTACGAAGCATCTCCGAGCCATCTTCTGATCATCTCGGACTGTAAAATATCCTTTCGGAGTAAGGAATTTTAGGCACTGGTGGTAAGTAAACGGAATGGCTTCCACAAAGTATAACCACGGGGTTCCGACGATTGCATTGTAAATGGTGGATCTTTCTACTACGTCGAACTTTACGATTTTTGTAACTCCTCCGGCCGAAACTGGGAGTTTGATAGTTCCGGCAGTTGAAACTGTACCTTCTCTGAAAGGAGTTAAATGTTTAACCCGAGCTTTAATCTTTTGATCTTTGACATCCATCTTCTAAAGTGTGTCTAGAGATATGACATCTACCGAGCTTCCAGTGTCGACGAGGATCATTTGGACGTCGCAATCACCAATCTGAAGATCGATTACGAGTGGATCGTTATGAGGAGCATCGATCCCTTTCAAATCTTCGGTAGTAAATGTCAATTCCTTTTGCAAAGTAGTACTTCGTGGAATCTGATCCGCAAATAATCTAAAGATGCTTCGTTGAATTGACCGAACAGAGTCTTCATAGTTTGCGAGTCCCCTCATTATTATGTTAATCATTTTCCTTTGAGTTGTAGGTGGTGATGGCAGGGCTTCTCCTTCTTCCGTTTCTTGCCGAAAAAGTTGGTTTTCCTCGTTTTCTCGTGTTTTGCGCTTCTCCTTTTCTCGGTCTTGCTCAAATCGGATGGCCGTTAATTGATTCTTCAAGTTTCGGCAATCCTCAGTTTTATGACCCGGCCTCTTATAATACTCACACCAGGGGAGGGTCGGATCATCATGATCTCGGATGTAAGTATACTTCGATTTATCCTTCTGAGACGTATCTTTTTGTCGGTTCGTCATGGAAAAAGATATCTCTGCTTTCGACTTATCTTTCCGAGGTTGGTCTCTTTCCACTCGTCGTCCTTCTCCTTTCTCCTCTGGTTTCATATCCTTGTTTATTTTAGCGGATCCATGTACTTTCGCAAGTTCGGCACGATTCTCTTCGATCCTTATATGAGTATTTTCTCGGTGAAAGGCGTCATTCATGGACTGGGGACGATGAGCAGACAACTCGTCCCAAAACCTCGATTGATACCAAGTTGCCGCACTAAGTGCTCTGATTGCTAGATTATCGTCTATCCTTAATCGCGAGTAAATCGCCTTGAATCTTTTAATAAAATCTCGGAGTGGCTCCTTTGGTCCTTGCTTTACTGCGTAGAGGTCTGATGCGGTAGCTTGTTGTTCTAGGTGCAGCATGTATTGTTTGAAGAAAGATTCTTGAAGCTCGGCGAAACAACTGATTGAATCGGGGGGGGGGGGGGTAGACTAGTAAACCAAGTTTGGGCATCCCCTCTTAAGCTCTCTAAGAAGAGTTGACATCTTCCTTCATCCTTCTCTCCTCTTTAGAACTCGGCTCGTCCGACTTTAACTAAAAATGTCCTCATGTAGACCATAGGATCTTCAGTCTCGTCGTAGGTTGGGAGTCTCAATTTGTCATTGAGTGGTACCCCCGCTTGCGTGATTTTGTGGGTGAACGGACTTCTCTCTGTTTCTGCTAGTAGTGGATAACCTTCCGGAGCGATGCTCGTTGCTTTATGAACGAAAGATCGCATTTCCTCTAGCTCCCTTTTTAGAATCGCGATCGATTGATCGGTACTCGGGGTCTAAACTCCATCATCTCCACTTCTCGAACTTTGGCGTATGGTTGGTGTTTTGGGGTATCTTGATCCACTATGATCGTCTTCGAACATTACCCGTTGAGAGGTGGTTCGTGAAGGACTAACCGGGGTCGTTCTGAAAGATTGATTGTGATTATGACCTCTCAAAGCTTGGATTTCTTCTGATAGGATTTCGAGTTAATCAATCAAGCTCCGGTTAACTCGTTGTTGGTGGCTAATTTGTTCCGCCATCCAATCTTCATGTTGTTGCTGCGTTCTCTTATGTTGCCTGTTTCAGGGGTTGTTACTTCTTCTACGCTGGGAATTTGATTCGCTATCAGATGTTCGTCTCTGTTATTCGAAGATGGCGTTGTCAAAGGTTGCTTGCCTGATCGAGAATCGGGGCGAGGTATCGTTGACATGCTTGGTTGTTCCCTGAAATTCCGAGTTTCTGCCATCAAAGTTCCGACCGTTTGATTAATAGGGGTTACGAATCCCTGTTCACAGGGTTGACTGGGCATAGTTTGAGAATAGCTTAATTCGCGAGATATGGAGTTACGATTCTCGAACAGGGCTCTCGCCGATTCCCTAGCCTGGTGAGTATTGTTTTGAACCATTACTTCCTCTTCGTCGCTTACTTCGGCGATCTCACCGTCTCGACGATCCTCTGTGGATGGTTCTTGTGTGTCATCCTCTTAATTTCCGAGATCTTTGTCTCCTTTTCCCAAAAGGAAATCTCCCCTACCTGGCGCGCCAAATGTTGATACTGAGTTCAACTTCTAATTAATTATAATTAGAGGGGTTCGTTTTTGGGAATGAATTTGATAGAAGACAAAAAGAGAAACCTCGAAAAATAGAACTTTATTGATTATATTGGTTACAAAGGTGTTAACTCAGAATGTCAAGTTAACTTTATCAAAGAGAAGTATTAAACCTAGGTTATCTAGTAATTGTTCTCCCCGATTCTGAATGAATTCAATTAGTGAAGGAGGGCGTGTATTTATATATCCTTAGTAGTCTGTCATTTAAGCTCATGGGCTAACCTCGGGAAAATGGAAATATTCCATTTTTCCAAGATCAGGGAATATGGGATAAGATTTGATCTTATTCTGTCCGAGCTTTAGACTTCGGCTTTGGGACGAAGTTGTTTACACCCACGGTCCAGACACTAATTCCGATCATTCTTCACCGAGGTATCCCTCGGTCATCTGGGGGGAGGGTTCTAATCTTGTTGAAGGGACTTATGTGCTGATAAATCATCAAGGAAAGGTCGGCAGAGACCGAACTTCAATTATCGCTAAACTATTGATAAGGGGTAGTAAACCCACCATCAACAGACGATAGTCATGGGTGGTGTGGTAACCCATGTCATGTTTGATACCGGAGCAACTCATTGCTTCGGTAACCCTAATATGATTGGGATAGGAGAATTCCAGAGGGATCCTGAGGGAGAGCTTGGGGTAGTCGAGGAAGCTGGAGGCCAAGTTATGCCTACTCATGGGACAATTAGTAACATTTTTGTGATGATCGAACCGGTGAACATGCCAATGGATTTAAGGATCTGCTAGGTAAAGTCCTATGATGTGATCCTAGGTATGGATTGGCTGGAAAAGCATAAGGTAGATGTGGACTACCACAGAGGGCGGGTTCATTTCGAGATCGACGGGGAATGTTGACCTTCCAAGGTATCTGACCTACTGAAGACTGTATGTTCATCTCAGCCTTGCAAGCGGAACAAATGTTATGGATGAGATGTGAAGCTTACTTAGCTACCATCATTATTGCTGAAGAAGGCTCGGTTGCGGACCTCAAGATTATTCCAGTCGTTGGTGAGTTCGAGGATGTGTTTCAACCACTGACTTGATTACCACCGGCTTCTTCTGATCCCTTTACAATATAAACACTACTAGAAAATGGCACATAGGTAGCAGGGAATTGTAGCACTAATTCACCAACTATTATCAAAAGTGTCAAAATCAGATCCAAACTCTATATTGGCATTAAATCCGCGTTAGGAAATAATTTGATTAAGCAGGAACCCAAAATTGTATTTCGTAGCTGGAAATTCTTGTTAGAACCAAAATACTTAGCCATTTTTTTGTTTTTGCGCCACTCTACCTCTCGACAACGTTTCTTGGTTAAAGTAATTTCTTTTGTTTTTGGGAGGATTACTTATCTAGTATGAAAAAGTTTTAAAATTACTAGACTAGTTTTAATTTTTTGATCCTTGAAATGAATTTGTTCGTACCCACAATACCATTAAAATAATTGACAGAAAAAAAAACATATTTACGAAAATGCCACCTTCCCAGCAAAACAAATCCGCAGATTATTTTTTTAAAATCCGCAAACATGTGTCGAAGAATTATTTTTTTTGCGGATTTGTTTTGCAGATTTAAATGTTTACGGATTTTTTTTACAGATTTTTTTGTACTTGTTGTAGATTTATTGTTTTGTTGCGGATTTCCAAAAATCCGCGACAAAGGAAAACTTGCTTAAAAAATTACTAAACTAGTACAGAAAAATTCGTAGTGTAACATATTTAATTTTCTGCGGATTTTTTTTGCGGATATAATTTTTTTTGCAGATTTAGTTTGAAGATTTATTTTTCTTTGTCGAAGATTTTTACGTGATTTTGCAGTTTTTTCATAATTTACGGATTTATTTTGCAGAGTTAAATTGTAGTGTCGAAGATTTAATGTATTTGGTGCAGATTTATTTAATTCTGCAACACTGGCAAACATGCTCAAAAAATTACTAAAAGAGTATTGTATTGTAATAGATTTATTTCCTTTGTTACAGATTTATTTAAATTTTACGAATTTTTGACATCTGATGAGGTGGCAAGGGACTAATGGTTTTTTTTTTTTTTGAAAATTTGTTATCAACTATCCAAAAAAAAAATTGTACTTTTTTTAAAAAAAAACAACAATTTTATTTTAAAAATTTTTTAAAAATTTTTCTAAAAGCTGGACGAATTTTTTTTTAAATAAAAAAAATTAGGATTTTGAATGTCATTTTTAAAAAAATTTAAAATTTAATTTCAATGTCACTTTTTAATCAATATAAAAAGAATTCTAACTTTTTAATTTTAAAAATTGTTCCGTCCTATTATTAAAATTTTAGAAAAAAAATTTCAAAATGAAATTATAGTTTTAAAAAAAAAATACATACAAAAATTTTTCAAAATTTTTTTTTTAGAAAAACCAAGATATTATTTTAATTTTCAAATACGTAATAAAATTAATGTTTAAAAAGTAAATTTTTACTATTTTTTTTATTAGTTCACTAAATATTATTAACTTTTTACTAACTTAGTATAAGGGTATTATAAGAGTATTTTAGTATTTTAGTATTTTAGAACCCTTAATACTAATTTTGTAAAATGATACTAACTAGTGAGAGTAAATTTTACTTTTTTTTTGTTTTTGGCTTAAATCATTTACTCCTTTTTAAGAAAAAAAAATCTAACAATTCTTTCAACCTTGTTTCCTGACGAAGCCAAACCCTAGAACAAACAGTCCTTGGCGATTATCTTCAAGGTGGAAGAGCGAAGCAGCAGCAGACCTTCGATGTTTCTGTTTAGGGAGAAATTCGATTCGTCAAACCCTTTAGGGTTTCTAAGAATGAGAAGTTGAGAACGTCGAAGAAGAAAGCTAAGAAGAATAGTGTGACGTATGTGGATGACTTTTCGCCTGCTCTTCTCCTCATCGTCTTGCGAAACCCTTCTGTTTCTAGACGAATTGTGATCTTGTCGGAAAATCCTAGCAGCGACGGAGCTTGTCGGATCCACCTCGAAGTCTCCGGCGAGAGATTTTTTCAAATTCTTGTCTGGGGATGGCAGCGACTTTCCTTAAAGCATCTCCTTCCGCGACTTCAACCTCTTCGTCTTTCCATGGTATCAAAATCCAGCACCAGGTTTCTGCTCGTGTTTCGAAAATGGTGTCTTCTTCGTCGTCGTCTCGTAAACCTTTGGTGGTGACGATGTCGAAGAGGGAAGCGAAATTGAAAGATATAAGAGTGAAGACGACGGAACATATTCAAGAGGTAGCAACATATGCAATCTAGATTTCATCCAACATTAACTAAAAGATATTCTTAGTTCCATATCTGTGAGCTCTTTCTCTCTGCTTAATGGTTTAATTTCTCAAATCTTCTCTGGTTCGATTTTGCTGTCGAATCTGATGTTAGATTGTTCTTCTTTCTTTGTTTTTTCAGGTACATCTTCTTTGTATAAAACCAACACCGTCGAAAGCTTTCGTAAACTTGTACTTGACAGTAAAAATTTGCTCGAAGCAGAAGCGAAGAAAGTTAATATAACTTATCGTTTTATTGGTTTATTCTAGTTTTTGAGAGAAATCTATTTGATTGTCAGTGATTGATAAATATATATTAAAATTGAAATTATAGAGCTCTTTCTCATACTTTTGTTTTTTTTCCTCCTTTAAAAACACATAGATTCTCGTTTCTTGATTAACTTGCTTTTTATGAATCAAGATTTAAGATCTGCATGCTCCATTTTAATATCTATAATCCTTGTCTTTTGTAACAGAATCATGACATTCTTAAAAGATTTGATGCAGAAAATCATGGATCACGTCTCTAATTCTTTGAAAATGTAAGCATCGAAAGAACTATATTCCAAAGATACATAGCTTTTTCATGCAGTTTTAGTTTTTCTAATTATATCATATATAATTTGTTTTAAGGTGTTTTGCTTTGGTTTGCTGCAGGTGAAACTCTTGAATCAGTTGGCATATTCTTAGCTTGGTATATGAAGATGAAGATGACGCTGACATTTTACATTGGCGACATTGGAACCGCTAACATCGTTGTAAGGCAGAACACGATGAAGATGTATATGTTGCTCAAAGTTGAACAATTTGGTTTGATATCATGTAGTTTGAGTTAGTTTTAGTTAGTATAAGACTTGGTATATAATTATTGTATAATTTATGTTTATATGTAATTTTTGGATAATTTATGCAACACAAAAGTTGTATATAAATATAATAAATATATATTATGCAAAAAAAAATTCAAATATATGAAATAAAATAGCATTGCAAATAACAAAAATTCACAGCAATATAAAAATGTCAAGAAACAATATTAAACGGCGTAAAACAATATTTAGCGGCATTATATTTGTGTTATAGTAAAATAAATTACAGCACTAAAAGTATGATACAAAAAATCGGATAATAGCACAAATACGACGTTAGGAAAAAAAATATTTATAGCGGTTGATTAGAGCTATCATAGGTCAGATTATCGTAGCATTTAAAAAAAATGCTATTATAGGAGGGGTTTATTGTAGCTGCGGCGAATCTAACGTTTTGAAATACGCTACCAAAGTCTACGGTAGCATTTTTTTTTCCGCGCTACCAACGTGCCATTTTCTTGTAGTGAACTTGAGTCTGGTATTGTTCCGGTATCCAACGTGCCATGTCGAATGGCACCGATAGAGATGGCTAAACTTAAAAAGCAGCTAAGTGAGCTGATGGTGCAGGGTTTCGTGAGACAAGGCATTTCGCCATGGGTTGCACCGCTATTGTTTGTCGGTTAAAGACGGTCACTTACAAGGTGTAAGGATTGAACTGCATTGACTGCGAAGCTAGCTCCAAGGTACATGGGTCCTTACAAGATTTTGGAAAGAGTTGGACCAGTTGCTTATCGATTGTAGTTGTCGGAGTCTATGGTATCATTTCATAATGTTTTCCATGTTTCGATGGTAAGGAATTGCATCAAACATGGAGAACATGTGATTGCAGAACCAACTCCTGATTTACAAGAGAACTTGACTATCGTGGGAAGGTCGATCCAGATATTTAGACGAAGAGTTAATGTGGTAGGCCGGAAACATGTTAGATCGATCTAGGTCGAATTTGATTGTGAAGGGAAAGAAGAAGTAACATGGGAACTTGAAAAACTGATGAAGAAAAAAATTTCTAAGTGGTTTGAAAAGCAGTCAATGCAAACTTACAGAGATAACAAGCCAAGGAAGGGCAAAGATTCGAGGACAAATTTAACCATAAGTGGGAGATAATTGTAACACCCCAATTTTGAAGTATTTATTTTAAATAATTAATTCAAATTTAAGTGGTGGTCTAGAGACATACCAATGTCTTATGTTGTCAGATCCAAAAATGGTGTTAACCCTATGCTATATAAGGGGATGGGTATCCTTGATCGACTGGATGGTCGGGAACTAGACCGGGACGGGCCATCGACTAGGTTACTCATTTGGATCATGATGGGAACATGGTCTCAACGGCTTGACATGATCGAATTGATGGAATGTGGCTATGGGAATCATAATGTTCGAGGAACTTAGCTAGATCGATTAAATGATCGAGAGACTGAACCGATCAGGCCAATAATTCATTTGTCCATCGGGAAATCCAAGTCTATTCGGATGATTTCCGAGACTGGACCGATCAGTCTGAGATTTTAGGACTAGATAGACGGCTGTTATGACTAAGCGAGATTTTCAAACAAGTGTGGTCGGATTCCGACAGCATTGTCGGATTCAGACAAGGTCGTTAAGCTGAATTATCCAGTCAACTTGAATATCCGTGTGTTATATAAAAACCCGCGTAATTTTTTAGGCGGGAACAATTACCTTGCTTAGCGCAGGAAAATAAGTAGTGGGAAGTGATTTTTGAGCACGTGAACATGCGTGAACCAATCGTGGGGCGTCTTTTGGGCGGAATCTCGTAAGATTCCACCTAACTGCCGAATTAATGAAAGATAAACTCGATTTCTCTTTCATTCATCATCTTTCTCGCAAAAAAAGGACACATGAAGAAATACATAGAGAATTCAAAGCGATTGAACGGAGAAGTTAAGGAAACTCGTGTGTGAAGGTTTATTGTGACCGGATTGATCAACGCGACCGTACCGTGTGATTCGATCGAGTGATTCAACATCAAGAGGTGTCAGAAACCGGTCCAACTATTGTCGAATATCCAAGGTGAATGTTCTAGACCGATGTCCTAGTCTAGATCGTTACCTCGCATTATTTCTCTTAGTCATTGTTTGCTAGAATCTATTCATTGCTCTGCTACATGGATTGATGATCGATCGAGAGGAACCTGGGTGATTATACTTGTCGAGTTTTGTATTCTAACTGCTGGATTGGTATGTATGCTTGTTTTCGATATTATGAATTGAATCAGTGAGACGGCTTATTCCGCACTCACTAAGCATTGTTTTGGTTACGCTCTAATTGACTTAAGCGTAGATTGCTAAGATCGCGGGAAAAGGTGGCAAGAATGAAGGATGGTGGTTTTAGTTTAGTATTTATTAAGATTAGATGGTATGGATATGAAGTAATAGCTTATTTAGCGAACTCACATTGTAATCTAGAACCGATGTTATGTTAATTCAAGTTTTCTGCTTCCCATCATCAGTCTAAAAATTAATGAACCTCAGAAATGTTAATTCAAACCAAACAACCTAATTCGACTAAGTTAAAAACTTAAAGAAAATCGGATTGGGTATTTTACTTTTCCTCTCTACTTAAGTGGATCGGCTTGTTGCCGATTTTTTAGATTGACGCTCCTCTGCTGGAAATCCTTGCCATTAAAACTCTCTCCACTGGAGCCTCCACAGGTCGACAAACCTCTTTCTAATTCTCTTAAACTTATGGCCATCTCTTCTCTCTATAGGGTTTCTCTTACTTAGTTTTTCTTTTGAAAATAGCATTGGGTATATGTTTGGTTTTAGGTTAGGTTTTAAGACCCTGACCCTTCACATGCCTAGAATCTAACTGGGTTTTAGATTGTTTTGGTTATGCAAGATTTTCTTTTAAAAAATCTTTAGATTTTTCTTTAAATTAGTGTACAATATGTGTTTTTGTTGTTTATTACTTAATTTTTTTTTTCTTACCATGTTTTCATCATAAGCATATGAGTGAATTCTATTTATGGGTTTATGAATAACTAGTAGGTGATCCATCCTTCGGCGGAGTTTTTCTTTATTAATCGGTTTAAAAGAAAATGTTTTGTTTGGGAATTTATCAATTTTTTTTTCATTGTTTAGAAAGCTTGGCACTCAATTCAGCCTCGATAACCGAAATCGATCCCAATTTACAAAACCATGTTCTATCCTATACCATTTTTTCGTTTTTGTTTATTATCCTAGTCGTGCATCCGTACTCTGAGTAATTCGGTGACCACATAGTGAACCGGTATTCCGGTCTTTGATTACGTTTTCTCAGGAAGGAACCGATTGGTAGTATTTGTTTTGTATCGTCACCACTAGATTTAAGGATTCAATATAATTATAGTTCTACAAAGGTGAGGAACTTCGTTTTAAGCTACTTCTTTCATGTCTTCTTGCTCGTCTGTTTTTCGGTTGGTGGTGGTGGATCCGTTGATGCACGATCAGTGACACTTGCCTCTTCAGTTGGGGCAGCGGTTTCTGCGGGACATTCTCGGTATCCTAAATGGGTGATCATTTTTTATGATATCTATAGACACACTCTATCATAGATACAAACAACCAATGGTATGTTGGAAGCGCAACTACCATTCTTCTATGTCAAGCATTCCTTTTTCAGACATATGTGATGCACAATATATGCTACTTACTTTTCGAGCTATCAAATTCAAGTCACATAAGAGAAAAGAACCGTACAATAAATCATTTAATGTTTATAGCTAAACATTATCCAGTTCAACCATGTAGGGCTGTAGGAGTGAACTAACTCACATATAGACTTGAAGAAAATATGAGTGAGTTAGTTCACTCCTACAATCCCCCCCCCCCCCCCGTCCCCTCAATATTTATAAAAAGAGGGATATAGCTTTCAAGAGATTCAAATCCTACGTTAGAGAAATACTCATACCAACACTTTTCTTTTCTTAAATTTAAGCTAGATGTCTATTCATCTAACATGGATCTCTTAATGGAAGCGTCCAATCTTCTTCTAGAAACTCATTCTTTTATCTATTGCCATACTCCCCAACACGACATGTGAGAACCATATACACCACTTTTAGTATTAGTTAAACCTAACATTTATTCTCTTTTCCATGTTTTTTTTTTTTTTTTGTTTTTCTAGCTAGTACTATATATGGTATTCTTTATGACTTCCCGCCTGTCCTCTCGAGGATTGTTCCACACAGGTTATCATTTACGAATGTCTTAGTATGCATCCCATTAGAGATATTTTCACATACTTGATACTCGGATTTTACAATCCTTTTGAGGGTATCATGGATTCACTATGCATGGTTAGGGATGTCCAATTACACTAATTAGATATTCCTTAGGTTAATGATCCATTTAAATTGACTAATTTATTTCCATGCAATTAATCATATCACTAATCAAGACATAATTATCAAATTCTCATTTGAAATGATGAATGCTAGTGAAATAAATCTTAATTACTAGATCAACCTACTTAAGTCCTTAAACACCAATCCCTTGATGCAAGAATCATAATTCCTCTCTAAGCTCTCTTGGACATTTCATCAAGCACTTGGTATCCATGAGATGATCCATGTCATTTTCCTCATTTTCATGCAAGAAAAAGCATTAGGATCTCTTAGAGAATGAAGGAATGTTTGATTTAAGATCTAGACTAACCTAATCCATGCTTAGATCCCCCTCATCTAAGTCATCTTCAAACCCTAATGGAACTACTCAAGACCCATAGTGATTCTCCCAAAATCAAGTTTGATTAGAGAAGAAATCATGATGGGTAATAAGATAGAATGATTAGAGAATGTAAAAGTAAAAGATTTCTTAAAGGAAATGCAAATTGTATTAAAATTCAAACTAGAGATTCAAGAACAAAAGAGAGAATGAGTCTAAACTCTTAGGAAAATTAAGTATAAAAAGCTAAAATGTCAAAAAAAGGGGGTTTTAATTGAAATTGGGTCAATTGGGTCGACCCGGGACAAACCGGGTTTCGACCCGATTTATTTTTGTCTGGACGAATCTGCAGCGGTCTGCGAGTGACCGCTACGAGACCGCTGTGAGTGCTCCAAAAAATTGCAGCGGTCACTCCTTGACCGCTGCGCTTGGTGGCCGCTGTGACTGGTTTTGCAGCGGTCACTCCTTGACCGTTGTGACTCCGCTGTGATAGCTCTAGAAGATTGCAGCGGTCACTCCTTGACCGCCGCACCTCCACCCCGTTCTGACCTTCTGCAGCTGTCACTCCTTGACCGCTGCACTTTGACCGCTGCGACTAATTTTGCTCCTCTCTTGTTCATCCAATGACTTCTCTTCCTCCAATTGATTCTCTTAGCTCCTAGCTCCACTCCATTCCTGTTTAGCACCTAAAAGATATCCAAAATGCACCAAAGACTCTACTAGGACGTAATGCAACACCTAGAACCTATATACAATGAAATTTAAGACAAATGTAACAAAACTAGTCTAATATGCAAAGGAATCTTACTCTAATGCAAGGTTAAATGATGCATGTATGCTAATATCAATACCCCATGGAAGCTTTGGGGTCCTTATCTAAGTTTTCAAAAACTCCCAAAAGCATTCATTTGTCAAATTAAAATCCTCATCAAACATGCTAGAATGTAATTTTTTACCTTACGAATTAGTATTTTTGTTTACCTCCAAATGTTTAACCGCGCATCTTCGACTTTGTAGATATCCATGAAATTTAATGTTCTTGAATGAACATAACCAATTTAGATCAACTATTTCGCAAATCCCAAAAATTTATCCTAAATAACAACCAATCAATAGTTTTTAACAACTTTAATTATAAGGATTTAAAACAAAAAGTAAAACCAAGCTAAAATTAATATTTATGTTAATGTGGATTTAAGTATTTGTGGTTTAAGTTTGTTTTTAACCATAAAATATATATATATATATATATATATATATATATATATATATATCCACATAGTTTGTTAGGTGTTAGTAATTCAAAATTTTAAACTCATGATTCATAGAACTTTTATATGTTATAAAAGGTATAAATTTTTTCTTCATGACTCTAAAAATATTGATTTCAGAATGAATCTTTTTTATTGAGTTTTTAAATATAAAATTTTATTTCACCTATGACGGTAGTGAATCCTATGGTCCCCCGGACTATAGGTAGTAGTTTACAATGTCTTGGAAGTGTATGTCAGGTTGATGGATCGTGGAAGAAGGATGGCCACTTTGCGGGTCTTGGGTGGTGGCTCAATAGTCCTCTCTCCACAGCTGTTCTGATGGGCGTCAAAGGACAACGTCAGAGCTTATCCCCACTTCATTCAGAGATGGAGGCACTCCTATGGGCGATGGAGTGTATGCTTTCCAATCAAGAAACCGAGGTGACCTTCCAGTCGGACTGCTCGGAGCTTTTGAAGATGATTACGACGATGGAGGACTGGCTTGCTTTCGCGGCCCTACTTGCTGACTTTTCTTTCCTCAGAAGACAGTTTCAAACTTTTTCCCTCACTCTTATCCCTCGCGGACTTAATAGCAAGGCAAATTGTTTGGCGTGTAGTACTACTGCTCGAGAAAATAAGTTCTCTTATGTAAGTAGTGTGCCTCCAGTTTGGATCTCCAAACCTTTATCTTGTGTTTTATGATGTCAAAAAAAAAAAAAAAAAAAATTTATTTCACCTAAATTTTTCACTCATTTACTTGTCCAAACTGATTCATGTTTCGGCTTACTAAGAGTTAATTTAATGAATATTAATTCTTAGAGAATTTTTCAACTTATGATTCAAGTATATTATTTTAGATATACAATTTTTTTTAAAAATATAGATTTAAGTATTTGTGGTTTAAGTTTGTTTTTAACCACAAAATATATATATATATATGTATATCCACATAGTTTGCTAGGTGTTAATAATTCAAAATTTTAAACTCATGATTCATAAAACTTTAATGTGTTATAAGAAGCATAAAAATTTTCTTTATGACTCTAGAACAATTGATTTTAGAAAGTACCTTCATTTTTCAGAATGAATCTTTATTAATTTCTTAATATAAAATTCTATTTCACTTAAAATTTTTACTTATACGCTTATCCAAATCGATTTATGTTTCGGCTTACAAAGAGTTCATTTGATAAATATTAATTCTTAAAGAATTTTTAACTTATGATTCAAGTTTATTATTTTAGATATATAATTTTTTTTTAAATATGGATATAAGTATTTGTGGTTAAAGTTTGTTGCTAACCACAAATATTTTTGTTTTCCTCCAAATTTTTAATCTCTTTAGATCAATTAAGCTCATTTATATTAATTAATTTTGAATGGATTGAATAAAAATCTATACTAATAGGCCTTATTGATTTAAAGAGATTAAATGAGTTAGATGAAGTGTCACAATTTGAAGAGTTTAATTGATGATGTGGCATTATAAGAAAAGAGAACCAATAACCTTATATATATAGATTGGTAAATTATGGTGATTTTTTGGTTGGGTAAATTTTATTAGAATTATATTTCATGAATCAACTTTAGATGAGGAAGAAATTTCAATCCTAAAACTTGACATTTTCACTTGTGAAAATGTGTAATTCTTCTAAAGAACACTTCATCCTAACTCAAGAGATTAGATGTTTAACGAGGCTTGTAGGTAGTTAAAAGCTAGAATTCTATGCTAATGTGAATCCTCAAACCTATGAGAGATCTTGACTATTAAGATGATTATTGAAATAACTAATGTTAAGAGATTGGTTAGTATAAACTAGGACTTAAACTAGTATATTAAGAGCATAGTGCAACCATGCTATCAATAAACTAACCAATATTTCCTCTAATCATCATTACCATGCTCAAAACACCAATATGCCTTAATCATTGTTGATTTTCGGATTTGATATTAAGGTTGACTTTTTGACTTTTCTTTAACTTTCTTATTTTCAATATTTCTCTATTTAATTTTGCTTAGCGTATTGCTTCTTTTTAATTTTTTTCTTTTTTTTTCTTTGCTCGTTATACATCTTTATTTCCACTTTCTTGTTTTTACTTATTTCAGTTATAGCATTAAGAATTGATAGAAACTAAAACCAAACCAATTTATTTAGTCCAAAATTAGTTTTTTGCTTGCATTCCTAGATGTTTTTATACCTAGGTTCCTTGAAGATTCGTTAATTTTTGTGATACAATGATATATACACTTATACTTTAGTGTTTGGCTTTCAAAAATTTATTTTGAAACATATGATTTCTTGTTAATAGCTTACTCAACAATGATTTTCGTAACATTAGTGGACGATAAATTGAGGCTGCAATTTCTTATTTTCATTCTCTTTTCCAAAAAAAAATATTTAATTTTTCATTTAGTAGAGGATCGAAGAAAACATTTGATCGAGGTATTCTAAATTTTTCTATAAAATTGTCAAGAAAAAATTATAATATTCATCCTATGCGAAAACCCAGACTAGTCCTCAAAATCTACAGAAATTCGGGTTTTTCTTATCACTTAAGGCGTATACGGATGGTTAAGTGGAGTTATAAGATAATTTCATATTTGAGGGGAGTCGATACCTCACCTAGACCAACAAGTCGATCCTCAATAAGTAAGAACCATTAACTCACAACCAATTATACAATTTTCTATATATTACAAACATTAAAGAAATAAAATTATTACCATATATCAAATTTATTTCTAAAAACATCACTCATCATTTTAATCTGCTAAAGACTCTTTATGATTTTGAAGTTGCGGGTTCGAATATGAAATCTATTATTTTAGTCAAATTTTAACTTCCCAATAATGAAGGTTATAGTGGTAATTTCTGTTTTATCTTGTTCCTTACAAAAGAGACTTTTGTAAACTCTAGTAGCGGGTGGTTCTCTATTTTTTTTCCTTCGCTTTTCATCAATTTTTTTTATTTGTTATGTATTCATACTGATAATTGGTAGATCATTCGTTTTTTATGTCAAAATGACTAAAATTAACTAAAAAAGGAGTTTTTAAAAAATTTCAAGTAGTTAATCCTTAAGGCTATAACTCGCGATGCCCAAGAATAGCTATACGTTTTTCTAGCGTGGAGATGGTCGTTTAGTCCGATTTCTGGTTAACAAAAAAAAACTAGATGAATATATCATAACAAAAAGGATAGAAACTGGATTATGGGATCCGAACTTGAGAGCATAGACAAGAAACTTAGAAGGTCATAAACAATATGGTACGTGAATCTTTCAAACTGATATATCAAAAAAGAAAAAGCTATAAATATAACTTTAAACACTTGCCCCACCCACATTTTATATAGATTCTCCCTTGTTCGTATTTTCTCAGGGTGGAATCACAAATTATGAACGGGGTAGTTACCAATTTGTCTCATCATTACTTGAAATCTCCACTAACTTGTAGACGACAACAAGAAACAAGTACACAAGTGATGTGATTTTATTAGATCTCAACTCCAACTACACACACATAATGTACGTACATCTTCACTAAAAGTCTAAAATATTATGCCAACTATAACAAAACTAAAGAGTTTTAAGTTTAACATAAGACAAACAATATACTTTTTTTTTTAGCCTAATATCTTTTCGCCCAGAAAATATAATTAAAAAGATTAAAAGTGTTCAGAACACATAAGACCACATAAAAGAGTTCAAGTCTGAACTCGTTAACATCTTTTCCTTTGAACCATCCAGTAGCCGCGTTAGTAACTTCCACAAGAACCGTACTGAGGAAGAATCCTAATGCGGTGGAGCACCACCCTAATGCTGTACTGATGCTCCTTATACTCGCCGGAGATTCTCTGTAGAAGAACTCTAACATTCCTCCAAGAGTCAACATATCCGAGAAACTTAACAAAACATATTGAATCTCTAACCAGAACATAGAGATTTTGATGTTGTTGTGAATCGCTTCATGTTTTCTCTTGGCCTCCACCATGGCCGCAATCACCATTGAAACAGAAGTAAGAGCTAACCCAGCTCCAATGCGTTTCAAATTGAAGCTCGATGATCGTTCGTTGTTGTTTGAGGAGACCCTTTTCCAAAAGAGTTCGTAGAAAGCTATAGAGGAGAGCATAAACATGAGAGAAATTGCGTGGAGGGAAGCGACGGGAACTTCGATGGAACCCAAGAGTTTTCTGTTCATCATCTTGCCTTGTTCTACAGAAAAAGTCGATAGTTGGGCTAAGCAACAATTCATTACAATTGTGCTCCCAAAGATTGGTTGGAGAGCTAGAAATGTTCTTGTTTCTTCAACTTCTGTTGCTGAGATCTTGTTGTTGAATTTCGCTTTATTCAAAAACCTGAAAATTAAAACATCATAATCAAATAGTTATTCGGTCGTGAGACCAACCTCTAACTATAATCTCATTATCTCAGGATCGAGGACAAAATTTGTCAGTGAATTAACCATTAATTTATATGTTATATAAATATCACATAAATAATAAAAATAAAAATGATTTTTTTCACTTGGTCATCAGATACAGTAAACAAGCGATAAAAAACATTATTTGAATTCTTTTTGTATTTATTTGTTTTTGGTTTTTATTGTTATCATGTGGACTAAATAAAAGTAAACAGCGACGTATAAACCGCATGAAAAAAAAAAAAAATCAAAACAGGTGTACTAATATCCACAGAGCAAATCAATTAATGTTCACAGTATAAGAAAAAAAATAACGAAAACTATATGCAAATACGCAACTTTTTCTCTGATTCTACAGTCTATCTATTTGTTTCGTAAGCTGTTAAACTGTTACAAACAACAGATTGTATATATTCATATTATAGATCAATAAATTTAAATTTTAGCAAAAAAAAAAAAAAATGTTAGGAGAGTGATAAAAAAATATTTAATGATAGTTTATTGCGGAAAACAAAATAAAGTGTATGTGTTTAGAATAATTACTTGAACTTGTTGTAATGAATGCTTCTGTCGGTACAGTTATGACTTTGTGACATATCTTCACCCGTTACAAATCTGTTTCGGTTTCTTGCGGCAGAAACAAGCACAGACACAATTTTGGTCAAAGGACTTCCTCGTGGCCGCTTGAAACGATACATCGGGAATCCCGCAGCGAAAATAAAGAGCGCAAAGGCTAAAACCACGGTAGCGATGTAGAAGCTGGAGCTCCATCCTTTGTTCTCCTCGATCCAAACCATAATGGTTACGGCCAACAAACCTCCAAAGCAGATAGAGAAGAAATACCAATTGAAGAATTTTGAGACCAGACTCTGCTTTTTACCATCGAGCTGGTCGCCTCCGTGAGCAGGCAACGAGGCTTTGACACCTCCAACACCAGTAGCTACCATGTAAAGTCCGGTGAATAGTACCATTGACTGAAGATTCGAATGAGCTTTATCTCCATGAGGTTGTAGCTTAGGGTTATGAGCTTGGAGGGTCAACAAGATCAACCCCTATCAAAGCGAGGAGTAAGCTTTTTAAGTCATATATAAATCTTTTGACTGTTTCAATTATTTGATGGAGTTATTTTCTTATTACCAGAAGTTCAATGGAACAGAAGAGGACGAAAGTGGTGTAGCAAGTCAGAAAAGAGTCAGCGACAAAACCACCAAAGATAGTGAGCAAAAACGATGTTCCTGTGAAATTGGTCACCATGTTTGATGCTTTGGCTGATGAGTACTGCAATGATTTCGTCAAGTATGTCATGAAGTTGGTTGAATATGCTAAGAACACCATATTCTCCATCATCTCCACAACTACATTAGCCCACACCAAATCTGTTATAAATAATAATAAATATATTCACCTTTTTTCTTTTTGGGTTTTAGAAATTTACCACAAGCAATGGAAGCAGCTTTAATCCCACCATGTTTGCCAGGGATTTCCTCTTTACCTCGCCAATCTTCAAACTTCTCTTCCATCTCATTCTGCATCTCTATTCTCTACGTTCCCTTAGATTAACGATGAGTGAATCTTTATAGTATAGATTGTGTGTTTACAGGTGTATTACCGATGGTGGATGCTTTTTGGTTCATTTATAGAATAGATAGAGAAATAACATAATTAAGAACAGAAACGGAAAGCAGTTACTCTTTATTGAACTCTTTTACATGTGTCCATTGGCTTGTTTTTGTTTGGACAATTGCAAATAATTTTCCATTACGAGGAATAAGATATTTATGTAGAGATGATATCATCTTATGTAATGTCGCGTATAGTGTGATTATGTAACTAAAATATCAATTGAATTCTTATATAGGAATAGTTTTATTGTCATTTGAAACAGCCGAGAAACTAAAGCATTGAACAAAAAGAGAAACTAAAGTTTAAAACCTAACTTAAAAAAAATAAAAAAAATAGCTAGTCTTCTATAAAAATGCAGGAGAAAGAAAAAATGTAGCAAGTGGAGAAAAAAAAAATGTCCATTTCATGAGATTAAAGAAGGTGCACTACTCACTAGCTTCCATGAAGGATTGATTCCATGCTATCATGGGATGCTAAATGTAGCAAGTGGAGGAAGTTTTGCGGATTTGGAGATGTATAAGGGAAGACACCTTATTGAGAAGTTATCTCAATCAGGTAGAAACTACCAAAGATCAGTATTTGAAAGAACTAGGAAAAGATAAGAACAAGAAGGATATATGGACTACAAAAAAAGAGCAATTGTTGGCTATGAACCACAAGATGGAAACGTTTATGAGTGCTAGTCAAAGGGAAGTTGGTTTATGGTCAAGAAGAATAAAGAAAAGCCACAAGCAAGGAAATGAGTATAATCAACACCAAGGTTGATGGTATATTTGGTAACTTGGTTCCAAAATTTGAGAAACTAAGTGCAAGGTAGAATACACTTGATGAGAAAATTGTCGAGATATCACATGAGGAGATTACACCACCTTTGGGTGCTTTTGAAAAAGAACAAGTCATTGAAGGCCAAGGAGCCTACGCGTTGAGCTAAGAGGTGAAAAATCATACCCATCTAGAGAAAGACCACCTATTAGCAACGATAAAGGTAAGGAGAAGGAAATGATGATCCCATAGACCACCTTTGTAATCTATGTCGAATTCTCGTAGCTGGCGGTGTTGGTGTTGTTCACCGGCTTCTTCAATCGATGGTGGCTTGATTGATAAGTCTAATACTATGCATAATTTTGACGGTTCTCTTGCCATGGTGGTTTTGATTCCAGGAGCTGCAAAGTTTTTGGCTCTAATGAAGTGAGATCTTATTGTCCCTCTGACTTTTTGGTTTGTTTATTCTAACTAGCATTTTCTGACTGTTCATAGGTCATGATCTGTAGATTTCGACTTGCAAAGTTTTAATCTTGTCAAGTTTGGGTTAGGCTGAGTGAGTTTCGTTAAGCTTCGCTTCAGATATGGATTTTCTCATCATTGGTGAGCGTCTTCACTTCCTTCACCGCCTCATACTTGGAAGTTGTACCATCAGAGATTTCGATCTCCTTCCTTTCTTCTGGAGACATTCATCAAGATGTGTCTTAAGGTGATGGATTTGTGTCACTACCACCTCTGTGGCACGGCTCGCCATAACACTATAAAAAAGGATTGCACAACAATTCATCTGATGATCTCTTGTAGTAGTAAGGAGAGTCTTGCAGTTTCATCCGTTATAGTTTTTGTTGTCTAAAAGCCAGTTTTATTTAACTTTATACTAGATAATTGGTCCGCACGTTTGTGCGGATTTGAAATTATTCTAATTGTTTTGTTAAAAATATTTATTATGATGAAGCAATTGAAACTTATATTTTATTTCTTTATTTTAACTATATGTTAAAGACATATATTATTATTATTGTATTAAGATTTTATAATATGAAAAAAATTGTTAAATTTATATTGTGTTATTCTCATTTATTTTAATGTCATAATATATAAATTTTATTTTAATTTAAATCATTTATTACTTTTTAGTATATTATTAAATATTATTAGAAATTTTAATTGCCATGAAAAAATTTATTTACAAAGAATCTACATAAAATTTTAAATAAAAAAATAACTATAGAAGATTTGCAAAACAAAAGTAAAGCAATACCGAAAACCATAAATAGATAAATCAAATAAGTATAAAGATAAAAAAAACTTATAAAAATATCTTAACATTGAAATATTAAAACGTAGATTTCGACTTCCATCTATTTGTACTGCTGATTCCCAATTCACTAATTTTTTTTGGCCAACCTATAAATTTGGAATAAAAAAAAATATTATATATATATATATATATATAAAATAAGTGACAATTGAAAATAAATTAATATAAAAGGAAATGGTTACCTCAAAGGTATTGGAATACTTCCATGAAAACAGTATTACGAGTTTTCCTTCTTTATTCGTGAAAAAAATATTGATCCCAGTTCTCAAAGTTACTTTTGAAACGACGACAAACAACCGACCATAAGTAAAAACTGGTATTGGATAATACAAACCAACCGTGAAAAGTGTTTGACCTTGGCTATTATTTATGGTCATCGCTAAAGCAAGAGCTATTGGAAATTTCATACGTCCGATTCTGAAAGGGAGTTTTGCTTCTCGGGGAGTAACAAAAATTCTAGCAAGAGAACCTTTAACACCATCCCTATCTCTAGTTATCATTCTAACCTCTGACTATTTAACTGAGTAATTTCCAACTTTGTGTCATTTCATAAACCAAACCTTGGATCAATTTTTCTAAGAAAGATAATAGAAGCACCAATTTTTTATTGCAAGATGTGATGTCATAATTCATATATATTAATATTATTGAGAAATACTTGAGGGTAAACCACATCATCAGTTGAGTTTGTATCTGATATATCAATGATGTGAGCACTGAGATATGTTTTACCTTAACCTATTTAAATTATATAAATTATTAATATTAGTTAGCCTACGTAAACAATCAAAAGACCTATTATAAATGAGAGAAAAAACGATAAAATAAATTTAAAACATTACATTTCAAACTCTTAAACATGTAATCATTAATCATATCACCATCTTGATTTGTTGGATATAGTATAGCTCTCCATTGAAAAAACTGAGGATCAGATTCGTTTCATATAATTCTCCATACACTTCTCTAATGATTTCTTTGATAGGCTCATCAGCATAAATTATAAGCAAATATTTTGAAGTGACAATTTTAAACATCCCATCATCATTTCCTTTGATATTTCCATCTCTTATATCCAAAATATACTTTGAGAAATCTCTATGTACATATGTGTTTCATGAATACTAAGACCACATGCGATAAATCACATGTTCTTCATCAGATTTAACATTATTATTCATTTTCAAAATAACAACGCATTTAAAGAATCCATAAGAGTTTGTTTTCTTCTTTTATGCATCATGTGCGGGCTTAATTGTTCTATCAATGGATAAAAATCAATTTTGAAAATGCTATGTTGATTGTTTTGTATATTGTTGTCATAGTTATATATGCTATAAAATATATTGTTTTTGGAACACGAAAACCAATAATATTAAGATTGTAGACATGTTTGATTAAGAGTCAACATACATTAAAACCAATGATAAAATGTCTTTCTATTTAAAGAAACTAATTGGTTTGTTAATACAAACACAAATCTATATTATGGCTTACTTTTCAAAAATCGAATGTATATGTGAGAGCAAGAGTGAGAAGGTAGATGCTCCAAGTTGTTCAAACCGTCTTAATATCCATCGGGTAAAGTTCTACCGTCAGCTTTGTTGGATCGATTCCTCTCTCCCTCCCCATAATTACTTCTCCATTTTCACATTATACTTTTCACACCAACCTCTTCTAATCTATCACGATTATTTCTTGTCTTCCCCATTTTACCTTCTACTTTGCACCAAAAAAAACTTATTTTCTCCACCATGATTCTTTCTTGATTTTTTGATACGCTCATTTTCGTCACTTTACCTATCTGCAACACGTGTTTTCATTTATTATCTTCCATCTTAAAAATCATAATTTTTCTTACAAGCTTTCAACTTAGGTTCTTGGTCTGTACCCAATACGAACTGTTAATACATTATAAAATTTGAGTGTGTGTTACATTGTAGTGTGTGTTTTGATAATGTGATATATTAAATGTAACTAATATTAAGATTATACTTGACTGGTCAGCACCCTGTGTGGGCTCATATTTTTTTTATTTGTTAAAATAAAGTCAAATTTGCTTAAGCAATGGGTGAGAGTTTTTGAAAGTTTGTATTAATAAACGGTTTAAGGGTTATGTAGATGTGCAAGCTGTGAAATTTACAATTTATATTTTTTAATACAGCGAACAAATAAAGTAGAATAGTCAAATAAAAAATACACACAAACATAATGTCCAAATGATTATCTTTATGAATTTCCATATGTTGGTTTCATTAGTGACTCTCAACTTGGCCTTTTATCTTCGGTGTTTATCATAGCTATGTACACCTCACACCCTTTCTCTAGAATTCTTTCTGTTTGGATTGCTAAGATCAATACACTACAAGAGGTACATTGGATCCCATAGAATTCTAACTTTTTGTATTAGTTTCTAATCGAACCTGGCCCCAATGACAATCTAGAGTTGCGTTGTTCATGTCCAATCAGTCTATACCCATAATTACTTCAAAATTCTTAATTGACCACAATCAAGTCGGCTGACACATTGACATTCAATGATCACTGGAATGTTTCGCACACTCCTTGGGGATGCATCAATTGCCCACCAGCCGCTTTTACTTTATCCATTCTCATTCTCTCGGCTTTATCTTGGGCTTCTGCTTGAACTTCCTCTTGAGCATTTTTTAAGTGCTCGTCGAATCGATCTAATTTGGATGTTTTTGCCTTATTCTAGACTCTCCTAAATAAAAACAAAGGAGTCTTAAATTTCTATATCTATCCAACAAATTTCGATTATCAATTGAAAAGAAAAAATTAAAAAGCTTAACCAAAACCATAAACTCCTTTGATTTATTTTGAATGTTTTTTGGAACTCTAGGGTCAAGAGTATAGAGAGAATCCGAGAATATCACTATGAGTCGCAACTAATAGGTCATCCGCAAGTAATATCTGAAAAAAATTCTCTTTACTTCCTTTTTATACCTTCACCAATATCTCATCTTCCACCACTCTCGTAAACTATTAACAATTCAAGTTGCGCTCTGCTTATTTCGTCTCCCATCATTAATTCCTCCTTCGTCTTCTTCTTTCAGTTTAGATCATCACCATATTTCATCGATATATGATTGTCAATGTTATAACCATCATCATCATTAGAAGGATCGTTCTTCTATTATTCTTCTTCTTATTTTCTTTCTTTTTTGTCAAATTTCTCTCTTAAAGATAAATGTTTAATAATCGAGTTGACAATTTGGTTTCTTAAGGACCATTGGAATTGTTTATTTCAAAACATATATTTAAATATGTTATACTTCATCTTCATCATCGCCTGTTGGATTTTACTTTCCCGTGTCTACGGAAAAATAATAGTTTCTTTGTTCCAAAGTTAAATCAAACAAAGCTAGAGAACGGAGTCAAATTAATTAATAGACTCAGAGAACTTCACGACTTTGTTATAATCTCGTTGATTTAATCCAATTTAGTTGTTTTTCTAGACTCTCACAAAGAAAAATCACGTAGACTTAAAATTTCAGAATTCAACCGAACATGACATGATTTTTATGTCTATAAGATTCTAAATATGTTTTCTTGTGTAAGAAATTGAAATATCGAGAGGATGAGAACTAACGATTTACCTAGAGTTGTTATATTATATATATGTGTATCTTATATATATTCTTATTTTCCTCATATTTTCTCCAGCAATAACCATCATGAATCCTTTCATTTTATGTTTCCAACATATCACTTTATCGCTTATCTTCTTTTTCCTATATTTTCTCCAGCAATAACCATCATGAATCCTATAATTTTATTCTCCAACATATAACTTTATGGCTTGTTTTTCCCGATCTTTTCCATCAAACCATTACAAAAAGGAAAAAATATCAGACATATAATATCTCTTGAGTTATATTACATTGGTTATGGCCAATGGTATTTGCAATAATTTATAGGAGAAGAAGACATTAGGATGGGGTTTGTTATATTCTTGTTTCAATAATTTACAAGAGAAGAAGACATACGGAGTTATACTCTACTTTGAATAGATTAACTTATGGAATATTTGGATTGAAATCGGTTTAGGTATAATTGTACAGTGTACAATTGTAGTATTTAGGTTATCGATTCCACATGGATTATGTCGAGTTTTGATTCTATAAGAATGCAATCTATCTGGTAACTAATTGTGTAACTTATGGATTGAAAACGCTAGACTTAGGTAAATCGCGGGTAATATGGGTCACGCACGAAATTAAATATTGCTCTACTCTTAAACACAAAAGGCAAATGTATACAATACCAAATCTCTTTGCGTATTGCACTATGAATCAACCAACATATCAGAAAGGATGCTTTTCAACCTAAATAGCTAATGCATGCATTGGGAATAGATTTGATTGTTCATGATCTTCCAAGCCAAACTCTTGTTTGTACAAGGACGAGATCACCTGCTAAAAACAAGGCTCCGGGTTTAGTGTAAAATGGGTGTATGATGCAACAAACCCTAAAATTCAATATTCTAAGTGATCAAGTCAAAATATTGTATGAATTAATATTAAAGCAGAGAGTAGTCACGAATTCAACAACAATTTGTGCACCTAATGACCCATAAAACCTTTGACAACCTAGATCTAACTAGGGAACTACTCACACATAGCAAACAAACCAACCATAATCATTAATATCAAAGGTTTGCAATATGAAAGTGAAATCAAAAGAGATTAGAGCAAAACGTGGCTCTCTCTCTGTAAAACCAAGAGAACAGGGACACAAGAAAACCTTCACATAAGGGTGCTCCCTGAAAACAAGATCTAAGTAACTTTTTGGTGATTTTTGGTAAAGAGATGCTTGAATGCTTCAAAAGCTTGATGGAAGTCGTCTCTCTCTTTTCCTCTGCTTAAGGTTGAATATATAGGCTCTCTAGGTCATGCATGAGTCGGCCAAGAAGTTCTAGAAATTAGGGTTTCAAAAAGAAAGCCCAAAAAGAATTTCCATATTACTAAACCGGCCTCTGAGTCGGTCGACTTCCTCTTCCAGTCGGTCGACTCGGGCTTCGGATCATTAATCTTCATTTTAGCTCCAAATCTTCTAGATTCTTGCAAAACACCTCAGTATGTGGAATCTTCCATTTAACCTGTATAAAATGCAGAAAAGACTCCAAAACAGCATAAAATATCATCGTGAAAACCGGTAAAAATATCAGTACATCACAAACTTACTTCTTTTGTAAGGATTTAATATCCTTCATATAATCACAGAACTAA
Organism: Euclidium syriacum; assembly: GCA_900116095.1. Classification (NCBI taxonomy): domain Eukaryota; kingdom Viridiplantae; phylum Streptophyta; class Magnoliopsida; order Brassicales; family Brassicaceae; genus Euclidium; species Euclidium syriacum. Next base: position 1,433,658 of record FPAK01000003.1, on the reverse strand, counting down.
TTGTTTGAGCAAGAAAACAAAAAACACAAAGAATTTAACGAGTTCAGATCATGGTGTGTGATCCTACGTATCGGTCTGAAGCTTTTCCAGTAATCCACTATATCAGAGATTATAACAATTTAAGGTTTCTCACAATCTCTCTAAGAACAAAAAAGATTTCTCAAAAGCTCTCAAATTTCTGATTAACTCTCATAACCTAAATCCCACACATGCGTATCTTTATATAGCTTAAGCCAATTACAAAGACAAGAAGGTTTAACCTAAACCTAAATCCAATAGAAACCTAAACTCATTCCCTATTTGACTAATACCTAAGTCGCGGGTCTTGTTAACACTCAATGATTTTTATCACCAAAGAAAGATGACACAAGCCCAACAAACTCCACCTTGATGACAATCACTTTAGAATGTAACATCTTCATCTTTGCATCTCATGTGCCACTCCAGACAAACCAGCACCTTAGTGCTCTTCTAAGTTGAGAAAGCTCAAAGCCTTCTCAAACTTATCCACGGGGAAAACTTTTGTCAACATATCAGCCGGATTCCTCTCAGTCGGGATCTTAGATAGCTTCAATTCACCTGAAGCAACAATATCCCTAATAAAATGCATCCTTCTGTTGATATGTCGTCCTCTTATGATGAACATTGTTCTTGGCCAGACTCAAAGCACTTTGGGAATCACACCAGATTTTCATCGAGCCTTGTTTGAAACCGAATTCCTCGACCAGACCCCGAAGCCAAATTGCTTCCTTAATCGCCTCGACTAATGCCATATATTCTGCCTCTGTTGTAGACAGCGCGAGAACATGTTGAAGGCTCAATTTCCAGCTAATAGTCGTTCCACCTGCTGTGAAAACATAACCTGAAATCAACATGCTTCTATCAAGATCTGACGTAGAATCTGAATCACATAAACCTTCAACCCTAAAGTCCTTGTTCCTCTTGAACACAATCTTCCGATCATGGGAGCCTTTCAAATACCTTAGCACCCACTTCACAGCAGTCCAATGTATCATGCTTCGTTTACTCATGAACCTACTAACCAAGCCAACAACATATGCAAGATCACACTTAGTTCCCAAAATCGCATACATGATACTCCTAATAGCATTTGAATATGAAACATCATCCAAGATTGTCTCTGCCACATCATCCTTGACAGCTGACAACTTGAAGTGCTACCCAATAGGTGTCGCAACAGATCTAGACACATCCATATTGAATACATGCAAGACCTTCTTGATATAACCAGATTGACTCAAGGTGAGAACTCCACCTTCACGATCTCTCGCTATATCCATACCAAGAATCATCCTTGCTGCTCCTAGATCATTCATCTCAAACCTATTGCTCAACAGATCTTTTACAACTTGTATCTCCTTCATATCCTTTGATGCAATAAGCATGTCATCTACATATATGAGAAGATAGATAAAACACTTACCTTTGCTTTCCTTTATGTAAACACAGTGATCAAACTCACTTCTCTTAAACCCATGACTAACCACAAATTGATCAAAGCACTTGTTCCACTGCCTTGGAGCTTGCTTAAGTCCATACTGAAGGAATTTGTACAAGTTTTAAATCATATTTAGTAAACCCTAATTACAAATTCTAGGCCTAAGAGCATCTCCACTTGCGTGATCCTCTCCTGGATATAATTTTTTAATTTTTTTTTAAAACGAAAAAAAAAAAGAAAAAAAAAGGACCAATCAGCTATGGCCACATGGTCTGCACAGTGAAGATACGGTTGCTTAAACAAGAACTATAAGGACCGTTTCTTAACTTGTTCAAATATATATATTTTTTTTGGTTTTCGTGTCAAGAAACCACAAAAAACCAGCATTGGAGATGGTCTAAGGATCATGTGTTCATATTTAAAACTGAATCATTTAGATAAATCTCGAATATACCTGATTGAACAAGCAGCGGAAACGAATCAGGGATTCGAGATTGGTAAATCGCCTCAGATGCTGCGCCTCTACTGGTATCCACACTCACACAAACTGAAATTTGGGATGCTAGTGTCGGGAGAGATCAAATCTCTTGAAGGAAGCTCTCGGGATTTCTGTGTTTCTGGAGGTTGCTGTAAACTAGGTTAAACTCACAAAGTCGTGCACATATCATATATATATTGACTTGTGAAAAATCTAATTAACCATTGGTCTAAACAAATGTTTAATTAAACCGTAAACTAAAATCATTATTCTGGTCCGACATGTGTGTCGATCGACACAACCTCTTTGTGTTGGTCGACACACTCTTCTGAAACACGTTTTCATGTATATCAAATATACATTAATTTGATCATTACATTAATGATCAATCCCAATATACTTTATCCAATTTGCTTAGGTGTGTGACCCTATAGGATCATATGATACTAGTAATGAGTTCCAAATTCATATATTACAAGTGACTTCTAGCAAAAAATTATAATCACCTAGCATCATATGATTGTCTTATCTCGACACTACAACTTTATATTAGAGTAAGTACAAGTGATTTCAGGACATTCCCAACAATCTCCCACTTGTACTGGAATCATCTATTCCTACAATCCCTTTGTCACTATATCTCGATCTAGCATAAGGCAAGAACTCGTGTCATCCTTATTAAGCTAGACCATGTTTATCGAACTCTGATTTATACTGATAAAACAAACGACTGACAATCACCTCGTTTGAGCGCGGTCATGCATTTCTCAGTATCAAATATTCAATAGGCCCAGAGATATTTATCTCCTGTTATATAGGAGGGACAAATCCCATCGTGTTTCATCCCTGTTCCTTACACACTTCATGACATGTCCAATAAATGCCTTTATTATCACCTGTTACGGCTGACGTTTGAGAAAATCAAAGCATGCCAATTCATATGCAAGAAAGCATGATGAACTCAGGTCTAAGGACTATACTCTGTAGTTGTAATGTGAAACTCTTATGATACTCATATAACAATCTTGTAAAGTTCTCATAACGGGTCATATCCGATATTGTGTTCTCTAACACATATCTATGTGAATGACTTTAATACTCATATTAATGACTCCATGAAATTTAGTCATCAGTCACCTCACATACTAGTCTCTCGCGGTTATTAATGTCCCATTTTAATAACCTTGACTAGGGACCTGAATAATTTATGTCATCTTTCACTTATAAGGTTTCATGATCAAGTCAAGTACTTGATGACTTATAAGAACGCATAAATTATTTTGGGACTATTATTTTATAACAAGATTAAATAATACTGAAACAAATTTCATTAATAAAACATAACCAAATGTATGTCTACATGAACATCATAACACAAATAAAAACAACTCCCACTAAAATCAAGATCACATCTTAAGAAATCTAATGCATATAGCAGTAGTATGACTCTCATGCTTAGGTCGTGGGAGAGGCTTAGTCAAAGGATCAGCGACATTCTCATTCGTCGGAACTCTGCTGATCTTCACATCTCCTCTGTCAATGATATCACAAATAAAAATGATATCTCCTCTCCATGTGTTTGGATTTCTGATGTGATATGGGTTCCTTCGCCTGAGCAATGGCACCATTGTTGTCACAATATAATACCACAGGCTCAGAAATGCTAGGGAACCACACCAAGTTCAGTGATGAACTTCCTAATCCAAACAACCTCCTTCGCCACTTCAGAAGCAGCGATGTATTCAGCTTCGGTTGTGGAGTCTGCTACAGTGCTCTGCTTGGAACTGTTCCAGCTAACTGCACCGCCATTCAGACAAAAGACATATCCAGATTGAGCCCGGAAATCGTCTTTGTCTGTCTGGAAACTCGCGTCTGTGTAACCACTCACTACAAGCTCATCACTTCCTCCGTACACTAAGAACTTATCCTTAGTATTTCTCAAATACTTGAGAATGTTCTTAACAGCTGTCCAGTGACTCTCACCAGATTAGATTGGTATCCACTCATCATGCTTAAAGCACAAGCAACATCTGGACGAGTACAAAGCATGGCATACATGATGGATCCCATAGCAGAAGCGTAGGGAATCCTACTCATGTGTTCTCGCTCAGAATGTGTGGAAGGACACTGCATCTTGCTAAGAGAAATGCCATGAGACATTGGTATGAAGCCTTTCTTGGAATCATGCATAGTGAACCTGTGTAAGACCTTATCAATATAAGTATCTTGACACAGTCTAATTGGTTTATTCAATCTACCTCTATAGATTCTTATTCCAAGAATATAAGTAGTTTCTCCCATGTCCTTCATCGAGAAACAACTTCCAAGACAAGTCTTTACAGACTGAAGCAACAGAATGTCATTTCCGTGAAGAAGTATGTCGTCAACATACAATATGATAAATGCAACTGCGCTCCCACTAGTCTTCTTGTAAGCGCAGGGTTCCTCTTCGTTTCTGATGAAATCAAACTCTTTGATCGCTTCATCAAAACGAAGGTTCCAACTCCGAGATGCCTGCTTCAATCCATAAATGGATCGATGAAGCTTGCATACTTTCCCAGTATCTTTAGGATCTATGAAACCTTCAGGTTGTGTCATGTACACATCCTCTTCCAGAATTCCATTAAGGAAAGCTGTTTTCACATCCATTTGCCAAATCTCATAGCCATAATGAGCAGCAGTTGCTAGGAGAATCCGAATGGACTTAAGCATATCGACTGGGGAATAGGTTTCTTCATAGTCAATACCATGAATTTTCTTGAAACCTTCAGCCACCAATCTAGCTTTGTATATCTGTATATTTCCATCCACATTCGATTTTCTTCTTGAAAACTCATTTACACTCAATGGCCTTTACACCATCGGGTAAATCCACCAAAGTCCATACTTGGTTTTGTGACATGGATCCCATTTCGGATTTTGTGGCCTTCAATCATTTTTTGGAGTCAGGGCCCATCATTGCTTCTTCCAAAATTCGCAGGCTCGTCACTATCAACGATCAATAGATCATGACAGTTAGTTACAAGAAATCCATATCTCTCGGGCTCGTGACGAATCCTTTTGGATCTGCGAACTTCAGGTACCACAGGTGTTGGTACTACGACTCTTCGTAGATCCAACTGATGCTCTTCCTGAATAGGTTGAACAGTTTCCTGTGATTCTCGAACTTCTTCGAGTTGTACTCTACTCCCACTGTTCTTCTTGGAGAGAAATTCTCTCTCAAGAAAAACACAGTTCCGAGCAACAAACACTTTGTTCTCGGTTTGGTTGTAAAAGTAGTAAGCCTTAGTTTCCTTAGGATAACCGACGAAGTAGCACTTATCAGATTTGGGGCCAAGCTTTTCAGTGATTAAACGCTTGGCATAAACTTCACAACCCCAAATTTTCAGGAAAGACAAACTTGGAACATTTCCAGTCCACATCTGATGTGGTGTCTTTGCAATTGATTTCGATGGAACCCTATTCAGCGTAAACGCATATGTTTCTAGAGCGTATCCCCATAAAGATAATGGAAGATCCGTGTGACTCATCATTGATCGAACCATATCCAATAGGGTCTGATTCCTTCTCTCGGAAACGCCATTCCATTGGGGTGTTCTAGGAGGAGTGAGTTGTGAACAATTCCCCAATCTCTCAGATGATCACTGAATTCTTGGCTTAAGTATTCACCTCCACGATCTGATCGAATAGCATTAATACTCTTGCCAAGTTGATTATGTACTTCATTTTAGAATTCTTTGAACTTTTTAAAAGATTCCGACTTATGTCTCATTAGATAGACATAGCCATACCTACTGAAGTCATCAGTAAATGTGATGAAGTACTGAAAATTTCCTCTAGCACTAATGCTCATTGGGCCTCACACATCAGTATGTATAAGGCCCAATAAGTCACTAGCCCTTTCATTTTGTTTGTTGAAAGGAGGCTTAGTCATTTTGCCCAATAAGCAGGATTCACATTTCTCACATGATTCATAATCAAATGAGCCTAAAAGCCCATCATTATGGAGCTTCTGAATCTGTTTCTCATTGATGTGTCTCAAATGACAGTGCCAGAGAAGGGTGGGATTCGAGTCATTGTACTTGAACCGTTTGGTGTTTCTGTTATAGACAGGAAATTATTGGTTTAAAACATAAAGCCCATTCTCTAATGGGGCACTACCATAGAAAATATCATTACGATCAAAAGAGCAACATTTGTCTTTAATCGAAAAATGAAAATCATCCAAATCCAAACAAGAAATAGAAATGATGTTTCTACTTATAGCAGGTACATAGTAGCAATTCTTAAGTTCTAAAACCAAATCTGATGGCAGAGACAAATGAAATATTCCCACGGCTAAAGTAGCAACTCTTGCTCCATTACCAATGCGCAGGTCCGCTTGCCCCTTCTCCAAAGTTCTAGTGTTGCTTAGGCTCTGCATATTCGTACAAATATGAGCACCACAACCAGTATCCAATACCCATGAGGTAGAACTTGAAGTAGTAACATTTACTTCTAAAACATAAATACTTGAAGAAGAAGTCTCGTACGTCTTCTTCATCTTCTTAAAATCTTCTAGGTATTTCTTGCAGTTTCTCTTCCAATTCCCAGTCTCCTTACAGTAATGGCACCTATCAACATTAGAAGGGCTAGACTTAGGCTTGGGCTCAGGCTTCCTGATTCACAATCTGGACCGCCTTTCCTTTTGCCTTATCCTTACTAGGTTTCTTAAACTTTTTACCTCCTTGTACAAGAAGTACATTTGGGGTGCCCTTCTTGATAATAGGCTCAACTATCTTGAGCATGCTATACAACTCAGTCAAACACTTTTTCATGTTGTTCATGTTATAGTTCATAACAAACTGATCAAAACTTGATGGCAGTGACTGCAGAATGATGTCAGTAGCCAACTCTTGGCTAATGGGACAATCCAGTTTCTCCAGGTTATCAATATAACCCATCATTTTAATGACATGAGCATTAACTGGACCGTCCTTTGGTAGCTTGCACTCTATGAGAGTCTTGACCGTCTGGTATCTCTCAGTTCGTGCCTGCTCCTTAAACATATCTTTTAGACTAGTGATCATCTTAACTGGCGACTCCACGTTCTCATATTGCTTCTGCAAGTCTGAGTTCATGGTAGCCAGCATGAGACAACACACATCGACCACATCATTTGAATGCTTATCCCAAGCATTCCTCTCTGCATGTGGAAAATTGGGCACCGGTTTTGAAGGGAGAACGTTTTCTAGAACATAGTCCTTTTTCTCCTGTCTGAGAACAATTCTCAAATTATGATACCATTCGAGGAAATTGGATCCATTCAACTTGTCCTTCTCAAGGACGGATCGCAAAGACAAAAGTGTTGTGATGAGTGGTTGACATAGCTGATTCAAAACAAAGGAAAAGAGAGTTTAGTTATGATGATCAAGAAAATGAGAAATCTTAACAATTAAGAAAACTCGCATTATATTCAAAATATATTTTTCCTCTAAATGAATATAATAATCGAAGATCCATACTTCACTAAAACTTGAGTGAGCTTTGGCTCATCGCCCAAATTTTAGTTATCTAGGTAAGCAACAACTTTGCTTTTACATCCAATATAACTCTTGGTTGTGGATAACATCTTATGTTTTAATCCAACCCTATGTCTCTAAACCCAAAACCATTTTGATAGTCTAGTCAAATAAACCAAACATTTAAGTCATGTGATAACGATTACCACCTGCCTTACTCATGTGATTGTGGACACCTTGCTTTGGCAAGCCCATCACACAATGAAATGAGCTTTGATAGTTAACAAGATTGGGAAGACATCAAAATTTGATATTATAGAGGAACAGATCATTTAGAACTAATACATATCAAATATGTATCCTGAAGATTTTGAAATAAATTAAAACAACTAATCTAATTAAGGTTTTAATTATTCTAGAATGCGGGATTGGTATTGTGATTTGAGGTTCTGAAATCGTGTCGATCGATACTACATTAGTGTTGGGCGACACGGCCCTAACTGATGCGTGAATTATTTTCACCTAAACAAACTGCAAGTGCACAGTGTACATTTGTAGCATGAAAGGTTATCGATCCCATAGGGAACCAAGGGATTACCGCATATCTGGTACTTTGGAACTTTTCAAAGCAAAGCATGATTAGTATTATTAGTGATATCATTAGACTAAAGCAAATGGGATGTTTCATCATTGGTTTAAGGGCGCTAGATCCAAAGGAAATCGCAGGAAATATAGATCAACAATCCATCAATAATCAATAGATTCACGAACACAGAAGACGATATATATAATAACCGATCTCTCGAGATATTATACCTATGAGTTAACCATTAGATCATAAAGGATGCTTTCCAAACCTAATATGAAAACACATGCAATGAAACAGATCTGATTGTTCATAACCTTCCGAGCCAAACTCTCGTTTGCACAAGGACGAGGTTACCTACTAAAAACCATGTTCTGGAATCATTACCCAATGGTGTATTGGTGTAACTCCTCCTATGAGCAATAGTCTAAATGGCCAGATCAAAATAAAGTAGAGAATACCATTAAAGTAGAGAATATTGATTATATCATGTTGAATGCATTAGAGATCTATAAAACCATTCAAAACCCTAGATCTAACAAGTTGTCTACTCGCACATAGGAAAACTCATGCACAAAGTAAAATTCATAAAAGTAAAGAGGTTCAGAGATACAAACTCAGTATATTGGTATGAAGAACAGATCTCTATTCCTCTTCAAGCTCTCAAGCAAAGCTAGTGTAGCAAAACCCTAGAAATCTAAAAAGCAAAATAATATTTGGTGGCTATGGATTTCGTGATTGTGATTCTTTCGTGATGGCTGTTCTCTGCCTCTTAAGACTCCTTTTATAGGTGGAAAATTCGTGCCTAGGTCAAAACCTCCTTAAAACTTGAGTCGGGTTTGATTGGAGATAAACGGGCCAGTCTTGTAGAATTCGTTGAATGGACCTTCTTCAGTAAAATAACAATATCTCGCGCTTCAGAACTCTGTTTAATCCGATTCCAAATGGAAATGAAAGTCGACTCTCGGAGATTCGATTTGATATGTAATTTGCCTATTATACCCTTCCTGTAGGTTGGTCAATTGTCCGTTGACTTCCAGATTTCAATTCTGGCTCTACACTTTCCTTTTCTGACAATTGCTCCAATTCTTTCCTTTTTGCTTCCTTTTGTTTCCTTTTGCTCCAAAACACCTTTTGCTTGTAAAACCTATATAATACCTAAAACACACTAGAAAGACTCTATAAAACCAGTCATATCATGGCATAAAATCGGTAAAATCCATGATACATCACTAACCAAATCAATTGCGATTAATCGCGATAACCGATTAAACCAATCGCAATAACCAACCAGTGTCGATCGACACTACATTAGTGTCGGTTAACACCGCCTGGAAAAGATCAGTGTCGATCGATACACTACACTAGTGTCGGTCGACACTACATCCGAAAAAAAAACTGATCGTGATGACCGATCAGTATCGATCGACACAACTTCTGTATCGATCGACACCGACCAAAAACCCGATTCAATCGCGATTAACCAATTTAATCAATTGAACCGATTGCGATAAACAACTAGCGTCGATCGACACAAAGGTTGTGTCGATCGATACCTAGCGATCGATCGACCCAAAATCTGATAAATGCTACTTCGTTGGTTATCCTAAGGAAACCAAAGGCTTCCTACTTTTACAGCCAAGCCGAGAACAAAGTGTTTGTTGCTCGGAACTGTGTCTTTCTTGAGAAAGAGTCTCTTTCTAAGAAGAACAGTGGGAGTAAAGTATAACTCGAAGAAGTTCGAGAATCACATGAAACTGCTCAACCTATTTAGAAAGAGCAGCGGTTGGATCTACGAAGAGTCGTAGTATCTACACCTGTGATGCCTGAGGTTCACAGATCCCAAAGGTTTCGTTATGAGTCCGAGAGATATGAATTTCTCGTGACTAATTGTCATGATCTATTGATCGTTGACAATGACGAACCTGCGAATTTTGAAGAAGCAATGATGGGCCCTGACTCCAAAAACGGTTAAAGGCCGTTAAATCCGAAATGAAATCCATGTCAGAAAACAAAGTATGGACTTTGGTGGATTTACCAGATGGTGTTAAAACCATTAAGTGTAAATGGGTTTCAAAAGGATCACAGACATGGATGGTTATATACAGATATACAAAGTTAGATTGGTGGTGAAAGGTTTCAAGCAAATTCATGGTATGGCTATGAAGAAACCTATTCCCAATCACTATGCTTAAATCCATTCGAATTCTCCTAGCAACTGCCGCTCATTATGATTATGAGTTTTGGCAAATGGATGTGAAAACCGCCTTTCTGAATGAGATTCTGGAAGAGGATGTGTACATGACACAGCCTGAGGGTTTTATTGATCCTAAGAATGTTGGGAAGAGGATGCAAACTTCATTGATCCATTTATGGATTGAAGCAAGCATCTCGGAGTTTGAATCTTCGTTTGATGAAGCGGTCAAAGAGTTTGATTTTGTGAGAAACGAAGAGGAAATGTGCGTTTACAAGAAGACTAGTGGGAGCGCAGTTGCATTTCTCAAACTGTATATAGACGATATACTTGAGAATCTATAGTGATAGATTAAATAAGCTAATTGGATTGTGTCAAGATACCTTATATGATAAGGTCTTACACAGGTTCGGAAAACTATGTCGATCGACATAAAGGGTTATGTCGGTCGACACACGAGTCGATATCAATCTGATCCCGGTGAAAGTCACTGGACAATTGTCAAGAACACCTCTGAATATTTGAGAAATATTGAGGTTAAAGTTCTTGGTGCACGGAGATAGTGATGAACTTGTGATGAGTGGTTACACGGACAAAGACGGTTTCCGGTTATAGTCTGGATACGTTTTGTTTAATCAGCGGTGCAGTTAGTTGGAAGAGTTCCAAGCAGGACACCGTAGCAGATCCCACGGCCTAAGCATAAGAGTTATGCTGCTACTATACGCATTAGATTCTTTAAGATGTGATCTTAATTATAGTGGGAGCTGTATATGTTATGATGTTCATCTAAGCATACATTTGGTTATGTTTTAATGAAATTTGTTTCAAGTATTATTTAATTGTGTAATTAATTAATTAAATAATAGTCCCAAAATAATTTAAGGCATTCTTATAGGTCATCAAATACGTGATTTGGTCATGGAACCCTATAAGCGATAAATGTCATAAATTACTGAGGTCCCTGGTCGAAGGTTATTAAATTGAGACATTAATAACCGCGCGAGACTAGTATGTGATGTGACTGATGACCAAGTTTCATGGTGTCATTGATAGGAGTATCAATTTCAATCACATAGATATATGTTGTGAACACGGTATCGGACATGACTCGCTAATGAGAACTCAACAAGATTGGTATATGAGTGTCATATGAGTTTCTCATTACGACTATAGAGTATAGTCCTTAGACCTGAGTTCATCATGATTTCCTGCATATGAATTGGTCTGCTTTGACTTTGTCAAACGTCAGTCGTAGCTGGTGACTATTCAGACATTGATTGGGCATATCATCAAGTGTGTGGGGAACAGGGGATAGAACAAGATGGGATTTGTCCCTTCTATATAACAGGAGTTAAATATCTCTGGGCCTATCGGAGATTTGGTACTGAGGGAATGTGTGGCCACACTCAAACAAACTGAGTGTCAGTTGTTTACCTTTATCAATATAAATCAGAGTTCGATAAACGTGATTTCGCTTTATAAGGATGGCAAAAGTTCTTGCCTTATGCTGAATCGAGATATAGAGACAAAGGGATTATTGGAATAAGTTGATTCTAGTACAAGTGAGAAATTGAAGGGAATGTCCTGGATATCATACTTGTATTCGCTCTAATATAGTTGTGAAGTCGAGATAAGACTGTCATGTGATACTGAGTAGTTATAATGCTTTGCTAGAAGCCGCTTATAACTTATGAGTTATGAACTCATTGCTAGTATCATATGATCCTACAGGGTCACACACCTAAGCAAACTGGATAAACAATATTGGGATTGATCATTAATGTAATAATCAAGTTGATGTATATTTGATATACATTATTATGTGTTTCTGCGGAGTGTGTCGACCGACACAAGTAGTTGTGTCGACCGACACAAGTAGTTGTGTCGACCGACACAAGACTAAAATCAGACCGACTGGTTTGGTTAATGATTTAATTAATCATCGTTTTAGCCCAGTTATTAATTAGGTTTTCGTGGTCCCTATATAAGATAGAGAGGCACGAAGTCTTGGGTCTAACTCTGATCTGCAGCCGCCTTACAAACACAGAATCCCGAGAGCTCTTCCGGCACTAGCATCCCGGTGATCCAGTTTGTGTGCGTGTGGACTTTCAGTAGAGGCGCAGCATCTGAGGCGCTCTTGATCTCGATATCCTGATCATCTTCTGCTGCTCATAAACTCTAGGTGTACTCGAGATCCGTATAATAGATTCAGCAAACATGATTCAAGGGCTAGAATTTGTCATTAGGGTTTTAGAAAAAGTTTTTAAACCTGCACAAATTCCTTCAGTGGTATCAGAGCCTAATGTTATTATTGATATATAAGAGTTGTATATAGGAAAGCATGCTAGATTTGATTAAAATATTTTTGATGAAAAGGAAAATTAGGGTTTCTGCGAAGGTGTGTCGACCGACATCATCATTGTGTCGATCGACACATCCAGGTTATTCGCGAAACGGTTTTCGTTCAAAATTCAAAAACTAGGGTTTTGTGGGGCTGTGTCGATCGACACAAAGCGCGTGTCGATCGACACGGGCCTTGAACGCAGCATAAAACTTTAAGTGTCGATCAAATGATCGATGTTCCAGAAAATCGCCAGTGTCGATCTACACGCGTCGATCTCCATCGGTTCAATTGGATTGAACCGGTGATGTACTGTTATTTTTACCGGTTTTCACGATGATATTTTATGCTGTTTTGGAGTCTTTTCTGTATTTTATACAGGTTAAATGGAAGATTTCACATGCTGAGGTGTTTTGCAAGAATCTAGAAGATTTGGAGCTAAAATGAAGAATAATGACCCGAAGCCTGAGTCGACCGACTGGAAGAAGGAGTCGACCGACTCATAGGCCGGTTTAGTAATATGGAAATTCTTTTTGGGCTTTCTTTTCGAAACCCTAATTTCTAGAACTTCTTGGCCGACTTATGCATGACCTAGAGAGACTATATATTCGACCTTAAGCAGAGAAAAAAGAGAGAGACGAATTCCATCAAGCTTTTGAAGCATTCAAGCACCCCTTTACCAAAAATCACCAAAAAGTTACTTAGATCTTGTTTTCAGGGAGCACCCTTGTGTGAAGGTTTTCTTGTGCCCCTATTCTCTTGGTTTTACAGAGAGAGAGCCACGTTTTGCTCTGATCTCTTTTGATTTCACTTTCATATTGCAAACTCTTGATATTAATGATTATGATTGGTTTGTTTGCTATGTGTGTGTAGTTCCCTAGTTAGATCTAGGTTGTCAAAGGTTTTATGGGTCATAAGGTGCATGAATTGTTGCTGAATTTGTGACTACTCTCTGCTTTAATATTAATTCATACAATATTTTGACTTGATCACTTAGAATATTGAATTTTATTTAAACCGTTTTTATCAAAAATCGGAATCCGCAGTCGACCGACTCCACCAACGAGTTGACCGACTCGGTCCGCGATGAGTTCTTCATCAGATTATCACCAAATCCGCTATAAGTCATCGTTTTAACTCAAATTTCTTGCATAATCAAACACAGACAATGATTTCCGGCCTCTCTACACTTAATTCAATCGAAATCCTACTCTAAATCATCAACATGCAATTTTCCTAAATTTTTCAACTTTTTTCTCCAAAAATCGTGAAAGAAATCGAGTTAAATCAGGAAAATACCTTGCATATTGCAAAAACCGTTAGTACAAGATGATAGAGTTTAAAATTTCGAACCCCGGGGGCTTTGAATCACAAAATTTGGTTGAAAATTGAGAGAGAAAATCGTGTTTGAAGATTTGAGTTTTAATGAAATTATGAAGAAAATTCGGGTTTTAATGAAACTCGACCGTCGAGTCGACCGACTGCTCCAGGCAGGGTTGACCGACTGGACCCTTCTTTTTTTTTTTTTTCAAAAATAAAATTGACTCAATTTAAATTGGGACTAAAAGCACCAAATCTTATAAAATTAAACTAAAAACAGACTCACAAGTGGGTTGCCTCCCACTAAGCGCTTCTTTACAGTCAATAGCTTGACTTTGTCTGACTTGAATCCTTCAAGTGGTAGAGCTCATCTCAGCTCCTTGATCTTCTTCATGTTCCTCCATAGGATCATCTTCACAATCCTCATCATCATCTTCACAATCATCATCTTCAGTAAGGTCCACAAATTTGTTTTCCTTCTCAGCTTTCTTTACTAGTTCCTCGATGTCAATTCTTGCAGCAAACAGTGGTTGTATGGTGGACACATGCTTCTTGTTCCTTAGGATTGGAATGTAAGTTCCTTTGTAGAGGGCGCGTTCAAAACCTTGAGGTGTACTTCCTGTCATCCTCATCTTCTCTTCTTCAATGGACTCAGCAGCTCTGAACTTAACTCTTCCCGTTCTACAGTCTATCTCGGCGTGTGCAGTGTGTAAGAATGGTCTTCCAAGGATCAGTGGGTGTTGAGGCTCACTTTCAAACATTGCCACGTGGATATCTACTACAAAGAACCAGCCATTGGCTCTTACAGGTACGTTCTCCACTATTCCCTCGGTCATCTTGTGAGTATCGTCAGCTAACCTCAAAAACACGCGCTTGTTCACCATTTGGTCAAGCTTCATCATCTTGGCAACTGAGAGTGGCATTAGGTTTACTCCAGCTCCAGTATCACATGGGACGTTCTCAAACCATGTGTGCCCAATCATAACATTGATCTCAGCTCTTCCAAAGTCTCCAAGCTTCTTTGGTATTAATTTCTCGATTACTTCATCACACATCTTGGCAATTCTATTGCAAAACTCCTTGGCTCCCATCTTATTCTTCAGTAAGTATGGTGTTAATTCTTGTAACTCCGTCTCCATTCCACATTGCTCCATAAGTGGCCATATCTCCTTACATTCTTTGATAAACTCTTCCACATCATATTTGAATTGTGTCTCAAGTACCTTCCATGAGTTTGCAAAGAAAGTAACTATGTCCTCAATATGATCAGGTCGTATCCAACGAGCAGTGGATTGAACATCTTCATCAGTTATAGAACAGGCTGTCATAGAAATTGATCTCCGTTTCGGTTCGGGAGAGTCGGGTCGACCGTCTGGTGGCAGGGTCGACCGACTCGGGCATCGAAAACTCTTCCTTATGGGTTCTTCGATAACTCTCATCCTTGGTTTGGAACTTGTGATGACTGCCAAACTCTTCATCTTCTTCTCTGGGTAGTAGCAGGCGAAATCTTCTTCTACAACTTCTTTATCTTTGATCTTGAAACTAATGTTCAGGCTTCCCAGACCTCTTAATGATATTGTGTCTTCCGAGCAATCGATTAAAGCTCCAGCGGTCTTAAGGAACGATCTTCCAAGTATAATCTGCTCTATCCCATCTCTCTCATCAGCATAGCAAGTCTCCAGGATGTAAAAATCCACAGCAATGAATCTATCACCAATCATACATGGCAGCCCAGTAAGCTTTCCCAAAGGTACAACAGTTGTATCATCAGCTAATCGTATCTCCTTCTTGGTAGTCTTCAATTCGAGTGGTCCCAATCTTTCCATGGCAGACAAAGGCATGGTGTTACCGCTTGCTCCTAGATCACACAGGCATCTCTTGAAGATTTGATCTCCAATTGTCAATGTAAGCTCAAATTTTCCAGGATCCTTCTTCTTGTCTGGCATCCGGTACATGATTGCTCTGTCACAAATCGCAGCGAACAGGCAATTCCCATCTTCTGGGGTTATCTTCCATCTCATCACCTTACTGAGCACGTCTTCAAGTTTAGCATTCAGCTTGCAGGCTCTTGCAAATGGCATTCTCCTCATAAACACTTTAGAATAGATCTCAACTTCTTTCTTGAGCTCCCAATCATCTTCTTTAGCTTCTACATCAATTCCTAGGTCATCAACTTCGTACTCATGAATTGGAATCCATGGATACACTGATTGATTAGTGCACCATGGTTTGTAGACACTCTTCCTGGGTGGAACCTTCATCAAAGGACATCTCACTTATTCTTCAGAAGCTAAGAGTCGGCCGACCTTCTCCTCGGTCAACCGACCGTTGACACGTCGACCGACCATTGATGGCAGTCGACCGACTGTGTCAGACGATCCTTCTTCACTTGTTTCTTCCAGGGTTTTCTCCTCTTCAATCTTTTTGGTATGGATAGCTCGGATGGATAATGGATATTTGGTGACTCTCCTGACTCCCACAAATCTTTCAAGCTCTTCCATTCGCTCATGAAGTCTTCCGATATCAATCTGAAGGTGGCTTATACGCGAATCAAGGGTAAGTAAAAGTTGATCTATCTTCTTCAAAAGGGTAGCATAAGTTATGTTCTGCATCTCCAGGACTTCTTCAACCAGGCTCTCCGCTCCATTTGTTGGTGGCATTGGCTTGTAAAACGAGTGCGGGTTGAAGTATCCATCTTGGTATTTGTTTGCTCTCACGAAATCCACAACCGGCTTCCCATCTCCTTTGTGCTTTCCTTGCATCATTTTCTATCTATCAAACACACAAAAAAAAGAAAAATATTCAGTAGCTATTTTTATCATAACTTTCTAATTCTAAAAAAAATCGAAAACACCGTTAAATCCCTGGCAACGGCGCCAGAAAAACTTGATGCGTGAAGTTATTCACCCAAAATTAACTGCAAGTGCACAGTGTACAATTGTAGTATTTAGGTTATCGATCCCACAAAGATTATGTCGAGTTTCGATTCTATTAGAATGCAATCTATCTGGTAACTAGTTGTGTAACTTATGGATTAAAAACGCTAGACTTAGGTAAATCGCGGGTAGTATGGGCCATGCACGAAATTGAATGTTGCTCTACTCTTAAACACAAAAGACAAATGTATACAATACCAAATCTCTTTGCGTATTGCACTATAAATCAACCAACATATCAAAAATGATGCTTTTCAACCTAATTAGCTAATGCATGCACTATGAATAGATTTGATTGTTTATGATCTTCCAAGCTAAACTCTCGTTTGTACAAGGACGAGATCACCTGCTAAAAACAAGGCTCCGGGTTTAGAGTAAAATGGGTGTATGATGCAACAAACCCTAAAATTCAATATTCTAAGTGATCAAGTCAAAATATTGTATGAATTAATATTAAAGCAGAGAGTAGTCACGAATTCAGCAACAATTCGTGCACCTAATGACCCATAAAACCTTTGACAACCTAGATCTAACTAGGGAACTACTCACACATAGCAAACAAACCAACCATAATCATTAATATCAAAGGTTTGCAATATGAAAGTGAAATCAAAAGAGATTAGAGCAAAACGTGGCTCTCTCTCTGTAAAACCAAGAGAACAGGGGCACAAGAAAACCTTCACACAAGGGTGCTCCCTAAAAACAATATCTAAGTAACTTTTTGGTGATTTTTGGTAAAGAGATGCTTGAATGCTTCAAAAGCTTGATGGAAGTTGTCTCTCTCTTTTTCCTCTACTTAAGGTCGAATATATAGTCTCTCTAGGTCATGCATGAGTCAGCCAAGAGGTTCTAGCAATTAGGGTTTCGAAAAGAAAGCCCAAAAAGAATTTCCAAATTACTAAACCGACCTCTGAGTCGGTCGACTTCCTCTTCCAGTCGGTTGACTCGGGCTTTGGTTCATTATTCTTCATTTTAGCTCCAAATCTTCTAGATTCTTGCGAAACACCTCACCATGTGGAATCTTCCATTTAACCTGTATAAAATGCAGAAAAGGCTCCAAAACAGCATAAAATATCATTGTGAAAACCGGTAAAAATATCAGTACATCAAACACTCACACTTTCCTATTGTAATCATCAATGATAGACAGAAAATACTGCTTACCAGAGATACTTGGAGTAAAATATGGAGATCCCCAAAGATCTGAATGTACATACTTTAGTGCTTCACCTGAATTGTGCTTTCCAATGTTGAAGCTAAATATCTTCGTCTTCCCCATAACACAACTCTCACAGAATTTCATCTCTTCAATCTTCCTCTTATCAATGATGCCCTTTTTTGCTAGGATCATCAAATTCTTCATACTCATGTGTCCTAACCTTCTATGCCACAAGACTGTCTCATCATTGCGAGGTTTATCAGAAACACATACATTTGACTGTTCTGTCACAGTCTCTCCATCAAGCAAGTATAAAGAACTACACAAAGAGCCTTGTAATCCCATCTTCCCATTCATATAGAACCTTGTTTTACTTTTTCCTTCAGCATGACCAAACCCAAGCCTATTTAACGTAATGGCAGTTATCAAATTTATCTTCAGCTTAGGAATGTACCTGACATTTATCAATGTCTTCACCGTGCCACCACATGCTTTTATATTGATGAAACCTATTCCTGTAAATTTAACTGAATAGTCGTCTCCTTGTAGCACTTGTTCAGAGTTGAGCTCCTTGAATGTATCCAACCGGTCTCTCCTTGAGGCTATGTAATATGAATTACTCGAAACAATCACCCACCTCTCTTGACGCCAAATTTCCTATACTAATAATGCATCAACTCCTATTGATTGGTCGATGACCACTGCTGCACTGGCATCATCATCATTGCTCATGCTCTTCTTCTTAGCACAACAATCAGCTTCCATATGTCCATCCTTCTTACAGTACTAGCAGTAGAGTTTTGTTCCCGATCTCAATATGCTTCTGCTTCTATCTCTATAGTTTCTTTGATCCTTATTTGAAAGAGTTCCCCGACCCGCATACACATCAAAGATGGCTATCTTCACCTTCGAAAACTTAGAACTCATAGCATCCAATAAACCGAAACTATTATCTCCCTGCAGCTAGCGTGTCGATCGACACAGATGGGTATGTCGGTCGACACGATCTCATAACGTCGATTCTTCTCTCGAACCCTAGCCGCCGTGTCGATCGACATAAGGAAGCGTGTCGATCAACATGGAGTGTCTACGATAATTCTTAATCCCGATTCTCGCAACATCGACTACTTTGTTCCCAGCTGTCGAACTACCTCGATCTTAAACCTAGATCGCAGTCGATGCCTTTTTTCCCAGCTATCGAACCGAAACCCTAAACCGTTGATTGCCTTTAGCCCAGCAACCCAACTTCCTTGATCCAAAACCCGGATCACCGCTTTAAAGCTTTTATCGTTCTGCTGAAACTGTCGTGTCGATCGACAAAGTGCGTGTGTCGATCGACACAAAGACCTGCGGACGATTCTTCTTTCGCCGCCGCTGACTGTCTTCTCCAACAATCAACACAAAACCCTGATAACCGTCAATAGCTTTTATCCCAGCTATCAACCCTGATCTAAAACCTAGATCCCATCAGAAAATTCTCTGGTCCTTGCTCAGGAAACCTTAAACATGGCTCTTATACCAATTGTAGGGATTTGATACCATCCCTATAATCAAAGAACTGGTTGTTTGAACAAGAAAATAAAGAATACAGAGAATTTAAGGAGTTCAGATCACGGTGTGTGATCCTACGTCTCGGTGTGTGATCCTACGTCTCGGTGTGTGATCCTACGTCTCGGTCTGGAGCTTTTCTAGTAATCCACTATATCATAGATTACAACAATTTAGGGTTTCTCACAATCTCTCTAAAGAACAAGAAAGATCTCTCAAAAGCTCTTAGCTTTCTGATTAACTCTCATAGCCTCAATCCCACACATGATTAGCTTTATATAGCTTAAGAAAATTACAAAGACAAGAAGGTTTAACCTAAACCTAAACCCAATAAAAAACTAAACCTATTCCCTATTTGATTAATACCTAAGCTGCGGACCTTATTGATATTTAATGATTTTTATTATAAAAAAAAAGGTCCAAACCCAGCATGTTTGAAGCCACCAAAATAATTGATTGTGTTTCAAAATTTGTTCATCCATTTCATAAAAACTGCAAAAAAAATGATAATATAAAGGATATTAAAAAATCGATAGAAAAAATATTTTTGTATGAAATTCATTTGAATGATATAAAATACATGTTACAAAATGACTTCTTCTATTTAGTTAACGAAAATATAGTCTATGAGAGTGATCGAAGAACATATTTATAGAAAAACATGTTAGAATTTTCAATTTAGTTTTTTTTTTTTAATGAAAACTTAAATGAATATTGAGGAATATACCATTTTTATTTTAAATTAATTTTTCATTTGATTTTGTATCTGAAAATATAACTAAAACTTGATTTTTTGGTTTTAAAGATCTAAAAATTACTTAAGAAAAATCTTACTTGAATTAATCCTATGATTTTGGTCTGAAATTTTTAGTTTAAGATTCTCAATTTTTCTCAATGGGTAATATCATTTTATTGTGGTCGAAGGTACTTTCCTTTTTTGTGAACTTACATTTAAAAGCTTGATTTTTTAAACAAAATCTACGAAGTTCTCTTATTTGGATTTATACTATAAATTCAGTATTAGTATTAATGAATCGAGTATTAATTTAGAGGTTTTACTGTATTTGGTTTATTCGGATAGAACGATCAAGAGATTGAATATGGGCTGAGTGGGACTTATACAATTAATATGATGTAGGCCCATTAGATTTCCTTCGTCTTTGCCAAAGAGTACCCTGACGCAGATCTACCGTGTAATCACTGCCTGAGATCAAAGGCGAGAAGAAGACTGCAAGACAACGAGACGTGGAGATGAGCCCTGCATCCGCCATGAAAGCTGCTGGAATTTTAGTCCTGCTGGCTGTTCTAACATTGGGTATACAGTCTTTCTTTTAGCGTTTTCTGTATCATCGATTTCGATGTGATTAATCCCATCGGTGTGCCATCATCGATCTGATCTCATTTCTTTCTTCTGTTGTTTCTCGTGATTCTGTCAGCTTATGCGAAGAATTCAGGTGACGTGACAGAGTTGCAGATCGGTGTCAAGGTGAGCAAAAACGCTCTTTCACCAGAGCTTAATTTTGTCTAGATAAGGAAGCAGTTGGTTCCAACTTCCATGTTCGAATTGAAGTTGCTTGAAATTTGTTTCCTTCTCTTGATAGAAGGAAGCTTACAGTCATTCTAGAGTTAATTAAGACCATCTTCTTGTGATTGCATCGAGCTACCATAGATATTTGGTTGTGAAATGACTGCAGTTTTGTGACCCTTGCTTTCACCTGTCCCTTTTTACAGCACAAGCCTCAGAAATGCGATGTTCAGGCTCACAGAGGGGATAAGATCAAGGTCCACTATCGGGTAAGTTTTATCGAAGCAGAAGTTATCTTGTTATTGCAAGCTATAAAACTGTTTCATCTAGGAATATCACTATTAATCATGAATGATAGAGTAGGAAAATGCAGAGATTGGTTTGGTTCACTTGAAACAAACAAAGATGATAGTAATGGTCCTCTTGTGCAGGGAAAGTTAACAGATGGAACTGTCTTTGATTCAAGCTTTGAAAGAGGTGACCCTATTGAGTTTGAGATTGGAAGTGGTCAAGTCATCAAAGGTGTGCAATTGCAACCCCAGTTTTTTCCCTTCTGTTGCTGTGGAAGGTAATGCAAAGAAATTAAAACTCTTTGCAGGATGGGACCAGGGTTTACTGGGAGCTTGTGTAGGTGAGAAGAGAAAACTGAAAATCCCGTCCAAACTTGGTTATGGTGATAACGGCTCACCACCAAAGATCCCGGGTAAGCGTTGTTACGTACTTCATTAGTTTCCGTTTCTTATCCTCTCTGAACAAAGTGAATGTGTGGTGAATTACAGGTGGAGCGACACTGATATTCGATACGGAGCTTGTTGCTGTGAACGGGATAACATCCGGCCAAGGAAAAACCAAGAATGAGCTTTGATTACACCTTTCTTCTTATTTTCCTTTTTCACTTTAAAATATCAACCTATTTTCAATCTCAAATAAGGCAATAATTATGTTTTTTAACTATTCACGGTGTAATCGCCTATTTAGGGTGGACGTTTTAGGCTTCAAATAGTAAACTTGGTTTTAGTTGAATGTGGGTGCTTAAGTGGCTGAATTTGCGAGGAAGAAGAAAATTCATGATACATTGGTTGTGTTTGAACTAGAGTCCCGGCTAACCACAGATTGTACTCAGAAGCTTTACGAGAGGTACACTAGAGATACTGAAACAAGAAACTAAATTGAAACAAGAATTTTTTTTTCTATCTTTCGTTCAATAGGAATTCAGAAGTTCACGACTTGGAGTTATTTTGCACCCACTTTCGCTGCGGTTCATCCCCTCGATCACGATCTTAGTCTCCTATTTATAGTATAGCACTTCTCACAACCATCCTACTTTAATGGAACGGAGACAAAATTTAGTGTTTTGGAACAAAACAGAGCAAGCCTCCGGAGAATCGACTGGTTAGCAAAGTTATTGTTGGTATGCCCCTTATTTGAAAAGTACACGGAATAGTTTGAGGCATAGCCATGTCCAAATCACACTTCCACTTCATTTCTAACTAGGTAATTGGCCCACACATTTGTGCGGGATTTAATTTTTTATAATTTATTACAATGAGACAGTAATACTTTATACCGAGAAGATTTGTAAGAGGATAAAAAATATACCGAGAAGCGAATATAGTTATATCATATATCAATGCTACTAGCATTTAGATATGTCTTGATTATCACCTGTTTAAATTTATATTACTTAGTTAATATTTTACAATATACATAAATAATCAAAATGTCTAATATAAATGGAAGAAAAAAAAAAATTAATAATACCTTTCAAACTCTATAACATGTAATTATTGATCATATCAACATCTTAATTTATTAGATTTAGTATAGCTCTCCTTTTTAAAAAATTTTGGATCAAATTCATTTTCATTTGATTCTCCATACAATCGCTTTGATAGGATCATCAACATCTGTTATAAGAAAACCTTGTAGAATTTTAATCTCAAATGGATCATCATCATCGTCATCATCATTTTCTTTGATTTTTCCATCCCCAATATCCAAAATTTATTTTAAGAAATCTCTTTGTGTATTTGCTTCATCGATACTAAACTCATTCGCGAGAGGCCTCAAGTTCTTTGTCAGTTTTAATACTCTAAGTTATTTCTAGAGGAACAACATATTTAGGGAAGACATAACAGTTTGTTCTCTTTTATCGTCTGCTTTAAATGATAATATTTGTCTAGAATCACCTCCGAAAATTACTTTACCTTCTCCAAAATTTCGAAACAATGTTCTTGCATCATCATAGCTTTATCCCATATGATTAGCTTAGCTAATTTTATCAAATCTACTTGATATGTTCCAACTTTCATTCATTCACATTAATTGTTATGCAAAATCTATAGTGAGTTGTTCTACCACCTTTTAATAACGAACCATCAATACCATTGGATGTAACGTTTAACAGAATATCACCCTTAGATCAATTATCTATAATACTCCAAAGAAAAGTCTTCCCATCTCCTCCAAATCCATAAACCAAAAATATATCTCCCATATGATTATTGATTGCATCCATAATCTCTTCGTTGACACCTCTCTATTCATCTCTAGAGTGAGTTGTTCTACCACCTTTTCATAATGAACCATCAATACCACTAGATGTAACGTTTAACAGAATATCACCCTTTAATCAATTATCTATAATACTCCAGAGAAAAGTCTTCCATCTCCTCCAAATCCATATACCAAAAATATACCTCCCATACGATTATTGATTGCATCTATAATATCCTCGTTGACACCTCTCTATTCATCTCTAAGTTTAGGAAGATTATTTCTAAGTATTCTTTTATCTCATCTTTGTTATAATTTTTCTCTTCAAGTATCATGAAATTGTTATTAATAGCAATCACCGAATCATCTAGAAGTTGCATTCCTTCAAATATGAATTTTTTTTCTAAGTATTCTCTTAGCTCATTTTTTTTACTTATAAAATATACATATATTTATTTTTTTGGCATTGTGATTTTTTTTAGTAGTCCATAAAAAATAGAAACTTGGATTTTCCATTAAACATCTGGTTAACCACATTTTCTAGTGAATTATCTCTTTGTATACCATCATTTCTTGGTAAATGAAATGAAAGCTTTTATGTCATACGAAAATAAGTATTGCGTCAATAATTTATCAACTTCACAAGCAAATAGGTACCTGATTTTTTATAAAAAAATTACAATAGATATAATGTGAACGAAAGATATAACAAAATAATTTTATAAATTTTATGAATAATACAATAACTAAAACAATATAGAATTAAAAAAATTTATAATGTCACATTTTCAAATATCTTTATCAAGTTTTCGGCTTAACATTAATTCAAATTAAACCAAATTAATCTCTTTATATATATCATTTTATAAATACAAATATCATTCATTCTTTAAATGGAAAGATATAGATATATATATATATATAGTTATATTGAATATAGTTAGACATCGAAAATATTAAAATGCTTATAATCGTAATCATAATTGTATTATATATGTATTTCCTTAATTTTCTTTCAAAATCAATTACTATTTAAAAAATCAGCAAAAATATTAATAATATTACTATAAGCATATTTTCGAAATCAAGCTGGAAAATGTTATCCATATTTTTCTTTTATAAATATTAGTTCATAAATATGGCAACTAATATTTCTTATACCATTATTTTCGGAACTAAACAGATAATGAAATTATTTTTTTACTAAAATAAATAAAACTCATGGACAAACATATATAAAATTATGTAAAATTGATTAAATTTTTTTTTTTTTTACAGAAAATGCTTTTTCTGATATACATATAAACCACAATATTAAACGAAGATAGAAATGAGAATGAATTTAGTGATTAGTTTGTGTCGGCTCGAATAACGGATACAGATTGGCAAACCATAACTGAAAAAAAAAAAAGCTCTCATGTTCGGAGTTTGTTGATCTAAGAGACGAAGCGAGATTGCGAAACTTGTGATCGATATTTAAATTCAAATAAATTAACTTACCATCATTTAATTGGACATATATATAGGCACCAAAGAAAAAAAAAGTTCCAAAGAAATCAAAGGTTTTGTACATGATATATTAAAAAGGAAAATTCCATAAAAAAACTTTCTGACAACCACTTTTACTTTAAACCTTGAGACTATTATGTGATCAAATTAAATTCTTAATATAGCAAAATAGGCAATTTAAAATTTCAAAGTGGCTTCTTATTTCCAATTGCTTCAAACCCAAACGGGACTGTTCACGGTAAACAGTGTTTCCATTAAAAAAATAAATATTTATTCAAAGAATCTTTAAATATTAAAAGAAAATTAAAAAAAATCAAATCAAATCTAAAAGTTTACTAATAACTAGGGAACATGTCCCGCGCCCTGCGCCGTAAATGATATTAGATAGGTAACTAACAAATAATCATCAAAAGATATAAGGTGATAATTAAAATTTCATATGAGTATCCGATTGATTGTAAATGATGAAACAAACACGATTATCAAAAGCTCATTTGCAACCTAAAGAAGCGTAAGAACAATCCTTATATTTATGTTATTATTATATGGTGAACCAAGGGAAAAACGTAATGCATATGAGTGAAAAATCAATCCTCATAAGTCATGTAAATTAATCTAAAACTCTATCACTATCTTGTGAATCCAAGGGAAAACCGTAACACAAAAGAGTGTAACAACAATCATTATCCCTATAGAAAAAAAGCGAACTATGATGACGTGATTAAAAGAAAGAAGTAGTAAAAGGAATTTAACGGAGGCAGAAGTGAAGAGTGTCGGATACGCATGTGATTGTGCTTAATGTTATAATTGAAACAGTAACAAAAAAACAGTTTGTTTCAACTCTGATTCTAATTTAAAATACTTAAATGTAGATGAATTTTAACCTCAACCCCTCTTTTATAAAGCCATGCACATTAATATATAGTACACAAAGACTGAAATACGTATATGTGGAGGATTCTAAACCCTAACCCCTCCTTTATAAGACCCAAACACATCAATATACAGTAAACTATACCTAAAATGTTTACTTATGGAGGAATCTAAACCCTAATCTCTCCTCTATAAACTCAAACACATCAATATCCAGTACAAAATTACTAAAAGACATATTTGTGGAGGAATATAAATCCTAACTTCTCATTTTAACCCAAGTACATTAATATACAGTACATGATTCCTAAAATATGTGGAGGATTCTAAACTCTAACCCTTCCTTCAAAAATCCAAGCATATTAATATATAATACACAATAGTTAACATACATATGAAGTAATCTCACCAAGACTACTATTTTATAAACCATATCACATTAATAGATAGTACATGATAGCTAAAGTGTTTATCTCTCGAGGAGTCTAAACCCCAACACCTCCTTTATATAATCAAGAACATTATTATACAACTAAAATGCTTACATGTGAAGAAATCTAAACCTCCAACCTCTCTTTTATAAACCCAAGCATATCAACATATAATACACGATAGATAAAATACTTACATGTGGAGGAATCTAAAACTTAATTTCTCCTTCATAAACTCAAACACATTGATATACAGTATACATTAACTAAAATACATATTTTTGCAGGAATATAAATCCTAACATCTCCATTATAAACTATACCACATTAATATACAGTACATGATATCTAAACTATATATATTCGGATTAATATAAACCCTACCCCCTTTCCTATACACCCAAACACATTAATATGCAGTATACGATATCTAAAATATTATTTGTGAATGAATTTAAACCCTAACCCCTCATTCATAAACCCAAGCACAATAATATACAATACATAATAGCTAAAATACGTATCAGCATACAAAGCAGAACCCTACACCCCAAACTCTAAATCTCAATTCATATACCCTAAACTATACACATGCAAACCCAATCACATCAATATACAAACCCACCATGGCGATTTCTCGAATGAGCCTCTACTGCATAGATGAGATACAATGGTCAAAAAGACTATAAATTTACAGTGGTCATCATCCCAAAAGTAAATAAATTTGTCTTATTCTTTTTGTATTTCTTAAGTCCACTCTCATCTCCATCATTGATCTTATGAGTAGATTCCAACCAATCACTTCACAAATTCTATAGTTATGCTTTCATTGGTCCGCAACCAGTGCGGTAAAGGACTTTTAATAAGTGATTGTCAAACATATAGGTAATAAGTAAAATTGTATGAGGAGAGTTTTTTGGATTGTAAAAGGTGAAATAAATGTGATTTGAAAAGCATCTTCTGAAACAAATGTGAAATGTAAAAAGTAAAATTGCCTAAGTACATAACATGAGAACATCAATATAAGTCACTAAATCTGAAAGGTCATTATATACCCAACGTCCAAATCAGAAAACCAAAAAACTCAAAAATTAATCCAAAAGTTTAATGTTATTACATCCTTTGCGCCAAAAACCTACAACTATTTAGTGAACCCAATGGAAACATCGTTACGCATGAGGGATGAAAAGTCGATTTTATACGTAATTTAAAACCCTACCACTATTTGATGAACCCAATCAAAAAATCGTATCGCACGGGATCTGGAAAACCTTTCTTATATGTAGATGTTGTGAAAATTTAATTTAAAACTCTACCATTATCCAGTGAATCCAAGGGGAAAACTGTAACGCACGGGAGTTGAAAAGCCTTCTTTATACGTAGATGTTGTGACGATTTAATCTAAAACTCTACCACTATTTTAAACAAACTAAAAGTTTCGTGAATAGATGATAATAAAGACATGATCAGCATCCTGCGTGGTAAAGAACTTTGAACATGCAATTAATAACAAAATTGTAAAATATAATAAGTAAAATTGATGTAAATGAGGAAACAAATGTGTAAGCTAAATTATTGAAAAGCATTATTGCATAACATGAAAATACTAATGCAAACGTGTAATCAGCACAAAGAAATGGAATAAAGAAAAAAAAAAAAAAACCCAGAAACATACTTTAACTTACAACTTACAGCAACAAATCAAAATTATGTTTTCTAAAATATTTAACTGCAACAAATAACAATTGTTTACAAATGTTGAACTTGGTTTCGATTTGCCCATTAATTAGTATCCAATAAACAATGATCTTTAAATAAAGTCGTGAGCATATTTTATCAAACTTTAAAATTCAAAAGATAGGATTCAAGTTTTCATACTCGTACACTCACATTAAAAAAAAAACAATCGAAAGGGCTGAATTAAATGAATAAAATTCTATTGGAACCCTATTTTTCAAAGCCCGGAAAATTGGACCAAATTAAACTAAAAACGAATGCCCAAACTGATTTAATGGAAGCATGAGTTCCACTTTTTAGTTTCCAAAGATTCATCCTTGTTTGGCTGGAAATACTGATGAGACTATGCATAAGCAGTTTCTCAGACACTTCCTCCTCCTCCTCTTATGAAAATGAAAAGTTTCTTATGTCAGAACAAAGCTTCAACATGCCTCTGACTCAGCTCGAACACCGGTGTCGGTGGCTCCATCACCTTCTCCCACACGATTTATATCTAGATTGGGCATGCATTGGACCGTAAATGATCTTACATGACTGGAAACATACCCATCAAACCTCAACTCAGGTCTGCCATTTTCCTTTCTTCTAATATAATTTTTCCTTTCGTCTCTTCCTCGATTATGATCCACCCTTCCTCATGCCATTTTTGGAAAAATCTGATTCCGAATCTCGCGGAAAGATTTGGAGCTATATATCTTAATTTATAAGCTATAAGCTATATAAAGATTTGTGCCAATCAAAATATATAAGTTGAATCAACTCGAGTAATCAATTTTTCACCTGATGTGTTTTTTTCTTCTAAATAGCCGGTCCGAACCATTCGAACCAAACCAAAGCAAATTTTTCATCAAGAATATGCATTCGTTCAGCAGAGAATTCATCCTCATCCTCAGTCTTGGATGACACGATTCAAGACTACTTTGTTTTGACAAGGAAATGTCTTACTAATTAATTTATTGTTAGAAACATGCACCATCAGGAGATGTTAGATGTAAGTATTAAGTAAAAAGATATTGACCAGTGGTATCTAAACTGGACACGATTAGATCAAAAACACAAGTTAGACAAATCTCTTTCCGCAGATTCAGGTAAGAGCTCTTCACCTCTTTTGATGCAGTTTTATCCAACCTATATCCCCTATACTCCGTGTTACGATGTTCCCATCACGGAGACAACCTAGTCTGTAGATCAAGCGGCGAGGCTGATCAGGGAAACAAAGAGGAGCACTGAATTGTTAGTTATTGCCGATTAAGATCACCAAAGAAGATGAACTGAAATGGAAATTGAGTTGCCTTCGGGTACGTTATATTTATAAATGTTTGTTACACGTTGGTCGATTCGTATAATATAATTTTTGTATATGATTTGAATATTTTTTGTAGATGAACAAAGCAAGCCATGTCATGTGAATCCTATAAAGCAGACCTGACGATAAAGTTGAAAAAGCACCATATGTTAATCTCTTTAATGGCTTATCGATCTCTTCTTCCAAGTAATATTACTATTGTTTCACACACAAATTTTTTACCAAATTTTTTTTTACCAAATTGATTCTTACGTGTTTACTGAAGGAGGAGAGGCCACAAAATATTCATTTTTTAGTTGAATTGATTTGTTTTTGGTTTTCTCTATATGGAAGATTAACACCCAAGAAAGAGTGGAGAAAATGGGAAAAAGGAAAATGGATGCTTGTGTGAAAAAATCTTTCAGTCCATATTCAATCAAAGGTATAAACAAGAGCTTTATAAACTTCTTCTTCTTTATATTAGTTCACTTTAGCGTATACAAAATAATAAGGGTAAAGAATATCATGCCATTTGTACCTTTTTCCACAATGATCTTCTCTCGCTACAAGATCTAAAAGAAAATCAAAGAAAAATATTATTAGATTCTAAGATATTAAATGAAAAGAGGATACGAAGAGAGGAAAACACCAATCTTGAGCTAATTTATGATATTAAGAACACAATACCATACAATTCATTTTTTTTTTTTTGACATCAAAGGCACCATACATTAGTTAGACCGGCGGGAAAAGGTTTGCATCGATGCTAAACTAAACCGGTCTTACATAGTTAACATGGGAAAATAAAGAACCTCGTGCTCTTGCCTCTTTTTGCAAGGGCATCGGCATGGACATTAGAAGATCTAGGTAAGAAAACTAAAGTGAAATCTGAAAATTTGGCACGAAGTGTGGTGAAGTAATCCAAATCCGTGTAGAAAGCAAGCCAATCTGAATGATTTTCGGTCATCGAAATCAATGTCAAGCAGTCCGTCTCTAACCTGACTGAAAGGAATTGCCACTCTAAAAGACAAGACATAGCCCAAAGAAGGCAGTCTAGTTCAGCATGAAGGGCTGAAAGACTTTGTCGACATCCTTGCATTCCTAAAAGGTAGCGGCCACCGGTATCTCGTAGACACCACCCTAGTCCACTCATTGTTCCAAGATGATGCCAAGAGGCATCTATCTGACATGTGAGGGACTGGGATGACTCAAGGGACTCATCTAAAGCACCTGCTTCCGTACTCTCCTCTTCTTCGTCTTCTTCACCTTTCTGATTGGCCAATCTCCAACTCTCCGCCTCTAAAACCGCTATCTGAAGAGTATCCTTTGGCGAAACATTCTTGCCATTGAAGACTTTCTCATTTCTTGCTTTCCAAATGTACCACATTATCCAAGGGAAAAGATCCCATTATGTCTCTGCTAAACCCGAATTTTTGGTCCTCCAAAAGAGGTAGTCCATATTTCGGTATAAAGAGGTACTCGGGAAGAAACTCGGAAGTGTGAGAAAAGAAGACAATGCCCAGACTTGTAAAGCAGGGGGACACTCAAAGATGAGGTGATTAATCGATTCCTCGGCCCCTCCACATCTTGGACAACTACGATCCGAACCCAAATGACGGTACGCTAAGTTTTGACATGTAGCAACACAACCATATAGCGCCTGCCACATAAAATGTTGCAACTTCTTGGATGTCTTCACTTTCCAAACTTGGCTTTTTAGTGCGGTAGTGCTCGGTTCTAATATCGGTTTGGGAACTGGATTATCTTCCATCTTACTAGCTATCTCATATCCTGATTTAACCGTATAGTTTCCAGATTTTGTATAAGACCAAGCATATCCATCCATGGTGAAATTCCGACTCGGTCTCATCCCAAGGATAAGCCGAATGTCCTCTGGATGGATGAGATCGCGAAGTTTCGCCTCATCCCATCCACTTGCATCCCGTTGGATAAGACTATGTACCAACAAGGAAGGGTCTCGATCCTGGGATCGGATAGCAGGTCTCGCCAGACGGGCTGGGACGTCTGGGATCCAGGGTTCATACCATACACTGGTGTTACAACCTGATCCGATGGTCTTCCTGAGCCCGTGAAAAAGAAGGGGTCTTGCAGCAAGAATACTCCTCCACCCAAAAGAAGGGGACCGAGACTCGTAAACCTCCAGAGGACTAGAGTGTCTGAAGTAACGAGCTCGAAGGACTCGAGCCAAGAGAGAGGATGGGAAATGGAGGAGACGCTAGAGCTGTTTAGCTAACAAAGCTAGGTTGAAAGCATGCAAGTCCCTAAAACCTCGGCCACCCAACTCTTGGGGAGTACAAATCTTATCCCATGAAATCCAATGGAGGCCACTGCTATTGCTCCTAGCACTCCACCAGAAGTTAGAGATAGCACTACTAAGTTGCTGAATAACACATTGTGAAAAAAAGAAACACGACATTGGGTATGTCGGAAGAGCTTGTGCCACCGATTTAATGAGAAATTCTTTTCCACCTTTGGAGAGCAGTTTTGAAGTCCAAGTGTTAGCCCGATTGCTTAGTCTTTCTTGGATATACGCAAAGACTTTTTTCTTTGAGCCACATATTTCTTCAGGGATTCCCAAATACATCCCCATGCCTCCTTCCTTGTTAATACCAATTTTCAATTTGATTTGCCTCCTAATTTTTGGATCCACCGTTTTCCCAAAGGTAATAGAGGACTTGGAACGGTTTAGTTCTTGTCCTGATGCCTTCCCATATGTCTCGATTATCTTAAAGATCTCTACACTTTGTAGGAGGTCGGCCTTGCAAAAAAAAAGGCTATCGTCAGCGAAGAGAAGGTGTGAAACCGAAGGGCTCCCCCGAGCGATTCGTAATCCCGTTAGGCGTCGTTCTGCCTCCGCCCCATTAAGTAGAGAGACAAGAGCTTCTGTGAGGATTATGAAGAGAAATGGGGACAAGGGGTCACCCTGACGCAAACCTCGTGAAGGTTTTATGCAGCCCTTTGCCTCGCCATTAATGAGCACTCGGTAAAATACCGAGGAAATGCAGTACATCATCCACCTCACCCATTTTGGGTGGAACCCGAGTTTTAACATTAGGGCCTCGAGGAAGCTCCATTCGACTCAGTCGTAGGTTTTACTCATATCAGTCTTTATGGCCATAAATTTAGATTTTCACATTGAGCTTGTGCGAAGGGCATGAAAGTTCTCTTGGGCTAGTAAAATATTGTCTGTGATCAAACGTCCAGCCATAAAGGCCGATTGGGTCTTCAAAATCAGTTTCGGGAGGAATACCATACAATTCATTATCTTTAGTGATATGACCTTCTTTCACTATAAGATATATATATATTATCAAGAAACAATATTATCAAGAAAAAAATATATATCTAAGGTTAGTTCCGCTAAAGCTCGAGTCGTGTTCTTTCTCGTACGTATCCTTCACATTCAAGATATCTTTTCCTTTCATCAAAGGTATTTCTGGTGATGGAACATCTATGTGGGAGATAGTTATGCTAATAACCCTAACT
This sequence comes from Euclidium syriacum, assembly GCA_900116095.1. NCBI lineage: Eukaryota > Viridiplantae > Streptophyta > Magnoliopsida > Brassicales > Brassicaceae > Euclidium > Euclidium syriacum. The sequence continues at coordinate 1,400,773 of FPAK01000003.1, read as the reverse complement.
TTAATAAGAGAATTCCTTGGATTGCAAGAAAAAGTCAAACAATAACTACTACTCACAATCTTATTAAAACCGCAATCACAATACCATAATCATCTTGTTCTGCAACAACTTTCAAAAACTTAGATAAAAATTATTGTTATTGTATGAATTCAACCCTAGTTTTTTCTCCGTTCTTGTGGAGGCACGGGGACACAAAGATAGAGCCGAATGTCTCACCGGAACAACACTTGCAATACATAACACAATTAAGCAAAGAGTGGGCCTTAACAGACCCAAGCTCAAAAGTAGAATGGGCCAAAACGGCCCAAACCCAAACCACAATCATCTATGCCGCAACTTCTGTCCGGGACTCATGTCTGGAGTCACAGGAGCATCTACGCCGGAGCCAACCGATCCAACCAATCGACAAAATTCTAAGCGTCGCCGAAACCAACAAGTTCCAAGGATCATCCATGCAGAATATATCCGAAGAAATTAAATTGAACCATCCTCTCCACCGAGAACAGAGCATCAACAGAAAGAGATCTATAAAGATCAAGACATCCCACCCTAGATCAATCGCAAGGAACCAAGTCCATGACAGCGGATCCAAACCGGAGAAGGAATGCACCACATCACCCGTGATAGCAAAACGAAGGCGGCAGAGCCGCGACCAAACTCCGGTCAGAGCCGGATCCGGAGAGACGAACAGCCTCCAATCACCTCTCCCAACGATTTCGTCGGAGAAATCAAAGCCCCAAGAAGATCTAGTCAGATCCGTTCAAATCCGGAAGGGACTAGAGGTTTTTGTCGGACTAGGTCTGATCATAGCCAGAAATCGAGCCTCAAATCTAATCCTTCTTAAAAATATTTGTGCGAGAAAAAGGAGAAGAAGAGAGGATCGAAGAATGGAACTTTCTCTCTCTAGGGAGGAGAGAGAAGTATTCTATTAACCTGTATGAAGATTACGAAAAACAACCCTTTATAAGTCCTAGAAAACCAGATCTTCAAATAATCCAATTTCATTAAAAACTTAAGAAACTAACATCGGTGAAAGCTTAATCTTTAGATTAAAATTAAAGCTCATGGCGATTAGGTGATAAGGAAAGAGAAAGAGAACCAAATGTGAAGGCAACACACTAAAACAAAAACAAAATAAAGCCTTACATCTTCATATGTCAATGTATGTCAATGTTCCAGAAGAAACAACCTCTATCCTTCCTGGTTTGTGGTATGGTATGGTTATCCCGACAGATAACGATATTAAATTCACCAGATTTGATACCAAACATGAATCTATTTAATCGAAATTTTTCAGTTTTCAAAATATGCGGAGCATCCAGTATCCCTAAAAAAAAACGAAAGACCATCAAAAATACCAAATCTCACCGATTAAAAACCCAAATGTATATCAATTATTCGATGGGTGGAGCTCATGAGTCTCATGAGAGAGTGATTATCGTCTAGACATAGGTAGATCGAACAAAGCCACAAGTGACCATGAAGAAAACCCTAAAAGAGAAAGTGAGGAGGAAGTCAACGCGAAGAAACCTGAAGATGAGAGTGATTACCGTTTAGTAGATGAAGACGGAGAAAACTGTACGTCCCGTGAAGAAAACCTTAAAAAGAAAGTGGATACAAAGTACACGTAGATGAGAAATATGCTAACTATGGCATAATAGTGAACGGCAAAGAATATACAATAGCACTTAGAAATCTTAGAGTTATGAACGAAGCCAAACCGTCCCGAACCAAAGTCTTTTTAAAACGAACCAAATAAACCAAAACGACCCAAACAATTCTCCCAAACCAATTGGTTCATTAAGAGCACGGTGAAGAATTATTAGAAGAGAAACGAAGAAGATGTTACGGCGAAGAAACCCTAAAATTAAGTGAAGAATAAACTACATCAACATAGAACCTTATATATAGCACTTAGAAATCTTAGAGTTATGAACGAAGCCAAACCGTCCCGAACCAAAGTCTTTTTAAAACGAACCAAATAAACCAAAACGACCCAAACAATTCTCCCAAACCAACTGGTTTCATTAAGAGCACGGTGAATAATTATTAGAAGAGAAACGAAGAAGATGTTACGGCGAAGAAACCCTAAAATTAAGTGAAGAATAAACTACATCAACATAGAACCTTATATATAGCACTTAGAAATCTTAGAGTTATGAACGAAGCCAAACCGTCCCGAACCAAAGTCTTTTTAAAACGACCAAATAAACCAAAACGACCCAAACAATTCTCCGAAACCAATTGGTTCATTAAGAGCACGGTGAAGAATTATTAGAAGAGAAACGAAGAAGATGTTACGGCGAAGAAACCCTAAAATTAAGTGAAGAATAAACTACATCAACATAGAACCTTATATATAGCACTTAGAAATCTTAGAGTTATGAACGAAGCCAAACCGTCCCGAACCAAAGTCTTTTTAAAACGAACCAAATAAACCAAAACAACCAAACAATTCTCCCAAACCAATTGGTTCATTAAGGACTGTTTTGTAATCAACCACCTTAACTTTCAATGTCGGGCATTCTCACTACTCTTTTAATATATATGATTAAAAAAATTCCAAAAAATCTTAAAAATTACAAAAACATTCGAAAAGCTCTTTAAATATTCAAAAAAAACTCGAAAAAACGAAAATAAAATTTACATATTTCCTAATAATTCAAAAAAATCTTAATAATTCAAAAATATTTCAAAAAATATCCAAAATCTACAAAAATTCAAAAAATAATTCAAAAAAAATTTACAAAGTTCCTAAAAATTCAAAAGATATTTAAAATTCCAAAAATATCCAAAAATTACCAAAAACTCTAGAATTCTAACAAGTAGTTCAAAAAATTTATAAATTTCCAAAAAAAATTCAAAAAATTTAAAACAATTCTTTTGAAAATTTTCTAAAAATCAATGAAAATCCGAAGTTACATCAAAATAGAATAATAACTTATATTTTTCCAAAAAAATTTCCAAAAATTTCCTAAAAGTCCAAAAAATTCACAAAAAAATCATAAACTAAAATTGAAACTAAAAATAAAATTGATAATTTTAAGATTTGATACATGAATAAAGTGGATATGATTGGATACATGAATAAAGTGGACATGATTGGATACAAATACACTATTATGGTTTGATCAAGACACAATTAAGCTTTCCGAATCATCGATTAACCAAGAAATAACAAAGAGATGTGTTCTAAATTACATTGGGTTTACATGAAGTAATATGTAAGTTTGGACCAAATAAGAGAAATGGATTTTGTTTCTTTAGAGATAATTATGATTCACATGATTTGAGTTTATCAATTGGATTTCTTTAGCTAGGATTTGAGTTTATCTTTGGGATTTCTTTAGCTATAAGTAGTTGGTTTTTTGGGATGTAACCTTCACGTTTTGTTGAGATTGAGATTTTTCACAAAGAGTTTTCGAGCATTATGAAGGGTATTTGCATTTGTCCATCTATAGATTAAGTTTATCTCTTAGACTTGATCGTATTCCTCTGTTTGTATCGTGTCTTTGTTCTAATTCGATCATATTTCCTTCTTTCACTACCGACACTGTATCACATCTTAATACAATTGAATCACCTTTTCAATGGAAATGGTCTCATCGCATTTGGGGTTGTGGTTATCCTATCATTTCCACTTTTGTGTATTATCTTAAATTCATAAAAAAAATTAAATATTAAACATTTTTAATTTATAGTTTTAATTTTGTATAACTTATGAATTTTTTTGATTCTTTTAGAATTTTTTACAAATTTTTAGAATTTGGTTTTATATATAAATTATTCTTTTCTTTTATATAATTTTGGATTTTTTAAAAAAAAACTTAAAGATTTTTTTAGATTTTTATATTTTTTTAAAGATTTTTATGAATTATTTGGAATAATCATAAAGTTTTTTGGATTTTTTTTATTTTTTAGGATTTTTATAGAAGTTTTAGATTTTTTTTAGAATTGTTAGATATTTTATGAAATTTTTAGACTTTTTAATAAAGAAGTTCGATTTTTTTGAATTTTTAAAGAGTTTTTTGATTTTTTTTGTAATTCTTAAGATTTTTTGGAATTTTTTTGAATTATTAGGAAATTTTTAGATTTTATTTTATTTTTTTCGATTTTGTTTTAATATTTAAAGATTTTTTTAATAAATTTTTTTTTTTTAACGGAAACACCGTTCTCCGTTTGGGTTTGAAACAACTGGAAATGGAAAACAATTTTGAAGGTTTAAATTATCTATTTTGTCATATTAAAGATTTAATTTGATCACATAATAGTATTGATGTTTAAAGTGGAAATAGTTACAAGATTAAAAGCTTTTTATGGATTTTCCCTATATTAAAACCTATTATTCACATACTTATACTTGATTACAATCGATTTGAATCTTTTGAAATAAACAAAATCAATAATAAAAATCGTACTGATTCAAAATATTATGAGACTCACTTGGACGAAAATAAAACAAAGCCCAAAATATATGATTTATGCAAAACCTTTTAACAAAAAAAATAATAATAATTTATACCGAAAAACAAATGATTAACCCGAAAACAAGAAAGAAAAGAAACAAAAAACTCAAAAACAAACGATTAATTTAGTCATACGAATTCAAGCGACTGATAGAACAATATAGAAAGATAGTGATTCAATCGATTGAAAACTTTAATCTTTGAATATTATGAAGAAAAAGAAATTCAATCGATGGAATTCTCTAATCCTTTGAATATTATAAGGAAACGGAAAAACAAAAACATTAAAAAAATACAAAATGGGAACCAAATTTGCATCAATAAACCCGTAGTCACGCGTTTTTCATGCACTACAAACACATAATCATGAACATCTTTGTCAAATTTCTTTAAATTAAGAGTTATAGAGTACACTTCCCATGGTAGCAAAGTAAAAGTAACAACAAAGAAGAAGATGATAAAACGAATAAAGATAATAAAAGAGAAAAGCGACATAATATGAGAGTGATAGAATTTGTTTAAAAGAATAATTGATTTTTGTATGAAGTTTGTTGTGAGGTTTATGGTATACTAGATTTTGATCCGTGCGGTGACGCGCGGGAGTTATTTTATTGTTTTGATTTATAATTAATTGAAAATTTTAACGAATATGTTATAGGTTTTTTGATGATAACAGATTGTATTGGAGCTCTGAAATAACAAAAAGAATACGGGTTTATGAAATTGAAAAAAGGGAGATTGTAACGAAAAAATTCGGTACTGAAAGTATGCGAGTATGTTGTTATTGAAACACAAATTGTTTGTTTCACTGTGTCAAAGGTTCCTATAAATCATCTTATTCGATTCGGAGATCTGAAATATTAATGGAAAAAAATAGAGCAAGTTAACACATAGAATGCAACAAAAAAAATCCAAGGAATTGAATATCGAGACTCTTACTAGCTCGACGGCGAGGTAGGAGAGAATTTTGGTTTAGGTTTTTTTTTCTCATAGCTGAAGGAGAACTGGGCCACGCCCATTATATTTTCTACCTAAAGCCTATTCGTTTTTTTTTTTTTTGCTATTAATGTTTTAAATTTCAACGGCTAAGATTAGAACATACATAATTTAACGGGCGAGATTAAAAAAACATCAGGATGCGCGTCTTGACCCGGCTACACACGGGTTATATCCGTCTTCTTTGGTTTTTGTCCAAATTTTTTTGTTTGAGACTATATTTTTTTAATACTACTTTGCCCCTATAATCCTACCTTTAAAAATATAATGGTATTGATAATTAGTATAATTTTATCTTTAAAGGTAGAAACATTTTTCTAATTGTACTTCAATTTTAATAGTATTAAGATACTGTATTTATAGGAGAATAAAGACTAAATCATATATTTTACGTCCTGTGTGATATTCTAGTTTGAAATAGAATAATAATAATAGTTTTAATATTTTGAATTTGTCGATTCCTTAAAATCTTCCTAAGATAAAGTTATTGTTGGAGGTTTTTAGTTAATTTGAGAGATATTAATTTATATATATATGGTTTTTGATATAATTAAGTTGATGAGAGAGAAATGAGTTTCGACAATAAATTACCCTTTATAGTTCTACACCTATATGCGTGTAAATATTTATATAGTGATATGGCTAATTTTGTCCACACATATAATGCACACATAATTTGTTTTTTTTCTTAATAATGAAAAATATCTTCATAAAATTCTATTAAGAAAAGGAAAAAAAAGAATCAAGAGGCGATTTTATGGCGAATCTTCAACGGATAAGGTTCCGACATCTTCTCGGTGTTGTGACGCAATTCTTCGATGAAGTGGGGATGATTACCAACACGATCTCTTCATCAGTTATCTCCGGAGTGGCCGTAATGGCCATTATCGATGACAGTTACTTTTGTAATCGACACTACAAAAGGCGACGTTTCGAGTTTAACAAACCACGATTTCGAGAAGCAAGGAAAATTTCTCAGAACCCACAAAAATCAAACACTTAACCGTACAATCATGGCAAACAATCTCCGAAATGCTTTTCAAGATCTTGATATCGGTATCAATGAAGCCCCCATTGAACTTCCGCTGGATATCATAGAAGAAGCGGAGGACGATAACCGATTTACCCTAATGGGTAGAGCGCTGGTGCCACAGAGACAAAATCTCAGAGCAATTGTTGCAACATTGCCTAGATCTTGGGAAATGAGGCACATGGTTCAAGGGCGAATCGTTGCCAACAGAAGATTTCAATTCGTCTTCAACACAGAATAAGAGATGGAATTTGTCATTCAAAGAGGTCCGTGGGCTTTCAACAATCGTATGCTGGTCCTGCAGAGATGGCATGAAGGTTGGGATGACGAGATCCTTAACTTCGTTCCGTTCTGGGTACATATACGAGGATTACCTCTGCAGTACACATCAGCAGCAATCCAGGCACATATTGGTAGAACCCTAGGCCAATTTGTTTAATTGGATGACAATCCGGAGGCGAGTTCGAGACTCGAATTCATTCGAGTCAGAATCAACCATGATGTTCGAAGACCACTACATTTTCAAAGAAACTATCAAGTGAGAGGAAATAATATTCTCCTCCAGTTCGGATACGAAAGACTAAGGGGCTTTTGCGAGACTTGTGGTCTCCTAACCCACGATACGGGTTTCTGTGAAAATCCTGATGCACACCCAGAAGAGAATGGACCAGTCGAGGAAGATAGTGATGACGATGGTGACAATGGCGGTCTTGGACCTTTGGTTCCAATTGTGAGGCACTATAATGAAGACATCAATGAATTCTTCAATTCTGATGATGAAGACGATGTGGAGGAAGCCAGGAGAGAAGAACAAAATGAAAGAGGTCTCCGGCCAGATGATGGGGAAGATCATGAGGTGATTAACGAAGACCCTCAAGTTGTAGTTGTCGTTGAAAACCAGCTAGCTACTGAAATCGAACAATATGCTACAAATGAAAACCAAATAGGTGAAGAACATGGCGATGGAGAAACTTCAAACACTACTGTCGATGATTTGGTTGATTTGTCAAAGAGGGAAGGAAAAAGAATTATGATCGAGGAGGAGACAGAAAAAGAAATGCCACTATTGAAGAAATCATCAGGAGTGTTGCTTGGAAAAACAAAAGCTGAATTTGGTGAAGGGTCGAAACATACAAAGAGAAAGAGATCAACGATAGAAGAACCTCCCAAAAACGATGATTGCAAACGCAGAAACCAAGGAGTTGTAATAAAGGAGACAAAGAACGAGGAAGAAGATAAACCAGGAAAATCAATCAAGAAGGAAAAGGAAGATGCAGGAGATGAAACTCAACCAAACAAAGCAAACAACACCGAGGGAGGCGCGATGGGCCCTGAACCATCTACTCCTCCATGAGGACAACCTGCTGGAACTGTCGAGGTTTAGGCATAGACCTCACAGTTCGACGTCTTAACGAGATACAACGGAAATATCTCTTGGACATCGTGTGCCTTTCCGAAACAAAGAAGAAGGATGACTATGTTAGAGATGTGATTGGTCAATTAGGTTATTTAAACTCTGTCATAGTTTCTCCTAGAGGTTTAAGTGGTGGTTTAGTGGTTATGTGGAAGAATGTAGATATTCAAGTTTTATTTCAATCCCCTAATGTAATCGACTTGCTAGTTAATGATAATGGATTTTGGTTCTACTTTACCTTTGTGTATGGTCACCCAATGCAAAACCAAAGAAACCATATTTGGGAACAATTGGAAAGAATAGGAACTATGAGAAAAGGAAAACCGTGGTTTACATCAGGAGACTTTAATGAAATCCTAAGCAATAGTGAAAAGAAAGGGGGCCCTTTAAGATCAGAAAACTCGTTTAGAGACTTTAGAAGGATGGTGAGATCCTGTGGATTCTCTGATCTAAAACATGTTGGGAATAAGTTTTCCTGGAGTGGTACTAGAGGAAACTACAATGTTAGTTGTTGTTTGGATAGAACAATGGCTAATATCGATTGGTTTAATATGTTCCCAAACTCTGAAACTCATTTTCTAGAATTAGCGGAATCTGATCACAGACCTCTAGTTACTTTTATATCATCGGAAGAAGAGATAAGACGAGGAAGATTCAGGTATGACTCACGCATGAAAGGGAAAGAGAGATTCAACGAAACAGTCATTAATGGCTGGAAAAGTAGCAGTAACCGAAGAGGAGAAAGAAGGTTTTTGAACTCTATAAGCAACTGTCGAAAAAAGATATCAAAATGGAAGAGAGAGTCATGGAAAAGATCAGATGAAACGATAGGGAGAATTCGAGCTAAAATTGACAAAAGAAATGAAACAGGATCTCTATCAGTTCGCGAAAGATGGAGACTCAAAAAAGAACTCAATCAAGCGTATATCGAAGAGGAGAGTTTCTGGAAACAAAAAAGCAGAGTCAATTTTGTTAAAGAAGGAGAAAGAAATACAAAATATTTTCACTCCATAGTGAAAGGACGACAGAGAAGAAACAGAATTATCCAAATTCAGGATAATAATGGAGTAATTCATAGAGGAGATAAGGAGATATCTAAAGTAGCAGAAAACTACTTTAATGATTTGTTCTCAAGTGAAGATTGTTCTTCACATTTTCAAGAGATTTTTCGAGATTTTGAAAAAAGAGTTTCAATAGACATCAACAATGACTTAACCAAGGATATTACTGATGTGGAAATAGAGCAGGCTATCTTTGAAATAGGCCCTCATCGTGCTCCAGGTCCAGACGGTTTTCCAGCCATCTTTTATCATCAATTTTGAGAGGAGATAAAAGCAGAAGTCATTACAGAAGTAAAAGATTTCTTTTCCAACACCAGTCTCGATGAAGAACACAACCACACAAACATTTGCCTTATTCCAAAAACATCTTCTCCAACTAAAATGTCAGAGTTCATACCGATCTCCCTATGCAATGTCTCTTACAAAATAATATCAAAGATCTTGGTGTCCCGACTCAAAACTCATTTACCCGGTCTTATATCAGAAAATCAAGCTGCCTTCATACCAGGTAGACAAATTTCTAATAATTTACTCATTGCCTATGAAATATTTCACAGTCTGAAAGTGAGAAAGAGACAAGCAAAATCATATATGGCGATCAAGACAGACATCACCAAAGCGTATGATCGGCTGGAATGGAAATTTCTCGAAGAAACAATGATACAAATGGGATTTGATCAAAAATGAATAAACTGGATAATGAAATGTGTAACAACAGTTCATTATTCAGTATTGATAAATGGTGTCCCAAAAGAAAACATTCAACCTCAAAAAGGAATAAGACAGGGAGATCCATTATCTCCCTATTTATTCATTTTATGTGCTAAGTACTCTCCCATTTGATGAACAGAGAAGTAAGATCAAGAGGCTTACAAGGAATCAAAGTTAGCAACAAAGGACCAATGGTCAGCCATCTATTATTCGCACATGATTCTCTCTTCTTTTCTCTAGCGAATCGAAGATCATGGACAAACATCAAAAAGGTCTTCTCCTTATATGAAGCAGCATCGGGACAATCTGTAAACTTAAACAAGTCAGCCATAACATTTGGTAGTAAGGTTAAGGAACAAGTAAAGTCCCAAATGAGAAGAATCTTAGGTATCCATAATGTTGGAGGTTTTGGAAAATATCTTGGTCTACCAGAAGAGATAAAGAGAAAGAAGACCGAGATTTTCAACTATGTAACAGAGAAAGTTAAAGCCAAAACACAAGGCTGGAACAAAAAGTTCATTTCTCATGGTGGAAAAGAAGTGCTTTTAAAGTCACAAGCTATTTCGATGCCTATCTACGCGATGAACATATTGTTCACAAATGAAGTTTGTGATGAGATCAATGCTATAATGGCAGATTACTGGTGGAACAAAGGAGATAATAAAAAAGGTAAACATTGGTTTGCTTGGAAAATACTCTGTTTCCCAAAGAAAGAAGGAGGTATAGGATTCAAAGATCTGGAAAAATTCAATCGAGCATTGTTAGCAAAACAAATTTGGAGACTAATGCACAATCCAGAAAGCCTAGCAGCAAGAGTACTAAAGTATAGATACTTTAGAGAAGGAAGTTTCTTCACAGCAAAAAAAGGTACAAAGCCATCTTACGCTTGGAAATCGTTAATTCATGGAAGAGATTTACTAATGAAAGGAATGAGGTTTATAATTGGGAATGGGGAAAGTATATCTGTCTGGCATGACAATTGGTTATCAGAGCATACACCAAGACCACCAAGACCAAAAGACTTGCACACAGGATCATCATCTTTGAGAGTTAGTGATTTGTTAAATGAAAACAGAACATCATGGAATGAAGAAATGGTACAGAATTTGGTTGTAGGGGATGATGTCGACAAGATTTTGTCAATAAAACTAAGTGAAAAGGAATCAGTGGATTATCTTGGTTGGCACTATAACTCTGACGGAATTTACACCGTCAATTCTGGATATTGGTTAGCTACTCATCTCCCTAATGAAGAACACATAGATGCTCCACCGGGCAACGTGGAACTAAAGGGCAAACTCTGGAAAGTTAGATCGGCACCTAAAATAAAACATTTTATTTGGAAGCTATTATCAGGTATTCTGCCTACGGGAGAAACCCTGAAACGTCGACATATCAACAGAGATTCATTATGTAAAAGATGTTGTTTATAAGAGGAAACAACGGATTATCTATTTTTCAAGTGCAACTATGCCAAAGCCCTTTGGAGAGCCTCAGGTATTTCTCATACAACTCTCTATAATGATAGGGCTGAGGTTGAGGACAAGATTAATGTGATACTAGACTGTAATATACAGTCGAGTTTATCGCATATTAGTCAACTCCCATTGTGGATTTTATGGAGAATTTGGAAAAATAGAAATATTCTAATCTACCAAAGGAAATTAGTATCACTGGAGACAAGTCTATCATTGGCTAAAGCAGATGCACAGGAATGGAAACCAGTGGAGAAATTCAGAAATGGTAGTGATGGTCATCAAAGTATACAAGCAAGTGAAAATAAAGGAAATAAATGGAGGAGACCAGAGATGGGTTACATAAAGTGAAATTATGATGCTTCATTTATCTCTCCAAGTATACCATCAATGGTTGGATGGTTGATAAGGTATTCGGATGGAGTTTTCTTAGGTGCAGTCCAAGCAAAGGGTTCAAAGGTGTCTTCAGCTCTAGAAGCAGAACTACAAAGCTTAACTATGGCAATCCAATGGTGCTGGGCTAAAGGCTATAAAATGGTTAGTTTTGAAGGAGATAATAAAGCTGTTCAAGAGATTATGAAAGGCAAAAGACTACATTTAAAAAACCTCAACTGGATACGTGGAATAAAAAAGTGGAGGATCAAATTTACAAGAGCTAGATTTGATTGGGTTACAAGAGATTCAAATCGTCCAACAGATATATTGGCAAAAAAGACAGCTCACAACAATGTTTATTTCCTTCATTTCAATTATGTACCAAATTTCATTATTGATACTTTACATCAAGATTATGTAACATCACAGCCATGACTAATAAAGTATGAGTTAAAAAAAAAAAAAAAAAAAAATCAACACAGCGTAATTTATCTCTTCCTCTCTATGTACTACTGACCCACTGTGTGTTCTTCACACAATACACCGTGTGTGATTCGAACATGGCCGTGTAGTGTGCGATTTGGGTTTAGCCGTTGGTGTGTGCGATACGAGCTTCGTCGGTGGTGTGTGATGTACTAGCTTCGCCGGTGGTGTGTGATGTACTAGCTTCGTCGGTGGTGTGTGATTTGGCTTTCGCCGGTGGTGTTGGATTTAGGATTCCTCGGTGGTGTGTGATGTACTAGCTTCGCCGGTGGTGTGTGATGTACTAGCTTCGCCGGTGGTGTGTGATGTACTAGCTTCGTCGGTGGTGTGTGATTTGGCTTTCGCCGGTGGTGTTGGATTTAGGATTCCTCGGTGGTGTGTGATTCGGATTTTTCCGGTGATGTACGAGTCAGCTTTGGCCGGTGGTGTTGGATTTATGATTCGTCGGTGGTGTGTGAATTGACTTTCTCTAGTAGTGTGTGATTCATGTTTCGCGGATAGTGTCGGATTCATAATTTATCTCTTTTTTATTTTTTAGGAGAATTAGTAGAGTTGTACATATAAAATATAAATTATTTTATTATTAATTACATTATTATCTAAATAAAATATCTTTTTTCTCGTCTATGGGTTAGACCATAAGGTCTTAAAAATTAATTGTGGTCAAAATAAAATATTTTTGTAACTCGCCCAAAAAAGATGAAGAATTTTGTAACTCACACAAAAGTTCTGTCTTGAACATTACAAATTATCTTGATAATATTTATTTTATTAAAAATATCACCATTTTTATCCCGTTAAAATAAATTTCAATTGGATTTACCAACTTTTATATGGATATAGTGTAATTTAAGTCGATAAATAATTAATTATTTAATTTATTTTGTATTTCCATATCACTACCGGTGGAAGTTGTATATATGATATACTATACAAAATTCTCAAAGATTTACCATATCCAAATTAGGGTATGATTTTGTTGTAAGAGGACAAAAAAATATTCCGCAAACTGAATGATTGATATAATGTATAGAATTCCCAAGGGTTTATCATACCCAAATTAGGGTATAACTTTGTTGTGAGAGGATACAAACTATTCTGAAAATTGAATGATTGATATACAGTACGAAAGTCCCAAGGGTTTACCATACCCAAATTAAGGTAAAGTTCTGTTGTAAAATGACACAAACTATTCCACAAACTAAATAATTAATATATTGTACGGAAGTCCCAAGGGCTTACCATACCCAAATTACGGTATAGTTCTCTTTGAGCATTATAAATTATCCTGATAATATTTATTTTATCTAAAATATCACCATTTTTATCTCGTTAAAATAAGTTTTATTTGGATTTACCAATTTTTATATGGATATAGTGTAATTTAGATAGATAAATATTTAATTATTTCATTTATGTTTGTAGTTGTGATATACTGTATAGAATTCCCAAGGGTTCACCATATCCAAATTAGGGTATAGTTTTGTTATGAGAGGACACAAACTATTCTGCAAACTAAATGATTGATATACTGTACAAAATTCCCAAGGGTTTACCATACCCAAATTAGGGTATAGTTTTGTTGTGAGGACACAACATATTCCGCAAACTGAATGATTGATATATTGTACATAAGTCCCAAGGATTTACCATATCCAAATTTAGGGTTTTAGGTTTCGGATTTAGGGTATACGGTTTAGAGTTTTAGGTTTCGGGTTTAGGGGTTACGGATAAATGGGTATATTTATATGTGATGAACTGTAATTTTATCCGAGTATAATTTATTAAACCCGCTTATCATACCTGCGATTTATGAATATCGGATAAAACGGTATTTATACTTTTATTGTATGTATTTTTATCCGAATATAAATTACGATACCCATCTATTTCAAATTATATCCCCATCTCAATTGTATTCTTTCATAACAAAAAGAAAAAGTGTGTGTCAACCATGTATATCAAGGTGAATCTCCAAACTTTTACCACATATTATATATTATTATTATTGTTATCCATATTTTTAGACCACACATTCCAAACCCTTTATTATTATTGTTTTTTTACCAACAAAACAAGCCATTTATTTAAGATTCATCTATTTATTTTCTCTTCTCACAAACACGTATACATTATGTCCACGCGTAAGAGGGACTTTATAGGTAACATTAATGTTGCCGTCAGTCATTCATTTAATTAAAAAGTCTTCGTTGTCATCTACCTAATAAAAATAGAAACCAAGGATATACGCTTAATTCATCTTTAATTTGATTAGTTAATCTATTGTAAATCGTGAAAAAAATGTATTCTAGTTCAGATTTTTCGGAATATATAATTTTACTAAACACAAAATAATTACAATGGAAATATTACTGTAGATATTATTGTTATTAATATGCTTGTAAACATAAATTTGTTAAAAAAATTACTGGAAAATTTTATTTCAAAGTAATGATTTTTTAAATAATAATAATAATAATAATAATGATTAACAAAATTTAGAAAAAAAATTGCAATATTTTTGTTTTTCATTTTCGTCAAAAAATCTTTTTTCGTCAACAAATCTTTTGAGAATATAATGATAAAGATTTAACTAAATTTTTAGTTTACCAAAATATTATGAATTTTTTTAATAGTTTTGTAAGAGAATGACATATTTGGCACTTTGACGCAGCGTCACAAATTTGCAGCTAAAATTTAAAAATAGCTTAAAAAATAAAAACATAAAAGATGCTTCGGTCAATTTCTCAGCTTTTTCCATTGTTGTCGTGCCGCTGGTATAAACAGCGACAATTACAGTTTGTGTTGCGATCACTTTTAAGTCTTGCCGATGATTTTTTTTTTTTTTGATAAAGGGCTTAGCATTATATTTAAAAGAAAGAGAAAATCAAATGTTTACAACCCGGCTCAGGCAGATTTTTTCGGGTAAAATCCAATTTTACACAACATGGTAATAATTGCAATGATAGAGAATCCAAAAAGAGGATAGAAATCACGTGAACCTGAAACACAAAGAAAGACAGAGGTACGGAGGAGACGATGTGATCTCACCAGCGATGGTTCACTATTAATTCAGGGAGAGATATAGCTTCAGATCTAGATCTAGGATGTAGAAACCCAAAGCTGAAACATTTTGGAGGCAAGGGTTTGATTATGAAGGAGCAGGACAGCGATTTTTGTTCTTACAGTGCCATCAATTTGGAGAAACAGAAAGTCAGTTGAGCGAAAATGGTTTCGATGGAGACAGTTGTTATACTCAGACCAGAGGAGGTAAAACCAAGCGGATTGTTTCTTTGGAACCAGAAAAATTAATCATAGAGGTGAGAGAGGATTCCCACTGGCGAGATGGTGAAATATCTGATCTAGCAGCCACGCGGCTCCATAAAGACCAATTGGAGCTGCAGTCGAAAAGAAGATGGTCACGGGACTCTGGCGCACGATTACAAAGGAGGCACGTCGGACTTGTCTGCAAACCCAAACTTAGAAGCCTATCTTTTGTTGGACATTGATTCAGAAGCATAAGCCAGCAAAGGAAAGAGTGACGAGGAACTCCTCCTTTAGTCTTGCCGATGTTCTCTCTTCATATCCTACGTCTGGATTAATTACTTTTTGTTTGATTTATTGTTGACGCAGCATCATAAACGCAACGGCAGATTGCTGAACATGCCTAATATATTTAATTAGTAGACTTCTTTTGTTTAGAATTCAAAAATTAAGAATTTCAAATATATTATCCTAACATTACCGGTATTACAACTATGAAGTTAAAAATAAAACTATAGTCATTTAAATTTAAATTATTTGCAATGGCATTATTTGTAGATATATATTTTTCATTAAACCTTTTTTATTAGATTTATATAATTTATTCTTTTTTTTTACCAAAAAAATACATTAAAAATACAACACTAAATACATCAAATATTATATTACTTTATAATAGTAGATCTGTTTATTTGGGGGTAACATGATGGAAAAAATAGTGGGAGATACGGGAAAATGTAATTCGCGTATTAAAAAAGAATTTCATAGTATTCCCCATAAAGAAACGAGACAGAAAATTCAAATATGGGACATAATATAACGGAAAAGGGATATGAATGAGGAATTTTTGATAGGTAAGATTAAGACCTAAACTCTTATTAATTTGGATAAAACTCAATTTTGCGACGGATATTTCGGGAAATTTAGATAATTTCTCATTCATAAAAAAATAGAAATCAAACAGATTATTCAGGAAACCAGTTCTCATACTCTTTCCATTCTCTTATCCATTTGAATAAAATAAATAGCTCTAAATGAAAAATAATTTAAACAGTAACAAGAAAGGGATGAAAAATTCTAAACGAATAAAAAATAAGACGAGATTCGAGTTGCGAAATGACCAAACCTAATAAAACATAACTAAATATATACTATCTAGGAACTAATATAATAAATATTACCTCAAGACCTAGTATAACTTGGGAAAGTAAATGTGGTAAAGACATGTTATAATTTATATTTCAAAGTTCACTTTTAACTAATAAAATAGATTAGAAAGATACCTCATCACAATGCTTTGAAGATTGCGGTCGCATAACGAATGGGGTATATGGTCTTCGAGTGATGGATAAAAACATTTCCTCGATGCATATCCATCCAGTCAAAAAAGAAAAAATATCTTAATTATTAAATATCCATTTAAACTAGGTATTTTGGTCATGCGTCCTGCGTGGCAAAAAGACATTATTATAAAGTATATTAGTTGATAAATAAAATTGTGCGATGATCAGGCGACAAAAAAAAAAAAAAAAAAAATTTAAATTGTCAAATGATAATTTTATGAATTGTAATTTTAGGGATGGTTTTGGTATGAGATTTAAAGGGAAGACTTCAAAAACCTGCTTTAACTTTCGTTTTAGAGGAAAAAATCACGTATATCTCAGAAACTGATATAGAGACTGCAACTGCTACACAAACTGCAACTGGCACAAGAACTGCAACAGGAAAAATGATTCGGCGCGATGAACCTCGACGAAAGTTTTGACATGTGTGCCATCATTGTAGAGTTTTTGGGCATATTAGGCCAATATTTTTTAGGTTATTGAAGGAGCGAATTGAAAAGAAGCAAGCTTATGGTGTGAGATCTCATATTCCTACATGCTATCATTGTAGAGTTAAAGGACACATTCAACGCAACTGTTTCAGGCTTTTGCGAGATGTGAGTTAGGGACGTCCAAGTTTCAGGAAGATATGGGTTAGAAAAGATGATTTTCTTGGGAAGAGTACAAAGGGTTATCAACCTCATTTTGGTAAGCAGAGATTCTTTTCTAAGGGGGGAAAATGGTTGGTTTTTTAGAGTTAGGTTTGCTGAGTTCGTAGTAATGGTATCTGAAGTTGGAGTTAGGATTGTTGAGTGCACACACGTAGTCAAAAAGGAAGAGAGTGTTAGGAATTAACTTTTTGAAGATTTGGATTGGAATTCTTTATATGTTTGATGGTATTTGTATTTGTTTGAGGGGGAGAGTTTGTAATTTTAGGGGGAGTTCTTAAGTTGTAAAACTCAATAACAAAGGGGGATATTGAAAGTGAGTTTGTTAATGAGTTTTACATCAATATGAATAAATTCAGTGTGTGAGCTAACTGTTGTGCTAGTGGTGCATGCCTCTAGGATTAGCCCAAGCGGTAAGTATTCTTGGGAGGATAATATTCTTGAAGGCTTCACAGCTCAACAAATAAGGAAGGAATGATATTTGGAAGTTCGGATGATCAAGGATTTAAGGAAGTCAAAGATCATGAAGAAATAGAAGATTTAGGGATTTTCATATATCACAAAAAGATATGAAAATTTAAGAAATCGACTTAGCTATAAAAGAAGGGTAGATCTTTGTATTAGGGCTAATGCTTAAAAAAGAGAAAAAGATCAGAGAATTTTGTTTGTGAGCGTCTTTGTGTTTTTGGTCGTTTTGAACAATATTTTGGTGAGGTTTGTGTTGATTCAGTCTGTGAGTACATTACTGTAGAAGTTAATGTGATTCGGTTTAGGGTTACGGAGTTCCGCAAGGTTTCAAGTCTATGCTCGGGTTGAGTTTAGTTCAGGGTTAGTTTATCTTGAAGAGTTCACGGTACAGAACGGAGCGGTAAGTCAAGAGGGTTGGGTTTGATTTATGCATTTGCGAATAGGTTGTATTTGTTTTCTTGTTCTAGTGAATTCGAATCTGGACGTGGGTTCCGGGGAGTAGGAAAAACCAAACCTCGTTAACAAATCTCGTGTCTTATTTATTTTCTATACTTTTATATCACCTCAGTGCACTAACACTTTTTTTATAGGGTGATGTAATAAAAACCTCTTAATAGTTAAAAGTTGTGGTAACATGTCACACACATTTAAATAGCTCATATGATTAAAACAATGAAAGACAAACATAATATGTTATAAACATATAAATAATGTATCATAATACTTGTCTTGATTTTGAGTTTGGTGAAACGAATAATACATATGCTTATAGAATTGTTATAACTACCTATGGGGAAAAGAAAATCACAGGCGTATTGACTCGCCAGTTTGCAACATATAGGAATAATCTTCTAACCTTTTTCATCTATTCATCAGTAGAGCCGTTATATTCTTTCGCAATCTCAAGAAATGCGTTCCTTAGTTTACCAACGACTTCATCTTGAACAGGATCCAGAAGAAAAAAAAAGCAATGACACAGGCAGTTTCAATATAGTCTATCAAATTCAAGGATTTCTCGGTTCTTCCTTCACCTTTCCACAAAAATAAGATAAGACAAAAAGTGCCTTCTCTTAACTCAAAAAAATTTCACGTAGTTACAATCCGAAAAGCAAAGTTTAGTTATAATCCGAAAAGCAAAGTTCATTGAATGAACCATAAAAGTTTTATAGGCAAACCCAAAACGTACAGAACTATCATCTTCTTCTTTATCACTCTCTAATTGATGTTCTTTGGAGAATCACAAAAATTATTTTCTATCATTTCTCATAAATACACCGAACTGAAAAAAAAATATGGTTCGGGTACTTGAGATTTGATATAATGCTAAAAAAAAGGACGAATAATGTTTCATATTATAATCAAATTTTTTTTTGTTTCATTGCATGATTTTTAATACAGTTTTATATTAAACTTTAACAAATAAACACTCGAAATATTAGATACAAGTTCATGTTTTTATAAGAACAAAAATGAATTTATAGTTACGTGTCATAGAAGCAAGCGACAACCACCTAATTAGCCATCAACGCATTAATCACCAAACAATTATCGACATTGTTGATCCCAACGCCGACTCTTCCGACCACCTTCAACCAATCCTTCACTGCCTTACACACTTATTATAGTTTTATACGGAGAGTCCCAACTTTAAATCCTTCATGAATTAATATTTGCACCAAAACATAAGTATGTAGAGATAAGAAACTCACTTGTAACATAGTGACTTTAGAAACTTAGCTTTATGTTCATATGAAAACTGTTTTTAATAAGACATTTTATAGAAAAATACGGATTTCATTATATGATTACCTTATATAAGCTTGAGTCTAAAAACAAAAACTAATTTGAACATAAAGAGTCTCCTCTAACCTGAAATCAAACCAAATACATAATTGGTTATTACACCATCATCTAAAAGCAGACCAAGTATTTAAATCAAATATTAGGAAAACCTTCACATTAAGAAGGTGAAACAAAATTGGATCTCTTCAGTTTTAATCTTTGTTGAAAAGACTAAAACCATACGAAGGCCTTTGAAATCTAAAAATACTTTATGATAGGAACTTCCCTTTTAATCTTCGATGAAAAGATTAAAACCATACGAAGGTTTTTGAGATCTAAAAACACTTTATGACAGTAGCTTCCCTGACTTTGAGCCTTGATTTTGTTTTATATAAGAATTGAAGAGCATTGATATTGTATAAGGAAAACTACAAAGATCGAGAAAAAGATCAAACTTATAGTGTTAGTTTGGTTCAAGAAATCGACCAACCTATATACTTAATTTCCCATAATTCATTTATTTTTATCTGATTATTGCAAAATCTACCAGCTTCTTCTTGAAATCAGACCACTCACCTTTCTTTGATAATGTATTAGCAGCCGCTAGAAGAATACAGGCATAAGATAAAGACGGACATAAGATAAAGACGCTTTGGATGCAATAGCAGAAACATTAGTAGAGGTACATGTCTGAGACTCCAACAACATGTTTCCTAACACTTGACATATTCCTATGTCATGTACTCAAAACCAAAACCAAAAAAACTTTAGAGACCTCTCTCCTATGTTTTCTTGGTTGATGTATTTGACCAAACATACCATTGAGTCTAAGATAAACATGCATCATCTCATGAGCCTAAATATATACAGTTAGTAACCTATATGTGTTGAGACGTGATTTTGTAAGAGACTACTTAGAAGAAAGAAGAGATGATTATGTACCTAGGAAATCCACACAAGATGAGGAATCAACAAACCTCACATTGAATCATAGATGATGTTTTCTTCTTTCTTTCTCCTTTAAACTCTCTTTAACAGCTTTAGCAAGCTGCTCCTTGACGCCCAATAGAGTTTTCTCAGAGATAGCTCGATCGAATCACATTTCACTGTGATATAAAAAATAGAAGTATAATCACATTTTACGTTGAGATCAAACCTTAGATCGACAAATTTAATGCAAAACATGATTTAAGTTCAATTAATCAATGAGTCGATCGATAAAAACCTTGACCACATATCTAACTACATGATTCTCTCTCGTAAATTAGTCATCAGGAATCTCGAATATCTCGAGGAACCAATTGCGATAGATGTTGTTCTGGAGACTCTTGAGTCCTTGCCGCTGAATCGATCTTTCCTGGAGAAGAATAAGAACAAAACAGATGGGATGACAATAGACAAAGAGTAACAGAGCGTCTGAGACTGCTCACTAAACCTAGGTGTGTATATAATTGGCTACCAAAATTTTTAAAAAACTAAGTTAAAATGAAACCAAGTAAGCAATTAAAACAACCAAAAGTCATCACGATGAACAAACACGATTCAACCAACACCACAAATAGAGAACACCAACGACGGAAATTGAAACAATAGTGAACCATATCAATGTCGATCGTAATAGAGAAAAAAAAAAGATAGAGAGCACTAACAGATCTTAGGCCGTGGATAACAAACCTCACTGGTAGACGAAAATACCCTAGCAAAGGAACGAAGGAGGAAGGTTGTGTGGGGATAGATACTGTTGATATTGGGTTCAATTTCTTATTATTTTTTAATTAGAGGGGTTCGTTTTTGGGAGTAAATTAAGTAAATAAGAAAGACAAAAGATTCCTCGGAAAAAGATGTATTATTATTGATACTGATTACAAGGGTGTTAACTTGGAATGCCGAGTTAACTTTATCAAAGAGAAGTATTAAGCCTAAGTTTGCTAGTAATTCTTCTCCCAGAAGTATTATGGTTTACTAATACGCTAGACTTTTTCTATACTTTCTTTTGGCTTGATTTTTTTTTAATCATTTTATGTGTTCTCAAATATTCGCTCATCATAATCAACAAATTCATTCATCCAATATCAGTAACTTAGAAATCAAGTAACAATTTAATGTATTTTAGAATGAACTTTTTCTCTCTTATATTCTCCTTCATTGTTTCGATAATAACGCTTTATTCTCATCTTTTTTTTGGGAAGATTTGAAAGTAAACTTTGAAAACAAGATCATGGAGGATGATTATAAAATCATTAATATTTTCTAAACCACCAAATTGTCTTACAAGATACAGTTTTATCATACGATTGTTATCAAGGAATGTTTAGATTTCTCATCTAATGTCCCTGAATGGTATATGAAACTTTTGCTCAAGTTCTGGGTAATCAGCTCGATCAGCGTTATCTATTTGGTGAGATTCTGGTTTCTATTTTTCTGTAATCCTGATCTCAATTTCCAATGCTAATATATCGTTTATCTATTATTGTTTTCAGATGTTAGTGGTTGCATTGCTTCTGTTGGTGATCTTGATGATTTCGTTACCAAAGGAAAGCCAACTAATAGGATTACTCTAATCCTGAGAGACTCAATGTTAGTTGATTATCCTATTTGAATAATTTTAGTGATTTATTGTTATGATTGTGTTCTTCTTTGTCTTGTTTTAGCCTTCAACTTCTGGAATGACGTTGACTTAAAATGTACTCTAAGGGGTTGAATCTGTTAGGACTGTCCATACATATGTTCTTCAATATAAATCAGAAGGTGTTTTGTGTCTTGCTATGTGTCTCAAAGAATGGAAAGGTAATTTTAGGATTTATTTTGAAATCAATGATACTTTAAGATAATTGTTATTATTTTATCACTAAATCAATTGGCTGGCTTGTTGCATAATGTTTCTCGATCTCTAATGCATATAATACAACCCGTATATTTCTTGGGCCATTGTCTCTAAGTGTAAACGACTATTCCTCCACTTAAGTCATGTATTGCGTTTTGTGAATTAGATATTAACCCCTCATAGTTTCTCATCACGTACGAAGATAAAAATGGCTAGATTCATGATTTACATATAATCATGTTTCCATGATTACAGTATATTCTTTTGATCGGTAAAATTGATTTTTAAACAAACGTACATGTGCACGAAAAAAAAGTATCCAGTTGACCTTTGGAAATACAATCTTCTTACTTAGAAACATTAATATAGGCGGTGGATTATGTTGTGGTACACGATTGATTATTACACAATCCGTAATTCATGTTATTGAGGCTACAGTTGTAACCGGTCATATGTCGGCGATCGAGTTATGGCTCCTAAGATGTTTGCTTCTAACATCAGCCGTAGGAAGTTTCTCGTGGCTCTTTGTTTGGTTGCCCTCTATCAAAGAAGATTACGTATCAGGTAATGTTTACAGATGTAACGATTACAAGTTCTTTTGTTTGATACGGCTAATAAACGTTTTAAGTAAAACATAGATTAATTAGTTTTATGTATGTTTGTTATTTTCAATTTGAATGTAAAACGATAACCAATTCTATTCGGAATATAGAATATACTAAAATACTAAAAAATAATTTCTAATAAAATTGTTTTGTTTTTCATGCTCAATACATATTTAATTTTATAACAAATATATTTTTATCTGCAATTATTGGTTATTAACGTAAGCCATCATTTTTTTAAAAAAATTTAGGTTCTTGTTTTGATCTGCCAGCCGGTTCAGGCATTCGTTGTATGCAAGTACTACTCAAGCTTTTCACAGTTAGTGATGGAGATACACATACTGAGGTTACGCTTTCTAAAGGAGAAATTACCATCATACATGTTTTGGATGTGTGTATATATATGATAAACAAAAACCTACGCCCAAACAAATGCACTTCGATTACAAAGTCATTCATTATAGTAATTGCTAACTAACATTTTGTAATTTTTTAGGTTTACGTTAATATGTGCGTTCTCCTTCTAAGTTTTCGGATATGAGGCGATTCGATCCCGTCACTGTTAATTTGGGTGATGTGTTTAATCGTGTTATGAGTATTATGATTTTTCTGTATTTTGAATGTGTAGGAACAAAAGAGCGATTATTTTGGATAACTATAGTGATGAAAGTGATTACACAAACGATTTTGATGACACCTATCTCGATGATGATGGATATAGTGACTTGGTTACTGATAGTGGTGATGAGTCTGATGTCGTAAGTGAACTTGGGAGTAACGATGATGATGGTTCAGATGGTTGCGATAATAGTGATGACAATCCCGAATGGGATATTGTAAGTTACGGGTGCTTCTGAAGACAAAATGGATTACATCGAACCTAAAAGTCTTGAAAATGTCTTTTGATGGTAGTGATGACAATTTAGATGATGATGGGGATGGGGGCGAAAGTGACAATAGCGATGGTGGTGATGGCGATGTTGATTATGTTTCATCAAAAAGACATAGTACATGCTAATTTATAGGTTTTTAGGATTTACAAGTTTTTAGAATTTTTGTGAGTTTTTTAATTTTTGTTGAAATCTTAAAAAAAAAAAAAAAACAAAAGTTGATTTTAGGATTTCGAAGTCTTTTTGGAATTTTTGGTTTCGTTTAAAATTTATATTTTTTAATACTAAAACTGATTTTCTATTCATTATATTTTATTCTTTTATTTACTTAGAATTGATTTATGGAATGAATTATATGTATCCAAACATACACTATCATTGAAACACCCTAATACAATAAAATTTTAATTGTTTTTTGTTGATTCATACATTATAAATTTTCCGTTCGAATTTTTTGTCAACTACATTTATGTAATTTAGGTAATGGATGCAGATTCTTATCTAGTTTTCAATAGTTTTCTATATACTAGTGAAGTGAGTGAAGAAGTTATTGGAAAATGAACTAAATAGAATTTTGAGAATATTTGACCAAAAGAAAAAAAAAGAAAGAATTTTGAGAATATTAAAATGGGATAATAATGGTGGACGGATCAGCCGAAGTCGAAACTACAAATTCTGGGTTGTTGTTGGGCCCGATCTACATGTGTACAATTTACATATTTTTGTGTCATAATAAAACGGTAAATAGTTTTAAAGCCCAGTGTAGAAATACGGCTACGTAAAGCCAAAGTTCTTAACGGCGTCGCAGCATCTGTGTTCTGGAAACATCTTCTCACTGTTAACTCCGTCATCTCCTACTCTCTCGAATTTTAGTTCTCTCTATCTCAGGGTAAAGGAAGTCTCTAGAACCCTTTTCAGCCACACTGAAACCTTATATAAATTACATTCCCATATCGCTCCCCCTCCCCTCCCCGCGACTATTTCCCTTTTACTCTAGCGATCGTTTGTCACGCTCTCTCTTTTGCTTTCACGCTCCCACGCTTTTGAATCGACATGGATGAAGATTTTGAGATGCCGCCGGTCGGTGGGATGAACGATGAGGACATGGATTTCGATGACGCCTCCTCGTTTCTCAAGGTCGGGGAGGAGAAGGAGATCCAGCAAGGTTTGAAGAAGAAGCTTCTTAAGGAAGGCGAAGGTTTTGAGACTCCTGAAAACGGCGATGAAGTTGAAGGTCTCCACTCGCTTTTTTGCTCTTTTGTGAATAATCGTTTATTTGCTTGTCTGACGAAGTTGAATTTGATTTCTTCTGCAGTGCATTACACGGGTACTTTACTGGATGGCACAAAGTTCGATTCCAGCCGCGACAGGGGGACGCCTTTCAAATTCACCCTCGGTCAAGGTCGGTGAATTGACTCCCTCGATTTTTTTTGTTTTTGTTCGAGAGTTATCTAGGGTTTGTGACATTGGGCGGATAAGTGAATTTAGTTGTATGCTACTATCAGTTTTGTTATTGTCTGTCAGTAAAGCAATCTTGAGCATTCGGCTGATTGACTTGACAGTCATCAACCTGTAGATTGTTAACAATGAGCTCCCATAATCGCTTAAACTGAAATGCCTTCACTGTTATGTTCCGATTAGATAACAATGCTTTGGCACATAGATACTGGTTGGCTTATTCGTGGTTGTCTTTTATCCTGGCATTATGTTTGCAGGTCAGGTTATCAAAGGATGGGATATTGGAATTAAGACTATGAAGAAAGGTGAAAATGCCGTATTCACTATCTCTTCAGAGCTAGCATATGGGGAATCTGGCTCACCGCCAACAATTCCTGCTAATGCCACACTTCGATTTGATGTGGAGTTGCTCTCATGGAGTAGTGTGAAGGACATATGCAAAGATGGTGGTGTGTTTAAGAAAATTCTAGCTGCCGGAGAGAAGTGGGAAACCCCAAAGGATCTTGATGAAGTTCTTGGTATGTGTCCGCCTCCTTTTCACCTGCTCTAAACTTTGGTATGCGTTTGATTTCTCTAATTGTATTTCCTGCATATGCGTTTGTTCAGTTAAATACGAGGCTAGGCTTGAAGATGGCTCAGTCGTCGGAAAATCTGATGGTGTAGAGTTTACTGTTAAAGACGGTGAGTGCTCTGAATTATTCAGGAAAATGGACATTTGTCAGATTATATTTTGGCCCTCTGACACCTTTTGTCATTAATAGGTTATTTCTGTCCTGCTCTTGCTAAGGCTGTGAAAACCATGAAAAAGGGAGAAAATGTCCTTTTGACAGTTAAACCACAATGTAAGACGAGACACTTTTCCTCTTTTTTTTTTTTTTTTTTTTTTTTTTTTTGCTTATACCTAATTCTGTATGGCACATATCCTCTCTTATTCCGCTCTGGTTATTAATGGGACAGATGGTTTTGGGGAGAAGGGCAAGCCAGCCTCTGGTGGTGAAGGTGCTGTTCCTCCAAATGCAACGATCGATATCAATCTGGAGTTAGTTTCATGGAAAACAGTTTCAGAAGTAACTGATGATAACAAAGTCATCAAGAAAATCTTGAAGGAAGGAGAAGGATATGAACGACCTAACGAGGGGGCAGTTGTGAAAGGTTTTTAACATGTCCGATTTCAGTGCATTCATCTCTTCTCAAAACAGTTTCTTACGTGTCTTACTTTTTTCTTTCTGTTTCTGGCAGTGAAACTGATTGGAAAGCTTCAAGACGGTACCATATTCCTGAAGAAAGGCCACGGTGAAGACGAGGAACCCTTTGAGTTCAAAACAGACGAAGGTAATTACATTTCTACAAATCTTCTTGACAGTTCCCCTAGAATATTCCACCACTTATTTAGTAATTGGTACTTTTCGCACTTGATTCTATAACAGAGCAAGTGATAGATGGACTTGATAGAGCTGTGATGAAGATGAAAAAGGGTGAAGTGGCATTGGTGACCATAGAACCAGAGTATGCTTTTGGTTCTAATGAGTCGCAACAGGAATTGGCTGTTGTGCCGCCAAACTCAACCGTGCATTATGAAGTTGAGCTAGTGACTTTTGACAAGGTTAGTGCAATATTCTAAATGCTAGTTCAGCTAGTAAGGAATTATAGGTAACCAACACTTTGTTTGCCACTGGGTTTTTTTTTTCTTTTCCAGGAAAGGGAATCATGGGACATGAACACCCAAGAGAAGATAGAAGCTGCTGGTAAGAAGAAGGAAGACGGAAATTCCAAGTTCAAAGCAGGCAAATATGCTCTGGCTTCCAAGAGATACGAAAAGGTATGAAAAGACAGAAGTGCTTGTGGACGGACATGTGAGTTATGTTGAGAGCCAGCTTCTTACATGGTTTAGTATTTTCTCAGGCTGTCAAGTTCATTGAATACGACACATCGTTTAGTGAGGAGGAGAAAAAGCAAGCAAAAGCATTGAAGGTGGCGTGCAATCTGAACGATGCAGCGTGCAAATTGAAGTTGAAAGAGTACAAGCAGGCGGAAAAGCTATGCACAAAGGTAAGTAACTAAGTAAAAGAGACGACTGTGCATGGTTTCGTTGAGTTTCAAGGGTTAGCTGAAGGAAAATGGTTGCTCTCGGTTTGTAGGTGTTGGAACTGGAAAGCACTAATGTGAAGGCCCTATACAGGAGGGCGCAAGCGTACATTGAGTTGGCTGACCTGGACTTGGCTGAGTTTGATGTCAAGAAGGCCCTTGAAATTGATCCCAACAACAGGTTTGTTGTCTCTTATCTGTGTGTCCACAATGCCAGTTTGAAACTTGGAATTTGATTGGCTTATGTTATTGCAAACGACAGGGAAGTGAAAGTGGAGCAGAGACGGTTGAAGGAGAAAATGAAGGAGTTGAACAAAAAGGAGGCCAAGTTTTATGGGAACATGTTTGCGAAACTGACTGTGAGTAAAGCCAATGTTGATCTTATTAGTTTAAAGATGAAGTAGTAATAATATAACCAGATCTATATTGGTGGGAATGTGCAGAAGGAAGCATCAAAAGATGGAGAAGCAGATATGATGAGTACCTGAGTTATAAAGGTTGATGATGAAATCTGTAGCAAGCAGCTCTTTCATTTTCTTCTTGTTTGGTTTGTTGCAGTGTTTTTAGTTATTTTACCTCAGCGTAAGCGAGACCAAAACAAATAAAAACTCAGACCTTGGATTTCTGTTACGCATATGGTTTCTTTTTCTCTTGGCTGTTGTAAACTCCCGTGGTTAGATTGTCTTTGGTGTGATTGGCAATTCACTATATGTCTTGGAAAGCATTGCGGTATATTGAGAAATGTGAAATTGGAGCAATACTCCATATAGTAATAATGTTATACAAGAGCGTCATGTCCGTTTTGAAATTGCAAGCTCTACTTTTTGTCTTGTAAGACGTTCTCTTTGTAGTGGAACTCGAATAGGGATAGTAACTTCTTCGTTGTAACTTCCTTAGGTTAGCATATGTTATAGGGATATTTTAAAGGTAAAATAAAATGGGTATTAAATTTGGCACCACCTTTCTTTTTTAAGCAAACTCACCCTTAATTTTATTTCTCGGTGGGGCACTGCACGAGTGTATTTTCTACTAAGAATAAAGGAGGGATATGCTGGCTCTCGTCCCTCCACGTCACTGTATCTTAAGACTGGATCAAAACTCAGGTGCCATCGGATATCCTCTTCCTTTGTTCCTTCCTAGGCACCCGGTATTATATCATCAGATGAGATCAAAGTTACATAAACCAATCTTTAATTCTTTTTTAAATAATAAAAAAAAAATAGGTAAAAACTAAAAACATAGAAAAGAAAACAGAAAATACGAATATTCCCTGATAAATTCTTCACATAGCTCACTGAAACTGCTACCTTTATATTTGATTCGTTCACCTTTTCTCTTCTCACTATATTCTCATCCACAACGAAAATACCTCTCATCATCAATCAATGGCGATTCTCCTTAAAACCAGACGTGTCACTGACCCGCTCGACGACGACGCTAAGGCTCGGATCTTCCGCCCCGTGAGCGAAGTCGTGGACCGAGACTCCCCTCGACTTTACGAGCTGGTACATGGTTTCCTTGAAGACACTTCCGAAGACGCATTCCAGACATTCTGCGACTCTGACTCCGACCTGTCTGAAAATTCCGGAGTTGAATGTTCCGGCGAGGCCAGCGAGGAGATTGTTCGGATGGCGTTGGGCTTCTCCGGTTCCGATCCTTATCGGAACCTATTGTTAGCTCATGTTCTGAGAGCTGTGGAGGTATATTCCGGTCTAAGATCCCGGAGGAAATCTGTTTTCCAGGAAAAAGTAGCATCGCTTCTCAGAGAGCTCGGCCACGACGCGGCGGTTTGTGTGTCGAGATGGAGCTCATCAGCCAAACTCACTGCCGGGAGTTACGATTTCATAGATGTCGTTTACATGCCGTCAGGTGATCGGACGGCCATCCGTTACTTCGTCGATCTAGACTTTGCTTCCGAGTTCGAGATCGCAAGGCCGACGCGCCAATACGCGCGTGTGTTGCAGTTGCTGCCTCTAGTTTTTGTAGGAAAAGAGGAGAATCTGAGGACGATCGTAAGGGAGACATGCGACGCGGCCAGGCAGTCGCTGAAGAGCCGTGGGTTGTCTCTCCCTCCGTGGCGGAGAAGCTCTTACCTGCACCACAAGTGGTTCGGTCCGTACAAAAGAAAGGTCGGATCTAGCTTGGGAGTGTTGCCGTTGAATAGTGACGCCGTTAGCTGCCGCTCTACGGGGTTTGATGGTGCCGTCAATAGTACTCGTTTGTTCATCAGGACGTAATCCGATCCCTGCAGTATGGAGTAGCATCAAGTGTAGGCCAATATAGTTACGTAGGGACTACACTTTTTTTTTCCCGTTGATGTGAAGGAGACTGATTTTGTTATACATCACTAGAATAAAGACTAAGATGTGGAAAATATTAATTACGTTCACCATCGAGAAAAGAAACAAAGAAATGGTGATCCCCACCGTACTATATCTATCACATTCTTGTCTTAAAACAAAATCTCCACTTGAACACTATTCTTCCATAACACAACAAGACCTCCACTTTTTCTACAAGATTGACAATGAAGATCCTATTATAACCTATCCATTCTCGAGTATCTACAAACACATTTCTTCCATTTTTCGTCTCCATCAAGAACAAACTCAAGAAAATAAAGTTTCTCATTTCTTTAAGCCTAGGAATCACCAAATTTGGGGACCATTCCAATCCTTGGAAATTCCAACTAACTATACTTCTTGGGATTGAGGCAGTATATTGAACCTTTGATTTCTCTGAAATGGAATCACGAATTTTAGCAAACACATGAAATTCTACAATAATGCAACTAATAATTGTAAAGAAAAGCTATAGAACGGATACAATACAAGACCAAAAAATGAAAGAGGAATCGCAGAGTTGAGACGTTGGATCTTTTTCTGAAATCTTTAGACGCTCTTTAGTATATGACGATTTCTTAGCGGTAAGATTGTCATGATACAATTATGTTCTTTTTGTCTTCCAACACCGAAGAACAAAACCTATTGAACCAAGAATCTATGTGTACTCTCAAGAGAAAAATAGAGAAAGAAGAGATTGTCAAGGATCGTGTTGTGTTTCATAGTATATTTATTTTTTTGCATAATAAATCTTTTTCACCTATAACTTTCTATGTTTTATAGAGGATTTAGAGGGTTTTTAGTTTATGGAGATCTCCTAAACCATTGATAAATCTTGTTTCTCTTATGAATTAGTAGTGTTTTGCAATTTATTTTCATTATTTTTACCTTTTTCTTTTTATGATCACTATGAAAACCAAGTTCTCAATTTGTGAGTGATATTTTCAATGGATCTGCTTTGATGTTGAATATGTAAAACTAATATGGGGGGTTTTCGATCCTAATGTTCTATTTCTCTAGATTAAAAAGGTTTTTACATTTTAGATATTTGTGAAAACTTCTCAATCACTTTTAAGTGAATAAAACATTTCTAATCTAAGAGGTTAGTTGTTACGACATTTTTCTAAACAGATTCAAATTAAACGGACTCCAAATTCTGAAAGATGGATTTAAATGGACCAGACTTAAAAATATACTCTAACAGGTGGATTTAAATGGGCCGGACTTAAAAATCCAAAACTAACATCCTACATATATAAAAGGGAAAAGAAAATAGTCAAAAGACATAACTTTGTTTCCTAATAAAAGGCCTAAAAACCCAAGACTACACGTGTCTTAATTTAACTGGATTTTCAGAAAATAGAGTGGCCAGGTCATGAGCCGCATGCCCTCGTCGTGTCTCCGCTCACTCAACAAAACGTCTCCGTCGCTCTGTGGAAACGTCGCATAAAAGCTCTGAAACGCAAGAGAAAGAGCGAGAGAGAGAGAGAATCGAATAGAATCGAATCGAATCAGATCATGGGGAAGAGACGAGGCGTGTCCGCGGTGAACGTGGCTTTCGGGTGGCTGAGACAGCAATCGAAGAAGGTTAAGATAGCCTTGGGGATAATCCTCTCTCTGTTACTCGTCGTGTTTTTGAAATTCACCGTAAAGAATCACAACCACTTTTTTGTTGCCTCCGAGCTAATCCATGCGGCCGGAATTGTTGTCCTCATCTACAAACTGACCCGGCAAAAGACTTGCTCGGGTAATCATCTTACACCTTTGTTCTTGGCTTTAACTGGAATGTGAATCGAAATGTTGTGGGAATCTTATAAGAAATGATTGAAATTAGGACTATCTTTGAAGTCGCAAGAAGTGACGGCAGTGTTTCTAGCTGTGAGATTGATCTGCAGCATATCCATGGAAGGTGACATCCATACAATCCTCGATTTCGCCACCTTGGTTTCCACTCTCTGGGTCATTTATATGATTCGATTCAAGCTCAAGTCATCTTATGTTAAGACTCTCGACAATTGCCACAATTACTATGTGGTAAGAAGTAATACTTTTTGATTAATAGATCAAAAATGTTCCTCTCAGTAAAATAAAAATGTGTTGTTCTTTTCTTTTTGGGGGTCCTACTATAGCTTGTACCATCTGCGATACTCGCATTGCTTATCAACCCGAATACATCTTACTCTTACATCACCCGCGTCATGTGGGCGTTCTGCGTTTACTCGGAATCTGTCTCTGTTCTGCCTCAGCTCCGGTTGATGCAAAATGCCCAGGTCTCTACCATTTTTTTTATTTATTATTATTACTATCATTTCTGCTCGTGTAGAGTTATACCAACTCATGTTCTCGAAACAAACGCATTTCAGATCATAGAGCCTTTCACAGCTCATTACGTGTTTGCCCTAGGAGTCGCTAGATTTTTGGCATGCGCTCATTGGCTTATCCAGGTAACCTCTTTAATACCACTCCCGTTTAAGGTTGTTTCACAAATATTAGGAAAACAATCAACCGGACATTTCTATGGTTAAAGTCGTAGAGACTAATTAATGCTCGTCTATAGGTCTTTGAGACTCGTGGACATTACCTATGGCTGATCGGGGCTGGTTACTTTTGGTTCCCGGTGGCTCTAGTAGCCGAGATCGTCCAAACCTTCATCCTCGCTGACTTCTGCTACTACTATGTCAAAAGGCATATCCATTTGACGCTTCTACGATTTTATGTTTTGTTGCAAACTTGGCAATCTTGTTCATCTATGTGTTTCTTTTTATTTGTTGCAGTGTTATGGAGGGTCAGCTCGTACTGAAGATGCCGGTTTAGAACGTTGCAGATGAACCCATACACTTCCTTCTCTTTTTCTTTTTCATCTCTTTAAGCTACATTTAGATGCTCATAATAATCTTGAAAGCTGTCTTTCTTCCCTTCCCTATCAAAAATGGTCAAGGATGGTTTTTTGTTTTAACGATTTGAACTAAAGCCGAATATTACTTCAGATTGCTCTCCAGCAAAACAACAAAAATTAATTTAGAACTATTGTATAATTTTGAATTATAAACATAATTGGTTATGCGGAAGAACACCGATAAATAAACCGTTAAAACTAATATCATACGTACTATTATAAATTCTACAACGAAAGCCACTTTATTTTATTTTTGCTTTCACGTCGCTATCTCTCTCCCTCGCTTCTATTCGAGATTCAGCTGTAAAACCCTAACCACCGCCATACACCAGCGAGGTTCCTGGGTGGGAGAGAGCAAACAAGAGGATCCTCGCTCGTTTTTTCGGTTAATCGTAATTGTTCTTCGAGAAAATTTAGGTATACTCTTATTTCGTCTCTACTGTCTTTTTTTGTTTGTTCGATTCGATTCTCAACTGTTATAGCGCGCAGATCGGTTCTCTGTAACTTAGATTTGTGCTTCCCTGCTTTGTTTCTTCGCAAATTAAGTTTGCTGTTAGCTTATTGTATTGGATTTCAATTGGTTTTTGTATTTAGATCAGGGATCTCTCTCGTATCAGAATTGTTTGTTCTGTTTCCAATTTGCTGACAAGATTCGATTGATCACGAAGTCTGATCTTATTGATGCTTAATTTTGTTTCCAGGAGGTAAAGTAAGCTATGGCGATGTTAGGAGCACAGCAAGTTCCAACCGCGACCTGTACACCGGATATTGTATGTACGAGTTTTACGAGATGCAGTTTAGTTGTTTTATCAAGGATTCAGTTTCCTAAAAGGACATTGTCCTTTTTTTTTTTATGTGTCTATAGGTTGGGAATGCATTTGTGCATCAGTATTATCACATATTGCATCAATCTCCTGAGCATGTTCACAGATTTTACCAAGAGATTAGCAAGTTAGGCCGGTCCGAAGAGAATGGTATAATGACCATCACTTCTACCTTGAAAGTGAGTATACTACTTAATATTCTTCGCATTCTTGATGCTGATTCAACTCTCCTGTAATGGACAGGCAGGCTTATTTGCTAAGATTAAATTCAAATATGTTTTCGTCTACTTTTTGGAAACATTAAAACTGTTGGAGATCTGGAATTCCACTGAACACTAATATGCATATATTTTGAGCAGGCCATCGACAAGAAGATATTGGAACTTGGTTATGGTGTAATCGGTGCAGAGATTGCAACTGTGGACACACAAGAATCTTATGGCGGTGGTGTTCTTGTACTTGTGACTGGGTTTCTGACGGGAAAAGACGGTGTCAGGAGGACATTTACGCAGACATTCTTCCTTGCTCCACAGGAGACGGGATACTTTGTCTTGAATGATATGTTCCGTTACATTGATGAAGCCACAAACGCACATGAAAATCAGATTCTTGCGAATAACATCCAAGTTCCTCTCAATACTCACCAGGGTAAGTTGAAACTAATCTTTCTCTCTGTCTCCTTCAGGGAAATTCTTTTTAACAGGATCTTGCTTTTGGCCCAGCTGCTCCTCAAGACATTCCAGATGACCTTGTTCAGGAGAAATATGTCCAAGAGAAGCATGCTGTTGAGCAATCCGATGTGCCTGAAGTGTTCAATCCATGTGAAGACGAACAAGTATCAGCTCCAGCGCCTGAAATAGTTGATGAAGCTCCAATTGATGTGCACAAGGTTGGAGAGTCCGAAGAAGTTCCAAAGAGATCTTATGCATCCATTGTAAGTAGAATTCGATTTGGTTATGTATTTGCTTTTCTCTGTGTAAGTGATGTGAGTACATAATCATGATTTGTAGGTGAAGGTTATGAAAGAGAATGCTGCGCCAAAGTCTGCATTGAGAACCCCAACAAAGGTGGAACCAAAGAGACAAGAAGACCAAGCCGTTCATGTCCCTCTACAAACACCCTTGTCTGAGAAATCAGATTCAGTAGCAAATGCAGCCGCTAATGGGAACGATCAAGATATTGAAAGAGGTAAGTGCTTTTTTTTTTTCTCTAGCTCATGCTGTATGTTTCTTAATGGTAAGCATGCTCTTTCTAATTCGATGATTCCATGACAGCTCTAGGTCCGTCCATCTATCTAAAGGGCCTGCCCCTTGATGCAACACCAGCCTTGCTTGAGAATGAGTTCCAGAAGTTTGGACTTATTAGGACAAACGGAATTCAAGTAAGAAGCCAGAAGGTGAGAAAGTCGTATCTTTGCTTATTGCTAAACAAATTACATAAATTAGCAATGGGCTTGGTTGGTAGTTATTCTGTTTTGCTCTACAGGGATTCTGTTTTGGTTTCGTGGAGTTTGAATCCGCAAGTTCCATGCAAAACGCAATTGAGGTAATAACCGAACGACAGTAGTAGTGGAATTTTGGAACCAATACTGAAAAATGTATATTGTTTCAGGCATCACCGATCATACTTAATGGACAGAGAGTAGTTGTGGAGGAAAAACGATCGACGTCAAGAGGTAAGTAACTTGCTTTTACAGTTGGATAAATGAAAAGTGTCGGCAAGAAAGAAGATAACACACGTTCATGAATGATTGTTGAAACAGGGAACTATAGAGGACGTGCATCGTTTGGTGCAGGCGGCAGGGGTCGCGGGGGATTTGGAGGTGGACGAGGAGGCTATGGTCGGGGAGACTTGAATGGATATGGTAACAGGGGAGACAATAGAGGAGGATACGCAAACCCGAGGGTCAATGGTAACAGTGGACGTGTAAGACGTGGTGGTGGTGGAATTGATGCTAACGGACCAACTAAACCCGTGGATGCTCCGCGCGTGTCTGTTGCTGCGTAAATCTGCGTTTTAAGCAAAACGCTCAATTGTTTTTAGAGAGTTTAGGCGGTAGAGACTTTGGAGAAAACAGCTATTATTCTCTCTTCACGGTGTCGCCATTTTGTTAATTGGAGCCGAGAAGTAGTTTCGTCGGATCTTGCTTTTTTGACTTGTAATGTGATTCAACCTCAAGAGCCTCTCTTTCTTTATGTTGGGTAATGAAAAGAAATGGCATAATGATGCAACTATAACATATTTAAGCTTTGATAGATGTATTATGTTTCCAAAGAATTCCGACAGCTATAAACAAAATACAGTATTCTAAATAAGTTAAAACTTGATAGGTATCGGAGCATCTAAGAACTTGGAACCTCTTGATTCATAAAAACATATGCTTTCAGATTTCAATGACGAGAAAAGAAAGAAAAAACAAAAAAGTTGGCAGAGTTCAGAGGCCGAAATTGCAAGCCTGAACAAACTCCAGATCGTAGTCGACATGCTTGGTCCAGAGCGGTCGAAACTGGTTCATAGCTATATCCAGCCATGGCTTCATGTTTCCGTTGAAATGTACAACCGCAGCATTACGGATCTCATCCATACCAATGCTCGGATTGTAACCCAGCCCAAGCACATGCCACGACTTGTCCAGCGGCTTTGTGGTCGAGTAAAACGTGATCAGTCCCGGTGGTAACGTTCCCAGTTTCCACAGAGTTCTGTTCTCGTTCTGTGGTTCATATAAACACCATAATAAAGTCTCAATCATAATATCACAGAGTGGAAAAAGAAAAGTAACTAGGCTTTACCAGATTCTGCCAGTAGTGATATTCTTCTGTGCATTTCTCTCTTCTCCAGGCATCCAGATCAAAGAAGTTCATTCCATAAGCCCAGGCGCATGCTTTGGGGTTAAACTTCTCTTTGATCAAAGGATGTGAGAAGTTCATGTACTGAGCATAGCGATGGAACGACCCAAAACAAGTCTCCACAGCTCCATTCACTTTCCCGTCCATGTCGATCTCCCACAGGCCCGTTAGGTCCTTCTGCACAACCACATCATCATCCAAGAAGAGTATCCTGTGTAGCTTCGGATACATCTCCGGCAAATAAAACCTCAAGTGATTCAATATTGACAAATACTTGGGGTTCCTGAACTTCATATTCGTCGTGTCCTTGGTTGCATTCTCCAGCTTGTTCTCGAAGTAGAACTTCTGAAGATTTGCAGACTCCAATTGCTTCAGCACCGGCACATACGAAGAGTTGAGAAACGTATAGTCCTCCACCGCTTTCACTTCTACATGTGCTCCGTTATAATCCTTCAGTTTGAACATCACCTGCATCGCCCCGAGGTTCATCTTATCAGTCACCACGTGGAATACATGCTTCCATGGCTCCTTGGCGTTCTTCACTGCTGAGTTCACCACCACCGACGCTGCTATCACATTGTCTGAAAATATCGCGTAATGGTAAAGATTTGGATCCTCCAGCTCCGCTGGTCTAGCTTTCCCTTCTTCTGTATACTTCTCAGGGTGAGCGATCCTCTCCTCCATCAGCCTCATCGCAAGGCAATGCAATCCCTTTGGAATCGATTTCGCAGCGATCAAGCTCGAGAACGCCCCTTGCTTCTTAGCATTCGTTAACTGTTCGTTAACCGCAAATATCGTGTCTTTCAGCTTCTGTATCTTGAGCTGATTATCAAACGACTCTTTCGCTTCAGCTATCACTTGCCGAGTCATTTTGATCCGCTCTTTCACTTCTTTCTCAAACTGTCTAAGCACAGACTCTTCTATGGAAGCTCCATCGGAATCATACAGAGCTCGGTACGATGGTTTGTTGATCAGATCCGTGTAGTTCCTCGAGAGATCTGCGAAGATCCTGACGAGTTTCGAATTCTCCAGCTTAAGCTTCCTCGCATAAGAAGCATATGCCAGTGCCAATGACCGGTGGTCATCAGCTTGTTTACGGATCTGGAGCAACCGTGGCTTGAGCGGATCCGATTTAATATCCAACATGGATCTCCTAATCGATCCGACTCCATTTGAGTATCCAACACCCTAAAATTTCACAAAACCCAACATAAATTACGAAATCAACAATCTTAGTTTAGCCATATTCTACTGGAATCGCTAACAATTCGGTACCAAATCGAAATTAGAATAGCTTTGTACACGTTTATCCGGAGAGATCTGATGAGATTCGTGGAGAGTACTTACGGGAGCAAGGAGATCACGTGAATCGTTAGACTCGGAAGCGAAGAAAGATGAGAGAGTGAAGAGGAAAAGTGCAACAGTGGCAGCGAAAGCCGTGAGTCTGAATCTGACACCGAAGCCGCTTATCGCCGGAGATCCGCTTCCGCGTAAAAGTCGGTGGTGATTAGCCATTGAAGCGAGAACTTGCACTTTAGTGTTCTATTCAATTACAGCTATAAATGGATCTCTATATCGTGTATTCGGCCAAAATTTCAAATGATAGATAAGGAAAAAAATATGTCGGTAACCATTTTTTTTTTTTTTTTTTTTTTTTTGTATCTTGAATTAAGCATAACAGTCATATCGACAGAGTTGCCCCTCGCCCCAAATCAAACTTCATTCAATTAATATAAAAGTGGAAAACAGTAGAGTTCAAGTTTTACATCTATGTGCCAATTTGGGGCTTTACAATTCAACGGTTCCGATTAGTGAACATTAGAGTAATTGCCAGGATAGTTAGATGAATTAATTAGAGAATATATGATAATTAGATAGAATTAAACAAAAATCGTCTCATTGGTTTTCAAAGGCTAGAAAGTTCGTACTGCTAAAATCTGTGCTATCTACAATTTCGTATCATACCGTTTTGTCTTTCAACATCCCGAATAACCTGAGTAAGAGGATTTAGTCGGTACTTACTCAATTATGGTAAGACTCAAAAACAAGACAAGAGAAGCATATGTTGGGTTTCATGGTCAAAACTCACAAAAAAAAAATAGAGAGAAAGGGCTAGGCATTGGGATATTGAAATTTTTAATGATGAAATGCTAGCAAAGTTGAGTTGCAAACATGAATGTTTTTTTTGGTATTAAAATTCATCTATAGAGTTTTGTTGGGAATGTCCTGAAATCATACTTGTATTTACTCTAATATAAGGTTGTCGAGATAAGACAATCATATAATACTGAGTGATTATAATACTTTGCTAAAAGCTACTTGTAATCTATGAATTTGGAACTCATTACTAGTATTATATGATCATACATGGTCACACACCTAAGCAAACTTGATAAGAGTATATTGGGATTGATCATTATTGTAATGATCAAATTGCTGCGTTTCTGGACAGTGTGTCGACCGACACAAAGATTGTGTCTATCGACACACAGCCCGAACCAGAATTGTGATTTTGGTTTTCGGTTTAATTAATCATTGGTTTTGAACTGATGGTTAATTAGGTTTTCATAAGTCTCTATATATATGATATGCATGATTTTTGAGAGCTCTAACCTAATTTCCAGCCACCAGAAACACAGGAATCCCGAAGCTCCCTTCAGTGATTTGATTTCTTTCGGCACTAGCATCCCGGTCTTCCAGTTTATGTGCGTGTGGATACCAGTAGAGGCGCAACATCTGAGGCGTTTCTGATCTCGAATCCCTGACAATCTTCCGTTGCTTAACATTCAGGTATATTCGAGATCTGATGACTAGATTCAATTAACACATGATCCTAGGCATATAATTTGTTAACACATGATCCTAGGCATATAATTTGTTAATAGGATCCAACAGTGGTATCAAAGCCTAGTGTTCTATTGAATCTATAGTATGTAAATTGAATTGGACGAATTCAAAATTGATATATATGATATATAGGATTTGCATGCTAGATGTTTTTGTTCAAAATCGTTTCGATGCAAAACTGAAAAATTAGGGTTTTTGCGAAGGTGTGTCGATTGACAGCAACTTTGTGTCGATCGACACGACCTGTTGAATCGCGAGAAAATTCAGGTTTTCGATCCCGTGAGTCGCTGTGTGTCCAACGACACAAAGGTTGTGTCGATCGACACTAGCTGATTCATCGCGGTCGGTTCAATCGATTAAATCGATCAATCGTGATTGAACCGGTTTTGATTGGTGTCGATCGACACAGAAAGTGTGTCGACCGACATTGATCGGTCACCGCGATGAATTTCTGCGGATATAGTGTCGATCGACACTAATGTAGTGCATCAATCGACACATATCCTTGAAACGGTCATTGTCGACCGACACTAACGTAGTATCGATCGACACTGGTTGGTCTTGCGATCGGTTCAGTCGGTTTTCGCGATTTATCGCGATTAACTGAGAAGTGTGTCGACCGACACTAATGTAGTGTTGATCGACAAAGTTCCAGAACCTAGAATTACAAAACTAATCCCGCACTCTAGTATAATTAAAACCTCAATCAGATTAGTTGTTTTAATTCAAAATCTCTAGGGCACATATTTGATATGTGATAGTTCTAGAAAATTCCGTTCCTCTTAAATATCAAATTTTATGTCTTTCCATTCCTTGTCAACTGTCAAGACTCATTTCATTGTGTGATGGGCTTGCCAAAGCAAGGTGTCCACAATTACATGAGTGAGGCAGATGGTAATCGTTACCACATGACTTAAAGGATTGGTTTATTTGACTAAGCTATCAAAATGGTTTTGGACTTAGAGACATAGGATTGGATTTGATATGAGATATCAATTCAAGACCAAGAGTTATATAGGATATAATTAGCAAAGTGTTGCTTACCTAGATAGCTGAAATTTGGTCGATGAGCCAAAGCTCACTCAAGTTTCAATGAAGTATGGGTCTTGGATCATTATATTCATTTAGAGGAAATATGTTTTGAATATAATGCGAGTTTTCTTAAATTGTTAAGATTTCTCTTTTCTTGATCATCATAACTAAAATCTTTTTCCTTTTCCTTTGATTCAGCTATGTCTACCACTCATCACAACTGTTTATCTCTGAGACCCGTCCTCGAGAAGGACAAGTTGAATGGATCAAACTTCCTCGAATGGTATCGAAATTTGAGAATTGTTCTTAGACAGGAGAAAAAGGAATATGTCCTTGAGAATGTTCTCCCTGCAAGACCGGCACCCAATGCCCCACATGTAGAAAGGAATGCTTGGGATAAGCATTCAAATGATGTGGTTGATGTGTGTTGTCTCATGCTGGCTACCATGAGCTCAGACTTGCATAAGCAATATGAGAACATGGAGTCGCCAGTTAAGATAATCACTAGCCTGAAAGGGATGTTTCAGGAACAGGCACGAACTGAGAGATACCAGACGGTTAAGTCTCTCATTGAGTGCAAGCTACCAAAGGATGGTCCAGTTAGTGCTCATGTTTTTAAGATGATAGGTTATATTGATAACTTAGAGAAACTGGACTGTCCCATTAGCAAAGATTGGCTACTGACATCATCCCGCAGTCATTGCCGTCAAGTTTCGATCAGTTTGTTATGAACTATAACATGAACAACATGACGAGGCATTTGACTGAGCTGCATAGCATGCTCAAGACAGCTGAGCCCAACATCAAGAAGGGCACTCCAAATGTACTTCTAGTACAAGGGAGTAAGAGGTTTAAGAAACCTAATAAGGACAAGGCAAAAGGCAAGGCAGTCCAGATTGTGAATCAGGACAGGCCTGAGCCCAAGCCCAAGTCTGGCCCTTCTAATGTTGATAAGTGCCATTATTGTAAGGAGACTGGGCATTGGAAGAGAAATTGCAAGAAATACCTGGAAGATTTTAAGAAGATGAGGAAGAGGTACAAGACTTCTTCCTCAGGTATTTATGTTATAGAAGTAAATGTTACTACTTCAAGTTACCTCATGGGTATTAGATACTGGTTGTGGTGCTCATATTTGTACTGATATGCATGGCCTAAGCAATAGTAGAACTTTGGAGAAGGGGCAAGTGGACCTGCACGTTGGTAATGGAGCAAGAATTGATGCTTTAGCCGTGGGAACATTTCATTTGTCTCTGCCTTCAGGCTTGGTTTTAAAACTTAATAATTGCTACTATGTACCTGCTATAAGCAGAAACATCATTTCTATTTCTTGCTTGGATTTGGATGATTTTCATTTTTCGATTAAAGACAAGTGTTGTTCCTTTGATCGTAATGGTATTTTCTATGGTAGCGTCCCATTAGAGAATGGACTTTATGTTTTAAACCAATCTTTGTCTGTCTATAACATAAACACCAAGCGGTTCAAGTATAATGACTCCAATCCCGCTTTTCTCTGGCATTGTCGTTTGTGCCACATCAACGAGAAACGGATTCAGAAGCTCCATACTGATGGACTTTTGGACTCATTTGATTATGAATCATGTGAGAAATGTGAATCTTGCTTGTTGGGAAAAATGACTAAGGCTCCTTTTAACAAAACTAATGAAAGGGCCAGTGACTTGTTGGGCCTAATACATACTGATGTGTGTGGCCCAATGAGCATTAGTGCTAGAGGGAATTTTGGGTACTTCATTATATTTACTGATGAATTCAGTAGATATGGTTATGTCTATCTAATGAGACATAAGTCGGAATCCTTTGAAAATTTCAAG
Source organism: Euclidium syriacum (assembly GCA_900116095.1). Taxonomy (NCBI): domain Eukaryota; kingdom Viridiplantae; phylum Streptophyta; class Magnoliopsida; order Brassicales; family Brassicaceae; genus Euclidium; species Euclidium syriacum. Next base: position 1,358,780 of record FPAK01000003.1, on the reverse strand, counting down.
GAATTCCAGAATGAAGTACAAAACCAACTTGACAAAAGTATCAAAGCTCTTCGATCAGATCGTGGAGGTGAATACTTAAGCCAAGAATTCAGTGATCATCTGAGAGATTGTGGAATTGTTTCACAACTCACTCCTCCTGGAACACCTCAATGGAATGGTGTGTCTGAGAGGAGGAATTAGACCCTATTGGATATGGTTCGATCAATGATGAGTCACACAGATCTTCCATTATCATTCTGGGGATATGCTCTTGAAACGTCTACGTTTATGCTGAATAGGGTTCCATCAAAATCAGTTGCAAAGACACCACATGAGATGTGGAATGGAAATGTTCCAAGTTTTTCTTTCCTGAAGATTTGGGGTTGTGAAGCTTATGTCAAGCGTTTGATGCCTGACAAGCTCGGCCCAAAATCTGATAAGTGCTACTTCATCGGTTATCCTAAGGAAACCAAGGCTTACTACTTTTACAACCAAACCGAGAACAAAGTGTTTGTTGCTCGGAACTGTGTTTTTTCTTGAGAGAGAATTTTTTTCTAAGAAGAACAGTGGGAGTAAAGTACAACTGGAAGAAGTTCGAGAATCACATGAAGCTGTTCAACCTGTTCAGGAAGAGCAGCGGTTAGATTTACGAAGAGTCGTAGTATCTACACCTGTGATGCCTGAAGTTCGCATGTCCGAAAGGATTCGCCACGAGCTCGAGAGATACGGATTTCTCGTGACTAATTTTCATGATCTGTTGATCGTGGATAGTGACGAGCCTGCAAATTTCGAAGAAGCAATGATGAGCACTGACTCCGAAAAATGGCTTAAGGCCACTGAATCCGAAATGGGATCCATGTCACAGAACAAAGTATGGACTTTGGTGGATTTACCCGATGGTGTAAAAGCCATTGAGTGTAAATGAGTTTTCAAGAAGAAAATCGATGTGGATGGTAACATACAGATTTACAAAGCTAGATTGGTGGCTAAAGGTTTCAAGCAAATTCGTGGTGTTGACTATGATGAAACCTACTCCCCAGTTGCTATGCTTAAATCTATTCGGATTCTCCTGGCAACTGCCGCTCATTATGACTATGAGATTTGGCACAGCCTAAGGGTTTCATTGATCCTAAGAATGCTGGGAAAGTATGCATGCTTCATCGATCTATTTATGGATTGAAGCAGGCATCTCGGAGTTGGAATCTTCGTTTTGATGAAGCAATCAAAGAGTTTGATTTCGTGAGAAACGAAGAGGAACTGTGCGTTTACAAGAAGACTAGTGGGAGCGCAGTTTCATTTCTTATACTGTATGTGGATGACATACTTCTTCTCGGAAATGACGTTCTGTTGCTTCAGTCTGTAAAGACTTGGCTCGGGAGTTGTTTCTCGATGAAGGACATGAGAGAAGCCGCTTATATTCTTGGAATAAGAATCTATAGAGATAGATTGAATAAGCTAATTGGACTGTGTCAGGATACTTATATTGATAAGGTCTTACACAGGTTCAATATGTATGATTCCAAGAAAGGGTTCATACCAATGTCTCATGGCATTTCTCTTAGCAAGATGCAATGTCCTTCGATACAGGCTGAGCGAGAGCGGATGAGTACGATTCCCTATGATTCTGCTATGGGATCTATCATGTATGCCATGCTTTGTACTCGTCCAGACGTCGCTTGTGCTTTGAGCATGACGAGTCGATACCAGTCTAATCCAGGTGAGAGTCACTGGACAGCTGTCAAGAACATCCTCAAGTATTTGAGAAATACTAAGGATAAGTTTTTGGTGTACGGAGGAAGTGATGAGCTAGTAGTGAGTGGTTACACAGATGCGAGTTTCCAGACAGACAAAGACGATTTCCGATCTCAATCTGGATTGTCTTTTGTCTGAATGGCGGTGCAGTCAGTTGGAAGAGTTCCAAACAGAGCACTATAGGAGACTCGACGACTGAAGCTGAATACATCGTTGCTTCTGAAGTGGCGAAGGAGACTGTTTGGATTAAGAAGTTCATCATTGAACTTGGTGTGGTTCCTAACATTTCTGAGCCAGTGGCATTATATTGTGACAACAATGGTGCCATTGCTCAGGCAAAGGAACCCAGGTCTCACCAGAAATCCAAACACATAGAGAGGAAATATCATATTATCTGTGATATTATTGATAGAGGAGATGTGAAGATCAGCAGAGTTCCGACAGACGAGAATGTTGCTGATCCATTGACTAAGCCTCTTCCACGGCCTAAGCATGAGTGTCATGCTGCTGCTATAGGCATTAGATATCTTAAGATATGATCTTGATTTGAGTGGGAGCTGTTTTCATTTATGTTATGATGATCTTGTAGACATACATTTTGTTATGTTTTATTTAATGAAATTTGTTTCAGCATTATTTAATTATATTATTAAATGATAGTTCCAAAATGATTTATGGCATTCTTATAAGTCATCAAGTACGTGACTTGATCATGAAACCTTATAAGTAATGAATGACATAAATTATCTGTCCCTAGTCGAGGTTATTGAAGTGGGACATTAATAACCGCGAGAGACTAGTATGTGAGGTGACTGATGACTAAGTTTCATGGAGTCATTAATAAGGGTATTAAAGTCAATCACATAGATATGTGTTAGAGAACACAGTATCAGATATGACCCGCTAATGAGAACTCTACAATAATGTTATATGAGTGTCATAAGAGTTTCTCATTATGACTATAGAGTATAGTCCTTAGACCTGAGTTCATCATGTTTCTCTATATGAATTGGCCTGTTTTGGTTTTGTCAAACATCAGCCGTAACAGGTGATTATAAAGGCATTATTGCGCATGTCATGAAGTGTGTAAGGAACATGGATGGAACAAGATGAGATTTGTCCCTCCTATATAATAGGAGATAAATATCTCTGGGGCTATCGAAGATTTGATACTGAGAAATGCGTGGCCGCGCTCAAAAGAAGTGATTGTCAGTCGTTTGTTTTATCAATATAAATCAGAGTTCGATAAACATGATCTAACTTGATAAGGATGACACAAGCTCTTGCCTTATGCTAGATCGAGATATAGTGAAAAATGATTATAGGAATAGTAGATTCCACTACAAGTGGGAGATTGTTGGGAATGTTCTGAAATCAAACTTGTATTTACTCTAATGTAAAGTTGTCGAGATAAGACAATCATATAATACTGGGTGATTATAATGCTTTGCTAGAAGCCACTTGTAATTTATGAGTTTGGAACTCATTACTAGTATTATATGATCCTACAGGGTCACACACCTAAGCAAACTGGATAAGAGTATATTGGGATTGATCATTATTGAAATGATCAAATTACTGCGTTTCTGGACAGTATGTCGACCGACACACAGCCCGAACCAGAATTGTGATTTTGGTTTTCGGTTTAATTAATCATTGGTTTTGAACCGATGGTTAATTAGGTTTTCATAAGTCTCTATATATATGATATGCACGACTTTTGAGAGCTCTAACCTAATTTCCAGCCACCAGAAACACATGAATCCTGAAGCTCCCTTCAGAGATTTGATCTCTTTCGGCACTAGCATCCCGGTCTTCCAGTTTGTGTGCGTGTGGATACCAGTAGAGACGCAACATCTGAGGCATTTCTGATCTCGAATCCCTGACAATCTTCCGCTGCTTAACATTCATGTATACACGAGATCTGATGACTAGATTTAATTAACACATGATCCTAGGCATATAATTTTTTAATAGGATTCATTAATATGATTAAAATCCTGATCAAATTCCAACAAATTCAACTTAGAATTTATAATACGTAGAAAAAGTATATATACCAAAGGGCTCGAGTTGGATCAAAAGTGGGTATATGTTTGTTAAAAAAATAATGTTAAGCATGCCACGTCCTACAAGATGTGGGCATTCAGCTTGATGTTAGGCCAATGAACATGCCTTTGCTTCTTGAGATTGAGGACAAGCCGTGTTGCTGCAGTCCGAACATCTTCTGAGTTCACCACAAAGTGAACTTATGGAACTATGTGTTTAAAGTCTTCTTGGACCGAGTCGGATACGTCGTAGCTGGGTGGCACTAGAGTAGTACTGAGAGGGAGGTTTAGCCTACTAGGGAGCAAATCTCATACCAAAATAAAGATCTCGAGAAGTCTCCGAGCAGAAACAATGTATTTTGTTGAATATTCTCTGACGCTTAAGTCAGTAAAAAGATCACGAGGCTGAGGTCAAGAACCAAAAAGAATATCAGGAAAATGGGGGAAAAAGTTGAGTTTCCTCTTGACCAAAAGTAAAAAAATATCCACGGAGATCTTTGTCGCTTTTGGAAGTTGTTTATCAGAAGAAAAATAAAGAAAAAGTTTCGGGGTAAAGTTAGATCGAGAATGACCAGAAAAAACCATGTCTCAGATGATGAGCAATTCCTCCAGAAAAGAAAGGCTTGAGAAACAAGGTTCTTGAACCCAAATATCCTTATAGGCCGAGTGTTTTATAAAAATATCGGACCTTCAGGGGGTTCTATAAGAAAAAGGTAAGAAATTTGTCTCCAAGTACTTGCCTTTGACCGTAAGATCTCAGTTCCGACCAAGAGTCAAAAGTATGGAGCTAAAAATAAGCGATTGTGGAACCGAAATTCCTCACCGAAGATTTTTAAATGTTAAGATAGAGTTGTGTATATCAGGTTGAATCTCGATAAAGAAAGAAAAATGACAAGCATATGTATAAGTCTGAATTATTTGTTTATTGAAAGATGAGTGAACAATTATATACATCGGCCAGAAAGTAAAAACAACATACCTATTGGTGATATAGTTATGATGCCATTAGAGTACTTTCCCTTCTAAGTGAAACGAAGCAAGGTTGACCTTTCACTCAAGCGGAGTCGAGTCGAGCATAAAAAACTGCAAACATATGTAGATCCATTCGTGGAGCATACAAATGTCTAATGAGAGAGTCTAAACCATTTGGCAGAAGATAGTCCTTACTATGTTTGAAAGTCAGTTTTCCAGTTGATTCGTGTCCAAATCGACGAGAATCAGGTGCATCTAGCGGTCGTGCTAACTCAAATGAAGATGTCAGAGTAGCCGATGGAGTTGTGAAAGTGCTCTAAGGTTTATATGTAGCGATCATTTTCTACGAAAGTGCTTGTTCATCAACTCATTCAGCTTAGCCAGATTGACATTGATGGAGTTTGTCTTCTTGGCTTGCTGGGTTCTAGTGACGCGCATAACTAGAAAGAAACTTACAAGATAAAAAAAATGCTTCAGATAGATTGAGAACTTAACAATGGTGGTTGGTGATGATCAATAATGAGAGACGAATATAAGAAATTAAGAATATAATGCTTTTTCATATATCAGAATGTGCTCCTTGAGCAGTACATAAAGTATGCCCAACGGTCTACACATGTGCTCACACGTGAACGATAACTCATTAAAAAAACCGAAATAGAACTGGATGCAACATGCTAATCGTGTAATTAATACAAATAGAAATAAAATAAAAGATAAATGGAGAAACCCTAAGTGCCAAAACCATGTTCCAACTAGGGGTGGGACTGTATTTTAGATTTTTTTGTCGAATTGAATTGAAATTTCGGTAGAAAATCGGTTAATTTCGGGTAGCCTATGTCAGTTATGTTAATTTTGGCTAATATCGGCTATTTAGGGTAGTTCAGTTCGAGTAATTTGTAATTTTGTATAAATTGGTAAAATGCGGTTTAATTGATAATATTGGTTTAGAAAAAAATACCCGAATAGCTGTTCATCGAACCCACCACCGAATTATCTGAAAACCAAAATTATCGGTTCGATTCGAGTCGACAGCTTCAGTTCGGGTTTTAATCCCAACAGCCCTAGTTCCAACCATAAAGGGACCAATAAAATATTTTCGAACATTGTGGAACAATGTGAAACTTAAAGCATCTTCAAACTCATCTTTTAATTAAATAAGAGTTATTATCCGATGGGGTCCGGGTTCGAGTTTGGGTTTGGGTTAGGGCTGAATTTTGGGTATGAATCAACCTGAATCATGGTTACGCAGTGAATGAATTCGAGTCTCTCTCCCAGTTGTGTAGCGTCAAAATTTCAAAGTGGAGTCCCGTGATCCGAGATTCGCAAAACGAACGAATCAGGTGTTGTCCCCTCCGACGCTGACTTTGCAACCAACTACTTCGACGAAGCTTGTGTTCATCACTTCCCTTCTTGCAGGTTTCGTGCATTCTTGATACTGCTTCTTATTTCTTTGCGTTTCACCTCCTTGTCGAAAGGGAAACGCAAGAGTTTCTGAGTTTCCCTTTAGAAGCATTCGAGATTTGGGTTGCCATAAGTCAGAGAACCAAGTCGATTTCTTGGATCAGTTACTGAATGTTCGATTTATGGGTTTTAGCGTGATGTGTGAAGTAATTCACCTAAAACCTACTACAAGTGCACATTGTACATATGTAGTATTTAGGTTATTGATCCCACAGAGAGCTAGGACTGATCTATGATCTTATGAAATCTCAATTGTAAATTCTTTGTAAAATGAGACTTTGTAAATCGTCGATTTGTATTCAATATTAGGAAGATATTAGATCCTTGGGGAATTTCAATTGGAAACTATGAACTATGAATTTAAGCACTCAATCAAACTTATATCTCTTGGTTCTAGAACTCTAGGCACTTTATTTTACTTTACTCTAAGGGTATGTTATGGCAAGGCCTTTGTTTAAAACCCTAAATCTCAAAGATTCATTTGGATTGCCAATGGAGATAAACAAGAAATATAGATTAAGTTAGATCTGTTAAAAAGGTGCATGAACAAGCTTTGGCTATGACACATAACAGACCTTGCTCACTACAGAAAGATTCGTCGATCACTGATGTAGCTATGCTACAGATCACAGCTAAGATTGATAAAATATGGTTCGCAATTCCACTATATCAGTTAAGAACAACTGTAGCAAAGAACCTAGTGATAAAACTTGTTTGATTAAAAGTGTTTTAGCAATACATAGAAAACCGTATGAAAAACCCTAAATCTAATAACGTAACTAGTCAGACATGGTAACGGTATCACAATTCATTTTTGGATTAATGAATTGCATACAAGATGAAAATAGAGAATTAGAAGGTCAGAGGGTCGTGGATCTCAGTTGAGTAATGACAACCTCTTGACTTCTCATTGTCTTACAATCTAGTAGAAAGATAAATACCTAGGAAACTAATAACAAGGATGAATAGGAAAAAAAGTAACTTTGTGCTCCCTTATACTACTGGAGAGATTCTTTTATAGCTCATTAGGTCGGTCCTAGGGTAGAACCTCCTTAAAACTTGAGTCGGGTTTTATTGGAGTCAATCGGGTCAGTCTTGTAAATCCCGTCAGAATGACATGTCTTTAGTAAAACTACTATATTTTTTTCTTTAGGCATCCTTTGGGCGTGATTCCTAGTGAAGATGAAATTTAACTTTCATTCCTACAAATTGATATGTAGATCGTCTCATGGTTTGTCGGTTAGGTGGGTCAAAAGTCGTCCGACTTCTTGACCTCTGTTTCTGTCTCTACAGCTCATTTGCTAGTTTGTGTTCTCAAAATTGAGACCTGAGTTTTTTTTTTTTTTTTTCTCAAAGAATTGGACTGTCATGTTAAGTGTGAGTTTGCAATCTTTCGGTGTTTGGTAGGAGTTCGTGAATTTGTGAGAATAAACGAAAACCAAAAAACGATAATTTGATGAAGTCAGCTATTGGAGGGATTTTCAGTGGTGCTTTGATAGGACGATTTCAAGGTTCGTGATCATGGATGTATCTATTCTCTCCATTCTTTGTCCAATCTCTTGTGGAACTCCTTGACAATTTGGCTCTCTGCCTATTTGTGACAAAAAGATCACATCATAATAATAACGCTGATCCATTTGAATCAGTTGGAATGAATCTTTTCATGAATGTCTCTTTAGGTTATATGGTTCAAGCTTGGAACTCACATATTATCGGTGATTACAGGAGGTCCTTATGGTGCATTTCGTTACTCTGTAAGTTTTGCTGCTATGGGCACGGCATGTAATTATGCTGTCCTTCGAGCAAATATAATGTTATAGAGCTTTGGTTCACTCAAATTTCATGAATGGTCTCCTATTCAAATCCTCGATGAAGAAGCCTTAGCAAAGAAGAAAGCTCAGGGACATAAAATATTCGCACAAAGATCCCTTGAACAGTGAAGAGACTTGACAACTTCAGTTTCTGATGTTGGCGTTTATGTCTATTGCTTTTCTGTTTTGAAAGTAATTCTAGAACTTTTTTTTTAGATAAGAAAAACTCGTCTCTGAGACAAGTGGTATGGTGACCTACTATGAGTGTGTATGGTTGATTATGGGCATACATAAAAATTCGATTTTTTTTTTTTAATATTACAAGACTTTTATCATAGGATTGAAGAATTGACAGATTTGTTGGCAAATTAATATGTAACGCATGACAATAGTAATTGATATGAATAAATGTCAAAAACGGCATTTAGTGTATGACACACTTTTCTCACTCTTGTTATTTATTGTTCATAAACAATAAATACTTTTTATATATGTAAATAATCTAAATGTTAAATTTATATAAACTTTGTAATATATTTATTAATCCACGGCACCATAGCAACCATCATGAACAAAATTTGTCACGGATTTTAGATAAACATACGTTATGTTGGTCCATTTCTTATTTTAGATATGAAAATTTCATAACATCTAAATATAAGAATATGGGTACATCAGTTCACCATTGAAAAACCAATAAATTCTCACTTGATATGAGCCCAAAAGACAATATTCCTTTTATATCATCCAAATGGATCAAATGACCAAAAAATCAAACAATTGAACTTCGTCAAGATCGCCAATTGGAACTCCATGTAAACACATTACATCGTCAACAATGATTTTGAAGACTCAGTTTTACGCTCATGGTTGCTCGAGGTTTCAAATGTGACTCAGAATTAGTTGTCTCGTGTTGGTGTTAGTGTTAGCAGATTGAGAAAATTACATATATATTACAAGGAATTCAAATCGATCTAAAACAAACAACACATCATTACCAAAACCAAACTCATTATATAGACAACAAACTAATTTGATTTCACAATTTTTTTTATATTTTAACAATCAAATCAAATTGAATAAATCATTTAGAACTTAAATCGATTTGAACAAATCTCAATTGAAAAGATACAATTACTTAAACACCTAATCATACTTAATTAAATAATTTATTTTTTCATATCCACATAAACCAAACCTGAAAAATGTATACGAATAAACCAATACTTTGACCTTTTTTTAAGCTTTATAAATGTAAATATATAATTTCTATAAATCTGAGGGGTAACTAAACCCGAAACTTTATCGAGCCAAACCATATGATATTAAAATTTTACTCAGAGTTATAAATTTCATCAAACAATATTATACATATAAAGAGTCTACTTATTGACATATATGAAATCCCATTATCTCCGTCAAATGATTCAAGCATGAATTACTACACATGGACATTGTGTCTCCGTAGTTTCATTCCAATAACACTTTCAAAAGTTCAAATTCACTATTTGCCCACTACACAAATAATCACATAAACTCTTTTTTACAAATTCACCATAAAGTTGTTTCAATTAATATCCAAAAACTTTAATTAAGAGAAGAAGAGAAAAACATAACCAATCACGAGACTGAAATTAAACTAAGGATATGAATGGTATGCAGTTTTTCATGTTTTGAAAATGTGATTCCGTCGTGTGTACATACCATTCATAGTAAAACACACATGATGGTAAAACGTGAAAAGAACAAATAAGTTTTTAATTCGTTTCGCACGTTTTAAATTTCTAACTAGAAAAAAAAAACTCCATTCATCGCTAAAAAATAGTTGTTTTATTCGGTTGTTTTACAATTCCGTTCAATATAGATTTGTTTTTCTAGTGATTCCGCTATTTCATCAGCTATTTCCACTATTCTGCAATATATCTGACATACAAATCAAACCCTAAGATACTTATTAATATTTTTATTCATGTATAAAGGGAAAAACTGTCTAAATCCTCTAGTGACCCAAATATTTATTTGAATTTCCATCCAAAAAGAAAACTCAGTTAGATTCCCCCCAACTAAAAGAATTTCATTTAATTTCACCCTAATTGTCCAATTTCTTGTTTGAGACTCAAACCAGAACACTTAACCAATTTTCTTTTAATTTAAACCAAATTAAACCCGATTTTGACCTAGACTTAAGATCCAAACCCGATTATAACCCAACCCAATTGAAAAAAATACAAAAAATAGAAATTTTTTTAAAATCAAAATAAATACAGAAAAATTAAAAAATTTAAAATAAAATTAAAATATAAACAGAATTGAAAGAATCAAAATTCGAAAAAAATCAAAATAAATATAAAAATGTAAAAAATAAAAAATAAAATCCGTTTTTCTCTATTAAACTAATAACTAAATATAAGGTTTTTAAAAAAATCTAAAAAATCCCTAAAAATTCACAGTTTAAAAAAAAAGCTTAAATTCCATAAAATTTATTAATTTTTTTAAAAGAAAAATCCAAAAAAATTCACTTAAGTTCCTTAAAATTCAAAAAAGAATCTTAAGTTACATAAATTTTTTAAAGAAAGTTAGACAATTTCAAAACAAAATACTTTCTTTTGTTTCTCCTAATTATCTTATTCCTAAACTTACGAAAGTCTCCTATGTGATATGCGCATATATATAGATAATTCATAAATACAAGCATGTCAAATTTAGTCAATGTTCGTTCATGTATGCATAAGAATTAGTCAATGGTTTCTAAAATAAACTTGAACCTAAGTCCAACACAATCACAAGAACACTTTAAGTAACCAAAAGCTTTTAGAGGACTCTAGAAGTAGTTTTGAAAATTAATATAGACATGTTGTAAGATAGAGAAAGTACTATGAAACCGTTTCAAATATATTTCATTAAATTGCACGATATTGAATGTGTTTGAAGAGAGAATATAATGGAATTTGTGACGAATATGATAGACAAAATCTGAAATGAGATCATGTTTATGCGATAATATAAATTGATGCTTTATCAAAAATCACAAAATTGAGACTTCTACTTGTTGCTTTATTCAAAAAACAAATTTTAATAGAAAAATCGAAATTATTTAAAAAAGTTTATGGAATTTAAGATTTTTTTTGAAACTATGATTTTTTGGGGAATTGTTTGGAGTTTTTTGAATATTAAAGAAAATTTAAATTTTTATTTTAATTTAGAAAAACTAATTTTTTTTCATTTTTTTGAATTTAAGTTGAATATTTTTCGATTATTGATTTTTTCAAGTTTTTTTTATAATTTATAATTCATTGAATTGTTGAATTTTTTCTGAATTTATTTTAAGATTTTTTTTCGAATTTTGTTTTTTTTTCAATCGAGTCGGGTTGTAATCGGGTCTGGATCTTAAATCTTGATCGAAATTGGGTTCAGTTTGGTTTAAATTAAAATTAAACTGGTTAAATGTTCTGGTTTGAGTCTCAAATGGGGAATTTGACAACTAGGGGTAAAATTCAATGTAATTCTTTTAATTGGGGAGAATTTAATTGAGTTTTTCTTTGGTGGAAATTTAAATAAAAGTTTGAGGAGAATTTAATTGAGTTTTTTTTAGGTGGAAATTCAAATAAAAGTTTGGATCACATGAATATTTAGACAATTTTTCCTGTATAAAGACTACCACTTTTCATAGCTCAAAATCCAACATACTAAGAGACATTGATAAGGTCCATGTTTGAAACTGTATTTATTATCAAGTAACAAAAAGTAGCTAAGTGTGAAAAAAAAAAAAAAAAATCATTACATTCTTTTTTCTTTTTAAAGATCATAATTTTTCCAAAAGCTGCAAAGCTCCCAATTAACCATCAACTACTGCCACGAAAATGATTCGTAATGTTGAAATCCTTGGGAACTTGACTAATAAATTTTGAGACTTCTAAGATCCTAAGATTTCATTCTTTCCTAGTTAGTCCAGGAAAACAAAGCTTAACGGTGAGGAGTAGAACGAGGGTACATGACTTTAGTCCGCACTTCACCGAAAAATGCTTCTCGATTAGAAAACAAAGATAATAATGATGAGTTAATCATGAAGTTCAAAAGAATCAATCTCATAGAACAACTTTCTACGGAAGAAACCATAAGATGAAGAAGACTAAATAAAAAAATGATGAAAGAAAAGAAGAAACTAATTGAAGTGACATAAACGAACCCACTTTCCCCTACGTATTTTCATAGTAAAGTGCATCATCCGGAGTTTCTGAGAACCTTAAACACTTAGTTTCTTTACTCATCATTTTCGTAGTCGATACCTTGAAAACTGTATACAGATTAGAAAATCTTGTTGTATGCCATTTGACTTGGGCTAAAGTGGGAACATCCTACACATTTGTATTCCTCAAATTTTTTTTTTTTATAAGTGTAAATATATGTTCCTAAGTAAAAAAGGTTTTATAAGACTTTACACCAATCAGCTTTTTCCAAAAAATATATTTTTTAAAAAAGGGTATTACATCCAAACTTTTAAAAGATGCTTTTGTGACTAGCAAACTTGTAACAATCCGTATAATCAAAGAGCTTACCGAGCAAGTCAAAATCAAAATCAAACAAAGACGGAAATTTTTGACCAAAATAAAATTTCTGAGAAGGTGGTTTATAAGGCGTTAAGTGTATCCTAGAAGTGATTCAAAGGCTCAAGAATGTTCAGAGGAAATTCTAGAGGAAGACGGAGTGAAGACGGAAGAGTTTCCACATTAAAATAATCCGAAATAAATTAAAAAGGATTTTCGGGATTATTTTCAGTGTTGGAATTTTTAAAATAAATTTATACGTTAATTTCGTTTCCCGTGAACGGGATTAATTGTGTAAATTCAAGACATATTTTTGGGCAAAATTTGAGAAGAAACGAAGTTCATATGGCGAAATCCGAGACGATTCAAGTGGCATAAGCCTAGAAGACGATGGAGCAAAGTCTCGGGAAAAGAGACTATATAAAGCGGGAAATGGATTTACTATTCATTTTTCACTGTTCTGCAAAAACAGAAACTCAAAGTTTTCTCTAGAGAATTGAAGATTAAACTCAAGGGAAACTCAAAAAACACGAAGAACATTCAAGCGGAAAACGAAGAACACTCAAGCAAAAAAACGAAAAACGAAGAACACTCAAGGGAGGCGACCACTGGCGGCCACCGTCCCTTCACCGCCGACCACCACCTTCAGTCGTCATCCACCGTCGACGGTCACCGGTCAACGGTCCGCCGGCGGCGTTGACCAGCCGTTGACCGGGACCGCGATCTTTCCGGCGTCCCGTTTTACCGGCGATCCAGCTCCTTCCTCTTCTACATTGTTTCCGAAGGTCTGTTTCCTCTGAACCGCCGTCAATTCGCGGTTTTGTCAAAAATCAAATTTTGACAAAACCACCGTCGCCACCGTTATCCCCGTGTATGCTGCCGTCGCCACCTCTCTGTTGATACCCAAGTCGCATTTTCCGGTCAGCCACCACTGTCGTAACCGCCGCCGCCACCACCGTCGTAACCGCCGCCATCTTAGCCGCCGCCGCCGCCGTTAACCACCGCCATTGCTAACCGGTCGGTTTGGTTTGGTAAATCAACATTTGGTTTATTAAATCATAATTGATTTTGGTTGGTTTGGTTCACTGGTCTAACCTGGTTTAATTCAATTGAGCCGGTTTAGTTTGGTTTACCTTGGTTTGGTCTGGTTCAGCTAAACCGTTTGGTTAATCTTGGATTAATCGGTTTAGTTAAACCAGCTAGTTTAACCGGTTATCTCCGGTCCAGACCCAATTCAGAGTTGGTTTAAGGATTCAGAAGTTGCTTGGTGAAGAAGAAAGAAAAAGAAAAGGAAGAAAGGAGAAGAGTCAGAGAAATGATAACTTGAGGAGCAAGTTATCGATTTCTTGTGAAGCTTGGGGCTCAAGTCAATCATTTGGAGCTTTTGGAGTCAAGCAGTGGGTTTAGGAAGGGTTCCATCGTCATCACTCAGTCACATAAGCCGTATCATATAGCTAAGTAAGTGGGTGCATGTTTGATTGATTGATGCATTAGGTAGAATGCATGGAGATCCCGAGTAACCCTTAGGATCTTTGTAGAATGTACCCATGAATCTGATATACGTACACGGTACGGGCCGATGCGTATAATTAATTGCATGCCTAGTGAAACTCTTAATAACCGGATTAGGAGTAAAGATGCATTGCATGTAGTTAATGATTGAAGGTCGATTGATTGATTGTGTTGAGGAGTCATCGGTGCAGTAACCCACCCTGATGGTTTATCCTCACTTGCTTGTTTGTAGCATAGACTTGTTCGTGGACCAATTGGCATGGTGCCAGTGGGCTTTCGATCTCCCATTGGGGAATAGACAGATGTGTATGGTACAGAGAGGGCCGAATCTACGCCAAGAGCGGGAAATGAGAGGTTCCTTGATCAGTCCAATTGTCCAATGGACCCTTGTCTAATAAAGACTAGGTAGTGACTGATCAACGAGCCTGGATCATGAGTCGATAGAGTGCTGGTACACGGTCGGGCTAACGGACTTAGATCACGAGTGGGTCAGTGTTCGGCTATATGATTTGACTACCAGACTCTGACTATGATCGTACAGATTCGACCACTCGTATGAGGTGTGAGGCCATCAATTCTTATACCTATATAAGGATTGGTTACAGGGCCAACGGAGTAGTAGCCAACGAATCTATTTCTGAATAGATTCGGAGTTAGGCTAGGAAGTTGTTTCTTGTGAGAAACAATCGCGGACGGAGATGTGTGAGAAAGAGCACTACTGGAACCTCGAGTTCAAGGGGTTCTGGGTGGGGCAATAACCATCTTGTCGCGCTGGGTGAATGATGGGCTCCAGAGTGTGTCTGCTGTGCCTCAGGATGAGAGCAGTAGACCCTTAGTGGCTCAACTCGTGTATGAGAGCTATCAGGTCTGCTGAGAACGATGTTGCAGAGTTACGCAGGGTGATGATCCGTCACTGCGTAAGCTCTTGACCACCTTGCGGAGTAATGTTGATGTTTCTGGGTAGTTAGGGGAATAATGGATGATTGTTCTGGATTAGACTAGGTTGGTAATTTATACCGCGTTAGAGTGAGATGAGTGATCCCCTAGAGTTTCCGTAAGGTTGGATGTCTTATAGTGTAGTGTTTTCGGGCCTACGGGTCAGAGACACTATCACTAATAGGAGGTGTATTTGTAATCCACATATGTGAGTTGATCTTCGTGACCGTAAACCCCCATATTTACGGAAGCGGAATGACCCTGGAGAACAGTACCGACTGATCATCGGGCCGTGGGTGTGGCGTCCTGATGAGGAGCCTGTGTACCATGCTTCTGCTGAGAACATGGTGATTGGGGGATTGTCGATGGACTATCTCGGGGATTACGATATCACCAGGGCTCAAGTAGAATGAGAGTGATGTTTTCTTTTTAGGATTGAATAGGAGACCGTCTGAAGTACGTCCCGTAGTATGGAGGACAATGCTCCTATTCCGCGGTAGTGTGGTTGGGATTGACATCTGAGATGATGTTAATCCGCTGGGTTAATGTGATGTTTGTTGGATCAGTATTCGTTACTTCAGGGCAAGTAACGGGTATATGACCTTGCTTGTTTTTATTGTTTGTTGCTTCGGCTGTTGTCTGTTTATTTTCGGTCTTAGAATTTTATCCCTAGGTGGATCTCACTCGCTGAGTAACGTGTCTATGTTACTTACCCCTCCCTTTTCCCCCTTTAGGTTCAAGGAGACTATAGAAGTCTAGGAGGCTTTTTTACCCGGATACCTTGGTTTTTTGATTGCTTGCATTTGTGTGTGAAAATGGTTTGTTAAAATTCCGCTTTGACTCGACTTTTAAATAGATTTATTGGAGCTCCACTAACCATCTTTTTGTTTTCTTTGTTGCATGTTTTTCGCTACATGTTCTTATATTCGGTTGGCGGGCTCCACTGGTACAAGGTTCTGTTGAACCGGCACAACCTTGTTCTCCTTCGGGAGATATGAGGGGCGGTGATAGACTGGGAAAGCTTCGTGAAGGTGTTAGTCAATGGCCTAACATTCAGATCGGGCGGACTCAGTTATTATTACAAATTTTAGCACACCGGATTGGTCCGGACCGGGAGGTTCGGCTGGTTCATGTTATTGTTTGTTTGTTGGACCAGTCGGGCAGAGCGGTCAGCGGGCAGACGGTTCAGGGGAGTTACAGGTATGGTATCAGAGCATGGTTAAATTATGTTTTGAAACCATAAATGGTATCAGAATATAATTTTGATCACGTTACGGAGATTCGTGCTTTTCGTATTCGGTTTTCAAAAATGATCCTTTCGAGTCGGATCCAAAATTAAAAATGCAAGTTTTATTTGTGGTAGACTAGTCTATATAACGTGGATGGATGAATTAAAGGATTAAAACTTAAAAGACTAATAGATTTAACCCTTGCTGGTGTTTTCTTGTATGTTTGCAGTTCAGAGTTCTGGAGTGTGAGTGGGAATGGTAAGATGGACGTTTGGGTTCTCGAGTAAGAAGAAGAGTCTGAGGCAAGACGAGGCGGGGCCATCTTCAGCAGTTGTTCCCGCGAGGCAATCATCAACCGGGCCGTCAGTGGCAGCAGACGCTATTGCAGGAGTGGGCGGCATTGGTATCATGACTCCGGTACCTAGCCATGATACCAATGCCGCCCACATCAACGAAGGCTTAGTTGACCAGATCTTTGGCGGAGGCTATGTGTCGCTATTCCACAGCCAGTTAACCGACGGACACACTCGATTCCCGCAGGAGGCGCAACCAGTGATCGGAGAAACGATGATGGGAATTCCAATTTCCAGAGGTGACGTGCCGGCCCATTACTATAATGAGGGCTACCAACCGATGGAGCGGACTACATATCATCCTGAGCTGGTGATTTTCGACATTAATGGTGTCTCCTCTGGATGTGCGTGCTACGGAGGACATTATGCTCGGTGTGTCTATCAACATGTTCCGTTGCCGCTACCTGTTGACTATCGTTGCCCGTGATGTGGTCAGAGGGGATATCTTGACAATGCATGTCCCATGGTGTTTTAGCCAGCCGAAACAGTTCAGCCAGTGCCGTCGCCATCTCAGCCGTCTCAGCCAGTAGTTCAGCCGACTACAACAGCAACTCGAGAAGAACCCACGTGCCCCACTCCTCCGACTCCCATGGACTCTGGCCAGCATATGCGAGGCTCGCATTGCCCTCTTTGCGGAGCTCACAAGAAGCATTGGTACCGCAACCTGGTCTGTAAGTGAAGAAATCGAGTCTCAACCCTAAAAATGTAATCGAGCCAGACTTAGCTTTATGGTTGTGAGCGTTATCTGCAGGTCTTCCGGAATACGTGATCATGCCAGACTTAGCTTCTAACACTCTTGAACCGATGTACTTCTGACAACTGCGTTTTGCGAATTTTGATGTGAGCAGGCCCATCATCACCAAACAAATCAAACAAAACTCCTTTAGGAAGCCACTTATCAAACCAAAAACTTGCTTCTTTACCATCACCTAACTGACATTCAACAAACTGTCTAGCCAATGTTTTCAGATTCTGCAACTGTCTCCAATCCAAGAAAATGTAGATGTAGCATCAGTATCCCAGAAATGACTAGTTGTCAAATATGTATCATTCATCTAGGCTACCAATAGAGAGCCTGACTTAGCAAATAAAGCCCATATCAGCTTAAGAACCAGAACTGAGTTCCACTGTCTAAGATTCTCGAGCCCAATACCTCTTTTCATATGCAAGAAAACCGATTTCCAAGACACCTTAATACATGTGTATTTGATTATGCTTCCGTTCCAGAGGAAGCGACTACACATTTGTTATATTTTCTTCGGGCCTCCCACAAGTAGCAAAAAATGTCGTCATCCAGAAGTTCAGCGTACTTGAGATGACAGAGACAATAAGTTGTAGCCTTCCTGAGAAAGAAAGAAGCTTAGCTTCCCAGCCTGTAATTCTTCTCGTAAGAGCATCCATCAACGGACTATAACCCTTCTCGTGAAGCATTTCATGCAATAGGGAGAGACCCAAATACCGTACATGAAGTTTTACAATCTTGAAACCCAAATTAGAACACTCCAACAGATCTAAATCCTTCACTTTAGCTGTATACAACAATGTATTTTCCCTATTCATAAAAAGACCTGATAATTCATGGAAGTTCTGAATATTTTAAATGATTCCATGAATCGAGTCCATCTTGCCATCATAGAAGATAAACAAATCATCAACGAATAACATAATGTCATGTGAGAGATCTTCATTCTTTTACATTTTGGGTAAAATCCAATCACAGCATTTGAGCAAGCCTTGTCCAACCCACTAGCCAAGACCTTCATGCCAAGACAAAAAGATAAGGGGATATAGAGTCCCTTGACTCAATCCACTCCTCCCTTTAAAGAAGCCAACAACCTCTCCATTGATAACGATTGAGAAGGAATGAGTTTGGATGCATTGAGCAATCCAATTGAAAAATATTGGAGGAAAGTCAGCTACTTGTAATACTTCATGAAAGTATTCTCAGTTGATAGAATCCAACGCTTTTCTTAAGTGAACTTTGAGATCCCCTCTAGAAGAAATCTCATCCTTGAGATAGCCTTGAACCATTTTCGTAGCCAGCAACACATTCCACCATTAACCTGTCCTTTACAAAAGCTGGCTGCGTATTCTCAACCAATTCTTCAACTACAGCCTGCAGCCTCTTAGCCAAGACTTTAGATATCACCTGATATGTATCATTGCAGAGGGAGATGGGTCAAAAATCAAGGATTTTCTCTGCGTTAACAATCTTGGGGATCATCGTAATGAAAATTGTGTTCCATTGTGTTAAGAGCCTGCCATTAGAGAAAAACTCTTGAACTGCTTTTGTGAGATCATGACCCAAAACAGACCAAGCAGCTTTGAAAAATTCCTCAGTGAATCCATCAGGATCTAGGGTTTTATTCCTTGTTAATTGAATATTGTCTCTCTGACTTCCGATTATGTAACAGGCTCAGTGAGCATCTGTTACAAATGGGGACTGTCATTTTTTCCTTGCCAACTATCTGATCTTCCCCTTTTGAGCCGAATTCAAAGGCAACGGTTGAGTGCCAAGAAGCTTTATATCAAATGAGAAGCAGAGATCCTGGATACCCTCCTTAGATATATTTTTTGGCCCTCATTGTTAAGAAAATAATGAATGTAGTTCTTAGATTTTCTACCAGTCACCATTTTGGTGAAACACGTCAGTGTTTAAGTCTCCCTCTTTGGCCCAAGTAACTCTAGCTTTTTGCTTATAAAAATTATTCCTCTGCTAAAGCTAACTCCAGCCACACTGATACTGCCTCTTCTCCTTAATTGAGCATGGATCTTGAAGACTCTCTCTTGAAATTTCAACAACTTTTCATGCGCAGTTTCAACCCGTTTCTCAATACCGGAGTAATTATCCTTGACAAGAGCTCTTATTGGCTTTTTTAGCGATCAATCTCTTAGCAAAACTGAACATTTAGGTTCCTCTAACATATGCAGCTCCCCAGTTTTGCGCAATCATGGCTAAAAAATTGGGATGCTTGATCAGGAAAATGGTGAATTTAAACGAAGATCGTGACCCTCCCATCTAGTTTACCATATTCCCACATATCGAAGAGTGATTAGTAAATCAGATTCACCAAAGTAAGCATATCTTAGTGGAAACACCGTTGACCACTCATCGTTCACTAACACACAATCCAACTTCTTTGTAAGAGGAGCCGGAATCACTTTTGTTCCACCATGTGTGTGTCTGTCCCTTTTACACTAAATCTCTCAGCTCATAAACCAAAAGACACTCTCTAAAATCTCTCATGTTGCCAGGAACTCTTGTACTATTAGCAGATGAGTCTTCAGGATTAGAAGATTGATTAAAGTCCCCTAAGACCACCCAATGTTTTGAATATACAATTTGATTAGATACCAACTATAGAATCTCATGTCACAATACTTTCCTACCCTTTCTATCATTTCTCGCGTAGACAAATGTAGCCACAAACTGATCATCAATGTTAGGATGCTTAACCAAACACATAATGGCTTGAAGAGACTTAGCCAAGATAGAGACTTGGACAGACGAGTCTTGTAGAACCCAAATTCTTCCAATGTCAGTGAACTCGTAATTACTTTCCCACTTCCAACTTTAGAAAGGTCCCATCCAAAAGCAGATGTTTGTTGATTTCTCTAACTTTAGAGTGTATAAGACTTCTGAATAAGGCCTTGTTGCGACCTAGCTGTTGATGGTGGGGTTACTACCCCTTATCAATAGTTTGGCGATAATTGAGGTTCGATCCCTACCGACATTTCCCTGATAATTTATCGGATATTTCTCTAATAATTTATCAGGTCATAAGTCCCTTCAACAGGAATAGAACCCTCGGCCCAGATGACCGAGGGATACCTCGGTGAAGAATGATCGGATTTAATGTCCGAAGCGGGGTGTAAACAACTTCGTCCCAAGGCCGAAGTCTAAAGCTCGGACATAATCAGATCAAATGTTATCACAGATTCCATGATCTGAGAAAAATGGAAATATTCCATTTTTCCGAGGTTAGCCCATGGGTTTAAATGACCGACTACTAAGGATATCTAGATACACACCCCCTTCAGAATCGGGGAAAAGAATTACTAGATAACCTAGGTTTAATACTTCTCTTTGATAAAGTTAACTCGGGATTCCGAGTTAACACCCTTGTAACCGATATAATTAATAAAGTTCTCTTTTCCGAGGTTTCTCTTTTTGTCTTCTGTCTAAATTCATTCCCAAAAACGAACTCCTCTAATTACAAATAATTAGAAGTTGAACCATGTATCAACATTTGGCGCGCCAGGAATGGGGGATCTATTTTGATGTTTGGAAGACAGAGATCTCGGAAATCGAGAGGATGAACACACAAGAACCATCTACAGAGGAGAGTCGAGACGGCGATGCCGCCAAATTAAATGATGAAGAGGAAGCTATGATTCTTAACAACACCCATCAGGCTAGGGAATCAGCGAGAGTCCTCTTCGAGAATCGCGACACCATCGTTCGCGAATTAAGCTTTGCTTAGACTACGCCCACTCAACCTGGCGAACAGGGATTCGTAACCCCTATTAATCAAACAATCAGAGCTTCGACAGCAGAAGCCCAGAACTCCCACGAACAACCAAGTACGTCAACAACACCTCGGCCAGACTCTCGATCAGGTGATCAACCTTCGACAATGCCATCTTCGAATAACAGAGAGGAGCACATGATAGCGAATCAAATTCCCAGCGTAGTAGAAGTAACAACCCCCGAAACAAGCAACAAAAGAGTGATAGCAAGAACACAACAACAACGTGAGGATTGGATGACACAACAAATGGGCCAAAAACAATGGGTTAACCGAAGTTTGATTGATCAACTCCCAATCCTATCAGAAGAACTCCAAGCTTTGAGAGCTCAGAATCACAATCAATCTCTCAGAACGACCCCAGTTAGGCCTTCAATAGCCACCTCTCAACGGGTAACGTTCGAAGATGATCAGATTAGATCAAGAGAACCCAGGACACTAACCATACGCCGAAGCTCGAGAAGTGGAGACGATGGAGCTCTGACTCCGAGTACTGATCAATCGATCGCGATTCTAAAAAGGGAGCTAGAAGAAATGCGATCTTTGGTTCATAAAGCGACGAGCATCGCTCCAGAAGTTGATCAACTACTAGCAGAAAGAGAGAGGAGTCCGTTCACCCACAACATCACGCAAGCACGGGTACCACTCAATGACAAACTGAGACTCCCAACATATGACGGAACCAGAGATCCAGCGGTCTACATGAGAGCGTTTTTAGTTAAAGTCGGACGAGCCAAGTTCCAAAGAGGAGAGGAGGATGAAGGAAGATGTCAACTCTTCCTAAAGAGCTTAAGAGGGGATGCACAAGCTTGGTTTACTAGTCTACCCCAAGCTTAAGATGTCAACTTTTCGCCGAGTTTTGAGAAGCTTTCTTCAAACAATACATGATGCACCTGGAGCAACAAGCTACCGCATCAGACCTCTACGCAGTAAAGCAAGGACCAAAGGAATCACTCCGAGATTTTATCAAAAGATTCAAGGCGATTTACTCGCGACTGAGGATAGATGATGATCGAGCGATAGGAGCACTTAGTGCGGCAACGTCGTATCAATCGAGGTTTTGGGACGAGTTGTCTACTCATCGTCCCCAGTCTATGAACGATGTGTTTCACCGAGATTATACCCACATAATAATTGAATAGAATCGTGCTGAACTTGCGAAAGTGCATGGATCCGCTAAAATAAACAAGGATATAAAACCGGAGGAGAAAGGAGAAGGACGACGAGTAGAAAGAGACCAACCTCGGAAAGACAAATCGAAATCAGAGATATCTTTTTTCGTGACAAACCCACAAAAGTATACATCTCGGAAGGATAAATCGAAGTATACCTACACCCGAGATCTTGATGATCCGACCATCCCCTGGTGCGAGTATCATAAGAGGCCGGATCATAAAATTGAGGATTGTCGAAACCTGAAGAACCATTTAATGGCCATCCGATTGGAGCAAGACTGAGAAAAGGAGAAGCGTGAAACACAGGAAGGCGAGGAAAACCAACTTTCTCGGGAAGACACGAAAGAAGGAGAAGTCCAACCCTCACCACCTCCGACTCAGAGGAAAAGGATTAACATGATAATGGGGGGACTCGCAAACTGCGAAGACTCTGTTCGGTCAATACAACGAAGCATCTTTAGACTGTTTGCGGATCAGATTCCACGAAGCACTACTTTGCAAAAGGAGTTGACATTTACGACCGAGGATTTGAAAGGGATCGATCCTCCTCATAACGATCCTCTCGTAATCGAACTACAGATTGGAGATAGCGACGTCCAAAGGATCCTTCTTAACACTAGAAACTCGGTAGATGTCATATCTCTAGACACACTTCAGAAGATGGAGGTCAAGGATCAAAAGATTAAGGCTCGGATAAAACATTTGACGGCGTTCGGGGGAGATACAATTTCAGCTGGCGGAACAATAAAACTCCCAGTGTCAGCCGGAGGAATAACAAAGATAGTAAAGTTCGATGTATTTTGATAGTAAAGTTCGGGAGAGAGCAATCATTTACAACGCGATCGTCGGTACTTCGTGGTTCTACTCTATGGAAGTTGTCCCATCTACTTATCACTAATGTTTGAAATTCCCAACTCCAAAAGGATACTTTACGGTCCGAGGTGACTAGAAGATGGCTCGGAGGTGTTTCGTAACAGAAAATAAACATCGACGAGAAACTCGGAGTCAAGGAAAAGCTTCGGATCAAACTCTCATGGTAGTCACCACTAACAAGAAAAAACCGACATCTGCCGAAATTTTGACAGAAATTTTCGAAAGAGAGGAATACTTAGGAAGAACCACCAAGAAAAGTCGGAAGGGAAGAGCCTAGTCTTCCCCGAAGGCAAAAAAAAAAACAAAAAAAAAACACGTTGATATCTCGAACTATCCGAGATAGTCAACAAATAATCAAACGTCGGAACTACGTGTGGCTTGATCCCCTCCGAAGGTACGTAGGCAGCCTTTCACAAGGTTCAGCTACAACATCAAAAAAAATCTCGGTTTTATAGTCAAGAAGATTATACAACTCAACTATGTTTAACTAAGATTCAAACAAATCAAACGTCGGAATCCTGATCATGTTCTCGACCAAAATAAACTTGCCTGAAAGAATCTCGGAGCCCGATAAAGTAAGGTCGAGAGATTAAAAGGTACGAAAATACAAATTTTTACACATTCTTTACCGAATGCAAAAGTTCGACAATTAGTCTGATAAAGTAGGACTTATTGTAAAAATTTAAGCAAAAGAATAGGGAAAGCGCGCCTTATTTAGTTTTGCTATTATTTCAAAATATTAAATTTTGAGGTTTCGAGTAAACAATCCAAACATACAAGGAAAAGAGAAGAGAATTCTATTCCAAACATACGAGAAACAAAATTTTATTAACATTCGAGACATACAAGTACAAGAAAGACTGGAATCAAGTTGAAGGTCTTAATACAAAGATTACTAATCTAAATATTAAAATCTTCATTTTGGAACTCTGGAACCGAAATAGCATTTGCAAGCTCGGCCAGTCGGTCACGTTCTTTCTCGGCTTCAACAACATCCTCCTCCGAGATATGAAGTCCCTTGTCAAGAAGAAGACGAAGATATAGAGCAACGGCCGCAGCTTGTCCATATTCGTTAGCCTTGTTGAAAGCTTCAAAATATTTGCCAAGAGATCCGCGGATATTATCCAACTTCTTCAGACAGGTGTCAAAAACCGCTCGTTGTCCGTCCAGTTGTCCCTTTTGGTACACTTGGAGTCAGGAATAGCTTTATTAATGTCCCGTTCTTTCGAGATGTCAAGTATTTGACGCTTAGCCTCTGCCAGTTCGGTGATTAGCCGAGAGTTTTCTTCGAAAAGAGGTTTCTCAGCATCAAGGGATTTCACCTTTAAGCCTTAATTCTCTGAGATAAGGGAACCAATCTTCAAGTCAGAATCGGTGAGCCTCTTCTCATACCGAAGAAACGATTGACCGATGAAGCCTACCGACTGAAGTATGGGAAAATAAAGAAATTAAATATGGAAGATGTTTAGGAGAGGAAAATATTTGGGTTTGTTGCTTACTTTAAAGAGTGAACATGATAGGGCTTCTAGAGTGTCTAATTCACAGCGAGCTTCGGGTAGACAACTACCGTAACCACTCGCCTTTCGCTGAAGCTCAGTGCATTTCTTCTTATCTTTAAAAAGCATGTCTTCACCGTCAAATTCAAATTGGAACGTGTGTTGTTCCTTTACCGGCAAGATAAGCTTCATGTTCTCGGCATTCTTCTTCTTTGCAGCTTCAGTATTCTGCTTTTTGGCGGCCTCGGATTTTTGTCTCTTTCTCGGACGAAGATCTTGATTATTGCCAGAAGCTCCTCCGGGGTTTGATCTTTTCATTTTAGGAATATAGTCAATCTTTTCCCAGTCTTCTCGTCCTGAAAAGATTATTTACGAAGTCAGTAATGATTTAAGAGAATAATTTGAGAAGTTTGGAGAAAACATATCATCCCGGGAAGGGCTCTGTAGAAATGAACAGGGAGAATGTCGCCCCACCGAAGTTCTCCTTCCCTTTTGAGTTTTTCGAATTCTTCAGAGAAGTTTAGCGGGAGAGCTCGGAAGCAGCTTGGTTTAATTGAAAATAGCAAGATAGGGTTAGAATTCAAGTCGAGAAATAAATAAAAGACCTAGTTTCTACCAATTATGGTCTTCCAATTTCGGAAGATTGTGGTGTCAGGTTTATAAACTGAAGATTGGTTGATTCGAACGTAAAAGTAACTTCGGAACCACGATTTCGTGCCCGAACGAAGTCCAGTAAGTATCTTCCTTTTTTGTTTGATATTAATTTTGAAGGTTCCATGGGCTTTTGGAAGACGAGAAGTTCGTCAGCTCCTCTAGTTTCCAAGAATTTAGTCTAACATCGCATCGGGCAGCAAGTACTAGGAGTCCAGTGATGATTTTGACCGAGTGTGGCATTAGTTGAGACATTGCCATTCCCCGACGAGCGCAATAGCTTACCATTAGCTGCGGGATTGGAAACCAGAGATTAGCTTCGGAGAAGAAGCTTTCATAGAGACAAACATAACCTGATGGCGAGGTCCAAGGTCTCTGGTCGGATCTTGGAACTAAGATTTCAATCTCGTCGGGGTTCTGAGCTTTCCTTTTGATTTGTCCGATCTCGGATCTAGGAAAGAGAGAGGATCCAACATCTGGGATATCCGGCCATGAGATCGTTTTTCCAGAAACCGAAACCTCGGGATTATTTCTTTCAGTCATTGATAAAGAAAGAATGTTATTGATTCAAAGAGGGGAATCAAAGATTACCTCGGAGAGTGGAAAACTGATTTCCGTGAAGAATTGATTGTGAATTGAGAGTTATATATGAGAAGTAACAGTAATGAATGACGCTTCGTTTACAGCGTCGGGAGGATTTAACTAGCTAATGTTTGGAGGGAAAGGAGACGCTTTACTTTTTTCATTTATTTTCGTCTGTTTTCAAGACGACACGTCACGGGGAGTTGAAAGGTTTTATGTTTATCAAGGAGTGTGCGTGTGAAACAAATGAGGCTTCACTGACTGTTTTTTCCAGCCATATTGAAGGATCAAGATCAAGAAGGAAGATGAAGATTCTAGACATTCGAAGATAAAGATCGACCAACACCGAGTTTCATTGATCGACAAGCTATTTAATTTGGAAATTCGCCAACTCTGCCCGAAGACATCCTCGGACGAACTAGGGGGACTTACTGTTGATGGTCGGGTTACGACCCCTTAGCAATAGTTTGGCGATAATTGAGGTTCGGTCCCTACCGACCTTTCCCTGATAATTTATCAGGTCATAAGTCTCTTCAACAGGAATAGAACCCTCGGCCCAGATGACCGAGGGATACCTCGGTGAAGAATGATCGGATTTAATGTCAGAAGCGGGGTGTAAACAACTTCGTCCCAAAGCCGAAGTCTAAAGCTCGGACAGAATAAAATCAAATATTATCACATATTCCTTGATCTGTTCCGAGGTTAGCCCATGGGCTTAAATGACCGACTACTAAGGATATATAAATACGCACCTCCCTTCACTAATTTAATTGATTTAGAATCGGGGAGAAGAATTACTAGATAACCTAGGTTTAATACTTCTCTTTGATAAAGTTAGCTCGGCATACCGAGTTAACACCCTTGTAACCAATATAATTAATAAAGTTCTATTTTCAGAGATTTCTTTTTTTGTCTTCTGTCTAAATTCATTCCCAAAAACGAACCCCTCTAATTACAAATAATTAGAAGTTGAATCATGTATCAACACTAGCCATCTTCTCAAAACTCCATCATCTTTACGATTTATAAAAACCACGGACATTCCACGCTAAAATCTCAAAAAGGTCTATCCACATACTTAACTTACATAATTTTGGGGCCTTGCGCATTCTCCTTTACATTATGATTGTCGGGCAGGTGGTGGAGACTATCAAGCTCATCCTCCTTATTTACTTCATTATCTGATTCTTCATACACTTCCACAACAACTTACTTATCATGTTGGAGTTGTGTGTTCAATTTCAAAACCTTAAAGGGTCTGATGTGATCCTAGGTGTGAGGATCAAGTCCATGAATGCTCTCCAAGGGTTGTGATGATGATGATCATCCAATTCTAATACCCAAAGACAAAAGAGATTATTGTAGAACCGAGTTTTCTCTTCATATGTGATTTGTCTGATGTTTTCTGCAAGGTTCTAAGGGAATGGATGATTGTTGTTGATGATGTGCGGAATGAGTGAAGTGATTTGGGTCTGTGAATGAAGATGGAACACGATGGAAGTGCCTTGAAACTTCTAAGAGGGATGATTGATCTCTTAGACTATCAACATAATGGTTAGCTTGTAAGGTAAGGATGGAATTCGAATACTCTTAATCAAGCTCTGATCAAACTAGATTCATAAAGGTTTTTGAATAAGAAAAGAGTTTGATAAGTCTTGAAATGGATAATACACAAATTATAAAGCTAAGAAGAAGGGAAGACAAAGCCTTAACTCATAACAATAAAAACTTGTCTAGGAAACTGCTAAAACATTAAAACTAAGTTTGAATAGTTGAAAAATGAATCTTTCCCTTCTTAGGTCGTGATTATTAGGGTAGAACGGGTATGGGTTTCATCAAGAGGCTTTGGTAAAGTATTATGGACTTGCCGCATTAGAAGCCTTGCTTGGAAAACCCAATGGAAAAAACCAAACCAAGGGAAAAAGAGTGCAAACCATAATACCTCCCTTGATAAAGACTTGATTAGTTTGAATCACAACCAATGTAGTTGGATAAGCATACTCAAGTTGGCCTGGAATAATGTGTCGAAGTTGGTTGATAGCTTGCTTGAATTCATTTGACTTTGATTTAGTCATTGGCCCTAGAGTCTGTCTTTATCTTCTTCTCTAATAGCTTCCTCAGCTACAAGCTGCTCCAATGCTCCATTCTTCTCAATATTAAGCTCGGGTTCCAGCTGTTGCTCTTGCTCCATCGTTTCTCTAATTTGACTTGGTTTCATGGCTGGTCATGATCACATCATCCTCTTCTGCTTGAAAAGAATTTGACCTCAAATCTGATTCATCTGCAAAAAAAAAAACCAAGTCAGTAACATTAAAGCTAGAACTCTCATTATAATTACCTTGTAGCTCAAGCTCATAAGCTTTCTTGTTGATTCTTCTTGTCAGGCTGAATAAATCAGCGGTCTTTGGCATCAGTTTGGAGTCTCTTTCAGTTGGAGATCGTTTTTTGCTCAATTATATTAGTTTTTTTCTCTAACCTCCTCAAAGATCATCCTAAAATGAGCAATGGTCTTCTTAGTGCACCAAAATAACTCTAATTCCAGTTCTCACCAAAATACTTGTCGAGTGATCTTTTAACTTTGGTGGTTCCTTTTTCATACCTGAAATGTTATCAACATCTTTGGCAAAGAACAAATGTATTAATACAGTCATGAAGTCACCACTACAAGAAATATGTACATTGTTAGCACATAAATTATGCTATCGTAAGGATTTCATAACGAATTGATAAATGATGTCTACCGCAGCCATGATAAGTACCCCTACGATAACATTTTTTCAGTATGCTACGATATTTTCATATACGATAGTATTTAAAAGAATAATATTATTTACTTTACTATAGCATCTATATTTTTAGTATAATGTTGATTATAATTCATATTTCGTGTTATGATAGGTCCTCCTATAATAGCAACTGGATATTGTTCTATAATAGCAACTGGATATTGTTGTCATATACTCCATTCCATTATAACTCCATATTCGTGCTATATATTTTTGATCAAGTGCTATTATTCAATTGTGTTGAATCATGTTTTTTACACATTTTTTATTAATTATAATTTTAAATTTTATGTTGATTCAAAACATATTTCATAAATTATCAAAAACTACATAACTGTACAAGTACCAAAGAACACAATTTAACCCAAAAAAATTGATATTACAAATCCAAATAGAGAAATACAGGGAAGTTACGAGATTGTATCTAGCTGATTGTGTGCCCTTTAGTCTCGCTGTCTCTATGTTCATCTTCTTGAAAAAAACATAAGTCTTTAGAGAAGTGCCTCCAACGATATCTTCCATCAATGCAACCATTATACCACGAACAATAGTATCTTCAACTCTGTAACACCTTAACATAATGAATGAAAGCTATGTAAGCTCTTTTAATACAAAAGATATCACAATAAGATTGAGAAACACAAACGCAAATTAGTATTTCTACATCACAATTATATATATAAAGTTTATGTAAAATCTTGACTAATCTTCAAACTTTTACAATCTTCAATATGATGTACTTTGAGATTGAAAAAAAAGCGCAGAAATCTTAGGTTAAGAAACGAAATACATTATAGGAACAATCAGAGAAGCTTTCCTGTAAGAAATTAATCCATAGAGACTAAGCTTAAGCATCAAAGAACTACAGTTTCAAAAGTCATACAACAACAATCTAGCTAATCTTTACCTGTAAAGTGTTTTTGGTAGAGGCATAAGGTATCCAGTTAAATACTTCTCAAGTCTCCTTTTCCTTTTCCTGGAGGAACAAAAAAATTCATGGCTTTACAAGAGAAGAAAATATAGTAATTTGTCTGGCCAACAAAACTGAGTGGGGAAAGACTCGGGTCTTAAATCATGTTTACAGCTATTTGTATGAAAAAATAATATGTTCATTCCCTGATAAACTCATGACTGGTGAATCTGCTAAATTGACGATGGAACTCAACTGAAGACTAGAAAATGAACCAAGTTCTAAGTATATAGAACTGAACAACTTCTTCCAAGGACAAGTGAAAAGGGAAGATATAGCAATAGAGAATCTTGATACAATTGTTAGACATTCTACTTACATTCTCCTCTTTCATGTGTGCAAGTTCTCTTTTAAGATTCCTTCTCTGCAAGTAGCACCTTCAGATGTTAAGAGTACAATGGATTCTAAAAATTGGAACTAACCAAGAAATGGAGAATATCTGGTACCAAAAAAGATAGGTGCTTACTCTTTTTTGGTTATTTCCTTGAATAGTTTTTCATACTTTCTACTGCAGATAAGAGAACAATCAAAGCAAACAAAGATAAGCTTGATGTCTAATCAGACAGTTTACAGGTTTATCCACAAAGGAAACAACTGTGAAAATAATGAGGGTGGCAGTGTCATTATTTTCCAAGTTACAATAAGTAAACAAGGAAATAAAGATGAGATGGCAATGACCGTCGTAATAATTGCATTATCTTTCAGGGGTTGAGCTATAGCATTAACTACCTTTGTATGGATGTTATATCCACCCTATTTTACAAAAAAACACATTAGCATAAGTCAAATAACTTGATTTAGAGAGGCGAGGTAAAACTTGGGGTGACTTGGGACAGAGATGGTCACTTCTCACCATGTCAATGATTGCAATTGAACGGTTTTTCTTTAAAGCATCTTCAACCTTTGCAGCTCCCTGAAACCATTGAAAATCATTATTAAAATATATAATAGAGCAAAAAGAAACAAGGTTTTTTCAAAATTAGAGAAGCAACGCACACGATCCAGCTCCATTGTTACAAATTGGGTTTCTAATAGCACCTCATCACCTATATCATTCATGTACAGGGTCAAGAAAACCAAACTCTTGCTTCTCTTGATGTATTCTGCTACATAGAAGGCACCTTTGGCCGCTATGGAGTTGTTACCAAGATCTAGCAAAGCCAGTTTCCCTGTACACAAAAATGCATCTTAGTCTAACTTCTAAGTTCATCACTAGAGGAATTGACTAGTTTCCCTGTACACAAAAATGCATCTTTCCCTGTACATCACTAGAGGAATAGAACTCCATCTGTAAGAACAAAAAAAAAACAGTCAATTTCTTAGTCCACAAATCACTTATCGACATGAGCTATTATTCATTTGTGGACACTGTTACTTCTTTTCTGACCAATCGCAGGAATTCTTCACGCTCTTTATATACCGAATGTATATATCAAAAACAAACAAGTGTCTCAGATAAGTATTGATTCAAATTGATCTGTGGAAAACCATAAAGAGTTTTGACCTTCAGCTGAAGCTCCAAATCCAGTTTTACTGAGCCACCACTACCTCCAGTAACAGCAAAAGCACCAGCCGCAAAACATCAACCAATGCACAAGCACCAAGCGGCTAAACCCTCTCTTCTTCTCTCCCTTTCTGCAATGGTTCTTGCCTCTCAGTTGGTAAAGAAATTCGCTTGCAATTTAAGAGCCATGGCTTTCTTAGAAAACTTGCGAAACTTCATATTACATGTCTCTGTTCACAGGAATCAAAAAGAGAGCTGAAATTAATTATATGTACAAATTGAATTTCACTGCTTCAGTTGCATCTAGAAATCGAAGAATCAGAGAAAGACCTTTGTAAACGAGAGGGAGGGTTCAAAGCCGCCGAAGAATAAGAAAAACAGCATAGATCTGGACATTTTTGGAGATGAAATCGGCTAGGGGTTGTCGAGGAAATATGATAGACAAAAAGCAGCGGTACGAAGATTAGAGAGAGAGCTCTGGTGGAATCTCTTAATTGATTCGAATACGAAGAAGAAGAAGCCAGAGACGGCAAAGGTAATGGTGGCGAAGAGCGACGGAGGAAGGCGGAGCCGATTCACCGTTGAGGAAGTGAAATTTGGATTTTTTTCAAAGATTCCAAGAGTAAAAAAAGAAGAAGAGAGATTTCAGAGAATGGAGTTTTTTTTTTGTCTAGCTGATTTTTTGTTTTAGGGTTTTAAGAGAAAGAGGGAAATGAGAAATCTAAATGAGGGATTATGCTAAGTGGCAAAACCAAAAGAGGGAAATTATTCCCGAAACTAAAAAAATTGGCTAAGTTTTTGGTGGAAAAGCTAGTTTTAGCTTTAGTTTCCCGGTTACTGAAAATCTATCATAGCATTCATCTAATGTTATTGTATTGTTTGGAAATTTTTAATTCATCTACAATAGCAAAACAATAAAACGAGCTATTTTATTCTGCTATCAATGTAGACTTTTTTTTGTAGTGATACTCTGGCATGGTCATGTTTTCTCTTTCAACAATAAAAAAGTTTGGTCGTTTTCAAGTTCCTCGTTTGTTGCTGTAAGAGGGCAAAATCTCCTACATCAAAAGGAAATAGTTTTGGCACAAAGATAAAGATCAAGCATAGAGTCATGTAGTTTTTATCAAAGTAGAAGTTAAGATTGGAGCATCCTTGGGTGATGAAATGATAAGTCATTTGTTGGAATATATCTGGTGGATTTTTCTTGAGTTGAATATATATAATGTGATTTCTCCTCCTTGATTATGCCTTTTCTCTAGTGATATCTTCAATTTCCACTCATGGTTCCTTGCTTGTATCCTCTTCGAATGGATTTAAGCTGTTGCAAGTTAGGTGTCTTTCCTTTGATCACCAAAATGTCCAGTATATCTCCAACTCCTAAATATTGATGCTTCTCCAAGGATCATGTTTTTTTCTGAGAACTCATGGTATAAAGCATGTGCATTATACTCGAAAAGATAATGATATTCAATGTAGAAAATATGTTCTCCGAAATTTTATTCAACTTAGAAAAAGTTTAACTCTAACACATTATGTTCTAATTCTACACAACTCAAATGCTTTGCTACTCAGACAAACTATTGAAGAAGATTTGAGTTCATGAACTTTATCAAATAGAAAACTCTTTGGCTTAAAAAATTCTTCAAATCTATGGTTTCTAAATTTGGAATTATTTTGTCAAAAAAAGTTTTTAAAACATAAAATTCTTTCACAATTTCTAAACCAAAAAGTTTCTCCCCTTAGCATAAATTATTACAAAAAAATTAGGTGTATTCCTAATTAATTTTCTTATAGTGCTTTCTTGGGTAGTCACAAGGAAATGACATAAGGCTTGGTTCTCGGAAAAATTGGATTTGCTGCTCCAAGTCACTAACTAAAGGCAAATTCCTTTGTGTGTCTGCTGGTGAGTCTTCTTGTGATGCTTCTTCTAAGACATGTGGAACAGAAACATTGCTATTCGGTTGCACCGGTTCTAAACGGGTTATTTTTTCATCCAAAAAATCATATTAAAACAAGGGAAGATCACACTTAGCTTCCAAAGATTTATGAGAATCTGAACTTGATTGCCTTGGTTTTTCTTTATCTCTTTGAATAGATGACTCCTTAGAACAACTTGGTTTTTGTTTGGTTGCTTCAGTAGCAATAGAATGGCGGATGGATGGAATCTTCTCTTGGGTAATCTTCATGGAATAAGTGTCTCCAGCATCTGCCTTCTCACATCCGTATAAAGCCTTTTCCCACTAAACTTTTCATGAAGATGCTTAGTTTTCTTAACACTTCTTGATTCATCACTTCTTTTTCTTAAGCCATGAGACCTGATGAATGAATATAGTGTTGTGCTGTGGTTGAATGTTTTTGGTTTCTTTTTTTTCTCTTTGTCATAGATTGTTCCGTATTATTTCTGAAGTTAACAAGTTTCTCATCCATCATGGCAGTCATTTTAGCCATTAGAGTATCAAGAATCAACTTGTTTGTGTTGTCCAAAGTGTTTGGATTGATTGTGTTGTTTCCTTCCTTTCGTGAGCCTGTCATGGTTCCTGTCCAAAATCAAACAAAAGAACCAGTAAAATTTCTCACAAAAACACAATAATAATCATCACATCATAACATAACAGATCAGAATATGAAAACCTAATCGATGATCAAAAACCTTAGCATGGCCATGAAGAACCCTAGTTCTATCTCTCTAGGTTTCGTGGATTTCTACTAAAGTTTTAACAAATCTAACACATGATTCAGGCATAATCTACCCTGTTAAGCATGATTCTAACAAGTTTCAACCCTAAACATCACGATCTAACAAAATACGAAAAATACACAAAAGTTGCAAAAAAAATTATAGGTTTTATCTCTATAGAATTTGTGATTTCTTTTCAAGTTTTAACAAATCAAAAGCATGTTCTAGTGTATTTCGACCCTAATAGACATGAATCAAACAAGTTTTAACCCTAGAAATAATCTGATCATAGAACACGAAAATTCTAAAAAGTTACAGAAACTTTGTAGATCGTGATCGACAAGGAAGAACACAACCTGAGTATGGAGATCTGCTCTGATACCAGTTGATGTGATCCTAGGTGTGAGAATCAAGTCCCTGAATACTCTCCAAGGGTTTTGATGATGATTATCAACCAATATTTCTAATGCCCAAAGACAAAAGAGATTGTTGCAGACCGAGTTCCTTCTTGATAGGTGATTTGTATGATGTTTTCTGCAAGGTTCTAAGGGAATAATAGATGATTGTTGTTGATGATGTGCGGAACGAGTGAAGTGATTTGGGTCTGTGAATGAAGATGGAACATGATGGAAGTGCCTTGAAACTTCTAAGCGGGATGATTGATCTCTTAGACTATCAACATAATGGTTTGCTTGTAAGGTAAGGATGGAATTTGAATACTCTTAATCAAGCTCTGATCAAACTAGATTCAGAAAGTTTTTTGAATAAGAAAAGAGTTTGATAAGTCTTACAATGGATAATACACAAAATTATAAAGCGAAGAAGAAGGGAAGACAAAGCCTTAACTCATAACAATAAAAACTTGTCTAGGAAACTGCTAAAACATTAAAACTAAGTTTGAATAGTTGAAAAAATGAATCTTTCCCTTCTTGAGTCGTGATTATTAGGGTAGAAGGGGTCTGGGTTTCATCAAGAGGATTTGGTAAAGTATTATGGACTTGCCTCATTAAAAGCCTTGTTTGTAAAACCCAATTGGAAAAAAACAAAACCAAGGGAAAAGAGTGGAAACCATAATACCTCCCTTGATAAAGACTTAAGTAGCTTGAATCACAACCAATGTAGTTGGATAAACATACTCAAGTTGGCCTAGAATAATGTGTCGAAGTTGGTTGATAGTTTGCTTGAATTTCTTTGACTTTGATCTATTCATTGGGCCAAGAGGAATGTGTAGATCTTTATCTTCTTCTCTACTAGCTTCCTCAGCTACAAGCTGCTTGATACGATCTAGTTTTAGCCCTAGAAAGAACTGCAAGTGCACGGTTATGGAATTGTAGTACTCAGGGGTCGAATCCACAAGGACTTGGAAAGACACAACGATTTTCAAATTCAGACTAAGCTAAGAAATTAAAGATGTAATTAGAACGTAGCAAAACAATTGAAAGAAATGGTTTTAAATCATATGGGAAAAACGTTAAGCCTAGGAAATTCCTAAGAAGAATCCAAATTGTGACCAACAGAATTATTAGGGTTTTCTATGAAGTGCCGTCTAGAACTACAAACAAAAATATGTGCTCACCAATTTTCGCTGCGCAAGACACCTATATCTAGAGACTAAGGCACCAAGTTTCCTACGCGAACCTTTTGAATCTAAATATGCAAAGAACACAAGTTGATCGTTCACAAGATCCCTAAACCGATTTTCCTACGTGTTTAAGCCACCTTGTTCTCCTAAGATAGATCCATAAATTAAAAATACTTTTGCATCTATTAATTTCCTAAAGGCTTAATTCCAGGTGATCAATCTAGAACAAGTAATTAAGATCAATCAAAGGGGAAGACTATAGAATAAACCCTAACAATTTAAAAGCATCAATAATTCTTTATCAATCTTATATGGAACCCCTATACCTCACAAACAAACTACTCGAGCATGGTTATTGCAGCAAACATCATGTATTGAATAGAAAGCATAAAAGAATTCAAGAGAATAATCAAAAAGGGTTCCGAAATAATCTCTTCTCCCTAAAACAATCTCTCTCTAAAAACCCTAAAAAATGGGTTAAAATATGTATTTATAAGTAATAGGATCGTTCTAGGTCTTGGTCTTGTAAGAATAGGAAACTTCAAAGCCCATTAGAAATAAGAAACTTCAAAAGCCATTAGAAATAGAAAATAGAAATTACATTTTTTCTCTCGTAGCTCCCGCCAGATTTGACATCTCTTCACTAAAACAAGCATAACTCGAGATTCAGACATCAAAACGACTTGAAACCACTTGGAGATGACAGCTAACTTCAGTATCATCATTTTGATATGTATACCGTCTCCTGGATCATTCGATAAGTGCTCCAACGAGTACTAAACTTATGGAAGTCACTTTTGTCTCTATATTTCATTTTCTTGTCCTTTTTGCTCCAAAATCTCCAATTCATCTTTTGACCTATAAAACCTATAAAACATACTCTGGAAACTAAAAGAACCTAATATGCTATCTAAATGTGGGTTAGAAATCCATAAAAACACGGTTACATCACTGCTCCAATGCTCCATTCTTGTCTCCATTAAACCCAGGTTCTAGATGTTCCTCTTGCTCCATAGCTTCCTTAGTTTCCTTAGTTTCCTGGCTGGCCATGATCACATCAGGGTCCAACCTCATAATTACCGGCTAACTCCTTTCGCATCCCCACAGGATGCCAGACAGATTTAACGCTTATATCTTCAGCCATTTCCTTTCCTTTGGCCTTCTTCAAGGTTCTAGGAGCTTCAACTTGAAAAGCATCTTCTCCATTCTTTCGGGTCCTTCTCTGCTTTTTCTTGGAAGGATTATTCTTATCTCTAGGACAAGAGGATGTCTCATGAACCTTTGAAGAACATATCGTACAAGTAACAAGCACTGAAGAACAACACTTTTGTGTATGCACCAATTCATTACAGCTCTCACACGTCATAGGCATCCACTGGCTTCCACTGTTTCTTGTTTTGCTTAATAATCTGATTTGGGATCTTAAAACACTTCTTTCTTGTTTCCAAAATAAAAAGCCTTCATCTCTTCTTGTCATCTTCCTCGCAGCACCCTTTAGAAGATATCTCCAGAGGAGTTTGGATTGATTTTCTGTGTTGAAAGCAGCTTCTTGAACTGTTACCTTTTCTCCCTTCGACGAATCAGAGACCTTCCCAACAAGCATCTCATCCTGCTTCACCACTGAACTTACCAAAGTAGCCGGAGGTTCCACTTCTTCTTCTTGTGCAATAGAATCTGCAACATGAACAATTCTAGTGACAAATGGAGGCGAAATCGGCCCTTGAATAGCACATACGGAAGACTTCGGTCCTTGGAGAGTTGCGTCGATATTTAGCTTCCTCGACACAAATCTGGGAGAGTCCTGTGAAGGACCGTCTTGAATCATTGTTGCATCAGTAGGAAGGTCCTTCTTAGAACCCAGCGAAGAGCCGGATTCGATCGTCGTCGACTTAACGAGGACCTTTGTAGCAATCGATTTTGAAGTGGAACTCTGAGAATTGGAGCCAGATCTCAACGTCTTTCATTGAGAATGCGTCATGAGTCAAAATAGGAGGAACGTTGAATCTTTATTTTTTCATTGTACCGATGGATTGTTGTTCAAAATTTATCCGTTCATTTTATTCAAGTTTTTCAATATTCATATTGTCTTGCAATGATCACTAGTTACAGCTGTATTTTTTCCAAACAAGCATGCGTGTCTAGCTATTAAATTGGTATTGAGTTCCCATAAAACAGAGATCGAACTTTTATAATTTCTTAAAATTGTGTGATATAGGTTGAATCGTCCGAGATAGTTGGTGTGCAGTTGGTTAGAAGTTAAATAATAGTCCTGAATTGTTAGGAATAAACAATTTAGTGATGCAAGAGAATAAAGGGGAAAAAAATCTCAACGACACATGTGAACAAGAAAGAATAGGTCTTCAAAATACAAATAAAGTCACGTGATTAGACGCCGAGAAGACAGGGACGACACGTGCACTC
This sequence comes from Euclidium syriacum, assembly GCA_900116095.1. NCBI lineage: Eukaryota > Viridiplantae > Streptophyta > Magnoliopsida > Brassicales > Brassicaceae > Euclidium > Euclidium syriacum. The sequence goes on along the minus strand of FPAK01000003.1, from coordinate 1,320,934 downwards.
TTATACAGAAAGAGAGAGCAACAATATACACAAGCCACTGAGCCAGGCTTTTTCCCTTTCGTCTTTGACAATTGGCCAACAATGGCATTTTGATGGCAAAATCGTAATTGCAGACTCCACCAAGTGGTAGATTTAAAAGTCGTTGTTGTTGTTTTGTCTTTCTTCTTCACCTCGGACCCATCGGATACTAGTAGAGATTCAAAGTGTTAATTAGGAGTTAAAACCGAAGCTTCTCGTCTCGTCGATTCTAAAAAAAACGAAGATGTTGAAGCTCTCTTGTAATGCGACTGAGAAGTTACAGAGCTTCTTCTCGCATTCCCATCAATCGGATCCGGTGCATCGGAGAATCGTGTCCTCCGTTTCTTGTTCTCAGACGAGGAAACCAGGTTTGGATCCTTTGAGAGCGATTGTATCTGCTGATCAAGGAAGTGTGATTCGAGAACAAGGTTTGGATACACTCGCGGATCGGCTCCGATTGGGTACCTTGACGGAAGATGGTTTGTCGTACAAGGAGAAGTTCATCGTGAGATCCTACGAAGTGGGGAGTAACAAAACCGCCACAGTCGAAACGGTTGCTAACCTTTTGCAGGTCAGATTTGGTCCTTGTTTACTCAGATTGTAGATTCGTTTGGGATTTGTTGTTCTTGGAAAAATTCTCTAATTACGGGATAATTCCACGGTTTTCGTGTGTGTTTCTATCTTAATTCCTTACTCTCTAGTCTTTAATCACCAAAGCGTTATATGATTGTCAAATTGCGGCTGAAACAAGGGTTTGATATGGTTTTGGTTGATGAAAATGCATAGGAGGTGGGATGTAATCATGCTCAGAGCGTTGGATTTTCGACGGATGGATTTGCAACAACAACTACCATGAGGAAGTTGCATCTCATCTGGGTGACTGCAAGAATGCACATTGAGATCTACAAATACCCAGCTTGGTATTGTTTTTGCTTCGATACCTGTGTGCTTTGACAAGAAATGAGCAGGAATTTTGAATCTGTTGAGCTTTTTTCTTTGGTTGCAGGGGTGATGTGGTTGAGATAGAGACATGGTGTCAGAGTGAAGGAAGGATCGGAACAAGGCGTGATTGGATTCTCAAGGACCTTGCTACGGGTGAAGTCACTGGCCGTGCTACAAGGTTTCCTTTCTCTCGTTTTCGACTGTTATCTGTTTGGATGTGCGGTGTTAGATATTGGAGTTGCATGTTTTATGTTAAGAAAAATAACTTGGATTCATGGGCCTTTCCTGATTTGTTGCGTGACATATCTCAGCAAGTGGGTGATGATGAACCAAAACACAAGACGGCTTCAGAAAGTTTCTGATGAAGTTCGAGACGAGTACTTGGTCTTCTGTCCTCAGGAACCCAGGTAAAGAACACAGGGCAATGCTTGTTTTGGGTCAGTTAAGTTATCGCCATGCCAACTAGTTTTGTTCTCTGTATATCTTGTAGATTAGCATTTCCAGAGGCGAATAACAGAAGCTTGAAGAAAATACCGAAACTCGAAGATCCAGCTCAGTATTCAATGATTGGTCTTAAGGTAAAAAGAAAACAATAGAAATGTAGGACTCTTTCTCCATCTTTAGGCTTTGAGGTTCCGTTAAGACTTTGGAATCATGTTTTTCGCAGCCTAGACGAGCTGATCTCGACATGAACCAGCATGTCAATAATGTCACCTACATAGGATGGGTTCTTGAGGTGAGTCACCATGTTTTTACCACATAAGCTCGATTTTTTTTATATGGGAGCTGAAGTAAATCTCTCGTATGACCGCAGAGCATACCTCGAGAAATTGTAGACACGCATGAACTTCAGGTCATAACTCTGGATTACAGAAGAGAATGCCAACAAGACGATGTGGTAGATTCACTCACCACCTCGGAAATTGGAGGAACCAATGGCTCTGCCACGCAGGGCCACAGCCAAAGTCAGTTCTTACATCTCCTGAGGCTGTCTGGAGATGGTCAAGAGATTAACCGCGGGACAACCCTGTGGAAGAAGAAACCCTGAAGATAAAAGATTTTGTTTCTATCGTTTAAGTGAACATTTTGCTTCACAAGTCTTATCAGGTCTCATATTTTTTTTAAAAATAAATTTGGGTTAGACTAGAGAGAGGAGAAGTGGAGTGGATTATTGGAGTAGTCTTGGTTTGTTGAACTTATTATTAATCGTCTTTTGTACAAATTTTGGGGAGTTAAGCCCAACCCTTTTCGTCTTCGGGGGTTTGTATTGTGTTTGCGTGTGTATTAAAATCCTCTCGACTGTTCATCAGATAAATGGAGTTTCTTTGACCTCAAGAGCTAAGAGTTGTTAAAGGGAACCAAACATTTTCACATAAAACTCTATGGTCATTTGATCAAACAAGTTACATTACATGATTGATAACAGTTTCTGCCTATTCGTAAAAATGCAAGATAAATAAAGAAAAGAAAAAACTGACAAGTAGAAAAACAAACACACTGAGAGTGAGTAGAAGAAAAAGAAAGTCAGAGCTTCTCAGTTAATCTAATCATGAAAGAGTTAACAGCAGAAGCATCTAAGACGATCCATGAAGACTCGAATAACTCGTGAAAGTAATCAGCACTGCTTTCCTGAGCTGCTTTTCTGAAAGCATTGCCAAAGGCATTACCTCTAACTGCGCCAAGCCTAGGCTTCCCACAAACTCCAACCACAAGTATCTTCCCTGGTTGTTGAGATACACAGGCACATAGCATCGGCTTCATCCTCGCTCCTTTCTCTCTCAATGCATCCATTATGAAGTAACAGAATTTCGTCAAGGCCTGAGGATATCCCAAGTACTTGCCATCCACTGAATCCTCTATCTTCACCCACCTGAATTTCCTACCGCTTCTGATGCATCCTGTTTTGGTGATTGCTGCACTTCCTTGTCTAAGAATTGCTCTTTGAACCTTGATTGCTTGTTGCATCCCAGACCGAAGTTTATCCAGATTGTTCAAAGACAGAGCATCGTATGCTTCCCCGAACTGTTTTGATGCAGAGGAGCCACCTGGCCCAATAAATGATTCTAGAAGTGCCGTGATACCATAGACAACATCTGCGGCTGAGACCCTTGAGCTATATCCATGAAGCCGTAAGAAGCTCCGGTAGTAGAAATCATTCAGCCCATATTCTGGCAGAAACCGATCGAACTCTTGCTTCATTTTCCTCTTCACTTCGTGGCTCATGTACGGAAACTTTTGCTGGCACTCTATCAGTGCAAATCCCATACGTGCTAGAAGAAGCTTAAGTTTCTTGATCCCGTTATCACTCCACGTCTTCAGTTTAGTCGCAATGTAGGAGGAGCAAAGCATGGAATCAAACAACGTCCACTCTCTGAGAAGCATAAGCCTAGGCTCTTCTTCATATGAGATTCTTGAACAGTCCGGTGCTCGAACCATGGTTCCGTCTTTCAGAGTAACACAAGTGATCTTGTCTATGTTTCCTGCGCTATTGATGTGTTGTTCAAGCTCCATTACCGCAGCTTGGTATCTCTCATCAGTTAACCTCTCGTGAACAAACTGATCAGTCAAGGAAACACAAGCCAGCCACAGCAACTCGTTTGTATTCTTCCTCAACAGGTGAGATAGCTCAAACAGTAAGCATCCAGATGGCTTCCCATGGAAAGTCCCCATCCTGTAATAATCCCGCTTTAGTTTCTTGAATACCTTCACACCATCACCCGTTTTTCTCCTCTTACTTGGCCTGCTACCATCTCCATCATCACTATCACTGTGACCACCCTCTTCCTCCTCCTCCTCCTCCTCTTCCTCTTCGTCTTCATCACTTCCGTCTTCACCATTAGATTCTTCGGCTCTTTCTCTCTGCAGCTGAAAGCTCTCATTCGCCAGCTTCAGCACATCAAAATCATACGCCAGATCTGCTTGCCGCTCATCATCATCGGTGTGAAGAACAACCACCTGCTCATTCTCATCGCTCAGATTATGCAGATGAATAGGTCGGTGACTATCCACCACGAATACACGAGCCGCAGGACCTAACTGAAGCACCACCTTCAAATCACGGTGACAACCCCAATTAATCAGCAGTATAGTGACAGGACTCTCCGAAGAAGAACACAGCCCGGGACCAGCGTATTTGTGGATTTCCAGGAAAGATGATACAGGGAAACACGAATACTGAATCGAATCTGATTCGAGGATATGAGTTATGACCTTGAGCGCACAAATTGAATCCACATCAGATGCTGAGGGGAATATCAGAAGTGGGTTCTGAGAAGACAATGAAGTAGCTGACTCGCGAAGTTTAGCATAGAACGATTCTACTTTCTGGATTCTCACCATTTCCGTGAAATTCGAAAACCCAGAACGAAAGATAAAGCGGTTTTTTTCAAAAAATGCCTAAAATCCCGGTAAATAAGAACCCTAATTTTATCCAGAAATGGCCGCAGATCCTACCAAAGCAGTGCCCACAAATTATCCAGATTGGGATTGAGAGAGACCAGAAAACCCGAGATTCGGACATAAACCACAGCCAAAGTACCTGGGATTCGACTGCTTCTGTGAATTTGCGAGCTCCAAATCAGATCCCCTTTTATTCGGCCTCTTGAAGACAATCGCATCAAGCAAATGAAACAAACAAGAACAAAAGGGGGAGAGAGAAGAGAGGGATAGTGTGTGTGGAAGATAAAGATCTGAAGGTATATTTCTTCTGGTAATGAAAACTTTCAATTTGGGGTTTGGGTATTTGCGGGCTAAAATCTTAAAATTTCAATTATCGAGCGCCAACGTCAAAGTTTGTGTATTTGGGGATTAAAAATCTTGAAATCTCGAATCTTTTTGAACGAGCGCCAAAACTTTGAGCCCGGCGGTGAAATGATAGAAGAGGAGCAATCGTGTAGAACGCATCCACGCATAAAGAGTGATCTGGACCGTTTATTCAACTTGCATAAATATCCACGGTCAATAAATTTTAAATTTTGTCCGACTCTCCCTACTCGGAAAAAGTCAATATATAACAAATCAACGAGCTGTCTGTCATACATTTTCGGTTCTTTATTACTATTTTACTTTTTTTTTCGGCAACAGTCTTCTTATTTTTTTTAACATCTCGATGATTTATATTAAAAAAAAATGTTAAATAAATCTCCAACTTTTAAAAAAATATTAAATAAAATTTGTTAAAAGTCGTGATATAAAAAAACTCAAACTTTTATTCACTTTCTCGTAAACTCGAAACTTTGCGTTTCAAAAATTATTTATGATATAAAATTAAATTTTCATAATATAAAAATTTATAAAATAGTTTTATTTCTTTGTTTGTTTTTTTTATAAAAATTTTGTTTGTTTGTTTGTCATAACAACAATAGAGACAATATAATATAATATATATGTTTGTTTGTCATAACAACAATAGTTTATGTGGTATAATAATAGATGATTTGTTTTCGTTTTGGATGCCATGGGTTCGAATCTCAAATTAACAATCTTTGTTTTTTTTTTGAAAAAATATCAAATAAATCCCCAACTTCTCAGAAAACGCTAAAAAAAGTTTGTACTTTTGTTGACGTTAAAAAAAACTTATACTTTTGTTGACTTTCTAACGGAATGTTAACACCGTTAATGTCGATTTAACGGCGGTCCAAAATGACTTAGTCAACGCAAAGTTTTGAGTTTACGAGAAAGTCAATAAAAATTCGAACTTTTTTTATACCACGATTTTTAACAAGCTTTTTTAGCGTTTTCTTAAAAGTTGGGGATTTATTTGACATTTTTTTCTTTATATTAATGAAAAAGAAAGACAAATTACAAATAGCATAAAGCTTTTGACCCTTAGCCATGATAACCAACTAAACCTAAACCTTTACACAACCCTAACACCAAAACATCAAAGCAATAGATTAAGAAGAGACTTTGAACCGGTATTTCCGGTAGAGAATAGACAAATACTCAAAGGAACATGTTCCCAGACAATTGGCAAACGGTGACTAAACACCGGCCAAGCAACCTGAACTCTCTTTCTCTTCATAGAACCTTATCTAACCACCTCACAAAAGCCAAAAAAAAAAAAAAAACAGAAAAATGGGAGAGGTAAATCCAACAGGGCAGAGGAGGGGACCCGGTATGGAGCTTAACCAGAGGAAGTCTTCCAAGAACCGTCAGTCTCGACCCGAGAGAGGACCAAAACTACCGCACCCAAATCCGAATCCTCCAACCACTGAGACTCGAAAGATAAGCTAGATTGGAATGATGACCTGAAACTCGGACAAAACCGGAAGCTAGATACCTAGGATCCGTCGAACTAATAACAAGCCTCACAGAGGATAAAACCAATGAAACACATCGACGACTTCTACCGGTAGAAACCAACCAGCTAGTTATGAAGGGAATGTCCTGGATATCATACTTGTATACACTCTAATATAGTTGTGAAGTCGAGATAAGACTATCATGTAATACTGGGTAGTTATAATGTTTTGCTAGAAGCCGCTTATAGCTTATGAGTTATGACTTATTGCTAGTATTATATGATCCTACAGGGTCACACACCTAAGCAAACTGGATAAACAAGATTGAGATTGATCATTAATGTAATGATCAAGTTAATGTATATTTGATATACATTACTATGTGTTTTGCCTGAGTGTGTCGACCGACACAAGCAAGTTGTGTCGATCGACACAGTGACTGAAATCGGACCGACTGGTTTGATTAATGATTTAATTAATGATCGGTTTAGCCCGGTTATTAATTAGGTTTTTTCGTGGTCCCTATATAAGAGATAGAGGCACAAAATTCTCAGTCTAATCTTTGATCCGCAGCCGTCTTACAAACACAGAATCCTGAGAGCTCTTCCGGCACTAGCATCCCGGTGATCCAGTTTATGTGCGTATGAACTTTCCGTAGAGGCGCAGCATCTGAAGCGCTCTTGATCTCGAATTCATGATTCATTCCGCTGCATTAAACTCCAGGTATTCTCGAGATCTAGTATCAAAGATTCAATAAACATAGATCCGGGCTATAGAATTTGTCATTCGGGTTTTAGAAAAGTTTAGAAAACCTACACCAAATTCCTTCAGTGGTATCAGAGCCATATGTTTGAATTGAATATGTAAAATGCTATCTAAATGCTTTGAATTCGAATTTGATTCATAAAATTCATGTATGATGCATGTTAGATCATTTGGATGCAAAATCGTTTTGAAAAACTCAAAAATTAGGTTTTTTGCGAAAGGCGTCTCGACCGACACAAAGCGTGTGTCGATCGACACGGCCTATTGATTCGCGAAACGGTTGTTTTGAATTTTTTTTAAAAAACTAGGGTTTCTGCATGGTTGTGTCGACCGACACAAAGCGTGTATCGATCGACACAAGCCTTAAAAGCTGAATAAAATGTAAGTGTCGATCAAATAATCGATATTCCAAAAATCGCCTCTGTCGATCGACACACTGTTCGTGTTGATCGACACGCGTCGATCTCCATCAGTTCTATTGGATTGAACCGGATTGGTACGATCGGTCTAATCGGTTTAGTCGATTTGATCACGATTTTAAACCGGTTAGCTCGTGTCGACCGACACAACTACGTGTCGATCGACACAAACATAAATCGACACTGGTTCAATTGGATGGAATCAAAATTGATCGGTTTAATCGGGTTAAATGGTTTAACCGCAATTGAACCGGTTTAGGTGTCTCGCAGTCTGAATTAAATTCAGCACTCTAGATTTAAATCAACTTTAATTAGATTAAAAGTTTTAACCAAGTCTTAAAACCTTTTGAATTAAATATAGTCTTTATTAAACATATAAGTGATATGTATTAAGATCAATGTTCCGTTCCTCAAACTAAATATCAAGCATCTTTGATGTCTTTCCAAATCTTGTCAACTGTCGGGTCTTGTTTTGTTGTGTGATGAGCTTGCCAAAGCAAGGCATTCACAATTATAAGAGTAAAGCAGGTGGTAATTGTTACCACATGACTCGAAGATTGGTTTGCTTGAATGGGCTATCAAAATGGTTTTGGGCCCAGAGACATAAGATTGGGTTTGATATAGGATACCAATCCAAGACCAAGAGTCATATTGGATATGATCAACAAAGAGTTGCTCACCTAAATAACTGAAATTTGGGCGATGAGCCAAAGCTCACTCAAATCTCAGTGAAATATGGATCTTGGATCATTATATTCAACTTGAGAAAAATTAATTTTGAATATAATGCAAGCTGTCTTAAATGTTAAGATCTCTCATTCCTTGAACATCAAAAATAATTAAACTTTTTTTTTCTTGATTCAGCTATGTCTAGCAACAGCACAAGCTCATTCACGTTGAGATCCGTCCTTGAGAAGGAAAAGTTGAAAGGATCCAACTTCTTGGAATGGTATCGGAACATAAGAATCGTTCTCAGAAATGAGAAGAAGGAATATGTTCTTGAGAAACCTCTTCCTTAAAAGCCCAGATCCAATGTTCCTATTGTTGATAAGGACAAGTGGGAAAAGCATTCAGATGATGTGACAAATGTGATTTGTCTGATGTTGGCCACGATGAACTCGAAACTGCAGAAACAGTTTGAGAACGCGGGGTCACCGATCGAGATAATCACAACCCTGAAATCTATGTTTCAGGAGCAAGCTCGCACTGAGAGATACCAGACGGTTAAGTCTCTCATTGAGTGCAAGCTATCAAAGGACGGTCCAGTGAGCCCCCACGTCATCAAGATGATGGGTTATATCGATAACCTGGCTAAACTGGACTCTCCCCTTAGCCAAGAGTTGGCTACAGACATCATCCTGCAATCTTTGCCGCCCAGCTTCGATCAGTTTGTTATGAACTATAACATGAACAACATGACAAAATCTCTGACTGAGCTGCATGGCATGCTCAAGACGGCAGAACCCAATATCAAGAAGGCTGCTCATGATGTACTTATGGTAAAAAAGGATAAAGGGTTTAAGAAACCTGCTAAGGGCAAAGGAAAGAGCAAGGCTGTCCAGGTTGAAAACCGGGACAAGCCTGAGTCGTCTTCTAAACCCAAGCGTGGCCCAGTTGATACTGATACTTGTCTTTACTGCAAGAAGCATGGGCATTGGAGGAGAAACTGCAAGGAATACCTGGAAGGTTTGAAGAACCTGAGGAAGTCGTACGAGACGACATCTAAAGGTATTTATGTTATAGAAGTAAATGTTACTTCATCAGGTTCTAATTCTTGGGTATTGGATACCGGCTGTGGTGCTCATATTTGTACCAATATGCAGGGCCTACGCAGCAGTAGAACGCTGAAGAAGGGACAAGTGGACCTACATGTTGGGAATGGAGCAAGAGTTGCTGCATTACCCGTAGGAACTTATCATTTGTCTCTGCCATCATGCATGATTTTAGAGTTGGAGAATTGCTACTATGTACCTGCGATAAGCAGGAATATCATTTCTATTTCTGTTTTAGACATTAATGGTTTTGAATTTTCGATTAAGAACAAATGTTGCTCTTTTATTCGAGATAATATATTTTATGGTAGCGCCCCATTAGAGAATGGGTTTTATATTCTCAACCAATCAATGCTTGTTTATAACATAAATAACAAACGGTTTAAATCAAATGACTCAAACCCGACTTTTCTCTGGCACTGTCGTTTGGGCCACATCAATGAGAAGAAGATTCAAAAGCTCCATCGTGATGGACTTTTAGACTCATTTGATTATGAATCATTTGAGAAGTATGAATCATGCTTATTGGGCAAAATGACAAAGGCCCCTTTCAACAAGTTTAATGAAAGGGCCAGTGATCTGTTGGGCCTTATACATACAGATGTGTGTGGCCCAATGAGCATTAGTGCAAGAGGAAATTTTAGGTACTTCATCACATTTACTGATGACTTCAGTAGATATGGTTATGTCTATCTTATGAGACATAAGTCGGAATCCTTCGAAAGGTTCAAGGAGTTCTAGAATGAAGTACATAATCAACTTGGCAAAAGTATCAAATTTCTTCGATCTGATCGTGGAGGTGAGTACTTGAGCCAAGAATTCGATAATCATCTCAGAGATTGTGGAATCGTTTCACAACTCACTCCTCCTGGAACACCACAGTGGAATGGTGTGTCTGAGAGTAGGAATCAGACTTTATTGGATATGGTTTGATCGATGATGAGTCATGTGGACCTACCGTTATCCTTCTAGGGATACGCTCTTGAAACGTCTGCGTTTACGCTGAACAGAGTTCCAACAAAATCAATTGAAAAGACTCCATCTGAGATGTGGACTGTAAAGGTTCCAAGTCTGTCTTTTCTTAAAATATGGGGTTGCAAAGCTTATGTCAAGCGATTGATATCTGATAAGCTCGCACCCAAATCTGATAAGTGCTACTTCGTTGGTTACCCTAAGGAAACCAAGGCATACTACTTTTACAACCGATCTGAGGACAAGGTGTTTGTTGCTCGGAACTTTGTCTTTCTTGAGAGAGAATTTATTTCCAAGAAGAGCAGTGGGAGTAAAGTACAACTCGAAAAAATTCGAGAACCACAAGACGCTGTTCAACCTGATGAGGGAGAGCAGCCGTTGGATTCACAAGAAGTTGTGGAACCAACACCTGTGGTGCCTGTAGTTCATAGGTCTGGAAGGACTCGTAATGAAGTCGAGAGATACGGATTTCTCGTGACTAACTGTCATGATCTTCTGATCGTTGATAGTGACGAACCTACGACTTTCGAAGAAGCATGTTGGGCCCTGATTCCGAAAAATGTTTAAAGGCCAGTGAATCCGAGATGGAATCCATGTCAATCAACAAAGTTAGGTCTTTGGAATATTTGCCCGATGGTGCAAAAGCCATTGAGTGCAAATGGGTCTTCAAGAAGCAGATTGACGTGGATGGTAATGTACAAATGTACAAAGCTAGATTGGTGGCAAAAGGTTTCAAACAAGTTCATGGTGTTGACTATGACGAAACCTATTCCCCAGTCGCTATGCTTAAGTCCATCCGGATTCTCCTAGGTACTGCCGCTTATTATGATTATGAGATTTGACAGATGGACGTGAAAACCGCATTCCTGAATGGGATTCTTGAAGAGGATGTTTACATGACACAACCTGAGGGTTTCATTGATCCTAATAACCCTAGGAAAGTATGCAAGCTTCATCGATCCATTTATGGATTGAAGCAAGTATCTCGGGCTTGGAATCTTCGTTTTGATGAAGCTATCAAAAAGTTTGATTTCATCAGGAACGAAGAAGAACCATGCGTTTACAAGAAGACTAGTAGGAGCGCAGTTGCATTTCTCGTATTGTATGTAGATGACATATTGCTTCTCAGAAATGATATTTCGTTCCTTCAGTCTGTTAAGACTTGGCTAGGAAGTTGTTTCTCGATGAAGGATATGGGAGAAGCCGCGTACATTCTTGGAATAAGTATCTATAGAGATAAATCGAAGAGGCTAATTGGACTGTGTTAGGATACTTATATTGATAAGGTCTTACACAGGTTCAATATGCATGATTCCAAGAAGGGCTTGCTTCCGATGTCACATGGCATCACTCTCAGTAGAAGCAGTGTCCTTCGACACCTGCTGAGCGAAAGCGCATGAGTAGGATTCCCTATGCTTCTGCGATATGATCCATCATGTATGCCATGCTATGTACACGTCCAGATGTCGCTTGTGCTTTGAGGATGACGAGCCGATACCAATCCGATCCCGGTGAGAGTCACTGGACTGCCGTCAAGACAATCCCGAAGTATTTGAGGAATACTAAGGATAAGTTCTTGGTTTACGGAGGAAGTGATGAGCTTGTGGTAAGTGGATACACTGACGCCAGTTTCCAGACAGACAAAGACGATTTCCGATCTCAATCTAGTTATGTCTTCTGTCTGAATGGCGGTGCAGTCAGTTGGAAGAGCTCCAAGCAGAACACCGTGGCGGATTCCACAACTGAAGCTGAGTACATTGCTGCTTCAGAAGCGGCAAAGGAAGCTGTTTGGATTAGGAAGTTCATTACTGAACTTGGTGTGGTTCCTAGCATTTTTGAGCCTGTGGCGTTGTTGTGTGATAACAATGCAGCCATAGCTCAGGCAAAGGAACCTAGATTACACCAGAAGTCTAGAAATATCGAGAGGAGATATCATCTGATACGAGATATCATTGAGAGAGGAGATGTGAAGTCAGCAGAGTCCCGACAGACAAGAATGTTGCTGATCCTCTGACTAAGCCACTCCCATGGCCCAAGCATGAGAGTTATGTTGCAGCAATAGGAATTAGATTTATCGAGTTGTAATCTTAATTTGAGTGGGAGTTGTTTATTTTGTTTTGATGTTCTTGTAAACATACTTTGGTTACGTTTTAATTAATGAAAATTTTTCAGTATTATTGAATAATGTAGTTGACTAATTAAATAATAGTTCCAAAATAATTTAAGGCATTCTTATAGGTCATCAAATACGTGATTTGATCATGAAACCCTATAAGCGATAAATGTCATAAATTACTGAGGTCCCTGGTCGAAGGTTGTTAAATTGGGACATTAATAACCGCGCGAGACTAGTATGTGATGTGACTGATGACCAAGTTTCATGGTGTCATTGATAGGAGTATCAAAGTCAATCACATAGATATGTGTTGTGAACACGGTATCGGATATGACCCGCTAATGAGAACTCAACAAGATTGTTATATGAGTGTCATATGAGTTTTTCATTACGACTATAGAGTATAGTCCTTAGACCTGAGTTCATCATGATTTCCTGCATATGAATTGGTCTGCTTTGACCTTGTTAAACGTCTGGTGACTATTCAGACATTGATTAGGCATATCATGAAGTGTGTGGGGAACAGGGGATGGAACAAGATGGGATTTGTCCCTCCTATATAACGGGAGTTAAATATCTCTGGGCCTATCGAAGATTTGATACTGAGGGAATGTATGGACACACTCAAGCAAGCTGAATGTCAGTTGTTTACCTTGATCAGTACATATCAGAGATAGAGGCACGAAATTCTCAGTCTAATCTTTGATCCGCAGCTGTCTTACAAACACAGAATCCCGAGAGCTCTTCCGGCACTAGCATCCCGGTGATCTAGTTTGTGTGCGTGTGGACTTTCCGTAGAGGCGCAGCATCTGAAGCGCTCTTGATCTCGAATTCTTGATTCATTCCGCTGCTTTAAACTCCATGTATTCTTGAGATCTAGTATCAAAGATTCAATAAACATAGATCTGGGCTATAGAATTTGTCATTCAGGTTTTTAGAAAAGTTTTAAAAACCTACACCAAATTCCTTCAAGTTAGACTAGCCCGTGTGATCGAGCTCCACCTGAAGAAGCATCGCATAAAATCATTTTCACCTCCGCAAGAGACCAGGTCATCAACCGATTTTCACTTAACTTGAGATCCAAAATCAGAAGGTGAGGAAAGACAGAGACAACCAAAATATAACCGAAATATCCTCCATTAACCAAGCAAAACCCCCATCGAAAATTGACAAGCGAGATACCCTCTAAACTCTGACCGTATAGAAGTACCTGGGCGTGACCATAATGGATAACAACCCAAAAATGATTTTAACGACCCGTAGCATTAATTAAAACCGGATTCGAACCACAGCCGTCCCCAAGCTGATCTGTTGAAGCTAATTTGGTCGGAACTCCCTTGACAGACACCGACAGAGATGAAGCCAAGGCGAGCTACCGCGATGGCGAAATGTGGAGGGAGCTCAGGAGGTTTCGTCGCGTCTTCTTCTACGGCTTGGAAAGCCGTCCTCAGAGCTTTGGCCCAGATTCGACAGCGAACAAAGCATACCGAAAGCCCAGCCACACCCATCTCCACGCCGACACCAAAGATCGAGTCACAGGCTAATCAGAGAAAGGCTTTGAATCTCGAGTCAGCGAAGGGGTTTGTGGAGGAGGCCGATAAGCAGCAGAAAGCGGGGGGGGGACCGGACCGGCTCAAAAAGAACCACCGACCGGTCCCGGAGCAAGATCCGATCTGGATCTGAAGCAGGAAACGAAGATGGGGGCTTCTCGATTTTCGTGCCTGAGAAAAGAGGATTTATCTAATTCTTAATTGGACCAATACTAACGGTCTTCTTATTATTATTTTCATCTTGATATTAATGATATTTTTGCATGGGCATATAAACTATAACTGAATAACCGAATCAAAAATTTGAGATATGGGTAGGTTTTGGATAGTGACTAATAACCGAATGAGACCAAAAACTAAGAACCACGATTCCTAATCGAAGAACCGAAAATAACTGGAACTGAACCGACCCGAACCAAATTTTAGCCGGTTGCTATATGATTACAAATTTTTCGGAACTGAATTACCCGAGAACCGAAAGAACCGAACCGAAAAAACGAAAGTCTATGCCTAATTACTATAATGAGAAATGGGCTAAATGGCAGTTTTAACCTCTGTTCGAAAACGCATCCAAAACGGCTGTCTCGGCGGTAGAAAAGCGGTCGGCAGTGGTGTTCCGCCGCGATTGGGCTGTAGGCGGTCAATTACCGCCGGAAATAAATACCGTCAAACTACTATTGAACTAGGTAACTGACTAATCTTTTACAATATTTCTCGCATCGACAAAATATATACTGATTTTAAAATAAAATTATAAAAATATTTAAACAATAATTTGTATGACCACTAAAATATTATCACTAATTGGTTAATTTTGCTATAAAAGTATAAAAATCAATCTTAAAAATTAGAAACATTCTAAAACTAGACCCCGTTTAATCCCCGCGTAAACCCCGATTTTCTTGTTAGGCTCTAGGTCCAGCCCGACCGCCTGACTAAATCCTAGCGATTTTTCGAACCTTAGATTTAACAATGTATATTCAAAAACCAAAAAAAAAAACACTATGTATATTCATATATTATTTTGAAAATATTGATTGAGAAAAAGTCCAACTTTTACAGATATCACTATTTAACATATTCAATAAATTAATTTTTTACCAAATGAAATTCCCTCTCACTCCTAACCTTATTTTCTCCTCCTCCTCTCTCTGAATCTTCTTCTCTCCTCCCTCTCTCCCACATCTCCAAGATTTTCATATTTTCTAAATCGACGCTCCTAATAATGGAGAAACAACATCATAATCTCTCATTTTCATTTTCCTAATCTCTCGATTTCATTATCCTCATGTTCGATTCTTTTGATTTCATATATTTTACCAGTGTGGTCTTCTCCATATTAAAACCAAGTCGAGCCTCGAACTTTCTCATAGGATGTATAGTAAGGATGGGAAACCCGATGAAAAAAGGAAAATCAACACATATTCTTACTTAAAATATTTGGGCACGATGAAGAAGGCATTGAAAAAGCACCCAAGGGAATGATATACTTCGTGGCATGCGCAGTTTCGATACCTCATCGAGCACGGTCTTGAAGTTTCATTGTCCATTGATTTTTCTCAATCATACTTTCCCTCCAATTAATTACAGAAAATGAAGCTTGAGATGTGGGCAATTTTTTGTGGCAACTGGAAAGTTTACCCAATACTCATTGCATGAGTGTTTGGCTGCTACATGCTTGTTTTGCTCCAAAAAATCCTCAGAAAAGTGAAGACATGTAGGATGGTACCAAGCCACCATCTTCTTATGGGACAAACTGATCAGAGATGGTGTATTCGAGATAAACATTGTTTGGATTGAAGAGAGACTGTTTCATAGAAGATTAAAGATCTTATAAGAAAACTGCAACTTTGTTGTTTGCTCTTAGTGGATTGTCTTGGGAATGAAGACTACAAGATTTCAGAAGTGCATGTTGATCTCGTTCGGGATGACAAAATTCCTCAATTACGTGGAAAGAGATATATTCTTTGAGGGGAGGAGGTTTGGTGTCAAAAGACTCTTGTTGTCCAGTTATATATTATTGGCAATCAACTAGCAACCTTGAAATTCATTTCACCCATCCTTTTTCATGCCACCACTATATCCAAAGCGAAGAGGAAGGAAATTTTTTTGGACGAGGACGTTGATGATGACACCGGTATAAAGTCATTTATTTTATCAATGTCTCAAATCCGTAAACTATCCTTGAAATATATATAATCATATTTAATTAATGGGTTTCTCAAATGTTGTGGGAAACCACCGAAAAGTATTTCAAATTATATCATTTGTCAAAAGTTTCTCAAACTACACATCAATATTATGTTTTTCTTTTTGTGTTCCCACTATGAATTTAAAAAAATTAATTGGTTGGTAATCCACAGCGAGATGCGAGATCAGAAGAGTTTTCATGCATTTTTTTACACTATTTTATTTTTATTAAGGGATAATTACTTATCTAATATGAAAAAAGATTAAAATTATTAAACTAGTATTAATTTTTTGAGCCTTAAAATGAGAATTTTTTGTGTCTATAATATCTTTACTTCATTTAATAGGAAAAAACATATTTACGAAAATGCCACATTCCCAACAAAAAAATCTGCATATTATTTTAAAAAAATCCGGAGACATGTGTTGAAGATCTGTTTTTTTTTTTTTTTTGCGGATTTGTTTTGCAGATTTAATTGTCTATGGAGTTATTTCCTACAGATTTAATTTTACATGTCGTAGATTTCTTGCTTTGTCACGGATTTTAAAAATATCCGCAACAAAGAAAAACGATTTTTAAAAATTACTTAACTAGTACATAATGTAACAGATTTGCTTAAAGTGTAACAAATTTATTTTTTCTGCGGATTTGTTTTGTAGATATATTTTATTTTGAAGATTTATTTTCATGTGTCGAAGATTTGTTCGTGATTTTGCAGGTTTTTCATAATTTGCAGATTTATATCGTAGTGTCGAAGATTTTTTGTATTTGCTGCAGATTTATTTAACTTTGCAACACTACAGAAGTTGGTGAAAAAATTACTGAAACAATATTGTACTGTAACAGATTTAATTGATGTGTTACACATTGATTTGAAATTTTACGGATTTTTTGACCAGTGATGATGTGGCGGAAAACAATCTTTTTTTTTTTTTTGCAAATTTGTTTAAGGAGTCCCTAAAAATAAGATTTGAAAGGTTTTTTTTTTTAAAAACAGAAATAAGTTCGAAAATGTGTTTTAAAAATTTTAACAATTAAAAAAAAATAAATTTATGGTTTTTTATTTTGATTAAAAATTATTTTTTACTTTTTTTTAAAAAATGAAATTAATTGTGATACTAAGTTAGTAAAAGGGTAATTTAGTACTTTTAAAAATCCTTAATACTAATTTTGTAAAAAGATACTAACCTAATAATTACACTAAATATTAATACTAGTGGGAGTAAATTTCACTTTTTATTAATCCTTTTATACCTTTCATATTTCTCATTCCATTTCCTTTTCTTTTCTTCTATATTTAACTTTCTCACTACTCTTTATCTCCTTCTTCTTCAATCTCTTCACTGATCACCTCTTATACCCATTTTTTGACATTTCTACTAAACCTCTAGATTGAAAATTCCACACTAGCAAGACTAGATCTTGAAAAAGAGATGTGATGTAAGATTTTACGCTCTTGCGGTGGAGTGTGGCAGAGCCAATAGTATTGTATGCAACGAGGGGACTTAGGGTGGTGTGAATGATTAATAGAGAAAAGTAAGATATGGAAAATGTGATGGAGGTACTCAAATAGGGCATGGTGACTGCGATGAACAACTCTAATTAGCTATGATGTTCGGTGGGGAGAGTGGTGCATATTATAACTCCACTACAAGTGATTAAGATTTTGAGGACAATCATAAATTAAGAAAGATAAATTGATGAAATTAGAGCTGGGTTTGGGTTTCAAAGCACATATAACCGTTCCACGATCCATAAATACATTTAACGTCTCATGTAACTCGTTAATATAATGTATATATATGTTTATACTATATATATATATATATCTTACATATTACAAATTAATATCCGGATGGGTTATCTACTTGTTTGTACATTGTTACAAGTAATTTCAATGATATAAATGAATTGTTATCAATATAACATGCTTTTATCAAGGTAAATATAATGTTAAAGATAAATATCCATGTTTATATGTTAAAATAATTTATAAAATGTAACAAAACTTATTACCTTTGCAATATTTTTTAAATATTTTAACAATTTAACACATTATTTATCGCGATAAAAATAAAATTACATGCAACTATAATATTTACATATAGTCTAACAATTCAAATCGCGTTAGAAAAACTGTTACATTTTACATTAATAACAACGGTAGTCGATGTCAGTGTCATTTTCATCACCGAAACTATATAGCTATATGGATATTGTTAGATTGCTATCAATGAGAAGATGAAGTTTTGTGGTCTAAGTTTTGTCATACGCATCAACATTTTCAACCTAAATCAACTTGTGTGAATATTTGATATAAAAAGAATAAAAAAGGGATAAGTGAAAGTGAGAGGCGTGAGACTGAAGAGGAAGAAAGATGAGTTGGGAGAAGAGTAACATCCCGATCTTCAATGAGATCGTGCACAATGAATGAGTTAAGAGTGGAAACCGAGAGGTTAAAGTATAAAAACTCGTTTATGGTGGAAAAACTATTCTATGAATTAATTTAATTAGTTCAAAAAATAAAATAATGATGACTCCTCAAAAAGTAATGTTCTATGGTGTCGGATCCAAAAATGGTCTTAAGGCTATATAGGAGGTGAGTATCTGTGAGTAACCAGACGACTTATGTTTTAGACCGGGGATGGACCGAAGGATTGTTTTACCCACCCAAACCGGTAGAAAATGAGTAAACATGGACCATAGAGGGTCCAAGGAAGAATTAAGATCGTATAATGCGAAATCCGACTAGAAAAAATCTGAATGCTCAAGGACTTGGTGGAATTGAAGGATCGATCCATCTAGTTAAGATCAAGTGTGGGAATTGGCCAAAATTAACGAAGGATGGTTAAGTTATCAAGATAATCAGCTACAATCAGCTCAAAACTAGTCGAACCGTTGAGCTAGAGCAGCTAGACCAGGTGGAAAAGTAGTAGGGTAGCTTAGCTTAGCTCTGGGAAGTGAAGTGGGCCGTACAGTCAGTTTAATCGTTTGAAAAGGCAGCTTATCAGACTGTGTGGCCAGCAAGTCGCGACCGTTCGGCCCTAAGATCTGATTGGTTGAGGGGAGTCGTCTATGTTCCCAGAAAACGACTAACCGCCCTATAAATACAAGGAAATGGGTACGCGCAGAAGAGAAAATTACCAGAAACAAAATGTAAGGCAAATAACAAATAAAAGGCAATAGAATAACAAGGGTTCTCGGAGATCGTTGAAGAAAGATTAGTCGGAAGGCGAATTTTGACTAGGCGATCAATAAATGGAGTAGGATAAGTCCCAGAGTTCATCGGTTGACACTCAACTCAAGCCGCCAGGAAACGACGAGTGCAGACTGTGGCTTTATATTCGGAAGTGAGATTGTCGGTTATCTGATAGGGTTAGGATTGTGCTGGTTGGGTGAATCCGACTAGGCTGAATGATTCTAAAGATTCATCTTATTCAAAAATCTGCATAACATAGATGTTATGGATAAGTCTAGTCTTTAGGCATCACAGAGAGAAGAGTGGATTAGGGATGAAGACGAATCAGCCAAAGCTCGACCAATCTGAATATGATGAGATTAAGCTGGGATAACTAGATGAAGTAGTGTGGTTAATCTTACAAACTGCATGAAATGCATTCATTTATTCATGCATATTGGTTGTTAGATTTGTTAACACATTTACTAAGTAATTATCGAATTAGTTACGCTGTTTTAGTTTTTCAGCGAAGGATGGTGATCGTGGCAAGGATAGTGCCTAAGCAGGATTGGTGTTTCAATGAAGATGGGTGATATGAAGACTGGGTAGTGATAGAATCGATCTAATTATATACTTTATAGTCTTTATTTTGTCAGATATGAGCAACCTCCTACAATTTCGAATCCAAGATGGGTGTCAAAAAATATGAGTTTTTTTTTCATCATTACCACATGATAGAAGAAGTTATAGATGAATTGTTTTCGACAGAAAATTCTCGTTTGTATTATCCCCTAAATATGCAATTGAAAGTAAATTATTACGCGCCAAAAACTATTTTTGTGAGATACTTATGGATTGCTATGATAAAACGGTAGTATTTAGATCAAAAAATGAATTGAAATGACACTATGATTTTGCAGACTAAAATCGAGATTTATTTTGTAGTTTATTTGGTAAAAACAAAAATGCATGCGTATTGATCGTCTGCAAACCATCATATAATATTCTCAGCTATGATATGACCTCTATATAAGTTATAACGTACCTCTTTCTCTTTTACGAAACTTTGTTTCTTATAAAAGGAGATTAGAAAATAATCCCCTAAACATATATGATAACGTTATATTATTTTAGTAACATTCTCTAGGAGGAACTTGGTACTTAGAGTGATCAGTACAGTAGTCATAGTTCATGTACTTGTTCCTAAAATGCTCGTAGATCTTCTGTTCGTATCCGCTTAAACGTTGATACTTGCCAGCGTTCCACCAGTAGTTGGAGGATCCACAAGCGTCGACATTATTATTCCGACCATCTATGTTGCAGCCAGAGAGTGCGAAGTCTTGGAAATGGGCAATGAAAGGGGAGTTTGACCAGTTAATCTTGGTCCGGCCGCCATCAGTCGCCCAATCGTCACCGTTCCAGAGACTAGCCTCGACTTGCATAGGCTTTGATGGAAAGCTTACGCCTTTGTCATTTTTGTACACTCTTATTGGGATGTTGTCCACGTAAAACCTACCAATAATCATCATCATCATTTCATTCTCCCGTTTCAAAATAGATGATGTTCTTAATTAGTCGTTTTTTTGTAACAATTTGAATTTCATAAAAGGAAATGAGAGGGTAATTTGTATAAGATGATGTTTTAGTTGAATATCATATATCTAAATTACTGCAAAATGACTAAATATATATTTTTATCCGTTTTGGAATTTTGTTTTGTGTCATAATATCGAGTTCTTGCATTAAACACGAAAATACGATTTTACATGAAGTGAATAGAAAATATGACAATATTTTAAAGGATTGTAATCAACTTACACAATTTGGTAAGGGTTCCAGAGAATCCCATAAGTGTGGTAGTGTTTGATGGGATTGAACCAAAGCAGAAACCTCTTTTCTCTGTTTCCTTGTCCATTCACAAACACATTTGTCTGCAACGTTATTGGTTTTCCATCGTTGTTCCCTAGAAACTCGAAGTCAATCTCGTCGTGACCACCTCCCTTGGAAGTCAACTGTAATTATTAACACATAATAATAATATTATATAGAGGCCCAAATTTATTCTGATATTGAATTAGTCTAACGATAACCAAGAATTTGTGGACGGACGTAAAAAGCGGTAACGACTCCGGCAGAATTTCCTCCGGGCACTTTGATTCTCATTTGAAAGAGACCTGATCCGTAGATGTTCTTGGACTCGAACCCACCACCTGTTTCATGTAGAAACTAAACTAGCATCACGTAGTATTTATTTAACTACACACCATAAAATTCTTCAACGACAACGGTTTTTTGATACAACAAAATTACTAGATGGTGAAATTTAACTTATATGCAGTTATTCGAACGATCCTAATAAAGCCTTTTTGGACTATACAAATTTTTGTCTTCGTCTTTTTATACGAGGTAAAAAAAAAAAAAGGTTTAGAACCTGAAGACTGATCCATGTAGAGATCAACTTCTTGGCCAGAGTGGATTGTTGAAACATGACTTTGACCCCACGTAACAACATAATTCTGACCAAAAGTGACATATTTTTTTATTCCTCTCCCTCCATTAACCCTAGCATCAACCACTATGATCCAAAAAACAAGTGCAAAAACACCAAATATTCTCATATATTCCATGTTATAGTAAAAGGTTTTTGTGAGTATTTCACATATTGGAGATACATGTAAGCTGGTTAAATAGGTTGAAAAAGTGGAAAGCATGAAAGATATGGAGGAGACAAAGAGATTAGAGTCGCACCAAATTCTCTATACATCTCCTACACGCTATTCTTATTATCCCATTCCCATCACCATAGGATAATAAATGACTCTCTTGTATGAGAAATATTTGATTTGATCGACTATGGGTCTGAACTCTGAACTATTGGAGATAGGCTGGTTTGATAGTTGGTTATGTTATAAAGCAATTGCACATTGTGGAGTATACGTGTATATAAAACCAGAGGAATAGAGTTTTACTAAAAGATGCGTAACAGAACCATGACACTTAGTCACTTGCTTGTACATGGTCTCGGCCCCTTGCACTTGACTATGGCATAAGATTTCATTTCAAAAAGACCACATGTTTAAATCATGAATTAGCAGACTACATACATGATGATATGATTGATGAATATTTTGTTACCACTTGCATGTAATGAAAGAACATCTACGCTACGTATACCATCCCCCTCCCTTTGAACCATTATCTTAACTTCCCAAAAGCTATATGTGCATTCAAAGCATTAGCGAAGAATGTCTTAAGGTGTGCTGCTTTACAGGTTTCCGGCTTGATCATGATTCAGCAGTACAGCGAGAAGGTCCCTGATTCGAAACCCATACCCCCAGAAGGAGGCAAGGCATAGACCCATTATGGCCATTACAACCACAGAGCAAGCTGCTGGCACGGCTTGGCTACTACCAAGGAACTGCGTTGCAAGAAGCCCCGCTAAGGTCGAGCTCTGCATTCCCGTGCATAGGGAGATTGTCCGGCTAACTTCTTCCTCTTGCCTGCTTTACAAATCCAGTAAGAGTCCTAAAAGAGGATTTTGTAATACAAAAAAACAGAAATCCAGCATTACCTTAAGCCTGGGGTCTTAGAGAACCAATACCCCAAAACAAATGCTACTGCGTGGAAAGTCACAACTGGAAGGATCAATCTTAGACCTTGTGCTGAAAGAATCTGGCTCCGATTTATCGAAAGCGGGCTTCCAATGCACAACGAAGTGCATACCATAGCAACAAAGGGCATCACGGGTCGAACAAGCGTGACCACAGGCTTTGCGTAAGTATTCAAGACAAGACCAAGAGTGACTGGAACAAGCACCACCTACACATGAACAAAGACCTCAAAAGAGGAGGAGAATGATTTGGTGGTTCTAAATATAATAGTTACCTGTAGTATGGACTTGGACATGGCGATTGCATCAACAGGAACAACCGATCCGATTAGCAGACCGCTTAGCAAGGGAGTAAAGATGACAGAGGCAATAGTAGTGCAACTAGTGAGAAGAATGCTCATGGCGACATCTGCTTTGCTTAGAGAACTCGCGTAGCTAGATAGTTGTGCCCCTGCCACACAAGACATGAGTACAAAACCCGCGTAGAAGGTCCTCGACATCCCAAAGGCATTCGCAACTAAGACCCCCAGGAGGGGTTTCAGAACGTACTGAGCAAGAAACCCAACAGATAGCGGCACTGGTCTGCAACAGAGAGAGAAAATAGTGTTCTGAGAGTCCGCTTAGCCAAAGAAGCTGGTTGGTCGGTTACCTTTTGAAAGCAAGAGCAAAATCATCAACTGAAAGCTGGATTCCGATGGATAACATTATCCCGCCAAGAGCAGGAGCGTAGAGTTCTTTGGATACCCTGAAACGTTTCATCTGAAATCTTATTTAAATCTCTGCTTGGATGGCGAAGCACTAAAGTAGAAAGCTCGCGTAAAAGACACACACACATGTTCGTATATGCAAGGAAATGATCCTAATTCTGAAACCAAAACATCTCTTCAATAATCTTACAAGGCTAAGCTAAAGAGAGAAAGGGAGAGCACGCGAACCAGCTGAAAGTCGATGGGTAGGTGAGAGCAGCCACGGCTGTGAGAGCGACCACAAATGGAAGCAAAGCGGACAAAACCTGTGACCAATCGGTCCTCGCCGGACAATCGGTGCCTCCACCGAACGATAAAAGAGACATGTTCCCATCTCTCCACTGCAATCCCACTCTCCCCATGAACGGCGTCGTTGAGCACGCCACCGCAGTTTCTGATCCGCCGCCATTTCTCCCCCGCAGTCTAAGAACTACAAAATTACTACGCCAAGACGGATGAACAGGAGAGAAGGATGAACTAGAATACTGCGATTTAGCGGGAAGATGATAATCAGAAAGCGCTTGTTTGGGTATAGCCGGTGGTGGGAAAGGCAAAGAGGCGATTAAAGCCATACTCTTTTCGTCGCTCTTCTTTTGTTGTGTAACCTTTTACAAAGAGATTATCTATTATTCGAGGATAAAAGATGTCCACCACCGTGAACTGGCGCAGACGGTCCGGCGAGGAAGGAAATTGAGAGGGTGAGGTTCGGAGTCGAAGGGGAAGTAAAGCGATAACATTGAAAAAAAATAATACAGGTAGACTGTTAAGGTTTAGGTAATTGACATGTGTATAAAAATTAACGGCTGAGATGTTTTCATTGATATCATGGCGTGGTCACGACAGGTCCTTTAGCTTTTTTCTAGTTGCATAAAAAAGTACGATGAATTTTGTTAATGAAAGTAGTTCTAGGATTGTGAAATAGCATGTATCAAAGTGTCAAATTTGGGCTGATATGAACTTCTAACTATATATTACTTACATTATATTTTAATTTTCGATGTGAAATTTCTAACATGCTCCCTCGAGATGATGACTATTTCGTTCCATTTTGAACCAAATTTCACTTTAGGATCGGCAATTGGTTTTAAGTTGGAAACTCATAATAAACCTCATTTAACATGGTATTAGAATCCGAATAGACGCTGCTCGTTTCTAACTAACTAACTATCCATATGACCCCATTAGTCCGGTTTTTCTACCTAATCTGGCCCGACCCAAAAATTAGTCCATCCAATCTAACCTATAATTGATCCTATATTGGGAATGTTTCGAGATTAATGGCTATATAAACCATTATCTTGAGGGGACGTGTGAGAATATCTTATATCGAAAGTTTAGATGAGACCTAACTAGTAACTAGTATGTAAGGGATATGGGCCAATCCATTCATTGCCAATTGGTTTTGAGTTGGAAGTCCATGAATCTTCACACAAAGTCAATCTTCTTTGTCAATCATTTTGAGTTGAAATCTCATGAACCTTAAAAAAATCAAAATAAAAAACAATCTAGCATGTTAATTTGTCTTTTTTGATGCAAAACTTGAGTAAAACACTGTGGGGTGTGATAGTTAACAAGAGTAACTGTGTGGGTATGATAGTTAACCAGACCAGCCTGACTGGTCGGATATGACTCCTTCCTTTAGTCGAGTATGAGTTGATCTAAGAACCGAATTTGAGTTAACAGAGTAAAAATATAACTTTAGAAGGCTTTAGTAGAAAAGGAGTAAAATTTATCTCAAAGGTCTCGACTTTGACTATGAGGTCTCAACTCCGACGAAAAACAGAGGGTATTGAGTTGAAAAGAAATGACCTTTTTGAAGGAAATCTGTCAAAGGTCACCGAGAAAAGACCGAGGTCGATACCGAGTCAAGAACAGAAAAACAAGTTGAAAGCAGAGAGCACACAAAGAGAAACAAAAGCTCAAAAATGACTAATCAAGATCCAACTCTTTCTTGAGACAAGAAAATGCTATATTTATAAAGTTACCAGACCAAGAAAAGTAAATCATGTTGCTTTGGGTGATCCGATTGGATTAGGTTAGTCGGTTCTTGGTATCCCAACTGCGGAACATTTTGGGTTGATACGATGTATTCAGGTTATTTGCACATACTTCGCTTGTCATTTTGGTCAGCTGATAAGTTGTTCCGTCCCAAGGCATATGAAACTTGTTGCATATGGAATGGGACGTTCTCTGTATTGTTGCTTGCAGCGCCTTTAAGCATGCTTTTTCCGTACTGAGGCGCGTTTGGTGTGTCAACGAGCACTCAGTTCTTTGGGTAGTTGGCCCAGGTTGTGATACCCAACCAGAGTTGTGAAGTCCTCCTTCATGCGATCCTTAGGTCAAATTGACATTTACTTAACGCTTCTACAAGGTGAGGTAGATAGCAAGTAAATCCCATATGAGAGAGCATCAAAGGAACGAACCATATGTTATGCCGCCGTGTCATTTTTTGGGTTATACCAGGGAATTTTTTTGCCACTTTGTCCAGGCGTCCCCAGTCATGATTGTGAAGTCAACACTATTGGATCCTGGGGCACATGAGCTTTGGGGGGGGGTCCCACCTATAAGGATACATGGGTCATCACATAATCAGATCTGGTACCCCATGAATACTAGTGCATGTCGTTATGAGATTCATCCAAATTACATCACAAGTTGATTGGTTCACAAGGTCCCTAAAACGAGTTTCCTACACTTTTAGGTCACCTTTCTCTCATATGATAGATCCAGTTAGTCAATAATGTTCTGCATCTATTATCTAACTTACAGACTCAATTCTAGTTCGCAAATCTAGAACTAAGTAATTAAAACAATCATAGCAGAAGATCAATTGTAAAACCCTAATAATCTAGTATCATCAACGATCTTTCATCAATTTATTTGGAATCCCTAGACCTAACAAGAGATCTACTCAGACATGGAGAGAATAAAAATCATCATGCTTGAATAGAATTGCATTAAAGAATCAAAATAGAGTAGAAACAAAAAGGGGTCAAAAATCTCTTCTCCCTAAACAAATCTCTCTCTAAAAACCCTAATTAAAATAAAGCATAACTTAAACAATGACTAAAAACATGTATTTATAGGTAATAGGGTCGTCAGTCGGTCTTTAGGAAAAGAATTGGAGACTTAAAAGCCCATTAAAAATAGGAAATATAAATTTCTTTTTTTCGTTCGTCAGTTCCCGTCAGATTTTACATGGCTTTACTAAAACGAGTATAACTCAAGATTCAGACATCAAAACGACTCGAAACCACTGGGAGATGAAAGCTAACTTTCGTATCTTCATTTTGATATGTAGATTGTCTCCTGGATTTTTGATAAGTTGTCCAAAAAATGTCAAACTTTTGAAACTCAGTTTTGTCTTTGTAATTTCTTTTCTTGTCATTTTTGCTCCAAAATTTCCAATTCATCATTTGACCTATAAAACCCATAAAACATACTCCAGACACTAGAAAGATCCTAATAGACTATATAAATATGGGTTAGAAACCCGTCAAACATGGTTATATCAACTCCCCCAGACTTAGCCTTTGTTTGCCCTCCAGCAAATTAGAAGACTAGACTATGAAAGAGGTTTGAAAACACTTGAAAACTCATCATGTTTTTAGAACCACCACATCAACTTTCACCATTCCAACCATTTTACTACATGACTAACTTAAATTAAGACCACCATGTAATTCCCCTAAGCTTAGCAACTTTCCATACTTGCACCAAAATCTAACAATCAATTCACCTAGTTACCATCATCGCAATTTCTACACCACAAGAACTTATTTCTTTCCCTTTCCAATACCAAGCTAAAAGAGCCTGATCACAAAAGTTTTATCCCTCTTGAAGGAATTTGATGAGGTTTTAATCATATTAAAACAACATAAAATAAATTCTATAGCCCGTATCATATGTCAATTGAATCATTAGATTTGATCTCGAGTATACCTGAATATTAAGCAGCGGAAGATTGTCAGGGATTCGAGATCAGGAAGCGCCTCAAGTGCTGCGCCTCTACTGGTATCCACACGTACACAAACTGGAAAGCCGGGATGCTAGTGCCGAAGAGAGATCAAATCTCTCTAGAATGCTCTCGGGATTTCTCTGTGTTTCTGGTGGCTGGAAATTAGGTTAAGAGCTCTCAAAAGTCGTGCATATCATATATATAGGGAATTAAGAAAACCTAATTAAACATTGGTTCAAAACCAATGATTAATTAAACCGAAACCAAAATCAATATTCTGGTTCGGGTTGTGTGTCGATCGACACAACATTTGTGTCGGTCGACACACCCTCCAGAAACGCAATAATTTGATTATTACATTAATGATCAATCCCAACAAGCTCTATCCAGTTTGCTGAGGTGTATGACCCTGTAGGATCATATAATACTAGTAATGAGTTCCAAACTCATAGATTACAAGAGGCTTCTAGCAAAGCATTATAATCACCTAGTATCATATGATTGTCTTATCTTGACAACTTTATGCAAGAGTAAATACAACTGTGATTTCAGGATATTCCCAACAATCTCCCACTTGTACTGGAATCAACTATTCTCATAATCCCTTTGTCACTATATCTCGATCTAGCATAAGGCAAGAGCTCGTGTCATCCTTATAAAGCTAGACCATGATTATCGAACTCTGATTTATACTGATAAAACAAACGACTGACAATCACCTCGTTTGAGCGCGGTCACGCATTTATCAGTATCAAATCTTCGATAGGCCCAGAGATATCTATCTCCTGTTATATAGGAGGGACAAATCCCATCTTGTTCCATCCCTGTTCCTTACACACTTCATGACATGCCCAATAATGCCTTTATAATCACCTGTTACGGCTGACGTTTGACAAAACCAAAGCAGGCCAATTCATATGTAAGAGAAACATGATGAACTCAGGTCTAAAGACTATACTCTATAGTCGTAAGGAGAAACTCTTATGACACTCATATAACATACTTGTAGAGTTCTCATTAGCGGGTCATATCCGATATTGTGTTCACTAACACATATCTATGTGATTGACTTTAATACCCCTATTAATGACTCCATGAAACTTAGTCATCAGTCACCTCACATATTAGTCTCTCGCGGTCATTAATGTCTCACTTTAATAACCTTGACTAGGGACTCAAATAATTTATGTCATCTATCGCTTATAAGCTTTCATGATCAAGTCACGTACTTGATGACTTATAAGAATGCCATAAATTACTTTGGGACTATTATTTAATTATCCAATAATCAAATAATACATGAAACAAATTTCATTAAAACATAATCAAATGTATGTTTAGATGAATATCATAACATAGCCAGCTCCCACTAGAATTAAGATCACATCTTAAGAAATCTAACGCCTACAACATCAGCATAACTCTTATGCTTAGGCCGTGGGATCTGCTACGGTGTCCTGCTTGGAACTCTTCCAACTAACTGCCCCGTTGATTAGACAAAAGACGTAATCAGACTTCAACCATAAATCGTCTTTGTCCGTGTAACCACTCACCACAAGCTCATTACTTCCTCCGTACACCAAGAACTTGTCCCTAGTATTTCTCAAATACTCGGAGGTGTTCTTGACATCTATCCAGTGACTTTCACCAGAATCAGATTGGTATCGACTCGTGTGTCGACCGACACAACCCTTTGTGTCGATCGACATAGCTTTTCGAACCTGTGTAAGACCTTATCAATATAAGGTACCTTGACAGAGTCCAATCAACTTATTTAATCTATCTCTATAGATTCTCAAGTATATCGTCTATATACAGTATGAGAAATGCAACTGCGCTCCCACTAGTCTTCTTGTAAACGCATGGTTCTTCTTCGTTTCTCACTAAATCAAACTCTTTGATCGCTTCATCAAAACGAAGATTTAAACTCCGAGATGCTTACTTCAATCCATAAATGGATCGATGAAGCTAGCATACTTTCCTGGCATACTTTCCTAGCATACTTTCCTAGCATACTTAGGATCAATGAAACCCTCAGGCTGTGTCATGTACACATCCTCTTCCAGAATCCCATTCAGGAAGGCAGTTTTTCACATCCATTTGCCAGATCCCATAGTCATAATGAGCTGCAGTTGCTAGGAGAACCGAATAGATTTAAGCATAGGAGTTGGGGATAGGTTTCATCATAGTCAACACCATGAATTTGTTTGAAACCTTTTAGCCACCAATCCAGCTTTGTAAATCTGTATGTTACCATCCACATCGATTTTCATCTTTGTAGGTTCTAAACCCATTTACACACAATGGTTTTCCCACCATCGGGTAAATCCACTAGAGTCCATACTTTGTTCTATGACATGGATCCCATTTCGGATTCAGTAGCCTTAAGCCATTTTCGGAGTCAGGGCTCATCATTGCTTCTTCGAAATTCGCAGGCTCGTCACTATCAACGATCAACAGATCATGACAGTTAATCACGAGAAATCCATATTTCTCGGGCTCGTGAGGAATCCTTTCGGATCTGCGAACTTTAGGCACCTCATTTATAGGTTCTACAACTCTTTGTAGATCCAATGACTGCTCTTCCTGAACAGGGTGAGCAGCTTCCTGTGATACTCGAACCTTTTCGAGTTGTACTTTAATCCCACTGTTTTTCTTAGAAAGAAACTCTCTCTCAAGAAAGACACAGTTCCGAGCAACAAACACTTTGTTCTCGGTTTGGTTGTAAAAGTAGCAAGCCTTGGATTCCATAGGATAACCGACGAAATAGCACTCATCAGATTTTGGGCCGAGCTTGTCAGGCGTCAAACGCTTGACATAAGCTTCACAATCCCAAATCTTCATGAAATATAAACTTGGAACATTTCCAGTCCACATCTCATGTGATATATTTGCAACTGATTTTGATGGAACCCTATTCAGCGTGAACGCAAACGTTTCTAGAGTGTATCTCCTGAAAGATAATGGAAGATTTGTGTGACTCATCATTGATCGAACCATATCCAATAGGGTCCAATTCCTCCTCTCAGACACACCATTTCACTGAGGTGTTCCAGGAGGAGTGAGCTGTGAAACAATTCCACAATCTCTCATATGATCACTGAATTCTTGGCTTAGGTATTCACATCCACGATCTGATCGAAGAGCTTTAAAACTCTTGCCAAGCTTATTCTGTACTTCATTCTGGAATTCCTTGACCTTTTCAAAGGATTATGACTTGTGTATCTTTAGATAGACATAGCCATATCTACTGAAGTCATCAGTATATGTAATGAAGTACTGGAAGTTTTCTCTAGCACTAATGCTTATTGGGCCACACACATCAGTATGTATTAGGCCCAACAAGTCACTGGCCCTTTCATTAGTTTTTTTGAAAGGAGCCTTAGTCATTTTGTCCAACAAGCATGATTCGTACTTCTCATATGATTCATAATCAAATGAGCTCAAAAAAAATCATGGTGGAGCTCTTGAATCCGTCACTCATTTATATGGCCCAAACAACAATGCCAAAGAAAGGTAGGGTTCGAGTCATTGGACTTGAGCCGTTTAGTGCTTATGTTATAGACAGGCAAAGACTGGTTTAAAATATAAAGCCCATTCTCTAATGGGACGCTACCATAGAAAACATCATTACGATCAAAAGAGCAACATTTGTCTTTAATCAAAGAATGAAAAAAAAACATCCTAATCCATACAAGAAATAGAAATGATGTTTCTGCTCACAGCAAGTACATAGTAGCAGTTCTTTAGTTCTAAAACCATGCCTGAAGGCGAAGACAAATGAAATGTTCCTACGGCTAATGCAGCAACTCTTGCTCCATTCACAACGCGCAGGTCCACTTGTCCCTTCTCCAGAGTTCTACTTGTGCTTACGTCCTGCATATTCATACAAATATGAGCACCTGAACTAGTATCCAATACCCATGAGGTAGAACTTGGGGTAGTAACATTTACTTCTATAACATAAATACCTGAAGAAGAAGTCTCGTATATCTTTTACATCTCTTTAGAATCTTCCAGGTATTTCATGCAATTTCTCTTCCAATGCCCAGTCTCATTACAGTAATGACACTTATAAGCATCAGAAGAGCCAGACTTGGGCTTGGGCTCAAGGCTATCTTGATTCACAATTCAAACCGCCTTGCCTTTTGCCTTGTCCTTATTTGGTTTCTCAACCTCTTATCCCCTTGTACCAGAAGTACGTTTGGGGTGCCCTTCTTGATCTTAAGCTCAGCTGTCTTCAGCATACCATGCAGCTCAGTCAACGTCTTCGTCGAGTTGTTCATGTTATAGTTTATAACAAACTGATCAAAACTCGACGGCAGTGACTGCAAAATGATGTCAGTAGCCAACTCTTGGCTAATGGGACTGTCCAGTTTCGCAAGGTTATCAATATAACCCATCATCTTAATGACATGTGCACTAACTGGACCATCCTTTGGTAGCTTGCACTCAATGAGAGACTTATCGGGCTGATATCTCTCAGTTTGTGCTTGCCCCTGAAACATTGTTTTCAGGCTAGTGATCATCTCAATCGACGACTCCACGTTCTCATATTGCTTCTGCAAGTCCGAGTTCATGGTAGCCAACATGAGACAATTCACATCGACCACATCATCATAATGCTTATGCCAAGCATTTCTCTGCATATGAGGCATTGCGTCTCAGTTTATCGGGAATGATCTTTACAAGGACATAGTCCTTTTTCTCCTGCTTGAGAACAATTCTCAAGTTCCGATACCAATCAAGAAAATTGGATCCATTTAACTTGTCCTTCTCAAGGACGGATCGCAGGGAGAAGGTATTGTGGGAGGGAGTGGTCATAGCTGAATTAAAAGAAAAGAAAATGGGTTGTTATTATGTTCAAGAAATGAGAAATCTTAACCATTAAGAAAACTCACATTATATTCAAAACAATGTTTCCTCAATTTGAATATAACATTCCAGGATCATACTTTACTAAAACTTGAGTTAGCTTTGGCTCATCGCCCAAATTTTAGCTATCTAGGTAAGCAACAACTTTTGCTAATTACATCCAATGTAACTCTTGGTCATGAGTTAGACATCTCATGTCTAATCCACTCCTATGTATCTAAGCCCAAAACCGTTTTGATGGCTTAGTCAAGTAAACCAATCTCTTAAGTCACACGGTAGCGATTATCATCTGTCTTACTCATGTAATTGTGGACACCTTGCTTTGGCTAGCCCATCACACAATGAAATGAGTCTTGACAGTTTGGAAAGATTGGAAAGACATCAAGTGTACTTGATATTAGTTTGAGGAACAGAACTAATACATATCATATATGTATCCTAAAAGGTTTTAATCAAAACAATTAATCTAATTAAGTTTTAATTATTCTAGAATATGTGATTGGTGACGAAAATCCAAATTCTGAGAACGTGTCGACCGACACTAATATAGTGTCGATTGACACAACTCAAAACCGATTACAATTAATCACGATAACCGATCAAACCAATC
Organism: Euclidium syriacum; assembly: GCA_900116095.1. Lineage (NCBI taxonomy): Eukaryota > Viridiplantae > Streptophyta > Magnoliopsida > Brassicales > Brassicaceae > Euclidium > Euclidium syriacum. The sequence continues at coordinate 1,287,969 of FPAK01000003.1, read as the reverse complement.
GCACGAACCGGCTAGTGTCGATCGACACTATATTAGTGTCGGTCGACACAGCTTAAATCGGATCAGTATCGATCGATACACTACGTTAGTGTCGATCGACACTGCATCCGCATAAAATTTATCGCGGTGACCAATCAGTGTCGGTCGACACATCCTCTGTGTCGATCGACACCAATCTTAATCGGTTTGATCACGATTAAACGATTTAATCGATCAAACGGACCGCGATGAATCCGCTAGTGTCGGTCGACACACAGCGATTCACGGGATCGAAAAAAAAAAAATTTCACGCGATTTAACAGGCCGTGTCGATCAACACATTGATGCTGTTGATCGACACACCTTCGCAGAAACCCTAGTTTTTCAATTTTGAATCAAAACGATTTTGAAGAAAAACCTCTAGTATGTAAATCCTATATATCATATATATCAATTTTGAATTCGTCCAATTCAGTTTACATACTATAGATTCAATATAACATTAGGCTCTGATATCACTGAAGGAATTTGATTAGGTTTTAATCATATTAAAACAACCTAAAATAAATTCTATAGCACGGATCATATGTCAATTGAATCATTAGATCGGATCTCGAGTATACCTGAATATTAAGCAGCATAAGATTTTCAAGGATTCGAGATCACGAAGCGCCTCAAGTGCTGCGCCTCTACTGGTATCCACACGCACACAAACTGGAAAGTCGGGATGCTAGTCCCGAAGAGAGATCAAATCTCTCTAGAATGCTCTCGGGATTTCTCTGTGTTTCTGGTGGCTGGAAATTAGGTTAAGAGCTCTCAAAAGTCGTGCATATCCTATATATAGGTAGTTAAGAAAACCTAATTAACCATTGATTCAAAACCAATGATTAATTAAACCGAAACAAAAATCAATATTCTGGTTCGGGTTGTGTGTCGATCGACACAACATTTGTGTCGGTCGACACACCCTCTAGAACGCAATAATTTGATCATTACATTAATGAGCAATCCCAACAAGCTCTATCCAGTTTGCTTAGGTGTGTGACCCTGTAGGATCATATAATACTAGTAATGAGTTCCAAACTCATAGATTACAAGAGGCTTCTAGTAAAGCATTATAATTACCTAGTATCTTATGATTGTCTTATCTCGACAATTATATGCAAGAGTAAATACAAGTGTGATTTCAGGATATTCCGAACACCTCTCCCCTAGACTTATTATTTTGCATAACTATAGATTAAATTTAAAAACATGGCAGGTATTTTGGGACTGTCACATCCTCACCTTACTATAGTCTCTTCCAAGATAAATAATGACTTCCTTGGATTGTGAGTCCTTAGCCTCATAATGGGTACCTACTTAAGCACTTTATCATTTATTTCTTTTTCTTTTTTATTTTCTTATGCTAGAGGGAGAGATGAAAACTAATATCTCTAACAATCTTAACAAAGCATTAAACCAGGTCTAGCTTCTATAATGAGAAAGGTTTGTAGCTTTGGCTTACTTAGATTTCATGATTGGAGACATGGGCATTTGATGGTTGATTGATCCATTTCCGGATTTTCCATTAATCATAGACTTTAACTAAATCTTTGTAGTAGTGGGGCACCAAGTTCCTGTTAAAGTGGTTTTGTTCCTCTAAGAATCATTGTTTCCAAAACAGATTTTGACTCAATAAAAAAATTTTTGACTCGAAAAACTGTTGATATTGGGTTCAACTTCTAATTATTTGTAATTAGAGGGGTTCGTTTTTAGGAAAGTACTTGTAAGAAAATAAAGAAGAAACCTCAAAAAGAGGGTATATTATTATTAAAGGTGTTTACAATGCTTGTTAACTCGTAATGCCGAAATTAACTTTATCAAAGAGAAGTAAAACCTAGGTGATCTAGTTCTTCTCCTCCTGATTCTCAATGACCCTTATTAGTGAAGGGGGGGGGGGTATGTATTTATATATCCTTAATAGTCGGTCTAAGAAGCCCATAGGCTAACCTCGGAAAAATGGAATATTTCCATTTTCCAAGAACTAGGGAATCTGTGAAAAGATTCGATCTTATACTGTTCGAGTTTAGACTTCGGCTTAGGACGATGTTCGTTTATACCCCCGCTTCGGATACTAAATCTCATCAACCTTCTCCGAGGTATCCCTCGGTCATCTGGGCCGAGGGTCGAAATTCTTGTTGTCGGGACTTATAACCTAATAGATTATTAGGGAAGAGCTAGGCAGGGATTAAACTCCAATTATTGCCAAACTATTGATGAGGGGTAGAACCCCACCATCAACAAAAACCGAATGAAAATCCAAAGAAAAACACCAAAAATAGATAATATTAGTAACACCCTCCCCCAGACTTACTTTACACTGTCCCCAGTGGGAAAATAAATCTAGAAGAGGTAAAACAAAAAGCAAAATAAAAAAAAGCAATCAAAGATAAAGAGAAATTCGAGAACATACCTTGGAAGATTTGAATGAAGCATAAATGGCAATGAATATAGCTCAAAAATCCGAATAGAAAGCACTAAAAAATTGTTCACATCGGTTAAAAAAATTGTTCAAATCGGTTAAAAATTGAACAAGTTATGAGTAAAATAATTTTTTTTTTTTTTAATTTTTTTTTTCGATTGGCACATAATTGATGTGTCGTTCTATACGGTACTCACTGAATTATGATCATGAGTATTGGTCGATAATATTATTTTGTCGACCAAAAATTCACTTTTTTTTGTTTGAAAAACTAAACCGAAACCTAGTAAAACGTGAATAAATATCCCAACACAAATATAAAGGAAAAAAACACAAAAAATGAAAAAAAAACGTACCCATCATAAGTATCTTAAGGTTCAAAAAGGTAGGCAGCAATGGAGATTACAACAATAGCTCCAGGGTGGGCTCTAGGAATAGGCGGGTCAAATAGTCTTTCAAAACCATCAACAGGAGTAGAGGAATTTGAATCCAGTTCGTGAAGTGAGGGCCTTATATTTTTTAGAGGTGGTTGAGGTGTGGTGTTTGGAGCTTTCCCCTTTTGACAACTACCAGGTGTAGCTGTTTTCTCAAATTTCTATGTCAGCTCATATTCATCTCCAAAATTAAACACCTCAGCAACTCTTGTCTTATACTTTTTAGGAGGCTCGGGATCAGAATTAGGAGACTCATGAACAAGTTCTGGAAGCTCTGAAATGCAAAATTTCACGTTTTGGATGCATGAGCTTTGGTACAGGGGGAATTGTTCGAGAAACTTTGCATTATTCAGTCTCAAGAGGCGTGTTTTGGTCAGATAGTTGGCCATTGTGCTCATCGACTAGATCTGTGTCAACAATATCATTAATGGTGTCGGTCAACTTGCCCTCAAATTTTCTTTCAACTTCTTCCAATATCATGATTATGTAGAAAAGGATTCCTTATCATACAAGAGACTCTCCTTCTCTGGAACTGATTCTATTGCTTCTTCTGGCTCTTCATCATATCTTGAATTCACTTCATTGCTCTGATCTATTTGGATCATTGTTTCTGTAACACCCACTACAGTTTGAGATACTCCAAAACCCCACTTCCTGTTATTCAGTTCATCAATTGATCTCTATTGACTTTCAAGAATTCATTGTAACATCATCTTGGTCTCGCTGACTTGCTGAATTGGAGCTTCATGAACTTCAAAAGAAGTGATGAATCTCTGTTGGCTTTCAAGGATCCGCTGTAACATCATCTCAGTCTCGCTGACTTGCTGAACTGGAGCTTCTTGAACTTGAAAAGGATCATTGTAGCAACTATTGTAAACACTACTCGAACCTCTTCTTGGAAACTAATGATTATGCACTGATCTATCAACATAGAAGCAGCCTAGGCTATCAAATAGTCTATTGAACTTAGCAAATGTTCTCCTTTGTTCCATGATACCTAGCTGATTTCCACCATTGTTGGCCGGCTTCCCAACTTGTACCTCGTCAGGTTCTGGGATCACGTTACCAGCTGCATCAATTAGTTGACATTCCTCATTGTACATGTTCCCTGGAGCATCAACCAATTCTCCAGCTGCGTTCTCTCTTATGATCACTCTCTTGACCATCTTAGCTGCTTTCACGCACTAGCTTTGAACTTTAAAGAGGCAAAGAAAAGGAGTAAAAAGCATAAGTAAAAAAAAACAAATAAAGTAAAAACCTAGACTAAATCCTTGTACTTAAACTTATTGGCTTTAACCGAGTCCCTGACAACGGCTCCAAAAACTTGATACTATCTAGTTTTAACCCTAGAAAGACTGTAAGTGCACATCAAAGACAATTGTAGTACTTAGGGGTCGAATCCAAAAGGACTTGGTAAGACACCATAGTTTCTAGATTTAGATTAAGCTAAGCAATGTAAATTCTAAATAAAACGCAGCAACACAATGTAAGAAAATTGTTGTAAATCAAATGGGAAAAAGCATTAAGCCTGGGTGTTCCTAAATAGAATTCAGATTGTGACTAACCAAATTATAGGATTTATTAGATTAACTGCCATCTAGAACTAACTACTGACAACTTTGAATTTCCGTTATTTGGAATTTCTGGTTCCGAGATTAATGAGATGATTTGCTGTTTTGTCTCCGTCAGCATGAAACAAATTATGGCTATTCGTTGATTTCCTTTACCGAGAAGAAACCGTGTGGGGTCGGAAATTGGAGACCTTGGTGATAGGTTGACGGGACTGCTTCCATCATTGTCAACCAAGGAACCCCCATGATCGCATCAAAGATGGAAGGTCCTGAGATCACATGAAAATAGTATCCATCGTTACTACTCCGACAGACACCAGGTAAAATGCGGTTCCCACCGTTTTATCTATTTTTTTACCGGAAGCGAGGTTAGTGATTCCGTCCTAAGTTTCATATCCTTCGAAACTACATTCATACGATTCATTGCTTCTAAGCTTAGCAAGTTCACCGTGCTCCTAGTATCTATCAGTACTTTGTCCTTAGCATTTCCTGCTAAATAAATTCGAATGACCAAAGGGTCCCTGTGAGGACAAGTAACTCCGTTGACGTCTGCGTCCTTGAAAGCTGCTGAAGGGTGTTAGGTCGGGGCCGGGGTTATTTGTCGAGTCATCGGAATCCTGCGATATGTCTCTTTACGGTCCCTTTAGAGTCCGAGCTGTTTAAAATTTTTCCAACGTATTTCTTCATCTTTCTATCTCTGGTTGCTCCGAGGTTTTTGTTACTTTTTATTCAAAAGTAGCACCCGCCTTCATGGCGCGCCAAATGTAGATACTGGGTTTAACTTCTAATTATTTATAATTAGAGGAGTTCGTTTTTGGAGTAAGTTAAGTAAATAAGAAAGAAAGAAAAGATTCCTCGAAATAAATATTATTATTGATATCGATTACAAGGGTGTTAAATCGGATTGCCGAGTTAACTTTATCAAAGAGAAGTATTAAACCCAGGTTTGCTAGAATTCTTCTCCCTGATTTTGAATGTCCATTTTAGTGAAGAGGGGTATGTATTTATATATCTATGTAGTCGGTTATCTAAACCCATGGGCTAATCTCGGAAAAAATGAAATTATTTCATTTTTCCGAAATCACGGAATCTGTGATAAGATTTGATCTTATTCTGTCCGAGCTTAGACTTCAGCTTTGGACGAAGTAGTTTATACTTCCGCTTCGGACACTAAAATCCGACCATTCTTTACCGAGGTGTCATTCGGTCGTCTGGGCCGAGGCTTCAAATCCAATTGAAGGAACTTATGACCGAGTCCGTAATTAGGGAAAAATCGGTAGGGACCGTACCTCAATTATTGCCAAGCTATTGATCCGGGGTGCTAATCCCACCATCAACAGGTGGGTTTGGTAGGGTTCTACAAGATCAGTTCAAGATGCACCAGCCCTAATCACTGTAACCTTAGTTGTTAGACAAGGTATCTTGGACTGGCGTTAGGACGACCATAGTAGATTGTTGTGCCTTTTGTAAAACAATATTTAGTTTTAGTTATTTGACTCGATTTGACACTAGGTGATGTGATCCTTGATGGTGTTTAAGAACCCATCCGAACTATGTTGGTGCGAATTTTAGTGAGAGGAACTACGATGCTTGTTTTATTAAGTGCTTCGGAGGAGTGAAGGCGGATTAAAACTCTAACCCTCACAAGTTGTGGAATACTTGTGATATAGAACAAAGAATAATCTCATAGATTCCACCAAAACACATCGATCCAAAATTAATCAAAGAACACATTCTTGAAAATAAAGAGAAATTCTCTAGACTTTTAAATTTGATTAAAACTTTTCTAATTACAAAAGAAATGTCTGAGTTTTATAAGCTCTTACAACCTAATGACTATGAACTTTACAAAGAAATAAAAATCAATTAAAAATTAAATAAATTAAATAACAAAAAAAATTATATAAACAAATATGGAAGAGATTGTAGAGATTGATGAGAGTTTAGGATTGGAAGAATTGTATATTGACTGTCATAAGAATATTTTTTAGGGTACATATATATTTATAGTGTAGATATTTCCTATTCTAGATAATTACAAATAAATGTAAATATTTCTAATATCTTGATGACACGATATTCACAATAATTTCTAGGATCATCTAGATTATCCTATACGTCCCCTCAAGCTCAAGACGGTGTTGAAGCAAAGAGAAATTAGCGGCTTGAGATTGATCATAGATGATGTGTGACCTTGAAGAGATATTTGCAGCAGACTTTGCTTGTGAAGTGAAAAGATGAAGAACGGAGAGTAATAGCAACGATGGAACTGATTGTGTCCATGGAAATGATGATGATGAAGGAGTTTCTTTACTATAAAAGTAAAGAAAGCTTTTGGTTTGCATGTGAAGAAACTTTTGTTTTTTTTTTTATTTGAAATAAAAGCGATGAAATTTTTTTTTTTTTAAATCAAAAAGAAAACCTAAAGATAAAAACATCAAAACCTAATTAAAACTTAGGAAATAAGCGCAACCACACTTTTTTTTTCTTCTTTTTTTTTTTCTTTTTTTTTCAAAAGGAAAAAACACGATTATAAAGCATTGAAGCTTTATAAATAGATTAGAAAACTAGAAGACTTAGAGGAGCTCTATGGTTTAACGAAGGAGTTTGATTGTTTGATCTAAACTCGGAAGCACGTGGCTTAGATTTATAGGTCCATTGTAGACTTGAATAAGCATAAGCTCTATGGTTTAGATTCAGAGGCACTTTGGCTTGAATAAGGAAGCATGATGGCTTAGATTTAGAGTTTCATGATGAACTTGAATTGGAGAAACACTTTGGCTTAAAAGAAAACGAAAATAAAAAAAGTTTGATTGTTAGACCAAACCTTCGGAGCGAACATGCTCTGATACCATGTAAATATTTATTCAAATGATGACACAAATATTCACAATAATCTCTAGGATCATCTAGATCATCATATAGGGATTGTTTAGGGTGGGAAAATCACGTAATCATTATGTGATGATATTGGACATATTTGACCAATTATAATCTTCAATTAATCCTCTTCCAATGCATTTTGTTTCTTCTCTTTGAATTTTCTTTCTTTCTTGTGTTTATCTTATTTTTTCATTAATCCAAAAAATTTGAAATCCTCTATTTGATTCCATGTCTTCATCACTAGACCCAATCTCACTTGTATATCATGTTTGTACTGAATACTTTTTATGATATAAAATGAGAGTTTTATATTCGTAACGTGAGTACTCTAATATTAGACTTGTCTGGTCTAACAAAACTTGGAATTACGGTACATGTTGGAAAGCCTTATACCGCGATTCAGAGGTACACGAGTTAAAGTTGGATTGTCTAGAGTTATGGAATTATGTTTTATAACTTGAGGTGGTCTGACCTTAACCCATAGTAATACTTCCAGACCTTGATATGAGTCGTCTCATCGATCATGTTGTATTTTGATTGTTCGTTGGCCGGCCGGCTTGTGCCTATTGCGGGTTGAGGGTGTAACGAAGGTGGTATTAGAGCTAGGTTTCTTCCATGCTTCTGTAACTCACACTTTTATTCGGTTTTCAATGTTTTATCAAGTCAAAAAGGAGTCACAAACGACATTAGGGGTAATCCGGTCACGTCCAGTCATAGGGTTTATAGATATAGGGATATGATTTACCTTTCTCGTGTATATGAGTATTGGATCCGTAGAAGGTTGACTGTGGGGTTTGATGGCGGGCTTTGATTGATCGAGTAGAGTACAAAGGTGAAAATAAGAGTTCCAAAGGAGATGGTGTTCCAATAGAAATATGGATCTAGTACTGTGGAGTAAAGACGATCGTCAAAAGACGAAGGATGAAAGTATGAAATGGAAGTTGAAGTAGAACTTTATTTGATTTTTGCAACCCTGAATCATTTCTCATCGTTCCGACAAGCAAAGGAGTAAAAAAATGGAGTAAGTGACGTAAGGAAGTAAAACCTTAGATTTAGTTATTACCCTAAATCTTCAAGACTTTATGTCCTCGTGAGAGGTAAGTATGGATGCTAACATTATCTTTTCATTGTGTGTTGGTAGTATCTTTCCTTGCACTTAGGATTTCATGTGTTGTTGGTAGTATTAGACATTTCTAGTGCTAGTGGTTGAGCGGTATGGTAATTATGCATTGTATGATAAAATTTCATGCTAGATTGGAATCAATAATGATTTGTTATGATTGCTGGATTGCTTGGTAAATAAGTTATTGGAATTGGATCGGTGACTAGATTATTAAATAATCTTGTAGTTTGTTTGTTTGGTTGTGTGGTTGCTTGGTTGCTCTTTAGTTGTTTGTTTGAGTTGCAGCTAGCACCAAAATCTTGCGTTCCTATAATCAAAACATTAAGGATTTAAAAACTTGAAGTGGGGAGGAATTTATGGCCAATAATCCGAACCTTAGAAGAAGAGAATGTGATGAAGACTATGAGAATTGCAGCAAAGGATAAAGATAATGCCAGGAGTTAGAATCTGGAAGAAAGGAAAGGTTATCAGATATTGTTCAGTACTCTAAAACTTTGGAAGATGTTGGGGTATGAAGCAGTTGTTGGAAGATTGATATGAAAATGGTAAGCAAAGGAGCTAAGGAAGTTGATGAAGATGTGGATCAAGAACCAGAGCTAGAGGAAGTTAAGGAGAGAACTATGGAACAACTGGAACCATAGGAGACCCTTGAAGATGGTGAAAATAGCTACACATTCCTCTTAACCCAATGACTAGAACCAAGGCCAAGAAGTTCCAGCAAGCTTTTCACCAACTACTACACTAGCCAGGAAAAGTTTGAGTGTGCTTATCCAACCACACTGGTTGTGATTCAAGCCACTTAAGTCTTTCATGAAGAGAGGTGTATGGATTGCACTATTTTTCCCTTGGTTTGGTTTTGTCTCATTTGATTTTCAAAACGAGGTATTTAATGAGGCAAACTCATACACTTTCACATTAACCTCTTGATGAAAATCCAAGCTCAATTTTATCTCTAAGTTTCGAACAAAAGCAGGAGAGAAGATTAGTCAAGACTTGTGTTTAATTTGGTCTTTGAGTTTTAATGTTTTCAATTAGTTTATGTCAATTCCCTATGTATTTTTGAACCTATTTGTACGCTCATTCTCCCTCTACTATGACTCATTAAACTTTCTAATACAAAACTCTTTATGAATTGTTTGATCACAAAGCTTTTCTAGTGTATTTGAATTCATTCTTACATTACAAACATTTTCCGAAAGGCTAAGAGATTTCCACCACTCTTAGAAGTTTCTATCACTTCCCTTTTCTTTCCATCATCATCACATACCCTAAATCATTACATCAATTTTACAGATCACTTCACCATCATCATCATAATCATTCAAGAGTCATTGTTGAAGCATACATCAAAGAGCTAAGATCATCTCTTAGTTTTTGCATTATCTTTTGTCTTTGACAAGAGAATCACCACCTGAATCATCATCACTCCACAAAAAACATCAAAAAGGGGCATGATCCTCATCTATGATCATATCAAAGATGCTTCAAAAGAAAATTTGGGAACCGGAGAAAAAAAGCATCACAACAGAATGGTGTGTAGAAGGAACATAATGATATGAATGTTGGTCTTTGAGAAGTAAGGAGGACACGAGATTATGAAAAGAGACCATAAGGTATAATGATTGACACTTGAATACTATGAGTACCTTGGAAGGGGTACAAAGAAGAATGTTAGTCAAAAGGAAAGATAAGACGGCCATGGGAGAAATTCAAGTATGGAATGATGAGAAGTTAAGAATCAAGACATATAATTATAAAGGAGATGAATCCAAGAAAGCACTAGGGACACATCAGTCCTAAGGAAATCAAAGATGGAGTGTAAAGAGAATGACGACCGAGTAGTTATCTCAAAAACTAATTGAAAAGTTGGAAGCAAGTCAAGATGGGATCATTTTCAGTAAAGGCAGATCAAACCAATTATTAACAAGAGTTAAACTAGGAGCTATAAAAGGGAATGAAGCATCACGATGAAAAAAGAATTGAGGCCATAAGGCGTGAAGGAAGTAAGGAATAAGTCATGAAGGAAAAGTGTTCATCGCAAATGAGGGATGTCAACATGAATTAAAGGAGAAATCAATGATGACCAAAAGCAAAGTGGGAATGAGAAGCATAAGCTAAGGTGGAGGAGTTTGCCATCAAAGTACGGCAGTCGAATGTTTTAGAACTCGTCCCCGAATTCTATTGAGGGGGGGGGGAATGTAATAACCTTGCACAGAGCTAGATCACGGCCGAGAAGAAGTTATCAAAATACATATGGAATTATGAGCTGAGGCTTGGAGAATCCAAGTATTTCGAAAGTATCTAAGTTTTGATGATGAAAAACTTGGGTTCATTTAAGTAAAATCAGAAGTTAGTCGAAGAACATAATTTGAGGTTTGATAAAACTCTTAGAGGATCAAGTCGGGAAGTCAAAGGATCGGGAATGACCTTAGGGGTCAAAAAGTCTATTTATGGGATCAAATCAAGCCATGTTTGAGTCAGAGAAAGGTAAAGAAAAAATATTGGAGACTGGTCGTGGGTAAGAAGCACGGCAGGTTAGAAACACGGCGGGTTAGAAGCACGACGGGTTAGAAGCACGTGGGATTAGAAGCACAACGTCAGAAGCATTGGCAGATCTAAAGGATGACAAGTTAGAAGCATGGCGGGTTAGAGGGGCTAGAAACATGACGGGATAAAGCACGAGGTGTTAACCACAAAGTGTTAAGAAGCACAAGGTGTTAAGTAGTAGCACGAGGTGTTGATCAAAAGCAAGATGCGTCAAAGGGAAGCACGACTTGCTGAAGGGGAAGCTAGAGGTTTCACACAACATGTTCACGACATCCAGTGGTGCCTGTGTCGGCCTACAGGTTCTCAAGACTCAGACGGCAACACACGGTCGCTTGGGCGTTGACGTGCTTGGCTAGTGGTCCATACGGAGCGACATATCACTGGTACATGTGTTGGCACGCATGTGAGGCCCCTTCCCATATATATAGAACGTCCTAGATGTTCATTTTACTCATCCAGACACAAAATCTCACTTAGCAAAGGCGTCCAAAGAAGAAGGTTCTGCTGGAATTAGGTTTGTGGGTGGATTTGGTCGGGTTCTCAAAGATTAGTTCGAGCTGTACTAGCCGTAATAACTGTAATCTTAGTTGTGGACTGGGTAGCTTGAACTAGACGTTAGGACCACTTGAGTAGATTATTGTGGTTTTTGTAAAATGGTATTTGGTTTTAGTTATTTGACTCGATTTGGCACTAGAACCGAACTCACACTTGTATGTCATGTTTGTACCGAATATTATTTATGATATAAAATGAGAGTTATATATTCATAACGTGAGTACTATGATATTAGAATGTCTGGTCTAACACAACTTAGAATTGCGGTACGGGTTGAAAAGGCTTATGCCGCGATTCAGAGGTAAACGAGTTAAAGATAGACTGTCTAGAGTTATGGAATTATGTTTTACAGCTTGAGATGGTCTGGCCTTAACCCGTAGTAATACTTCCGGACCTTGGTATGAGTCGTCCGATCGATCATATTCTTGTTTTTTTGTTGATCGGCCGGTCGACCGGCTTGTGCCTATAGCGGTTAAGAGGTGTTAGGTTTAGGGTTTAGGGTTTACATTGCCTGTTTTCATGAGCAACCATCGACGTTTGATTGTTTCATACAATGCTGTATGTGCTTTGCTAAGCTACTTTGTCGATTGGATCATCTGGAAGATTTTCGTTTTCATAAGTGGCTTCATACTGCTGAGCCATTCATCTGCTTCATGAAAGAGGTTTCCACATGATCGACAATAGTTTTACAGTTTCTTGTTCTTCAAGAACAACACCACAATACCTTTTGGCCCGAGATTTACCGTTTTATGAAACTTAATTGGTTGAGCAATGCCCAATTGATCATGACATGGAAAAATTCTCTTTTATATGTTTCTTCTTCATTTAAATCGACTTCATCATTATCACTAATTTTTTTATGCATGAAACGAACCATTCCTTCCATCAACACATTTATTTGTGATACATGAGGTTGAATTTCAAAAGAAATTATCTTCATGTAGGTTTTCCTGGATTGGAATTCTATTTCTCAAGGATGATCATCCACTCCTTGAAAGACCATGGTCCTCTCTTCAAGACCGATTCCATGATTTCAGCTGATGTGAAGATCAATTGGAAAGAGGTATGATCCATGACTTGACCCGTTACATATCCTTAGATCTGAGGAAGATTTGTCACCAGAGCTTTCGAAAATTGTCTTTTTGGGTTCATGATCGAGCCCACAAGAGTGAACTGATTTTCCCAAACATCAACTTCTTAGAGGTTTAGAGGGGAAAAGACCACTGGATCTTCATCATCCATATCCATATCCTGCATTCTCAGATTCGCCATTGAAGGTCGTCTTCTTCTTCGAAATCACCACGGGATGAGTGAAGCTTTGATTATTCGGCGGTTGATTTGCCTTTTTTTTTCCTAGTCACTGATACTAGAAAGATCTTGCTGGGGACTAATGTAATAATCGGAAAGTGTTGAGAGTGTTATAATAACTAAGTTTAGATATGTGTTAAATCTGAGCATGAGTCAGTTGTTAGAACAGGAAGTGACTCAGGAGGTGATGCGAAATATATGCCAGATATGGCAGAAGTGCAGATATGGAGGCAAACACTAATATATCTATACTCTAAGTGATTGAATGACATGCAGAAGTTAAGACAATTTGAGTGTAATGATGTAGCAATTTGGATAGAAGCTCTGAAGGAGAACTAAAACAAGTTGTGCTACATCAAAGGGTGATTTAGGCACATATATATTAGCAATACATACATTGGAAGATAAGTGATAAACGATATATTGCTAGCGCGGTTACTGCAAAGACTCTTATGATGAAAACTGATACGGATGATGAAGCAGTTCTTAATATAAGTGTTAGAGACAAGGAAGCTACATCAGGATTTAGCATAGACGATAAGACATAAATTGTCTCAGAACAGGGAAACAAAAATTTTCTTATTGGTAGTGTTCTCTTCGGTTTAGAAAACAAGTTGAGAATCTCAACAAGATAAAGAAATCAAGTGGGTTTCAACTGGCTTAAGGTTTTAATTCATTGACTCTATATAAACCAAGAGACGACGATTATTGGAGAGAGGCTCATAGCTTTGTGTGGCGTCGCCCAACTATACAAAATAAGAGACAAGATCTATAAGTTCTAATGGTAGTATTATTGTAGAGTAGAAACGATGTAATAAAAAATCATAGTGTTCTAGTTGATTTTTTTTTACTTAAAAAATTCTAAGTGTTCTTTACTTTATGTTTATACACGCTCATTATACTTATACTTATACATTGTCAATATTAGAACACATAGATGCGTTTCCAAATGTAACTGCCACGGTCCAGCATAGCCTCTCCACTCGCCATGACCAGAGATAAAATCCTTTCCACTACCCACTCTATATATAGTTGGTAATGTGTCTATAGATTTTTTTAGGTCGGTATCAATTTCTTTTTCTGCCATTTATTTTCCTAAAAAAATTCATGTTTAATTATGAAAAAAAATAATTAAAACGATAGACTCTTATTAGATATTAAATTATACACGTTCTTATAGATATATAAATGGAGAAATGTATTGTGGATCTTGTTGTGAATTCATGTTTGCATTTTTGGAAGTAGAAGATGGATTTCAAAAAAAAAAAGTTTGAGGGTTTGTTTGCAATTTTTTTTTATTCTCTATTTCTTTTTAAGTATAGATTTGTTTTCTAAAGTTTATATTAGATATACAGTTATTTTTATTAATTTACCTAGATATTTTTTTTATTAAACTTCTTATTTCTTGTACTGTCTAATTGTTAACTTATTAAAAAAATTTCATTGAAATCCCCATGATTTTTTTCCATATCTAGACTAGGAATAGTATTGCTCTATATAGATAAAAGCAAACATCTTATGATATGGTAGTCTCAATATTTGGTCTATGTTCATTAGCAAAATGGATCGATTAGTGGAAACTCTTCTTGCTTTGATATTGTTATCTTTGGGTTTTGCAACAATAGAGTCACCTCCTCAATCTGCTCTTGTCACCAAACTTCCAGGCTTTAACGGAAAATTTCCATCTAAGCACTATGCCGGATAGATTGAAACGATGTGCTTAATATTTAGATTCTGAAAATTATTTGTATAGATTTTAACATTTTCATACAAAGTGATGTACTATGTCATGTGATATAAAGGTATGTGGCAATAGATAAGGAACGTAGTAAAAATATGTGGTACTACTTTGTGGAATCAGAGAGAAATGCTTCAGAAGATCCTATTGTGTTATGGCTTAATGGTGGTCCAGGTTGCTCTAGCATGGATGGATTTGTTTACGAGCATGGTAAGCATCATATAACCTTTCTTGTTGCAAAACTAAGATACTTTCTTGATCTTATCTACTATATCATCGGTTCTATACTATTGCAGGTCCTTTCAATTTTGAACGAACAGAGAGAAACACATCTGTCTTGCATCTCAATCCTTATAGTTGGTCTAAGGTGAAAAAGAGATTATTGAAGTATTTCTAGTTTAATCTCTTGGAAAAATTGCTCTAACTTTTTAGGTGTTGTTGGTCAGGTTTCGAACATCATATATCTTGACTCCCCAGTTGGTGTGGGGTACTCTTACTCGAAACACAAATCTGATTATACAACCAATGATATGCAAAACGGTTATGATTCTCATGCGTTTCTTCTCGAGGTGAAATAAGAATTATGTGATAGATTTGCAAACACCGTTATCTCTTGTATGTGAGATTAACTGTTAGATCAAATGTTTTACAGTGATTCAGACTGTTTCCAGAGTTTCAGTCAAATCCTTTCTTTATCGCAGGAGAATCATTTGCTGGTATCTATGTGCCAACTCTTGCTTCCCAAATTGTCAAAGGTCATTTGTGTACTTTCTTACCATCATTTTCATATATTGTTAGTAATAAAAATAAAAGTTTAAATGACGATTCCAATATTTTTTATATTTCTTTTTTTTCCGTAGGGAGAATGTTATAAGTAAAAATAAAAGAAACAAAAGAGGTAAGAAAAATAAAAAGGTTACAAAGCGGGTTATCAACATCAAGGTACGACTAATGGACCATCATTATCGAGGGTCACTAGTTCAAGATTCAAAGTTCGCTATGTACTTTTTATAGGGATATTTGGTGGGTAATGGAGTTACTGATCCAGTTTTCGATGGTAACGCTCTTGTCCCCTTCGTCCATGGGATGGGTCTTATCTCTGATGAGCTTTTTGAGGTTTAACGTTTTTAACTCAATTTTTCTTATAGCTACCCTTTGATTTATTTATCTATTGTCTACCTAATTTGTTACAAGCATTGGCAGGAGACTAAAGCGGCGTGCAAAGAAAAGTACTATGGCGACTCAAATGAAAGTGTTGAGTGCAGGGACAAGAAGACAAAAGTGTCAGATGGTGTGAGCTTACTAAACATATATAACATTCTTGAACCGTGCTACCACGGAACATCTCGTTCTATCTTTGACGTACGATCTCTTCCTCCAAGTTTCCTTAAGCTTGGTAAGACAAAAAAGTCATTGCCAGTAAGAAAGAGAATGTTTGGACGCGCATGGCCCTTAGGAGCCGCTGTGCATCCAGGCATTGTCCCTAGTTGGTCTCAACTCTTTGCTGGCTCTAGCACTCCTTGCATTGTGAGTACTTAACCTTATCATGCATCTATTCTTCTTATATATATGTTTTGATATATCCTAAAATGAAAGTTTTTGTTAAGTATTATTTGTACTACTTTAGAAAATGATAGAAATTGGTACGAATGCAGGATGATAGAGTTGCAATGGCATGGCTAAACAATCCAGCGGTGAGGAAAGCGGTTCATGCTAAAAAGGTCTTTATCTAAGTAATCATATTTCTCTTGTTTTTCTCAAGTTGATAGACAATGTTTGACATATTTTCCTTATGTGTCAAACATTGGTATAGAAAAGCCATATTGGAAGTTGGAAATTGTGCACCAGCCAAGTCGTCTACAATCATGACGCTGGAAGCATGATTGAGTATCATAGAAACTTAACGTTTAGTGGCTATCGTGCTCTAATTTTCAGGTACACACATAAACATATATTATATGCATGTAGGGGACAACCAAAGAAAACATATAGATGAATATTAATTAAAATTCTTTTATGTGCAGTGGTGATCATGATATGTGTGTACCATATACTGGATCAGAAGCATGGACTAAATCATTGGGATACAAGGTGGTTGATGAATGGAGGCCATGGATATCAAATGGCCAAGTCGCTGGGTAATCTTTTTTTCTATAACTTTCTTTTTATCCATTTTCTTCGCAACTCACCGTTTCTACACTTTGATATGGCAGGTTTACACAAGGATATTCCAACAATCTCACATTTCTAAACATCACGGTAAAAGTCTCTCTTCTTCTTTTCGTACTCGAATAATGAAAACAATGTTTGTGCTATAGTCTTTTGATGTGTGAATGGTTTGCTTATAGGGTTCAGGACACACTGTTCCAGAATACAAACTGCGTGAAGCCTTGGACTTCTATAGTCGTTTTCTAGCAGGAGAAAATATGTAGACCCCTAAAGTTTCATTTCATCATCTTATATCATGTAATTCATAAAAATATATCTCTTCTTTAAACTTAAAAAATGTATTCTAATAAAATTTCATAAAATGCAAAAAACTTCAAATTTTGGGCATGAAAGAGGAGAATAGCTAAACAATTGTTTACAATTTTAAGTTCTCAACTAATACCCTAAAACTTTGATGAAATCATTTTATTTCTCAATAAAAAAAAATTGTATAGTTAATTATTCACCTTTTAAAAAATATTTTTGTTGTTAAAATAGTACATTGTGAAGGCTAACTATAAAAAATGCCACAAATGGATACTTCATCAAGAAAAAAATACCATAATGACTTAGCGAAGTCACAGTTTTAGTCCTCCAAAATTTTTATGTTCTTTGTGTTTAAGAAAATAGAAGAGTAAATCATTATCGACAGTGGCTTTCCAAAATCCAGCGTGACTTACACCAAAGTACATCACTATCCTTCCACTTTGGGAACCCAAAAAAAAGTTAGATAATTCATGTTTGGAATAAATTATTTTTTAAATCGGGTCCATCATAAGTTTCAAACCTATAACATTGGGACAATATACAAAAAATATATAGGATGGTTTAGCAAAAAAAACGCGTTAAGGCGGCACACAAAACGCGTTAGGTAGTAAACCTACCACATAAAAGCAAATAACATGAGTTCTAAATAAATTAGGGTTCCTAAGGGCAGTTCCAATATCCACGTAGATTAGAAAACCTAACCAACCCCCTCTCCTATAAATAAGATGTAATGGCTCTCGTTACAAGGGATCCAAATAAGAGGAGGCAATTGGAGACTAAAACATTACCCCTAGAAAGGACGAGATCTTCAACCGTTCCATGAGGGACAAAATCTATAGCAGCACTATGAGGGACATAATCTACATCAACCTTAGAAGAGACGAAAGCTACATCAACCATAGGAGGGACGAGATCCACAACAGCTCCATGAGGAACATAATCTATAGCTGCCCTAAGAAGGACGAAGTCTACCTCAACCCTAGAAGGGATGAAATTTATAGAAACCACCTCAACCCTACAAGGGATGAAATTTATAGAAACCATAGTGTTGATTGTGGGGTTCTATCCCTTATCGATAGTTTGGCAATAATTGGAGTTCGGTCCCTGCCGAGCTCTTCCCTAATAACTTATTAGGTTATACGTCCCGACAACAGGAATATTAACCTTCGGCCCAGATGATCGAGGGATACCTCGGTGAAGAATGATCGAATTTAGTGTCCGAAGCGGGGGTATAAACAACATCGTCCTAGGCCGAAGTCTAAAGCTTGGACAATATAAGATCAAATCTTATCACAAATTCCCTAGTCTTGGAAAAATGGAAATATTCCATTTTTTCGAAGTTAGCCCATGGGCTTAATAGACCGACTATTAAGGATATATAAATACATACCCTCCCCTTCACTAATAATATTCATTCAGAATCGGGGAGAACAAGAACTAGATCGCCTAGATTTTACTTCTCTTTGATAAATTTAACTCGGCATTCCGAGCTAACAAACATTGTAATCAACAAATCATTAATAATACATCTTTTTTCCGAGGTTTCCTCTTGTTTTCTTACTTTATACTTTTCCAAAAACGAACCCCTCTAATTAAAAATAATTAGAAGTTGAACCCAGTATCAACATTTGGTGCGCCAGGTAGGGGGGGCTCAATATCGCGTTTAGCAAAAGAAGAAAGAGACCTTGGAAAACAGGAGGATGAACACAGAAATGCCATCTACAGACGAACGTCGAGACGGCGAAGTCGCAGAAGTAAGCGATGAAGAAGGTACGGTCCATAATACCAATCTTCCAGCTAGGGAATCGGCCAGGACCCTATTTGAGAGTCGCAATCCAATAGTCCGTGAACTGAGTTACCCTCAGGCTACACCCAGTCAACTCGACGAGCAGGGATTCATAACTCCTACCAATTCATTAGTCGGAGCTTCAACAGCCGAGACCCGGAACTTGCAAGAATTACCAAGCGCGTCAATAACTCCTCGTCCTGATCCTTGAACAGCCGAGCAACCCGCGGGAATACAATCGTCAAGTAACGGAGAAGAACGGAATATATCAAATCGAGTTCCCAATGTAGAAGAGGTGACGACCCCCGAAGGAGTAATGATAGGAACCCAGCAGCAATGTGAGAGTTGGTTGGCAGAGCAAATTAACCATTAGCAATGGGTCAACCGAAGCCTAATCGACCAACTCGCGACCATATTAGAAGAAATCCAAGCTTTGAGAGCCCAGAGTCATAACCAAACTCTTAGAACAACTTCGGTCAGACCTTCATGAACCACTCCTCAGCGGGTAACGTTCGAGGATGATCAGCCCGGCCCGAGAGAACCCAGGGCGCCCACTACTCGCCGAAGTTTGAGAAGTGGGGATGATGTAATTCAGAATCCGAGTACCGACCAATCGATCGTAATCTTGAAAAGGGAACTAGAGGAGATGCGATCGCTAGTCCACAAGGCAACAAGCATCGCCCCAGGGTTGATCAATTACTAGCAGAAACGGAGAGAAGTCTGTTCACTCATAACATCTCACGAGCGCGAGTCCCACTCAATGAAAAGCTAAGACTCCCAACCTACGACGGGACCGGAGACGCCGCAGTCTACATGAGGGCCTTTTTAGTCAAAGTTGGCCGAGCCGAGTTCCAAAGAGGTGAAGAGGACGAGAAAAGATGTCAACTTTTCTTAGAAAGCTTGGGAGGAGATGCCCAAGCCTGGTTTACTAGTTTGTCCCCCGATTCAATCAGTTGTTTTGCAGAACTCCGCGAAGCTTTCTTCAAGCAGTACATTCTTCATCTAGAACAACAGGCCACAGCATCGGACCTCTACGTAGTAAAACAAGGACCAAAAGAGCCACTCGGAGACTTCATTAAAAGATTTAAAGCGATTTACTCGCGACTGAGGATTGACGACGACCTAGCAATTGGAGCACTTAGTGCTGTGACTAGGTACCAATCAAGGTTTTGGGATGAGCTGTCTGCTCATCGGCCCCAGTCTATGAACGATGCTTTTCATCGAGCAAATACTCACATAAGGATTGAATAGAATCGTGCCGAACTCGCCAAAGTACACGGATCCACAAAGATAAACAAAGAGACGAAACCAGAGGAGAAAGTGGAAGGGCGACGAGTAGAAAGGGATTAACCTCGGAAGGATAAATCAAAGTCGGAAATAACCTTTTCGGTAACAAACTCGCCAAAGTATATATCTCGGAAGGATAAGTCAAAGTATACATACACCCGAGATCCTGACGATCCGACCACCCCCTGGTGTGAGTATCACAAGAGACCGGGCCACAAAACCGAAGATTGCCGAAACTTAAAGAATCATCTAATGGCCATCCGATTTGAACAAGACCGAGAAAAGGAGAAGCGTAAAACACGCGAAGATGAGGAAAGCCCACCATCCCGCAAAGATACAGAAGAAGGAGAAGTTCTACCTTCACCGCCCTCAAACCAGAGAAAAAGGATTAACATGATAATGGGAGGACTCGCAAACTGTGAAGATTCTGTTCGATCAATTCAGCGAATCATCTTTAGATTATCCTCGGATCAGGTTCCATGAAGCTCCACTTTGCAAAAACAACTGGCATTTACCACCGAAGACCTGAAAGGAATCGACGCTCCCCATAACGATCCACTCGTTATCGAACTTCAGATAGGAGACTGCGACGTCCAAAGGATACTCGTCGACACTGGAAGCTCGGTGGATGTCATATGTTTAGACACACTGCAAAAGATGGAGGTTAAGAATCAGAAGATTAAAGCCTGGGTTAAACATCTAACCACTTTCAGAGGAGATACAGTCTCAACTGTCAGAACCATAAAACTTCCAGTATCGGCCGGAGGAGTAACAAAAATCGTGAAGTTCGAAGTAGTAGAAAGAACCACAATTTATAACGCGATCGTCGGAACCCCGTGGTTATACTCTATGGAAACCGTTCCATCTACTTATCATCAGTGCTTCAAATTCTCTACTCCAAAAGGATATTTCACGGTCCAAGGTGACCAAAAAATGGCTCGGAGATGCTTCGTAACAGAAAAAAAATTCCGACGAAGTCAAGAAGAACCCCCGAATCAATCTCTCACACTAACCATGGTCAACAAGAAGAAACCAACATCTGCTGAAATCTTGGCGGAACTTTTTGAAAGGAAACAGTACCTAGGAAGAACAACCAAGAAAGGTCGGAAGGGAAGAGGCTAGTTTCTCCCGGAGGGCAAAAAAAAAAAAAAAAAAAAAAACGTTGATCTCTCGGATTTTCCG
Source organism: Euclidium syriacum (assembly GCA_900116095.1). NCBI lineage: Eukaryota > Viridiplantae > Streptophyta > Magnoliopsida > Brassicales > Brassicaceae > Euclidium > Euclidium syriacum. The sequence goes on along the minus strand of FPAK01000003.1, from coordinate 1,266,637 downwards.
AGATAATCATCAGAAATCCATAATTCGGAACTACGTGTGGCTTGATCCCCTCCGAGAGTACGTAGGCAGCCTTTCACAAGGTTCAGCTACAACACAATGAATCCCGGTTTTAGTCTCAAAGTTTATAACTCAACTATGCCGAGGTTCATACAAAGTCGGAACCTTGATCACGTTCTCGACGAAAATATAAAAATTGCCTCAAAGAATCTCAAAGCCCGATAAAGTAAGGTCGAGAGATTAAAGGGTACGAAATCATAAAACCTCTTACACATTCTTTACTGAATGCAACAGTTCGACAATAAGTCTGATAAAGTAGGACTTATTGAAAAACTTCAAAGCAAAGAAATAGGGAAAGCGCGCCTTATTTGTTTTGCTATTTCCGGGTTTCAAAATATTAATTTGAGAAACTTCGAGTAAAAAAATCCAATCATACGAGAAACGAAACTTTCATTAAACGTCCGAGATGTCACATTTGGATGGAAACTGAAAGATTAGTATTCCAGTTATACGAGAAAAATAAAAGAATTTTATTAACGTCCAAGAAATATATTTACAAAGAGATTCGAGTTGAGGTTTTAATACAAGGATTACTAATCTAAATATTAAAATCCTCATTTCGAAACTCTGGAATCAAGATAGTATTTGCAAACTCGGCTAGTCGATCACGTTCCTTCTCGGCCTCAACAACATCGTCTTATGGAAACGGAAGTCCCTTGTCAAGAAGAAGACGAAGATTCATAGCAACAGCCGCGGCCTGTCCATATTTGTTAGCTTTGCTGAAGGGATCAGAATAAGCTTTGGAATACTCGTCAAGAAACCCGCGAAGGTAGTTTAACTTCTTTCGACAAATGTCGGCGGCTGCGCGTTGTCCTTCCCGGTAGGTTTTGGCACACTTGGAGTCCATAATAGCTTTATTGACATCCCGCTCCTCCAAGATATCAACTACCTGGCGTTTCACCTCAGCTAGTTCAGTGATTAACTGAGAATTCTCCTTGAAAATATCGGAAATTCTCGATTCTTCCTCGTCAAAGTGTGCCTTCATTTTACCCAACATTTATCCCTATTCGCGATTTTATTTTGCGCCTCGGATAAAGCTTTTTCAGTATTAAGGGATCTCTTCTCTAAATATTCGTTCTCGGCTTGAAGAGAATCGATCTTCAAATCGGATTGTGCAAGCCTATTTTCATACCGAAGAAACGTATGGCCGACGAAACCCACCGACTGAAGCAGACATAAGGAAAATGTTAGCAGAAGTTTCTAAAGCAAAGAAAAATTCGTCTCGGTTGTTACCTTGAAAAGTGAGCAAGAAAGAGCTTCTAGAGTATCCGATTCACACCAGACCTCGGGCAGACGACTGTCATAACCACTTGCCTTTCGCAAGAGCTCGGCGCTTTTCTTTTTATCCTTAAAAAGCAGATCTGCACCATCGAATTCAAACTTGAATGCATGGTGATCCTTCACAGGCAAGATAAGCTTTCTGTTCTCCGCATTATGCTTTTTTTGCGGCTTCGGAGCTTTGTTTCTTTCTTGGGAGAAGATTCTGATTTCTGCCGGAAGCTCCTTCGGGGTTTGATCTCTTCATTATAGGAGAAGAGTCGTTTCCTTCCCGGTCTTCTCGTCCTACAGAAAATCAATCATAAGAAGAAGCTTGGCAAAGAATTAGGAAGCTCGAAGAGAACGTACCGGCCCAGAAGCGAGCTCTAAAAAATGAAGAAGGAAGTATATCGCCCCACTGTAGTTCTCCTTCTGCGTTAAGTTTTTCGAATTCTTCAGAGAAGTTCGGCGGAGGCGCTTGGACAGCTTGGTTTAACTGAAAAGGAAAGAAAGATTGTGGAAAAAGGAAAGAAAAGACCTAGTTCTACCAATTATAATCTTCCAATTTCAAAAGATTGTGGCGTCAGATCTGTAAACTGAAGCTTCATTGTTTCAGACGTAGAAGTAAATTCGGAACCATAACTTTGCGCCTGTACGAAATCCAATGAGGATTTTCTTCTTGGTTTTGATGCTTAGTTTGAAGGTCCCTTCTGGGTTTCCAGTACTAGAAAGGTTCGTCAGTTCCTCTAGTTTCCAAGAATTTAACCGAATATTGCACCGAGCTGCGAACACCAGAAGCCCGGTGATGATTTTTACGGAGTTCGGTGTTAGTTGTGGACATCGGGATCGGAAACCAAAGATTGGCTTCAACGAAGAAGCTTTCGTAGAGTCATACGTAACCTGATGGTGGGGTCCAAGGTCTCTGATCGGACCTCGGAACCAGAATTTCAATCTCTGCGGGGTTTAAAGCTCTCCTTTTAATTGTCCCAATTTCAGATCTAGGGAAAAGAGAGGGTCCAACATCCGAGATATTTGGCTAAGGACGAGTATTCCCAGAAATTGAAACCTCGAGTTCATTTCTTCCGGACATTTCGTAAAAGGATATTAGTCAGAGAAGAAAGATCGAAAGTTACCTCGGAGAGCGGAGAGTTAATTATGGGAGAAATTAATCAATAATCAGCGGTTTTATAGAACGAACAGATGATGATGAACGCTTCATTTACAGTGATGATAATGTATTATTAGCCAACACCTGAGGCGAGGGGAGGCGCATTTCTTCTCATTTATTTTCATATGTTTTCGAGATGACACGTCACTTGGGAGGTGAAAGGTTTTGCGAGAATCGAGAAGTTTGTGTGAATGGACTTTTCGTTTTCCAGTGTTTTCCCGCCAAATTGAAGACGAAGATCGAGTGATACCGAGTTTCGTTTATTGACAAGCTATTTAGAATGGAAATTTGCTAACACTACCCGAAGACATCCTCGGACGAACTGGGGGGACTTACTGTTGATAGTGGGGTTCTACCCCTTATCGATAGTTTGGCAATAATTGGAGTTCGGTCCCTGCCGAGGTCTTCCCTGATAACTTATTAGGTTATAAGTCCCGACAACAGGAATATTAACCTTCGGCCCAGATGACCGAGGGATACCTCGGTGAAGAATGATCGAATTTAGTGTCCGAAGCGGGGGTATAAAAAACATCGTCCTAGGCCGAAGTCTAAAGCTCGGACAGTATAAGATCAAATCTTATCACAGATTCCCTAGTCTTGGAAAAATGGAAATATTACATTTTTCCGAGGTTAGCATTTGGGTTTACTAGACCGGCTATTAAGGATATATAAATACATACCCCCCTCACTAATAATATTCATTTAGAATCGGGGAGAAGAAGAACTAGATCGCCAAGGTTTTACTTCTCTTTGATAAAGTTAACTCGGCATTTCGAGCTAACAAACATTGTAATCATTAAATCATTAATAATACATCCTTTTTCTGAGGTTTCCTCTTGTTTTCTTACTTTATACTTTTCCAAAAACAAACCCCTCTAGTTAAAAATAATTAGAAGTTGAACCCAGTATCAACGCATAGGAGCGACACGATCTACATCAACCATAGGAGAAACGAGATCAACAACAACTCTAGGAAGGATGAAATATACATTAACCATAGAAGGGACGAAATCTACATCAACCCTAGGAGGGACACAGCCTACATAAACCCTATGGGGAATAAGATCTACACTAACCCCCATGATAAACGAAATCTATAGCAACCCTAGGAGGGACGCAATCTACATCACCCCTAGGAGGGACAAAATTAACAACTCACACTATTTTTATACTTATATCTTTGTAATTACTACCTGATATATTTGGTCTGTTTTTTTCGTAGGCTCTTTAAACGAACCGGTTAAAATTTGTCGAAACAATTCGAAACTAATTTTTTTTATCTAACATGACATAAATATTTGGGGGGGGGAGGCCGGGGAGATCCGCTTCATGTTGTTTCATTTGAATATGAACAAAAATACCAAACTTCGTCGAAAGCTTAGAACATACTACATTTTTTGTTTGATTTTGCATCTAGGGTTATCGAGAATTACACTAGGAGAGGACAAAACTACAACTCCAAATGTCAGACAGTCTTAACTTGATAAAACCTCTCCCTATGCACTAAATAGCGTGGAAGAACACGATAAAGACCGACTAGATCCACCTGATATGATTAATGGCGAGGGAGGCAGGAAGCATAATACAACAAAAGAGGCAAATACTTCGAATCCAGAAAACCATAACACGATTCTGGTCGAGACCCCAAAAAACCAAAACATGATTCCAGTCGAGAGTAACAAATCGCTAGTTCAAAATATTTAAATTAGGGAGTTTGATTTGGGAATTTGAAAATATATGTACAACATTGCATAGAATTTCGACAATTTATAAATTTTTTTGTGTGCAATTAAATTTATGTAATTAGAATTTTTGTTTTTTTGTGAAAATAGACCCAACGATGATAGAGAGAGAAGGAATCGACGAATTAGCGTCGAAAAAAGTAAAATTCGAGTATTTACGCCGTTTGTTAATTTTTCTATTGGAGAAATACCCATTTAGTATTGGGTGTTGGTATATTACGGGTTCGATGAACATTTATTGTAAAGAAGGAAACGATGCAACCAAGAAGAAAGATTATCGGGCCGTGGACAGAGCAAAGACAGTCTCGCATCACCTGCACAAAGTAAGTAGACAACGTCTAAACATAATTATATATAACGTAGGCAAATTCGAGTAGAAAAAACAAACTTTAGACATCATTGATTTCAAATACGTCGTTTTATGGTAAGTACTGTTTAGACATGTTTTATCAAAAGAGACAAAAAAACTCAACATAGGTATGTCGAGTGATGATGAAAATAGAGATATAGACATTTTAGATGTAAAAAATGATCATGTAAAATATATTGTCAGATCTGACATAGACATATCGTTCAGATAGTAGAAAACATTTCTTAAAGGCGTAAACAACACAGAGATTTCCAAACTGTATGAAAGTTTATGTTTTAAGGAACAATATGTTCAGGAAAGTCTAATTGGAATTCGGCCAAAAAAAATCCCAAACTTTTAACTAATCGTCAACAAAATACTACACTTTTGTTGACTTGCCAGACACGCTGTTAATATTTTTAACAGAAAAAAATAGACAATATTAACTAAACGACGTCGTTTTAAGGCAAGACAAAACGTGTTACTCTCTAGGTTCGAATTCATGACCTCTATGTAAGACAAAACGTTCCTTTATCATTGTGTCACAACAGGTTTAAATTTATTTATAAACAATTTAATATATTAAGATTTCTCGAATCTAAATATATTTATACAAGAATGCTTTAATTTTTATTTGTAATACAGTTTAAAAAATATTTAAACGTTTATTAAATAAAGTTTTTTAAAATGTATTTTTTAATTAATTACAGTTTAAAATTATTTTTATTAAATACCGTTTAAAATTTTTTTATTAAATAAAGTTTTAACCTAATTAAATGTTTAATTAATACAATTTTAAACAAAAAAGAATTAGATATATAATTAAATTTTCTATACATCTAATTTTGTAATTAATAAACATGTATAATTTGTTTAAAATTGTATTAGATGTATCAAAGCTGTAATAATTATACATCTAATTATTTTTTGCTTAAACCTATGTTAATTACAAAATTAGATGTATCAAAAAGTTTTTAATTTCTTGATTATGATTTCTATAATTTTTTTTTAATTTATACAGTTTATAAAAGATTCTAAAAGCTTATTTGAAATTTTAAAACTTTTTTATACATCTAATATTTTTATTAAATATAGTTTTAACCTAATTAGATGTATAATCAATACCATTTTTAATTTCTTATAAGCTTATTAAATATTTAATAATCTGTATTATTTAAAAAGGTTAATAAAAAGAATTAAAATTTATTTAATAAAAAATAAATTAAAAAAACTGTATTTAATAAGCGTTTAAATATATTTTTAAAACTGTATATTATATACCAAAATTAAAACATTGTTGTATATTTATATTTACATTGGAGATGTCTTTATATATTAAATTGTTTGTAAGTAAGTACATTCTAAGTTGTTGTGGCACAATGGCAAATGGATGTTTTGTGGGGGAATTGTAAAAAAAGATCCGAAATTGGTTTTTATGATAATATTGGACCCCAAATTGAATCAAATGCAGAACTGGACCCTTTGGGTAGGGAAATTACGGTTGATGCCCTTATGTGTAAAAAAAAATGGACGCCGCAATTACGATATCAGCCCTCGCGCGTCCTGAGACTTCATAATGAAGTCTCATGAAAAGTAACCTGAGACTTCAAATTGAAGTTTTATTGGTATTAAAATCTTATATTTAAATTAATTAAAAAATAAAAAATAACTAGTATATTATTTGATATACATAAATTATTTGTAATCAAATGTGAACTTTGAAAATTAAAATTTCAGTATATTCTATAATATTTAAACATGTAAGGTTGTTTATACTCTTAACCCTAAAATCAATCTAAGACTTCAAAATGAAGTCTCAGTAGTAATTAAATCTTATATTTAATTTTAAAAAATACCAAAAAATATTTAATCCGTAATTTGATATATAGAAATGATGTTTACTCAGATATAAACTTATTAAATTAAAAAATCAATCAATTCAATAATTAAAAAGCATGTAATCGTGATAGTGTTTTATTTTAGGGTACAGAGACTTCATTTTGAAGTCTCAGTAGTAATTAAATCTTATATTTAAATTAAAAAAATACCAAAAAATAATTAATCCGTAATTTGATATACGGAAATTATGTCTATTCAAATATAAACTTATTAAATTAAAATTTCAATCAATTCAATAATTAAAAAGCATGTAAGCGTGATAGTGTTCTACTTTAGGGTACAGAGACTTCAATAGTAATTCAATCTTATATTTAAATTAACAAAATCAAGAAAATTTATTTTTGTAAAAACTAAGATTCAAAAATTAATTTTGACCGAATATGAGGTACATAAATTAAATTTTACAAAATACATAAGAATAAATCATTTTAAGTAAAGTATATTTTAAACCCGTCGAGACTTTATCGTGAAGTCTCAAACTGTAATTTTTTGTAAAATTAAACTAAAAAATTATCAAAATTTGTTTGATAAAATTTTTTTTCAGACAATTCATTAAATTACAAATGTAATGATTTAAAAATAAAATTTCACGAGTTTTCAAGAAAATAGACTAAGTGATCTCAATCTTCTTTGTATTGCCATTAGATGTTTAGGGTTTGACAAAGAGTTAGAGTACATGTATATCTTTCTAGGGTTGGAGCTTAGGGCAAAATGTTTTTTTTCCTAAACCGAAATTGGTGATGTATTACGTATGTTTCGTGTGGGATAGAACTATTTTCATTCCAAATGTAAGTAATTAGCAGGGGTTATTATTAAAAATTGTTAAATAACTTATATTGAATGAAGGGTTAACTGTGAGACTTCAATATGAAGTCTCATGAAGTGGGAACTTTTAATCTAATCCGAGATTGAGCACCCGTATAAAAACCTCATTTTCTTCATTTTTCTCAAATCCCTCTCTCTCTAAAACTGCAAGATATATTTCTCTCTCTACAACCTCTGCAAAACCAACAGGCCAGGCAATTCGTGGTCTTAAGTGTTCTTCTCGCTCTCATCCTCTCATCATAAGTGTTCTTCTTGTCGACGTAACCATCTGACTGAGAAGTCGAGAAACTGTTGTCAAAGGTCATGTAACCGTCGTCTGATCTTATCGGTCTATTCTTAACTAATCAAAATAAGATATGAAACTTGATACATCAATTTCTGTTCGATCCTAAAGTTCAGATCTGTAGTATTCAAACTGGTGTTCGGTAATTTGAGGATTTTTTTCATATTTTATTGTGAGACTTCATAATGAAGTCTCATAAAAGTCTTTTTAATTTATAAATGAATGCTTAATTGTAATTGTTGAATGGCAAGCAGGTGTTGGTTCACATATAGCTACATGCACCCCTTTGACATATGTATGTGTGGAGGGGATGAGTCTAATGGTGGCCGGCTTAATCTTTGTTGTCCCTTTTTTTGTCTTATTCTTTACTTGAAATTAATTGTAATTTTTTTATTCATTTTGTAAATTAGTTGTCGTAATCTTAGTTGTCTTTCGTTGGATTGTGTTGTAATTTACATTATTTGTGATTTTTATCGCTAATGAAATCGTCGTTAACAAGCAAATAATTTGTACCGAATTCAAAAAATCGAGACGGAGACTTCAGACTTCATTTTGAAGTCTCATAGTATTATATATGGAGACTTCAGACTTCATTCTGAAGTCTCATGAAATATCTTAAAAAAAGCGCCAAAAAAGAAATCACAAATAATTCCAAAAACCGCCACTAGGGCTTCCTCATGAAAAGGACCAAACTGCTCTTAGTGATAATTCCCTGTTGAACGACTGTGAGACTTCAAAATGAAGTCTCCTTTGATAATATATGGGAGACTTCAGAATGAAATCTCAGATTCAAAGTTTTTTGAATTTTAGGATAACTTTTTTTAACTTATTTTTGCGGTTTTAACTTCCTTTTTGCGGTTTTCTCGGATAAGCCGGATTTTATTGCGTAATTGCTGTAAAAACACAAAACTGTAAAAAATAAAAATCTTAACTCTCTCTCTCTCTAGTCTCGCAAGGCGATAACTCAGTCTCCGTTGAATTCGCCGGAAATCGGTGAGAATACCGTCGCCGTGAAAGGCTATCGGTAGCCCTCTCTCTCTTGCTATGACGAGACCCTCTATTTGTCTATTTCTGACTGGTTTTCCTTTTCTTTTTCTGTTCTGGGTTTTACAGATCTAGGTTTACGAACTGCTCATCTCCATCCTCCGCCGCCGTCAAACTCGCCGCTGTTTATTCCCCTGTAAGTCCTTCCTCTTACTGCGAGTTTGCCATTACTTCTCCATGGAACCTCTCCGTCAGACCTAAAAGTGAAATCTCCAGCGGAGACTTCACAGTGAAATCTCAGTTAACATATCGGAGACCTCACTAGCGGAGACTTCACTTTAAAGTCTCAGTTAATGTATAGGAGACTTCAATATGAAGTCTCCAGCGGATGTCCCCTATTAGCAATTTTGTAGTCACTCTTAAAGTTGATATCCAAATCTAATATGATGTTTTTGTATGTGTTTGTTGTTGCTTGAAGCTTTCGAAATGGCTAAAGACGATATTGAGAGCAAGAAAGCTACTGATGGCAGGAAAAAGGGAGGTGGTAAGAAGGAGACACCGTTTTCTCAGTTCCCTTCCAGGCTATTTACCAAAGACGATGAGCCGTTTCCCGGCAGAAGCATAAACTACTTCAGCAAACCTAATGTGCTATATGATGCGCTGAAGAAAGCCCTTGCACCAGATGAGTGGGAGGAGATTAGAAACTCCAGCCTCGGTGTCTTCATTCAGTTCTACGAGATGGAGATCTCTTGGGCATCTAGGCTTGTCCATTTCATTCTCGGTTTCCAGCTCTTCTGCAATAAGAACCATGAGACGTTGAAGGACTTGAGACGCGCTTGGCTGACGCACTTGTGGCTACTGTTGACGCTCGGTTCCAGAAGTTTGAGGGAGTGGTGAAGGAGCAGTTGGTTGATATTGGTTTGAAGCTCTATAACCTGACCAAACAGGTTGAGGGTATGGCTAAGGTGCTGAAAGATTATACTTCCAGCGTGCCGAAGACCAACCCTGAGGATCAAGAGGCTCAAGGAGGATCTGATGCCAAATCTACCGCTGCCGGGGTTAGTATTCATGCCCCTGAACAACCGATTAAGAAAGTCAAAATAGCGAAGGATCCAGTCGTTGCTCCTCCAATAGAGCGAAAAAGTAAAAGAATAGCAGTCAAAAAAGCTGCCCAAGGATAATATTTACTGAATCCAAATTATGTTGTTGTCACTTTGTGACTTCTATTTCGTTTTCACTTTTTTTGTTGTGTATTTGTGAACATAGCTGTTATTAATCCTAATGTGTTTAAATGAATGATTTTCAGCATCTACTAAATTGTTAAATGGTTGACATGGTTGTTTTATACGTTTATGCAGGGTAGTGTCGTTGAGGAAAAGGATCCTAGTGTGGTATTTATGGGAAAAGAAACAGAGACTGTTGAGGATATAGTAAAAAAGCGAGAGAAACAGGATCTAAAGGAGAAGGCAACAAAACTTTTCCTCAAGTCACTAGCTGATAAGGGTAAGAAGGAGAAAGGCAATGCGCTTTCCCCTAAACCACAGCCAGTACCGCAGCCAATACCACCGCCAGCACCACAGGCAGCACCAAAGCAAGTACCACCGCCAGCACCACAGGCAGCACCTAAGCAAGTACCACCTCAAGCAGGCCTTGGGTATGATCATTTTGGTCCTATTGATAAGAAGAAGAAAGCAACGCTTGTTGAAATGCTATCAAAATGCCCGTAAGTGACTTCTCCTATATAATTACTTACTTGTATTGGTTTTGATTTGATGGTTGTGCCCGCATTTTGTAGTGAGAAGGGAAAACAAAAACCCATACAATGCTCAAGCACCTGGTGGTATCGCATAATGAGGACACCACAAAGATGACTTTCGGACATGGTGATTTTAATATGTGTTATATGGCTTAGGGATATGGTGAAGTCTGGGAGACCCTATTGATGCACCCTCGTAGACTTCATTGTGAGACTTCACGATGAAGTCTCATAATATTTAACAAAGGACACTTCATAGTGAAGTCTAAGATGCTTCACTGTGAGACTTCAATATGAAGTCTCCTTTGTTAAAGATTATGAGACTTCATCTTGAAGTCTCACAATAAAGGCTCAGAGGGTACATCAATATGGTTTCTGAGACTTCACTTCTCTACCTTGACTGCTTATATCTGATTGTGTTATGTCTTCAGCAAATGGATGCTGGCATCTTTCTACTGAGGAAGAGGTTTCATGAGCACCCCGAGTGGTTTAGAAGTGACAAGATCGTTTTTGTTGACTCTATATTCACCCAACTGTGGCTTGCAAAGTATCAGAGGTTCGAGACATCGGCGAGTCCTGATGGTACAAGCAGGATTGTACCTGAAAATGCAATGGATCTCTTCACAAGAGAGCATCCCAAGTTCCTGCAGAGTTTTAGGGTATGGGGTGTCGATGTCGATGAGATATACACAGTGCTGAACTTAGGGGATTTCCATTGGGTTTCCTTGCTGATTAATGTTCACCAGAGGCACATCTTAATCTGGGATAGCATTGTTGGGGTCGGAGCGGGTAAAATGGCAGAGCATGTTAACCCTCTTTGTGTTATGTTTGGGTATGTGCTCAACCTTCTGGCAGGTGCTGATAGTAAAGAGAGTTTCCCCAACGTTCCACACACTTGGGAGGTGGCTCCAGAGGAAGCTGTTCCTCAGGCACTGTGTGGTGACTGTGGCCTATTTGCTCTGAAGTACATCGAGTGCCACTCTCTTGGCATCTCCTTCTCTGCGGAAAACTTGTGTGCCTCAAACGTCAAGAAGATAAGGGAGATGCTGGCAGTGGAGGTATATTATGAGCTCAAAACAACGGGAACAGAGCCACTTAACTACGACGGTTTGGACGCGTATGATGAGAGATGGTGAAGAAATTAGCTTGTAGATCCCCTTTACTTTTGCTTTTAATGTTTGTATAGCACAAAACATTGCTATTCTTTTGGCTGCCATTAGGGGATGTTTTTGTACCACCCAAATGAACAAGTCAATCAGATGTATCTGAATAGGGTCGGTTGTATAATTACTAATTATTTGGTATCGATTTGGTTAACTAGGTTATGCCTATCTAAGTTTTTCATGTTTAAGAAAACATAATTCAAATGGTGAGACTTCATAAGATAGTGGATATTAAAAGGATCTTTCAAACAACAAACAACGAAAAATACTTATATAACTCATAAGTAAAGGAAGATATAGTTGCTATCATGAGACTTCACGAGGAGACTTCATAGTGAGACTTCAGAGGCAGACTTCATCAAGAGACTTCATGACACCTTAATTGTTCATCTTTGAGACTTCAGAGGTAGACTTCACGGCCTCCGCCAACACTTCTAGTTTCCTGACCTCTTCAGTACATTAAAAACAGACAAACAATATCGAGATGCATTAAAATGAAGTATCATGAAGGTAACTGGTTAGCTTTAACTTAGACATTGAGGTCGAGTGTGGCCGGGTTGCTTGCAACTTGAACAACTATATTGCTTGTGAGCCTTTCGCGGTTTATCCTTAGTCTTCTTTGCAATTTCAAGCCAGCTTTTCCATCTAGACTTCTTCCGCCTTCCTAGAATGCGCTTGACTTCTGGTGGCTGTACCTTCATAAATTCAGGATCTTTGACATCGCGGTTAGGAGGATAAATGTTACTCGCGTACGTTGCATGCATATATTCTCTTGTGTATGTCGGGCAAACAAGTGAGGACACAGCAGTCTGAGACATAGGAGCAGCAGCAATAGCATGGGTGCAAGGTATTTTCTCTTCCTGAAATAGACCACATTCACATGTTCGTTGTAGCAAATCCATGACATAATCTCTGTCTTTACCCTTCACGCTGAATCGCCAAGTATCAATGCGTTGGACCCCCATGAATTGAGCAAAGTATCCACAAATGCTTAGTAAATATTCAACCCCTTTGCTATGTGGTGTTGTGAGACTCATAGCATCTTCACGCCTTTTAAAAAACCACCTTGCTAGTTTCTCGCGTATGAATTCCAAAAGAAACGGAAGGGGAAATCCTCTTGCCTTTTTAAATGCAGAGTTGAGAGACTCAGCTATGTTGCTTGTTTGGATGTTGTACCTGAACCCTTGGAAGTGAACTCTGGACCATAATCTCACATCCGCGGCCTCCAAATAATCTGCAAGTTCGGGCTTCGTTGCTCGTAAGGCGTCCATGTATCGAGTAAAATCACCAAGTGTATACGCATATGCAGCTCCTCGGACCGAGTACAACATATGCTTTCCTTTGAACTTTGTCACTATGTTATTTTGGAGATGATAGTAACAAATCTCTCTCGTTGCCCATGGCATCACAATTTCAATGGCTTTCTTTATCGAGCCGTGCCTATCCGAAACTATTGTCAAAGCAAATTCTGAGGATACACAAGAATTTAACTTGGTGAAAAACCATACCCATGATTCATCATTCTCAGAGTCAACAATGGCAAAGGCTAAGGGGAATATCTGAAAATTCTCATCTTGACCACAAGCAACTAGCAAAACACCTCCATATTTCCCAGGTAGATGACAACCATCAACAACCATAACTCGCCTAAGATACTGAAAACCCTGCTTCGAGGCTCCAAGACACATAAACATATATTTGAACTTATTTTCAGAATCAAGCACAAGATCAGTGACAATACCGGGATTAGATAACGCGACACGATATAGGTATGAGGGCAGCTGCTCATATCCTTCTTCCGAAGTTCCTCTCACCATCTGTTGTGCAAATATCAAAGCCCGATAAGATGTAGTATAACTCATACTCATAGCAAACTTTCCAAAGAGGATAGATTGAAGCATCTCCGGTGTAACTCCATCAATTGTTTTCCACTCATCATAAAAAAGCTTAGCAATGTATCTAAGAGCATACCGTTTCTTCAAAGCAACACGTTGGGGAATATGGCAAGTATGGTATTTACTATACACAGTCACGCAAAACGCATTTGGTTCATTTTGCATTATTGCTCTAACCCTCCAAGCGCATCCGACAACGCGACACGTAGCTATAAATAGATTTTTCTTTGACTTAAACACTTTGCAAGCGAATTGACCCATTATTGCCGTCACGTGAAGCTCAGATTTAAGGGCCTCTTTGCTAGGAAAACTCTTATACAAAGAGATACCATCCGTCCATGTCATGCTGGGTCTTCGACCTTCTCCAACGAAGCTTCCTTCCGCCCCAAGAAACGGCTTCTCATCATTATTATCACTACTATCCTCATCCTTGATCTTCCCATACAAACTGTAATCATCAAAGTACTCCTCCTTAACCACAAATTCTTGATCAAAATTATCATCTTTTATCTCACCAAGATCCTCATTACTATCAGGTAAATGCATATCTTCATCTTCCAAGTCATCAATATCATACTCTAAATCATCCTCAAAACTGACATCATCAGTTGCCTTATCATCAAACTCAAACTCCTCATTACCAATCTCTACATCATTCTCACTGACATTACCAAGGCGACTCGAAACACAAAGGTGAACACAATGCGTTTTCCTTAACTCCATAAAAGAACGGACGTGTCTATCATTTGTGACTTTAATCGGTGGGGTCGGACAATCTTTATTCCAAGCCTCCAACATTTCTTCTGGTAACATATACGTTAGCTCAATAACGTCAGCACTCTCAACCAGCTTGTAGTCATTCCTTGCCATATCGATTAGTTCACGGTGTGTACAAGCATCATCTAAAGAGAACATTCGACCTCCTTTTGCATAATCCACCTCAAAGTGCCACTTAAAGTCTCTCAACATCCACTCTCCATTGAACACAGGTACATGCACCATTTCCTGCCACGAAAGTTCAAAATTGAGTCTACTTAGAACCATGTTTCCACAAAATTCCAAATGAGACTTCACGCTGAAGTCTCAGAGTGAGACTTCAAGGTGAAGTCTCATGGTTAATTAAAAATTAACAAAATTCTTAAAATCAATTAAAGCTAGATAATACAATATTCAGCTGTGAAACTCATACATATTCAACGTAAATAAGTAATACACATAGAAAAAATAAAGAATAATCAATTTACAAAACATGTTAGTTAAAAAAACATTTTTTAAAAATTTGGTCATAGAGACTTCAATATGAAGTTTGCGGCTGAAACTTCAGGGTGAAGTTTCTGTAATATTAGCTAATTACCTATTAAGTTTAAAAATTGATTTATAATTTGTTATGTGACATAACGAACTACAACTCACACATCATAACATGACATTAGTAACGCACGGTTTAGTCAAAAAAAAAAAAAATTTAATTTTAGTGTCATAATTTGATTTTTTAATAATATTGGCTTCTGAGACTTCAAAACGAAACTTCCCAGAGAGACTTCATATTGAAGTCTCAGCCCCAATCCTGGCGAGACTTCATATTGAAGTCTCAACAGGGGTCTAGTTTTGCAATTGACCAGAGTTTGACTTTCTTGTGAGACTTCAGGCTGAAGTCTCAAACACTTTTGAGACTTCATATTGCAGTCTCATGAAAAGGGGATCCAGTTTTGCAATTGACCGTAAGTTTGACTTTTCCATGAGACTTCAGGCTGAAGTCTCATTCGTCATGAGACCATGAAGTCTCGTATATCTTTAAGACTTCACCCTGAAGTCTCGTATATCTTTAAGACTTCACCCTGAAGTCTCATAAAAATGGGGTCCATTTTTGCAATTGACCGAGGTTTGACTTTTCCATGAGACTTCAACATGAAGTCTCAGAAATTTTTGAGACTTCAATATGAAGTCTCCTAGAACCAAGGGTCCAATTCTGCAATTGACCAAAAAAAATTGGTTTTTTAATTCGAGACTTCATATTGAAGTCTCAAGGAAATCCTCTCAGATGAGACATCAACCTGAAGTCTCGTGAAAAGTCAATGTTGGTCAATTGCAGAACTGGACCCCTTTTTCCGCGGAGATTTGACAACGAAGTCTCATCGAGAAGTCAAAGTTCTGGTCAATTTCAAAAATAAATCCATTTTTCCTGAGACTTCATTTGGAAGTCTCAAAGGAAAGTCAAACCTCGGTCAATTGCTTAAGTAGACCCCTTAAGGGAGACTTCATTATGAAGTCTCAAGAACTTTTTTTTTGTTTCCAAAGTAAAATTGTAGAATGCAATATGAAGTCTCACAAGAATATAGTCAATTGCAAAAATGGACCCCCAGTTGACTAATGAGACTTCATATTGAAGTCTGCCTTCCGATACTCGTAAAAATATCACGAAAGTTTACCTAGTTTCTTTTGTAGCTCCTCTTTAGCTTCGTATACGGCCGAAAACTTCTTACAACACCAATACTGAAGAAACCCAGTCGCTATTAGGCACAAATCTTGCTCAATGAGTTAGATCCAATGTCGACGGAATTCGAAAACGATATTTAGAAACTTTAGTGGATGAAATTGTAGAGGAAATTGACGGCAATGAAGCTATTAGCTCACACTTTGGCAATAAATTCGATAAAATCGGTTATTCCATGTATTTACAGCTCCAATTCGGTTGGTATGGTGGTTGGGGGAAAATTGAAGACGATGGCAATTCCGTAAATATGTGAAAAATGAGAGCGCAATTTTTTTCCATTACGACCTCTGAGACTTCATAATGAAGTCTCAGAGTGTATTTTTTGTAAATAAGTGATGCGGCGAAGGATAATTTAAGTCTTTTTAAATGTTCGGACCCAAGGGGTTCAATTCTGCCATTGACTTCAATTAGGGGTCCATTTATGAAACAACCCTGTGTTTTGTCTTACATAGAGGTCATGTCTTCACCTAGGAACATGTTTTTTTTTTTTTTTAAATATGCAAAACGACATCGTCTTGTCTAGCCTTAAAAAGATGTCGTTTTGCTTAACAAACATAGTTAACGTCGTCTATTTTTTCTGTTAAAAAAATTAACGGCATGTCTAAATTGGCAAGTCAACGTAAAAGTTGCTAATAAATTGGCGAGTCAACAAAAGTTTAGCGTTTTTTTGGCTAGTCCAAAAATTCGTAATTTTTTTTGGCAATTTGTGAAAAGTTGGCGATTTTTTTGACCGAAATCCCAAAACGCAATGGATACCTTTGATCTTTTTGTGTCAGGTCATATCCTCCAGACTAATGGATTAACTATTTCTCGAAGACTAAGTGTCTCATTAATATGGGTGATTTACTTAATTAGTATGAAATAATATTATAATTATTAGACTAATACAAATTTTTGGGCCTTAAAAGTGGGTATTTTCGTAACTAAAAAATCTCTATATCCATTTGGTAGGAAAAAACTGTTTACAAAAATGCCATTACTTTTTTTTTCCATTTCAGCTAAATATTAAATATTTACGAAAATGCCATCTTCCCATCGAAATAAATCCACAGATTATTTTTCAAAAATCCGCAAACATTTGTTGAAGAATTTATTTTTTTGCGGATTTTTTTTTTTACAAATTTGTTTCTGCACATTTAAATTTACTTGTTGTAGATTTTTTGTTTTGTTGCAGATTTTAAAAAAATCCGCAACAAAGGTAAAGGTGTTTAAAAAATTACTAAAGTAGTACATAATGTTGCAGATTATTTTTTTCTTTTGTAACAGATTTATTTTTTTGCGGATTTTATTTTGCAGATTTCTTTAGTTTGCAGATTTGATTTGAAGATTTTTTTTTTTTAGTGTCGCAGATTTTTTTTAAAATTTGCGGTTTTATCTGGATTTACGGATATAATTTGCAGATTTAACATGTAGTGTTGTAGATTTAACATGGCTTAATTGGGCCTGAACTATTATAAAGTGTGATAATCCATGTCTGGACTTAGTACATGTGCCTAAAGAAACCCGAACTATGAATATTTTTGAATTTAATACCCGAACAATACTTTTGTGACCAGATGTACCTAAACCGTAACGTCGTGAAAGAAACCGTGAACAATGCTAACTAGATTGCTGAGTGAGGTGCTTGGAACAACATCGTTTGGTTTGTTGTTATTGCAAAAAAAAAAAAAAAAAACAGACCCATAACCCAGAAAATACACGATTGTCTCCTTCGTTTGGAGATTTTAAGAGAAAATCGTTAGGAATTCTGTGAGTCCAATAAATTTCGAATTCAGCCTCTTCATCCTCTCCGATTATGTTAATTTTTTTTTTTTTTGTTCTTGTTCAGTTTTCCTTTTAAATGTAAAATTCCGACTGTTCCTTTCAAATACGTGAATCTGTTTGCTAATGTGAAACGCGATCTAAAAATTGGTGCAAGAATGAGTGGCTTTGTAAGACTTTATAAAATTGCGTTGCGGAGGATTCGAGTCTAAAGAATTTTGTACTGTTAGTAAGTCTTCATGTTCTATTGGACTTTTTGGTTTAATGTCTGTAGCTATTTTTTTTGTTAATTGGAACACTTGATTTCATTAAACACACAAGAATTAGAATAATAAGAAGTTTGTTTTTAATTGTCGTGGTCACAAAATGAACACAAACGGAGAAGATTTAAAAATAAGGTGTTTAAGAAATGAACAAAAAATTACGATTAAATAAACAAAAAAAATATTGCTCATTGTCTTCTTAGAAACATAAACATCAAGGTTTGCCTGCAAATGAACCAAACAATCAACAGAAACTCGGAGCTAAATCAATCAAGAGAGTAAGAAGTGTAATATACCTGAGGTTTGAGATGATTGACTTGGTCCTCCAAAATTAAGTGTCATTGACTCGGACACGTCTTGCGATTTCTTCTTCTTTGCAGTCTTCTGAGGCCTCGACGGAACTCCAGCATTATGACATTTTGATGCGTTATGTCCTGTCATACTACATCGAGAACAACGCATAATGCTTGCGTGTCTTGTAACTCTTTTTCCTTTAGTTGGACTCTCATTAACACCTTTGATTCTTTTTGGTGGCTTCTTATTCCTACCCTTAGAAACCTCTTTTGGTGATGTCTCAAGCGTCGGTTCACGAGATTTTTTCCAAAACTTCAAGCCATTCATCGGTGAGATTGAGTCATTGTATTGTTTCTGCCAAGTCGAAGTCAAATACCAATCAGAAATGTATTCTTCATGATTAAGTTTTCTGTCTAAAATAACACGCAATGCGTGACGGCATGGAACCCTGTCAAATCCCATTTCCTGCAAAAACATGTCTTGTCCTTCATGTCTACCTTATATGCTATACCATTCTCCTTCACGTCAAACGTCCCCTTAGGTCCAGCAAAAGTCCAACAATATTTCCTTTGTTTTTCCTCTAAAGCGATCATTTTCCGCACTTTAGGACAATGTGTTCCCTTATGCTTCAATGTCTTTTCCCTCCTTACTTCTATTCTAACCATGGCTTGTCTCCTCATGGTTTCCAGCATCTCTACCAAAGGCAATGCACGAGCTTTGTTGATGGCATTGTTATAAGACTCTGAAAAGTTGTTGAGCGCGTCTTCGCAACAAAAGATGGTGTTAAAGTAAGCACGATTATAGTTTTTCAGATTCCTCGTAACCATAGCTTTTTGGACACTTTCCTCATAGTCTAGCACTCGTGCTAAATTCACATCATAATCAGCCTTAGTGTAACTCTCTACAATATCCCAAAACAAGGTTTTCATCCGAGCCTTCTTCAGATGGACCCTTTTCAAGTTTGCATAAATGTGTCTCGCACACATTCGATACTCGATTTTTGGTAGTTCTTTGTCCACTGCTTTTAGCAATCCCTGTAATTACATAAATAAATTCAGTGTCACCAATATATATATATATATATATAAAAGCTTTTGTCACCAACACAGGAGATTCATTATTTCAACGAAAGTTAACATCTTTGATTACTTTAAACAATTGGTTTGTTATTATATATAAGTTTACAGTTTCAACACCTTTTTTCTAACATACATGATTCGATTATTTTAATCAAAGAACACATGACTCATCTTGAAAACCATTTTTTAAAAGACAACCAATGGATTAAAAAAACCACACAAAACCTTTTTTGATTGTTAACAAAAACAGATCAAAATCGATTTAAAACAGAGCAATATAAACAATGTTTAATATATAAGAATTTATCTTCTGTCTATCAGAAATTATTGTGAATCCTTCACCATTTTGAAGATGCAAATCCATCTTGAGCTTTTGGATAAACCATAACCAACTCTATGTGTTCTCTACTTGTACAACTGCCCAAGCTATCGGGTAAATTTGGTTGTTTGCGTCTCTTCCCACTGCTGCGAGTAGCTGTCCTTTCGTATTGGACTTTAAGAAGCATCCATCTATGCCAAATATTGGGCGACAATGTTCACGCCATATCCTCCGTAGTGCAGCAAAGCAAACATAGAAACTATAAAAAAACTTCAAGTCCATTAGCTCCAACGATCGTTCTCACATCCGCAGTCGATCCGGGATTTGATCAGCGAAAAAAACCAGAATTTATAAATTTTAAAAACAGAATTTAATTGCAGGTGATAAGAAAGTTCATAACACTTACTCCATGATTTCATTTTTGTAGTCTTTTATCCTTGCATATTGTTCATCATATTCTTCTTGGATGAGTTTCAATGCTTTGCTCTTCGCCTTTCTACACTGGTCATGTGAGGCTGACAAATTGTACCGGTCCATAATTTGGTCTTGAATGACTTTAGGTTTGTATGCAGGATCATCCCTTACATCGTTTTGGAACATCATAGCAATAACGTTTTTGCTCAATATCTTGAAATATCCGTCTGGTGAACAACTATGCTTGTCTTGAAATGTCTTCACCATCCATTGCCCAACTGATGTTTCGTAAGAACAGTAAATTCTCCATGTACATTGCTCCCCACCTTCCACTGGCTCAACTCCACATCTCGCCTCACCTTTAACAGTTCCCGATCTCGTGTATTTGATATTCCATCCGCCTTTCAATGCGTATTCTAACACTGCTTTTTTGAACTCTTTAATGCTATCAAAGACTTGTCTTATCTTCAATTCTCCACTT
This sequence comes from Euclidium syriacum, assembly GCA_900116095.1. NCBI lineage: Eukaryota > Viridiplantae > Streptophyta > Magnoliopsida > Brassicales > Brassicaceae > Euclidium > Euclidium syriacum. Next base: position 1,246,154 of record FPAK01000003.1, on the reverse strand, counting down.
CCATTTCTCCATCTATCATAAGGGTTTTTTCCGTTTTTATCATCCTCACAGTCCGATTTATAGCGATAATCATCATTTTCTTCCTCATCAACAAAGGCAACCACAATTCCTTCAACACGAGCTTCATTAAACCTTTCTTCAACCTTTTCATTGTGCTCCATTTCTTCATCTTCATAACTGAAATGACAGAAAAATAAAACATCAATTTCAAGACTCAACTCATTAAAATGATAGCTGCTTAACAATGGAGTTAAGCCAATCAACATTATATTTTATAGATATGTTATCCATGGAATACACTTTTAATATAAAACCCTAAAAACTAGAATCGGAATACCATAGCGGAAAATTCGAACGAGGACAAGTAATCGATGACCATAGAGAAGAATCAAATATCCTAATTGGAATACTCATGAATTGCATATAATTTAGAATACTCTGTAAATTTTCGATAAAACCCTAACTTACTTCATGTTTGAGGGGCACCCGAACACCAATCTACCTAAATTTTTTTGTTAAAATTTCGATTTTCAACGAAAAGAAGAAGACTTAAGCAACAAAATAATTCGTATGCTTCGCAAGTGAAAAAGAAAACAAAGAAGACTAGGACTTGGCCACAAAGGAAGAAGAAGAGAATGGAATATAGTCTAAACCGACGTCCTTTAAGGTTTTTCCCATTGGAACAATATTTTTTAATATAGATATGACTCAGCAATCTAGTAAGCCTTTTTCACAGTTTCGTTGACGGCGTTATAGTCTAGGTACATCTGGGTCACAAAAGTATTGTTCAGGTATTAAATTCAAAAATATTCATAGTTCAGGTTTGTTTAGGCACATGTTCTAAGTTCATGCACGAATTATCACACTTTATAATAGTTCAGGCCCGATTAAGCATTTTTCCATTACATTGGAGATGTCTTTATATATTAAATTGTCTGTAAGTACATTCTAAGTTGTTGTGGTACAATGGTAAATGGGTGTTTTGTCTTACATATAGGTCATGAGTTCACCTAAAAAGCATGTTTTTGTTTTTTAAAATATGCAAAATGACATCGTTTTGTCTTGCCTAAAAAAGACGTCGTTTTGCTTAACGGACATAGTTAACGTCGTCTATTTTTTTTAAAAAAAAATTAACGGCGTGTCTAAATTGGCAACGTAAAAGATGCTAATAAATTGGCAAGTCAACAAAAGTTCAGCCTTTTTTTGGCTAGTCCGAAAATTCGTGATTTTTGTTGGCAATTCGTGAAAAGTTGGGAATTTTTTTGACCGAAATCCCAAAGCGCAATGGATCCTTTGATCTTTTTGTGTCAGATCATATCCTCCGCATTAATGGATTAACTATTTCTGGAAGACTAAGTGTCTCATTAATATGGGTGATTTACTTAATTAGTATGAAATAATATTATAATTATTAGACTAGTACAAATTTTTGAGCCTTAAAAATGGGTATTTTCGTGACTAAAAAATCCCTATATCCATTTGGTAAGAAAAAACTATTTACATTAATGCCATTACTTTCCTTTTCCACTTCAGCTAAAAAATTAAATATTTACGAAAATGCCATATTCTCATCTAAATAAATCCGCAGATTATTTAAAAAAAATCTGCAAACACTTGTTGAAGAGTTTTTTTTTTGCGGATTTGTTTTGCAGATTTATTTTTTTACGGATTTGTTTCTGCAGATTTAAATTTACTTGCTGTAGATTTTTTGTTTTGTTGCAGATTATAAAAAAATCTGCAACAAAGGTAAAGGTGTTTAAAAAATTATTAAAATAGTACATAATGTCGCAGATTTGTTTCTTTTGTAACGGATTTATTTTTTTGCGGATTTTATTTTGCAGATTTCTTTAGTTTGCAGATTTGATTTGAAGATTTAATTTTTAGTGTCGGAGAGTTTTTTAAAAATTTGCGAGTTTATCTGGATTTTTGGATACAATTTGCAGATTTAACATGTAGTGTTGTAGATTTGTTGTCTTTGTTGTAGATTTATTTTAATTTGCAACACTACAATAGTTGCTGAAAAAAATTACTAAATTAGTATTGTAATGTCACAGATTTATATGATTTGTAACATATTTTTTAAAAAATTTAAGGATCTTTAGACATGTGATGACGTGGCAACAAGATTGTATTTGCGGATTTGTTATCCATAGCAAAAAATATTGTTTTTTTTTTGAAAAAAAACAGGAAAGTATTTTTCAAATCAATAAAATTGATATTGCTTAATTTTTAAAAAAATAAAAAATGAAAATAATTTAAAAAAGTTTTAAAAATGAAAATAATTTTTTAAAAAAAGTTTCTGATTATTTGCAAAATAAATTGAAGTGATTATTTTATAAAAAAAATGGAATTAATTTCTAAATTAGTTTTAAACTATTTTTTCAAAAAAATGTTAAGAGATTATTCTAATTATGTAACCAACCATAAAATTTGGGTATTCGTTTAAGGAAAGTATCCATAATTAAAAGATTTTGTTTTCATTAAAGTAAATAAAATATTTAAAAACGTTGATAATAAATGAAATTTAAAAAAAAACCATATGCAAATAATAAAAATCAACTTAATTAAACTTTTTAAAAATTTGATTTTTGATTTTTGATTTTTGATTTTTAGTTTCTAATTTTTAAATTTTATTTTTAGTGTTCAATTTTTAAATTTTTAAATTTTTTAGGTTTCCATTTTCGAATTAAATTTTTAGTTTTTCATTTTCGAATTGAAGTTTTAAATTTTTAGCTTTTTAGCTCTTTTCTATTTTTTTTATTTTTTTTTTCTTATTTTTTTTTGTTTTTTTGTTTTATTTTATTTTTGTTTGTTTTTTTCGATTTTTGATTTTTATTTTTATTTTTTAATTTATAATTCTTTTTAAATTATTAATTTCGAAATTTTAGAATGTTGAATTTAAAGTCTAAAATAAAAAATAAGATTAATTAGTAATTTAATCATAATGGTAATTTAGTCTTTTTAAACACTTTGAATACTAATTTAGTAAACTTTTAATGAAAGATATTAAACTAGTAATTTTACTAAAGATTAATATTAGTTTGAGTAAATTTCACCATTAATATTCATGAAACGTTTGACTAGACTTAAAAGATAGAACTTATCAAGGAAAACAGGTTTGGTGCTTGTTTTCAAGTGCCTGTTAGAAAAATCTCAGTGTCAAGGAAATTGGTGCACAACTTCTTATTCCGACAACTAGTTATGTCAAAAAAATGTCAAAAAAACATGAAATGTGGTTCATGTTTGGAGGCAAACCTATAAAGTTTTCATTGCAGGACTTAAATATTCTCACAAGAGCGCGATGTGGTCAATATCCTAATCTGAAGAAATTGCAAAAGCATAGAATTTTACTAAAGGCAAAAAAATCTTATTGGGACAAGCTGTTTGGGAAGAATGAATATCCATCTATTGTTGACGTTGTTTGATGGTTGAAGAATAAATCGAATCTGTTAGCGGGTCTTAAGTTGTGGTTGGATTTGATTATTGTAGTGGAATGCATACATTTTATGGGTGCAGTACATGTGAAACCCTTCTGCGCTGTAGTGGAACGAAGGATTTGGATTTATTTTTTTCTTTCCCATGGGGGTGCCGATCATTTGAGAACACTCTTGAGATGATTAAGGTTGGGGGTAGCCTAACACAAGAAGTCCTTTTGTGAAGATGACATAGTCATACATCTTTTATCATGGGTTTTCATTGAGATTCGTACTGCTAATTCTAGATGATTCTCCATTGTTATCGCAAATTCTCCCGACTTCTGATGATAAAAATACAATCAGTGACCGCTCCATAATGCATCTGAGCTAGTTAAGAAAGTACGGCAACGGTAACATAGAGGAAAATGAGAAAGACGAAAATGTAAATTTATGTTCATCTCACCAATGTAAATTTATTAATTGATTACAATGTGGAAGTAAAGGTGTTGGTATTATTTGGGGCAACTTATTGTTGATCCAATCTTGCACACCGATGATGAGTTAGAGGAAGAAGTTATGATATGGGGGATAAGGTTGGTTACTTAGGTCGAAATTATGGAACCTCTTATAAAAAATACTCACACATTCAAGGAAGAACAATGAGCAGATGCTGCAAAATCACATTGAGTTAGGATACAAAAATACTATCAAGAACTATGAGAACTATTTGAAGGAAGTACCGATAGAGGTGCCACCAGATATGCCAACTAAAGGGAAGGCAATGTTGATACTGGTTTAACTTCTAATTATTTATAATTAGAGGGGTTCGTTTTTAGGAAAGTACCTCGAAGAGAAATAAAGAAGAAACCTCGGAAAGAGGGTATTTTATTAATGAAAGTGATTACAAGGCTTGTTAACTCGGGATGCCGAACTAATTTTATCAAAGAGAAGTAAAACCTAGGAAATCTAGTTCTTCTCCTCCAATTCTGAATGAATGTTCTTAGTGAAGGGGGTATGTATTTATATATCCTTAATAGTCGGTCTTGCAAGTCCATGGGCTAACCTCGGAAAAATGGAATATTTCCATTTTTCCAAGACTAGGGAATCTGTGATAAGATTTTATCTTATAATGTCCGAGCTTAGACTTCGGCTTAGGGCGATGTTCGTTTATACCCCCGCTTCAGACAATAAATCTGATTAATCTTCTCCGAGGTATCCCTTGGTCATCTGGGCCGAGGGTCGATATTCCTGTTGTCGGGACTTATAATCTAATAAGTTATCAGGGAAGAGCTCGGCAGGGACCAAACTCCAATTATTGCCAAACTATTGATAAGGGGTAGAACCCCACCATTAACATGCAACATCGAGGCCACCTAGAGAACTACATGAGCAAGAGGAAATAAAAGGAAGAAAAAGGAGGCAGGAGAAGTGGTTGGAGAGACTGTGGGGTTAGAGGAGGTGTTGTTGAGACACATGACTAATATCCATAAGAAATCTAGTAAAGTCATTTCGCTGAGGATATGAAAAATATGTGTTGATGTTACACCAGACTACTCACCACTATCAGGAAAGAGATAACGAATGTAGAAGCCAACGTTTTTGCAAAACATACAGTCGATAAGAATCCATAAGAGAGGAAAATAGTCAACTTAGGGAGCTAGGAAAGTGTTTCGTCTATGAGAGGAGATGATATATTCGATATTTTACGGCTTTAGAAGTTTTACATCCGTTAGAGGTCTTTCAGATACTCAATTTCGACCAAACGTGTTCCAAAAGAAAGATCTGAAAGTCAGTTTTCATCTCCAAGTGGTTTCGTATCGTTTCGATGTCTGAAACTCGAGTTAAAATCGTTTTAATGAAGACTTATCAAATCTCACAAGATTTTTGGGCCCGACAAATTTGGCCCGTTTTGCTCCAACTAAAACCTGATCTTAATTTTGATTAGATTAAACCCTAAACATAACTTTTACAACTATATAGGGTTTTTGAGCCATTGTTTAGGCTATGTACAGTTTTCTAATATCTTTTGTATTTAGTACTAGGTTTTAAACTCGGGCTACGCCCGGGTATGTTAATATTATTTGTTTCGTTTATTTTGATATTTAATAATATATTTTTATGAACAATTGTGACATTTAATATTTTCAATTTTTTATTATTACTATTTTATTTGTCATTGTATATTGTTTTCCAATTTGAAACTGTTTTTTTTTTTTTTTTTTTGGAATATATTTAGAAAATAAATTGTATTACTTTTTAATTTTAGTGTTTTTAAAAAATTTATAATAAGTTTTTTGTTGTTGTTAATATCATGATATTTTAATTTTCTATGCGGTGGAGTTACTTTTTTTCTTTTAATTCGATATGAGTTTATTGTTGTTACTCTTTATTTTTTGTGCTATGAAATAAGAGATAGAGCTAAAAGTGGTTTGTTTCGGGGCAACATTATTGGTAATCCCACTTTTAAAGATAGTTTGGGCTCTAGAACCATGTGGAGTGGTTTGTAATATTTGTCAGAAGTCACCACCTAGTAGTAAAGTCTTGCTTCCGAAAGGCTTGTCCTTATAGTTGCCTCATTTTTTCATGGACATCAAATTTATTAATGTTATGTCTAGCGCTTCGAATGCGTACCGATGTTTCATAGATGTCTCATCCCATATGATAAGATCGATTTTTCTAATTAATTCAGCAAGCATTGTTCCAGGCCGTATATAGCACATTGAATCTTCATCGATATTTATCGGTATCTTAAAATATGAATGCGTTGTCCTACCGGTAGGTAAAAGCAATGTTGCCATGCATGACGAAACTACTGGGAGGACTAATTTTTCTGTTGAGCGCATCTTAGAAATGATGGTTCTATAAAGGTCTGCTTTCTATATTCCACCAGGACCATATAGGAAGAATAGTTTTCCCATATCATTTTCTACCGACTCCATAACTACTTTTTGTTGCACATTCAAACTCATCGTAAACTACTTTTTGTTGCACATTCAAACTCGTGAAATATTTTTTGTGTTTTTCTTGTTCCTCTTTTATATTGTATTGTAATTCAAAATCTCTCCTTGAATTTGTCGTTTCTCACTTACATCAGAACCTCATTTACCTTCACTAAACATTTTCCCACTCAAATCACCAACAGTGAAAGGAAAACCCAACTTTGATTTTGTTGTTGTCTTCGTTGGCGAGACATAGGCGATTCACAGATTTGATTGAAGAAGAAATATATCGATCTGAGAAGTGAGAAGTTTTAATGTGCAAGATTCGATTAAGCTTTGTGATGATTCTATCAGAGACAGTGAAAGGAAAACCCAACTTTGATTTTGTTGTTGTCTTCGTTGGCGAGACATAGGCGATTCACAGATTTGATTGAAGAAGAAATAGATCGATCTGAGAAGTGAGAAGTTTTAATGTGCAAGATTCGATTAAGCTTTGTGATGATTCTATCAGAGACATTTTGGTCAAAGATGAATAATCAACACAAGAAGAAAACCTTTTTGGGATAAATCTAATTTTGGGTATGGTTCGATTTGATGGGTGATTAGGTTGGGTTGGATCGGTGATTTTAAAACACAAATCACTGAAATATGTGTTTAATTTTAAATTGTAAATTTTCGTTTTTAAACAAAAAAAAGTCTTCATTTAATTTATATATATGTTTAAATTTAGATAATGATTCAAAATTCAAAATGATTAAAAATTCATTTTTAAACAATAAAAAATTAAATTTAGATAACGATATCCCTAATATATTAAAGTAGCCCTATTTTTGTATACGTGTCAACACCACATTTTTTAAAGTTATTTTTGATTTAATTTATTCATGAGTTTATTTCCTTCTGATTGGTCTATTTTAGGTCATAAATTTCGGATACCCGGTTAGTAAAACGGGTTGGGACGCAGATCTATTTTATTAAATCTGAAACGTTCGTTTTTAAACTCATTTCAACGGTATATATTAATATCAGCTCCAAGAAATTTGGTTCTGATTTTTCAATTTAAAATCAGCATTAAAAAGCAATAATGATTTAATATCCACTAAAATCTCAGTAAATTTATGTTAAAAGTTTCCATAGATATTCGAATATTTAAAAACTTCCTTATAACTTGCAATAGATATTCGAATATTATAAAAAAATTCTCTATAAAGTCGTAACTATATTTGATTACCAAAACCATCAGAAAATAATTACAAACTACTTTCCAAAACGTAGCTTATATAAATGTAAACAAAATTAATTTAGTTTCCTCTATATCTTCCTATATAACCTTGATATCCTTATTTCATCTTTTAGCTCCTATAATTGCGTTAATAATCAATAAATTTAGTTGCACCATTTTAGACTATTTTTTAATGACATCCCTTATTCGATATCTATATATTTAAAATTCAAAAAAAAAATAAATCCTAACGATTTTACACCTCTTCACCAATATAAATAGTTATCGATATCTAAGCCTTTTTGCAATGCTCTGTCCAAAAAAAAACTTCACCAGCAATTTCTTTTATTTTTCATTTTTTTTTGTCGTTTAAATTGGTTGATTTTGCTGTGAAAATCACTGCAGGTTCCTTACACCTCCATAATTCATACCTGTCAAAATTTCATGTTGTTCATATAAACAACGCATGTTCCTTAATTTAATTTTTTCATTTTTTTCTTTTCAAGCCGTGCAATTGAAATTGTGCATCTTGAATTCATCGGATTTAAGTCGTTTGTCTCATGCTGTGGTGAACACTTAATCTTTTGAATTGGTTTGATTTCATCGTTTTTATTTTTGTTTTTCCCCATTTATTTGATTTGTTTTCTCAGTTTCTCTATATTGTTTCCATTTCCAAATGTATTTTTTTGGGTTTTATATTGTTTGCCAAGCTTTGAGTAAATGGGATCTAAGAGAAAAATATAAAGTGTGAACGAGTTGTGACGGGAAAGAATCTAATTGTTCGGAAATTTATAATCCCCTAGATCGATCAACATATTGAATAAGTTTGGTTGGTGATGGTAAACCTAAGAACTGATCGATTGTTAATTGAAAATAGACATGTATCTATGTAATGAGGGAGGGCTTCCGTTGTCTGGGTCTTGCATATGTTGTGTCTTTTGGCTCAATTCAACTTCATAAGAAAATATCTCTCCGGTTCGGTGTGATTTTCACCGTGTTGGCTAGCCGTCGTGTTTTTGGTGACGAGAGATATCATGATCATGATGAGACGAAGAAAACGAAAATCTAAGTTATTTATAGTGTATATGAATTGATTAATTACATTATCGAAGGAAAATATTATATTTTTTTTTCAACCAAACATTAGTTAAAGGGAGGATTACTTATCTAGTATGAAAAAGTTTTAAAATTATTAGATTAGTATTAATTTTTTGACCCTTAAAATGAATTTTTTCGTACCCACAATACCCTTAAAACATTTGACAGGAAAAAATATATTTACGAAAATACCACATTCCCAACAAAACAAATCCGCAGATTATTTTTAAAAATCTGCAAACATGTGTCGAAGACTTTTTTTTTTTTTGCGGATTTGTTTTGCAGATTTAAATGTTTACGGATTTTGTTTTACGGATTTTGTTTTACAGATTTTGTTGTACTTGTTGTAGATTTATTGCTTTGTTGCGGTTTCCAAAAATCCGCAACAAAGGAAAACTTGCTTAAAAAATTACTAAACTAGTACAGAAAAATCCGTAGTGTAACAGATTTGTTTATAGTGTAACAGATTTAATTTTTTGCGGATTTTTTTTGCGGATATAATTTTTTTTGCAGATATAATTTGAAGATTTATTTTTCTTTGTCGAAAATTTTTACGCGATTTTGCAGTTTTTTCATAATTTACAGATTTATTTTGCAGATTTAAAATGTAGTGTCGAAGATTTAGTGTATTTGGTGCAGATTTATTTAACTCTGCAACACTGGTAAATATGCTCAAAAAATTACTAAAATAGTATTGTAGTGTAACAGATTTATTTCCTTTGTTACAGATTTATTTAAATTTTACAGATTTATTTAAATTTTACAGATTTTTGACATCTGATGAGGTGGCAAGGGACTAATGGTTTTTTTTTTTTTTGCAGATTTGTTATTAACTATCCAAAAAAAAAATTGTACTTTTTTTTTTAAAAAAACAAGAATTTTATTTTGAAAATATTTTTTTTAATTTTTATAAAAACTGGACGATTTTTTTTTTCCAAAAAAAATTAGGATTTTGAATGTTATTTTTTAAAAAAATTTAAAATTTAATTTCAATGTCACTTTTTAATCAATATAAAAAAATTCTAACTTTTTAATTTTAAAAATTGTTCCGTCCTATTATAAAAATTTTAGAAAAAAAAATTTCAAAATAAAATTATAGTTTTTTATAAAAAAATACATACAAAAATTTTTCAAATTTTGTTTTTTAAAAAACCAAGATATTATTTTGATTTTCAAATACGTAATAAAATAAATTTTTTAAAAAATAAATTTTTTTTTTTTTTTATTAATTCACTAAATATTGTTAACTTTTTACTAATTTAGTATAAAGGTATTTTAGTATTTTAGAACCTCCTTAATACTAATTTTGTAAAATGATACTAACTTAATAATTACACTAAAGATTTATACTAGTGGGAATAAATTTCACTTAATTAAAATACAACTCTCCTCCTTGGTAGCATAGCACAAGGAGGTTTAGAGTTTATTCTAGATTTTCAATTCAAAATATTCCTTGAACAAATAAATTTTGATATATTTCGGTATTTTTACATCACAATCTAATTTACATTTACATTACACTAAAATTTAAACTTTACAAAATATGAAATCAATCACAATTTTGTCAATATTTCCATGGCAAATAACTGCTAAATCAAAATTAAAATTTGTAGTTATATCTTTCTTTCTTTTTTTACAAGAAATTAGGGAATATGAACTCAATCAAGATTTTCTAAGTTTTTTTCTAATAAATCTTCAGTTATTTAATTTTAATTTATTTTTACTTAATTCCAATAGAGTCAAGTTCCAATTCAATTTAATTATGATTTAACCATATCCGAGTCATTGTTTTGAATATTCTGATTTTATTCCATTAATTCCTCGAATTCCATTAAAGAAATTTCCAAGTCTGCAAAATTTTATTGTTCAAACGAAACCACTCCAATATGGAAACAAAAAATTAAATATTAAATGTTTATTTGGAAATCTTATTCATATCTTTATGGAATGCTGCAAGATTATTTCTTAAATTATTTTTTCTTTATTTGTTTTTCCTATATTTTTGCCTAACATATTCTTTCTGCTACTTCGAAAGTAGCTGCTTCAACTTTAGCCACTTGAATATTTATTACTTTTTATTTCTCATCAAATGAATGGCATCTTCTTCTGGAAATCCTAGCTATTCTTAGCATGATATTAGGGAATCTCATTGCTATTACTCAAACAAGCATGAAACGTATGCTTGCATATTTGTCCATAGGTCAATTCGGATATCTAATTATTGGAATAATTGTTGGAGACTCAAATGGTGGATATGTGAGCATGATAACTTATAGAAAAAAAAATTTCATTTTTAGAGGTTGTCCTTACATATATTAGGACATACACACCGTTCTAACAAAAAGATGACTTTTAATACATTATTAACTAATCTTAAACAATAAATTACCATAAAAGAAAGTTCAATATTTTTCATAGCTGAACGGCCTAATATTCTACATATGAATTAGTTCTATTTTTTAATTTCATTCTAAATCTACTTAAATTTGAAAAACAAACGTGATTAATCAAATTTGAACCGTGGTAACAAATTGTCATGTAGATTATGATGATGAAATTGGAAAATTCAACTACGATACCAAGTTCGATGATAATTCTTTTTCAACAGATGATGCTACTGATGATGACATTCATGATGAATACAAACTTAATAATCCTTCTTTAGATACTGACATAGTGAGATACCTAGCTCGAGTACAAGTAATTAATGACATTTATTCTATGTCCTCCAACTACTGGTAAAGTTAGATTCTCTTTTAATTTGTCACATTATATGACATTTCAAAATCTTAATCATATTTAATTGAGATATTCAGTTTAATTAATGAATATGTATTAAAATAAATTGTACAATTTTATATAGGCTACTTTGATGAATATTAAGGCTCTCATTGTGAAATATTCAGTTTAATTAAAGATTAAGGCTCTCATTGTAAAGCGTTTAGCCATGGAAAATATAGAAGGTTAAAAAGTATGGTTTTTTCTTTATGATGTATGAAAGGAAAATATTACATTTTCGTTTCTGCACCGACTTCCTCTTTTGCTGATGTATTTTTTCACAAGAGATGATGATATTTGTCAGCATTATCGTTAAAAAATACGGGCAGACAACATGATATTCTCATTACTTTCTCTTGGAGGAACCGTTAATCGTTCAATAAACAAAGGAGTATTTCAATTACACAAAGAAAACCACCATTTGATAAGAAATATGATTCCAACAGCTAATGGAGATCCTAAATTTCTTCAATTGTACATTCCATGATATTGAAAATGAGACACCAAATAGGATTTCTGCATACAAGTACTACACATTGAGTTTATTATATTTTAATATATTAACTATATAATTATAGCGGCGAGAAATAAAAACTCATACCAGAATTATTATACACTTTAAGAAAGATGTTGAATATATGTTATCCTTTGGTGAAGATATTTAGATCTTATCGAGATAGATGTCAAGGCCCTTAAGTGGATTAAGACTTATATTTAGTGTTGGTGTAAGATCGTTTCAAAGATGCAATGACACATAACTTCTTACAAGATCTGAAGTGACAACACTAATACCAAATGATTTCGATTTGGAGTAGAAAAAAAAAAGATATCATTCTTAAACACACTCATGACACCTTTATACTTAGGTTATCTTGGTTTCCTATATCCACTTTTTTTTCCATACAGTGAATATGATTTCCAACTTGGGATCAAGATAAAAAATATTGGAAATTAGGTGAGCAAAATATACTCTATTAGTATAAAAATATTTTTTTTCTTATCAAATCCAAGACATGTTAATGGAATCACATGCAGTTATTCGATAAAAAAGATTGTTCCAACAATTATTGGTTGACGCGTATACAATGATCGAAGCAAGAGACTTTTTATTAAAGGAAGAACCAAAAATTTCTAAGAGCTGATAAATATTCATTAGCTGAGGCATCAAATGGGGTAATTCGGATATATCTAACAAAGGTCAACGGATAACAATGTCTCCCTCTTTCACTGGTGTTTCACGCTATATGGGGGATAATTATATGGATGAAATGGCTGTTTGCAAATATAAGGGATTTTCTGATATATTTATTACTTTTACATATACATAGCTTCCAAAGCCGGTTTCCAAAAGATAGATCTGACATATGCAGTATAAATTTCAAGTTCAAACTTGATAGTTTGATGGTAATTCAACGAAAAATTATATTCTAAAGAAGACAGTAGAAAGTATATATATATATATATATATATATATATATATATATATCTTATTATAAACGTCCATCATAATTACAATTTTTTAATATATTAATTTTTACTTTTTTTTTTTAATATAGATATGTATTCAGTCGAGTTTTAGAAGCAAGGTCTTCCGCATATCCACATATTGGTTTTTTATTCATCATTCTGGAAATTTTCCATCACCTAATTATATTGAAAAAGTTATATGTGTTGAGTTCCCTAACACAACTTTTGATCCTGGTTTGTTTGAATTTGTTTAAGAGATGATGATACATGGTCCATATATTAATTTACAAACTAACTACAAAACATATTAATTTACTTCCACAATTTTCTTCGAATATACGAATCGGCTTGCGAGGCAACATGGAGAATTCTAGCGTTTCCTATATATCATTGAACTACTTCAGTTCATAAACTATAATTTATTTTCCCCAAAGTAGACTGTTAACTATAACTATGACGATGACGATGTCCTTGATGATGTTTCGAATCGACCAACTATGTGTAAATTAATGTGTTTTAGCATAGATGGTAGAAAAAATAAAATATATGGAATTGGATAAAAACTTTACTTACCCTCAATTTCCTACCGCATTTCTCAATTCATGAACAAGAGAATAGACTCCAAAAAAATTAAATGATTTTCGATTGGAAGATTGGCTCATGCTCATCCATCATTAGGTGATCGTTATTATTTGAGATTTATTCTAAACATTGTTACAAGTCCACATCCTTATGATGAGATGAAAAATATTGATGATTTTATATTTTCTACATTCAAAGATGTTAGCTAGGAAAGAGGGTTTTGGACGATAATATAAAGCATATCATAGGAATATAATAGGTGACAGAGGATTATATTAGAAAGATATTTTAGTTTTGCATATATCTGAATGTTTATATATGTTGGTCCACGTATGGAAAAATACTTCGGAATGACGGAAGATATATTGTATAAACGAAAAGAGCTTCAAAAGAGTCTTGGTAACTAAAATAAATATTTGTATTACAAAAATAATCTTACATAATATATTACATATTATACAAAAAAGTTTTATATAATTTTTAAAACTAATGTTAATATATATATATATATATATATTGAGTATTTTATTTTGTAATTTTTTTATGACTAAAATTATTTATTATTTAATTGGCAGATATGAGAATAACTGAAGAAGAGAAAAATAATTGTGCATTGCTTATGATTGAGTTGAAAACGCGAAGTAATTAAAAGTTCATTAACCATATTCGTAAGTCAAACTACTTTTAGTAATATGAACGAAGCACATGATGAGTCGTAATTTTTTTGAAAATCTTGATCATAGTATGCGTGACATATTAAAGACACCCGAAGATACTCCTTTTGGTCGTAAAATTATAGTATTTGGTGGTGATTTCCAACTGATATTGTCAATTATACGCAAAGGAAGTCGAACAAATATTGCAATAACCCTATAAAATTAATCTGATATTTGAGACTCATTAAGAATATGAAGTTACTTGGTAGTATATATAGTAACAAAGCTTAAGAGATAAATGAATTTTGGAATGGCTATTTGCTATTGGAGTTGGGTGAATCAATGAACCGAATTTAGGAGATGTTTTGATTAACATTATGTAAAAGCTTATTATTGATGAGTGTAACAATCTTTTCAAAACTATAGTGGATTTCGTTTATTAGCATAGATTTGTACAATCAAATTCGTTATTAATTAATAATATATAAAGTAAATGATACAATATCAACTTTTCTTTTTCTATAATTTAGGTGATGGAAAGGTCTACCTAAGTATTGATAGTATATGTCCAACATATTCAAACTCAAGTGATAGAAAAGTATGTTCGCCGGATTTCCTTAATACATTTAAAATTTTTGGTATGCCTAATCGTAATATAAGTTGAAAGTTGGAGTTCATGTGAAGCTGCTCAAAAATATATATTCAAAAGAAGGGTTGTGTAAATGGATTAGCTAGGTTAATGATAACAAAACTTGGTAGACAAACTGTGAAAGCAACAATATTCACTGGTAATAAACGTGCGGATAAATTTCATATTCCTAAAATGATTAGTAAACCAACTAAAGAAATATACATTTTCATGATAAAAAAGAAGACAATTGTCATTGGTAATCGTTTTTGCAATGAAAATTAATAAAACACTAAGTTAATTTTTTTTTTAATGTTGGATTATTTTTAATTTAATTAAGGATAATTGTTAAGTTGAAAGAGAGGAGAGACGTGTTGTGTCTACTGCGAAAGTGAAAACACGTTGTTGTGTCTGCTGCTGCTCCATCATTAGATCTTTCTATGGATCGAACAAAGTTTTGAAGAGAGAATGAGTTAGGTAGGAGAGAGAGAGTATTGTTGTTTGAATGAGAGCTGAAACTATGAAACAGTGTGAGTTTTAATCAAATAAAGAAAGAAAATGATAAAAGTGGTTTTTAATGATTAAAGTAGAAAAAATGTTTTTATGTTAAAAAAAAGTAAAAAATATGTTTTGTTGAAAAGCTAATGGAATGGTTCAGGTATACAGAACAAGAAATAAAATATAACGGTTATGGTACGATTAGAATAGTTCGACTAAAATCTCTCGCGCTTAGCGCGGATTATCAACTAGTATATTTAAAAAATTACTTAGATTTTATTTTAAACCAATAAGAAAAGAAAATATGAAATTAATATGGAACATGATGGGGCTTAATTTTGAAAATATTGATATCAAAGTTTCTATTTGATATTTAATTTTATATTCTATTTTATTTTTGAATCATATATTAATATTGAACAGTATAGTGACATTTAATATTTTCAATTTTTATTATTACAATTTTATTTGTCATTGTATTTATTTTCCAATTTTAAATTGCTTTTTTTAAAAAAAAATATATTTAGAAACTAAAATGTATTATTTTTTTTTTAATTTTTAGTGTTTTTTTAATGTTTTATAATAAGTTTGTTTTTTTTTGTCATTAATATCATGAAATCTGAATTTTTTATGCGGTGTGGTTATTTTTTTCTTATTAATTCGATAAGATTTTATCGTTGTTACTCTTTATTTTTGGTGCTATGAAGTAAGCGATAGAGTTGAAAGTGGTTTGATTATAATATTGCATATCACCACATATTCTCATATTGTAGATGTGTTTACAAAAGCATTATTGTCTGGTCAATTTCATGTATTGATAGGCAAGATATCATTACAGTCTCTTTACATGCCATTTTGAGGAGCATAATGGAATAAAAAAAAGAACCGCTATTTGCTGAATATAAACCGTTCTAAACCGGTCATATATGATCATGATGTAAAGAAATTATTATGATTAATGAGAAACTATAAAATGACGCTGATCTAAACCCATGTTAGCCCATGTTTATTACATTGCTTCTCGAATATGGTATTCTTATGAATCTAATCCTCTGTATATTTATGTATAAACAATATATTTGAATGTACTTTCTGCATCACCATCGAATTTAGAATGAGCAGACCTTTAGGAGATGTTAGACTTGATAGTTTCATATACAGTTGATCATGACTGAAAACGGGTTGAGGCAAGTATAGGAGAACTGATTTGAAGCTTTGTCCTTAGATTTTATTAATCGTCATTGCATTGCATACTTTTGTTGGGAATTGTCTTCTTCGTAATGTGAAAGGATGTTTTGAGTCAACTGGAGATAAGATTATTCTTGGCAGGAATTTGTTCTCGTGATTATCTCGCTCTCAATCACTCAATCGCCCAAACGTGTTACTATCAATCGTGTACCATTGCATAGTCCTTCCTTTTGATTAATGTTTCGGGACAGCATTATTGGTACTCCCACTTTTAAAGATAGCTTATGTTTTGGTTGTCCTGCAAACTCTAGAGAGATTAGATACTCAGCCGTATATAGCATCTCATAGTTTGTTGATATTGTGTCAAATTTTTCTATACGTTCCGAGCTGAGATATTCCTCTTATTTTCCTGGTAGTTTTGATAACATGTCTGCATTAATCTCATCAACTAATATATTTCGGGGTGTTAGGATGTTGTCTATGTAATGTTTGCATGTGTAGTTTTTGTTAGTCTATTCTCTGCATTTTTCGCTTGAAATATTTTCTCCATATGATCTCCAGTTGATTACATTAGGAATTTTGAATCAACTACAGCCATATGACCATCAGCTCCATTATCATTTTTATTTTCCTTTGTGGGTGCATTTTTATCTCCAACATTTAGTAGCCATGCTGCAAAATGCAAAACTTTTTTTTGATTCTTGGAGTCTCATGTTATGTTTTAAAGTAAATACATTGCAAGATTTCCAGAAATATGATTTTTTGATCGATGGTAAAATTATATCTGCTCTGGAACCATGTGGAACGGCTTGTAGTATTTGTCGGAAGTCATCACCTAGTAGTCTTATTTATTTTCGTTTTTAAACACAAAATAGGTATTCATTAAATATATATATATATATATATGTTTAAATATAGATAATGATTCAAAATTCATAATGATTTAAAATCTGTTTTTAAACAATTAAAAAATTAAAGTTAGATTATGCTATAGATTTAAAAAATATTTAGATTTAAATTCATTTTAAAACAATAAAAAAGGAAAATATGAAATTAATATGGAACATGATGGGGCTTGATTTTGACGATATTTGATATTAAAGTTTTTTTTGTTAGTCTATACTATTGTTAAATTTTATAGGTTTTTGTTAATTTTCTATTCTATTTTTGAAAGATGATGTGGAATAATATTTTTAATTGTTTAAAATCATATGTGGATTACCATAATTATTTTTCTATATTATTGTTAATTGGTGATGTGGAACAATATTACTAATGTAAATTATATACAATTTTCTTATTTTCTAAACTCCAATTTCTTTTTTTAATTTGTTTTCTATTTTATTTTAAAACGTTGATGCAGAACAATATTACTGGTTCTTTTAAATCATATGTGGACGGCCTAACAACACTATACCTTTAACTTTTATTAGTAATAGATTCTTTAGTTCTTATTTTCTGAGGAGATGATCTTGATCTGGACCCTGTTGATTCTTTCTTTGGTTTTATTTATTTATCTACCTTATGGTTTCTGCTTCTTCTTCCATGATTGAGTAGAATCTTTGTTAGGTTTAGGTTTTCAAAGGTTAAGATGAGTTGTTGAATTGGAATTGATAAACTAGGGTTTAAATGTTTGTTCTTCATATGATTTGTTCTTCATACTTAATTATGGACTGATCACCTAGGATTAAGCTTTTAGAGTAAAGAATCTACAACGAAAGTTAAGCAAATTTAACTGGACCTTAATCTAGATGAGCAAACTACCTTAATCACAAACGATTTTGGGTTAAAGAGATTGTGAACTGAACAAACTAGGTTTTATTGCATGCTTAAGTTTTAGATTTCACAAAGGAATTTGGTTTCCTAATGAACTAGCATAGGTAGATTTCGCAGCAGAAGCTGGTCTTTTATACCCTTGTGGTATGTGTTTTAGAACAATCTATAAGTAATTTCCTAATAGATTCTATGATACAATTCTAATTTCCTAAGAATTTTCTTAAGCCTAACACATTTATTTTATTTGTTACTCGTTTTTAGGATAATAACCAGCACCATAATTTTGCTTGGTCTTAAATTGATCTAAAATATAGAGAGATATTAGTGTAACATTTGGTCTCAGTGGATTTGATAACCCTATCTATACTGCTGTATTTATTGTGCACTTGCAGAAAATATCTTAGGTGACCAATATCGTTACCTTCAGAATCTCAAGAGGAGGATCAAGTCTAAGACACCGACTTGTGAGCATGTAAATACTCTTATTATAGTTTTTGCTAGTTTTGAAAAAAAAAATGGTCAAGCTGAACAGTGCTGGTCGACACTATTTATATGTCGATCAACACAATACTTGAGGAGCTCGATTTTGCATGAAATACCAAATCTTTAGAACCACAGATCGTTCGTTAACCAATTTGGACAATTCTTGGGTCTATTTCATATGGACTTTCGTGCTCTATCTACTCCCACTATTGGTTTTTCCCAATCTGCAAGATATGTGTTTGAGTTGGCCCAATTTCAATTCGTTTTTCATATTTTTCATCCTTTTCTTTTCTTATTCTCACATCGGAACAGTGTGAAATAAGTCTTGGAGAAGATGCTTATCTTTTACTAATATATATATATATATATATATATATATTTGGTTTAATTTTTCATTTTTATTCGGTTTTTTGAGTCAAAAATAGTTTTATTGAGTCAAAATTTTGTTTGGAAACAATAATTTTTGGAGGAACAAACCACATTAGTAGGATCTTAGTGACTATTAATGCAAGGATTTGGTTAAAATCTATGACTAATGCAAAACCCAAAGCATATCAATAGAACATCAATTATCCATGTCTCAAGTTATGAATCTCAAGTAAGCCTGAGCTATTAAAGGTTTCTCATTATGAAAGTCAGTCATCTTCTGACGCTTTGTTAAGTTAGTCCGAGATATTAGTTTCCAGCTTTCCGTCTAGACATGAAAAGTAAAAAAAAAAAAAAAAAAAAAAAATTATGCTTATTAGGTACCCTTTGATGAGGCTGAGGATTAACTTCTAGAGAAGCCATTATTCATCATGGAAGTGCTAGAGTAGGATGAGGATGTGACAATCCAAAAATATCCGCCTTCTTATAGATTTAATTTTCAGTCATAATAAGTAATAAGTCTGGGGGAGAGGGAAGAGACTTTTGTGTTAGGATTTTCTTAGCTTTGTATTGGAAAGGGAAAGAACATTGTTATTTGGGTAGTACTTTTGTATAGTATAGATTTGCTAGGATGGTAACTTAGTGGGTTGGCTGTTAGACTGTGGTGTGAGTATGTTAAATTGCTAAGCTTAAGGGAATTACATGGTGGTTTTGACTTGGTTGATTACTGTTTTATGTGGCTTACAAGAGTTAATGTTGGTGTGGTGTTTTGAAGAAGAAATGAGTTTCCTATGTTTTCAAACCTCTTTCACATGCTTAGTTTTATGTTTTTCTTGAGGGCAAGCAAATGTTAAGTCTGGGGGAGTTGATATATTCAATATTTTATGGGTTTTTAACCCATATTTATATAGTCTATTAAAGTCATTTTAGTGTCTTTTAGATGCTTTTATAGATTTTACATGACTAAAGATGGATTGGAGCTTTTGGAGTCAAATTGGAGTAAAAATGAGCAAAATAGTCAAAAGGAAAAATACAAGCTCATATATGAGTTTTAGACGTTTTACATCCTTTAGAGGTATTTCTGATACTCACTTACGACCAAACTGGTGCCAAAAGAAAGATATGAAAGTCAGCTTTCATCTCCAAGTGGTTTTGTATCGTTTTGATCTCTGAAACTCGAGTTAAGCACGTTTTAATTAAGACATGTCAAATCTCACGAAATTTTTGGGCCTGACGAATTTGGCTGGTTTTACTCCAACTAAAGCCCGATCCTAGTTTTGATTAGATTAAATCCTAAGCACGACTTTTACAACTATAAATAGGGTTTTTCAGCCATTTTTTAGGCTATGTACAGTTTTCTAATCACTTATGTTTTTAGTATTCTTTAGTTCTTATTTTATGGGGAGATGATGTTGATATGAACCTTGTTGATTGTTTCTTTGGTTTTATTTATTTATTTGTCTTATGGTTTCTTCTTCTTCCAAGATTGAGTAGAATCTTTTTTAGGTTTTGGTTTTTCAAAGTTTAAGATGAATTGTTGAACTAGAATTGATAAACTAGGGTTTAAATCTTTGTTCTTCATATGATTTGTTCTTCATACTTAATGCTGGACTGATCACGTAGGATTAGACTTTTAGGTTAAAGAATCCACAACAGTAGTTGAGCCAATTTAAATGGACCTTAATCTAGATGAGCAAATTATCTTAATCACAAAGGAATTTGGGTTAAGGAGTTTGTGAACTGAACA
Organism: Euclidium syriacum; assembly: GCA_900116095.1. Taxonomy (NCBI): domain Eukaryota; kingdom Viridiplantae; phylum Streptophyta; class Magnoliopsida; order Brassicales; family Brassicaceae; genus Euclidium; species Euclidium syriacum. Next base: position 1,225,310 of record FPAK01000003.1, on the reverse strand, counting down.
AACTAGGTTTTATTGCATGCTTTAGTGTTAGATTTCACAAAGAAATTTGGTCTCTTAACGAACTAGCATAGGTAGATTTCGCATCAGAAGCTGGTGTTTTATATCCTTGTGATATGTGTTCTAAGATTCTTGATACAATTATGATTTTCTAAGAATTTCTTAAGCCAAACACCTTTATTTTATATGTTAGTCGTTTTTATGATAATAACCACCACTATGATTTTGCTTCATCTTAGCTTGATCTAAAATATAGAGATAGTTGTGTAACCTTTGGTCTCAGTGGTTTCGATAACTCTATCTATTCTACTGCATTTGTTGTGCACTTGCAGGAAATATCTTAGGGAAAACCTGAGCATATAAGGAGACAGTTGAAAATGGAGACAAAGCATTCGTCTAGTAAGGTGTCATGCTTCAGAGGTTATCGATGTTAAAAAAATAAAATGTGATTGGTCAATTATTTCATCTATTCAAATTTTTTTGATCCATAACCATCATAATGTAGGTTTTTTCTTGGAATGAATACAAAGACCGATGGAAAATGTAGGTGAAAGTGACGAGAACTCCAGATATCATAGAGAATGGAGTGGTTTTCACCATGGTCGGGTTTCTATATTTTTCTTCAAGGTTTTCTCTTCCCAACTCGGCCATAGCACGTCCCGACAATCCTATTGCAGCTTGGAGATGTTGCAAGTCTCCCCCACCTGAAATGAATTCGTCCTCGAATCCGAGTCAAGTTCCATCATCGTTTCTTATGCCTTTTCGAACCACTTAGGAAAATCGGCCTTCATTCGATTCACCGTTTCCCAAGTTATGTCCTCAGATCCGTTATAATCCCAAAGGATTTTAACCATCCGAACAACCTTCCTCCTTGTGCCTTTATCCATTCGGTCCAGGATCTGAATTATAATGGCTTTGATTATCAAGTTCTCTTTTAACTCCGCATGTAGTTCAGGCATAACAACGTCCTGATCGGAAAGACACTTTCGAAGCTGGGATACATGGGACACATCATGAAACTGAGACATCTTTGGGGGTAGGTCCAGCTTGTATGCAACCGCCCCAACCCATTTCAGAATCTTAAACATCCCTATGTATCTCGGATCAAGTTTCTTGTGTTCCTCGTTGTTCGCGCCATCCCCTTGTGTGCGATCATCTTCAGGTAGACCCAATCATTTACTTCGAATGTTAAGTCTTTCCTTCATTTTTCCGCAGTCAGTTCTGGGATTCTTTCATTTGATCTTCATGAACTTGATCTTCTCTGAAGTTTCATCCACAATGTCTGGTGATGTGACCTTCACTGGAATTGAAGATCAATCCAACCAAGAAGAGGGTGATTCTAATAAAAGGTACTAAAGTATTTTTTCTTATTAAACTCTAAGCGGAGTGATGGCCGAAGGTGAGGTTCTAACCCACACAAGAGGTGATTATCTTGTGATATAGAATAAAGGTGACTTTTGGTTTTGGATTCCTCAACAAAAACAAAAGACAAAAGACAAAAGATTTTCTATGAAAAGAAAATGCAAGATTATAATTCAAAGATAAGGTAAATGATACAAGGGACTGTAGTGAGCTTATATAGGTGAGTTCCAATGTCCTTATTAAGATAAGAAGGAAACAAACATCAGATTAAACATAGAAACTAGTTGTTGTACAATTGGTTTAGTTTTAGGTCTTCTTAAGGAAAGTCTTCAAGTGAAAGATCTCATAAGAAATCCAATCCAACCATAAGACATAAAGAGAGTCTCTGGTTCATTTGTAGTCTTCCAAAGTCGTCCTTAATTATCAAAAGAATTGGAGAGCAAGTTGTAGCCAAACTTGCTCTTTTGGGCTAAAAATGGCTAAGGGTCTTCTTGAGCTTGAATTAGCCCATTCTCCTTGATTTCTATAGCACGTTGGCCTTAATAAACAGCTTGGATTGATTGGTATCTCCAGGGTTGTGGTCTAAACCGGTTTGGCTTTGGGTGATTGCCAAAGTCAGTTTATCAGCTAAACCAGATCTAAATTGGAAAGTTTGGAACTCGGTGATATTCAGGGCTTCTAAGATGGTTTCTAGAGTCTCCTGGAAATTCTTTTTATGATCCAAATGGTTGGCTTGGTCTTTTTTGATGGTGGGGTTACCACCCCTTATCAATAGTTTGCCGATAACTGAGGTTCGGATCCTACCGACCTTTCCCTGATGATTCATCAGGTCATAAGTAATCAGGTCATAAGTCCCTTCAATAGGATTAGAACCCTCGGCCCAGAAGACCGAGGGATGCCTCGGTAAAAAATGGTTGGATTTTAGTGTCCGAAGCGGGGGTGTAAATAACTTCGTCCCTAGCCAAAGTCTAAGCTCAGACATAATAAGATCAAATCTTATCACAGATTCCCTGATCTCAAAAAATGGAATATTTCCATTTTTCCAAGTTTAGCCCATGGTCTTAGATAACCGACTGCTAGAGTATATAAATACACACCCCCCCTTTTGTCTTTTGCTTAAACTTTCTCCAAAAATGAACCCCTCTAATTATAAATAATTAGAAGTTGAACCCAGTCTCAAAATTTGGCGCGTCAGGTAGGGGGTGTCTCGTCTAGAAAAGTAAAAAATAAACCAATGATAGTTAAAACTCATAGAAAACCAAGAATGACTCGCTGGGACCAACAACCCATCGAAACTGCCATTCGAGAGTTTGGGATACCAACTCAGTAGATAACCAAGAACAAAAAGAGTCTTCAAGCGATGTATTAAACATCATGAGTCTTTTGGAAAACAAGGAAAAAAGTATCCAAGACCATGAACAGACGAGTAAATTCTCGAATAATTGCCTATCACCATGAGGGTAAGAACGAGATACGCTCTATAACTCAGAAGAAATAGAAGAGGACCAGGACCTGATACGGAGAAGCCGAGAAAGGATTTGCGGCACAAGGTCAACAGGTGGAGATCCAATCTCAAAAACGGATAATTCAATAGCGGAATTGCATCGTGAACTTCGGGACATGAAAGCCTTGCTTCAAAAATCGTCTATCGATATCGCACATGTTAGCCAGGTATTCAAAATCACGGACGAAGATTCATCTGGGGAAGCAATTGCCGGACCTTACTCACTTAGAGAAGGGAAGTTAATATTCCCAACTTACAACGGAATGGGAGATCCAAAAACTTTTCTTAAAGCATTCATGATCACAATCAATCAAGCTAAAATCCATTCATCCAAAAAGGAGGAGAAGAAATGTCAATATTTCGCGGAAAGTTTGCGTGGAAACGCTCAAACCTTGATTACCAAATTTCCACCTAATTCTATTAGAAGTTTTGACTAGTTACGACATAAATTCCTGAAAAAAATACATGTTCAACCTTGAACGTCCAGCAACGATCTCCGATCTTTACTCTATAAAACAAACGTAACCTGAACCACTTCAGAGCTTCATAAAAAGATTCAAGCAATCTCCGAACTAGCCATTGACGCGTTAACTAGCGGAATCTGGTATGAAACAGGATTTTGGGAAGAGCTTTCGACATACCGACCACAATCCATAGAAGATGCATTCTATAGAACAAGTATATACATTAGAGCAGACGAAAGTAGAGCTCGATTGTCCGAAAATTATAAAGATGCTTCTAAGGGAAAAGAAGTAAAGCCAAAGTATAAGGAACCCCTCCGGCATTACGATGGAGCGTTCGAACGGAAGGAAAAAGCCAGAGCAAGAGTTGCATTCTTAGCTGCCGATCTTCGAGATCAGAATTTGGAACAGCCTAAGAAGGATAGAAGGTCGGAACCAGAAAGGAAGGGGCCCCTTTGGCATGGTGTGATTACCATGCTGCAACCAGAAAGGAAGGGGCCCCTTTGGCATGGTGTGATTACCATGCTGCATACGGGCATAATACATAAAAATGCCGTACTTTACCGGAGTATCTTTTGAATAGTTACTTAGAGCAAATTTCCGAAGAACCCAGCCTAGAGAGAATTTCCGTGAAAAGGTATCTAGCAGGCATAAAGGGACGGACGTCAAATTCAAAAAAGAAATTTGAACGTAAAAACGAATTCCCTAAGCTAGACTCCTCATCTCAACGAAGGAGAATAAATGTTATTTCAGAATTCCCCACAGAGGCGCAAGAACAAGTCAGGTATCGAACAGAGCTAACTTCTCCGAATTGGACTTTACAAAAAGAACTCGTCTTTACCTCTGAGGATTTGGAAGGAGTCGAGATTCCTCATAATGATCCATTAGTAGTTGAATTAGAAGTTGGAGATTACCAAGTTCCCCGAATATTAGTGGGTACCGGAAGCTCGACGAACGTAATGTGCATTGATATCTTTCAAAAATTATGGTTGAAAGAAACAAAGATCAAGCCAGGACTTAAGACTTTGACAACATTTAGCGGTGAAAGTGTTCCAACACTCGGAACAGTAGAATTCCCAGTAACAGTTGGAAGAACAATCAGAATTGTCAAGTTCGATATAATAGAAAAACCGATTCTTTACAACATAATTCTCGGAACCCCCGGGCTATTTTTAATGAAAGGAGTGGTGTCTACGTATCATCAATGCCTCAAATTTCCGACTCCACTAGTAATCTTCTCGTTAAAAGGAAATTAAGCCGAGGCGAGGAGCTGCCTCAAAGGAAGTCCACATGGAGATGAGGAAGCCAACATTTCCCTCGGAAATGAAACACTAAGACTTAAAGACTCCGAATGTAGAGCAAAAAAAAAAAAAAAAAAAATTGGTATCTCGGATTTCCGAGATAAGCAACATATATCCAAATATTGGAATTACGTGTGGCTTGATCGCTTCTAAGGGTACGTATGCAGCCTTCCACGAGGTTCAGCTACAAACACTATAATAAATTTTGGTTTTATAGTTATGAAGTTCTTACAACTCAACTATATTTAACCACGATTCACACAAATAAAAAATTGGTACCTTGATCACGTACTCGATGATAGGGTTCATCCCTTTAAACATTCTTTACCGAATGTAGCTGGAAATTTTGGAGCCTGATAAAGTAGGGCCGAGAGATTGTAAGGCAAAGTTGGGTCATTCCCGCATATGTTTGTAATAAACAAAAATACTCGTACCCTAATGTTGATACTGGGTTCAACCTCTAATTATTTGTAATTAGAGGGGTTTGTTTTTAGGAAAGTACTTGATAAGAAAATAAAGAAGAAACCTCGAAAAGAGGGTATATTATTATTAAAGGTGTTTACAATGCTTGTTAACTCGGAATGCCGAGATTAACTTTATCAAAGAGAAGTAAAACCTAGGTGATCTAGTTCTTCTCCTCCTGATTCTCAATGACCCTTATTAGTGAGGGGGGTATGTATTTATATATCCTTAATATTCGGTCTAATAAGCCCATGGGCTAACCTCGGAAAAATGGAATATTTCCATTTTTCTAAGACTAGGGAATCTGTGATAAGATTCGATCATATACTGTTCGAGCTTAGACTTCGGCTTAGGACGATGTTCGTTTATATCCCCGCTTCGGACACTAAATCTGATCAACCTTCTCGAGGTATCCCTCGGTCATCTGGGCCGAGGGTCGAAATTCTTGTTGTCGGGACTTATAACCTAATAGATTATTAGGGAAGAGCTAGGCAGGGACTAAACTCCAATTATTGCCAAACTATTGATTAGGGGTAGAACCCCACCATCAATAGTAAGTCCTCCCCCAATTCGTCCAAGGATGTCTTCGGGTAGCGTTGGCGAAGTTCCTCCTTAAATTGTTTGTCGATAAATGAAGTTCGGAACCAATTGATCTTCGTCTCTAATCACTTCTGCCTTAATACTTCTCAAATTTCCGTACTGGAATTTAGGGGGGAAAACATTGGAAAATGGAACGCCTATCTTCTCAGTTTCCTCAAAACCTTTCACCTCCCAAACAACGTGTCACCTCGAAAACTGATGAAAATAAATGAAGAAGAAAATACTCTTTCTCTTTCCTCACGAATCGACTAACCAGATCCTTTCACAGCTTTCAATAAAAAATCCACTTTTCTGTTCATCCTATATAACCACCGATTATTGATTAATTTTTTCCATAATCGACTCTTCGCTCTCCGAGGTAACCTTCAATCTTCCTTCTTTAATTAACATTTTTCAACTCAGTGTCCGGAAGAAACAAACTTGAAGTTTCGATTCCTGGGAGTACTTGCCCTTGGCCAAGTATCCCGGATGTCGGACCTTCTCTTTTCCCTAGATCCGAGATCAGATCAATAAAAGGGAAGGCCCTAAACCCTGAAGGGATCGATATTCTGGTTCCGACGTCTGATCAGAGACCTTGGACTCCACCACCAGGCTACGTTTGTCTCTATGAAAGTTTCTTCGCCGAGGCAAATCTTTGGTTTCCAATACCTCAACTAATGGTAAGCTGCGTCAGCCGAGGAATGGCGATGTCACAACTAACACCGAATTCCGTAAAAATCATCACCGGTCTTCTAGTACTTGCGGCTCGGTGCAATATTCGGCTAAATTCCTGGAAACTAGAAGAACTGACTAACATTTCCTGTGCTAAGAAGCCAGAAGGAACCTTCAAACTAAACATCAAACCTAAGAAGAAAATCCTCACTGGATTCCGTACAAGTGACAAGCTATGGTTCCGAAGTTACTTCTTCATTCGAATCAACGAAGCTTCAGTTTACAGATCTGATGCCAAAATCAATCGGAATTGGAGAACTATAATTGGTAGAAACTAGGTCCCCTCTCTCCTCCTTGTTCCAATACTAATTCTTCTCTATTTTCCTTTCAGTTAAACCAAGCTGCTTCTGAACCCTTCCACCAAACTTCTCCGAAGAGTTCGAAAAGCTTAAAGCGGAAGGGGAACTCCAGTGGAGTGAAATACTTCCCGCTTCATTCTTCAGAGCTTGCTCCTGGGCTAGTATGTTTTCTCCGAACTTCCTAATTTTACCAAACTCCTTCTTGCTTAAGATCGAATTTTGTAGGACGAGAAGACTGGGAGGGAACCGACTCTTCTCTTAAAATGAAAAGATCAAACCCCGAAGGAGCTTCCGGCAGTGATCAAAATCTTCCGAGAAAGAAACAAGACTCCGAGGTTTCCAGGAAAAAGAATGCGGAAACTTCGAAGAAGCAGAATGCCGAAAACATGAAGCTATTCTTGCCTGTAAAAGATCACCATGCTTTTAAATACGAATTTGATGGTACGGAACTTCTTTTACAAAATAAAGAGAAAAGTTCCGAGCTTCTACGAAAGGCAAGTGATTACAATAATCGTCTACCCGAAGTTTGCTGTGAATCATATACTCTGGAAGCTCTTTCTTGCTCACTTTTCAAGGTAAAAATCAAGACAGACTCCTCTTTCACTTAGAACTTCTACTAATATTTTCTTAGTCTATTCCAGTCGGTGGGTTTTGTTGGCCAAGCATTCTTTCGGTATGAGAAGAGGCTCGCACAATCTGAATTGAAGATCGACTCTCTTCAAGCCGAGAATGAAGACTTGGAGAAGAGGTCCTTCGACGCAGAGAAAGCTTTGTCTGAAGCGCTCCATAAAGTTGCAAATAAGGATAAACGCTTGGGTAAAATGAAAGCGCACTTTGATGAAGGAGAGTCGAGGATTTCTAATGTTATTGCAGAAAACTCCTGGCTGATCACTGAACTGGCTGAAGTGAAACGTCAGGTGATTGATATCTCGGAGGAACGAGATATCAACAAGGCTACTCTGGACTCCAAGTGTGCCGAGAACTACCAAGAGGGGCAACGCGCAGCCTTCAGTATCTATCGAGAGAAGTTAATTCAACTTCACAAATCCCTCGATGAATACTCCGAAGCTTATTCTGAGGCTTTTAGCAAAGCTAACGAGTATGGACAACCCACAGTTGTTGCTATGAATCTTCGTCTTCTTCTTGACAAGAGACTCCCAATTCCGGAAGAGGATGTGATTATGGCCGAGAAAGGAACGCGACCGTCTTGCCGAAGTTGCGAATGCTCTTATAATTCCAGAGTTTCGAAATGAGGATTTTAATATTTAGATTAGTAATTCTTATATTAAAAACCTCGACTCAATTCTCTTATGTAAATGTACTTCTTCGGATGTTAATAAAAATTCTTTTCTTGTATAACTGGATTGTTCCTCCTTTTTTCATCCCAAATATGACATCTCGGATGTTAAATGAAAATTTTTTTTCTCGTATAACTGGACTGTCCCTTCAATCTCCATCCCAAATATGACATCTCGGATGTTAAATAAAAGTTTTTTTTCTCGTATTATTTGGATTTCTTTACTCGAAGTTTCTCAATTTGATATTTCGAAACCCGGAAATATCAAAAGGAAATAAGGCGCGCTTTCCCTATTCCTTTGCTTTAAAGTTTTACAATAAGTCCTACTTTATCAGACTTACTGTCGAACTTCTACATTCGGTAAAGAATGTTTAAGAGGCTTGTTTTTGATTTCGTACCCTTTAATCTCTCGGCCTTACTTTATCGGGCTCCGAGATTCTTAGTTAAGGAAATTTGGCAGAGGTCCGGTAGGATTTTTAGTTAAGGAATCCTACCGAAAATTCCTCCATCTTCTCGGCTTGATTGCGACTTCACTAACTTTGGACCCTCTAGAATTTTTGGCAGAACTTCCGCTGTACCCATCAAACAGTCCTCGGAATTCCGGCAGAATTCCGGCTGTTTCGGAGGTTTCGGACTCGAAACTCGGGCAGAGTTCCGACTGTAATCGTCTATTACCCCTCGGAATTTCGCCAGAGTAACGGCGTCACCGAGGAGGTAATGGTGACGGTCACGGCAAACAGCAAGCTACCGCGACGGTCAAGAAAGAAAGATGATGAAAATGGCTTGGCAACAACACGACGGAGCTCCGGAAAAGTCGCCGGAAACTCGCCGGAAGTTCGCCGGAAAATGGCCAGCGGCGACGGTGGCTCGCCGGAAAACGTCACTGGCGGCGACGGTGGTAGCCGGCCGGAGGTGGCTCGCCGGCGGTGGTCGGAGGCGCGGCGGTGGTGGCTCCGCCCTCCTCCTTCCTCCCTTCCTCCTCCTTCTCTTCTTCTTCTTTGATGTGTAGAACAAGGGTGGGGTGTGGCTCCTTATATAGCTGAGTAGCTTGGGGATCAAGCTATTCAATAGCTTTGTGTCCACGTTTTCAATTTTATTTTATTTTCTTTTATTTTTTTCAAATAAAAATGAGAATATATATATATATATATATTTATTTAAGAAAATATATATTTTCATTTACTTTTATCTTCTTCTCCACCAATGAGAAAAATAGGGAGTTTCTCCGGTTGATTTTGCGATCCAATTTCGTCTCTCGCGTTCATCCTCTTTTGGCCTGCATCTCGGGTTTCGCCATATGAATTCCGTTTCTTCTGAAATTTTGTCCATAAATTCGTTTTGAATTTACACAATTAACCTCGTTCACGGCAAGCGGAATTAATGTGTAAATTTATATTAAAAATTCCAACACTGAAAATAATCCCGAAAATCCTTTTTAATTCATCTCGGATTATTTCAATGCGGAAACTCTTCCGTCTTCACTCCGTCTTCATCTAGGATTTCCTCTGAACATTCTTGAGCCTTCAAATCACTTCTTCGATATACTTATCGCCTTCTTAACCACCTTCTTTGGAATTTTTATTTTGGTCAAAATTCCCGTCTTCGCTTGACTTTGACTTTGACTTGTTCGGTCAGCTCCTTGATTATATGGGTTGTTACAGAAAGTGACATTGAGCCCTCCGCTCTTCTGCTTTAAACCCAAAGGACATTGATATTATGGTTCCGATGAATGGTGACAGACCATGGAAACCTCCAGAAGGATTCATGTGTTTATACCTTCACTTCTTCACCGAAACTCGTCTTTGGTTTACGATTCCCTTTCTAATGGTTGAGTTTTGTAGACGCTTGGGGATCGCCTTTACTCAATTAAGACCTGGCACTGTCAGACATATGGTTGCCTTCTTGGTTCAGGCCGGAAGAGCCAACATCGTCGGTCCATGCTGGAAAGTTTTGGAGCTCACCAAACTTTTGGATAACCGAGATGGCAAAACTTGGTATACCATGTGAAGAATGTCAGTAAACTGGGTATTGGTTTTACTTCTAACGCCAAAGGTTGGCGCACTAACTTCTTTTTCATCCGGATTAATAAAGCGTCTTTTGATACTGGGTTCTTTTTTGGGAATCAATTTGATACAAGACAAAAAGAGAAACCTCGGAAAAGAGAACTTTATTGATTATATCGGTTACAAAGGTTATAACTCGGAATGCCGAGTTAACTTTATCAAAGAAAAGTATTAAACGTAGGTTATCTAGTAATTCTTCTCCCTGATTCTAAATGAATTAAATTAGTGAAGGGGAGGGCGGGGGGTGTGTATTTATATATCCTTAGTAGTTGGTCATTTAAGCGCATGGGCTAACCTCGGAAAAATGGAAATATTCCATTTTTCTCAGATCAGGGAATCTGTGATAAGATTTGATCTTATTCTGTCCGAACTTTAGACTTCGGCTTTGGGACGAAGTTGTTTACACCCCCGCTTGGAAAACTAAAATCCGATCATTCTTCACCGAGGTATCCCTCGGTCATCTGGTCCGAGGGTTTCAATCCTTTGGAAGGGACTTATGACCTGATAAATTATCATGGAAAGGTCGGCAGGGTCCGAACATTAGTTATCGCCAAACTATTGATAAAGGGTAGTAACCCCACCATCAACAGTAAATCCCCCCAGTTCGTCCGAGGATGTCTTCGGGCAGAGTTGGCGAATTTTCCAAATTAAATAGCTTGTCGATAAATGAAGCTTGGTGCTGGTCGATCCTTATGTTTAAAAGTCTTGAATCTTCATCTTTTTCCCGATCTCGATCCTTCAATATGGCGGGAAAAGGAGCAGACAGTGAAAAGCCTCATTCGTTTCACGCGCAAATTCCTCGATCGTCACAAAACCTTTCAACTCCCCATGACGTGTCGCTTTGAAAATAGAAGAAAATAAATGAAAGAGAAAAACGCATCCTTTCCCCCCAAACATTAGCTAGTCAGATCCTCTCGACGCTGAAAACGAAACGTCAATCATTATTCTCACTTCCTATATCTCTCAATTCACGGTTAGTTCTTCCGGTACCCAATTTTTCACTCTCCGAGGTAATCTTGGATTCCCCTCTTTGAATCACTAACATTCTTTCTTTAACGATGACTGAAAGAAACAATCCCGAGGTCTCGGTTTCTGGAAACACGATCTAATGGCCGAATATCCAAGACGTCGGATTCTCTCTCTTTTCTAGATCCGAGATCGGACAAATCAAAAGGAAAGCTCAGAATCCCGACGAGATTGAAATCCTAGTTCTGAGATCCGACCAGAGACCTTGGACCTCTCCACTAGGTTATGTCTGTCTTTATGAAAGCTTATTCTCCGAAGCTAATCTCTAGTTCCCAATCTCGTATCTAATGGTAAGCTATTGCGCTCGTCGGGAAATGGTGATGTCTCAACTAACACCCAACTCGGTCAAAATCATCACCGGACTCCTAGTACTTGCCGCTCGATGTAGTGTTCGACTAAATTCTTGGAAACTAGATGAATTGACGAGCTTCTCAGCTTCCCGAAGCCCAGAGGGAACCTTCATAATTAATATCAAACCAAAAAGAAAGATACTTACTAGACTTCGTTTAGGCACGAAATAGTGGTTCCGAAGCTACTTTTACGTTCGAATCAACCACACTTCAGTTTATAAATTGACGCCACAATCTTCCGAAATTGGAAGACCATAATTTGTAGAAACTAGGTCTTTTCGTTCTTTCTCGATTCGAATTCTAATCCTGTCCTTCTATTTTGCAGTTAAACCAAGCTGCTTCCAAGCTCTCCCACTAAACTTCTCTGAAGAATTCGAAAAATTCAAAAAGGAAGGAGAACTTCGGTGAGGCGACATTCTCCTTGTTCATTTCTACAGAGCCCGTTTCTGGACCAGTATTTTTTCGCCGAACTTCTCAAATTGTTCTCCAAACTATTACTTACTTCGCAAACACTCTTCTAGGACGAGAAGATTGGGAAAAGATTGATCAGATTCCTAAAATGAAAAGATCAAACCTCGAAAGAGCTTTTGGAAGTAATCAAGATCTTCTTCCGAGAAAGAGACAAAACTCCGAGGCCTCCAAAAAGCAGAATGCTGAAGTTGCTAAGAAGAAGAGCGCCAAGAACATGAAGCTTATTTGCCGGTAAAGGAACATGAAGTTTAAAGGGGAGATCCCTCGATGCTGAGAAAGCTCTTTTCGAAGAAAACTCTCGGCTAATCACCGAACTGGCGGAGGCTAAGCATCAAATACTTGATATCTCGGAAGAACGGGACGTCAATAAAACTATTTCGGACTCCAAGTGTACCGAGAGCTACCAAAAGGGACAACTGGATGGACAACGCGCAGTTTTCGACGCCTGCCAGAAAAAATTGGATAATATCCGCAAATCTCTTGGCAAATATTTCGAAGCTTTCAACAAAGCTAACAAATATGGATAAGCAGCGGCTGTTGCTCTAAATTTTCGTTTTTTTCTTGACAAGGGACTCTCTATCTTAGAAAAGGATGTTGTTGAAGCCGAGAAATAACGTGACCGACTGGCCGAGCTTGCAAATGCTATTTCGATTCCGGAGTTTCAAGACGAAGATTTTAATATATAGATTAATAATCTATGTATTAAGACCTCCAACTTGATTCAAGTTTTTCTTGTACTTGTATGTCTCGAATGTTAATAGAATTCTTGTTTCTCGTATGTTTGGAATGTTAATAGAATTATTATTTTTCGTATGTTTGGAATGTTTACTCAAAACTTCAAAAATAAAAGTTTTGAAATCCAGAAATAGCAAAACTAAATAAGGCGCGCTTTCCCTATTCGTTTGCTTAAAGTTTTACAATAAGTCCTTCTTTATCAGACTAATTGTCGAATTTTTGCATTCGGTAAAGAATGTGTAAAAATTTGTAATTTCGTACCTTCTAATCTCTCGGCCTTACTTTACCGGGCTCCGAGATTCTTTCAGGCAAGTTTATTTGGTCGAGAACGTGATCAAGATTCCAACATTTGATTTTTGTGTGAATCTTGGTTAAATATAGTTGAGTTGTATAAACTTCTTGACTATAAAACCGAAATTTATTTTCATGTTGTAAATGAACCTCGTGAAAGACTGCCTACGTACCCTCGGAGGGGATCAAGCCACACGTAGTTCCAACGTTTGGTTATTTGTTGACTATCTCGGATAGTCCGAGATATCAACGTTTTTTTTTTTTTTGCCTTCGGGGAAAACTAAGCTCTTCCCTTCCGATCCTTCTTGGTGGTTCTTCCTAAGTATTCCTCTCTTTCGAAAAGTTCTGCCAAAATTTTGGCAGATGTCGGCTTCTTCTTGTTAGTGGAGACTACCATGAGAGTTTGATTCGAAGCTTTTCCCTTATTCTGGGTTTCTCGTCGATGTTTATTATTTGTTATGAAACACCTCCGAGCCATGTTCTGGTCATCTCGGATCGTAAAGTATCCTTTCGGAGTCGGAAATTTCAGACATTAGTGATAAGTAGATGGAACAGCTTCCATAGAGTACAACCACGGAGTACCGACGATTGCATTGTAAATGGTGGCTCTCTCTACTAAATCGAACTTTACTATATTTGCTATTCCTCCAGCTGACACTAGGCGTTTTATCGTTCCGACAGTTGAAACTGTATCTCCTCCGAACGCAGTTAAATTTTTTACCCGAGCTTTAATCTTTTCATCATTGACCTCCATCTTTTGAAGTGTGTCTAGAGATATGACATCTACCGAGCTTTCAGTGTCGACGAGGATCCTTTTGACGTCGCAATCACCAATCTAGAGTTCGATTACGAGTGAATCGTTATGAGGAACATCGATCCCTTTCAAACCTTTGGTAGTAAATGTCAACTCCTTTTGCAAAGTAATACTTCGTGGAATCTGATTCACAGATAGTCTAAAGATGTTTCGTTCAATTGACCGAACAGAGTCTTCGTAGTTTGCGAGTCCCCCCATTATCATGTTAATCCTTTTCCGCTGAGTTGGAGGTGGTGAGGGCAGGATTTCTTCTTCTTCCGTGTCTTTCCGAGAAAGTTGGTTTTCCTCGCCTTCCCGTGTTTTATGCTTCTCCTTTTCCCGGTCTTGCTCAAATCGGATGGCCATTAAATGATTCTTCAGGTTTCGGCAATCCTCAACTTTATGACCCGGCCTCTTATGATTCTCACACCAAAGGAGGGTCGGGTCATCAAGATCTCGGGTGTAAGTATACTTCTATTTATCTTTCCGAGACGTAACTTTTTGTGGGTTCGTCATGGAAAAAGATATCTCTGATTTAGACTTATCTTTCTGGGGTTGGTCTCTTTCTACTCGTCGTCCTTCTCCTTTCTCCTCTTGTTTCATATCTTTGTTTATATTAGCGGATCCATGCACTTTCACAAGTTCGGCACGATTATCTTCGATTCTTATGTGAGTATTTGCTCGGTGAAACGCATTGTTCATGGACTAGGGACGATGAGCAGATAACTCATCCCAAAACCTCGATTGTTACCACGTTTCCGCACTCAGTGCTCCGATTGCTAGATCAACATCTATCCTCAATCGCGAGTAAATCGCCTTGAATCTTTTAATAAAATCTCGGAGTGGCTCCTTAGGTCCTTGCTTTTATGCGTAGACGTCTGTTGCGGTAGCTTGTTGTTCTAGGTGCAGCATGTATTGTTTGAAGAAAGCTTCTCGAAGCTCGGCGAAACAACTGATTGAATCAGGGGGTAGACTAGTAAACCACGCTTGGGCATCCCCTCTTAAGCTCCTAAAGAAGAGTTGACATTTTCCTTCATCCTCCTCTCCTCTTTGGAACTCTGCTCGTCCGACCTTAAGTAAAAACACTCTCATGTATACTGCTGGATCTCTGGTTCCGTTGTAGGTTGGGAGTCTCGGTTTGTCATTGAGTGGTATCTGCGCTCGCATGATGTTGTGGGTGAACGGACTCCTCTCTGTTTCTGCTAGTAGTTGATCAACTTCCGGAGCGATGATCATTGCTTTATGAACCAAAGATCGCATTTCTTTTAGCTCCATTTTTAGAATCGCGATCAATTTATCGGTGCTCGGGATCTGAACTCCATCATCTCCACTTCTCGAACTTAGGCCTATGGTTGGTGTCCTGGGTTCTCTTGATCTACTCTGATCGTCTTCGAACGTTACCCGTTGAGAGGTGGCTCTTGAAAGCCTGACCGAGGACGTTCTGAGAGATAGATTGTGATTCTGAGCTCTCAAAGCTTGAAGTTCTTCCGATAGAATTGCGAGTTGATCAATCAAGCTTCGGTTAACTCGTTGTTGGTGGCCAATTTGTTTTGTCATCCAATCCTCACGTTGTTGCTGCGTTCTTGCTATCGCTCTTTCGTTGCCTTTTTCGGGGGTTGTAACTTCTACTACACTGGGAATTTGATTAGCTATCAGGTGCTCTTCTCTGTTATTCGAAGATGGCGTCGTCGAAGGTTGCTCGCCTGATCGAGAGTCAGGCCGAGGTATCGTTGACGTGCTTGGTTGTTCCTGGGAATTTCGAGCTTCCGCCATCGAAGTTCCGACTGTTTGATTAATAAGGGTTACGAATCCTTGTTCGCAAGGTTGACTGGGCGTAGTTTGAGAATAGCTTAATTTTCGAACGATGGAATCACGATTCTCAAACAAGGCTCTCGACGATTCCCTAGCCTAATGAGTGTTGTTCTGAACCATTACTTCCTCTTCTTCGTATACTTTGGCGACCTCCCCATCTCGATGCTCCTCCGTGGATGGTTCTTGTGTGTTCATCCTCTTGATTTCCGAGATCTCTGTCTTATTTTCCCTAAAAGAAATCTCCCCCCTTCCTGGCGCGCCAAATGTTGATACTGAGTTCAACTTCTAATTATTTGTAATTAGAGGGGTTCGTTTTTGGGAATGAATTAGATAGAAGACAAAAAGAGAAACCTCGGAAAAGAGAACTTTATTGATTATATCGGTTACAAAGGTGTTAATTCCGAATACCGAGTTAACTTTATCAAAGAGAAGTATTAAACCTAGTTTATCTAGTTTCTTCTCCCCGATTCTGAATGAATTAAATTAGTGAAGGGGGGTGTATATTTTTATATCCTTAGTAGTCGGTCATTTAAGCCCATGGGCTAACCTCGGAAAAATGGAAATATTCCATTTTTCCTAGATCAGGGAATCTGTGATAAGATAAGATTTGATCTTATTCAGTCCGAGCTTTAGACTTCGGCTTTGGAACGAAGTTGTTTACACCCCCGCTTCGGACACTAAAATCAGATCATTCTTCACCGAGGTATCCCTCGGTCATCTGGGC
Organism: Euclidium syriacum; assembly: GCA_900116095.1. Classification (NCBI taxonomy): domain Eukaryota; kingdom Viridiplantae; phylum Streptophyta; class Magnoliopsida; order Brassicales; family Brassicaceae; genus Euclidium; species Euclidium syriacum. The sequence goes on along the minus strand of FPAK01000003.1, from coordinate 1,209,051 downwards.
CGAGGGTTCTAATCCTATTGAAGGGACTTATGACCTGGTAAATTATCATGGAAAGGTCGGCAGGGACCGAACCTTAATTATCGCCAAAATATTGATAAGGGGTAGCAACCCCACCATCAATAGCTTCTATCTTCAACCCTAGGGCTGAGGTTAATAAAACGTGGTTAATTGATGCTTCGTCAATCGAAAAACCGATCTTTTTCAAAGAACTTCCCTCCATATTCAAGGAAGAAATGGATCAGATCTATGCTCTTAGCCCGTTTAAATTCTCGAAGATCCCCGCAAACTTTATTAAGCCAGCTACACAGCGTTCAGGTATCCTATTCCTCTATTTCTTCATTTCTAATGTATCCTTTTGTTATTTTAATCATCGTTGATCCCTTCTTTAGGTTATGAAGTCTTAAAGGCCGAATTTCCTTTGGAGAGATCACCCTTGGATTATAATAATAAGGCACTCGTTCGAGCACTTCCGAAGAAATCGAGGTCTCTAAAACTGTCGAGGAACGAAAATGACCCTTCTGTTCCCGACAGCTCGTATCAGAACATCGCGTCTTCAATCTCCGAAGGTTAAATCTACTAATTTTTCGAAGAAACGAGCAGCTCCTCCAATCATTGGAAATCCTCTTTCGAAAAAGCAGAAAAATCGATACGAGGCCGAGGATGCTCTGTTCAGATTCAAATTCAAATCTTCAGCTTTTGTCAAAAGATGAAGAAAAATGTGTTGAGTTATTCTGGAAGACGGGCGGCTGCGAATCTCTAAAACCGAAGGACGAATTTGTTGCAAAAGAGCACATAACTGCTCTTGCTAGAAGCTCTGTTCGGGTTTGTTATTTTAATCTTAATCTCATTTTTTATGAATTTTATTCCTATCTGAATCTTCTCCTTTCTTTCGTTTTTTAGGAAGCTCGTAATACTTGCCTCATCGTTGCTGAGTATGAGTGTCTCTTGAAAGAGATTCAAAAATTTGTAGATGACCTTCGGAAGAAGAATGAAAGGCTGGAGATTGATCGAACTTCCCTTACTTATCAAGTTGAAGCAGTAAAGAAGGAAGCTCTCAAAGCCAATTCACCCCTGGCTCAGAAGATGAAATCGACAAAAAGGGAGGTAGCCGAGAAAGTTCATAACAAATTGAACTCCATCCAAAAGATCGTCCAAATCCGAGAAGATGGACTAACCAAAACTATCAACCTCGGTCAATCTCAGACTGTGCTTGGGGTACTCAACGACTATTCTTCTCAGGGCATGAATATCCCTGCTGACTTTTTGAAACGAGTGGCGGAGGACGCACGGATAGCCGAGCAAGAACGGAAGGAGTGTTAGTTCGCCGAGTTTGAACCTGATGCTTTTCTCTTTGTCGTTTGATAACGATTCCCTCTCTTTTTTTTTATGTTGCTTTGTTTTGGGTCTAGGTATTTATGTTTATTATAAACATAAGCAGGAATGACCCAAATTTGCCTTACAATTTCGCGGCCCTACTTTATCAAGCTCCGAAATTTCCAACTGCATTCTGTAAAGAATGTGTAGAGGGACGAACCCTGTTTATTGAGTATGTGGTCAAGATACCGATTTTTATTGTTTGAATCTCGATTAAATATAGTTGAGTTGTATGAACTTCTTGACTATAGAACCAAAATTTATTATTGATATTGCAGGTGAACCTCGCGAGAGGCTGCCTAAGTACCCTCAGAAAGGATCAAGCCACACGTAATTCCAAAGTTTCCACAATTGTTGGCTATCTCGAGAATCCGAGATACCAACACAAGTTTTTTTTTTTTTTTCGTTCACCTTCGGAACCTTCTTAGTCATAATGTCTCATCCCTAAGAGAAGAGCTGACTTTTTCCTCTCCTTGCGGACTCTCTTCGAGGCATCTTCTAGCTTCTACGGGGGATGTCGAAATAAAATTTATCCTTTTTCGTTGAGATGAGAAGTTAGGTCGAGGGGATTCTTTTTTATGTATGAATTTCCTTTTTGAGGCTAATGCTCGTCCTCTTATATCTACTAAATATCTTTTCCCGGGAGTTCGCTCTAAGTTAGGTTCTTCAGAAATTTGCTCTAAGTATTTATTCAAAAGATACTCTGGCAAGTTGTGACATTTCTTTGTTTTGTGCCCGTAAGAAGTATAGTAATCACACCACGCCAAAGGAGTCCTTTCCGCCTTTTTGGTTTTGGATTTCAATATGCCTCCCCCGTGCAGCTCTATAATTGATTTTGTAGTTCGGCTGTGAAAAACGCGACCCTTGCTTTGGCCTTTTCCCTTCGTTCGTACTATTGATCGTAATGTTGGCAAGGCTCTTTATATTTTTGTTTTGCTTCTCCTCCCCTGGAGGCATTATTATGACCTTCAGACAGCCGAGCCCCGTTTTCGTCTGCTCTGATATATATGTTTACTCTATAGAAAGCATCTTCCACGGATTGTGGTCGGTAAGCTGAAAGTTCTTCTAAATCTTGTCTCATACCAAGTTCCGCCAGTTAATGCATCGATGGCTAGTTCGTTAGGGATATCTAGCTGAGAATACACCATTTTAAATCTCTTAATGAAGCTTTGAAGAGATTCAGTTGACCCTTGGTTAATAGAGTAGAGGTAAGAAATTGTTGTTGGGCGATCAAGATTGAACATGTATTGCTTTAAGAATTTTTGCCGCAATTGGTTATTCAGGCTTAGACGTTACCCCATAAGCTTTCCGCAAAGAATTTACATTTCTTCTCATCCCTTTCAGATGAATGAAATTTGGCCTGGTTGATCGTAATCATGAATGCTTTGAGAAATACCTTCGGGTCCCCCATTCCGTTATAAGTTGGAAACTCCAATTTTTCTTCTTTAAGCGAATAAAGATCAGTAACTTCTCTAAAAGACGAATCTTGGTCCGATCTCTTGAATATCTGGCTAAGATGCGAGGTATCGACAAAGGACTTTTGGAATAAGGTTCTCATAATCTAAAGTTCGCGGTGTAATTCTGCTATCGTATTCTCCGTATTCAAGATTGTACCCTCGCCTATTGGTCCGGTAGCACAAGTCCTTTCTTGGTTTCTCTGGGTGGAGCTTCGGTTTATTTATTCCAGGATACCAGGCATGCTCTCCTCTTCTCTCGCTGATGGTGACGATAAACAGATATTTGTAAGTCCATTCACCTGATCATGTTTACTATTTTCACTTTGGATATCGCTTTTCCTGTTCAACACGGGATTCTCGACGTTTCCTGTTGGAATGCTTCTGACATCAGCAAGTTCTCTTTGTTCTAAGGATACGTGCTGATTCGAGATTTCGAACTCCGAAGTTGTAATCTTGATGGGTTTCTGGTCCCAACTAGTCATTCTTGGTATTCTTCGAATTTTAGGTATCATCAGCAAGGATTTGTCTGAGGTTTCTTTTGCTTTTACTCAAAAGTAGACCCCCTACCTGGCGCGCCAAATATTGATACTGGGTTCAACTTCTAATTTTTATAATTAGAGGGGTTCGTTTTTGGAGTAAGTTAAGTAAATAAAAGAAATACAAAAAGAATCCTTGGAATGAAGTTTTTTTATTGATATCGAATACAAAGGTGTTAACTCGGAATGCCGATTTAACTTTATCAAAGAGAAGTATTAAACTTAGGTTTGCTAGTAATTCTTCTCCCCCATCCTGAATGAATGTTTTAGTGAAGGGAGGTATGTATTTATATATATCTGTAGTCGGCTATCTAAGCCCATGGGCTAACCTCGGAAAAATGGAAATATTACATTTTTCCGAAATCAGGGAATCTGTGATAAGATTTTATCCTATCCTGTCCGGGTTTAGACTTCGGCTTTGGACGAAGTAGTTTATACCCCCGCTTCCGACACTAAAATCCTACCATTCTTTACCGAGGTGTCCTTCAGTCATCTGGCCCGAAGGTTAAAATCCTATTGAAGTGACTTATGACCTGATCTATAATTAGGAAAAGATCGGTAGGGACCAAAACTCAATTATTGTCAAGTTATTGATCTGGGGTTCTAATCCCACTATCAACATTAGCCTCCATGGTCAAAATTAGAACATGTCTTTGAGACAACGCATCGACCACCATATTGTCTTTCCCTTTCTTGTTCTTGATGAAATAAGGGAATGTCTCTATGAATTCAAGCCACTTACCATGCCTCTTCTTGAGTGTTTTTTGACCATGTAGGTACTTCAAATTCTCATGATCAGTATGGATGATACACTCCTTAGCCGATAGATAATGTTTCCATGTCTCCATTGCGCGCTCCAAAGCGTACAACTCTTTGTCTTAAGGTGGGTAGTTGAGTGTGGCTCCACTAAGCTTCTCACTGAAGTATGCTACTGGCTTTCCTCCTTGCTTAAGTACTGCCCCGAGTCCCAAACCACTTGCATCACAATCTACTTCAGAAGCCTTGTCAAAATCGGGTAGCGCGAGGACGGGTGCTTTGGTCAAACTATCTTTAAGCTCCTCAAAGTCTTGTTGCTGAAGCTTTTTCCCATGTAAAATCCACATACTTATTGACTGAAGCAGTCAATGGTGCTGCCTTGGTGCTAAAATCTCTCACAAAACATCGGTAGAAGCTTGCTAATCCATGGAAACTCCGAACTTGGCTAATTGTCGTAGGTGTTGGCCATTCTTGAATAGCTTTTATCTTCTCCTCATCTACTAGTAGGCCTTGTGAACTCAAAACAAAACTGTTGATACTGTGTTCAACTTCTAATTTTTTATAATTAGAGAGGTTCATTTTTGGAGTAAGTTAAGTAAATAAAAGAAAGACAGGAATCCTCGGAAAGAAGTATTATTATTGATGTCGATTACAAATGTGTTAACTCGGTATGTCGAGTTAACTTTATTAAAGATAAGTATTAAACCTAGGTTTTCTATTAATTCTTCTCCCCGATTCTGAATACCTATTTTAGTGAAGGGGAGCATGTATTTATATATCTCTGTAGTCGGTTATCTAAGTTCATGGGCTAACCTCAGAAAAATGAAAATATTCCGTTTTTCCAAAAACATGGAATCTGTGATAAGATTTGATTTTATCATGTCCGACCTTAGACTTCGGTTTTGGAAAAAGTAGTTTATACCCCCGCTTCGGACAGTAAAATTCGGCCATTCTTTACCGAGGTGTTCTTCGGTCATCTAGGCCGAAGGTTAAAATCCTATTGAAGGGATTTATGACTTAATCCGTAATTAGGGAAAGATCGGTAGGGATTGAAACTCAATTATTTCTAAGCTATTGATTCGGGGTGCTAATCCCTCCATCAACAATAAGTCCCCCCCCCTGTTTGTCTGAGGATAATCCTAAGGAAGAGTCGGCGAATTTTGAAGTAATGTAGGTTGTTGATAAGCGAAGCTTGGTTGTTGACGATCTTGTTCTTCAAAAATCTAGGACATTTCTTCTGTCTTTGTTTCGTCGATTAATCTTGGCGGGTAAAATTTGGAAAACGAAAGGTCCCTTCTGATGCGTGTGTTGAAATCTTAGAACTTTCAAACCCTTTCACCTTATTTATGACGTGTCATTCCTACACATCCCTCTGGTTGGTTGAGAAGTCCTAGACGTGTTTTTGGCGGGAAGAGAAAAGAAACTGAACATTTATTAGATCTCAGTTCCCCCCAATTTTGATTTGACAATGGTGACGTGTCCTGTTTTAATGAAGATGTCGGTTGAGTTTCCATGGTTTCCTAAAAGTCGGAAATCCCTTTAAATAGCTGCTAAACCAGAATGATTTCATTTTTAGGTTTTAACCTCTCTATTCTCTTCAGTGAAAATTCTATCAAAATCTAAAACCATATTTTCACACTTTTTCATAATTTTCTTCGTCATATTGATTGAAAAGCAAAACTCTCTTGGTTTTGACTCCGAAATTGACCTCTCTTCATCGGGATCAAGCAGATCTGAAAAGAAAATTTCCGAAGACCACCAATCCAATAATTCTCCGGTTAATATCGAAGATATTTCTTCTGCAGAAAAGAAGAAAAGCTCAATTATGAACTTATCGATCCCGGCTTATTCCTTAGCCAAAAATGATCGCTCGGAAACCGTTTCTAATCTAGCAGTAATGGGCGGGGAGGAGTCGTCAGAAGACTTTGGTGATTCTTCCTTTAAAGAGAGTGATATCGAGACCCTCTGATCTTCTATTTTAAACCCAAAAGATCTCCGATCTTTATTAACCTAGCTAGGCAGCATTCAGGTATCCTATTCCTCTATTTGTTCATTTCTAGTGTACTATTTCGTCATTTTAATCATCGTTGATCTCTTCTTTTAGATTATGAAGTCTCGGAGGCTGAATGTCCCTTCGAGAGATAGCCCTCAGATTATTATAATAAGGCACTCGTCCGAGCACTTCCAAAGAAGTTAATGTCTCAAAAACTACCGAGGAGCGAAAACGACCCTTTTTTCCCGGCAGCTCGTATCAGAATATTACAGCTTTGGAGAAAAAACGCAGAAAAACTGTCGTTTCGTCTCAATCTCCGAAGTTCAAATCTTCTAATCTTTGGAAGAAACGAACAGCTCCTCCAATCATTGGAAATCCTCTTTCAAAAAAGCAGAAAAATCGATTGGAGGCCGAGGATGCTCCGTTCAAATTTGAATTCAACTCTTCGCAGCTCTTGTCGAAAGATGAAGAAAAATGTGTTGAATTATTCTGGAAAATGGCCGTATGTGAATCTCTGAAACCGAAGGACAAATTTGTCGCGAAAGAGCACATAACTGCTCTTGGTAGAAGGTCTGTTCAGGTTTGCTATTTTAATATTAATCTCATTTCCCTCCGAACTTTTTGAATATCTGAATCTTCTCCTCTCTCTCGTTTTTACGAAGCTCGTAATACTTGTCTCATCGTTGCTGAGTATGAATGTCTCTTGAAAGAGACTCGGAAATTTGCCGATGATCTTCGGAAGAAGAATAAAAGGTTGAAAATCAATCGAACTTCCCTTACTCATCAAGTTGAAGCAGTAAAGAAGGAAACTCTCAAAGCTGGTTCATCTTTAGCTCAGAAGAGGAGGTAGCCGAGAAAGTTCAGAACAAACTGAACTCCATCCAAAATATCGTCCAAATCTTGGAAGATGGACTAACCAAAACTATTAACCTCGGTCAATCTCAGGCTTTGCTTGGGTTACTCAATGACCTTCTCAAGGCATGAATATCCTTGTTGACTTTGTGAAACAAGTGGAGGAGGATGCACGAGTAGCCGAGCAAGAACTGAAGGAGTGCCAGTTCGCCGAATTTGAACATGATGATTTTCTCTTTGATGTTTGATAATGATTCCTTCTCTCTCTTTCTTTTTTTTTGGTTGTTGTTTTGTTTTTCTTTTTTTTTTTGTGCTCGGAAATACCTATTTTAATGATTTATTATATATCATTTTTTAAGTTCAAATTTAAAATCAAAAGAAAGATTCTTCAAATTATCTTTATGTTAGTTTTTTCAACAGATCACCGGACGTTCATGGGCGAAGCCGAAATTTGTTTTTATTCAATGAGAAAATCCTCGACTGTTAACCTCTAATCTCAAGATCCTACTTTATCAAATCTTTAGATTTTGGGTGTAGGTATTTATGTTTATTATAAATATAAGTAAGAATGACCCGACTTTGCCTGACAACTTCTCAGCCCTACTTTATCAAGCTCCGAAATTTCCAACTGCATTCTGTAAAGAATGTGTAGAGGGACGAATGCTGTTATCGAGTATGTGATCAAGATACCGATTTTTATTGTGTAAATTTTGGTTAAATATAGTTGAGTTGTATGAACTTCTTGACTATAGAACCGAAATTTATTATTGATATTGTAGCAGAACCTCGTGAGAGGTTGCCTACGTACCCTCGGAAGGGATCAAGACACACGTAGTTCCGAAGTTTCCATAATTGTTGTCTATCTCGGGAATCCGAGATACCATTTTTTTTTTTTTTTGGGTTCACACTTGGAACCTTTTTTGTCTTAATGTCTCATCCCTAAGAGAAGAGCAGGCTTGTTCCTCTCCTTGGGGACTCTCTTTGAGGCAGCTTCTAGCTTCGGCTTGATTGCCTCTTACGAAACAAATGACTAATGGAGTTGGGAATTTGAAGTATTGATGATATGTGGAGAGTATTCCTTTTATTAAAAACAACCAGGGGGTTCCGAGAATCACGTTGTAAAGAGTTAGTCTTTCTACTACATCGAACTTGATGATCTTGATTGTTCCTCCAACTGTCATTGGGAGTTCTACCATGACGAGTGTTAAAAAATTCTCACTGGTAAATGCCGTCAATGTCCTAATTCATGGCTTAATTTTGTTTCTTTTGTCCAAAGTTTTTGAAACATATCAATACATATCACGTTCGCCGAGCTTCCAGTGTCTACTAATATTAGGGTAACTAGACAGTCTCCAACTTGTAGTTCGACAACTAACGGATCGTTATGAGGAACTTCAATCCCTTCCAAGTCATCGGGGGTAAAGACAAGTTCTTTCTAAAAAAATCCACTTAATTCATGGACGGACAAGCTTTGTTTGATATCCGAACAGTTGTAACGCTTCTACGGGAGATGTCGAAATAACATTTATCATTCTTCGTTGACATGGAAAGTCAAGTCAAGGAGATTCTTTTTTATGTATGAATTTCCTTTTTGAGTCTAATGCTCGTCCTCTTATATCTACTAAGTATCTTTTCCGGGAGTTCTGAAGATGCAAAGTTATTCACCCAAAACTAACTGCAAGTGCACAGTGTACAATTGTAGTATAAATTAGGTTATCGATCCCACAGAGATTATGTCGAGTTTCGATTCTATTAGAATGCAATCTATCTGGTAACTAGTTGTGTAACTTATGGATTAAAAAACGCTAGACTTAGGTAAATCGCGGGTAATATGGGTCATGCACGAAATTAGATGTTGCTCTACTCTTAAACACAAAAGACAATGTATACAATACCAAATCTCTTTACGTATTGTACTATGAATCAACCAATAGATCATAAAGGATGCTTTTCAACCTATATAGCTGACACATGCATTGAGAATGGATTTGATTGTTCATGACCTTCCAAGCCAAACTCTCGTTTGCATAAGGACGAGATCACCTGCTAAAAAAAATTCTCCGGACTTGATGTAAAATGGATGTATGATGCAACAAACCCTAAAATTCAATATTCTAAGTGATCAAGTCAAAATATTGTATGAATTAATATTAAAGCAAAGAGTAGTCACGAATTCAGCAACAATTTGTGCACCTAATGACCCATAAAACCTTTGACAACCTAGATCTAACTAGAGAACTACTCACACATAGCAAACAAACCAATCATAATCATTAATATCAAGAGTTTGCAATATGAAAGTAATATCAAAAGAGATCAGAGCAAAACGTGTCTCTCTCTCTGTAAAACCAAGAGAACAGGGGCACAAGAAAATCTTCACACAAGGGTGCTCCCTGAAAACAAGATCTAAGTAACTTTTTGGTGATTTTTGGTAAAGAGATGCTTGAATGCTTCAAAAGCTTGATGAAAGTCGTCTCTCCTCTTCTCCTCTGCTCAAAGTTGGTTATATAGCTCCTCTAGGTCATGCATGACTCGGCAAATAAGTTTTAGAAGTTAGGGTTTCGAAAAAGAAGCCCAAGAAGAATTTCCTTTTAATTAAAGCGGCCTCTGAGTCGGTCGACTCTTCCTTCCAGTCGGTCGACTAGGGTTTCAGATCAGAATTCTTCATTTTAGCTTCAAATCTTCTAAATTTTTGCAAAACACCTCAGCATGTGGAATATTCCATTTAACCTGTATAAAATGCAGAAAAGGCTCCAAAACAGCGTAAAATATCATCATGAAAACCGGTAAAAATAACAGTATATCAAATTCCCCTAGACTTAGCTTTTGCCCGGCCTCGAGCAAATAAAGAGCTAGTTAGTGGTCAAAACAAATCCGGTTTACCATGATCAAGCTATCAACCTTCAGCAACTATTTCTTTCATTGTGACCTCTTCAACAGCTGACCAATACGCATACCAAGTTGTATTCTCCAATGAAAAACTTATTAAGAACAAATTATAGTTATCTCAACCACAATGAACACCATATTTCAGATACCATCAAAGCAACTCATTCTACTATCATCATATAGCCGGAAATGCTTATCAATCGTCATCTAATTTAGCACAAGATAGTCTTTTCGCTCTCCCCCAGACTTATCCTTTTTAATCATTCAGTTTATAGCTCAAAATTTCTCAAAGTTTAGGCGAATAGTGGCATCGTAGGAAGTTTTTCTAGCCTCGCTGTCAACCGAGTTCTCAAAGGTTCAAATGCATCATGGTATCGTCGGGAATTTCCCTAACCGCATAGATCCTGATCTTCTAGTGATGAATAATTGGTGTCTTAAAGAATTTCCCTCTACCTCATCACTAGGTTTTCATAAAATACATACTTTTCCTTTAATCAAATTATCTTTAGGGAGAGCTGAACATCGAAAATCATGCTAGTGAACGAATATTTAGCAAGATATAATGGTTAATGTGACAAACGAAATGATACAGACTTCCTACGATGAAAATTTCTGAATCACGTGGGTCTACTCTGTATTGTATCTATCAAGCTCTCTGGATTTCCATATGGTTGGTCCTTGTCAATGCTGCTGAGTGACTCAATCATAGTTAAAGAAAGTAGAAAGTGATAATAGCATTCAAAAACATATCAAATAGCAAAAAGTTCACCAAAGATCCATAAAACGAAAGAAAGTCATAATACTCCCTCCCCCAGACTTAAATTTCACTGTCCCAGTGAAACCAAGTCAAATGAAAAGTGCAGAGAAAAATCCAGAGATAAATAAAAGTAAAGACTGAAAATGAAATGATAGAACCGTATCTAATCGCGGGGACTGCGAGTGCGTCTCCACTCAGTTGTAGGGTCAAAGGCGTGCGAAGAACTAGTGCCTCCATAGAAATTTGGTGGCAAGTGGCTCATCATCATAGGATCATCCGGGAAACTTGTTAAGTTACCCGGCTCTATGGAAAAATGCATCGTCTCCCCTCTCTCGGCCGCAGTCGGCCGACTCTGGGTAGGGTCGTCTGACTCGGTCTCTGCATCGTCATCATCTCGTCGGTCATCATCATCTCCAGCTCTCTGTGGCTCTGGTGCTCTCCTGGTTGGCTCGTGGACTCCTAGGTTAGACGAACAACCTGTGAAAAACGAGTAAAACCATCGAGCAATCTTGTTCTTCGTCCTGTGGCGCTCCATCTTGTGTTTGTACTTCACTTCTAGACTCGCCTGAAATGGTGGCTGCTTGGGTAACTCGAAGAAATCTGGCATCCTGCCAGTAGAGAATCTCGCTCCAGCAAAGGTAAAGTCTCCAGCTTGGTGTGAATCACGCGGCTGGGAAGTAGAAGTGCGCGGTGCCTGGGCGGCGAGTCTTGTATGGCAAGGTGGGGCATGTGCGGCCTCTGGTAGCAGATTCGGTGCAGCAGCTATAACCGTCTGCAAGTCGGCAGGTGGGTGAAACCCAATGGCTTCCTGTGAATTGAGCCTAACGTGACTCTCGTTCGGTAATCGAATCAAGCAAGTCGCGCCATCGTCCGGAATGAACTCGTACCATCCTCCCATACGAACAATGTTAGAATGATCCAGAGAACCCTCATCTAGAGTAATCTTCGTCGCATCAACGGCTTCCTTCCCAAACAAATCAAGTGGTACTTCACACCACTTCATGATGGGGGTCAAAAGGTTCCCCACGGTCTCCTTCTGAGAAGAAGCGTTTCCCAAGAAGATGTGACTTCTTGTATCAACTAAATGGCGTGCAAAGAGTGCATCCATGATCCAATCAATGTCCTTAGGCGCTTCTGGCAGCAGGAACGAGTCGCCCAAGGCATAGTAAAGCAAAGTCAACTCCGGCTCGTAGAGTCGGCCGACCTCAGTGCGTCTCAAGAGTGTATGGCTAATGACTCTAGCCAAAATCCGAAGAGCGGGATGGCGGATCAAAGACTGCTTCGTCTTCGTTGGCTCGTAAGCTCCAGACCCAATGATTGACCACATCAGGTCACGCTTCCCAAAGCTCTTCATGCTCCAATATTTGGTTCCCCTTCGCTGAAAACCAAAAATACAACAAATGTCCGCCACTGTGAGCGAGTAATGCTCACCACGGATCTTGAAGTGGAGACTCCATTTGTTCACGTTCTCACAGCGATGCGGTATATCCAAATACATCGAGGCTAGGAACTGCCTTGCCGTCTCCAGATATGTATCATAGCAAGTGAAACCAATGATCCCCATACCGACATTCTTCATCAACCGTCTCAAATGGTCCTTCAACTTCAGCCGTGACATGTAACGTATGTCAAGAAAGCGCATTGGCTGGGTGAGAATGTCCGCGTAGCGGTTGTAGAAAAACCGTGTCATAGTCATCCCAATGCCGGTTTTGTCTCATTCGGTATGTGCGGTCCTTAATGACATCCGCGTGGTTCCTCTCGGGAAATGGGTCCTTGAGTTTCTTGTTCTCTGCCTTGTCCCAAATATCAGCATCACTGTCGTACTCAGAGGAAGACATCTGCAAAAAAAACGAAGAATCGAAAGGAATTTAAACTATTTTCATCAAAAATCATCAACCTCGGTCGACCAGAGTCGACCGACTCAGGTCTCGACGGGAACTTCTCGGTCATTCAATCATCAAATCCGCTATAATTCATCAATTGAACTCAAATTTCTTGCATAATCTAACACAGGTAACGATATTCTGCCACTCTATACTCAATTCAACCTAAATCCCAGTCTAAATCATCAATATGCAAATTTTTCAAATTTTTCAACTTTTTCTCCAAAAAATCGTAAAAGAAAACGAGTTGAATCAGAAAAATACCTTGCAGATCGTGAAAACCGTTAGCAAAGGATGATAGAGCGTAAAATTGCGATCTTAGGGGACTTTGAATCACAAAATTTGGTTGAGAATTGAGAGAGAAAATCGTGTTTGAAAGTTGAATTTTATTAGAATTATGAAGAAAAACTCGGGTATTAAAAAAACTCGCCACATGAGTCGACCGACTGCTCAGCGCGGGGTCGACCGACTGGGCCTTAGAAGCAAAATCCGAAATTTTTTTTTTGTAGTTGTTTTTATGTTTTTATCATGACTCAATCTAAACTGGGACTAAAAGCACGAAATCCTAAAGAATTGAACTAAAACAGACTCACAAGTGGGTTGCCTCCCACTAAGCGCTTCTTTACAGCCAGTAGATTGACTTTCTCTGACTTGAATCCCTTACTCAGTAGAGCTCAGCTCAGCTCCTTGATCCCTTTCCTGTTCCTCCATATTATCATCTTCACAATCCTCATCATCATCATCTTCAGTAAGATCCACAACTTTGTTTTCATTCTCAGCTTCCTTCACTAGCTCTTTAAGCACAATGCTTGCAGTGAACAATGGTTGTTTGGTGGATACATGCTTCTTGTTCCTTAGGATTGGAATGTAGGTTCCCTTGTAGAGGGCACGTTCAAAACCTTGAGGTGTAGTTCCAGTCATCCTCATCTTCTCTTCTTCAATGGATTCAGCAGCTCTGAACTTAACTCTTCCAGTTCTGCAATCTATCTTAGCATATACGGTGTGTAAGAATGGTCTTCCAGGAATCAACGGGTGTTGAGGCTCACTTTCAAACATTGCCACATGGATATCTACTACGAAAAACCGGCTGTTGGCTCTCACAAGTACATTCTCCACTATTCCCTCGATTATCTTGTAAGTATCATCAGCTAGCCTCAAAAGCACTTGCTTGTTCACCATTTGGTCAAACTTCATCATTTTGGCAACTGAGAGCGACATTAGGTTTACTCCAGCTCCAGTATCACATGGGACGTTCTCAAACCATGTGTGGTCAATCATAACACTAATCTCAGCTCTTTCAAAGTCTTCAAGCTTCTTTGGCATTGATTTCTCGATCACTTCATCACACATCTTGGCAAGTCTACCGCAAACCTCCTTGGCTCCCATCTTATTCTTCAGTAAGTAGGCTATCAACTCTTGTAGCTCCATCTCCATTCCACATTGCTCCATAAGTGGCCAAATCTCCTTACATTCTCGGATAAACTCCTCCACGTCATATTTAATTTGTGTCTCAAGTACCTTCAATGAGCAAAGAAAATGATTTTGTCCTCAATGTGCTCAGGTCGTATCCAACGAGCAGTGGATTGAATTTCTTCATCAAACGTAGAACAAGCTGTCATAGAAATTGCTCTTCGTTTAGCTTCAGGGGAGTCGAGTTGACCGACTGGTGGTAGAGTCGACCGACTCGGGCGTCGAAAACTCTTCCTTATGGTCTCTTCGATAACTCTCATTTTTGGTTTGGAGCTTGTGATGACTGCCAAACTCTTCTTCTTCTTCTTCTCTGGGTAGTAATGAATCTATCACCAATCATACATGGTAATCCAGTGAGTTTTCCCAAAGGCACAACACTTGTATCGTCAGCTAATCGCATCTCCTTCTTGGTGGTCTTCAATTCGAGTGGTTCCAACTTTTCCATGGCAGACAAAGGCATGGTGTTATTGCTTGCTCCTAGATCACATAGGCATCTCTTGAAGACTTGATCTCCAGTTGTCAAAGTAAGCTCAAATTGTCCAGGATCCTTCTTCTTGTCTGGTATCCGGTACATGATCGCTCTGTCACAAATGGCAGTGAATAAGCAGTTCCCATCTTCTGGGGTTATCTTCCAACTCATCACCTTACAGAGGACGTCTTGAAGCTCAGTGTTCAGCTTGCATGCTCTTGCAAATGACATCCTCCTCATCAACACTTTAGAATAGGTCTCAACTTCTTTCTTGAGCTCCCAATCATCTTTTTCAGCTTCTACATCAATTCCCAAGTCATCAACTTCATACTCATGAACTGAAATCCATGGATACACTGATTGATTAGTGCACCATGGTTTGTAGACACTCTTCCTGGGTGGAACCTTCATCAAAGGAGACCCCACTTCTTCTTCAGAAGCTAAGAGTTGGTCAACCTTCTCCTCGGTCCACCGACCGTTGACACCGTTGACACGTCGACCGACCATTGATGGCAGTCGACCGACAGTATCAGACGATCCTTCTTCACTTGTTTCTTCCAGGATTTTCACCTCTTCAATCTCCTTAATGTGGATAGCTCGGATGGATAGTGGACATTTGGTGACTCTCCTGACTCCCACAAATCTTTCAAGCTCTTCCATTCGCTCATGAAGTCTTTCGACATCAATCTGAAGGTGGCTTATACGCGAATCAAGGGTGAGGAAAAGTTGATCCATCTTCTTCAAAAGGGTCTCATAAGTTCTGTTCTACATCTCCAGGACTTCTTCAACTAGGCTCTCCGGTCCATTCGTTGGCGGCATTGGTTTGTAAAACAAGTGCGGGTTGAAGTATCCATCTCGGTATCGGTTTGATCTCACGAAATCCACATCCGGCTTCCCATCTTCCTGTGCTTTCCTTGCATCATTTTCCGTCTATCAAACACAAAAGAAGAGAAATATTTAGTAGTTGTTTTTATCATAATTTCCTAACTCTAATTCTAACAAAAATCGAAAACACTGTTAAATCCCTGGCAACGGCGCCAGAAAAACTTGATGGTGCAAAGTTATTCACCCAAAACTAACTGCAAGTGCACAGTGTACAATTGTAGTATAAATTAGGTTATCGATCCCACATAGATTATGTCGAATTTCGATTCTATTAGAATGCAATCTATCTGGTAACTAGTTGTGTAACTTATGGATTAAAAACGCTAGACTTAGGTAAATCACGGGTAATATGGGTCATGCACGAAATTAGATGTTGCTCTACTCTTAAACACAAAAGACAATGTATGCAATACCAAATCTCTTTGCGTATTTCACTATGAATCAACCAAAAGATCAGAAAGAATTTTTTTCAACCTATATAGCTAACACATGCATTGAGAATGGATTTGATTGTTCATGACCTTCCAAGCCAAACTCTCGTTTGCACAATGATGAGATGAGAAATTGAGTGTTTTAGCACCTAATTTTTGTAAGATTTTATCCAATTTATCCCATCTTCATGTCATTTCTCATGCATTTAGGGTAGATTTCCACTGTAGGCGTCCTAGGAGTCCGCATTTGTGTATTTTGTGTATTTCAGGTGATTTTAGGTCAATAAGGAAGGAAAAGAGCTCAAAAAAAGGAGAAAACAAGTCAAGGATCAAAGGCAAGGGAGCAAAACTATCGATTGGTCGAACCTCACTCATATCGAAGACGTATCGATCGATATGGGATGGAGAATATCGAGACCCATATCGATCGATAGGTAGAAGCCAGAAGCAAAAAATAAAAAGACGGAAATGCCCCTGACCAACCAAGCTCCCCTATAAATAGAGTTTGTCCCATCATAGGACACACACACCCTCTCCACACTTCCTTTTTAGTCTTGCCTAGGTTTATCTTTTGCTACCATAAAAGGTAGCTTTGTAAATATTTTTATTTTCTTCTTTTCTTTTTATTTTAGTTATGTAAGACAATTATGTTTAATTAAAGTTTAATTAAGGAAGTTAATTAAGAGAGAGACAGTGATTATGGTTGTCTTAATTAGGGTTAATTAGTTGGGTTCTTTGAAACCAATTAGGTTTAGATCTCCTAATCATGGGTCTTTAGAGGTGAAGAGAGATGGAGATTAGTGACTCCTCCTATCACTCTTTTCAACCTCTACCCCTTCTAATCCTAGAGATTAGTGGGTAAAGCCCAATTGATTAGTTGAGAAGCTTTCTCAACCCTAATAGATCTATGGAATAGAGATTAGGGTTTGATTTGTAGAAACCTTTGTGTGCTTATAGCGTAGATCTATTTTTGTACCCTCTCAAATGGCTTAACTTGTTAGGAGAATAGATCTAGAGAGCTAGTTGAATTCCTAAGAAATTGTTGGATCAATTGGCTAGATTAGAATCAAACTTCCACATAAAGATATGCAAAGGCACTTGTAGCACTTAAGACCTCTAGATGTTTATCATGATTCAATAGGACCCATTGATAGACAAAACACTTAGTGGTACGGTTATTTCGGATCGGATGATCGGGTAGCTAGTAAAACCGAAGCAACAAGTCCCTAACCCGAGATAACAACCTTAGTTAATAAACTTCCTAATCCAATCTATCTTAATTAGCACTCCTTAGTTACCTAGATTTCTATCTTAGTCAACTAGAAACCTCAAAACCAACAACTACAAAACCCCTTTTTATATTTCGGCTTTCAATTTGGCTTAGATATAGCTTGATAACTTCCATGCTCCTTTGGGTTCGATCCCTCAATTCCTACAACGAGTATAGCTTATACTTGGGCTAAGATTGAGGTGTTTATAAATTTTAAAGCTTGAAACACCGACACATCAAGTTTTTGGCGCCGTTGCCGGGGAGCAATTGGCAAAGCTTATTAAGAAATATCTAGACCGCTCAGATGTGATTAAAAAGTGAATATATACTTTCTGACAACAATATCTGTTATCCATCTTACGATAGATAACCGGTCTTATCCGGACCCTTACGATAGAAAACTGATCTCATCGGATCATTGGAATGAAAGGGAAATCCCCTAACATGCATTGATAATCTATCCCCAACAACATGCAACAACGCTTATTAGGTATAAACTGAACCGCTTGCATATTCGGTTAAGAAAGCATACTGATGGTTCAATCGTGCTGCTATCGGATCGTGGAACGTTGTCGGACAACTGGCTTCCAGATAAGGTGTCTTGATAAGCTTCCGCTGATCTATCAAATCGAGTCTCGGAACAATCGGTGGAACTACTCGACAGTCGGAATGGTTCTCGGTAGCGGTAAGACTCTGTCTCGTCAAGGATCGGTTATCGGAACGTGCACCGACTCTCGACAAATTATTCTCCGATAAGCCCATGTGTAGCGAACAATCCGGAAGGCTCTCGTTGAATTCTTGTTTTGTCGAAGAAAAGAACTCAAGGTGCAATTATGTAGATGTCCCGACGATCCATGCATTCAAACACGTGTCCCGGACACTTGTAAACGAGATTCTCTTTATTTTTTCTCCCACCATCACCTACCTCGACCGTGCCATTTTCCCTGCACGTCTTCTCACGTGATGCATCGTATCGAGCCGGCTGGCAGAAGAACCAACGGCTTGCCCGAGCCAGCCCAAGTCAATCCAATCCGATCGAACGATATAGCCCGACCCTATGCCATCAGATCCAGCCCACGATATTTCAGTCCAAGCCCATATTCTTTTCAGGTTTCCTTAGCCCGAAACGATACCCGCTTAACTTCAATCCGATCCAATTTCCTAGCCCGATCCAATTTCAATCAGGGTTTTCCCACTTGTTTACGGGCTGCCCAAACACCTTAAGCCCAATCCACTTCGAAACCCGATCTATGGATTCAGCCCACAATCCGAGTTCGAATCCGACCCTTTCACCTGATTCGTAAATCCAGTTCGTTTACCTGATCCAACACCAAATTTATCTTATTCGATGTCCCCTTCTCCGTACCGATCTTCCCATCAGTCCATGTGACTCGATCATCTCGGCCTTACTGATTCGCTTAGTTCATTTCACGGTCCGACTCTCCCGTCTAAATAGACGGACCATCCCTTAGTGGTTCGAACGAGTCTCGCTGTTTGATCCCTCTTGCATGTCCCGGCCTCGCAGGCAATTCCACAAACTAATCACTTCATCAAATCAGGTCCGACCAATGCATCCGGCTTACTCAGATTTCCCTGCCTAGTAAACATCGATGGTGAGACTTGATAAACCGCCAGATGACCCTTTCAGACTTGTGGACTTGACCCTAGCCGTGCAACGCATGATGTCTGGCCTGACCACTTGCAAAACTCCACGATCCCACAATTAGGATCAGACTTAGCCGATCCTGATCTTAGCAATCCGGATGTGAAGGTACCAATCAGTTCATTGATCTGAAAAGTCCTTAGCCCACTCGACCGCTTGGCCAGTTTTCCCCACTTGACCGGTCCATCTGACCGCTCCGGGTTGATCTTCTCGATCATATTCCAACTAAAGGGTTCTTCCTAGCCAATTGAGTCGGTGGCTTGACTAACTGATCCGCTAACTAATCCACCATCCTAATCGGACTGTGTTGTCGGTCAATATGCTAACAAGCTGCCGAACTGACTGAACCAAAGCTGAAGATAGAACCGCTGACTTCACCGGTAAGCACTAGCTAACTGGACCATTGACCGATCTGACCCCCAAAGTATTCATACTAACCGATCCAACCATTTCATCGCACTAAGATAGCTCGATACTCGTCTTCCAACCGGTTTTGCGATCCTTTTCCACCTTGGAGACTCCATTCCGTCGATCTTTAATGATTAAACCAGTCTTAGGAACTCTTTATCTTGATTCATGAAGGATTTTAGATAAGATAGATGTTCGGTCAACGCGGGGTCAATTTCCCCCCTCCCACGTGGGGTCAACGTAAAATTTTCCTCGATCCAACCTTGATCACCATCTCCATCGTTTTTCCTTAGGACAAGCTCTCTGGGTGGGTATTCATAGCCAACATCGATCCAAACCGCGATATCCTTCCCCCATCCGGACACATAGGGTACCCACCCCCTATGTAGCAATAGTGGCATTTCCGGATATGTCACCATAGGACATTGAATTGTCTGAGGAGTCCTCTTACCCCTTAAAAAATATTCCAATCGAATTTTTGGGTAATTTTTTCGACCGTTCCTTCTTATTTTAGCTCTAGTATTTATCTAAAAATTATCAGCCCAAATCTCCAACTTTGAACTTTTGAGATTTAGGCTTCACCGAGCCGATCTAGCTATCCGGTCAGGACATCTCCGAGTAACTTTCAATCCAGTCCATCCCAATTATGACTTTCAGTGATTAAAACTCCTCATTTCTTATAATGATATTCCCAAAGTTTCAATCCAAAATTCCAACTTTTAGTTTTGACTTAATCCACGATTGAGTCGATTTACCTCTCCACTCTTACCTCTTCTGGATAACTCCCTATCTACTTCATCCTACCTATGATGTTTTGTGACCGAAATTCCTTATCTTCCATAGTAATGAGTTTCCAAAAGTCTCATTCCAAAGTTTTAACTTCCAAATTCCAACCAACCTAGTAAGTAGTGGCCAACGGCAATAACTTTCAAACCAGGTCGGACCGTGTAGAGACCCGGTTAAGGGAGTAAGCCGACCGGGTGAACGTCCAAAATTTTAAAGTGGGAATGGGAAGTTGAGTTTTGGGGAAACTCAATTCCAAGGATTAATCTAAGGATCGGTCACAAAATAAGGAGTCCGGTCAGGAGTAATTGGGGAGTTACTCTAGAAGGTGAAATCGGTTAAGTGGGACTAAGCGCGGTGATTCCATATATAAGGGTTATGTCCGGGTTGATTAAATGGGCATCGGTGAAGGAAAAACCATCACAACCTTGACTAGTGGAAATTTCTTATGGAAACGATTTAAGGGGATCTTGAAGATCGATCTAGTACTTGGGGAATGATCGAATCACAAAAGTTAGTGCAGTAAGCGGATGAATCGATCCGAAAGCACGTTGACTCGATCGCCCTACTCGATGTTCCGGACGAGTGATATTTTAGCGAAATTAGTCGAGACATTTCTTGATCGGCCGACTAAGTGCGAATCAGTAACTTGGAGATTTTTCCATCAGCTTCGGTATGTGGGATTGGCAACCATGTGGCATTTTGATCAATGAAATAGACCGGTTAGGATGGGGAAATTGAAGGGGAGCTAAAGAGCCGAGTCTAAAGCTTAAGGAATGTGGAGATTGGTTAAGTGAGAGATTATGAGAAAGGAATAGCGGGGAAGAAGTGATTGGGGAAGATGAGCTGAACGGTGAAATTAGAAGCTGAAAATCTTTCTAAGTGAAGAGATGTTCCGATAGGAACGATTTTTCGGAAGGATCATTCATCGGATGTTAAGAGCCATTGACATTCGAATCAGTCATAAGCGTAGATAGACTCCAAGAGTCCACTGATCCGGTAAGGACCATCCGGTTGCCTAAAAGGATAGGGTCATCGATACGCAACGGACAGAGTAGTCTGAGTGGGTCGGACCGTATCGATGGAACTTCTGGAATTAGGCTGAAACGTCTGTGGAAGGATCTATCACTTGGTGAAGCGGAACAAACCAGCTAATTGACTTGTCAAGAGTGTTGGGATCGGACTGTTGACCCAAGGCGTGAAGGCTCGATTCTCTAAGTGGTCTCGATGAACTAATGAAGCACACCGAATCAAAGTAAAGCCACACTGATCCTAATATGTCGAATAAGGATATGGATCTTGAATTCGGTTCTTGGGTTTAATCTGGATTTGGGTTCAGGGTCGGATCTTGGGTCTAGGCCTTTAAAAAGGATTAGGCTCGATGTGAAGCCCCACTCGGATAAAGGATTGGGCTCAAGTCCAATAAGGTCAATTGGACTAGACTTAATGTTCGTGAAAAACAAACTGGATCGGAAGGAACGTTTTGGGCCAAGTCTGGATTGGAAACAGACTGTGTGAATGGATAGTGGGCCGTGTGAATGGATAGCGGGCCGGCTCGGACAAGCCATCGGTTGTTCCACGGAGCTGTGACAACATATGAAACGGCGCGTTAAGCCGACAGGCGGGAACTGACGGCTCGGTCGGGATAGTGGCGGATGAAAGTTTTCGATGTTAACTAAGTCCAAACACTTGTCTCGCCTGCGGTCAGACCACTGCCGAACCAAACAAGTTTCGCGCCACGTGCTGATGCATACGGACCGCCGAAATGGCTATATAAGGGGAAGTTCGAATCATTCAGTGAAACCAGAGCAAAGTTTCCTTTTGAATATCAGGTAAAGTCTGCTAACCGGTATTCGATGACGGAAATACTCCGATAAGCTGAGTTTCATCCTGAAATACATCTGAGTGTGCCTATAGCCGCAGAAACCATCATTAAACCTCTGCGTCTATCCGAGTCACCGGTAAGGATTCTCTCCGACCTTTTATGAGAATCCTTGCATCATAATATGCATGTCATGTGTAAATATCCCCTAAGTTATCAAAACCATGGAGGTAGTTCCTTCCAGTCCAATGGGTTTGGGTGCGATCGGTTACCTTTGCTAAGGGTCGTCTTACGACCGGTTACCTTTGCTAATGCCGTATGGTTCACGGTTCGAGAAAATGAACCGTTGCAACCAAAGGCAGTGTCGGAGAGGACAGGATAATTCTCCGGCAATATTCCACTCCGCTATAAGGATCAGTGGGCAAGTCCAAAGGGTTTCCTTTGGGACATTATCACACTCCTTTCCCCGGAACTAGAGACAGTGGTTATGCCCAAATCATCTCCTTCAATCGGAGATAGAGCGAGCGAGTGTGGAATGGACAACGTGGCAACTGGTAGTAGTGTCCGGCAGCGCACCCGTACATTGCAAATCACCGAACTAGGAGGAGGAGGAGAGGAAGGCTGGTTTCGGTGGTGTAGCCAGTGTCCATACTGCGAAGGTGAAGGGACCGTGCCGAATTGGGACATAAACCCGATTGTCGGTCTCGACGCTCAATTGGGGGCATGCTGCGGGTTCCTCTTCATCTAGACCACGAAGGAGCCAGGTGGAGACAAAGCAGTGTGTCGTTCGGCAAGAGCGGGAGAAGCAGGAAGAGAGGTGTTGAATCGAAGGTCGAAGATGGAAGGGAATTTGCGATAAAGTGGGAAGGGAAAGAAGCTTAGACTTAGTCAAAAAGAACTTGGAAAGACCGCTTAGTTATCCGATTATTTGTTATGTTCAAAGGGTGAGTGGGCTTTGTGATTGTTGCATAAATGATTGATTGCATGGCTTGTATGCATTCATCATACATACTTAGTAAATGGATTGAACGAAAAAATGAATAAGGACTTGATGCAAGGACTTAATAAATGAATGGAGTGGCTAAAATTTGACTAAGGAATTAATGGGACTGAACTCAGAAAAAACGACTTAAAATGAGCCATCACACTAAATGCATGCTAGAAATGAGTGCGCATAAATGGTGTGATTTTGATTGCGAGTAGTCGTTGGATCGATTCGAGTGAAAGTGTCTCGTGGCTTAGAGACCGAGTAGCCGGCCATTGAGTATGCGTATGGGTAGCGTTGGATCCATATAGTGAGTCTAACGCGAGCTCGTGGAAAAAGGGGGAATCTTGGCTATGAAGTAGCAAGATGTCCTAGTTAGGCTGAGCTGATCACTCAGGGCTTGTTGAGGGATATTCGGCAAGCTGGAACTCTGCAGGTGTAGGTGAGCGTTCATTTCCGGGGCGCATGATGGAGATATAGGGTCATGTCCTAACCATATGCACAAGTCGCTGTGAACCTTGGTGGTCAAAATCTGCGAGACTAGGCGCATCAAGGCTGCGCCACCGCGTATCGAATGACTGAGAACAGTGCTGAAGTCTTACTCGTGTGCCTTAGTGGCTACGAACTAGGCATGATTTTGGGGATAAGGATAGGACTAGGAATCTGGGATTCTGTCCTAAGGGAATTCAAACCTAAGTGAATGAGTCACTAAGGGAATTCGAACTAAGTGAATGAGTCACTAAGGGAATTTGGGTTTTAGTCGCTAGGCGACTAAGTGGGTAATTGGATAGCTAAGGTCCGATTTGGTTCCATGATTGTGATAGACCCGTGCCGGTAGTCGCGGGTCATGATTGTTTGTTGCTTGTTGCCTCGATTGTGATCGATTGCATGTGCTTGTCAATTAATGCTTGTCTTCGGTTGCATATTGATTAAGGCATGTTCAAGATTGCATTGCATAAAAATTGGAGAAGTCCACTCGCTGAGTACTAGTTACTCACCACTCCAATCCTTGCAGGAAACCTTAGCTGGGAGACTGGAAACTGGCTGGACGTGTGCCCGGGAAGTGAAGGAAGTTGTACTCGCACCGGTTTGTAAAATAATTTAAATAAAAGCCGCTTTTGTGATGGGATCCCGAATAAAACTCGTGTTGTGAACTTAAGTTTTCAAGTGGGTAATAATGATAAGACTTGGTGTTTTATATTCGCACTTGTGCTTCCCCTGATATGCGATTTTCTTAAAATCTACACAACCTCTGTCTTCGATACGGGTTGTGAAGCCTTAGGCCGGAGTCCAGAGGGAACGGCAAACGGAAATAAATCGGTTAAGTAAATCGGACCAAAACTCTGGATTACTTAGCCAATTCATATTCGAGTGCTTTCACGTAGTGTTTCCGATCTGCGATCACAAGATCGTGGGACCGGGACGCTACGGAGCGATACCTGTATTTTCCGACCGATCTTTTTTAATTAGCTTGGCACAGCGATGGTAAAAAGATAGGTCGGAGAAAACATAATAAAAACCGATGAACTGATGAGTGGGTCTTGATCTGTACGGATCAGTCCGGTAAGAAATTCTACATCAAGCAAAATCTCAAAATTTACACCACTTTTCTCGAGTTATCTTTCTGATGCGCTTTCTTAGCAATGAGATAAAGTCTCACCAAGAAAAAAAATTAGGGCCGGTACGGTATAAATCTCAAGGTATAAGCAAATATGTTAATTCGGTAAGAAAATAAAACTGTCCGGATATGGATCGGTCCAATCCGGTTAAGGAAAAAAAAAATTTCTTTAAATGGAAACTCGATTAAAAATTCTAGAAAAAAATAGAAAAACACTATTCTACTAAAGAAAATGCTGAAAATATGTTTTTTTTCTTTTTAACTATTTAAAACAAAAACAACCAAAACAAAAAAGTAAAGAAAAAAAAATTGAGAAAATAATAGACTCAACCTGATTGTATTGGAATGAATTTTGGCTCTGGTAGCAAAATGATGTGGCCTTCAATTGAATTGAAGACCAATCCAACCAAGAAGAGGGCGAATCTAATAAGAGATACTAAAGTATTTTGTCTTATTAAACTCTAAGTGGAGTGATGGCGGAAGGTGAGGTTTTAACCCACACAAGAGGTGATTATCTTATGATATAGAACCAGTGTGACTTTTGGTTTTGGATTCCTCAACAAAAACAAAAGACAAAAGGTTTTGTCTGAAAACAAAATGCAAGATTATAATTCAAAGATAAGGTAACCGATATAAGGGACTGTATTGAGCTTATATAGGTGAGCTCCAACATCCTTATTAAGAGAAAAAGGAAACAAAAATCAGAATTAAACATAGAAACTAGCTGTTTGCTTGTTGACCTCGTGTTTGGCCGGTTTGGCATAAACGGGTCTCGCACCTTCCTTGATGGTTCTCCTAGCAATTAGATGTCCTCATCATCTGGTCCATACACACTTTGCTCCCCCACTTGGGTCCAACACAAGGGTGTTCGACACCGCCAGCCATATAATGCCTCATAAGGCAATATTCCAATACTCTTCCCAAAAATTCGACCAAGGGTAGATAATATTCCCAAAATCCAGCCCAATCCAGAACACATGCTCCCATCATATCTTCCAATGTCTGGATGGTTCTTTATGATTGCCCTTCGGTTTGGAGATGATAAGATGCACTCATTTTTACCTAGGTTCCCATAGCATCTTCGAACGCCTGCCAGAAATGAGCTGTGAATCTGGAGTCACGATCTGAGACTATGATTGTCGAAACTCTGTGCAATCTGACTATCTCGCGATATACCACTTGGCAAGTCTCTTTGTTCCATCAGTCTTCTTGATGGGATCGAAGTGTGCTGTCTTTGTCACTCGGTCTACCACAACCCATATCGTATACCGTTTAGTCTTGGTCAATGGCAATCCACCCACAAATTCTATTGTGATGTGATCCCACTTGCATTAAGGGATAGGTAGGTTTTGTAGTAATCCGCTAGGAACTTGGTGTTCCGCCTTGTTCAATTGACAGGTCGAACACTTTGCTACCCCACTTAGCCACATCTCGCTTCATTCCAACCCAGTGATAGTACCTCTTAAAGTCCTGGTACATCTTGTTCATACATGGGTGAACAACAAATTTGGACTAATGTGCTTCCCTCAAGATTTTTTCTTTTGAATTCCAAATCATTGTGTATGCATACCCGGCCATATACCACGATAATTCCATTGTTCGAAGTATTGTATTTTGTCTCATCCTTCAATGAAACTTTCTTCAGGTTTTTATCCGACTCTTGGGCAACACGAACCCGACTTAGCAAGTCTACTTGATCCGTTGCCCCTAGTCTCAATGGTTCCTGATCACTATTCAATCCCTTGAGATGCAAATTCCTAACCATCCCAACAAGATTGGCTGCGTCCTTCTCCATATGTACTTCCGATCGTTTCCTACTCAAGGTGTCTGCCATTGACTTAGCCTTTCCTCGATCATAGGCTATATCTATGTCATAATCCGCAACCAACTCCATCCACCTTCTCTGCCATAGATTCAGTTTGGGTTCCGTGAAAATTTACTTCAAGCTCTTGTGATTTGTTAAGATTTTCACCTTGGCTCCATAAAAATACGATCGCCAAGTCTTTAGAGCGAATACTACAACCGCCATTTCCAAGTCATGACTAGGATATTTTTCCTTCATGCTTCCGT
The DNA here is from genome assembly GCA_900116095.1 of Euclidium syriacum. Taxonomy (NCBI): domain Eukaryota; kingdom Viridiplantae; phylum Streptophyta; class Magnoliopsida; order Brassicales; family Brassicaceae; genus Euclidium; species Euclidium syriacum. Next base: position 1,182,680 of record FPAK01000003.1, on the reverse strand, counting down.
AGTTGTCTTGATGCATAGGCAATCACCTTGCCTCTCTGCATCAAGACGCATCTCAATCCCGTTATGGATGCATCTGTATACACCACATAAGGTTCATCCAGTTCGGGAAATGCCAACACTAATGTAGTCGTTAACATTTCTCTGAAACGCAGGAAGCTATCCTCAGACGCCTGGGTCCATTCATACCTTGTATCTTTCCCAGTCAGCCGATTCATGGACTGTCATGCTCGAAAATCCATTCACAAACCTTCTGTAATAACTGGCTAATCCAAGGAAACTTTGAATCTCGGTAGAATTCTTTGGTTTCAGCCATTCCTTGATGGCCTTGATCTTTTCAAGATCAACTGGGACTCCTTGATCTGACACAAATTTGTCCAAAGAAGCCAATTCTTCTCTGCCAGAAGCTACATTTAATTAATTTGGCGAAGATTTTCTGTTCTCTTAGCCGTTCCATCACCATCCTCAAGTGATCTTTATGTGTCTCATGATCTTTTGAGTAAACGAGTATATCATCGATAAAGATGATAACACAAACGTCTAACCATTCTCAGAATACGCCATTCGTAAGCTTCATAAATGCAAACTAGCACATTGGTCAATCCGAGCGGCATGACCACGAACTCATAATCACCATATCTCGTTATGAAGGCAGTCTTCCGAACGTCCTTCAGATCAATCGGTATCTGGTGATAGCCCTGGGCCAAATCGATTTTGAAGAACTAGGTTGCACCTCTGAGCTGATCCACCAACTCGTGAACGGATCAGACCTATCAGGTGGTGTTCCTGTTACAGGTTTGAACACGTCTGCGAATTCGTTGACCACTAGGATGTCCTTCAATTCCTCTCTTGCCTCTTTATTTGCGGTTTTTATCGTGGCTATGTACGCATTACAGCCTTTCCATAGCATTCATTCTACTTGGATTACTGAGATCAACAAATTGCCTGAGGTACGTCGGATCCCACGGAATTCCAACTTTTCCCTATCAGTTTCTAATCGAACTCGTCCCCGATGAAAATCCAGGCTGGCTTTGCTCGTGCCCAACCAATCCATGCCCAGAATTACTTCAAATTTCTTAAGTTGAACTACTATTAAGTCAGTTGGCACATTGATGTCCCTAAATAACACTGGAATGTTTCACACAATTCCAAGGGGTTGCATCAATTTCCCACCAGCTTCTTCTATATTATCCATCCATGAGTTAGGTTCCCGCAGTAACCCACTCTTTTCAAACCATCTCGAAGTCACAAAACAATGTGATGATCTGGTATCAAACATAACGTGTGTTTCTACACCGTCCACAATCAAGTTCCCTACCCATTCACCTAGAATGATAAGAACTCTACATGTGTGCATGCCATGCTATGCTACTCTTTACGTACAAGTGATTGAGTTGTACTTTCCGGAGTCATCATCATCCTTGGAGAGGTCATAAACTCGTGGGGTTACGTTCCCCACATTTATCCTTTTGTCGCGCCTACATTTCCACTTGCAGAAGCGGGAAATTTGGTATGATATACCCAGCTTTTCCACAATGGTAGCAGATTCCCAAGTTTCCTTCTAAATGCCTCGGTTGTCCCTTATCTGAGCTTGGGTAGTTTCAGGTCACATGATCCTTGCTTCCGCACCAGATGCAAGCACCAGTTGCCTTCCAACACTCCCCACCATGTCTCATTCCACATAATTTGCACTCGGGGTGCAATCCTGAAGACCTAGAGGAGTCTTCTCCACCGTCACATTTCCTCTTTCTTTCACATGTGATGTTCTCTCTAGATCGACTTAAAATCTTAGAACCTTTAGTTCGGTCCTCTTTTTGGATCCCCTCTTCAATCAGGGCAGCCCTTTCGACAAGCTTATTAACCAATCCGAACTTTTGAGCCAAGCAATGGTTACAGATATCCACCTGAAGTCCGTGCATGAATCGACGAACCTGTCTATGTTCTTCTTCTAGTTCAGCTCCCACATAGCGCTTAAGGCGGTTTAATTTGTAACACCCCGTCTTGGCCAAGTTGGCCGGCCGGTTTTTGAAAACAGTGATTCTTAAAATTTTGCGTGGAAAAGCCAAATACAAGTCATTTACTTAAAAATTATGGCCGTAAAGCCAGAATTGACAAAACTAGTTATAAAACGTTCCCCGTTCATTTCCGATGGTCTTGTTGATCTGCGGTTCAGGCTCATGCTAGCTCACTAACCTACATCCATTAGACGGAGTCGTGAGTATTTGAGCTACTCGTGAGATTGGTTCTAGACTACAATATACATCTAACAACCTAACATCACACAATCAATCAGTCCAATTTAGTCAAGCCAATTCTTCTAACCTTAGCCATTCAGTCTGTACCATTTATCTAATCAATTCGTATCCATTATCTTATCATGTACTTCCACATTCACATTTATCTAATCAATTTTTATCGATTATATTGACCCTAAGCACGTTTCACATTCACATTCATTTCATTCTAATAATCACGCCCCCACCTAGTTGGGCTCAGCCGAAGCTACACCTACGACCGAAGCCCAGGCTACACATGCGTGATGGTCCAACCATCTCAAGCCGAAGCTGCCATTACATTACACTTACGGATCCGTCGATCCGTAAGCCATCATTCCCATCGAAGCATCAAGACTCGTCCAACCATCCGTCTCTGAGCCTCAGCCGACAGCTTACCGGTCACGCGGACCAGACAGTCCAGTGCACCCTCGACATAACGGTCAAGTCCACCCCGTGCGGCTGCCTCATCACTAAGCCATCACCATTTCACTGATGCGATCCTTATCCGAACTTTGGGCCGGTACCCATCTGACTGAGAAGGCATAGTTCTTCTCCCCTTTTTCTCCCATTTCTTATCCCCTCTCTCTCTCTCTCTCTCTCTCTCTCTCTCTCTCTCTCTCTCTCTCTCTCTCTCTCTCTCTCTCTCTCTCTCTCTCTCTCTCTCTCTCTCTCTCTCTCTCTCTCTCTCTCTCTCTCTCAAAATGTGCCCTAGCCCTTAGGTGGGTTTATATAGGGGAGCTTTAAGCGTTAAATGATCTTTCTTATTTTTCTTTTTATTGGATAGCTACCAAAAAGACACTCGGGCCGCCGCCTGGCTAGCGAACCATTCCCATGCTCCGGCCCATTTGTCTCACCTCTTGCGCCCCGCATCCCATCTCCCTTTTCCATGTCTTGCACCTTAACTCCTAGTCCGCTCATTTCTCTCGATACTATGGTACTGCTTCCAACCGGGAATTCCTAATTCAAAATTATAATGGAATCGAGATGTCACAGAATTCCTCCTCATATTCCATGTAATACGCTTACCTTGTTTCAGCTCAAGGAAGGCACTGTTCAGTCTGTCCCTTGCCTCTGGTGGAAAGAACTTCTTGTTGAATTGGACTTCAAAGTCCTCAAGCGTGTGGATCCTATCACCCATCCATTTTTCAACAGACTCCCACCAATTCACTGCATCTCCTTCCAGGAAGTGAGCAGCGATATCTTTCTGGTAATCCACTGGACACCTAGTAGAGCGGAAGTTCCTCAACAAACAACTTTTCCACTCGTCCACTTTCATTGGATCGGATCCTCTGGTGAAACTTCCATAGCTTGACCATGTGCTCTAACACCACCATGTAACCGACTTTCTTCTTAGGATTTTTGGCTGGTTCTTCAATCAAAATCACCTATGTTTCCTCTTCTTGGTATTTCTTTTCCTGCTATTCGGCAACAGATGCCTTGGAAAGAGCTTTTTCCTGCGTGGCCATTTGTTCCATCATGGCCTTCATTGTGTCCCACATTTCCATATTGGTTGGGACCCTAGGTTGTTAACCCTCTTCCTCTAGAACCCTTTCATTATGATTGCTGAGTTTTGTCAACACTTCATCATCATCACTACGACCCTCGTGGTTCTTTGCCGTCTCGCGATTCATCTCCGGTGTTGGAACAGCAATGATGATAGGTAATCATGTATGCGGATCGATAGTCACTCCAATTGTCTGGTTGGGAATAGACTTCTCACCCGTCTTATCTTGCGCCTTTCTTCCGAGGCGATTTCGCAAGAGCCTTTTCCTTTGGATCCTTTCCAGCCTTTGAATCATCTTGGCACTCGTTCCAGAAGGATCATCTTTCCTACCCATCTGCAAAATCGAATGTTAGTTTCAATTAACAAATCTAACATTCAACAGCCAATACCTTAGCCTGCGAGACTTGGCGCCCGATGAGTGGTGTGCCCCAACTCACTAACAAAACTGGCCTAGAAACAACTATGCTCTGATACCAACTTGAAACGCCCTATCCGGACTATAATTCCGGTGAGGTTGGCCCAATCCGAATAACTAAGTGATTCGGATATTCAGTTCAGTTTTTAAGTCTAAATACCATACTTAGCCAATATCATGCTTTTAATCTGAGATTAAATTCTAGAGTCAATATGCGGAAGACATAAACATAGTTGATATGCATTAATAACAAGTATTGGACTTTATTTAGATAATAATAGGATTCGATACAACATGTTTAGGTTTCGCCATTAGGCTTACATAATGTAATCGATCCTAACACTACCGAGTAAAGACACCACCCATCTTCATTGGGCCGCCAATCCACTTGCTTAGGCATGATCCTTACCTCGGTCACCATCTTTTTCCAAAACGCCAAAGAGGTGTAAGTAATTCGACAATTACTTAGTGACTCCTAACCGATATATTGATCTATATGCATGAATGAAATGTTATGCATAACACGCAATTAAACAGGGAATAACCCTTAGATTGATCGACTAAGACTAGACTAAGATCATCGTCTTCAGACCAGTCGAGCCTTGGCAGAAACATCTTGTTCCCCAAGCCACTCGCCTTCTGCAATGTCTTAACCCTAGACTTGGCCGTTCAATCCAAGTAAAGTAGAATCATAAATTCTTAATCCTAGGAACAGATGGACCTGTCGGAATCACCCAACTAATTCGATCATATCCTAATCGGCAAATCAGTCTCGCATTCGAGCTTAGAGTCCTGGTTAGCACTCACGGTTGCCTGACGGTTGGTTTGTCGTCAACCATTGCACGTGCACATTTGTTCCTCTTAATCTTCTCTTTGCTTTGTTGAGTCTTGCCTCACGTTAACTCCCCCTCGACAATTATCCTTAGCCTTAGCCTTTCCTTCTTTCTTTCCCTTCGTTCTTGGACTTAGGATTTTCTGAGAATTTTCCTTTGTGTGCGTGATAGCAAAATTTGGCATTGTCTTCTTCCTTTTATAGTCTCGTTGGTCGGTTTCTCGCGAAGTAACTGTTTTTCCTCCGACCAATGAGAACCCAGACCAAACAGTCGCGAGTTACCACTCGTACCGATTTGTGCCTCATTTCGACAGTACCTTGCTCACTTCACTTCCCATGACTAAGCTGGGCTGGTCGACTGATGTTCCAGCTGATCAACTGATCCTCCAACTGATCCAGCTGGCTTAGCTCGATGGTTCCACTAGTCTGAGCGGATTGGAGCTGATCATCTTGATAACTTAGTCTTACAATATTGTTTTTGGCTAAGTTCATTACTCGAACTTGATTGGGTAGATTGATCCCTTGATCTTGCCAAGTTCTTGAGTATCTGGATTCCCTTTTGATCAATCTATATTGATTCGATCTTAATTCCTCCTTTGATTCCTCCAACCCTTTTTCAACTCGGTCTATCCTAGCTTGGATGAGTATAACTAGCCCACGGTCCATCCGCGGTCAAGTTCCTAGGTCGCTCGGTCACTCGTGGATACCCACCCCTTATATAGCTTAAATGCACTTTTATGATTTATCACCATAAGACATTGGAATGTCCGTAGAGTCACCACCACCTTCTAAACTAATTAAATTAATTCAGAAAGTAGTGGTTTTCATCATGGTTGGATTTCTATCTTTTTCTTCAAGGTTTTCTCTTTCCAACTTGACCATGGCACGTCTCGACGATCCTGTTACGGATCAAGGATGTTACACCTCCCCCGATCTATATGATTAACCACCGGATATTCTTACAATATATGTTATATTTCATTTTCTTTGTTTTTCTCTCGCTTGTCAACTACATCTCTGATCGATTTCCCATCTATATTGGAAACTCTTTTCTTAGTCTCTTGCTCAATGATTGTTTCGCATTTGTACGAAAAAACCATCGCCTTCATATTAGATATCCATTTTTTTATCTTTTGATTTCATGATAAAGTTTACAAAAGGCGTATAGATTTTAGGATATCCTACAATTTTTCCAGAATTTATCCTTGAATTCGTTATTGAATTTCAATTAATATTAAATTCAAGATGTCAAAGTTTTTAATTAATGACTATTTGTCAATTCCTCTTTCTGGGTTTGGTTTTTGTTATTTTCTTTCAATTTTCAAATCATTGAATCATTGAATCATGTTCTTAAATAAAAATTAGGTTTTCACGATAAGAAGCACTTGAAAAATAATGATGTTCCAGCAACAATTTCTTTTCAAATGTGGGTTTGCTATCTTCTAGAACACCTCAATTATTGATGGTGGGGTTCTACCCTTTATCGATAGTTTGGCAATAATTGGAGTTCGGTTCCTGTCGAGCTCTCCCCTGATAACTTGTTAGGTTATAAGTCCCAAAACCAAGAATATTAACCCTCGGCTCATATGACCGAGGGACACCTCGGTAAATAATCATCGAATTTAGTGTCCGAAGCGGGAGTATAAACAACATCGTCCTAGGCCGAAGTCTAAAGCTCGGATAGTATAAGATCAAATCTTATCACAGATTCCCTAGTCTTGGAAAAATGGAAATATTCCATTTTTCTGAGGTTAACCCATGGGCTTACAAGACCGACTATTAAGGATATATAAATACATACCCCCCCCACTAATAATATTCATTCAGAATCGGGGAGAAGAAGAACTAGATCGCCTATGTTTTACTTCTCTTTGATAAAGTTAACTCGGCATTCCGAGATAACAAGCATTGTAATCAAAATCTTTAATAAAACATCATTTTTTCGAGGTTTCTTCTTGTTTTGTTACTTTATACTTTTCCGAAAACGAACCCCTCTAATTATAAATAATTAGAAATTGAACCCAGTATCAACATTTGGCGCGCCAGGTAGGGGGGGAAGACGTTGCTTTTAGCAAAAGAAGAAAGAGACCTTGGAAAACAAGAGAATGAACACAAAAGAGCTATCTACAGACGAACGTCGAGACGGCGAATTCGCAGAAGTAAGTGATGAAGAAGGTACGGTCCATAATACCAATCATCTAGCTAGGGAATCGGCCAGGACCCTATTTGAGAGTCGCCATCCTATAATCCGCGAACTGAGTTACCCTCAAGCTACACCCAGTCAACTTGGCGAGCAGGGATTCTTAACTCCTACTAATCCAATAGTCGGAGATTCAACACCCGAAATCCGGAATTCGCAGGAATTACCAAGCACGTCAATAACGCCTCGCCCTGATCCTTGGACAGCCGAGAAACCCACAGGAATACTACCGTCAAATAACGGACAAGAACGCCAGATAACAAATCGAGTTCCCAATATAGAAGAGGTGACGACCCCCAAAGGAGCAATGATAAGAACACAGCAGCAGCGTGAGAGTTGGCTGGAAGAGCAAATTAACCATCAGCAACAGGTTAACCGAAGTCTGATCGACCAACTCGCGACCATATCGGAAGAACTCCAAGCTTTCAGAGCCCAAAGTCATAACCAAACTCTTAGAATAACTTCGGTTAGACCTTCACGAACCACTCCTCAGCGGGTAACGCTCGAGGATGACCAGACCAGCCTGAGAGAAACCCGAAGTTTCGGAAGTGGGGATGATGTAATTCAGACCCCGAGTACCGACCAATCGATCGCAATCTTGAAAAGGGAACTAGAGGAGATGCGATCGCTAGTCCACAAGGCAACAAGCATCGCCCCAAAAGTCGATCAATTACTGGCAGAAACGGAAAGAAGTCCGTTCACTCATAACATCACACGAGCGCGATTCCCACTCAATGACAAGCTAAGACTCCCGACCTACGACGGAACCGGAGACCCCGCAGTCTACCTGAGGGCCTTTTTAGTCAAAGTCGGTCAAGCCGAGTTCCAAAGAGGTGAACAGAACGAGGGAAGATGTCAACTTTTCTTAGAGAGCTTGAGAGGAGATGCCCAAGCCTGGTTTACTAGTCTGCCCCCCAATTCAATCAGTTGTTTCGCAGAACTCCGCGAAATTTTCTTCAAACAGTACATGCTTCATCTAGAACAACAGGCCACGACATCAGACCTCTACGCAGTAAAACAAGGACCAAAAGAGCCGCTCCAAGATTTCATTAAAAGATTTAAAGCGATTTACTCGCGACTAAGGATCGATGACAACTTAGCAATTGGAGCACTTAGTGCGACGACTTGGTACCAATCGAGGGTATGAGACGAACTGTCTGCCCATCGGCCCCAAACTATGAACGATGCTTTTCATCGAGCAAATACTCACATAAGAATCGAAGAGAATCATGCCGAACTCGTCAAAGTACACGGATCCATAAAGGTAAACAAAGAGACGAAACTAGGGGAGAAAGGAGAAGGGCGACGAGTAGAAAGGGATCAACCTCGGAAGGATAAATCAAAGTCAGAAATAACCTTCTCCATAACAAACTTGCCAAAGGATATATCTCGGAAGGATAAGTCAGTCTACATACACCCCAGATCCTGACGATCCGACCATCCCCTGGTGCGAGTATCACAAAAGACCGGGCCACAAAACCGAAGATTGTCGAAACTTAACGAATCATCTAATGGTCATCCGATTTAAACAAGACCGAGAAAAGGAGAAGCGTAAAATATGCGAAGATGAGGAAAACCTACCTCACCGCGAAGATACGGAAGAAGGAGAAGTTATGCCCTCACCGCCCCCAAACCAGAGGAAAAGGATTAACATGATAATGGGTGGACTCGCAAACTGTGAAGATTCTGTTCCGCGGATCAGGTTCCACGAAGTTCCACTTTGCAAAAAGAGCTGACATTTACCACCGAAGATCTGAAAGGAATCGACGCTCCCCATAACGATACACTCGTAATCGAACTTCAAATAGGCGATTGTGACGTCCAAAGGATATTCGTCGACACTGGAAGCTCCGTGGATGTCATATCTTTAGACACACTGCAAAAGATGGAGGTTAAGGATCAGAAGAGTAAAGCCCGGATTAAACACCTAAATGCTTTCAGAGGAGATATAGTCTCAACTGTCGGAACCATCAAACTTCCAGTATCGGCCGGAGGAATAATAAAATCGTGAAGATCAAAGTAGTAGAAAGAGCCACCATTTACAACGCGATCGTCGGAACCCCATGTTTATACTCTATGGAAGCCATTCCATCTACTAATCATCAGTGCCTGAAATTCTCAACTCCAAAAGGATATTTCACGGTCCGAGGTGACCAAAAGATGGCTCGGAGATGTTTCGTAACAGAAAACAAACTCCGACGGAGTCAAGAAGAACCCCGAATCAATCTCTCATACTAACCACGGTCAACAAGAAGAAACCAACATCTGCTGAAATCTTGGCGGAATTTTTCGAAAGGCAACAGTACCTAGGAAGAACAACCAAGAAAGGTCGGAAGAGAATAGCTTAGTTTTTCCCTAAAGGCAAAAAAAAAAAAAAAAAGCGTTGATCGCTCGGATTTTCCAAGATAGTCAACAAAAATCCACAATTCGGAACTACGAGTGGCTTGATCCCCTCCGAGGGTACGTAGGCAGCCTTTCACAGGGTTCAGCTACAACACCATGAATCCCAGTTTTAGTCTCGAAGTTTACGACTCAACTATGCCGAGGTTCATACAAAGTCGGAACCTTGATCACTTTCTGACCAAAATAGAAAAATTGCCTGAAAGAATCTCGGAGCCCGATAAAGTAAGGCCAAGAGATTAAAGGGTAGGAAATCAAAAAATTTCTTACACATTCTTTACCGAATGCAAAAGTTCGACAATTAGTCTGATAAAGTAGGACTTATTGTAAAACTTTAAAGCAAAGAAATAGGGAAAGCGCGCCTTATTTTATTTTGCTATTTCCGGGTTTCGAAATATGAATTTGAGAAACTTCGAGTAAACAAATCCAATTATACGAGAAACGAAACTTTCATTAAACATCCGAGATGTCACATCTAGGATGGAGATTGAAAGATTAATAGTCCAGTTATACGAGAAAAAAAGAATTTTATTAACATCCAAGAAATATATTTACAAAGAGAGTCGAGTTGAGGTTTTAATACAGGGGTTACTAATCTAAATATTAAAATCCTCCTTTCGAAACTCTGTAATCAAGATAGTATTTGCAAGCTCGACTAGTCTGTTACATTCCTACTCGTCCACAACAACATCCTCTTCTGGAATCGAAAGTCCCTTGTCAAGAAGAAGACGAAGATTCATAGCAACAGCCGCGGCCTGTCCATATTCGTTAGCTTTGCTGAAGCATCAGAATAAGCTTCATAATACTTGTCAAGATACATGCGAAGGTGGTTTAACTTCTTTCGACAAATGTCGAAGGCTACGCGTTGTCCCTCTTGGTAGCTTTCGGCACACTTGGAGTCCAGAATAGCTTTATTGACATCATGTTCCTCCGAGATATAGACTACCTGACGATTCACCTCAGTCAGTTCAGTGATTAGCCGAGAGTTTTCCTTAAAAATATCGGAAATCCTCGACTCTTCCTCGTCAAAGTGTGCCTTCATTTTACCCAAGCGTTTATCCTTATTTGCGACTTCATTTTGCGCCTCGGATAAAGCTTTCTCGGCGTCAAGGGACCTCTTCTCTAAATCTTCGTTCTCAGCTTGAAGAGAATCGATCTTCAAATCGGATTGTGCAAGCCTCTTTTCGTACCGAAGAAACGCCTAGCCGACGAAACCCACCGACTGGAGTAGACATAAGGAAAACATTAGCAGAAGTTTTGAAGAAAAGAAAAATTCGTCTCGGTTGTTACCTTGAAAAGTGAGCAAGAAAGGGATTCCAGAGTATCCGATTCATAACCGCTTGCCTTTCGCAAGAGGTCGGCGCTTTTCTTCTTATCCTTGAAAAGTAGGTCCGCACCATCAAATTTGAACTTGAATGCATGATGATCCGTCACAGGCAAGATAAGCTTCATGTTCTCGGCATTCTGCTTTTTCGAAGCTTTGGTATTCTGCTTTCTGACGGCCTCAGAGCTTTGCTTCTTTCTTAGGAGAAGATTCTGATTGCTGCCGGAAGCTCCTTCGGGGTTGGATCTTTTCATTCTAGGAGAAGAGTGGATTCCTTCCCAGTCTTCTCGTCCTACAGAAAATTAATCATAAAGTAAGAAGGAGTTCAGTAAAGAATTAGGAAGTTCGAAGAAAGCGTACCCGCCCAGGAGCGAGCTCTAAAAATTGAAGAAGGAAGTATATCGCCGCACTGAAGTTCTCCTTCTGCTCTAAGTTTTTCAAATTCTTCAGAGAAGTTCGACGGAGGTGCTCGGAAGCAGCTTGGTTTAACTGAAAAGGAAACGAAGAAAGATTAGCGTCGGAATAACAAGGAAAGAGAAGACCTAGTTTCTACCAATTATAATCTTCCAATCTTGGAAGATTGTAGCATCGGATCTGAAAACCGAACCTTCGTTGATTCGGACGAAGAAGTAACTTCGGAACCATAACTTTGCGCCTGTACGAAATCCAGTGAGGATTTCTTCTTGGGTTTGATGCTTAGTTTGAAGGTCCCTTCTGGGTTACCAATACCTGAAAGGTTCATCAGTTATTCTAGTTTCCGAGAATTTAACCGAACGTTGCACCGAGCTGCGAGCACTAGAAGCCCGGTGATGATTTTTACAGAGTTCGGTGTTAGTTGTGACATCGCTATTCCTCGACGGGCGCAGTAGCTTACCATTAACTGTGGGATCGAAACAAAAGATTGGTTTCGGCAAAGAAGCTTTCGTGGAGACAGACGTAACCTGATGGTGGGGTCCAAAGTCTCTGATCGAACCTCGGAACCAGAATTTCAATCTCTTCGGGGTTTAAGGTTTCTCGTTTTAATTGACCCAATTTTAGATATAGGGAAAAGAAAGGGTCCAACATCCAGGATGTTTGGCCAAGAACGAGTATTCCCAGAAATCAAAACCTCGAGGTCGTTTCTCTCGGACATTGCGAGAAAGGATATTAATTAGAGAATGAAGATCGAAGGTTACCTCAGAGAGCGGAGAGCCGATTGTGGGAGAAATTAATCAACAATCAACACTTTTATAGAACGAACAAATGACGATGGATGCTTTGTTTACAGTAATGAAAGGGTCTGATTAGCCAACACTTGAGGCGAGAGGAGGCGCCTTTCTTCTCATTTATTTTCATCTGTTTTCGAGGTGACACGTCACTTAGGAGGTGAAAGGTTTTGCGAGAACCAAGAAGTTTGCACGAATGGACCTTTCGTTGTCCGGTGTTTTCCCGCCCAATTGAAGAATGAAGAATATTGGAGAATTAAAACTAAGACTATTGAAGATGAAGATCAACTGATTCCGAACTTCATTTATTGACAAGCTATTTAGAATGGAAATTTGTCAATGCTGCCCGAATACATCCTCAGACGAACTGGGGGGGACTTACTGTTGATGGTGGGATTTTACCCCTTATCGATAGTTTGGCAATAAGTGGAGTTCGGTCCCTGCCGAGCTCTCCCCTGATAACTTATTAGGTTATAAGTCCCGACAACAGGAATATTAACCCTCGGCTCAGATGATCGAGGGATACCTTGGTAAAGAATGATCGAATTTAGTGTCCGAAGCGGGGGTATAAACAACATCGTCCTAGGCCGAAGTCTAAAGCTCGGAGAGTATAAGATCAAATCTTATCACAGATTCCCTAGTCTTGGAAAAATGGAAATATTCCATTTTTCCGAGGTTAGCCCATAGGCTTACAAGACCGACTATTAAGAATATAAAAATACATACCCCTCCTCACTAATAATATTCATTCAGAATCGGGGAGAAGAAGAACTAGATCGCCTAGGTTTTACTTCTTTTTGATAAAGTTAATTCGGCATTCCGAGCTAACAAGCATTGTAATCAAAATCTTTAATAAAACATTTTTTTTCTGAGGTTTCTTCTTGTTTTTTTATTTTATACTTTTCCGAAAACGAACCCTTCTAATTATAAATAATTAGAAGTTGAATCCAATATCGAAACCAATCATGAGACCAAAGAAGGAGAAGACATTTACAATCTCCGCTCAAGTGGTCTTGCTATGTTAATTGAACAAATTGTGCAATTAAGATCATCTCTATCTGAGTGCTACTGATTTGAGAATCGACTTTGTTATTTTCTCAACTTACTTTTGAAATTTAATGTTCCTTATTCACGCTCTCCTGTATATTTGTGTGTATATATCTACTTATGCTGAGCATTATCTTAGATCATGCATCGTGTTTTTAATCAGAAAAGAATAATTTGGTCAACAAGGAGATCCAGTTTGGGCAATTAATTCAGACAACAAATTCTCTACTGAGACTTTGGTTGAATTTCTTCTTAGTTGTTGTGCTTCTTCAAATCTTGGTTTTTCAGTTTAAGATTCTGCATTTATCTGTTTTCATTATAATTATTTTGATTTTGGTTACCCGTTATATATATTTTGATGAATGGGTTTGTACTAGACTTCTCTGTCAAACATAAAAACGGAAGAAAGATAAAATGTTTCTCTAATGACAATATATATATATATATATATATATATATATATATAAAATTATTGGTTCTATCTTCTTAGAGTGACACATCATCAATTAAACTCCTTAAATTATGACACCTCATCAAACTCCTTTTATCTCCTTAAATCAATTAGGTCCATTAATATAGATTCTTGATCCAATCCATTCAAAATTAATTAATATAAATGGACCTAATTGATCTAAAGAGATTAAACATTTGAAGGTAAACAAAAATATTGGTGGTTAAAATTATCACAAATACTTAAATCCATATTTTTAAAAATATATATATATATATATATATCTATCTAAAATAATAAACTCGAATCATAAGTTGAAAAACTCTCTAAGAATTACTAATCTATATATATAAAGTTATTGGTTCTATCTTCTTAGAGTGCCACATCATCAATTAAGCTCCTCAAATTATGACACCTCATCAAACCCATTTTATCTCCTTAAATCAATTAGGCCCATTAATATTGATTTTTGATCCAATCTATTCAAAATTAATTAATATAAATGGACCTAATTGATCTAAAGAGATTAAACATTTGAAGGTAAACAAAAATATGGGTGGTTAAAAATTAACTTTAACCACAAATACTTAAATCCATATTTTTAAAAAAACTATATATATCTAAAATAATAAATTCGAATCATAAGTTGAAAAACTCTTTAAGAATTACTATTCATTAGATGAGTTCTTATTATTATGCATTAACATAAAGATTAATTTTAGCTTGGTTTTACTTTTAGTTTTAAATCCTTTTAATTAAAGTTGTTAAAAACTACTGATTGCTCGTTATTTAGGATAAATTTTTGGGGCTTGCGAAACAGTTGATCTAAATTGGTTATGTTCATTTAAGGACGTTAAATTTCGTGATTTCTACAAATTGGGAGATGCGCGGTTAAACATTTGGAGGAAAAAAAAATACTAATTTATATGATATTAAAGTTACATTCTAGCATGTTTGATGAAAATTAATTAATTTGACAAAAGAATGCTTTTGGGAGTTTTTGAAAAACTCATATAATGACCCCGAAGTTTTCATGGGGTATATGAAAATACATCTAATTGGATGCATACTAAGATATTCTTAAACGATAACATGTGTAGAACAATCCTCGTGAGCACATGCGGAAAGTCATAAAGAATACCATATATAGTACTAGCTAAAAAAACATGGAAAAGAGAATAAAGATTAGGTTTAACTAATGCCAAAAATGGTGTATATGGTTCCCACATGTCGTGTTGGGGAGTATGGAAATAGATAAAAGAAGATTGGACGCTTCTATTAAGAAATCCATGTTAGATGAATAGATATCTAACTTAAATTTCATAAAAGAAAAGTGTTGGTATGAGTATTTCTCTAACGTAGGATTTCAATCTCTTGAAAGCTATATCCCTCTTTTTATGAAAATTGAGGGGAGGGGGTTGTAGGAGTCAACTAACTCACTCAGATTTTCTTGAATTCTATATGTGAGCTCCTACGACCCTACGTGGTTGACCTGGATAATGCTTAGCTATAAACATTAAATGATCTATTGTACGGTTCTTTTCTCTTATGTGACTTGAATTTGATAGTTGAAAAAGTAAGCAGCATATATTGTGCATCACATTTGTCTGAAAAAGACATGCTTGACATAGAAGAATGGTAGTTGCGCTACCAACGTACCATTGGTTGTTTGTATCTATGATAGAGTCACATTTGTCTGAAAAAGGCATGCTTGACATAGAAGAATGGTAGTTGCGCTTCCAACGTACCATTGGTTGTTTGTATCTATGATAGAGTCTATCTATAGATATCATAAGCAAAGGATCACTCGTTTAGGATACCGAGAGTGTTCCTGCAGAAACCGCTGCCCCAACGGAAAAGGCAAGTGTCTGTGATCGTGCATCAACTGATCCACCACCACCAACCGAGAAACAAACGAGCATAAAGAAGTAGATTAAAATGAAGTTCCTTACCTTTGTAGATGTATAATTCTATTGAATCCTTAAATCTAGCGGTGGCGATACAAAACAAAGACTACCAATCGGAACCTCCCTGAGAAAGCGTAATCAAAGACCGGAATATCGGTTCAATGTGTGGTTACCGGCTTACTCAGAGTATGAAACTATGGATGCACGTCTAGGATAATAAACAAAAACGAAAAAAATGGTATAGGATAGAACATGGTTTTGTAAATTGGGATCGATTTCGGTTATCAAAGCCGAGCTAAGTGCCAAGCTTTCTAAACAATGAAGAAAAAAAATGATAAATTTAAACAAAACATTTTCTTTAAAATGACTAATAAAGAAAACCCCGCCCGAAGGGCGGGTCACCTACTAGTATATACTAAATTTATTGGGCTATACAAATAACCTAGTCCATTATCTCAACACTCCCCTCAAGTTGGAGCGTGCAGATTACAAACGTCCAATTTGGACAATAAAAAATGAAATTGAACACTTCCCAATGACTTAGTAAAGATGTCTGCAACTTGCTCAGAAGTGTGAACATATGTTGGCTTGATGAGACCATCTTGAATCGAATCACGAACATGATGACCATCTAACTCGATGTGTTTGATACGTTCATGAAAAACAGGATTATTGGCTATATGCATTGCGGATTTGCTGCCACTATGAAACGGAACATGACCAGGTTGAACGACACCAAAGAAATCAAGTAAAGCATGTAACCATTTGACTTCCTTAGTAGACCAAGACATCAAACGATATTCATCTTCTACAGAAGAAAATGCAATTGTATCATGCTTTTTTTTTTCATGAAATGGGAGAACCACCAAGGAAAAACACATAACCCGTCAATGACCGGCGCTTGATTGGATCAGATGCCCAATTAGCATCACAATAATCTGTCAATATCAAATCAGTACCAGCCTTATAAAGTAAACCCTGACCATGAGTCCCTTTCAGATAGCGAAGAACCTTGAGTGCAGCATCCCAATTATCATTCGTCGGCTTTTGCATAAAATGTGAAAGAATATGCACCGAGTAACTATGCTCTGTGCGAGTAAGAGTGAGATAAATAAGTTTACAGACAATACGTCGATACTAAGCAGGATCCGAATAAAGCTCTGCTGTAGAACGCGCATGGCAATGATTCTGAGCCATAGGGATATATGTGGGACGACCACCAAGGAGACCAGCTTCAGCAATGATGTCCAAACAATATTTACTCTGGCATAAGAACAAACTTTCAGCACTCCGGGCAATCTCAATACGAAGAAAATATCGAGGAGAACCTAAATCTTTCATGTGAAACTGCTGGCACAGATAATACTTAAAAGCAAAGATAGCAGCAGAGTCATTTCCTCCAATGACCAAATCATCAACATAAACAAGAAGATATATCTCAGTGGATCCGCCTTTGAAGGAGAAAAGCGAGTGGTCAGACCCAGACTGCCGAAAACCATAATCTAGCAAGGCAGTCTGTAAAGTACAAAACCAACACCGAGAAGCCTGTTTCAATCCATATAAATATTTCTTCAAACGACACACCTTGTTCCCTACAGAAGTTAGAAACCTAGGTGGTGGTCGCATGTAAACTTCCTCATCCAAAGTACCATGCAGAAAGGCATTGTGAACATCCATTTGATGCAGTTCCCAATTTCGAGAAGCAGAAACGTTGAGAAAAGTGTGAACAATAGTCATTTTAATGAGCGGAGCAAAAGTTTCATCATAATCAACGCCCTCCTCTTGGCGATTCCCGAGAGAAACAAGATGCACTTTCTAACGCTCAATAGTACCATCATAATTGAACTTTATCTTCAAAACCCACTTGCATCCAATGGCTCGTTAATTCGGTGGCATGTTAGTGATATCCTAAGTATCAGCGTCTTCCAATGTTGTGATCTCAAAACCCATTGCCTTACGCCATACATCAAACTCCATGGCATCTTTGAAAGAATGGGGTTCAGTAAAAGCAGTCACATTTGCCATAAACACTTTGAAAGAATTTGAAAAATTTGTAGAGCAAATGTAGTCAGTAAGTGGGTAAGAAGTACTAGAGGTACTGGAAGCCGATGGAACCAAAGAGTGGGAGGGGTTTTGGAGTGCCTGAGCCGAATACGTAATATAAGGCTTGAGAAGAACCGATTGAGTCTTAGCACGATGATCCTTGCCCAACTGTTCAACCATTGTAACCACATCCTCAGTGACAACAGTCACATCACAAGCATCAAACGAGGTGGAAGAAACCTATGTTGACATTATAGAAGAGCTCCCCCTGTCGTCGGATCCACCTTGGTGTGCATTATTAGAGGAAGTATCGGGCGATGCATAAGAAGTGTCGATGGATACATTATTTGTAGAAATGGTTTCTTCTTTATCAAAGAAACACAGAAGATGGTGAAGCTAATGGAGGCTCCACCGATGATGAAGCAGTGACAAACAGGAAGACTTCCTCTTTAAAGATCACGTTCCTTGACACAAAATACTCCTTTTTGTCAAGATCAAAAACTGTCCACCCCTTTTGATTATAGGGATAACCAAGAAACACACACCGAGAAGCCCTTTCATCAAAATTCTTACAAATAACCGTCCCTTTATGAGCATAACACAAGCAACCAAAGATGCGAAGATACTCAAATGACGGAGGATGATCAAACAATACTTCACGTGGTGTTTTACCAGACAAAACAGTAGAATGTGTCTGATTTATCAAGTAACACATTGTAAGAACACAATCTCCCCAAAACTCCAAAGGCAAATCAGATTGAAATCAAAGAGAACGCGCAACATCAAGAATGTGACGATGTTTTCGCTCAACACGACCATTCTATTGTGGTGTACCAACACACGACGTTTGATGAATAATGTCTTGAGAACCAATGCTTCAAACCCATAAAATCAGCTTCATTATCACTGTGAACCATGCGAACAGCCATCTGAAACTGACGTGTGACCATAGCACAAAAATTTCGCAGAAAAGTAGAAACTTCACTCTTAACCCGCATCAAACTAACCCAAACACAACGCGGATGATCGTCAACAATTGTCAGGAAGTAAGAAGCACAACAAAGAGAAGGTGTATTGTAAGGACCCCTGACATCGCAGTGTGTAAGATGAAAAATAGCGTATGCTTTCTTATCACTGACTGAAAAACGCAAATGAGGTTGTTGGGCCCGGACATAAATATCGCATGGCAATGAAAACTGATCCTATCCAACATCAACAAGGGGAGATAAATGAGAAAACGTATACAAAGACGGATGTCCTAAACGACGATGCCATAACTCATATTTTCCAAGAGAACCCGCTGCATTAGCTTGACCAAGTAAAGCTCCTCGGAAAATGTAAACCCCATCACACTCATCACTAGCACCAATCGGCATTCTCGTAGATCGGTCTTGCACATAACAAAACTTGTCTGTAAAGACTACAATGCATGCTTTTTCTTTAAGTAACTTAACAACATAGAGCAATGTGTTGGATGAATGTGGAACATAGAGCACAACTGACAAAGTGACATAACCACCCAACACAAGTTTCCCACACTTAGTTGCTAAAGCAACAGCTTTATTCGGCAAACCAAATGGATGAGGAGAAATGTCAACCACATCAATCAAACATTCAAGAGAACCCGTGATATGATGAGAGACACTAGTATTGATAATAATACGAGAGGCACTAGTATGATAATAATACGAAAAATAGTACGGAGAACAAATCCGTGCAAAATCTGTACGAAAAACAGATCCGTGCCAAATCCTAGTAAAAATGAAAGAATCTAAAAGAGTCAGACCCGTGCAAGATTTGTGCGAAATCAGATCCGTACAAGATCCGGCAAAGACGAAAACATGTGTAAAAGAAGAGAAAACAACCAAAAATACTTTAAGAAATTAGGAATTTTGGCTCTGATTCTATATTAAATACTATATTAAAGATAGAAGCAGAATAAAGATAAATTATTTCTCTTCAATATTAACAATGACAATATACATACATATACTAAATTTATTAAGCTTATACAAATAACGTAACCCATTATCTCAATATTCTCAACATCTCTTCTTGCATTTAACAATTATTTAAAAACTTCATGTGTTGGTCTTAATGAAAAGTAGTTTCTACAATATTTGATATGAATCCTGAACAAATAAAGTTACCTCATTTATAGTATCTAAAATACACGAAAACAGTTTACTAAAAGAAGTTTATAAATTTTCATTAGTCTCTGCAGCTTAAATAAAAATAAAACGCATGTTAGACTTGAGTCTAGATTTTTCCCCGTGCGTAGTAAATAATTTTTTCTCAACACTTGCCCGCCTATAACACTAGTATTAATAGTAGGTTAAAAAAACGAGAAAAAAAGAAAGTAGGAAACTACTACCAATCGAATCGTCTCCTCCTCAACATTTCGCTGCCGCTCAAAATGCAAAGGCGCTTCCTATCGTCGAGCAGTAGTAAAACCCTAAATCAGCGACGATGGTGTGTAAAGCAGGTGACAAAATCTAACTTCCAATCCAGTCTAGATGAGTTACGCACGTCAATCGATTCATCGGACTTCGTAGCTCTCTCGCTACAGAACACCGGTTCCTATGCCGCCACGTGGCACCGTGTCTCCGCCATTGACACGCCGCAGACGAGCTACTTGAAGGCTAGGTACACCGCCGAACACTACCAGACCCTACAGTTCGCGCTATGCCCCTTCTCCCTTCGCGGCTCCAAACTCACCGTCCACCCGTATGACAGATAAACCTCTCTTCTCTGATCTTTTGATTTTTGCCGTAAATTGATTGGCTATGGTTTGTGCTGGGCGTTGTAGATATAACTTCCATCTGTTTCCTCGGGATGAATTGAAGTTGGGAATGCCCTCTTATAGCTTCTCTTGCCAAGCCTCTCGCTTGACGGCCATGGCCAAAGAAGGATTTGATTTCAACACCTGCATCTATGAAGGTATATTGCTGCTCCATCTCTTTCGTTTCTTAAGCTTTGTCTCTTGTCGTAGATTGATGGATCCTATTACAGGTATTTCGTACTTATCGAGAGCACAAGAGTCTGCGTCGAAGTTCCTCTCAGGGAATCCGATATTAGCTGATGCCGTCACTGTGCCTTCGTCTTCAGCAACTGTAGCTGATACCGTCTTTGTTGGAAGGATTAGGTCACGTGTCAAGAACTGGAGACAATCTTGTATAGACTCGAGCTCAAAGACAGGAGATGGTGCACTTGCGAGTGTTAGACAATTTCATATGAATCTCTTTTCCGCTCAGCTTTCCAGTTTATTGACATCATACATATGTTTCTTAATTCCAGATGATTTGGTGAGCTCTCTGAGAAAACTAATGCTGGGGAGTGAGCAGTACGGCTCAAGGCTATGCTTGACTATTGATGTTTGCAGTGAGCGTCAGGTGCAACTCATCCTAGAGGTAAATAAACTTATTTGATACTTGGCACGGTAAAGGGAAAGGCTCCCTACTTCTATGGTGTGTTTAATAAGTTTTTCCACAGATGATGACTGACTTCTCTGATGACGTCGTCCCTCTAGTCATTGCTTCAAAGAGCAGAGGAACACAAGCAGTTCGTGCTGTCTTCATGAGTTCGAAGGAGGACATGGCTCTTTTCAAGGTACGGAGATTAATTGGAGTAATGGTGAAGGTCTCTATATCTGAATTTATGTTCTTGGACAGAGAGAGCTTCAAGATCTTGAAAACGAAGATAACAGACGAGTACGTGGCTTCCGGGAAGTGATCGATTTGATTTCGTCTTCAGGGAAACCCGTTGTTTCCCAGAATTATCTTAGCGGTCATCTATAATATCTCCTCCTTAGTTTGCACATAAGTTAGCTTTTCCCCACTTGTTCGTGGTTGATAATTGTTTTGCTTAACTTGCTGCAGATTTTACTTCAATTCATGCGAAATTCCTAGGTCCTCTACCTTCAAATGTGGATGAATTCAGCAGTTCAGTGAGCTCAGCTTTCCCCAATGTTGTGGATCTCAGTCAGCTCATGAAAGAAATCAGTCCCTTAAGTAATATAAGTAATCTACCTGCAGCTATGTCCTCCTTGAACCGGTTTTTTGCGCCTGTGGATGTAGAAGTGGCAAATCAAGGTCAGATAATTGTTGTGAAGATGTTGATTTATGCTTTTTGAGCTTGGTGATTTGATAATTTGACTTTTATTAGCTTGCTTCTCTTATCAGGCTCTCCTCCAGTCAAATTAGACGAGGGCGATCAGATGCACGGGCAGAATGCTGTGATGATATCTCAGCTTTTTGCAAAACTACGTACCATTCAGAAATCAGATCCACCTACTGTCCAGTCAAATGAAGATTTCCAAGCTTTGGCTTCTGGCGATGAAAACATTAAAGTCTGGTCAAAGAACAACCGGAGAGTAAGCTCTGAAAACTTGGTGTTCATATGGGGTTTAGAGAAACAGATGACAGCTGGAAAGCTGAAGAAAGTTCTTGAAAAGTCACATCCGGTTTTTCTGCAAGAATTTGATGTCAGATATTTAGACAGGAGCTGTGCGGTTGTGGTATTTTGGGAGTCAGGCTCCTCAGAAACTTTCCTCAGTGCGGTTAACAACGAAGAGCAACTTGGTCCTGGTGGTGGCGCGTTAAGAGAGATGGTTGCAGAAGGGTTAAGAGCAGCAGGTTATGAGACTTACAAGCGAGCATGTAGATTAGGCTTCTGGGAAGCTGACTTGGCTGATTCTTTGGACAAAACATTGGAATCTTCAGATACCAAATCTGATTTGGACACCAAACCTTCAGAGGTTGACTGGACAAACGAATTAGCTATCAATTTTGATGAGCTATGAATAGTTTTTCTTCTTGTCAATCACAAAACCACCGTGTGCCCGCATTGAGAACGTTAATGAATTGTTTCTTCCGTTGAGTTATTATATTAGTCTTCTCTTTATCACCCGCCTTCCTTTCCACACATTTGATATCTGCCGTCCAATTTCATGCCTCTCTCCTTAAGTTTATCAACCACGTGCACTACTCTACTTATCACTTTCCAGAGGAACGTCTTTATTTTGGGAACTGTCTTCACCTTCCAAATTTTTGAGGGATGGAAGAGCCTCTGTTTTACAAGGTCATTATTGTGAGATGATGTAGAAAAAGTTTTACTCCTAAAACATTGCAAGTGCACAGTTGTGCAGTTGTAATAATTTAGGTTTGAATCCTCAGAGACTCTTAAGAACTCAACCGTTTCTAGTTTCAAATTAAACTAGGCAATAAAGTAAAAATGTGAAGACACTAAAATAAAAACGCAATAGCTTTTAAGTTGTAAAACTGAATGAGAAAAGCGCTAGACGTAGGGAAATTCTCAGAAAATCAAGATTATTGCAGGAATTATACTAGGGAATTGATTAAGAACCGTTCTAGCACACAAACCACAAGGGTATAAAAGTCCAGCTTCCGCTAATAAATCTATCTATGCTTAACTTATTAGAAACTCAAATCCCTTTGCAGATCCTAACTATTAAGCATGCATTCAAATAAGTTTGTTAAGTTCACAAGTTTCCTAGCCCAAATTCCTTTGTGATTAGGCAAACTTGCTCATCTAAATTATGTTCCAGCTAATTAAATCCTATTTCCGTATTCAATAATTAACCTAAGATCTTAAATCTGCGTGATCAATTTAGAATTAAGTGTTAAGCACAAATCAAATGAAGAACAATAAAGATAGTCCTTAGTTTAAAACATTTCTAACAATAATTCATCAATCATTTAAAATCCCTAAACCTAACTGGTGAATTACTTAGACATAGAGAAAATAACAACATACATGATTAATGAAAAGTTTTGCATTAAACAAATCAAAAGATAAGAATAAAGGGGTTTGAATTTTTTTCGAAAAGCCAGAGTCTGAAATTGTCTCTCCGGGATGCAAAAACTCACAAGAACAAGTCTTCTCTCTCTAAAAATAAGCTTAGCCTTAAGAATGGCTGAAAAATCAATCAAATTTTTAACATTTCAGGTTAAGATCAAAGAGACTTGATTTCTCCAAACCAGTCTACTTTTTTGCTCTTCATCTTGGAACCAAGGGTCTAGTAATACATTTAGTGAGTTTCCATTACCCAGTCTTCTTGAGTTTCAAATTAGGTTGTTCTGTTTTAACTTAACATTTGAGGTTCATCAATTTTTAAGCCGATTTGTGCATAAATAATGAATTAATTAAACATGTAATTCTGATAAGCTATTACATCATAATCAATTCATCTACCCAAAAAAAGCTAAGACTTAGACCACCATCCTTCCTTCCCGCTAGCCTTGTCTCGCGATCCTTGCCATTTTTGTTTTTATCCTTTCCTGTATTAAATCTAAGAAAGCGTAAACAAAAAAGTTGCTTAGTGAGTGCGCTTAAGCCGCTTACCGAGCCAAGTCGAATCCATACAGCCAATAGTTTAATCAATCAATGATATGATAGAACTCGGCAAGCCTAATCACCCAGGTTCTCTGAGTCATCATGCCGAGTATAGCCGAACATAAAATATAGAATCAAGAAATAATAAAAAAAGACGTGCAAGTAACGATCTAGTTTAAGGACTTGGTCTAAAACACTCACCTTTGAGTTTCAGAATGTGTGAATGCGGAATCTAACACCTCTTGTCGCTGAAAATTTCAACTGGTTTGACAGACTCGGACGTAATCTCCATAGAACTAATCGCCCACGGCTATCTCGATCGAACACACCACTACTTGGAAATCTCACTTCATTTCATCGGTTTCTTCTCCGAAACTCTCTCTCTTTTCTTTTTGTGTTGTTTTCGCGTAAGAATGAACGAAAAATCGAATTTCCTCATTAAACTGGTTGTTAGACGGAATATTCCAAATATTCGTCCAGAAATCGCCCCCACGATCCACTCATGCATGTGCACGCGCGCACTAACTGTTTTCCGCACGTTTTTCTCTTGCACCAAGTCAAGTAATTGTTCCCACTTAAACGAAACGCGCAAAATTTAATTATCGCGGATTTAGTTCGGCTGACTGGATAATTCGGCGTAGCCGTCCTGTCCAAATCCGAAATTGCTGTCGGAATAGGACCGTCATGATCCGAAAATTCCGATTAGTCAGAATAGCTGCCCAGTTGGCCCGAAAATCACAGACTGATTAATTCAGACTCAGAACCATCCGATCGAACTGAATATCCCAATGGACTGATGAAATTTCGGACCAATAGACCAAGCTATCGGTCATTCCTTCGATCTAGGTCCCTCAAAAATTCGGATTCCCATAGCCGTGTTTCAATCCAGTCAAGCCGTCAAACGAAGTAGTACCTAGAGTATTGAATCATGGGCTACATTAGGTTTACTCGAGTCATATAAAACTAAAAATAAAAAGGGGTTTTGTTTTGCGTTTTAATGAGTTAAGAACTGAAAAATAGAATTAAAAAAAAAATAAAACAATTATTTAAAAGCGTTTGGTCCCAAAAAAATCCAACAGAGAATCAAGAATAACTAATAGATATCACATAGGAATTTAATGAAGCACGTTCTAGAACTCGAATGACTGATTTATAGCCGTTGTCGTAAATTTGACTACTCTGTTTAACAATCTAAACAGTCAGTTCATAGAGCAGCCACACAAGAATTCAAGAAATTAAACTTGCATTAGCGCTCATTTATGATATCTTCATAAAACGCCTTAACATTAGCTATTGTTAATCAGATTATTTATTTAGAGGTAATACAATTTTTCTTAATCCAACATAAAATTTAATTAATTAATTAAAAATCATTATCCAATTAAAATTATTGAATTAGATTAAAAGTTCTTTGGTTTAAAGATTAAAAATCATTACAATATTTAGATTATAATTTAATTTGATTTATAGATAATCTAATTAAGTAATTTGAGTTTTAGTCCAAATATTATAATTCTTTTTCTTATAAAAATAATGGTATATTTGTTAGGGGTAGGACAGATCCGGATATCCGATTATTTCAAGGTATTTGGATCCAGATCCGTCGGATTCGTGATTTTACTATCCGGATCCGGATTGGTAACTTTTGGATATCCATCCAAATATTGAGATAGTATAAAAATAAAAATAAAATTAAACTTTTATATAATATTTTATAAAAATAAATATAAATTTATAAGAACATAAGATATAATATTATAAAATGATTTTAAATATATTTTTAAACATATTAAAAATATATATTTTTTTTACTATATTTAATGTATTTGGATCCTAACTTAAAAATTTTACTAGTTAAATTTGTTATTTTACTATCCAGATCTTGAATACTACATAATTATCTCACCCCTAATAATTGTAATGTGATAGTATATTGTTTACTTAGTTATTTTTTTATTCGTTTATTAGAATTGGTAATGCGGGTTGGACACTGACCCGTTACTCGTCTCCGACCCACGACCCAAGTCATCCGTCTCGAGAAAAAGGGTGTCTCTAACTTTCGGTCGGATAAAAGGTATCAAAATTCTATTACCCGCGGGTAAGGATCGATATCGGGTATTAATATTTTTTTGACTACATATCTTTATATCCGCCCCATTATCCGTCTTATAGTAACTGCCTTGTATTACCCACACATATTGAATAATATTGCTTTAAATTTATATATATTAAGTGATAGGAAAATAGATACAATATAGATAAAATAGATACAACATATTGAATAATATTCTATGAAAAAGGATTCGTATGATCTACTATTAAGTAGCGTCAAATGTCTTTTTTTTTTACCCGAGCTCTTCCATATATGCCGCTCCTATTTTTTTTAACAAAATACTATGTTTTTGGTATTTGAATATTTAAATAGATATGTTTGAAGTTAAAAATATTGTTATCATCTGGGTAAAGGTAACATGTCGGGTAGTTACAGGGTTAGCTAATTTTAGCCGGGTATCCACTTTTTTCGAATCGGGTCCAGATATCCCGAAATTCAAGGGCATCCGAACCATACCCAACCATAAATTTCCTTGTTATATGTTTACCAATTGGAGCTAATATATCATCTAGTTATTAAAATAAAAAAATACAATCGAATGAAACCAGTAAAGGTTAACAGTTAAAGCAAACCGTTATGTACCAAACTAGGGTTAAGTTTGAAATAGTCAATAACTGTGACTAGTTATGGTTAAATTCATATCATGCTGTATGGAATCGGAAGTGGGTACGAGCGGATAAACAAATTTTTAAAAAATATTTAAGAAGCGGAAACACATTGAAAGCATTTTTTTTTAACTCTAATTTCATATATTACCTAGATGTTACATAGTCTTCATATAGCAAATTTGTGATACAAACAGGAATGAAGAAATAACTTGTAATGCTAGTGTTATGATCATATTGATTCCTTGCTAAAGCATCCGCTGGTCCATTTGATTGTCAATGTACCCAAACAAAAGAAACTTCCTCAAACTTTTCACTCCAAAAGCGGATGTCTTCAATCCAATTATGCAGTTGAAAATTCCACTTCTTCCCATTTGTTGGGAAAGGTCCTGAAATCACACTTATATTTACTCTTGCATATAGTTGTCGAAATAAGACAATCATATGATACTACGTGATTATGATGATTTGCTAGAAGCCTCTTGTAATCTATGAGTTTGGAACTCATTACTAGTATTATATGATCCTACAGGGTTACACACCTAAGCAAACTGGATAGAGCTTGATGAGATTGATCATTAATGTAATGATCAAGTTATTGCGTTTCTAGAGAGTGTGTCGACCGACACAAATATTGTGTCGATCAACACACAGCCCGAACCAGAATATTGATTTTGGTTTTCGGTTTAATTAATCATTGGTTTTGATCCAATGGTTCATTAGGTTTTCTTGAGTCCCTATATATATGATATGCACGACTTTTGAGAGCTCTAACCTAATTTCCAGCCACCAGAAACACAGGAATCCCGAAGCTCCCTTGAGAGATTTGATCTCTTCCGGCACTAGCATCCCGTCTTTCCAGTTTGTTTGCGTGTGGATACCAGTAGAGGCGCAGCTTCTGAGGCGCTATTGATCTCCTGTTCCTGATCTCTTCCGCTGCACAATTCATTAGGTATACTCGAGATCCATGACTAGATTCAATTGAAACATGATCCTAGGCATAGAATTTGTTAACAAGATATTTTAAATATGATTTAAAATCTATGCAAATTCCTTCACCATTAAAAGTATCCACAAGAGTTTTATTATCTCCTTCAAAGATAATCTTCTTAAAACTCGAAACCCACAACTGTTGCATTTCTATTTGAAGGGCTTGAGCTTCAGCTTGAAAAGAAGAATTAACAGTGTTACATGTAGCTTGACCTCCTTCCTTAAACACACCATTCTTCTTCCTTATAACCCAACCAATTGTAGCCGGAATTGTTGAATCTCTGAACCCTCCATCATAGTTTCACTTGTGATAACCTTCAAGTGGTCTATGCCAATCAGATCTTAATGGTCTTTGAGATGTATATGTGGGATTCGGTTGTTTAAAAGCCCCGTATGTGATCCATTCTTCAGCGTCCCTTCGAGAATTCGAGACAATCGATCTACAACTCTTATTTTTGTCTCTGAAAAATTAGAATGTCTTTATTTTTCCACAAATGCCATAAAACCCATAACGAAAGTAATCTCACATGCAACGGATACTGGTTATGCTTTTTAAACTGAGAATTTCTTGGAATTTAAGTGTCCAAACGATCTAAGCATCATGCAAAATTGGCATATTGATACCTGATTTTCACCAGGTTGAACTTGCAAATGGGCATGTGAATAGGAAATGATCCATTATATCCTCTTCATTCGTACACCTCGTGCAAGTATTTTTGTTTATTATCCTCCTACGATATAGTTCGCTGTGAATTGGTAATGTGTTAGAAAGCATCTCCCACAAGTTATGTTTCAGCTTAGATGGAATTTTCGGTTTCAAGTACACATTTTCTGCTCAACACCACCAAAGGAAAGCTGAATTGGTTCATCCTTTTTTTGAGGATGAGTAGCTAACTAGTATCCAGATTTCACCGTATACTTTCCATGATTCGTAAAATTCCATCATAATTGATCTTTAACATGTGTAGATGATAATCGGATAAACTGGATCGTTGAAACATCTTCAGGAATGAATAGCTGTCGTAAAAGCGTTGTGTTCCATGTTCTATGCTCTGTTATTAAACTCGATACTCTCCCATGCCAAAGAACATTATCTCTCAGGATTGGTGGCCTCGGGTATCGTAGAGGTAACCATGGATCAATTGTCGCCTGAATCGATTTCCCATTACCTACATTAAAGCATAATCCCTTCTTTATGAGTTCGATACCATGTACTAGAGACTGTCAGCCAAAAGATGGAATTCTTCCCCTAGCAGCTGTTAAAATATTTCCACGTGCAAAGTATCTCCCTTTTAAAACACGAGCCATCAAACATTCTGGATACTCCATGATTCTCCACACTTGCTTTGCAAGTAAAACATCATTGAATTTCTCTATATCTTGAAAACCAAGTCCGCCTACTTTTTTGGGTATACACACGATTCAAAGCCAACCAATGCATCCCCTTTTTATTATTTGAAGAATTTAGAAATGAGCTATTATTCTCTCTATTTCATCACAAATCGCTTTTGACAGTATATAAAAGGTCATCGAGTGAATTGGCATAGCCATGGCAATAGATTTACCACCAAGTGACAGGAATTTGTTACTCCACCCCTTAGTTCTTTGTCTCACCTTTAACATTATAAACTGAAAGAGTTCAACATTTTTCCGATCAAATTGTTTCGGAATTCCTAGATATTTTCCACATCATCCCTCGTTGTGGATCTGGAGCCGATTTCGAATAACCAATTTCATGTTTTCTGGAACCCTCTTCCCAAGTGTTATAGCTGATTTCCTTTTGTTAACTTGTTTCCCGGAAGCTCTCTCGTAGTGTGTCAGAATTTTCATTAACAACTCGTTGCCATCTCATTAGCTTGACAAAACAACAAAGAATCATCCGCAAACAGTAGATGATTTTTGCTGGACATTGGATTTCGATTTTATCATCACAAAGTTCTCGTTCTTTGTTTGCTCTTTTCATCAGATGACTTAGTACCTCAACACATAATATGAACATATATGGGGATAACATATCACCTTGAAGAATTCCTCTCTCAAGCTTGATAAATCTTCAAGATGTTCCTTTGATATTAACCAAGAAATTTTTCTGACACATGTCATTATCCAATGAACCCTTTTTGTCGAGAATCCAATCTTATACATCGTTTGGTGTAGGAAATTCCACTCAATACGATCGTAAGCATTCGTAATATATGTTTTCATTGCCATGAATGAGCTTGAACAACGACCTTTCACCTTTAAAGCTTGATGAACTTCATGGGCGATGATCACATTGTCTAAAATTATCCTATTAGACACAAAAGCTGCTTGTTCCTCAGAGATTATGGAGTTCAAATGTTTCTCAATTTATTGACAAGTATCTTAGGGATTTCTTTGTAACTAACGTTCAAAAGAGCTATAGGAAGATACTCTGCAAATGACTGATTTCGTTTTTGGTATTAAACATATATTTGTATGATTAATAGATTCATCTAAAATACCTTCATCGAAAACCTTTAGACTTCTGCAATCAAAGCTTCCTTAATATCCTCCCAAAAAGATTAATAGAAATGTCCTATAAACCCATCGGGTACTGGAGCTCGTGACGGGTCGATTCCAAATACCGCTTCTTTAATCCCTTCTTCAGAAACTTGTTTCGTTAGATCCTGACTTATATCCTCTAAAGCACACTTCTCAAATCCGTTGAAAATGTGAAAATGGTTGTTATTATAACCGAGCTATGATCGAAACAAATCTGTGAAATATTCTTGTGATGCGATTCGAATCTTATGATCCCCACACTGTTGGTTTCCTGGATTATCTATGATAGACGAAAAGCGATTTCTAGCTGCTCTGTTCCGGCAAATAGCATGAAAGAATAGCGTATTAGAATTTCCATATTTGACCCACTAAATTTTGTTTTTTGATGCCAAAATTTCTCTTCACGGTAAGCAGAATTTAGTTCTTTTATAGTCTCTTTTTCCTCATCGTGGAGCTTTGATGTATCATGGATTTTACCGGTTTTCTACCATGATATAGTAGGTTTTATGGAGTCTTTGTAGCATGTTTTGAGTATTTATGCAGGATCTACTAGCAAAAGACATTTTGGAGCAAAAAGAGCTAAAAAGAAGGTTTTATGGAAGTTTCCACGTGAACTGAGAAGACTTAGAAGATTTGGAGCCAAAATGAAGAAATGTTACTGCGAGCCCCGAGTCGACCGACTGGAAGAGCTACAGTCGACTGACTGTGACGCTGACTTAATTTAGAGGATTTTCTTATCGGGCCTTTCGCGGAACCCTAGACCCTAAGTCTCATTCATGACCTATATAAGCACCTCTTAAGCACTTGAAGAGGCACGCACCCCAAAAAGAACTCAAAGCAGTACAAGTTTTTCTTTTCTTTTTTGTTTCCATTGTTTTAGCTTTTAGATATTGTTCTTATCATTGTTCTAGACTCTGAAGAAGGTTAGAGAAGTGTTCTTCCTCATTTGAGTTTCGTGAACCTCTGATCTTCTATTGTCTAATTCGTTTCATATGCACTTTATTCATAAAAATATGATTTGTTTTAATAAAACCATGTCTGAATAGTTTATTCATTAGATCTAGGGTTTTCAAAGAGTTTACAAGGGATCATTCTAAACGGTTTTGATTTGTGGAATAAGCCACGTGATTCTTCACCAAAAACAGTATTTCATATTTAGAGGTGACGTAATTAACCACTTTTAGATCATCAAGGTCGATCTTTCTACCGGAGACGGAGATAGAGACGTCGGAAGAGTCTGTAGTGAGCAAGGTGCGTTCTAAATCAAACGAGAGTTTGTTTAGACACCTTGTGAACAGATATAACTTGTTCGCATTAAAGGTTATTTACTTCCAGCGACAATCCAAAGAGATTTGAGATTTAGGGATTTAAATAAAGGCTATTTTCTAGTACACCAATAGGATCTAGTATTTTAAAGTGTTTAGAGTTTAAGAAGTCACCAATAAACCGTGATCCTGAGTTTTCCCAACTGATTTCCCTTAGATCTGATGTTTCTTTTAAAGTTTGCAACACATCACAAGTCATTAGCATATTAGAATTGTCATAGTTCGGTTACATTTGCATCTGAATCCAAACTAGCCATAGCTCTCTGTGGGATCGATAACCTAAATACTACAACTGTACACTGTGCACTTGCAGTTAATTTTGGGTGAATAACTTCACGCATCAAGCTTCCATCAACATGAGCTTGATCCAATTTTGCCTGTAAGCGCTTGATATCTTCACGTTTGTTATGTCGATTTATTCTCTTGCATCTAGAGATTTCTTTGCAAAACGAAACAATTATATCCTCTCATTTCTGCCGACTTTCTAAAATACTTTGATTCCAACCTCGACTTACAACATCTTTAAAACCATCCCAATCCATAAATCATTTATCAAAAATAAATATTTCCTAGTTGGATTTTTCTCTGCCGTAATAGAAGATATCATAAGTCTATGGTCAGAGTAGAAAAATTCCAAAAACTTAGCATGTGAACCTGAAAACTAAGCCAATCACTCATTGTTTACCAAAGTTCTATCGAGACAGAAAACCACTTCTTATGAACCTCGCTTTCCTGTCCAAGAGAACCGGTCACCTTCTGGTTTTAAATCGATAAAATCGCAAACTTGTATCATTCAAAGAAAATCAGCAAAAGTACTCTCTGGTCTTATATTTCTTCCCCTCTTTTCATTGCTTCCTCTTATTTCATTAAAGTCTCCAATAGCCATCCACATACCATCTCGAGTAATCGTTATTTTTTGCAATTGTTCTCACACGTAATTTCTTTGAAACTGATCCGGATGTCCATAAACACAGGTGAAATAGAAAAAAAATCATTGCATTGAATTTTCAATATACTAGAATTGGAGAATGAAATAGAACTGAAAAAAATAAGAAATTTTTTCACATTAAAGTTAAACCACCACTAAGACCATTAGGAGAAACTGTAATTATTCTATTCAATCCAAGTTGATAGCTAATATCCCCAACATAGTCATCTCGCTGCTTCGTTTCTTGTAAGAAAGTGATGTATGAATGATAAATCTTGTTTATCTCCTTTTGACGTCGAACTGTGAGGTCATTTCCCAAGCCTCTATAGTTCCAACAGGCTGTGATCATGGCGAAAGTGGTGGATTCGGGCCCACCGCTCCTTCGATTTCACTTGACTGACCCGGACTAGTCTTGCTCGTGCCTTCACCATCATGAGTACAATGCTTTACCCTACAAGCCCTATCGTAGTTAGATCCTCCGTAAATTTTATTTTCCTCTTACCATGTTCGTGATTCACATCTGTCTCTGAATAATTAAGTACCAGAAAGTGATGCCATCTCCTCTTTGTCATTCCTCTTGCTCCAAAACATCTTCATGGATGATTTCCTCAGGTTCCAGATCATTTTAACCTAGCTCCGGATTTTCAGTGTAAAGCGGATCTTCTATTGGTCTTTGGCCGATAAGTTCTGCATTGAGATTCATATCTTTATGGAATTGTTAAAGATGGACCATGAATTCCCTCATTTTGATCATCGTCATCATCATTATCATCGTTCCCATCATCGGAAACACCATTTGCTACCGGCTCCATATTGATGCAATCTCCAGCAGGGGCGGACGTGAGTTGTAAATGGAAGGGGCATTTGTCACCCCTAAAATTTTAGAGTTTAGTGTATTTTTATATAGGTTTTCAATTCTATACCTTTGATAAATTATTTTTTGCCCCTTTTATCTTTTTCCTTTTTTTTTTTTATCAAATGTATTTATTCTCTAATTGCAACGTTGAGAAAATACAAAACAAAAACCTAGTTAACTCTTTTTATTTTTCGACCCATATTCGTTTAGTTCAATAAAGCCACCTTAAATGAATTAATCAAACACTGCAAATGATTTAGAGAATTTGTTTTTGTTAGTTGAAATTAAGGCTATATTTTTTTCTCAAAAGAACCTAGCTCATTAATGTCGTCTGTAACTTCTTATTTTGCTAGAAAGTCTTTCAACTTCTTCTCCTCCACTCCCTGTTTCATTTTTCAACTAAATTTTTATTGTGCCTATGAGATATTATTATGTTTTTTTTTAATTCAATTGTGCGTTTAATCAGAGATTTTTTTCGAAGAATTTATTAATTTTTAGAAAACATGCCCATTTCCACATAGCATTTTTTAACGGATAAATCTGGTTGTAAATTTTCCAACGGATTATCCACAAAATTAAATTTCGTTGGAATTTTGTTGGAAATTTCCAGCAGAATTTCAACGAATATATCAGTTGCAAGTGTCCTAACATATTTCTAACGGAATACCAACAACATGCGATTTCCAACAGATTTCTAACGGATCCTATTTCCAATGGACATTCGTTGGAAATCCGTTGGAAAATTCTCCCTATATAAGAAACCCAAGAATTTTCCTCATTTGCATTCATCATTTGCATAAGCTCTCTCCTCCTCTTTTTAAACTTTGACGAGAATTTCCTATCGACGTCGAATCGAGAAGCCGACGTCGGTTTCCGTTTATTTGGGATTAACTATTGTTTCCCTATAAATTAAAACTAATTTGTTTCACCAAAAAAATATTAATTTTAATAGATAAAAAATTGAATGAATTAATAAAAATTAATTCAAAAATTTCCGATGAGAATCCGTTGGAAATTTCCAACAGAAGATCAACGGAATTTCCGTTGGAAGTTTCCAACGAATCTCATTTCCAACGCCTAAATACCAACAATTAATTTTTCGTTGGAAATGACCCTGATTTCTTGTAGTGAATATTTTTGTCCCGGTTAAATTTACGTTCTGGATCCGTCACTAGTGTCCAGAATCATCGGTGATTAACCTACAAACCTCACAGAATCCACGAATGTGTAAATATTTTATGGGAAAAACTGTCATTCTCTACCCCTCATCAAACTTTTACATGGTTTTGCATCCCTGTTTTACTTTCGACCAAATTGCACCCTCCTCACAAACTTACTGTCAAAATGCACCCTATTTTCAAATTTCGAGTATAACTCTTGACCCAACCAAGTAAACCGTAACCAAACCCGATTTTAACCCACATTGAGGATCCAACACTCGATTACAGACCCGAGCTGATTGAAAAAAAATATAAATAAAAACAAAAAATTCGATAATTCAAAAAAAATTCAAAATATCAAAATAAAATTCAAAAAAAATTCAGAAAATTCAAAATAAATTATCAAAAAATAAAACAAACTTCAAAAAAAATTCAAAATTCAAAAATATCGAAAAAAATCAAAATAAATACAAAAAATTTCATTTTTTTCTCATTAAACTAATAATTAAAATAAATTTTGATTCTTTTGTTAATAAAAATGTCCAAAAAATTCAAAAAAGAAACTCATGATATGTCACTTATCATCTCCTCCAAAACTTCTCATACACCCTTCATCAACAAAATTCATGGGAACCAACTCATGAGATGGAATATATAGATATGAAAAATGACAGTTTTCCCAATAAATATTACTATTTTAATACACTAAGATATACTACAGATATATATTTCTAGCATTGTGTTTTTTCTTTGTAAATTTTAATTTTTGTTGCACTCGATTTCTTATTTTCCTATTCCATTATGTTGTTGTGTTTCCAAATTAGGTTACTGTAATATTATTTTCAATTTCGTCATCAACATTAAAAATAATATCCATCATTTATTCTAAAATATTTAACTTAAGCATATATCATCTTAATTGGTAGTCTAATATACTATTAATATATATTTATTGTGATGGCTAAAATCTTAATTTTCGTAAAAAATTTACAAATTTTTGTTTTTATTTCATCTAATCAAATTTTGCATGAGCGCAAGTATCATGTAGCTATCTATCTCATTTTGCATGAACACAAATATTTTTTTCATGAAGGGTGCGTGAAGGTTTGGTGGAGATGATAATTGTTTTGGGCTTTTTTATTAAAAAAAAATATTAAAGTTTATTTTTAATTATTAGTTTAATTGAGAAAAATTGAAATTTTTGTTTTTATTTTTATTTTTCGATTTTTTGAATTTTTTGAATTTTTGAAGTTTTTTAATCTATTTATAATTTTTTTATTTTTTATTTTGATTTTTTAAATTTATTCTGAATTATTGAATTTTTTTTCGATTTTTTTATTTTTTCATTTGGATCGGCTCTGTAATCGGGTTTAGATCCTCAATCAGGGTCAAAATCGGGTTTGGTTACGGTTTACATGGTTTGGTCAAAAGTTAAACCCGAAATTTGAAAATAGGGTACAATTTGATTGTAAATTTGTGAGAAGAATGCAATTTGATCGAATAACACGTGATTTGAATTTGTATTTATAAATTGGAGAACCAATAACAAAAGATTTAAACATGTATTTTAAAATCATAGAACCAATAACATTAGATTTGATTTGAATTTCTAAATCCATTAAAATATATAAACCAATAACCTCTATTCAAATTCGAGAAAAAACCTACATATTAGTAAATACTAATTCAATATATTTGACAAAAGTTTTTAGATTTTCAAATCAATTAAAATAAAAAAAACAAAATCCAATACAAAATTAACTTGTCTAAATTCAATACCAAAGGTAAACTGGCCAGAATGTAAAAATGGGCCTTTATAATTATTAAATTAAAAGCCTAATAACAACAAGAAGAGCACGTGATTTAATGTCCTCATCATCCTCATCATTAAAACCACCGCCGGCGAGAAGAATCGTTCGCTTCCGTTCTGCAACGCAGTCCGATTCCAACTCCGAATCTCGCGATTCCTCACCGATTCCAAACGTCACATTTTTGGAGTCACGATTCCGAGCGGTTCCGATTCGGGAGCGGGAATCAAAGCTCCACCGACGATTCCGTTCTTCTCATGCGGGCAGGCGGCGGAAGCAATTTAATACTGACGGTGAGGAGAAATGGTGTTTCCGGCGGTTGCTAGGGTTTCGACATCAGCCTCGGTGCTTCTGCGCCGTAAATATCGGGCGCTAGGGTTGTTGTCCTTCTCCGCGGCCAGCTTTAGTTCCACCCTTGGCCCCGTCAGGTACTTGTAGATTTCCTTCAAAGCATTCGAGCTCGACTTTGATTTCTCGTTCATTTTAGACTTGTCTTTCACTGGTTTTGCGTGAGAAAAAAGGAAAAAAAATGTTTGCGATGGCGCAGGGAGGAGTAGTCACTAAGATATGTCCATAAGTAAAACAGAAAAGTACCGTGAATCCAATTTTTGCTTGGTTATCGCTGGGTTCGAGTCTAATGGGGATATTCAAAGTCGTTTCTGCGAATTCAAATGCTTGTCTCTACGGGTATATAATAAATTGTAACTGCTACAATAATCTGTCCATTAGTGTTCCTTGTTTCTAGTTATCATTTATTAGATTGCTCAATGGAGATTAGAATAATTGCAGAAAGATTAACTTATAATATAGTAGCTCTGGTAATCGTTGGTGCAAGGTTTTACACAAGGAGTTTTGTAAAGGGCCTGTGGGGAACGTTGACCTGTTAAGGTCCTCGTGGTTTCATTCGACTCCAGCTCTTGAGACTGGCGATAGCGTGAGTGAAGATCCTCCTACTAAATCGAAGAGGAAAAAGCTCAAGGGTAAACGGGCGGTCGTGCGATGGCTTAAGTTTTTCCGGTGGAAGAAAAAGAAAGAGTGTGAAAGAATGACTGCCGAAGAAAAGATAGTTAACAAACTAAGCAAGGTTAGCTAGAAAAAAAGAGAAAGCATATTTGTTACTGATTCAGAGCAGCAAGTGCAACTTTGTTATTTTCCGCAGGCTCGGAAGAAAGAGGAACGGCTGATGGAGACGATGAAGAAACTGGAACCTGGAGAGTCATCGGAAACTACACATGACCCGGAGATATTGACACCGGAGGAGCATTTCTACTATCTGAAAATGGGTTTGAAGTGCAAGAATTACGTTCCAGTGGGGAGACGCGGAATATACCAAGGAGTGATTCTGAACATGCACCTTCACTGGAAGAAGCATCAGACGCTACAGGTTATCATCAAGACCTTCACACCAGAGGAAGTGAAGGAGATTGCTGTGGAGCTAGCGAGATTGACCGGCGGGATTGTGCTGGACGTTCATGAAGGGAACACAATAATTATGTACAGAGGGAAGAACTATGTTCAACCTCCTACTGAGATCATGTCTCCCAGGATTACTCTCCCGAGGAAAAAGGCGTTGGACAAATCCAAATGCCGGGATGCGCTTCGTGCTGTGAGAAAGCATATTCCAAGGCTTGAACAAGAGCTCCAGTTGCTTCAAGCGCAAGCTGAGACCAAGCGAGAATATCCGAATGTCATCGAGGTTGATGATCACGAGTTGAACAAGGTTATGGAAAGAAGCCAAGAGGGTGAGCAAGAAGAGGAACCAGAATCAGAATTGGCAACAGATTCGGATCTGTCTGATATTTTTGAGACTGATTCGGAGTCAGAAGACGACAAGGCAGAGCGACCGCTTTTCCTTGAAGAGTTTGAGAAATTCCCAGCCATTAACAACAACCGAGGACATGAAGACCTGGAGGATCCAAGGAATGCTAAACCAGGGGGCGAGAAGGAAAATGACGACTTGGATGAAGTGGATAAGATGTTTCTTCGGGCGGCTTCGCTTTTGAGGAAGAAAACACAATCATGAATCTCTGGAGATTCTAGTTTCATCATCTCACAAGTCACAACAAGTATTATCTTGTCTTCACGTGCTCAAAGCTTAATTCTCCATTTGCAATTGATTATTGTGGTTATGACGAGTATGTTTAGTTCGTTTTTATGTGTCTAAACTAATGCCCAAGGTTTACGTATCATTTGGAAACCAAACAGAGGATCAATTTAAATTCTAGTTTACCGCTAAGTTTGTGAACAGAGAATACCACTAGCTAAGCTTGGACTATAGCGTTGTTAAGTAGTTCTAAATGTATCTTAATGCTATTAAAAGTGAAGGACAATTAAAAAATTGTCCTTTCATTTCTTATTAAAATTATATAAAATATTAATGTTATTACCATTTTTAAAACGTGTGTAATGGAGATGGAAGTAGTATTGTATTATTTAAAAATTATGAGACAGACAATTTCGACGAAAACCAAAAGATTCGAGTTGATCCGGTAACTGGACGGATCAGAATGCGGATCCTAACAAATTTCTAATCTCAGATGTGAAAAAAATTCTTCTTTAGTCTTAATCGTCCGTTTAAAAAAAAAATCTCAGTCATTGTTATATTTTTCAATTTAATCTTAGACGTTTATGTTTTTGTAGTGAAATTTGTTGGGCCTCCGGATGAATTGATGGCTCTCATGATTATATTGCACGGATTTAGTTTTAAAAATTTAACTATCGGGGCCTGTCAATTTGTACGAAATGGCCCGGACGTTAAATAAACCACATATTTTCATAAATAAATTTAGATTATATTAGTGTAAATATTCAAAATGTTTAACTATTTCATTTAAATTCCATAAAATTTCAAATGATGAAAATATGGAATAAATAAATAGAATTTAATCTATGAATAAATAAAACAGTCTATAACTTTATTCTAAACAAATAAACTTATTTAGTATTAAGGTACTAATTAAAAATGAGTATAAAATTATGTCGTCAATAATTGTTTTAGCTTCATTTCTATTTACAACCACTTAATTTTAAGAGATAAACCGAACAAATAAGAAAAACAATATTTAACCTTATACATCTCATTACGCTTATATTGAAAGACACTTCTTTGGAAAGTCAAAGGTCTTTTTTTTTTCAAATCGTTTCACCATGTCTTCTAGTCAACCAAGAAAAATCTTCCAAGGATCTTCATTACAGAGAAGATTCAATCGTCGTTGCATTAGGCCTAATCGTCCA
The DNA here is from genome assembly GCA_900116095.1 of Euclidium syriacum. NCBI lineage: Eukaryota > Viridiplantae > Streptophyta > Magnoliopsida > Brassicales > Brassicaceae > Euclidium > Euclidium syriacum. The sequence continues at coordinate 1,143,183 of FPAK01000003.1, read as the reverse complement.
CAAACCCGTTTGACCGATCTTCCAAGTGCCCTTATTCAAGACATCATGTTGAAACTCTCTTCTTCATATGAAGATCTCTGTGTTGCTCGAGCTATATATAGGACATTGAGAAACGTAACCGATGATGAAGATTTCTTAAGAAGTGTAGATTTCTTCACCATGCAAACACCTAATAGATGGATTCACAACCTTCCGGATTTTTGACTCTTATGTCAACATCGTGGTAATCTCTCCGCACTCTTATTACAAGGTTGTTCAGAGTTTTTCATCCATGGTAATTTAGAAGAGGGTATTGCTATCATCCGTGAGTCGGCTATTAGGGGTTACGATCTTGTTATTTATGTCTATGCCAATCTCAAACGTATTATGTCTCCTGATCTCGAAGTTGATTTTGAATTTCCCCAATCGTGAGTTGGTAAGTCGTATGAGGTTTCGAGTTGAGACTTATACCCATCGTAGTTGGGGACCTTATCAGTTACCTGAATTATTTGTTGAACGATGTTGAGCTATAGATTCCGGATTGATTAGGAGGTGTAGATGTGCAAGAGTTAATAATTGGTATAACTTATGGGAGGAATTCGTTAAACGAAGTGAAATGTGTGATTTGTGTTTCTACACAATTCATGCATTAGATTTCTCTAGAATTTTCCCTTCCAAAACAAATCAGTGACCTATGAAGTACTACTTTTGAAGACTCTCTTTTCCTCTATGTCGAATGATGATTAAAGGAACATTTGAACTTCATTTTGTGTTGTATTTGTGTTCAAAATGTATGAAGTAGTGTCTTTGATAGTCTTTGTGTATTTCTTCTTCTCATGTTTTTGTTTTGCTATTGTAATAACTACATTTCCACTCTTCTTCCAAGTTAAATATATATATATATATATATATATATATATATATATATATATATTTATTTGTATGATTTGATTTTAGAGTTTTTTCATCACATCTTAACTTTTTGTGGTTCAGCTTGATTTAATATGGAAGATGCAAGTTCACAACTATTGGGTCTAAAAATCATGATATCAATTGGTTTTTTTTTTTATTTCAAAAACCAAAATTATGTTTTTGATACCATAAAGTCCATTTGATCTCAGAAAAATTATAACAATATACCTAAACGATTAGATTCCTTCATCTTCAGATCCATGATAACAATGTATACTCCAATATGTTTCTACGTTTCTACTTAGATATGAAATAAGTAGATAAAATTAAGGGATTTTTTCAATAATATGAATCAAATATTGAAATATCATCTATCTTCCTAATATAAAATCTAATTTGATTGGAAACTAATTTTCAAGGAATCCTTATTTCAAATATTTGATTTTATGATATTATACGGTTGTTAGCACACCAATTTGGAAATCACTAAAAACTAAATTCCATATTTAAAATGTAAATGTTATCAATTTAGATTTTTTTTTTTTTTTCAATTCAAATCATACATAGGGAAGTTGTTCAAATTTTCAAATAGAATCTAATTTGACATTATTTTAAAGCAATAGAATGGAATATCCTTTCTAATTTCATCAATATAAAAATATATAATTACAAAATTTAAATTTACATGGTTAAATATTTTATTTCGTTCCTTATAATGTTGTTATCATACCATTTTGGAAAACAATAAAATCTAAATACCATATTTAAAATGAAGAATTTTTTTTGTCAATTTAGGGTGGAGAAGAATACGTAATATAATTTAACTTCCAAATTTAAATTAAATTTTAAAATATTTGATTTTATGATATTTTACGGTTGTTATCAAACCAATACGAAATCTAATAAAATCTAATTCCATATCTAATTTGAACCATTTATGTTGTCATTTTAGGCTTTTATTTTCAATTCAAATGATACATATTAGGTAGCCCTAATCGATAAGAAGAATTAATATATTCTAACTTCCAAATAACAACCTAAAAGCTAATTAGCATTTTTTTTTAAGGAATTATTATGGAATATCTTTAATAATTTCATTTAGATGTTGAAATATTTCATTCTAATCATTATAAGGTTGTCACCAAACCAATATCGAATCTAATAAAATCTAAAAGGAACAATTTATGTTGTCAATTTAGGTTTTTATTTTCCGTTCAAATCATACATATTAGCTAATCCTAACCGAGAAGAATAAGGAATATATTCTAACTAATAGATATCTTAATATAAAATCTAAATTGCATATCTAAAATGAACCATTATTGTTAGCCTTAATGGAGAAGAATGGAGAAGAATAAGTAATATAATCTAACTTCTAAATTTAAATTTAGGACTGTTAATTCAATTCCAAGGAATAATTGTTGAATATTCTTACTATCAACACATAATAAAATAAGTCCTAAAACATTTAGATTGTCAAATATCTCATTTTACCACACCAATTTGAAAAATCATTAAATCTGAATTTCATATCTAAAATGGACCAAATAAAAATATTAAATGATACAATTTTTTAGCAGATTTTATGTGATACACAATCGTTAACCCTTTTTTATATAAAGTAAATCTAAGAAGCAGAATTCGTTATTACTTCACATACCGAAAGAACAAAAGCAACAAAAAAAAATGGAGCAAGGAAAGATTAGACCCGTCTCAACAAAGAACGAAGAGAAAGATCTCAAGGTTTTTAACTTGAACTCCATCAAACCATGGAAGACATCCTGGAGGGTTCACGTAAAGATAACGCACTCCAAGACTATACGAATTATCTTTATCATCATGGATGATCAAGTACATTCTTTATCTTTATATAATTATTCAATATTATTTCGATAAAAAATTATTGCATCCTTTATGAAAAAGTAATGAAAAATCATACGAAATCTTGATAGTGTTTATGAAAATCCAATCCTTATTGAAAAATAGCAAACAAAACATATGAAAATATTGAAACTTTTAATATTGATCGAATCCTTATTGAATAAAAAACAAAATTAAACATATGCGTTCTTGAAACTTTGCTTATTTATTCTCAAAAAGTTGATTACACTGATATATTTTATCTTCTTATTTTCATATCTTTTATATATATTAACTCAGTTTATCTTTAATTTATTTAATACATTAGATTTTGACCCGTGCAGTGAAGCGCGGGTTTTTTTTTTTTTTTTTTTTTCAATTGTTCAGATAATCTCAAAAAACTAAGATGTATTTGTTTTTATTTAAGTTTCTGAGCAATGTGTGTACATTATTGTAGGAGGTATTTGAGATTAATCATCTTATGATATTGGTGTTTTTGTAGTACGTTTAAGTACACGATTGTAGCATATAGCGGTAGTTATGAATGACCGAATGATACATATTGTTTTGGATTTCAAAGATCGGAAAAAGAGAAATTTTGAAAGTAATATCCGTGATCGAAGGAAAAAAATTCCAAAGCATAAATAATTTGATAAACATAAATAGTTCAATTTAAAATAAAGTAAAGGAAAAGAAAATTCAACATTGGAAACTATTACGTAAAACTTTCGTTTTCACATACCGAAACTATTTCAAAACACCAATCCAACAACACCAAATCGAACAATACTCAATACTTGATTAATTGAAAAGTGTGCATCTTAAGTGATTGTATTCAACTGTGGAAATAACAGAACATAAAAGGTTTCAAAAGTAAATAAAATGGACACAAAAAGCTAAATTTCGATAATGAGTGTATTCAATTATCTTGTTCCTTGAACTCATCTTGTTCATGCACTATCTTGTTCCTACAAGTCATCTTCTTCCATTCAAGAACTTGAAATTTTCAAGAAAGAAAATAATGCCCGTTAAAGAGAATGATTGAAAATCGAAGCAATTGAATATCGAAATGCAAAGAAGACTAACCATTCTTGGAATTTTTGATTTTATGGAATATTTCTTTGAAAACCACATTCTTCGTCTTTTGCTGAGGGGTTCCGTCTTTGTCAAGTATAAGAACCTTTAAAGCTGAATGTGACTCTTGAAAGGGCAACGTAAAGTTGTCTGTGTGAAAACACGGCCAAGGAAGAAAAAGCCTAACATTAGATAATGTTTGACCTTGGCTCTTATTGATAGTCATAGCGAACATGATCGTCAAAGGAAATTGTCTTCTACGCATCTTGATTGGAAGTTTGGGGTCCGAAGGTGTTATAGTAAGTCTAGAAATGTACACTTTCTCTCCTACTTTTGTTCCTGTAATAACTAAATTTCAACCATCCTGGTCATATAGTGCTGTTATCTGAACCCTCGTTCCATTGCATAACCTTTCTTTCGGAAAAATATTTCTGAGCAACTTAACCGAACAACCAACTTTTGACTGTAACGAATGCATAGGTAAACGTGATAACTTAATACTGTTCAGAAAATCCGGGAATAAATGGGATCATTAAGAGAGCTTTGATCGGACTGGTCTACTGAATCAGCACTGAAATATGTTTTTTCATCACCTGAAAAAAGTAGAATAATCCATTTGATTGAAAAAAAATAAGATAATGTAACTAAAATAGTGTTGAATACTAACCTTTCAGTAGTGAGATCAAATATTCATTAATCTGGTTGACATCATCGTTTGTAGGACATATGATTGCTCGGTTTTGGAAAAAATCAGGGCTTTTCGGCTTGTCTCTTCCACGGGTTTGGTTGCTTCTTTGATCAAAAACTCGTCAGGTATGTCGATGTCTGCCTCCCCATCATTTTCGGTTAATTTTCCATCTCCGACATCTAGCAACCATTCAGAGAACTCTTGAATGTTTTGAACTTCATCAGGGCTCAAATTGACTAAGAGGCGCATGTTTTTTGTAAGAGTTAAAACTGTGTAGTTCTTCCAAAGATAAGAAAAACATAATGAAACGCGAACAATGTCCTAACGACCACCACCGGGTATAACTGGGAGTATATGTTTGAAATCACCTCCAAAAACAACAACCTTTCCCCCAAAATATTTGTCACTTGCATCTACCATTATATCCCTCATACTTCTATCTAAAGACTCAAATGTTTGACCCGTTATATTAACAATAAACAGCTAATTAGTTATATTATAAAATTTATTTCATATTGTATAATTATTATAAAGTTATACATTACCACATGATTATTTTTAAATTGCTGACTTTTTGTTAATCAATGATTTATGAAAAATTAAAATATCTAATAAAAAGACGTAAATGCATTAAAAATTAGTTTACTGTTAAAAAAAAGAATAAAAAAATCTCAAAAAATTCACTATTTCATAAACAGCACCAATTTGACTGAGTAAAATTGTATGTAAACTGTAAATGTGACTTTTTTGAAAAGAAAAAATTGTGATCTAACTTTTTCAAAGTTATATTTACGGTATAGTAGGCGACAAAATCTAGCACATTAAAAATATAGCGCAATCATTTGTTAAGAGATGCAAGCACTCCAATGGGTGCTTATCAAATATCATTAAAAAATAATCAAATTTAAAATATTTATAGAGACATAAATCATTTAGTCTTAATACAATAGCAAAAGCAAAACAATTATATTTAATTGGAATTTCATATTTATTAAGTTTCAGTGCATTTCGAATCGGTTGTAGATTTCATCATGATTTCAAAGATCGAATAACAAAACCAAAGTTCAACAACACACATTGGAAATACAAAACTTTTTTATCGGATGAGATCTTTCGATACGTAACTCAACTTCTATCATAATATACAACTGAAAAAACGGTAAGAATAGAAGATATGACATGGACCATCAAGCAAAAGAGGAAAAATACCGATCTATGAAGTACTTTTATCATCCAATCAGAAAATAGAAAACCCTGCACATTATCATAGAGAAGATAAGTTGGAGAGTTTTACACATAATAGATGTACTAATAGAAGCACCAATTTTGAATTAAAAGTATAATGCTCTAGAGCTTTTCAGTGAGTAATAAGAGAATGAACCAACAGTTTTAGATTATGAGTTCAATAGCTAAAAAGACCGTCCTTTTGAGTAGCGCCAAACCAAATTTGCAATTGAACCAAATTTCTCAAAGGGCTCTGTTTGTAACATACCTCCGACATTTGTTTAAGAAAAAAATCAATCGTATATTATAGAATCTGATCTCTTCTTCAGTGACATTTGTTCAAGTTTTTTCTTACAAACTACGTATTTGTTTTTTGGATGCTGGAAAAAGGAGAAATACTCAGTCCAAATTCAATTCTTATAACACTTCACACATTGTTTGGTTAAATCACACGTTAACACTACAAGAAATCTTTGATTTAGCTACTAGTAAAATACTAATCTGAGTTTGTGGCTAGGTTTTGGCTACTGATTAGCCACCATTTCGCCACCATTTTTTTTTTTTTTGACATTTCAGTGACTAATTAGTAGTCAATTAGCCACCATCGAATTCGATGACCAGTAGTCGCGATTTAGCCACTGATTAACTACTAATAATACGGTAGCGATGTGAAATTATTAGCTATTGTTAAATCAGTTGCCAACGGTGACTAACTTCTGAATTAGTACCTACAATATCAATATCAAAATCACAACTAAATGGTCATCGTTGACCAAATCGTCTAAATTCATCGCTATTCCGTCAGAGTTTATAGTTTGGATAAAAAAAATTATTATATAAATAATGCATATTTATTTTAAGAAAATTATATATTTAAAAACCTATTTGGTTTTGTTCCGTGTGACTTAATTGTTAAATCTAATTAATCGGATATAAAACCTCATGTATTTTCGGATCGGATCTCGAATATTCAGACCAAGTCACGGATTTCGGATATTTCATCCACCCTATATATAATTGTAAGATATAAATATTTCCTTGGTTGGGTAGATTTATTTTATTAATATACATTTTTTATCACTATTTTTACCTACCATTTAAAAACAAATAAAAAAATCTTTAAATTAAAAAAGAATGGGAAAAGAATACACTCGTAACAAAATGGAATGTGGAGTTCACTTTCATTAATAACCCACCTACTTCCTCCTATAATTCATAATAACAAAGCAATTTGACCTTACTTTTACGTCTGTACAAGAAGAAAAAGAAAACAAATAAAATAAGAGATCCATTGTTTCTTTTCTTCAAATCCATCAATAATACAAGTGTTGTAGAAGATCAAAGATGATAGCCTACCGTGAGTATGAACAATAGCTAATTTTCTGGTCCTCAAGGTTTGATTCTCATCTTCTTCTATTTTTTTGATTTTTAAAAAATTTCTGTAGTAACAATAGCTTTGCTTTACACTTGGTTTAAGCTGATTACGCTTCCCTTTTCCTTTTTTCCTTCTTTTTTACAATTTGTGTTAGTATAGAATTTTGGTTTAAGAAAAAAAGTAAGTCCCGTTTCTTTGATTGGATTGAAGACATTCACAATTTAGTCAGCCATTTTTTAAACAAGATTTACGAAATTGAAATCCCCATCACTCGCAAGGTTCAAAAAAGAAAAAAAAAATCTGTAGTAAAAAAAAATTGTTGAGGTTAATGTGATATAAATTTTAAGATAAAATTTGAAAGTGCGTATATGTGCTAGATCTGTGTGTAATGTATTTAAACAGGCATAAATTAAACGACATACAAGTTTTTAACGAGGTTCGGTTTCCCTATATTCTCGGGACCTAGTCCAGAACCAATCCACTAGAAACAATGATAAAGTTCTACTTGTTACATCATTTCTAGTCTGCTTAGAACTACTAACATAAACTTACAGATCGTGATATCATGTCTAACCTGAACTTACAGATCATCACATCATGTCTGTTTAGCAGGGCGACGTCTTCAACACACCACGTGTGCTTCCCTGATAAAACCCTAGACGCGCAGCAGCATATGACCACCGTCTATTGGTATTTATACAGCCTCGCCTAATCCCTGATCTTAGATCCTCCCAGAATATTCTGTAGATCTACTTTCCAAATCTGTTACAGAATATTCTGTAGATACAGCTTGCTTTCCAAGCTTATCTTCTTACCAAATCAATTGCACAAAATATTCTTTATTCCAGCAACTTAAACAACTCAGCAAGGCACTTGCCACGTCAGCCTCCAGCCACGCCAAGTCCTTGCCTTCTGCTGTGACGCCTGATACATCCTCTGATCACTCAGACACCAACGCTCTGTCTGAGCACACAGACTTCAATGCTTTGTCTGATGAATCCTCTGATGCATCAGTACTCTGCCTGTTCTGATGCATCTTCTGCTGCATCCAACAACAGTGTTCCTGATCAGCCAAACTCCACCTGATAGATCCTCTGATCAATCAGACTTCAGCACTCTGTCTGGTACATCCTCTGATCGCACCAACAGCAGTGTTTGCGATCACCACATTCAACATCAGCATGCCACGTCATGTCTTCTAATAGCCTGATGACACACCGTGTGATTCTTCTAAGACCTCTGATTGAACCGAGACGTCTGATTGACATGCATCATTTAGAACATCTCTGTATAACAGCTTATCAACTCTGTCACATCCTGTTTGAACAGACATCCTATTTGAACAGCCCTGATTGAACAGTTCTGTATAACAACTTATCAACTCTGTCACATCTTGGTTGAACAACTCTGCTTAAACAGCTACTCCTTACCAGCTTCACGACTCTGCTCTGTTTCACCATCTCTGATTGAACAACTAGCTTCTCCATTCTTCTCTGTTTCACAATCTCTGATCTGTTTCTCTGGTCTCTGGTTGAATCAGCTACTCTGCTATGTTTGACTCTACTATGATTATCTGGTCTCTGATTGAATCAGCTTCTCAACTCTGTTCGACTCTGCTCTGTTTATCTGGTCTCTGATTGAATCAGCTTCTCAACTCAGTTAGCATACACTAACAATCTCTCCCTTGATGACTGAGTTGTAAAGCATCACACCAACGTAAACACACATCATAACATACACAATATAGATCATCATATTGTGGCATCCTCATCCTGAATTCAATTAGCATACACTAACAAAATTGATAATCACGTGATATTCTATTTTTTGGGTTTGGTTTATTTATCCAACTTGTTCAATCCATAACCACATACTTATTTATCTAACATAACATTGAACATTGTGACTTTTTATATGTTTTATGTTAGTTCGAATAATTTATGACCGGGTAAAATTATTTTTGTAGGTCTTGGAAAGCAAAAAATTTAAAATGGCTTTTACCCGAAATTTATTAAGTAAGAGGGAATGGATGTACAAAAGATTAGATCTAGTGAAGTGTGGTATTTCTGATGAGTTCCTTGATGGCTTGAACTCGTTTTTCTCATGTGCACAAAATGAGCGATCTTACATCCAAAAGGGAACTATGTTGTGTCCATGTTACAAATGTGAGAACAGGAAGCGCCATGATGCAATTACCGTGGGTAGTCACTTGTTTGATAAAGGTTTCATGGAAAACTACTACTTGTGGACGTGGCACGGAGAAAGTATTGGCGGAGAATGTTCGACGAGCACTGTACAACCGCAGGATGCAAGCGGTTACGGAGGGGAAAGAGATGCGTATGTACACATGGTACAAGATGCATTTCCAGTGCACGTCAACCATCTCATGAGGATCCAACCGGTGATTCTAACCGATTTTACCAGATGTTGGACGCGGCAAAACAACCCCTCTACAATGGATGTGTTGAAGGATTGTCTGCGTTGTCTTTGTCAGCTCGTCTTATGCATATAAAGACAGAGAAAAACATGTCAGAGGTTTGTGCGAATATGATAGCGCAAATGTTCAGCGAGTATCTGCCACGCGGTAATAAAGCTCTGAAATCGTACTACGAGACGAAGAAGTTAACAAAAGCATTGGGGATGCCTTATTTTAAGATCGACGTATGTGAGGATCATTGTATGCTATTTTGGAAGGGATCGGATAGAAACTTGACTCAATGTCGTTTTTGCCATAAGGATCGATATCATCCTAAAGTAGTCTCGGGGAAGAAGATTCCAAAGCATAGGATGTTTTACCTTCCCATTGGTAATTGATTGAAGCTATTATACCAATCAGATAAGACAACATCACAAATGAGATGGCACGCTGAGCATGTAACTCCGGAAAGCGAGATGCATCATCCTTCAGACGGTCGCGTGTGGAAGCACTTTAACCAAGTACATTCAGATTTTGCTTCTGAAACCCGGAACGTGTATTTGGGGTTATCGACCGATGGTTTTAAGCCTGGTGGTTTGCATAGTAAGAACCATTCGGTGTGGCCTATTATAGTTACTCCGTATAACTTGCCACCTGGTATGTGCATGAATCGAGAATATCTATTTTTATCGGTTTTAGTTCCAGGACCGGAGAATCCGAAGCAAGGTTTAGATATTTTCTTGCAACCGCTGATAGAAGAGTTGAAAGAGTTGTGGAATAATGGGGTAGAGACCTACGATGTGTCCAAGAAGCAAAATTTTGTGATGCGTGTTGCTTTAATTTGGACGATTAGTGATTTTCCTACATATGGCATGCTTTCCGGGTGGTCGACCCATGGAAAATTAGCATGTCCATATTGTCAAGAAGATACTAAATCTTTTTTGCTACCTAACGGGAGGAAGCCTTGTTGGTTTGATTGTCACCGTGCTTTCTTACCCGATGATCATCCTTACCGAAGGAACACTAGAGATTTTCGGAAAAATGTCAAGGTCGACAACCGTCGACCAAGTTGGTTGACGGGCGAGGAGGTTTATTACGAGCGAATAAACACAATTGAAGGGTTAGAGAAAACTGTGGATTGTGGAGGTCGGGGGCATGAAAACCCATCGCGTTCTGTTGGATATGTTTGTAACATCCCAAGTTGTGTTAACATAGATAAGCGCGAGATCATTTGTCTAAAAAGCCACGACTTTCACGTGATAATGCAGCGTCTACTCCCTATTGCATTTGCAGAGCTTCTAGACAAAAATGTACACACAGCGATTGGAGGTATCCTTTTTTTTATTTCAATTTTGTATTAATCTTACACAATTCATTTTTTTTACATTTAGTTTCTCTGAATGCAGATATTGTCTATTTTTTCGGGATTTATGTGCGAGAACACTGAAGACCAAGGATGTGGCCACAATGAAGGCAAACATCGGGGTTAAAATATGCAATTTGGAGAAAATATTCCCGCCTTCGTTTTTTGATGTTATGGAGCATCTTCCGGTTCACTTACCGATGAAGCTGAATTAGGAGGTCCGGCTCAATATAGGTGGATGTACCCCTTCGAACGATTTATGAGTCATTTGAAAAAGAAGGCAAAAAACAAAGCTCGAATTGGAGGATCCATAGTTGCTGAGTGTGTGAATGAAGAAATCTCTTATTTGCAATCTCATTATTTTGGGTCTAATGTGATTGTAAGAGGACGCGAGGACCTTCGACGCGCATATGACGGCGGTATACAAATTAATTACACATACCCTGATGTTCCGAGCATATTTCAACCCATTGGTCGTGTTAGTGGTAAAGGAGAGAAAGGGTGGCTTTCGGAACGAGATGCCCACATTCTTCAAACATTTCTATTGCTTAATTGCGAAGAAATTGAGCCATATGAAAGGTACTTACAATAATCAATTACAAGTTAACTAATCACATTTTTTTTTCTTAATTTAGGTGATTAACTGAATATAATTGTAGGATCTTTGAGGAAGATGAGCATATGAGACAACCATATATTACTGATGATGCCATCAATAAAGCAAAAAAGGACCGATTCGCCGAGTGGTTCAGAGAATATGTAAGTAGCATTCATGTTTGTATAATATTTATTAAATTTGATGTTAAGTACTGATAGTTTCATAGAAAGTTTGTCATCGAAGGTTATTGATGAATCTACTTTGCAAGAAGAAGACGACCATAATCGTCATGTGGTGGTTAGTGGTAGTGTTGATGTCCCAGATCATGTTGTAGAGGCAGAAACAGATGATGATATTGAGATCGACGAGGGTGAAATTGTGGTCGAAGGGACTGATGATGAGGATGAGGGATATGGTTCAACCGACGAAGAGGAGATATATGGTTCAACCGATGAGGATGATGGATACGATTTAACCGACGAGGATGATTGACACGGTTTAACCGATGGGTCAGATTAATAATTAGTTATATAATTTTGTTTAAAATTTTCATACTTATTTGTATGAATGTCGTTATTTTATGTTAAATTCGAATTATGTTTAAAACCGAAACTCGTCATTTTAAATCTAAAATTCCACTAAAACCTAAAACTTTCACCCAATATAACCTAAATTTTTCACCCCTTAACAATATTTAAGCGGCAAAAATTTGAGAACTCACTTAAATTTTTATAAGTGCGACATGATTTCACGAAAATTGCCCAATTCTAGTAACTCGGGAAATATTTCTCCCCTAATTACATCAATTGTTTTGTTTCTCCATAAATCCCCATCAAAAATGACGGAAAAAATCAACGAAACAAAAAAACTAATCTTTTTCTCTCAAACCCTTAGATCCAGATTCACTTCACCGAGTTTGGCTCACCGCCGTTTATCGTCCTCGCCCTCATCTCCTCCAAGGTAAATGACTTCTCTTATCTTTTCCGTCTCCGTGTATTCTCTTCTCTTCTCCGCCTCTCTGCGATTTGTGTTTCAACCAACTCGCTTCTTCGTTCCTCTTCGTTTCTCTTCATTTTCCTTTTAAATTTTTATCAGCAATTTCTCCCTTTTCATCTCAATTTCTAATTCATGTTGTCTTGTATGTTTGATATTAGGTCTAAAATGACGAATCCTTCAAGATCCCTTCCAGTTCGTCTCACCGTGAGACCCAGGCGTGTATTCACTTCACCATCTGCAGCTGCACCGCAGGTTCCACCGCCTGCACCGGAAGTTCCACCGCCTGCACCAGAAGCTCCTCCGGTGGCAGTAGAAGTTCCACTCATGAGCTTGGCTGCAATAATGGCATCTCCAGCTCGCCGAAACATGTCTCGTCTACACCCCCAAAGACGTAACCGACCTATTGATGTCTGGTAATATTGCTGACTCTCTGGATTTTGTTGTTGCTGATGCTGTTTGATTCAATTATTAACTTAATTATTAAGGCCACATGTTATGGAATCTTAAAGCATATACAATGGTAAAACCATTGACACGAGTTCCAAAACAGGATTTCAGAATATTTTATTATTTTTCTTTTTCTGAAAATTTTAAAAAAATTTTTTAAAAAATAAACAAAAAAGAACCAATCGCAGGCCACCACATGTTAGTGGGACCCGCAAATAGTGAACAAACTCAGTTAAATGCGTCTCTTAATTTATAGATTTTGGAGACGAGTTCTTAGAAAAAATGTGGACCCCACAAATAAAATTTTTTTTTTTTTTAGAACCTGCTCTTAAGAACCTCCGTTGTGCGTGCTCAAAGAAGAAACGGTAAAACATAATGAATTCAAAAACACACTTCAAATTAGAAAAGTCTACATCACCTATGAAAACCATCTTCAAAGGTCTTGTAATTGACTCTTGTAATTATCTTTTTGTTAAAGCTGGATTTACACTAATGATAATTGAAATGAGAACTTAAGCTTGTAAGTGAATGATTTTCGTAATTGTTTTGCAGGTTTAGTCTTGATAATTGCATCAAGAATGATATAAGTTGGATTTACACTAATGACTTCAAAGGTCCATGGCGTTCATTGACTAAGGTTCCACCACAACAACAACTACTATGGTGGTCGAAATTTGTTGTATGCTTTTTGATATGCAGTTCTTTAATTATGTTTGATTCTGTTTTTGTGATATGGACTGCTTATAATATTTTTGTTTGCAGCAACGGTATTTTTGGGAAGATGAACATGATACAGCTGTGGCTAAATCTTATCGCAAGCAGCTTAGAGATATGGTCAAGAATGTTATTTGGAAGGCCAAATCAGAGATGAGAAAGCCACTGTTTCTCGATGAAGTTCATTGGAAAGTTATGCTAAAGCATTAGGAAACGCCTCAAGCCAAAAAGAGGTCAAAGACCTGCAGTGGTGCTAGAAAATCATGTCGAAAAGGATATGGAGAACATGCTCACACTGGTGGCTCAAAATCATTCAACAAGACTACCCTGGTAAGTTGATCCACAAGTTTATTATATACTCAATAATTTTCTAATTGTCATTTTAATAAATTTAATTTTTTTTGAAGGCTGATGCTAATGATGGGATAATACCTTCAATCTCTGAGTTAATTAAGAAGACGTACACCAAAGTTGATGGAAATTTCGTTGACAAATATGCTGAGGAGATTGTTGAGGAGGTGCAAATCTTAGCAGCTCAAATGTCTGCCCTTACTAACTAACGAAGAAGGATCTGAGGGTGGTAGCCAAGAGTCATTTGGAACTCCTATTATGGAGGTGATGGATAAGGCTTTTTATGCGGTAATAACCTCCTAACTTCTTCTTTTTACTGCTTTCTTTTAAAGAACATTTTATCTCAAAGGAAACGATTTTGAGGATTTTTGTCTTAATCATAAAAGGTTTCAGATTGTGTCTGAACTGATTTTTTTGTTTTATAAAAGACAACGTTTTTTGATGATGTAGCAAAAAGTCATATGAGCTAAAAAATTTTAAATGTATCCCAAAGAATCGTTTTGATAGTTTATGAATGTTGCTGATATAGTTTTAGATTTGTTTATCTTGCTTTGATTTCAATTATATATTGCTATGAACTCTGTTATCTTTAGAACTGTTAGTTTTATGTTGATACATACTAACTAATGTCTCTTTTTTTTTGTTGATTCATAGCATGTTCCTGAGAATAAGGGATATCGATTTGGTCTTGGTTCAATTCAACACCATCAAGGCTTTGCTACATACACCACCACAAGCTCTCCTTCAAACCAGAACGTGGAGAAAGAAGTTGAGGAAATGAAGATCACAGTCAATTCTCTCGGTTCTAAGTTTGACAGCCTTCAAGCATCGGTAAACATCATCATCCAAAATCTCGCATCAAATCCTCAAGCATCAACCACTGCTAATCAGTAGATGACTCCACACTTCCTCAAAAACTTTTAGATATATATATATATATATATATATTTTCGGCTAACCATAGATTTTTTATGAAATATTTGGCTATAATTATGTTTTCGGTTTTAGTTTTGAAAGCTTTGTTTGTAATCTTTTCAGCTTTAAATATGGAAAACTCTTTCTATGTAATATATTTGGTTTAAAGTTAATGAAATCTAATTAGACTAATATTTGTGGTTTTGATATATTAAAACAATTTTTCAATAAAAAATAGTGGCTAAAATCCTATTTATAATCCCTTTTTTGCTAGCTAAAAATTGATTAACATGGTCACAATTTAGAATTTAGAATGAGTGACTAAATAGGCTACTCAAATTTTCATTCGCCACTACCAAAATCGATAACCAACTAGTGGCTATATTAGATTGGCAACTGTTTCTTTGGTTACCAATTATGTGGCTATATGGCAACTGTTTTTTTTTGTCAACAATTATGTGACTATATGGTAATCGTTTTTTGGTGGCTATGTGGGTCGCCAAAACACCACTGTTTTATTGATTGCCAATTAATGGTGATTTGCAACCAAAATATTTAGTGGCAAATGGTGACTAGCTTAACTATCGTTAACTACCGATTTACATTTAGCAACCAACGTATCGCAACTAAATAATTTTGGTAGCCAACAATCGCGAAAAGTATTTTGGTCACCGATTTAAATGTTTAGAAAATTACATATTTCTTGTGGTGTAATTAAAAAAAAAAAAAAAACAAAATTGATCTAGTTTCTGTGTGTTTCAAGACTTTGATGATCTTTGTGTCTTTAGCAATACCTTTGGAACCTCTCCCATTTGTTAATAGAGAACCACAAAATATGTGAATTAAAAACAGAAAAAGTGGTATCACCAAGAGCAACTCAGATATAGATGTAGATTCTCTCTGCAATCCATTTATATTACTTTGAATAAAAAACCAATTATAAAAAAAATAAAAATAGAATCTCTTATACGACATAGTAGACATAATCCCTATAGTGGAATTGAAATGGTCAATCGATGCTAAATGTAACTGCTTGCTGCATCATCATACAATTAATGTTTCCTCATAAACTCAAAATTGGAACAAAGTGTATGCCAGATAATTTAGTTATCTAGTTACCTATTTTCCCTTCTCTGCACAATCGTTGCTTCTGAATATAAAAAAATAGCATAGTTGTTCTATTCTCTATCATAGAAGAATTAATACCATGCTTGCAACTGAATCTGTTTAGCCACCGCAGGCTCTCGGTTTTTTTTTTTTTGATGTTGGAGCTTTAGATGCAACGGACTTACCAGTCCTCCTCGGCTTCGTTTTCTTTTCTCTGCCACCAAAAAACAATAGACTCTTAAGAGCAATGCTTACAAACACAGATATAAAGCTAGTTGAATAAAACTCGTAAGAAATAAAAAAGAAGAAATCAAACCTAAGTTGTTACATGCATCTGCGTAAGTGAGATTTGAAAGGATGGTCTACTCGATCATGCTGACAGATGGATCCATTATTCCCTGAAGGTCTCCACTCATCTACCAGCATGAACAATTCGACCACTAATGAGCGGAGTTCAACCACTAAGCAATAACCCAAAATAAATCAGAAGTATGAATGTATGTCTTTCTTTACTGCAAATATTACATGACTTTCATCATGTAAATCTCCACCTACAGGAGCAAAGGCTTGTAAGAACATTTTTAAGTTATGCTAAAAAGACGTAGAAAGAAGAGCATTTAGATTACTACGATAAAACAATTTACTTTTTAACTCGCAATATCTTTGCAAGAGCTGATTTGATGAGCCATTCCATCCACCACTCTTGGAAGTAATCGTTTCTTGGAGTCTTGGAAGACAAATATTGCTTCAGGTACCTGTATCAGAGTCGACTGAGGCTAAACAATAACCCAGATTAAAGCATCTAAAAAGGAAAAAAAAACACAATATTTTATCAACCGTTAGGAATGGCGTAGCCGCCGGAGGAAGATATCGCACCAGCACACACCACGGGGTAGAGGCTCTTTCTGATTACTCCACACTGTTTCTTCCAATGGATACCAATCCAAGTGCATCAGATATAGAAGCGAGATCAGAATTATCCAAAACCAATCGATCATCCTAGCTATGTACCTTGGAAATCATTAAGAAGAGCAGGCTGAGAAATTATCAACAAATAAGAATCGAAACGTAGAAAAATTGATCGCACCTGTTTTTGGTCATGTCTCTCCATTAGCTTAATAGATAAAAACTTGAGATCATAAAGCAAAACGATAATCGGAAATCGTTAGATACACTATTTTAAAGACGTCAGTCCCTCTTGAAATTTCAAAGAAATTGAGCAAATTGATGGGTATTTTGTCAAAATAGTTGTTAAGGATCCAAACTATAATTATGAAAAGAAAAAAAAACGACAAAGAGATTGATACACTCGCCTCATTAATAGTGAATTTACCAACACCATAAGCTGCTGAATCATAGGAGGTAAGAAGCTAATCTGCAAAACCCTAAAACTTCATTGCTCGACATCGACATCGCCATCGCTCCATCGCCGTCTCTTCTTTTTTAGTTTTTTTTAATCTTACTCTCTAAAAAAGAGAGGATCCGCGTTTTTAACCGAATCTACCGGATCAGATCCGCAAAGCCCATTGCTTATCGTTTTTGGTTTTAAACTTTGAGGAAAGAATGGACGGATGAGATTATAACAGAAAATAAGCAACGGCTGAGATTAAAAAATTGTAAGGATCCGCGTTTTTTATTATCGGGCGGGTAAAACCCGGTCACTTTGGTTTTGATCAGAAATCGTTTATTATTTATATTTTCATAAATACAATTTTACTCCTTTAAAATTATAATGGTATTGATATTGGTATAAGATGTAATTTTAGTTATAAAGGTAAGGGTAAATTTCTAATTGTACTTTATTTTTAATAGTATTAAGATATATCTGAAAGTATTTCATATATCTTCCACTATGCTTACTCTTTTGAGAATAATATGAAAGTGATAACTTTTGATTTTATGGTATCCAAGGGTACCAAAATACATGGATCAATGAGGGCACGTGATATTCCAAAACTTGGAAAACAAATCATGAGTTTAGACCTGAAGGAGATTAGAAATCTCAATGTTAAGAATAAAACTGGTGGATATCGACCAACAAGACATCCCTTCAAAGTTTTCATTCAGAGTAACACTAAGGTTACCGATATTCCACCAATTGCGGTTGAAGAACCGAAAGCTTTGAAAGCATTGCCAGCAGTCATTAACCCCAACTACAACCAGAACTTTTTCGCTGGTAAGTTTTTTTACCACAACTATGAGCTAGATTGAAAATTTTAATTGATTTGTAAATATACACAAGCAAATGACTTCAATTTTGTTGTGCAGATGTCATTGGTTAGGTTTCTAATGCTAGTGATATGGAGACGATAGAGGTTAACAATAAACCAACAAAGAAAGTCGATGTCTCTTTAAGAGATACTGGGTAAAATCCTTAAATTTCTACTAATTACATATTTTCCACTTTTCCTTATTTGTATTTCACTTATAAACATGATTTTATTTTGAGATTTTAAGAATGACTCTTTAGGGACCTTATGCTAATCAGATCTGGAAGGGATGTAGTGAAACTGAAAATGGACAAGTCACGATATGGCAAAGTAAAGACATGGGATGGTAATTTCTATCTTATCATTTTTAGCAGTTGGTTAATGATATTGGAGATAAGAATTTAACTGGAAAACGCTTATACTTTGATTATAGATTCCAATTATTTGTCAAATGTTTTCAATGCAATTATATTTGAAATCAATTATGATATTCCAAAGGTTCTTCAGTTCAAAAAAAGTAAGTATGCTAGGGTTTTGAACACTTAATCTTTTAAAACAAATTTAAGGTTTTCTTTATGCATTTATTTCATCTCATTGTTAGGTTACCTAAGGACCTATCTATACCACTATCTATTCCAGAAAATTGCTATGATTCACTGATTATTTGATTTGGAGGCCAAACTTTAAGCAATTGCATTTCCAAAAATAATTATTAGTACTAAAATTAGTTTTAGTTATACTATTCAGTTTTTTTGTATTATAATTTTTTATTTAAAATAAATTAAAATAAAATAATTATTTTTATCGGTGTTAGGCGTTGACCGTTAGTCAACTTAGCATCACACACAATTTTTTAAAGTTGGAGGTTTGTTTAAGAAAAATTGATTAGTTAAATGTTTGTTATGGAAACCCAAAAAGTTCGAGGTTTTAATTGGAAAAAGTGAAAAGTTGGAGGTTTTTTATGATATTTTCCCAATGGGATAATGTGTAATTACAATTATATGATTGTCTATTTTTTAAGATGCACACTTTTCATTTAATCATATATTGAGTATTGTTCTATTAGATGTTGTTGGATTGTTTTTTTAAAACAGTTTCGGTACGTGATAACTCAAGATGTACGTAGTAGTTTCCACTGTTTAATATTTTCCTCCTTTACTTTATTTTACATTGAACTATGTAATGTTTATCAAACTATCTTTCCTTTGCAATTTTCCGATCTTTGAAATTCAAAACAATATTAACCATTATGTCTTTCAAAACTACCGCTATATGCTACAATTTTCTATTTAAACGTACTATAAAGACACCAATATCATAAGATCATTACTCTCAAACACCTCCAACAATAATGTACACACATTGGTGACAAAACTCAAATAAAAACAAATGCTTCTTAATCCTTTTAGATTATCGAAAAAATGGAGAAATCAAAAACCACCCACGCGTCACGGCGCGGATCAGAATCTAGTTACTAATAAAAAGCTTGGACTATAGCTTTTTTATTTTTTTTATTTTTTTTAAAGGTTTTGCAATGCATTAAATGAAAATAAAATATTGCATCCCATTAGGGGAATTGTTTTGGCAAGTGCTATATAAATTTTTTAAGTTAACCTATATTAATGTTGGAGTTTTTTGGCCCAAGGCCCAACAAAAAATAAATGTGAGGAATTCAATGTTGAGCCAAGATCTAATTGAGGAGTAGTAGTGTTGACCGTCTTTAATGGTGGAATATAGAATCGGGTAGAGACGATGATAATTGATAGGGGCACTTGATGAGGAATCGAATCAGAATGATGAAAGCCATAGTTTAAGCATATCTGAGATCACTTCTAGGTTCGTCGTTCGTTGAGTCAATTGTCACCAAAAGAGAAGTAAAAGGCCTGAAGCGTTGCCGATGGAGACGTGAGTTGCGTTCTGACCACACAAAGTGAATTGTGCACTGCCAAGCTAGTCTAATGAGTCTCACCTGATGCTTGGAACCAGAAAGAATTTGCAAGTCATGAATTGAGGAGGTCCAAATACGAGACGGGGAATCAGACGAACGCGCGGCCACTGCTGGCCATAGATTCCAGGAGTACGGGCAAGAGAAGAAGAGGTGGTCTCGTTATTCTTCTTCACTATTGCAGAGAAGGCAGAGAGGATTGACAGGTAAACCCCACCGTATTATATGATTTTTAAGGGGACACCGATCAAGAGTCACAAACCAAGCATGGAACATCTGTTTAGGGATCCCACCATATATCCACACCGCTTTATTCCAGGTAACTAGTTGGCTTTGCTCTAAAAGTGAATCATAGATCTCGTCAGTACGAAATTTGTGCCTGATGCGTCCATTTACTCTCCACTCATATCCATCTTCTTGATCTGATAGGGTCAGTGTAGTAAGATGTGCTTCAACATTTAGCATTTGATCACTTCTCGCAGGAGGGAGATTCCAGGGCCATCTTGGAAGATGTCACATAACGATGTAGAAAGTGAAATACCTAGTCGTGATCCTAGAGAACCTTGGAGATAGTCTATTAACAAGCCAAAAGGACTCCAATTTGACCACCAAAAGTTACAGTTGGCTCCATTACCTATGACCAGATGAATCTATCGCAACACAAAATCCTTTGACTTAAGAATTTTATTAGCGAGCCATGAAAACCCTTTTTTCTTCTTCATATACCAAAAATTATGAATTTTTCCATCTAAGATCTCTTCCATAAACCAAGCCACCCAGATAGAACCTACCCTAAAAAAAAGAAGCCAAACTAATCTAGCGAGACATGCTTTATTCCACAATGGCAGGTTTTTTACTCCTAACCGACCTTGGGCCTTTGGAGTTGTAACTTTTTCCCATGTCACCTTAGCAGAATGATGACCCTCTATTGAACCAAGACATAAATAAGCATTGAATAGAGAATTTAACTTTGTGATGCAAGCCTTTGGAAGAATTAAGGAGGAGGACCATAAATTTGTGATACCAGCCAATACTAAGTTGATGAGAACTGATGTATCATGGATTTTACCGGTTTTCTACCATGATATAGTATGTTTTATGGAGTCTTTGTAGCATGTTTTGAGCATTTATGCAGGATTTACTAGCAAAAGACAATTTGGAGCAAAAGGAGCTAAAAAGAAGGTTTTATGGAAGTTTCCACGTGATTTGAGAAGACTTAGAAGATTTGGAGCCAAAATGGAGAAATGTTGCTGCGAGCCCCGAGTCGACGGACTGGAGAAGATGGAGTCGACCGACTGGAGAAGATGGAGTCGACCGACTGTGACGCCGACTTAATTTAGAAGATTTTTTTATCGGGCCTTTCGCGAAACCCTAAACCCTAAGACTCATTCACGACCTATATAAGCACCTCTTAAGCATTAGAATAGGCACGAACCGCACAAGAACTCAGAGCAATACAAGTTTCTCTTGGCTTTTTGTTTCCATTGTTTTTAGCTTTTAGATATTGTTCTTATCATTGTTCTAGACTCTGAAGAAGGTTAGAGAGTGTTCTTTCTCAATAGAGCTTTGTGAGCCTCTGATCTTCTATTGTCTAATTCGTTTTATATGCACTTCATTTATAAAAAGATGATTTGTTTTACTAAAACCATGTATGAGTAGTTTTTTCATTAGATCTTGGGTTTTCAAAGGGTTTACAAGGGATCATTCTTAACGGTTTTGATTTGTGGAAATAGCCACATGATTCTTCACTACAAACAGTATTTTACATTTAGAGGTGACGTACTTAACCACTTTTAGATTATCAAGGACGATCTTCCTGCCGGAGACGGAGATAGAGACGCTGGAAGAGTTTGTAGCGAGCAAGGTGCGTTCTAAGTCAAACGAACGTTTGTTTAGACACCTTGTGAACAGATCTAACTCGTTCGCACTAAAGCTTATTTATTTTCGACAATCCAAAGAGATTTGAGATTTAGGGATTTAAATAAAGGCTATTTTCTAGTACACTAATAGGATCTAGTAGTTTAAAGTGTTTAGAGTTCAAGAAGTCACCAATAACCGTGATCCCAAGTTTTCCCAACTGAATTCCCTTAGATCTAATTTCCTTTCAAAATTTGCAACATATTACAAGTCATTTAGCATATTAGAATTATCGTAGTTCGGTTACTTTTGCATCTGAATACAAACTAGCCATAGCTCTCTTTGGGATCGATAACCTAAATACTACAACTGTACAATGTGCACTTGCAGTTAATTTTGGGTGAATAACTTTGCACCATCAATTTTTTCTGACGCCGTTGCCGGGGAGCTTCGGTGTTAGTTTGGTTTTCATTAGGAAATTTGCATTAAGATTTTGCATAACATTATTGCATCAAGATATCTTTCGATTGAGACGTCTGGAAACCCTTGTTCTAATTTGATACATGTAACAACTCATGATGAATCAGGAAGGAGACACGCAAAGCAGATCAATTGAAGAGGACGAACACCCGAGTCGACCGACTGTATCTCTCAGTCGACCGACTCGTGATCTACCTCAAGAGGAGAAGAAAGGAAAGCAGAAGAAGAAAGAGGAGAAGGAAGCCACTGAGATAGCAAACGGAAGCAGTACCAACATTGCTGAAAGTTCTGAAAACAAGACAATGGAGGACAAATCCAAGGTAGCACAAGGAGTAATGAGCATGTCAACATCGAACAACTCGACGAACGATTCTTCAAGAGAAGAGAAAAGGAAAGAAGAAACAACAACCGAATCTAGACAGACCCTCGACTCAAAAAGCACTAAAGGGCGCATGATCAACTCAAATTCCAGAGAAAAAATTCGTTCCATCCGCACAAGCCCAGTCGACCAGACCCGAGTCGACCGGCTTCCACAAAGACGACCGACCTGGAAGCAGAAGCCTAATTCGATTATTTTCAAGACGGGAAGAGAAGATCAACAGGAGATGCCTGGACTAGAAGATGATGTCTATCTTACCACCAATGATGGAAGTTCTGGACAAAATTTCTACCCTGGACAAGGGTATGATCCAAACCACATCAAAGCCGCACTAAAAGAAGATGAGCTCAACATCAATACCAAGGTGATACGAAGTCTATTGGAGATCGAGCCTTATGAGAACGAAAGAAGCAGCCCACTTAGACACTTGAAGGAAGAATAAGACACACTGACACAAGCTACCAAGGATGAAGGTACCTATAACAAGTTATGCCTAAACCTTTTCAAATACTCTTTGTGTGGAGGAGCTCTACTTTGGTATGAAAGACATGAATCCAAGAATATCAAGACGTGGGAAAATCTGAGGGAAATGTTTATTGACAAGTTCTTGGTTGAACCACGAATGAACATTGCATCATCTACGCAATCCGAAGACGAGACTTTCAATGAAGCATGGAGAAGACAGGAGGACCACCTGCGCAACTTCCCAAATCATGGTTTCAATCCAAAGGAGGTAGTTTCAATCTTCTATAAAGATTTGCTATGGGAGAATCAAGTCATCCTGGACACAATGAGCAATGGAAATTTCGATGCTCTAAATTCCAAGAAGGGAACCCAGATAATACAAGACTATGTAAGGAGTGAAAGCGCGAATAACAGGGGTACCAGTCAAATCAAAGCACTAAGGCACGACAGGGAGATCCAAGAGATCAAGAGGAGGTTCCAAATGATTGAACTTTCAAATCATAGGAGAGAAGTAGATGCCCATTACCAAGAC
Source organism: Euclidium syriacum (assembly GCA_900116095.1). Lineage (NCBI taxonomy): Eukaryota > Viridiplantae > Streptophyta > Magnoliopsida > Brassicales > Brassicaceae > Euclidium > Euclidium syriacum. The sequence goes on along the minus strand of FPAK01000003.1, from coordinate 1,119,296 downwards.
AAAAGGAAAGATCAGGAGCAGTCAACCCGAGAACCCATGCCAAGCAACGCAATGAAACCACTCAGGAAGGTACAACAAGATAGGTATTACCGATGGATGGCTACGAACAATCAGCAAGAGATCGCTGAAGGAAGAAGAAGAAGAATGGTGGACGAAAATCTTGAAGGAGGCAATCAATATGGGAAGCCGCGAAGTCATCCTTATTTGAAAATAGATATCGAAGGAGGAGCTAGATCACGATCCAAGGGAGAATTAAAAATGCTTCGAGTAATCAGATCACCAAGGAGAACCTACAATCAAGGAATCAAGATGAAGGAACAAACAGAAGCATTGCAGTCGACCGACCTGGTCATGAAGTCTACCGACCACCTTGGAGACGACCGTCTCACATTGAGAGACGATCGACTCGACATCTCGAGCAAATGAGCATTTAATCTCTTTCGAAGTTGTTTCACACCAATCTTCCATTTCAACATCAGAATCCAACCACAAGGAAGAGCATCCAATCCAAGACTATTGAAGATTGAGGAGCCGCTCAAGGGGAGACCATTACTTGACAAGAAGGGAGCACTTAAGAGAATGAAGATTTGTATAATCAAGCAAAAGGTAAAAGCAAAGGAACCCCTGGGTATGAGCAACACCAACCCCAAGATGCAGGACGTGAAGTCAATGGAAAACAACCTGCAGAACGTGAAGAAGATCAAAGGATCCAGGGAAGTTGTTCACCGTGAGCAATTCAATCCAATTCAAGGAGATAGGACCACTCCAAACAGCCATTCCGATTGCCTCAACACAATTTCAAGACGAAACAAGTGCCGCAACAGCCAATCATGTATTCAGAACAGAGCCGGAGGGGAGAATCACTAACCATCATCCGAAATCAACTACTCATGACACCTCTACATCATACAATTACAACCAGCCACCACCACTCAACCAAATTCCACTACCACCACATTACTTCTAATTCGTGAAGGAAGAAAGATTCAAGACACTAGAGAGATTGGTGAAGGAGCTTGTGACATCTACGCAGAGTCAGATGATCAGACTAGTAAGCCTTTTTGGCAGAGTGAGCAATCTTGCATGCCAAAACGCAAATGATCTCATCAAGATGAAGACCGCCCAGTCACTGGTTACTACTAAGGCAACACAACATCCGATTGTCGTTGGCAAAAATCAAACGGACACACGAGTCGACCGACTATACCCCCAGTCGGCCGACTATCACTCTCTGGAGAAGGAGCTCAAATCGCAACAAGTCAACAAGCTATGTCAAACACAGGATGCAGTAGAAGCCAAGAAAATGAACTTTGGAAGTAATGAAGATGATGTCATCAGGATGAACTGCACCATAAACAGCAAGAAATACCCCAACTCAGTTGTTATTCATGGGAACGAAGTCAATGTGGTATCTGCCACCCTTGCAACAACTTGGGGAGAAACTGAAGAAAGTGATTTAATGCTAAGGTCAGAGGACGGAACCCTCTGCGTAGCAATGGGATTAATCCGAAATATCACAATGCGCGTTAACAAGGTGGCAGTCATCACAGATTTTGTTGTACTCTGCTTGATTGATTTAACTGTAGAGCAATTCATCCTCGGACGGCCATTCTTTACACGCCTGGAAGTCGAAGTAAGAAAGTATTTCCAGTTGCCTTTGCACACATCTCACGAGCACAACCAGCCCCTAACCATCAACAAAAGGGATACTAGAAGCCATGCTTCCACGCCATCACGGCCATAGTCGCCAATTTCAATCAAGCTACTGACTATAAACAAGCGTTGAGTGGGAGGCAACCCACTATGTACGTTTTATTTTCATCTTTAGGTATTTTTTATTTGTTTTCAGGCGAGGATATTCAGCAAAACTGGACTATACGCTACCCGAGTCGACCGACCTCTCATTAGGGTCGGCCGACTTCAACTCAGAGGTACCACGTTCGATCATTTTAAATTTCATTTCGGATATCATTCGTATTTCTTCTCACTTTTGTTACACCGGGACCGTGTAATTTAAGTCTGGGGGGGGGTGTTTATCCACACTAATGAAATTCTTGTTGTTTATCTCATGGTTTTTCGCCAAGTTTTCAGTATTTTTAGTTTATTTTGATCGAGTCAAACCATTGAGGGAACAATGATTAATCTGGGACACTAATCACATTCTGTTTCACACTTAAGACTATTATTGCAGGAACCTAGTTAGAGTCTATGACTATTGGAAAACCTTGACACGATTCAATCAACCAGAAAATACCCATATCCTTGAGTCATGAAGCCCATGTAAGTCTGAGCTATTGCACTTTCATAACTATATAAGTCAGTCCTCGTTCAATGTCATAATGAGAATGTCTGGATATCTATAGCCGGAAACTCTCCCTTATTTAAATAAAAAGAATCCGTTTTTAACTAAAACCTAGTGATGAGGCAGAGGGAAATTCCTTAGGACGCCAACTATTCATCACTAGAAGCTCGGGATCTATGTGGTTAGGAAAATTTCCTGCAATACCACTATGTATTAGAACCTTTGAGAACTTGGTTGACAGTGAGGTTAGGAAAATTTCCTATAATACCACTATTCGCTTAAACCTTGAGAGTTTCAAAAGTTAAAGAAATGAATAAGTCTGGGGGAGAGTGAAGTAACTTTTGTGACTTCTTATTATGATATCGAAAAGGGAAAGGAACTTGTTCCTTGGGCAGTACTTCTATGGTTTTGAAATAGCTATGATGCTTTGGATTGATTGACTTGTAAATCGTAGGGAATGCATGAAAGATTGTTGAGTTGATAGGGAATGTACATGTTGGTCTTGACTTGAGTGGTTCTGGCATTGATAAACTCTTCGCTAATGTGACGCCCCAATAAGTTCCCAAAGTTGTTATTACTTTACCTAGCAGCCTTGATTATTTGCTTGAGGAGAAGCAAAGGTTTAAGTATGGGGAAGTTTGATGTATCATGGATTTTACCGGTTTTCTGCCATGATATAGTAGGTTTTATGGAGTCTTTGTAGTATGTTTTGAGCATTTATGCAGGATATACTAGCAAAAGACACTTTGGAGCAAAAGGAGCTAAAAAGAAGGTTTTATGGAAGTTTCCACGTGATTTGAGAAGACTTAGAAGATTTGGAGCCAAAATGGAGAAATGTTGCTGCGAGCTCCGAGTCGACCGACTGGAGAAGATGGAGTCGACCGACTGTGACGCCGACAGTGACGCCGACTTAATTTAGAAGATTTTTTTATCGGGCCTTCCGCGGAACCCTAAACCCTAAGACTCATTCACGACCTATATAAGCACCTCTTAAGCATTAGAAGAGGCACGAACAGCACAAGAACTCAGAGCAATACAAGTTTCTCTTGGCTTTTTGTTTCCATTGTTTTTAACTTTTAGATATTGTTCTTATCATTGTTCTAGACTCTGAAGAAGGTTAGAGAGTGTTCTTTCTCAATAGAGCTTTGTGAGCCTCTGATCTTCTATTGTCTAAGTCGTTTTACATGCACTTCATTTATAAAAAGATGATTTGGTTTACTAAAACCATGTCTGAGTAGTTTATTCATTATATCTAGGGTTTTCAAAGGGTTTACAAAGGATCATTCTTAACGATTTTGATTTGTGGAAATAACCACGTGATTCTTCACTACAAACAGTATTTTACATTTAGAGGTGACGTAATTAACCACTTTTAGATTATCAAGGACGATCTTCCTGCCGGAGACGGAGATAGAGACGCCCGAAGAGTCTGTAGTGAGCAAGGTGCGTTCTAAGTCAAACGAACGTTTGTTTAGACACCTTGTGAACAGATCTAACTCGTTCGCACTAAAGCTTATTTATTTTCAGCGGCAATCCAAAGAGATTTGAGATTTAGGGATTTAAATAAAGGCTATTTTCTAGTATACCAATAGGATCTAGTAGTTTAAAGTGTTTAGAGTTCAATAAGTCACCAATAATCGTGATCCCAAGTTTTCCCAACTGATTTCTCTTAGATCTAATTTCCTTTCAAAATTTGCAACAAATCACAAGTCATTAGCATATTAGAATTATCGTAGTTCGGTTACTTTTGCTTCTGAATCCAAACTAGCCATAGCTCTCTGTGGGATTGATAACCTAAATACTACAACTGTACACTGTGCACTTGCATACTATAACTGTACACTGTGCCCTTGAAGTTAATTTTGGGTGAATAACTTTGCACGATCAAGAACTAACCTTCCAGCATAAAACAGTGATCTAGCAGACCACAAGGTGATATTTTGTTTAACCTTCTGAATCAGTGGCTCACATGCTTGAATGTTTAGCTTCTGAGTACTAAGTTTAATGCCAAGATATCTTGCTGTGAAATTCGCATGGGTAAGGCATGTGGTTAATGAAATGCTTTCTATAGCTGCTGGGAAAGACTAGATGAAAAGAAGCTTTTCTTTGGGAGACTAATGGCTAGACCAGAGACCGCTTCAAATTCTTGAAGAACCTGTAGGATGGCTTGCACGGATGATAGATTGCCCTTGACAAAGATGAAAATATCATCAGCAAAACACATATTGGTAAGCTTCGTTTTATTGCACTTATGGTGATATTCGAACTTTCCTTCAGCAGCTGCTTTAGCTAACATAAGAGATAGAAAGTTCATTACAACAAAAAAGGTAAGGGGATAGTGGGTCCCCTTAATAGTATTATGTGTAGGGCCCTTAGATTTATGATAACCATTTACCATTTCAGACGCTAGAATTGTATTCTCCAACATAAATCTCCCACTGATGAATGTTGTATGATTTGGCAGGATTTAATTGTGAAGGATAGGTTTGAGCTTGCCAACTAGGAGCGTGGAGAGCATCTTATAGATGGTATTGAGACATGAGATCGGTCTGTAGTCAGAGAGGAATGAGGCACCAGCATTTTTTGGCACAATGGAAAGGATTATTGCATTTGCAGCAGATGGAAGGATACCAGTTTTAAAGAAGTTGTTTACAGCGGAGAGAACTTTTGTACAAATTACTGACCATGAAGCTTTGAAGAAACCCGAGGTTAGACCATCTGGACCAGGAGCCTTATGAGGGTTGATTTTGAATAAAGAGCGCATTACATCCTCATTGGTAGGGATCAAGAGCATTGAAGCTTGCTGGCTTGCGTCACACATGAAGTTAGTGAGGTAGTGTATCCAAGATGGAAGGAAAATTGTTGGAGTGATATAAGATGGGGCCAGGAGCTTCATGAAATGTTCCACAACAATAACACTCATTTGAACCGGATCAGTGACAATGGTATCAGTGCCAATAGCGAAAGAGCGAATAGCATTGTGCGCACTTCGGACTTGTGCAACTCTCATGAAAAAGGTAGTACTATGGTCTCCATCTTTTAGCCAGTTTAAACTTGATTTACGACGATAGTATTTCTCTTCAATGGTCCTCAGGAATGGATAGCGAAGCGAGAGGTCTCTCTGCTGTAGAAATAACTTCAAAGTTGGTGTTTGCATTGCCTGAACCTGCACATATTGTAATAAAAGGTGAGACTCTGAGACTAGCTTTTGAATTTCTAAAAAATTATCTATGTTTAATGATTTTAACGCTCCCTTGATTTTTTTAAGCTTCCAGTAGAGCTCAACAAGATATGAGGCATGACTTTCGGCCTGATTCCATGCTTTCTCAACCACTTGGCTAAAGGAGGGGTGTAAGGTAAGGTAATTAAAGAACTTGAATGGTCTAGAACCGACTTGGGGTAGTTTAACTGACATGTCAGTTATCGATGGGCAGTTGTCGGATTGGTTATGGGGAAGGAAACAGGTTGAGCTATCTGGGAAAGTAGAGATCCACTTTTAGTTCACAAGTACTCTATCAAGCTTCTCAATAATAGGCATCGCAGATCGCTTATTCGTCCATGAGAAATATGAGCCATGAAATCTAAGATCAAATAACACCAGCTAGAGAAGGGTATCTCTGAATATTGACATGTCAGTAGTAATTTTTTGGACTGGAGGTGAAGAATGCTCTGCATGATGAAGGATTTGGTTGAAATCCCCTCCCACAATCAATGGTTGATCAGCAGCTTGATCTTTTCTGTGTAAGTCCAATAACTCCACCCATAGGTCATTTCTATTATGGCTCAAATTATTTGCGTATATAGCTGTATAAGTGAAGCTGACAGTGTTTCCAATCCTGATATCACATCACAGGTGAGAGTTTGCCTTGATTGAGAGGTGACTATAACATTAACATGCGGCTTCCAAATAATGATTATTTTCTCTGTTGAAATTTGTATCGGTTTTAAAACAATTTTGTAAACCTAATCACAAATTTTATTACCAGCAAGCGTACTAATATCGAATTGAATCTAAACTTAGGATATCGAATATACATGGATGTTTCGCAGCGGAATGAAAACTAGGCAGTTTATGTTATCTTAGCGTTCCAAATATCGCGCCTCTACCGGTATCCACCGGTATCCACACGCATACTAGTACTGTTGAGATCCAATCTCAAAGTGAAAAACTATTTTTCTATATTAAGGTTTTGTGTTTAAGTCGGGCGCCTCTTGTAAAAAAACAACTACGTTACAAGCTGTTATTATTTATCAAACATATATAATACACGTACCTAATCAGAATTAGGTCATGGGCCTAGCCCATTAAGTAATATCATATATATATATATATATATAATACATTATTATAGTAATAGTAAAACCCAATATAAATTGATCTATTCTATTTAGATGTGTGACCCTATAAGATCGTATAATATTAGCAATAGATTTTAAATCCATAGACTATAAGTGGTCTCTAGCAAAACATTATAACCACATAATATTATACGACTGTCAAATTTCGATGTTACAACTTTCACTAGAATAAAGTACAAATGATTTCAGGACATTCCCAACAATCTCCCACTTATACTGGAATCATCTATTCCCACAATCTATTTGTCTCTATATCTCAATCTGAGCATAAGGCAAGAACCAGTGTCATCCTTATGAAACTAGATCATGTTTATCGAACTCTTATTTATACTGATAAAACAAATGACTGACATTCACCTTGGTTGAGCACAGTCATGCATTTCTCAGTATCGAATCTTCGTTAGGCCCATATATATTTATATCCTGTTATATAAGAGGGACAAATCTCATCTTGTTCCATCCCTGTTCCTTACACACTTCATAATGCGCCCAATCAATGCCTCTATAATCACCTTTTACGACTGACGTTTGAAAAAGTCAAAGCGAACCAATCCATATGTAAGAATCATGAAGAACTCAGGTCAAATGACTATACTCTATAGTTGTTATGAGAAACTCTTATGACACTCATATAACAATCTTGTAGAGTTCTCA